>CM057348.1:162047452-163297452 GCA_030015575.1 Agapanthus africanus
AGAAGGCGAAGATTACAGCGTTGCAAGCGGAAGGATCGAATCTAGAGGTAGTTCGAGAGTTCGAGGATATATTCTCGGAAGATATATTAGGTTTGCCTCCTAATCAAGCTCTTGTATTCAGCATTGATTTGCAACCCGGCGCACTGTTAGTGTATATGCCCTAGAGGCCATTACTGTATCATACTAGTTTGTATATTACTTGATGGAAGCTTGGGATATTCACAGTTGTATATACAATCTTGCTCGAAATGGTAGTATGCTACTTGGTTTGTCTCTATTTCAATATGTGCATATGTTTCTTTTAGCATATCGCTTATATACATATTAGTAGAGCCCTTAGGATTATTGCTTGATTACCAGCATTGTGATGGCGCTCACACTCGTGGGGGCTGGGTAATCCATAAGCACATCCTTATACAGGTCCCTAGTCGTTGGATTATCGAGACAGGGCATCGATACTCCGGAGTAGACTAGCGTATGCACTTCTCATCCCAGCGTGGGAGACGGTCTGTCCCACAGCCGTCAGTACGTCGTACTTGAGATAGTATACGGATGCTCGTTAGGTTACGAGTGCACTGGACAGGACTCGTCGGGAACTGTTGGTTGGTATTATACCTATCGTCAGTTATCAGTTCCCAGGTGACATGACTACAGCTTAGTCCGCTGACTTGACACTGTCACTTCGCCTCGAGTGTGTTCCCACTGCACTTTGATTACTACCCTACCACGGCTTAAAGGATTCGTGCAAACAGGTAGTTTTTGGGTGCAGTCCCAAAGCACTTGGAGGCAGTGACGGTTAGACAAGATTCGTCTCTCCCGGTATTGGGGGTTGACATCGCGCTGTGTCTAGGAGAGCCATTACACGAGTAGTCCCTGGCCAGGGCAAGCGAGATATACTGGTAGATTTCCAGTGTTATCTCAGGGTGTTCTGGGCTACACTCCGACACGACTTGTACCGCTATTAGGGGACTGACGTTCACCGCCCCTAGGCCCGCCATGCGATGTATCAGACGAACAGACCGGACTGTACGGAGACTGTCACATACAGGCTCAGTAGGAGTTCAGATGGGGTCACCTCGTCAGTCTTCTTATCGGCATCTACCTGGGGACCATTACGTACAGCTAGTGCCGCTTGCGGTCTGTGGTTAAACCCACTGCCAGCGTAGTGTCGAGTCTTTAGAGTCCCACACAGAGAGCTATTCGCCTTTAGGCAAAATGAGTAGAGGTCGCATGGTTTTGCGACAGGGTTCATTCACATCCGCGCACTTGTGCACGTTTGTTGTCCGGACAGCTTATACTAGCGGGCTTTGGTTTAAGCCAGATCCTAGTATATGATTTGGGATTGGTTTTATCTCTTTGTATTCGTGTTCCTCGGATCACGAATGCGGGTGCGTATGCACAGTTGATTGAGACAGAGGGAGAGGACTTTGATTAGGATTAATGACCATTGTCATTTTATTAACCCTAATGCTTATGTGTGTATTATGATTAATTGATATTAGTTTAATATAATTGTGCATGGTTAGCGTTGTTGACCATTTGACATTCTTGACTTGTTGACCTAGGTTGACACTTTGACCATCATCATTTCATATAAAAGATGCTCTTTGATCCTTGCAATTTGCATTAAAAATGAAATGATAATGGTCATGTCTTGATTAAGCCATGACAATTATCTTGCTAATTATCAATTTACATAATTCACCCATATATGAGAGAATGGTTCATTTTATTCTCTCATTCTATCATATGCTTTCTCTCTCCTCCTCTTCCTCTCTCTCAAGCTCTCCCCTCTCATGTGTTGAGAAACACTTGAGCTTGAGAAAAACCTCTTCTTGATAATCTTTACTCTCATCTAGGGTTCTAGGATTAGCACTTCTAGCACCTTAGTTACTTCTAGCTTGAAGTTGAAGCCAAAGGTTGAGGCTTTCGGGTGGATCCTTCTTCGACTCGAGAAGGCGACAAGGCGATCTCTTTCTTACACTCCAAGGAGCAAGGAGAGAAGGACATAAAGCCCTAGGTATAACCATTCTTCCTTGTAGCTACTTTCTAGTTAGCTTTTAGTTAGTTTTGTTTAGTAAAGATCCCGACTTTGTCTAGTCCATGTTGCCTAGAGTAGTAAAAATCCGATTTTTATTCCGTTATCCGCCTCCCCGCAAGCACCGGGGTGGGCAACGTGGACTTACACGCACAACCAGTAATAAAAGCTCCATAACGATTAAGTCCGGAGGGATTGAAGGAGATCTGTATTCAGTTGGACGAACTCTTGAAGAAAGGTTGGATCCGACCCAGTACTTGAAGTTGGGGATCTCCGGTGCTACTGGGGAAGAAGAATGAAGGTACCTACAGGATGAACGAGGTGATAATTAAAAACAACTATCCGCTACCTCGCATCGATGACCTTTTCGATCAGTTAAGTGGATCTTGTGTCTTTTCAAAATTAGATCTTCGTTCAAGATATCATCAGGTGAGGGTCAAAGAGTCCGAAATTCCGAAGACGGTATTTAGGACTCGTTATGGTCATTATGAATATCTCGTAA
The DNA here is from genome assembly GCA_030015575.1 of Agapanthus africanus. Lineage (NCBI taxonomy): Eukaryota > Viridiplantae > Streptophyta > Magnoliopsida > Asparagales > Amaryllidaceae > Agapanthus > Agapanthus africanus. Next base: position 162,049,993 of record CM057348.1, read on the forward strand.
TGCCATTTGGAGTGACCAATGCACTTACCATCTTTATGAACTTGATGAACCAAGTTTTTCCAAGAGTACTTAGACAAGTTTGTTGTTTTCTTCATCGACGACATTCTGGTGTATTCAAAGAATAGGAAAGAGCACGCCGAGCACTTACGGATTGTCTTGAAGACATTACGACAACATCAGCTCTACGCTAAGTATAACAAGTGTGAATTTTGGCTAGATCAAGTCGGATTTCTGGGACATATCGTTTCAGGCGAAAGAATCTCTGTGGATTCAACTAAGGTGTCAGCTGTCAGTGAGTGGACGACACCAAAGACGGTGAAGGATATAAGAAGTTTTTTAGGCTTAGCAGGATACTACAAATGATTCATTGAAGGATTCTCAAAGATCGCAGCACCCCTGACCAAGCTCACACATAAAGACGAAGCATTCGTGTGGTCAGAAGTATATGAGAAGGTTTTTGTAGAACTCAACTCGAGGTTAACCTCTACTCCTATCCTCGTAATACTGGATCAATCTGTCGAATTCATTGTGCATTGTGATGCGTCCGATAAAGGATTAGTTTGTGTTCTAGATCAGCATAGAAAAGTTATGGCTTTTGCATCAAGACAGTTAAAAGTTCATGAACGCAATTATCCAACACATGATCTGGAATTGGCAGCCATTATTTTTGCCCTCAAGATTTGGCGCCACTATATTTTGGGAGAATGAGTGAATATGTACACTAACCATAAAAGTATTACATATGTATTTACTCAGAAGGAACTCAACATGCGGCAGAGAAGATAGTTAGAACTCATGGTGGACTTCGACATCAACCTACAATATCATCCTGGAAAGGTGAACGTAATTCCTGATGCACTTAGTCGCCAGCCATTAACAATGAACCTCACCGCTCAGTAGAAGCTACAGCAATAACTACATGGATTGGGGATTGAAGTAGTTGTGTCAGGTAACGCTTCATATTTGATGAATTTACAAGTCCAGTCCACTCTTGTAAATCAGATCAAGACAGCTCAAGCAAATGATGCCAAACTACAAAAGATCCGAGAACAAGTAGAAAGTGGACTTCGAAATGACTTCATCATCCACGAAGATAGATCCTTGCGATATGAAAGCCGTTTATGCGTGCCAGTTGGACCTATTCGAAAAGTGTTGATGAAAGAAATTCACAGCTCTCCTTATTCTGTACATCCCGGTGGTACGAAAATATATAAGGATCTACGGCAACACTACTAGTAGCATGGAATGAAGCGCGAAGTAGCAGGGAGCGTAGCCAAGTTTTTGGTGTGTCAGCAAGTGAAGGCTGAACATCACAAAACTGCTGGTCTACTTCAGCCGTTACCAATCCCAGAATGGAAATGGCAGCACATTACCATGGACTCCGTGACTGCTCTCACTCACAGCATGAAGAGTAACGATACAATTTGGGTTATTATGGATCAACTCACCAAGTCGCCTTGCTTTATTCCATTCTGAGTTGGCCAGTCAACCGAGACGTTGGCAAGAAAGTACATAGAGGTGAGTAAAAAATCTGAAGTAAGATTTATACCTTCAAGATGTAAAATACTTGTCTTGATACCCATAAACTCATGCAGGAGATCGTGAGATTATATGGGGTACCTGTTTGCATCGTCTCCGATCGTGATACGAGCTTCCGATAACAGTTCTGGCAGAATCTGCAAGCTAGCTTAGAAACGAGTCTGAATTTCAGCACGACATATCATCCGCAAACGAACGGACAACCCGAGTGAACAATTCAGATATTAGAAGATATGAGGAGAGCTTGTATGTTAAAATTCGGAGGTTCGTGGGAAGCTCACCTACACCTTGTGGAGTTCTCATATAACAGCAGCTACCAGGCAAGTATTGGGATGGCACCATTCGCAAAACTCTACGGATGGAAATGTCGTTCCCCGCTGAGTTGGGACGACGTTGGAGATCGTGAACACTTTGGACCAGAGATGATCGTGGAAACTGTAGATGTAGTTCGCATGATCAGGGAAAAGATGCGCATAGCCCAGGACCGACAGAAGTATTGGTTAGATGCAAAACGACGACGTCTGGAGTTTAAACCTGGAGAGCATGTATCCTTGAAGATCTCTCTAAATAGCGGAGTGAAACATTTTGGCAAGAGGGGTAATTAAGTCCAAGGTGCATAGAACCATTCGACATACTCGAACAAGTTGGAGATGTGGCATACCGTTTATCACTACCATCCTCATTGGAAGGAGTGCACAACGTGTTCCACATATCCCAGCTACGACGATATGTAAGCGACCCCAGCCATATACTTGATCACTCAGAGCTCACGGTACAGACTGATCTAACTTGCGAGCAGCAGCCAGTTGAGATCCTAAACTGAAAGGTGATGACATTGCGGAACAAGGAGGTGAACTTGGTCTGAGTGATGTGGAGAAAGGATTCGCCGGGAGAATCAACTTGGGAAAAAAAGAAAATATGCGTGCATGATACCCTTACCTTTTTGAAAAATTAGTCTCTATGTAAATGTAAATTTCAAGAACGAAATTCTTATAAGGAGGGTAGAATGTAACAACTCTAAAATCTCTGTACAGAATCATTTGTTTAAATATATAGAAAAGGGCATTTCATCCTGTGTAAGAGTTATAAGTTATTTTTGTTTATCAAAAGTAAGAAGCAACTTGTAGCTCACTGGTAAAGCCTCTGCACTGCTGTGACATAGCCTGTGTGTTCGATTCCCATCTGTCCCAATTATTTTTAAGATTTTTCTTTTTAATTTTTCGGAAGCCCAAGAGTTGCACGTACAATTCACGGAGAATCAAAAAGTTTCAGAAAAATCAAATAGGCGCAAAGAGGAGTAAACACCAATCTAAGCACGTGGCATGAATCTCGATGCAATTGATCCAATCTCGACCACCTAAAATCCCCCTTGGACCGCTACCAACGGTTGGATCTGTAGGGTTCCTATAAACGACAGCAAGGTTTCGGGAGGCATCATCCATGCCATTTTTAAAAATTTGCTGTTTTAAAAAACCCTAAACTAGAATCGTTAACTAGAGAATCACACGAAACTAACTGTAAACTACTTTACATCTAAGTGATAACGAAATACAACCTTTGTAGACCGGTCCTTCACTTCAATAGCTCCTTGTAGTAGTCCCTTCGCTACGATGAAGTGATCTTGCGGACTCTTGAATGGCTCCATTAGAAGAAAGTAACGAACTTGCTTGAAGTCTTCGAGGCCGAAAATGATCTACGTTGAGGAGACACTAACCCAAGCTACACTCTTCACTAGTGTGGGATTAGTGAAGCAAACACCCTATACTAAAGTGCTAATCTAGTAGAGAATGATGAAGTAGGATTTTTGCTCACTTTGGATTTCTTTTTCTCACTAAAGTTTCTCACTTTTACAAAACCTAGAGAGCTCTTGAGTTTTGAGGAAGAAGATCAAGAGAGATAATGTTGTGAGAGAAAATGGTAACCATGGGTGGGAAAATATCTAATATTACCCTTGTAGATACTTAACCATGAGTTTAGATAATGGTTGGGTTAACAAATATCTAGTGTAAGACAAAACTAGTGGACTAAGTCAAATGGTCTCAAAGTTTCATGAAGTTTCATGCCATGTGACAAATTTCCACATAATAATTGAATTACAATAAATAAATAAATCCTACATTATCTTCATCATGGTGTAAGTCTCATACACCCATGTTGCATGTATCATCAACCATGACATATAAATAAAACACAATTAATATATATCACATATATATTAAGTGTGCACATGTGAGAAAAATAAATGTTTAAGTGAGCTAATATTAGTTAATATAAATTAATATATCAAATATATAATTATACATTAAATCATTAAATCAACACTTGATTTAATAATCTGGTTATATCTCATATGACCGACTAATATTATTTGTATCATTATATCGAATCAACACTTGATTCGATAACCCGGTTATATCACATATAACCGACCGATACAGTATCGACTTATCGAATCAACATTTGATTCGATAACCCGGCTATATCACATATAACCGATCGATACTTTATATCACGAGAATAGAATATGGTATCACATACTCGTATTAATCTCGGTCCCGCACATATCACATATGTGCTCCTACTTCGTTTTGCCTGAGCCAGTGAAACCTCTGTGTAGGACTCTAAAGACTCGTCAATACACCAACAGTAGGTGATGATCATATCAAGCACTCATAAGCCGTCAGCGGTACTAGCTGGACGTAACGGCTACCCGGGTATTGAACGATCAGAAGATCGGCAAGCTAGCCCACTCTAACTCCTGCAAAAGCCTGACAGTAACACTACCGTACAGTCCGGTCTCTTCGTCTGATATGTCGCATATCCAATATAGGGGTGGTAAACGTCAAACCCCAATAACCGATAAGTCGTGCCAATGTGCGGCTCATAATGGGTCGAGAAACTACTGATAACACGTATCAGTAAATCTTCGTAGTAGCCCTGGCCAGGGACTTCCTGTTATGGCCAATCAAGCACAACGCAATATCAACCCCCAATACCGGGAGAGACGAATCCCCTCCTATCGCTCATTGCCTCTATGTGATTCGGGACTGTACCCAAAAGCAACCGTTTTGCACGTTCTCATGAACGTGGTAAGGTGGAAATCAAAGCACAGTGGGAATCACACAAGACTCTATGACGATCTCGAGTCTACAGACTAATCTGTACCAGTGTCACCAGAGAGCTGCTATCTGACGATAGGTATAATACCAACTAGGAGTTCTCGGCGAGTCTGTTCAGTGTACCCAGTCTCCACTGAGCACCCGTATACCATCTTTGATGTCAAACACCAATGGATGTGGGATCATCCATCGCCCATCATATGGGTCAAGATGCGTACACGCTAGTCTACTCCGGAATTTTGATGCCCTGTCTCGATACACCCTTGACAAGGAACAGTTTTAGGGTGTACTTGTAGACTACCTTTGGCTCCCACTAGTATGATCTCCATCATAGTCCTGGTAGTCAAGTACACAACCTAAGATCTCTATCAACATGTGAGAGCAAGACAGTATCACATATACAAGTCAACATGTTAAGATAAAGAGCAACCAGATAGCATACTATCATGTCGAGCAAGAAAGTCCTATCTATATATATCCAAGCCTCCACTATAATATACATCGCATGTATAATAATGGCCTCTAGGGCATACATATAACTAACAGGATCACCCCCGTTCGACTCCATGCTTGCACGCACGCCTCTTCAGCTCCCCTCTACTCCCCTGCACTGTTTGATTTCCCTGCAATTAAATAGTAACTATTCAATTCACCATTTAACATCAAATTTAATTCTTTTCATCAAATTTTTTATTCCCAAACCCTAAATTCTTCACTGTAAATAGCATCCCATCCCCTAACTCTCCCTCATTCTCAAATTTCTATCAACAATTCTCTCAAACTCTCTAAGTACAAAGTGGAGTTAAGCACCTAAGAGGACTGGCAAGCCAAGCTCGACGACCGGAGCATCTCCGATGAAACCACAACCCCGAAGACTTCCCCTGTCCCTTGTTGATAAGATAAAACTCGTAAGTCCCTCTCTCTATTTTCTTTCATCTCAAATTGCCTTCTATAAGCATATCGATAAAGTGGAGTTAGCCCCAATATAAGTTCTTTTTTAACAATTGTACTCCAATTTATAAGCAAAATGGGTCAAACTAACATTCTCACACTACTATTAACCTTATTTATATCATTTAGCTTTTAGTTTAATAAAATTTTCCATGTGAAATAATCATAAAACGAAGTTTTCATAAAAATACCATGAACTTTAATATAACCGTAATTTCAATAACTAGAGTATATACTTTAGATCATTCACGGGGTAACGACCTACCCCACACGCACACTATGGTTTCATAGCACGATATTCTAACATACGGTTTATTTAAAGAATATGTTTTACATTAAAATACCATATTTTTTCAAAACGGGTTTCTTTTAATCTATATTTTAAATTCTTGGCAATTGTGCCTCTACAACCCTCGTTGGGGGACCCTCTAATGGATGGTATGATTATCTCACATTCTGAGGATAATAGAGCGAGATGCAGAACTCCTCACGGATTATTCAGTCTTGAAAGGAATTAGAAATGCGGTTTTTAAGAAATATGATTTTTCTAAACAAAGCTAAACTCTCGAAAATTATATAAAACTATGAATCCGTATTTTCAATAAAAACAAATTATGAAACTATATTTTTAAAAATAAAAGATTAGAATTTTTAATAAAATAGCAAAAAGTTTTCAAAAGCAGTAGTTTTCATAAAAATATCATAAACTTTCAAAAAAAAAAAACTAGGTTTTGTCACTAAAACACCATAACAATTAAAATACATGTTCATGAAAACCCTAAATATTATAAATCACCCTCGATGTTTATTTCTAAACAACATTAAATTATTTTTCATAAAACCCCACGAGATTTGCAAACAATATTTAAGAACTCTAGATTAATATAGGTTTAAGCGGTATCATTTCTCTTGAGCTCTAGGGAGCCAGAGAAAGTGAGTGCTTGCTATTCAGGTTAGACAACTTAACGGAATTATCAATGGCAATTTTCTTGGAAAAAGATACAAATCCTACCGTCCATGTGCAGTAGTTGCCGATTTCTCCCGGACATAAGATTTTTAACAGTTTAAATTAATTCATATGAAAAAGACCTGAACTCGAATCTAAACTTGATCTCGAACTCAAACACAAACCCGAACTCTAACCAAACTCGAATCTAAACTTGAACATGAACTCGAATTTAGTCTCCTCGAACTAACTTGACTCGAACCAAGATTGCAATTGACATGACTCGCATTTTACTTGACTCACTCAACTTCATTCTATACCTTTTGCAATCTATGGTTTCGATCAAAACATGTTATAACCAATCAATCAATTTAATTAAGTATATTATACAGTTATAAACTAGTTATACTTGGGGTGCTTGGGACAGTTTCTTGTGTGAATCCAACGGAGCTTCAGGAGTCCCGTATTAACCACTTTTTTTTATTTTACTCGAATATCAGTTGGGTCGACTCATCTACAACCTAGAGCCCTGATGCCAACATATGAAATGGGCCTGTATTTCCTTGCTCCTGGGGCCCCAGTCTTGAGCTCGTGAATACTTCTTCGGCTGCGTTGACATTCGCACTTGGAACTTAACGTTAACATTGTGACCATATAAAGACCTATAGTACATATTTACCCATGATCATATACTTTTACTCGTCATACATATATTCTATACTTGTCATTCTTTTACTCTTATTTTATCCTTGAGATTTACCAAGCGCTTGTTCGCTGACAGACATTCTAACCATCCTTATTTTCTTAGAATGTTCGTCAGATACGGTCGAGGCGGAGGAAGTGGAGGCCACAGAGAAAGACTACAACCGAATTTTTTCTCAGGATTAGCTTTGCCTCACTTTTTATTCAGCTTATGTATGCCATAAATTTATGTATTTTCCTTTATTGTATTTACTTTCCAGTTGAAACTTATGTACTTGTAAATATTTGAAATTGAATGTAAATAATGATATTTGTTGAAAATTTTACAGTCTCCATTTATTCTTGTATTGTGTATTATTGTTTCAATACGCTTAGTATATTTATTTAGGGAATGACTTTCTCTGAATAAATATGTCGCGGGATTTCCACGTTATTATTTCCGTCTACTGGAAAGTGAGGCATGACAAACTAGATCAAAAAGTCATATAACGCATTTTTTTCTCGGATCATTCCTTAAATTTTCATATTGTGAAGGCTTGGATTATGAATTCTTGGATTTCTTAATTTATAGGAATGCTTGGATTTGTAATTGTAGCTTGTCTCCTTGTACTCTCTATTCATCTTTTCGATATGAAAAATGAGTTAACGCTAGAACGATTAAGGTTTGGATTCATATTCTAGCATGAAATATGCAAGGTATACAAATCAATAGTCGTCATTCTCTTTTGAGGCACCGAGGGAAGAAAGTACTGGATGTAAGTTTGATAATCCTTACTTTATATACATTTTCATATAATTATCGATAGTATTGTATATTACTTATGTATGGATAACATTATAGTAAAATTGAGCGAAATTAAGCTAATTTATCGATTTATTCCTTATTTGCAGTGCCCTATGCACATCTAGCTAGTCTCTTACCATAAATAAACCATTTGCGTGTGAGTATGTGTGAGAGAGAGAGAGAGTGTGTGCACGCGCGCGCGCGCGCGCGTGTATGTGTGTGCATGCATATCTGTGTGTCTGTGTACACACACACATACACAAGTGAATAAATAGCAACAGTTTAGGGCATTTTAGTGTAATTATTAAAATTGAGCTAATTTATCGATTTCTTTCTCATTTGCAGTACCCCCGGTTTATTATGCACATCTAGCTAGTTGATCTCTAGCAACAAATAAGCCAAACAACCATTTCAGTCTTTCTCCTTCTATCCTCTCATTTTTCACATCGAAAAGATGGATAGGGAGTAAGACACAATGCACAATACTCATCGACATTCGACGAAATACTTTTCCAAATTGGAATTAAGGTGAAAATATGTCATCGAGTATCGGCGAGTGATGTGCATTGTGTCTGACCTCTATCCATCTTTTTGATATGAAAAAGGAGTGGATAGATGGAAAGATACGGGAATGGTTGCTTATTTATTTGTGACAAGAGTCAACTGTGTAGTTTGCTTTGTGCCTTTTGTCTCACTCCCTATCTAGTATTGGAAGGAACATGGAGTCTACCTGCAATATAAGATATTCGACCAAGAAACTTGTGTTTGAAGGGTAATATTTGATTGATATAAACTGTCTTTTGTTAACATCTTTGATATCATAACCTAATTTGTATGATCTAATTTGATTTACAGGATTGTTTATGACTCTAAAGATGCTTTTGCGAAGTTTAACAAATGCAGGCTTATTTCAAAGCTAAATTTTACTTGTGCTAGGTAAGATAACTGCTACAGTTATATGGTTATTGTTTATAGAAATTTTGAGCATACAATTAATATATGATATGTGTTTTGTCAGAGTCGGATGAGAATGAAATCGATCGCTGTTGTATATAATTGTGTTCATCCAGAGCATAACCTACCAAAGGAAAAAAGTACTGAATGTAAGCCCATGATTTTGTATATATTTGAATTGATTTGTATATATTTCAATTGATTTGTATATATTTGAATTGATTTGTTGTGAAATAAATTGATTGTGTGGATATTTGATTTGAATTTTTCGTGAATTGAATTGAGTCTGTGGTTAATATATATATTGTATAGCAATATATTGAATTGAATATGTATCGTTTGCGTGAATTGGTGAAATGGAAATAGATTTGAATTGGATTTGGAACAGCATTGTATAGCAGGTATATATTTTTGTTTATCGAATTTTTTCGATGAAGCAATTGCAATTCAGACTTTTTTTCTCTGTTGCCAATTTATTTCGTCGGGCCTTACCCGAAAGAAAATAATCTTCAAATCTGGGAAAAATGACTTATCTTCCCAGTTTTTTTTTACTTTTTCAGTTAGGATGAAGCTGACGGAAAAAAAAACTGCCGATGAAATAAGTTAAAGACCCGATGTAATAAACCTTATATGTCGTACTTTTATACGTCGGGTAATGTTCGACGGAATAAAGTTATTCTATCGGATATCAATTTAATCCGTGGGGTTTATGCCGATGGAATAAATACAATTTCCTTGCAGTGAGCTTTTTCCTCTTTAGATGAAGACGGCTCGATCTGAGAATTAATAGTGTTGGGATTCTGATTGTTTGTAGTAAAATCAAGAACATCATAAGCTGTCACGACCCGAAACGGTACGTGACTAGCACTTGAATCATATGAAGTCTATAGGATCCCATCTAATTCAAGTAAACCAAGAAATCCCAGAAATATAAACCATTTTAAGAAAGAAGTGAAGAAAACATGTTTTAAAGCAAGTGATTTTAATAACATAAGCGGAAGTATACATTTTTAAAATCTAAAGTCTTTTCAGAAAATTTCGGCAGACTTTCCTTTATAAAAACTAGCCCCAAAAGGGTACAACATGTATAATATGAATAAAGGTATCTCCAAGCGGGAGCTAGCTCTTCGTCAATTGACGGCCACAACCACGCAAGCAATATAATATACAACGCCGAAGGGAGAGGATCAAAACTCAAAGGAAACTCAAAATCATCAAGAAAACCATAATAATACAACGGGCGACTCTGAGGTCGAAAGAATAAACAACTGGTTTTCTAAGTCTGAAATAAATATACAAGTCTGGTTGATGGAGTTTCTAGATACAACAATGAAAATAAAATACAAGGGTGGTCACGATGCGAGTGAACCCACCTACCAAAGCAATCACCCAGAATGGAAGCAGTGTGCCAGAAAACCGCAATGAAACCTGTACGGCAAAACCTGCAAGAACTGTGGTACAACGGGGGTGAGTTGCCAACTCGTGAGTAGAAAACATCACAGACCAGAAATCGCATGTATGACTCAATCCTAGGTCAATACGATCAGTAATATATATCCTCAATATGATAAAGTCTGAAGCGTAATAAGATGGCAAGGGTAAACATCTATACATAAGTGTAATACCAAGTGCTCGTGTCAGTGCCTCAGGTAGCTGTTGGAGATAGTGCCCTCAGAGTCAATTATTGGATCACAGGCACGTGATTGCAATGATTGAGGGAGGACCTATGCCGGTAGGACAGTCTTACTCAAGATGATAGTATACTATCTGGTTTATCTTTATCATCGTGTACTGCTTTAGGTGACATTACAGATCACTATTGCACGTTGGTAGAGCCCTTAGGATTCTTTCTTGATGGCCAGCAGTATGATGGCGATCATATACGTGGGAGCAGGGGGTCTATAAGCACATAGTATAATGGTCCCTAGTCGTGGGAGTTTTCGAGACAGGGCATCGATACTCCAGAGTAGACTAGTGTATACAGTCGAGACCCCGACGAGGGGCGGTGGCCGGTCTCACAAGCCACTGGTGTAAGTTGGTTCACCTAAGATGTATACAGGTGCTCATTGGGTTATGAGTACACTGGACAGGACTCGCCGGGAACGTGCTAGTTGGGATTATCCCAGACGTCAGATAGCAGTTCCCTGGTGACATGTGTACAGGTTAGTTCATCGACCTGAGATCGTCATTTGTCTCGTGTGAGTTCCCACTGTACTTTGATTACTACCCTACCACGGCTCAAAGGATTCGTGCAAACAGGTTTTAGTTGGGTACAGTCCCGAGCCATATGGAGGCTGTTAGTGGATCTGCAGGGGTTCGTCTCTCCCGGTATTCGGGGTGAGGTCGCGCTGTGTCTAGGAGAGCCATTACACGAAGTCATTTGCCAAGGCAAGAGATTTACTGGTAGGTATTCCAGTAGTATCTCAGGGTGTTCTGGGCTACACTCCGACACGACTTGTACCGCTTTTGGGGGTCTGACTTTTACCAACCCTCTAGGCCCGCCATGCGATGCTCATAGACGAACGGACCGGACTGTACGGATATTGTCACTGACAGGCTCCGTAGGGTGTCAGGATGAGTTCGCTCATCGACCTCCCTTTTGGTCAATACCTGGTAGCTCGTTACGTACGGCTAATACCTCTGACGTGCTAGTGGTTAAATCCACAGCCAATGTATTGACGAGTCTTTAGAGTCCCCTACAGACAGTTTCTCAAGTTTCGGGAGAAACGCTGTAGAGTCCGTATGGATATTTGGCAGGGTTCGATCATATACGTGCGGTATTGCACGGATCATGATCGGACAGGTAATACTAGCGGGCTTTGGTTTAAGCCGGATCCTAGTATTATACAGTGTAGATTTTGTCTCATTGCATTTGTATTCGGTCGTAATACAAATGCGGGTATGTATATACAGTCGCGGGGTTTTCCTGTAATTTATTACGGGATCGTCTTTTTGAAGTTGCCAGTTTGTATTTCGTTTCGGCCATTTTCCTTTCTATCTTTCTTTGGCTGAAAATTGGTGGAGGGGGGGGGCTTATTTGCAAATGTGCAAATTAGCGAAGTGGAGGGTGGTTTTGTAAGTTGTTGTTACATGATGGTTCTCATGATGGTTCTAGCTTCCATTGACTTCTTTTTGCTCATCATTGCTTTCTTTATATGATAGGATTAGGATGCGATTTGGGAATGATGATGATTCCTCATTATCACCCATTATTTTCTCTCTCTTGCATTATTTTTTGCTCACTCCCTCTTCTCATTCTTGAGGCATGGGCCGGCCACTTCTCTTGAAGGAGGGCTGTCCAATTTTTGAGGGGGGAATTCATTCTCATTTGCTTGCCACAAAAATCCCAAAGCTCCATTTCAAAGTTGATTTTCACCTCCACATCCAAATGGCAACTTAAAACAACCCCATGAGACATAGTGATCTACGGATAGTCTACAGCAATTTTGGACACGTCGGCTTGCCAACTTCGTATCCGAGTTGCCTCGGTTCAAGAGGTAGGAGCCCGTAAAAAGACTCGGTGATGTGGTGCCCTTTCCGACGAGGAGATCGAGACCGGAGATTTCGCGAGGAGATCGGGATAGTGGCCGAAGACCGAAGGACACGGATCGCTCGGTATAGCTTTCTACCCTTTCTCTAGTTTGCTAGCATTAGGTTAATGGCCAGATCCGGGTTAACAGTCCGCGGCAGCGCCGGTTTCTGTTTAAAGAAAATATTTTGTTTCCGCATTTTGGCCTCGTTCAGACGGCCGGGACGCTGCCATGCACTTACATTGGTATCAGAGCCACGCCATTAAACCTTACTAGCTTGCTCTAGCGTGTTCAGAACTTCGATCGAACAAATATTCCAAAATCGCGATTTCAAGAGCATCAATTTCTGTCGATTTTATTTGTGCTCGAAAAATTATTTTGAGTGTTGCAGAAATTCGTGCAGGTGATTCTAAGAATTCTGTAAAAATCTGGAAGTGTGTTACTACAGGAAGACCGTGGAACCGCGGCCAAATCCATGTTCTGGCCGCGGTTCCGCCGCAGTAAAGGGTCAACACAATGCCATTTTTCTACAGTGATCTTTATACTTAGATTTATTTTGAGTGCTACAGTTGTGCTTGGGGCCCACTTCGGAAAATTTTTGTCGATCGAAAATTTTAAACATGTTAGTTCACAGTATTTACATTATATCTGCGACCATGAATGTCATTTGATCGGTAAATCTTGTCTAATTGCTATAGTTCTTTTAGACGGATTTACGAACGTGACATTCACGTTGATGTTCTGTATTGTGCTGTGATGTTGCGGATTTGTCATGGTGGATAGCCTGGATACAATGTTAGTACAGTTTGGTTGTATATGTACATTTGATATTGCGGGACGAGCGTCCGACATGTGGACTGCCGTCACTGCCTGTTTGTATATTATTCTTTTGGGGCACGACCGGGCTGAGGTCGATGTACCCGTTGTATGTATATTTTACTTTCTGTACTAGGATTACCCCAGGTGGGGTGCACGGATAGCCGGGTTCTAGAGGGCAACGGGCCCACATCTCATGGCTTTGAGACGGAGGGGGCTTTTACTCTAGAATTGGCGGGCTATTCGCCGCACTCGTAGGGGGTACAGGTTGACCCAAGGAGGGGTGCTCAAGTTACCGGATTCCGTGAAGTGCTGGGTAGTCCATTCACGTTGTTGAAGGGGGCTGCCTCGCTTCAGGTTTTGGCGGGTAACTTGCCGCGCCCGTAGGGGTCTAGGATTTCATTGCACAGGCTATCCACATGACCAGGGGAACGTCGGGTTTCAGTTGCGGCTCTGTAAAACCTGGGGATTCCAGATATCTGTATTGTTCTGTGATGCTTATTACATTTCTGTGATGTTGCAGTTTATCACGCCTTGAGCGAATATTATATATTGATATATATACTAGTAGATGTTGTATATGTTTTACACCCGCGCTAGTCCAGTCCCCGCTCTGTCGTTAGTTAAGTAACCTAACGGGTGATGACGGGACCCAGTGGCGAATGCGGATGGTATATACGTACATCATTATTTTCGTTCTTTATTGGTGTGATCAATTAATGGGACTGCATTGATTCGGATCAATGCAAGCTAAACAAACCTATTCTGATGTTGTTGGAACATTTTTGAAAAAAAGTTGTTATTGCAAGGATGTTCTCTTTTGTTTTGCACAGTGGTATTCAGTTATGAATATCCAGCACCTCAGTCGACGAGGCAAGGGCCGAGATCCCTTCACCGGGAGTGACCCCTTGGACAGAAGTTTGCATCAGGGTAATAACTTCACTATAGTCGATTACTTTTGCTTTCCATCGTGGTATTCAGTTGGAATATCCTGCACCTCATTCTATGGGGAAAGAGCCGAGATCCCTTCACCGGGAGTGACCTCTTTAGTAAGAAGTTTTCGCCACTATATTTTTATAAAAAGCTATCCAGTTCCTTCAACGATATCAAGTTCATTACATTAAAGGTTTTTCGCCAAAAACCATTCGTAGCCCTCCATCATATCAGACGGGTAGCACGTAGTATTCATGCTATGTTTGTTGACCTTCGTCAAGGCATAGTGAATGGTAGCTACTTGTTACCTTTCTGCTGCATAGATAAATGCGTTGGTTTGGGACAGTCATATAGCCTTGTTGACCTTCGTCAAGGGCTTGTACGGGTGGGTTCAAATTAACCTGGACAATGACGGGTAGAACTTGATATGTGACTTATGATTTGTTGACCTTCGTCAAGGTCATAAGTGCATGGGGGTAAAAATCACATCGGGAGTTTCTAAAGAAACTGAAACTTGCCAGATATGCGCATACCTTCTGGAGTGTGATAACGTGAGTGGATTCCATCACGTTATCATGCGATGATAGTTGGATCCCGATTCCCACTGATAAGTTGGTTTACTCCTCGGGTGATCCCAACTAATTCTTCTTTCTGGTTTGGAGGAGAATTTGAGGTTACAGTGGGAGGTTTCCTGATTAGATAAAGTGATAACCATTCTTATCTAGGTTTGAGTGCACGCTGAGTGTTTCTTTTCTCTCTCTTTGGCAGCGACCATGGCCCGACCCTTGACTATGACTCAGTGACCAAAATTAACCGAACCTTCGTAAACACTGGCTTTTGGATTGTCAGAGTTGAACCTCATTGCCACTCCTGCTTTTACCCTTTTCTCCAGAACACCCCGTATTACTACGAACGTCCACTTCCATCGGATAAAACCATCGTATGGTTATATACGAACTCGAAGGAACTTGTTCCAGATTCGAGGATGGTTTCTGGTTCTGGAGAAAACGAATAGGACTATTCAGTTGTCTTTTCCTTTTACCTTCTCTCAGGTTGCGAGTGCTCCTTGGATTAGAGGATAGTACACCTGTTACGCCTATTAGATAGTCTTCTTCCAAACCTTAGGCTGGTGCCGAACGGTAGGGAATGAAGAAAGCCGATTAGCCTAAGTGTGGTGCACAGAAGGTATTAAGTTAAGACAAATAAAGGGATTAGAAAGAGGGCAAAGTAAACTGCGACTGCTATTCACGACCAAACCAAGTATTTCTTCGCCAATCCTACTTCACCTTTGTATTTCTCCAGGACACTCCGTATCACTACGAAGATCCACAGTTATTTGGATACTCCATCGTATGGTTATATACGAACTTGAAGGAACTTGTTCCAGTTTGGGGATGGATTCTGGTTCAGGAGAAATAGAAATAAGGTTTATTCAGGTGTCTTTTATCTTTACCTTCTCTCGGGTTGCGAGTGCTCCTAGGATTAGGACAGTACACCTATTATGCTTATTGGATAGTCTTTTTCCAAACCATAGGCTGGTGCCGAAAGGTAGGGAAGGAAGAAAACCATTTAGCCTAAGAGGGTGTGCAGAAGGTAATGACTAAAGACATATGAAGGGATTTGGAGAGATGACAAAGAAATATATGATTACAGTTATGAATCTGGATAATGGAAGAGGCATTACTAGGAATACCCGGATACCCCTACGAAACATTTCAATGTTTCAGTTTCACTGTGTACTGTTAAAAGAAAACTGATTTCCCAATTAGCCCTTGCTCCAGGGTATGTATTTACCAGGTATGATTCTCACATCTGTATGGTTTTACAGATGATGAGTGGGAGCAAGTTATTGGGAATTAGGTGATTATCCTCATTATATCGGAATTCGTTGTAATTGGTGATATTTGAGGAAATCACCTGGGTTGTTTGCCGGACGGCAAATATTTAGTTTTGAATATCCGTTGTTATGCACCAATTTCAAATTGATATATCTGTACGTCTATTTTTATAGAGTGAAATATAACTTTTTGAAATTATGTCGATAACATTTACCTATATCAGTGGATGGTTAGGTAAGGAGCATTAAAACAGCGGTGCAATTCTTCTTAACCATAAGTACAGTTTTGAACCTACGACGCACAGGGTTTGAGTTATTAGACTCAAGGGACTTATACAGAGTATTGTATGTTGTCTAATGTCCATGAGAACAGAGGGGTTGGTACTCGTACTATATTCTGTTTACTTGTGACTTCTCTAGTTCTCAGACATGTTTTTCGTAGAAACATAAGGTCCAAGTTTTGAGAAGTTATAGGTATATGAATAAAGTAGAGAACCAGGTGTTGCAAGTATCAGGATTCTTCAAGGTGATCAAAGATGTAGATACTTATGTATGGTATTCAGTTGATAGTAATGGTTTTGAGAAACTTGTTTCTCTTTCAGATTACTCATATCTGGATGCATTCCTAAGTTGAGTAATGCCGATAGGCCTCCTTCCATTTAGTTGACATGCACTGGACACAGCTGCATGATTTGAATCTGGTTCCAATTAAATCAGTGCCTCTGTTTCTATATTGGATATAGAACAGTTCATATCTTAACGATGTTAAGGTACGGGGAGTTGTCCGGTTTATGCTTAAAACCAGACTCTGGATAACTCTAGGCATGTTTCTGTAATTGCTGTTTGTTGGTTGACCCAGGCTAAGACGAGGGTTGACTTTCTACCATCTGGAAGATCAATAGTGATATTGTTCTAGACTCACCACAGTTTTAAGTAAAATGGATTTTTTCATAAAACAGAAGTGGGAGTATGGTAGAACTAGAAGTGATTCTAGAACCACAAACGATTACTGAAAATTTGATAAGAACTTAAAGATTCAATCTAGTTTGACATTCTATTGGCCACTCCGGAGATATGGTGGGTAACCTCAGGCACCCGAGAGGTACTGCGGTAGCCTCAAGGATGGTGACAGGGAGGTTCTTGTTTGCCCAGACTTGACACTACTGTTGTTCCAGACTATAAGACCCGGCGGGAAGATGAATATAGCGTCGTTCTGAACTGGCTTTAGAAGTGCACGTGTATATGATCTGCCGGAGGGTTGTCGTAGTCAGTGGGAGCAGCGGAAGCATTGGTGGACAAGTGGCTTATGTCTATTTATAGACTAAAGCAGATATAGCGAAGATAGATCATCTATTTCTGATATGACAGTCATAGGTTTGACTTCATCAGAATAGGGGATGGATCTGTTAAGAAGGTAGTAGGGTGTGATGTCCTGATTTGTGGATGACATACACATAGTAGGAAGTGATATTCCTGCACTACGACCGGTTATACTTTGGTTGTCACACAGTGGTTTCTCCACATAGGACTTGGATATTATATCAGATATTCTGGTTACTAGATCTATAGTTTTAGATCTAGATTTGGGTAGTTTCCCAATCTGGGTACTTAGACAACATTCTAAAGGTGTTTAAGAATGGACGACTCCTGGCATAGTAGTGTACCTGCAGGTGATGGAGTCACCCTCTCTAAAGGTGTCTTACAGACTAAAAGCGAGAGGGATGTGCATGATTGGCAGATCACTTACTTAGGCAATTGAGTCAATCATGAGATGTCAAGTACCACACCAGATGTTGTTTTTGCAGTAGATGCAATATGTTGATATTGATCCAATCCTGGAGAAACATTCGGAAGCAGTTTTAGAATATAAGTGGATGTTCTAGGGATATGATAACGACAGCCTTATTCGGAAGACAGTTATCATTCCAGGCTTCCAAGGTGACCTGGATGACAGAGTGGTTGTCAGAGTTATAGTTTTCCCTCTGACGAGGGGCCGTATTTTGGACAGGTGGTCCAAGCGGATACTGAGGGAGGTGTGGCGCAGGATACTGATTAAGTTCAGTTGACGATACAGTCTAAAATGTTTGGATTTGGAGTTCATTTATGAACTAGGTCCCATCAAATATCCAGACGTATTCTAAGACAGGTATTGCTCATTTCGGGAAATGGCTTTCTCAGCGAACTTGAGATAAAGAGAGGCATAGAAAGAAACATCAGGGCGGATTCACTCACTGAGGCTATTTCTCGAACACAATAGTTTCGCAAACGGGCTTTGTGAGACTGATTTGTAGAAGAGTTGGGTGTTCGGTATCACACGGGCTGTAAGTATGCGACATTGCAATAATAAGCCTTGAGTGCAAGTGGGAGATTGTTGGAGATAGTGCCCTCAGAGTCAATTATTGGATCACAGGCACGTGATTGCAATGATTAAGGGAGGACCTATGCCGGTAGGACAGTCTTACTCAAGATGATAGTATGCTATCTGGTTTATCTTTATCATCGTGTACTGCTTTAGGTGACATTACAGATCACTATTGCACGTTGGTAGAGCCCTTAGGATTCTTTCTTGACAACCAGCAGTATGATGGCGATCATATACGTGGGAGCAGGGGTCTATAAGCACATAGTATAATAGTCCCTAGTCATGGGAGTTTTCGAGACAGGGCATCGATACTCCAGAGTAGACTAGTGTATACAGTCGAGACCCCGACGAGGGGCGGTGGCCGGTCTTACAAGCCACTGGTGTCAGTTGGTTCACCTAAGATGTATACAGGTGCTCATTGGGTTATAAGTACACCGGACAGGACTCGCCGGGAACGTGCTAGTTGGGATTATCCCAGACGTCAGATAGCAGTTCCCTGGTGACATGTGTACAGGTTAGTTCATCGACCTGAGATCGTCATTTGTCTCGTGTGAGTTCCCACTGTACTTTGATTACTACCCTACCACGGCTCAAAGGAGTCGTGCAAACAGGTTTTAGTTGGGTACAGTCCCGAGCTACATGGAGGCAGTGAGCGGATCTGCAGGGGTTCGTCTCTCCCGGTATTGGGGGTGAGGTCGCGCTGTGTCTAGGAGAGCTATTACACGAAGTCCTTGGCCAAGGCAGAAAATTTACTGGTAGGTATTCCAGTAGTATCTCAGGGTGTTCTGGGCTACACTCCGACACGACTTGTACCGCTTTTGGGGGTCTGACATTTACCAACTCCCTAGGCCTGCCATGCGATGCTCATAAACGAACGGACCGGACTGTACGGATATTGTCACTGACAGGCTCAGTAGGGTGTCAGGATGAGTTCGCTCATCGACCTCCCTTTTGGTCAATACCTGGTAGCTCGTTACGTACGGCTAATACCTCTGACATGCTAGTGGTTAAATCCACAGCCAAAGTATTGACGAGTCTTTAGAGTCCCCCACAGACAGTTTCTCAAGTTTCGGGCGAAACACTGTAGAGGCCGTATGGATATATGGCAGGGTTCGATCATATACGTGCGGTATTGCACGGATCATGATCGGACGGGTAATACTAGCGGGCTTTGGTTTAAGCCGAATCCTAGTATTATACAGTGTAGATTTTGTCTCATTGCATTTGTATTCGGTCGTAATACAAATGCGGGTATGTATATACAGTCGCGGGGTTTTCCTGTAATTTATTACGAGATCGTCCTTTTGAAGTTGCCAGTTTGTATTTCGTTTCGGCCATTTTCCTTTCTATCTTTCTTTGGCTGAAAATTGGTGGAGGGGGGCTTATTTGCAAATGTGCAAATTAGCAAAGTGGAGGGTGGTTTTTGTAAGTTGTTGTTACATGATGGTTCTCATGATGGTTCTTGCTTCCATTGACTTCTTTTTGCTCATCATTTCTTTCTTTATATGATGGGATTAGGATGAGATTTGAGGATGATGATGATTCCGCATTATCACCCATTCTTTTCTCTCTCTTCCATTATTTTTTGCTCACTCCCTCTTCTCATTCTTGAGGCATGGGCCGGCCACTTCTCTTGAAGGAGGGCTGTCCAATTTTTTTTGGGGGGGAGGGGAGGGAATCCATTCTCATTTGCTTGCCACAAAAATCCCAAAGCTCCATTTCAAAGTTGATTTTCACCTCCACATCCAAATGGCAACTTAAAACAACCCCATGAGACACGTCGGCTTGCCAACTTCGTGATCTACGGATAGTCTATAGCAATCTTAGACACGTCGGCTTGCCAACTTCGTGTTCGAGTTGCCTCGGTTCAAGAGGTGGGAGCCCGTAAAAAGACTCGGTGATGTGGTGCCCTTTCCGACGAGGAGATCGAGACCGGAGATTCCGCGAGGAGATCAGGATGGTGGCCGAAGACCGAAGGATACGGATTGCTCGGTATGGCATTCTACCTTTTCTCTAGTTTGCTAGCATTAGGTTAATGGCCCGATCCGGATTAACAGTCCGCGGTAGCGCTGGTTTCTGTTTAAAGAAAAGTTTTTGTTTCCGCATTTTGGCCTCGTTCAGACGGCCGGGGCGCTGCCGTGCACTTACAGTAGCAACATATCATAAACATGAGGTATGATCAATGTAATCAACATGAAATCTGTGTCAACTACATCATGAAATCTATAAGTATGTGGATATCATCCAACTATGTAATCAATGCCTGTATGCATGTGGATCCTGTCCACATGTTAACCCATGACACAACAACATCATGCATGTAAATATCATAAATGCATACGCATGAAAGTATGAGGATATAAATCAACGTATGTCCCTCGCGACAGATCAAAATCATGGAACCTGAGTGTCCAGCATCGACACTCGAAACATCATGAAACCCGTGTCCAGTATCGACACATAAATCCTCATATATCTCAGGCTCCGTATCATCTGCGGGATCGGCCCGCGGGCTCCGGCAGTACAGATCGGCCTATATCCACCTCATGACTCCGGTCGGTATACTATGGATAACCGCTAGGTCTAAATACTATCACCGGTAGGTAGTGGTCCCTCTGCCAGGCTCATCGTCTACTGCACAACAAATCCGTTCTCGTCCCGGGGTACCATACCGAGTCCACCATGTACCCGTAATCGGCCTCATCCAACTCCTCGAATCGGGTATCACTGTCACACATCTTAGAACCGAGAAAACGCATAGTGGATGCACTGAAATATCATATCAAGAGAAACCGGGTTTTTAAAACAGTACATACTTTCTTTTGAAATACCGACGATTCTCAAATCCAGAAATCTCATAGAAACAACATATCTCAATGCGTATAATCATAAAGCATGATGTATGTGACATATAATAGAAATGTGAGCATATCAGTATATCATGCAACATAAAACAGTAATATGCACATATCGAGGGAAAACCGCTCTTTTAAATGAATCCAGTTTTGAAATATATCATGCGGATCCCAAATCTCCAAAATCAAGCCAGAATCATCTATGTATGTACAAATATGAATGTATACAAGTATGGGTGTACAATATGTGTGTGCGCAAGTATGTCATGTAAGGAGTCATATTCTGATACAACAATCCTACTGTGTAGTGACATGGCAATTATCGATGATGAAGTGTGTAAGCCGGCAAGCAGGTGTACATGGAGCATACGCATCATCGGTAATGGTGCTGGTGTCCTGACAGCATGAGTTTAATATAACATAAATCACAAGTACATAAGCATGCAATGCGCTGATAACAACATGAATATATGGAAATGGAAAGTAAATGCAACAATAAGGGATCTACATTAGTTATACGAGTCGTACAGTTTGTCATTTGAAATCACACGAATCGTGGTGTTGGAAAATATGGGCTACGGTGTTTTTAAGAAAAGAGGTTCGTCCTTTGAAATATCCGTAGAATCCCTTGACCTGTCTTTAAAATACTCACGATTCGTTAGTTTTGGAAATAGGCATGACTCGAGTCTAGTCTAACATCTACAAGTAAACTACAGGACTAAACGAATAGACTAATCGAAAGGAAAGGGAAAACCACCTAAGTCTGAGTCGATATATATAAACATAATAGTCGGTGATCCCGCCTCAATAGTATCACGTACGATACAATATATAGCATGACATCCTCGAGTCAAGAGTGCGGATCTATCATCAATATAAAGCTCGTACAGTAAATCCATCGTACGGCATCCCAATCTGGGTACGGGTCGAATCTCATATTTATCTAATCATTTATCTGGTATCCTTATCATCATATCCTGTGTTAGGAGTACTGATCTAAATCTAGTACAAACTGATACCATCTGCATATATATGCGTGTATGAAAGTACACACCTAAAGGCCCGCTATAATCTCTATCTCATAATACGAATCAAAACATATCACCGATCTCATGGCATCATGCATAATCTCATCGACTCATCTCCAAGTACCATGTGCAATCCTCATCATTCATGCATAAGTATACTTGTATATATATACATAGTCCCATACTTATGTGTGTGTGTATATATACATATCCCCATATACGCACAAGTAAAACAAAGTAAGCATGTGTGTGCGCATGGGTGTAAACCTTATTCTAGGGTTCGCGACTAAACTAACTAAGGATGCTGTCACCCAATTACATTAAAGTTATCTATGACTCACAAAGTCTATCTAGATAATCCTAATCTCACAATAAACATATAAATACATCCATATCATAGATACCATATACTGCACTACGAACTGCGGGGGTGCTATACGCCATACACCCGACTTCCCCCGTAGATATATATCTACTCACCTTGCTCTTCGCTTGCCGTTGCCGAAGTCGCCACGTGCTTGCTTGTCGTCTCGAAGTCCTCGTGGGGGTACCTATACCTCATAACGTATCGTGCCGCATTAAAATCCAATTCCAAAACCAAAACGACACACAAATCTCATATAGGTCAAAACCTGTGGCCTACTCACGCAAAACAACCAAATAACACTCGATATAGATGTACAAACGTCAAGTGACCGAATACAAAACCAAATACTAAAATCATGAATTTAAAATACGTAAAACATAACCCCGAATCAAAATAGCAACTCAAGAAAGTGGTCCCAGATTTTGTTTCAGGCAAAAAACTAGGTGCACAAACAATACGGGGGTGCTATATAAGGTGTATATAAGCTATGGAAGCAACCTGGGCACCTATTTCCACCATGTGGCCGGCCAGAAGCCACCCAAATCCGGTGAGCTCGGTTTTGGTGTGGAGTTAGGGTCTCATCTGGTCAGGATGGTCTCATACTGGTCCAATTAAGTCTCTGGTATTGTTTGCTTAAATAAAAAATGCTCCAGATCACTCCAGATTTCCCTGCACCCTCACTTTACACGCAAAACCGACATGAACAGTTTCTATTTTGGGTTTCAGGTTTTGTTTGGTCCAGGTATTTAGCACTAAGATGGTTTGTAATCACTACTAAACCTCAATTACACAATCACAACTCAAGAATCCCTCAAACCCTAACTTAAGATTTTCAAAATTCACTAAATATCGCCTAATCACTTCTAAACATGCATAGATGTAAAAGCAATGGTAATTCTATGCTAATGGTTAACAAAATACCTCATTTGGCAACTCAAGAAAATTCTTGAGTTGCCCTAAGTCTTCAAAATCCTTGTTTTCTTGGTCCAAAGTGTAGCTCGTGAGCTTATACATGTTTTTAATGAAGTGGGGATGGACTTTTGACTTGATTTTGGTGGTGTTATGAGGGTTTGAAGAGGATGGAGGAGATGGGGTTGCCATGGTGAGCTCAAGGGAAAAGATGAAGGAATAAGTGAAGAGGGAATGAGAATGGCCAAGTCAAAGGAGACCCCCCCCTCTCTCTCTCTCATGCCCATATCCATTTCTTAATTCATTTTCTTTTTCTTTTCTTTCCTTTTGTTTTCTTTATCTTTTCTTTTCTAAAAACAAACCATGCATGAAACAAAGAAAAGCCATGTTACAAAAAAATGTAGAAATGTGTTATATGATATGGTGCATGTCATGCCCAAAACAAGTTTAATGCGCGATTAGTGATTTTTAATCGTGATTAGCACTAAAATAGTGTATAATTAATCATAAAAATTTATAATTTTCCTAAATCACATAAAAACACCCTCATTTCAGTAGTTCCTATAATTTTCCAAATTTTTCCCCAATTTATCGGTATTTAATTATACCGCACTAATAAAATATTCAATATATTTATCATTTAATTATAAAAATTCCCAAAAATAATATTTTATTTTTCTGAAATGTTACAGTCTTCCCCCCTAAAGAAATTCGGTCCTCGAATTTAAATTTAAACCGCTCAAATACTAAAACATTTCAGTAAAATGATCAAGTCGTCGGGGCTCCGAAATCATAAATTCATAAAACACATCATAGTGCAATGCATGCACATGAAAACGAGTATATAACCAAACATTGAAATCAAAATCAAAACTCCGTCAAGCATCCCGCAATCATCGGAGTTATGGTGAAGACACCAAGGTCAAAGCCTAATACGAAAACCAACATGATATACATCAAAACTATACATGTAAAAATCTGAAGGAAATGTATGCCAAACCTTTTTACGTTGCTGTGCGATGTGCATAACACTGCGCAGTGGCGGACGTCTATTGTAAGAAAATAACTATATATATATATATTTATATATCATTTGTTTGATATGCACGTCCCGCCGTTTTGAAAAATAATTTTAGAAAGATTTCCTTTGTTAAACGTTTTGTGTCATCTCGGACACGTAGGTAAATACTGAGACTATAGCTCTTTCTTTGGAAATCCCTTCGATCACTATCAATGCATGCAAAATACATTCAGGTACTTTCCTCGGACTAGTCCTGCTCAGTACGGAAACAAATAGTAAATATTATAAAAACGTACTGCTCCATACGAAATAAATCCCAAAATCTTCATAAGAATGCCTCGTGCGTCTGGTGCGCACGAAAATCGAAATCCATGAATGTAAGATACATGTGCACAGAAACAAAATCTAAGTGCAACGGGTGTGCACGAAAACCCCTGTCAAGGGCAACGGGTGTGCCTGACAGCAATATCAGGTGCATCTGATATGCACGAAGAATCTCGATTAAGTGCATCTGGCGTGCACCAAAATCGCATCAAGCGCCCAAGTATATGCAAGAATCCAAATCAAGTGCACAGAGTGCATGAAATCAACATCAATATCATATTCGAAATCGACGGTATACAATAAAGCTCAATCCAAATCAGGTATACCGCGGTATATAATCTCACAACCATGTGCATCAGCGTGCACAAATCAAATCAAAATACTAAAAGTGCATGAAAACTATGCCAAAAGCACAAGTCAAATCATATGCATATCATAGGCATGAAATCAAAATCAATCTCTCGAATGACATCAAATCAAAGTCAAGTGCAACCATAGTGTACAAAAATCTCAATCATGCAAACAAATCGTCCAAAATACCGAAATCCAAAAATGACGGGTGCATGATATTCGAATCACTAAATCCCAGATCGTAAACACTGTCATCGATATGTCCTTCCTTCGCAGTCGAGAAGTTGTCGGTACATCGAAAGCTAGCAGATCAAGATATCTACTTGCCTCCTGTTCATAGTCTAGCGCCTGGTGCCTTTAGGCTCTTGTCTCTCACTGCGAATTGCTAGATATATAGCTCCTCGGCTCAACGACCCAATATGGAATGACGACGGAAACAGTCCCACTCTGGCACATCCTTTAAAGATCTCTGGCCAACTATCTCGTCGACGATGCCGAACTCTGGCCTACTGGGTATGCGCAATATGACCGCTCCTGGGTCCAAGTATTTTCGTATAGCATTCCAGAAAGGTCCTGTCGAAGTCTCTCCTAAATCTCGTTTCTGCTGAACTGCCCGGAAGCTATTATCCATTGCTAAATCTGTATCTTGTTTCAGAACGGCTGCATACTCATCGCGACTCCTTCTGGAAGATATATCCATGTACAACGCCTCTGCATGCGTATCACAGCTCTGATGTCAGCGGAGTGGAACGTCATCTCATCAAGATCTCGTACGAACCACTTACTCCCCTTTTCTCCAATGTCGACTGATTTGGACTCGTCTCTTCGTGGCTGCATGGACTGCGCTCTAACGGCTATACACGTATCTGGAGTCTCCCAAGCAATGCAGCCCATCACATGATATCCGAATGACGTCGAACTTTTCAATCAGTTCGTCAAGTTCCATAATCCCCCAAGAGCTCAACATCTTGAGTACAGTTTAATAGTATTCCAGTACATGCCACAGTACCTATGGACCAACCATAGAAGGGCAAACCCAAACTTCACTAATGGCACCGCGGAACTGCTGCCAACTCTAAGGTTCAAAAGTGTTCCCATGGTCATTATGTCGAGTTAGGGTTTCATTCTTCTAGAGGGTCCACGGAATTACTTGCATATTTTTCTGAATACTTTAAACTTGGAAAAATGGGTTTCTGACATTCGATCGTCTTCTATCGACTCTCAATGTACCTGCGTGAAGTCGTCTCTAGCTACAATCAATCAATCTGATGACTTCGCATCGGGGTAAGCGAACGAACCACATGTCCAAGTCATTCTTCCTCAAGTGTCTAGCGATCTCCCATCATATCTCTTAGTATAAACTCATGATGCAACAGCTCCAACATCTGGGGCGATACCTCGTCATTCGCAGCAACAACTGGCTCATTTGCCCGCATGCTGAACAGTGTCTCAATCATCAAGATAATCGGTGTATTGACGGTCATCACATTCCGGCTGACCTCTAGCAGTGGCCCAATCCTCTGGTGCTGATCTGCACGTCCGAGAAATCTCGTAAAAGCGATCCATCAAATGCTCATGGCGCGAAAACACAATAAAACGACGCATCTATGCAAATCGTATGTCCATGGAATCACGCCCTGGTCAGTCCTCATCCGTGACAAGCTCGTGCTGATGCAACTCTAGCCATAGCTCTCTCTCTGCCCGTGTAATCGTGGCAGCAAAAACCATAACCAATAATGATGAGGATAGATCATAGGAATGAATATAATGTTGTGCAAGGAAATGTACATCCTAAGGCTTCTTAAGCGGAGTAGCGTATCGTAAGTATGCCGCGGAACATACACACGGTACGCCACTCTACTTAAGTCACCTACTCCATCAACCAAGGTGAACCTACGCGACGAAATTTTGAGTCTAATACTCTCTCGACCAAGTCTAAGTTCCGTAAGGTCAAGCCTAGATTCCGTATATATACAAACGCTCTAGGCTCCGCATAGTCAAACATAGACTCGAACCAAGGTTAACCTAGCACTCTGATACCGACTTTGTCACGACCCGAAACGGCACGTGACTGGCACTTGAATCATATGAAGTCTATAGGACCCTATCTAATTCAAGTAAGCCGAGAAATCCCAGAAATCTAAACCATTTTAAGAAAGAAGTGAAAAAACATGTTTTAAAGTAAGTGGTTTTAATAACATAAGCCGAAGTATGCAATTTTAAAATCTCAAGTCTTTTCAGAAGATTTCGGCAGAGTTTCCTTTTGTAAAAAATGGCCCCAAAAAGGTACAACATGCATAATATGAATAAAGGCATCCTCAAGCGGGAACTAGTTCTTCGTCAATTGATGATCACAACCACGCAAGCAATATAATATACAACGCCGAAAGGCGAGAATCAAAACTCAAAAGAAACTCGAAATCATCAAGAAAACCACAATAATACAACGCGCGACTCTAAGGTCGAAAGAATAAACAACTGGTTTTCTAAATCTGAAATAAATATACGCGTCTGGTTGATGGAGTTTCTAGATACAGCAATGAAAATAAAATACAAGGGTGGTCACGATGCGAGTGAACCCACCTACCAAAGCAATCACCCGGAATGGAAGCAGTATGTCAGAAAGCCGCAATGAAACCTGTACGGCAAAACCAGCAAGAACTGTGGCACAACGGGAGTGAGTTGCCAACTCGTGAGTAAGAAACATCACAGAGCAGAAATCGCATGTATGACTCAATCCTAGGTCAATACGATCAGTAATATATATCCTCAATATGATAAAGTTTGAAGCGTGATAAGGTGGCAAGGGTAAACATCTATACATAAGTGTAATACCAAGTTCTCGTGTCAGTGTCTCAGGTAGCAACATATCATAAACATGAGGTGTTATCAATGTAATCAACATGAAATCAGTGTCAACTATATCATGAAGTCTATAAGTATGTGGATATCATCCAACTATGTAATCAATGCATGTATGCATGTGGATCTCGTCCATATGTTAACCCATGACACAACAACATCATGCATCTAAATATCATAAATGCATATGCATGAAAGTATGAGGATATAAATCAACGTATGTCCCTTACGACACATCAAAATCATTGAACCTGAGTGTCCAGCATCGACACTCGAAACATCATGAAACCCGTGTCCAGCATCGACACGTAAATCCTCATATATCTCAGGCTCCGTATCATCTGCGGGATCGGCCCGCGGTCTCCGGCAGTACGGATCGGCCTATATCCATCTCATGACTCCGGTCAGTATCCTCCGGATAGCCGCCAGGTCCAAATACTATCACCGGTAGGTAGTGGTCCCTCTGCCAGGCTCACCGTCTACTGCACAGCAAATCCGTTCTCGCCCCGGGGTACCATACCGGGTCCACCATGTACCCGTAATCGGCCTCATCCAACTCCTCGAATCGGGTATCACCGTCACACGTCTCAGAACCGAGAAAACGCATGGTGGATGCACTGAAATATCATATCAAGAGAAACCGGGTTCTTAAAACAGTACACACTGTCTTTTGAAATACCGACGATTCTCAAATCCAGAAATCTCATGGAAACAAGATATCTCAATGCGTATAATCATAAAGCATGATGTATGTGACATATAATAGAAATGTGAGCATATCAGTATATCATGCAACATAAAACAGTAATATGCACATATCGAGAGAAAACCGCTCTTTTAAATGAATCCAGTTTTAAAATATATTATGCGGTTCCAAAATCTCCAAAATCAAGCCAGAATCATCTATGTATGTGCAAATATGTATGTATGCAAGTATGGGTATACAATATGTGTGTATGCAAGTATGTCATGTAAGGAGTCATATCCTGATGCAACAATCCTACTGTGTAGTGACATGGAAATTATCGATGATGAAGTGTGTGAGCCGGTAAGCAGGTGTACGTGGAGCATACGCATCATCGGTAATGGTGCTGGTGTCCTGACAGCATGGGTTTAATATAACATAAATCACAAGTATATAAGCATGCAATGCGCTGATAACAACATAAATATATGGAAATGGAAAGTAAATGCAACAATAAGGGATCTACATTAGTTATACGAGCCGTACAGTTTGTCATTTGAAATCACACGAATCGTGGTGTTGGAAAATAAGGGCTACGGTGTTTTTAAGAAAAGAGGTGCGTCCTTTGAAATATCCGTAGAATCCCTTGGCCTGTCTTTAAAATACTCACGATTCGTTAGTTTTGGAAATAGGTATGACTCGAGTCTAATCTAATATCTACCTGGAAATCTACAGGACTAAATGAACAGACTAATCGAAAGGGAAGGGAAAACAACCTAAGTCTGAGTCGATATATATAAATATAATAGTCGGTGATCCCGCCTCAATAGTATCACGTACGATACAATATATTGCATGACATCCTCGAGTCAAGAGTGTGGATCTATCATCAATATAAAGCTTGTACGGTAAATCCATCGTACGGCATCCCAATCTGGGTACAGGTCGAATCTCACATTTATCTCATCATTTATCTGGTATCCTTATCATCATATCCTGTGTTAGGGGTACTGATCTAAGTCTAGTACAAACTGATACCATCTGCATATATTTGCGTGTATGAAAGCACACGCCTAAAGGCCCGCTATAATCTCATGCCGTATCTCATAATACGAATCAAAACATATCACTGATCTCATAGCATCATGCCTAATCTCATCGACTCATCTCCAAGTACCATGTGCATTCCTCATCATCCATGCATAAGTATACGTGTATATATATACATAGTCCCATACCTATGTGTGTGTGTGTGTATATATATATAAATATCCCCATATACGCACAAGTAAAACAAAGTAAGCATGTGCGCGCGCGTGGGTGTAAACCTTATTCTAGGGTTCGCGACTAAACTAACTAATGACGCTATCACCCAGTTACATTAAAGTTATCCATGACTCCCAAAGTATATCTAGATAATCCTAATCTCACAATAAACATATAAATATATCCATACCATAGATACCATATACTACACTACGAACTGCGCGGGTGCTATACGCCATCCACCCGACTTCCCCCGTAGATATATATCTACTCGCCTTGCTCTTCGCTTGCCGTTGTCGACGTCACCACGCGCTTTCTTGTCGTCTCGAAATCCTCGTGGGGGTACCTACACCTCATAACGTATCGTGCCGCATTAAAATCTAATTCCAAAACCAAAACGATACATGAATCTCACATAGGTCAAAACCTATAGTCTACTCACGCAAAACAACCAAATAACACTCGATATAGACATACAAACGTCAAGTGACCGAATACAAAACCAAATACTAAAATCAAGAATTTAAAATACGTAAAACATAACCCCGAATCAAAACAGCAATTCAAGAAAGTGGTCCCAGATTTTGTTTCAGGCAAAAAACTAGGTGCACAAACAATACTGGGGTGCTATATATGGTGTATATGAGCTATGGAAGCAACTTAGGCACCTATTTCCACCATGTGGCCGGCCAGAAGCCTCCCAAATCCGGTGAGCTTGGTTTTGGTGTGGAGTTGGGGTCTCGTCTGGTCAGGGTGGTCTCATACTGGTCCAATTAAGTCTGTGGTATTGTTTGCTTAACTCAAAAATGCTCCAGATCACTCCAGATTTCCCAGCACCCTCACTTTACACGCAAAATCGACATGAACAGTTTCTGTTTTGGGTTTCAGGTTTTGTTTGGTCCAGGTATTTAGCACTAAGATGGTTTGTAATCACTACTAAACCTCAATTACACAATCACAACTCAAGAATCCCTCAAACCCTAATTTAAGATTTTCAAAGTTCACTAAATATCGCCTAATCACTTCTAAACATGCATGCATGTAAAAGCAATGGTAATTCTATGCTAATGGTTAAGAAAATAGCTCATTTGGCAACACAAGAAAATTCTTGAGTTGCCCTAAGTCTTCAAAATCTTTGCTTTCTTGATCCAAAGTGTAGCTCGTGAGCTTGTGCATGTTTTTAATGAAATGGGAATGGACTTTTGACTTGTTTTTGGTGGTGTTATGAGGGTTTGAAGAGGATGGAGAAGATGGGGCTGCCATGGTGAGCTCAAGGGAAAAGATGAAGGAATAAGTGAAGAGAGAATGAGAATGGCCAAGTCAAAGGAGACCAACCCCCTCCCCCCCACCTCTCTCTCACTCATGCCCATACCCATTTCTTAATTCATTTTCTTTTTCTTTTCTTTTCTTTTGTTTTCTTTATCTTTTCTTTTCTAAAAACAAACCATGCATGAAACAAAGCAAAGCCATGTTACAAAAAAAACGTAGAAATGTGTAATATAATATTGTGCATGTCATGCGCAAAACAAGGTTAATGCGCGATTAGTGATTTTTAATTATGATTAACACTAAAATAGTGCATAATTAATCATAAAAAATTATAATTTGCCCAAATCATATAAAAACACCCTCATTTCAGTAATTGCTATAATTTTCCAAATTTTCCTCAATTTATCGGTATTTAATTATACCGCACTAATAAAATATTCAATATATTTATCATTTAATTATAAAAATTCCCAAAAATAATATTTTATTTTTCTGAAATGTTACACAAGCACGCATGATTTTACCCTTTGCCAACAGTAATTTACTCGGTGTCTTTTATCTCAAATTTAGGAGGAAGGTTTTTGAGGGGGGCTTAACAATAAAAAAATTCGCCATGCACGCATGATGCATCATCCATCATGATTTTACAATAATGTGGAGGACATTCATCGGAAAGTTGGCAGATCAAAAGGAACTCAAATACTCATAAAAATAACATACACATCCAATAATAGTGTAGCATGCATGGTTGCTTTTAGATAGAGAGTAGAGGTTTCTTTTGCTAAAGTATGCATGCATTATGGATGTGACTCATGCATGTTGTTGTTGTTGATGGCCAATAGATGCTTGTCATTTGTTTGCATGATATCACTAAAGTGTAGGAGAATTCTCTTTGACTAAGCCAAGAGCTACATCATAGTTTTCTTTTGCACCGACAAATTAAGGATGCTTTGACAACAAGAAATTTCATAGGGATAAAGATTATGAGATAAATCCTAATTCTTGGCAGGGAAAAAGCTAGTGGCCAGTGACACAAAAAGCTCATCATACTTATCTAGTGTTGTTAGTTTCATACAAAACACGAAACATATCTTACGAAACGATACGAAATAAGGACAATTCGATACGAATCATAAGTTTGTATCAGATTACTAAATTATCGGTCGATACACATTTTGTATCGAACAAAACACGAAACACACGATACGCTATTTATTCATTAAAATGCATAGTGGGTCAGATATTCGGATTTAAAATACGCTATTTAACCATTAAAATGCATATTGTTGAGAAAGAGGAGTTCCTTGAGAGTGAAAATGTTGAAGATGGGGAGAATGAATTTATCTCATGTTATTATAATAATAGTGATTAATCAATCGGAGAAGATTGATTTTCTGTAACGTTGACTTTGTTTGGCGGTGATAATTTTACAACTTGGATGTGAAGTTTTAGTTATGAATTATTAAACTTATCACGCTTATATTTGAATTACAACATATGAACATATGGATGATTATTTTGGATTATTTTGGTATTATTTGATTATCAAATACATGAGTTTGTGTGATTATATGTCTGTATTTGTGCGGTTGCAATTCCAAAATTTTCTTTAGCTTGTATGTGGCTCTGTATTGCTAATTTGATCCCTTTTAAAATTATAATTGGTTCTATATATAACTAAGTACTTCGTTGCAACGGAAAATTTTGTTTCTTACGATACGAAACATGAAACGATACATGATACGATAAATAAGAAAACAAAATACGAAACGTATCACAATTTGACAATTTTGTACTTATCTTCTTCTTTGATATCACCAAGGATAATGAATTCTACATATATGACCCTTTTATCAAACTTTTATTGGGTTCATTGTTAGTTAATTGCTTAATTATAATATGTTGACTCGACTTATTATTATTAGTTTTATACCTATATTATAGAATATATAAAATTTTATATATACATGTTGCATGAACATATAGTCTGCATACAACACTCACAATTTTTGTTAAGATGTAACTAGAACTTTTGCTCCAAGTTCTATTATGTATAAAAATAAATATATATTATTAGAGGAGTGAACTATTGCAAACTAATTCACGTTTTTAAGAAACGGAAACTTTCGATCTACGGTGTACTTTATTGATCCAATCTGTTCAAGTTGATCATCACACCCTCAAAGATAATTGTATGCAAAATATATACTACTCGATACTGTGCGTACTAATACCCCACCAACCGTGGCTAATACCCTACCAACGGTCACTAAAATGTATTAGCGACCATCTATATAATAAACGGTTGCTAATACACAGTCAAGGAAAATTCAGTCGTTAATACGTGTATTAGCGACCATATAGAAGACGGTCGCTCATATAAACGGTCGCTGATACCTATCAGCAACCATCCGTCACCGTCTTTGATTACATGTGGACAGTCACTCGAATATTTAACGGTTCGTCATATCAACGAACAGTCGCTAATACATGTATTAGCGACCGTTCCTGTGTCACAATACAGCCGCTGATACCAAATTATAGGATTAAAAAATACCGAAAATCACAATATACCGCACAATAATACCTGTAATCACAAAAAATTATCCAACATTAGTGTTTTAAATACAAACCAACACATAAACACAATACACTGTATATCCAACAATAGTAACAACTCTAACCAACATATACATGAACTAAAATCGTAATAAACCCGCACATGCATGAACTAAAATCATAATAAACCAACACATACTCAAACCAACATATACAACAGTAGTGTTTTGAATACACACCAACACAATACGCTATATATTCAATAATACCAATAACTTTCCAAATCGCGTGCAATCCCAAGTCACTCAACTCTGTGAACCTTGCAAATCCAACCAAATAAATAAATACTGTCACGCCCCGCTTCCCAGAGTACGCCAGATTGGGCACGTGACATAGCCAACCATGCTACCTGTGGGTAGGAAGTATCCATCCACAGTCACATTACGGCTGTAGAGATATCAAGAACAAGATAAAACTATCTAAAAACATGTCCATAAACCAGAATAACAGGAGTCAATAGTAAATGAATGCGGAAGCAAATGATCCAATACAAATAACTGAAAAGTATGTCCCATAATGCGGGCTCACATCAGGAAATAAATGCAAGAAATAAAACTAACTACTACTGAACTCACAGCTCAACCTGCTGGCTGAAGTACTCCTGCTCAGACTGCGACAGCGGTACAGAATCTGGGCCATGCAAAACCCAGACGTCAGCGCGTCATGTCAACAAGTAATATAATATGAACAATGTAATAGGCAATGCAAGATAAACATGAATAAAGCATTAATGTGAAACAAGCAGTGCAGGGTAGTGTGCAGTGGGTAACTAAACTGTTCTATCAGGTTTTCTATTCTAAAGTCTTTGAAATCAATTGATGAATCGTCGATATAACTCAATAGTATCCCGTGCATGCCCGGGACCACGGTCAAGATCCTCGGGGCTGAATCCGAGACGTGCCGCTAGGCAGTAACAGGTAGCAGGATGGGCGAGTGATGTCAGCATCATCACTCCGGGGCTGGCCTAGCCCGTAAGACTGATCAGAACAGATATCGAACTGTTGAGTTACAAGTCGGTTTCACCTTCGATTTCCCCATACCCCCAAGTTATGTATGTCGAGTCAGGTATTCTGTAATCAAGAACTAATGCCAACACAGGATCAGGTAAAAGCAGGTTTGTCTGGATAGACAACAGAAACGGTCCATAAGGACTACATGTCAGGTTTGTTGGCATTAGACACAAGATCAGGTAACGGGTTGGGTCATGGTACATCAGGTCAAGTCAACAGTATACGGTACCATATCAGGTGTATCAATATATACATGTGTAGCAATGTCAGGTCAAGATGTAAACAATATCGTGGGTGTGCTCACAATCAGATATATAAGCAAACATGGGTATTAACAATATGAGATAAGCAATGAATTACATAATAAGCAGTTTCATTCAAATTACAAGGGTGCAGAAAAACGATATAGCCGTTTAATTATGTTAACAGGTTTAAGCACCCTTAGCGGTGCAATAGTTTAGGTATCGGTCCAATACAGTTATTTCAAGTTAAATGCATACGAGTGTCCGAATGTAACAGAACTACATGGATAAATGCCACCATCTATTTAACAATAAAATGTGATTGAACAGATAGATTTGATTATTAGGTTCAAATTGGCAAACTGTAAATTCCATATTTAACAGTAAAATGATATAATGCAATTTTGTAACCGAAATGGAAAACGATTGTACCAAGCTAATTTTACAGGTTTAGGGTGTCAATACATATATAAATATATAGTATAGCATGTAGCAAGGGGTACTTGCCTCGATGGGTCGCGAACCGGGAAAAACGGAACGTAAACGTCGGCGGGGAAACTTGCGACGGACGCACGGTTCACGGATTGAACCCAAACAATGAACCAAGGAACCACACGGGTCAGAGTACTCTGCTGGATCGTCGGGACACGTCGCCGGCACGGCCGGATTCCGGCGAGGTACAAAACAGTGAATAGGGTTTCTAAAGAGTGTGGATCTAGAGAAAGAAAGAAATGAACAGAGAAAGAAGAAGATGGGGGATACTCACTGGTCTCAGAGGGCACTAGCAACGACGGCGAGATCGACGGCGGCGAGAACGGCGTCTCCGGTGATCTGCAGAAACATCCAGCAGTTTGTTTTCAGTTTTGAAAATGAAGAGAGGAAGGGTGAGATGGAGAAACACTTACGAGGTGTTCTGGGGTGGTCGGGGATCGTCGGCGACGGCCAGGGGTGGCGCAGGTGGTCGCCGGTGGCGTCTCAGGCGACGCAGAGGAGTGCAGTGAAGACTGCAGGCGGTCGCGGCTGTGCAGGGTGCGCGGGGGTGGAAGAAAGAAGGTGTGGGCGAGGCGAGGCAGAGGAGGCGAGGGTGCTGGTGATGCTGGCGCCGGCGTCGGGGCTGCGGCGGCAAGGATGGAGGTGGCTAGGGTTGAGGGCGAGGCTCGTGATGGGTTACTGTTGCTGCGTTTTGGAAAAAAATAAAGGAGATGGAATTTATATAAGAGAGAGAGAATAGATTTATAGAGAGAGAGATAGAGAAAGAGAGAGGGAGAGAGACGGTGAGGGAGAGAGAGAAAGAGATATGAGAGATAGAGAGAGAGAGAGGTAGAGAAAGTGGGGCCCAGGGGAGATATAAGCCTCGCGATTGGCTAGAGTGGGGATTTGATTTGTAAGTTAGGGAAAAAAAATACTTAAAGATTTAATAACAGTAAAATATATATATGTTAACGAAATATATTATGGTTTTAAATATTATTAAAATTTAGGATTTTGGCGCCAAATAAAACATTTCCAAATCGCGCCCGGGTCGGGTCAAAAAATTCGAAATTTAAATAATAGGATTTTAAGCGGGTTCCAAATTTTAAAATTAAGTGTCTTACGATTAAAAAGCATACCCCCAAGACGGACACCTGTACGCGCGCGTAGCCGTCCAAACTCGCCCGTTTCACTGAACGGGACGAGAACTCGATGCACGGACGCTACCACAAGGCTAGGGGTGTCGAGTAGGCCAAGATGGATATTTTTAATTTTATTTTAGATGCTAAAATTTGTTATGTGCAGAAATGACTTTGCCAGGTAAAACTTTACAGTAAGTGACAATCAAGCAGGCTAAAAGAAATGGGTATCACATTAATGCTCAAATAGTAACTGAAAAACAGTAGCATTGGGCTCGGGTGTTACATTATACCCAACTACAAAAGAATTTCGTCCTCGAAATTCCAAGAATACAAAGATAGAAAACTATGGGAAAAGGTGAGGAAACTTCTGTCGGATTTCATCTTCTCGTTCCAAAGTGGACTCTC
This sequence comes from Agapanthus africanus, assembly GCA_030015575.1. NCBI lineage: Eukaryota > Viridiplantae > Streptophyta > Magnoliopsida > Asparagales > Amaryllidaceae > Agapanthus > Agapanthus africanus. Next base: position 162,087,292 of record CM057348.1, read on the forward strand.
CATGCGAGCGATTACCCCAAGAAACAAGCACAAGGGGGATAACCTTGTTCTTGAGAACCTTTTCCCTTCGATCCACGATTTCAACCGGTCGCTCCTCAAAAGTTAAGTCTTCTCGTACTGTTAACTCCGAATGATCCAAAACGTGTGTTTCATCTCGAACATACCTTCGTAGTTGAGATACGTGAAACACATCGTGCACATTTGCCAAGGTCTGCGGTAACGCCAAACGGTACGCTACCTCACCAACACGCTCCAAGATCTCAAAGGGTCCAACGAATCGAGGACTAAGCTTTTCTCGACTCCCAAAACGAATCACCCCTCTAGTCGGTGATATCTTCAAGAACACCAAATCACCCACGGCGAACTCTAGAGGTCTTCTTGACGTGTCAGCCCAACTCTTCTGTCTGTCTTGTGCTGCCTTCATATGATTCCTGATAGTGTTAACCTTTTCAACTGTCTGCACCACCAAATCTGGTCCCAACAATCTTCGTTCACCGACATCATCCCAACAAACAGATGAACGGCATTTACGACTATACAAAGCTTCAAACGGAGCCATCTGGATAGTTGCCTGAAAACTGTTGTTGTAAGAAAACTCCACCAAGTGTAGATGATCCTCCCACGAACCCTTAAAGTCCAACATGCAAGCCCTCAACATATCTTCAAGAGTTTGGATCGTTCTCTCCGACTGGCCGTCAGTTTGAGGATGATAAGCCAATCGAGTCCCCAAACTTTCCTGTAAACTCCTCCAGAAGTGTGATAAGAACCGAGTGTCCCGATCGGACACGATGCTCACCGGTACTCCATGCAATCTTACAATCTCCTGCATGTACCGCTCTGCCAAAGTCTCCGTTGATTGACCAACCCGGAAAAGAATAAAGTGAGCTTCCTTGGTCAACCGATCAACAATCACCCATACTGCATTGTTGCCCTTTGGACTCCGCGGTAAAGCCGTCACGAAATCCATGGTTATATGTTCCCACTTCCACTAAGGAATCGGAAGTGGTTGCAATAAACCAGCAACCCTTTGATGTTCAGCCTTAACTTGCTGACACACCAAGCACTTAGCCACAAAGCGAGCAATCTCCCGTTTCATGCCTTCCCACCAGAAATGCTGTCGAATATCTCGGTACGTCTTTGTGCCTCCTGGATGTACAGAATAAGCTGAACTGTGTGCCTCATTCATAAGCTCTTCATGAACATCACCCGTCGACACACACAAACGGCTACCATACCTCAACGAACCATCTTCGTGGACTAGTAAATCTGTTCGTAGTCCGGCTTCAACCTGCTCTCGAAACTTTTGCAGTCTAGGATCCTGCGATTGTGCTGCTTTAATTTTCTCAATCAAAGACGACTGCACTTGCAGCTGCATCAACTGTCCCGTAGAACGCGGTAGCACAACCTCCAAGTCAAATCTTCGAAAATCTGCAACGATCTCCTTCTGCGTAGTTAACACCTGAATTGCTGGTAACCGACTAAGCGCATCTGGCACGACGTTAACCTTCCCCCGATGGTACTTAAGATCAAGGTCGTAGTCAGCCATCAACTCCAACCATCTACGCTGCCTCATATTAAGCTCTTTCTGCGTGAACACGTACTTCAAGCTCTTATGATCTGTAAAAACTTCGACTCTTTCGCCCAAAAGGTAGTGTCTCCAAATCTTCAAGGCGAAAATCACAGCCGCAAGTTCCAAGTCATGAGTTGGATAATTCTTCTCATGGGTCTTCAATTGTCTCGATGCGTATGCTACAACCTTCCCATGCTGCATCAAAACACATCCCAATCCTTTCTCAGATGCGTCGCTGTGAATCACCAATCTTCCGGAATTGTCTAGCACGGTCAGAATAGGGGCGGTTATCAACTTCTGCTTCAACGCCTCAAAGGCTAACACATATTTATCCGTTCATACAAAAGGTACCTCCTTGCGCGTAAGCTTGGTCAACGGCTCTGCCAGACGAGCAAAGTTCTCCACAAATCTCCTGTAGTATCCGGCTAATCCAAGGAAACTTCTTATTTCAGCAACATTCTTTGGAATCGGCCAATCTCGAACTGCTGCAATCTTTTCTGGATCGACGGCAATACCATCGCCAGACACAACATGCCCCAAAAACTTCACTTCCTCCAGCCAAAATTTGTACTTACTCATCTTCGCATAAAGCTTTTCCTGTCTCAACGTCTGCAGTGCGATCTTTAAATGCTCAGCATGCTCCTCAAAACTCCTCGAGTAAACCAGAATATCGTCAATGAAGACTACTATAAATTGGTCCAAGAACGGCGAAAAGATTCGGTTCATCAAGTCCATGAATACTGCCGGCGCATTCGTTACTCCGAAGGGCATCACTAAGTACTCGTAATGTCTATACCGAGTTCGGAACGCCGTCTTGCAAATATCTTCAGCTTTCACTCGAACCTAATAATATCCGGATCGCAAATCCAGCTTCAAGAATACTCTCGCGCCACTAAGCTGCTCAAAAAGTTCTCCAATGCGAGGGATCGGGTACTTGTTCTTAATAGTCACCCGGTTTAATTCTCGATAGTCGATGAACATCCTTCTCGTGCCATCCTTCTTCTTTACTAGAAGAACTGGAGCTCCCCAAGGCGAGTTACTGCTTCGAATCCAACCCTTCTCAAGCAATTCAACAACCTGTTTCTTAACTTCTTCCAACTCTACTGGTGCCATTGGATAATACACTTTAGATACTGACGCTGCACTAGGAATAAGATCAATTGCGAACTCCACATCTCGCTTCGGCGGTAAACCCGATATATCTTCAAATACGTCCATAAAATCGCGAACAACCGCCGGCTCTTCACCACTATCAACTTCCATTGCTGCAAGAATATTGTTTGTCGGCCTAGCCCTAAACTCGACTGGCCCTACAGAACTGCTTCCTCCAGTGAAGGTAAACTCAGGATGTCCGGGAATCTGGAAAATTACTTTCTTTTCCCTACAGTCAATGTGAGCGTGGAAAGTGCCAAGAAAATCCATTTCCAAGACGACTTCATAGCTGCCCGTATCAATCACCAAGAAATCTGCAAAGAGTTCCCGTCCGCACACAACAACTGTACAATCTCTACACTCCCTACTAGATATGATTTTCCCATTCCCAGTGTGTATGTCTCAGAAACTAGACAGGGTCGTGCAGGTAATCGAGTGTGTAGTTATAAATTTGGATGACATAAAACAGTGGGATGCACCAGAATCAAATAATGCCAATGCGGGAAAACCATGAACGAGTAAAGTACCTGAAACCACTTCTCCTGACGCCTTGGCTTCCTCAGCTGTCAAGGTAAAAGCTCGAGCCTGATTAGGTCCTTGAGTCAGCTGTTTCTGCCCTTGGAACGGTTTCTGGGGAGGCTTCTGAGTATCATCCCTCGTACGAAACTTCGACGGACAAGCACCAACGGCGTGATCAGCCGCTCCACAAACCAAACAAAGTCCCAGCCTCCTTCGACAATCCTTCTGCACGTGCCTAGGTAAACGGAAGTAGTCATAAATCACGCTCTTTCTTCAATCAACAATCATAAGCTTCTTCATGGGTGCTACACCTCGACGGTCCACTGGAATACCCTTGCGACCATGAGCTCGGTTAGGTACAAATGCGGGCTTCCTGTCCGCAACTGCTGTCTGCTGCAAGCTCCCTTTCATCCCAGATAAACTCTGCTGTTTCCGAGCTGCCGTAAGAACCTGTGAGAAAGTGGTCAAACCCAAGGAGACAATCTGCCTCTGGATGTCCACATCCAAACTGCGCATGAACCTTCGTGCCCTGTCTGCATCGTTGGCGACTAAAGGTCCAGCGAATCTGCTGAGTCTCGTCCACTCTGCTGCATGCACGTCCACGGGTGCTCCATTCTGCCTTAGCCCAATAAACTTCTCTTCCATTTCCTCCCGTGCAGTCCGCGGGAAGAACTTCTCCAGGAAACTCTTAGAAAAATCCGCCCACTTGATCGGCTTGGGCAAGCGGGTCTCCTCCACAAGCCACCATTCTCGGGCGTAGTCCCCTAACTGAATGGTACCACATCAACTCTTTTGTCATCTGGAATCTGTGCCGCAATCAGCAAATTCTCTGTGTCCACTAGCCACTGCTCGGCTGGCAACGGCTCCTCCAAACCAGTGAATGTAGACGGACCCAAACGTCTGAAATATGCCACGGTCCCTACTCGATCAACTGGTTTAGCTCCAACGTTGTTTACAGACTGCTGAACGATCTGCAAACCTTCCTGGAATGAGTCTGCTTGCTGCTGGATCAGCTCGGTCTGTCTCTTTTGATTCTCCAGCATTCCCCTTATCACTCCAAGCATGGCGACTTCGTCCACACGCCTCTGGTATGTCTTGAAATTCTTATCTGCCATATTCCTGAAATCAGAAACACCCAACATTAGCATGATGATAGATTCAATATATAGATCAAGGCTAGAACTCCAAGATACTTAAATAGAGTACCGCATTGTAACTATGCCGCGGTATCATAGCCACAATTACTTAACTCCACCCAAGTCGCCTAAGTCCTAGAGATAACAAGGAATCATGTTTTTCGAGTCGACATGCAAAGGAAGTTTGCATATCGTAAAAGATATAATCAGGAAGAATGTGATTCAAGAATGGTAAACGGCAAAGTGGCAGGACATGTTTCCTAAACACGGGCATTCTGATTCGTGTATTGGGTACCATACCCAACTACAAAAGAATCAACCCAACTAATCTATGGCTCTGATACCAAAAGAACCATGTCACGCTCCGCTTCCCAGAGTACGCTAGATTGGGCACGTGACATAGCCAACCATGCTACCTGTGGGTAGGAAGTATCCATCCACAGTCACATTACGGCTGTAGAGATATCAAGAACAAGATAAAACTATCTAAAAACATGTCCATAAACCAGAATAACAGGAGTCAATAGTAAATGAATGCGGAAGCAAATGAAACAATACAAATAACTGAAAAGTATGTCCCATAATGCGGGCTCACATCAGGAAATAAATGCAGGAAATAAAACTAACTACTACTGAACTCACAGCTCAGCCTGCTGGCTGAAGTATTCCTGCTCGGACTGCGACAGCGGTACAGAATCTGGGCCATGCAAACCCCAGACGTCAGTGCGTCATGTCAACAAGTAATATAATATGAACAATGTAACAGGCAATGCAAGATAAACATGAATAAAGAAATAATGTGAAACAAGCAGTGCAGGGTAGTGTGCAGTGGATAACTAAACTGTTCTATCAGGTTTTCTATTCTAAAGTCTTTGAAATCAATTGATGAATCGTCGATGTAACTCAATAGTATCCCGTGCATGCTCGGGACCACGGTCAAGATCCTCGGGGCTGAATCCGAGACGTGCCGCTAGGCAGTAACAGGTAGCAGGATGGGCGAGTGATGTCAGCATCATCACTCCGGGGCTGGCCTAGCCCGTAAGACTGATCAGAACAGGTATCGAACTGTTGAGTTACAAGTCGGTTTCACCTTTGATTTTCCCATACCCCCAAGTTATGTATATCGAGTCAGGTATTCTGTAATCAAGAACTAATACCAACACAGGATCAGGTAAAACCAGGTTTGTCTGGATAGACAACAGGAACGGTCCATAAGGACTACATGTCAGGTTTGTTGGCATTAGACACAAGATCAGGTAACGGGTTGGGTCATGGTAATTCAGGTCAAGTCAACAGTATACGGTACCATATCAGGTGTATCAATATATACATGTGTAGCAATGTCAGGTCAAGATGTAAACAATATCGTGGGTGTGCTCACAATCAGATATATAAGCAAACATGGGTATTAATAACATGAGATAAGCAATGAATTACATAATAAGCAGTTTCATTCAAATTACAAGGGTGCAGTAAAACGATATAGCTGTTTAGTTATGTTAACAGGTTTAAGCACCCTTAGCGGTGCAATAGTTTTGGTATCGGTCCAATACAGTTATTTCAAGTCAAATGCATACGAGTGTCTGAATATAACAGAACTACATGGATAAATGCCTTCATCTATTTAACAGTAAAATGTGATTGAACAGATAGATTTGATTATTAGGTTCAAATTGGCAAACTGTAAATTCCATGTTTAACAGTAAAATGATATAATGCAATTTTGTAACCGAAATGGAAAACGATTGTACCAAGCTAATTTTACAGGTTTAGGGTGTCAATACATATATAAATATATAGTATAGCATGTAGCAAGGGGTACTTGCCTCGATGGGTCGTGAACCGGGAAAAACGGAACGTAAACGTCGGCGGGGAAACTTGCGACGGACGCACGGTTCACGGATTGAACCCAAACAATGAACCAAGGAACCACACGGGTCAGAGTACTCTGCTGGATCGTCGGGACACGTCGCCGGCACGGCCGGATTCTGGCGAGGTACAAAACAGTGAATAGGGTTTCTAAAGGGTGTGGATCTAGAGAAAGAAAGAAATGAACAGAGAAAGAAGAAGATGGGGATACTCACTGGTCTCAGAGGGCACTAGCAACGACGGCGAGATCGACGGCGGCGAGAACGGCGTCTCCGGCGATCTGCAGAAACATCCAGCAGTTTGTTTTCAGTTTTGAAAATGAAGAGAGGAAGGGTGAGATGGAGAAACACTTACGAGGTGTTCTGGGGTGGTCGGGGATCGTCTGCGACGGCCAGGGGCGGCGCAGGTGGTCGCCGGTGGCGTCTCAGGCGACGCAGAGGAGTGCAGTGAAGACTGCAGGCGGTCGCGGCTGTGCAGGGTGCGCGGGGGTGGAAGAAAGAAGGTGTGGGCGAGGCGAGGCAGAGGAGGCGAGGGTGCTGGTGACGCTGGCGCCGGCGTCGGGGCTGCGGCGGTAAGGATGGAGGTGGCTAGGGTTGAGGGCGAGGCTCGTGATGGGTTTCTGTTGCTGCGTTTTGGAAAAAAATAAAGGAGAGGGAATTTATATAAGAGAGAGAGAGAGAATAGATTTATAAAGAGAGAGAGAGATAGAGAAAGAGAGAGAGAGAGACGGTGAGCGAGAGAGAGAAAGAGATATGAGAGATAGAGAGAGAGAGAGGTAGAGAAAGTGGGGCCCAGGGGAGATATAAGCCTCGCGATTGGCTAAAGTGGGGATTTGATTTGTAGGTTAGGGAAAAAAATACTTAAAGATTTAATAACAGTAAAATATATATATGTTAACGAAATATATTATGGTTTTAAATATTATTAAAATTTAGGATTTTGGTGTCAAATAAAACATTTCCAAATCGCGCCCGGGTCGGGTCCAAAAATTCGAATTTTAAATAATAGGATTTTAAGCGGGTTCCAAATTTTAAAATTAAGTGTCTTACGATTAAAAAGCATACCCCCAAGACGGACACCTGTACGCGCGCGTAGCCGTCCAAACACGCCCGTTTCACCGAACGGGATGAGAACTCGATGCACGGACGCTACCACAAGGCTAGGGGTGTCGAGTAGGCCAAGATGGATATTTTTAATTTTATTTTAGATGCTAAAATTTTTTATGTGCAGAAATGACTTTGCCAGGTAAAACTTTACAGTAAGTGACAATCAAGCAGGCTAAAAGAAATGAGTATCACATTAATGCTCAAACAGTAACTGAAAATCATAATAAACCAACACATACTCAAACCAACATTTACAACAGTAGTGTTTTGAATACAAACCAACACAATACGCTATATATTCAACAATACCAATTACTTTCTAAATCGCGTGCAATCCCAAGTCACTCAACTCTGTGAACCTTGCAAATCCAACCAAATAAATAAATACATGAACTAAAATCATAATTTTCAACACAACGCTAGCTACACACACACACACATACGTATCTCACTAACTCCCGCCGCTGCCATCGCCATCAGAAGCACTCCTTGATATGTATCGATTGGTATCCTCCCAGTCCTCCTCCGAAAAAAATGAAGAGAAGTGCCCTCCCTGTGTTGGAGGCAAAGGTTAAGGGTAGTACCCTCCCAGTGGCTGAGGTTGATGCTAAGGGTAGTAGGATCCCTGTGATGGAGAAGGGTAATATAGTCTCTACGTTGAAAGAGGGTAATGTAAGGTTCCTCGGCACACTAGTGAGGTCTCACAAGGCATCAACCATGCCAATTTCAAAAATTATAAGTGCCGAGAAACCTTAATACGGATCGTTAACTAGAATTTTAGGCGAAATAAGCAACTAGTTAACAACTTAACTAAGTGAACCGAAATACAACCTTTGTAGATCCGGTTCTCCACCTCCATAGCTCCATGATGAAGTCCCTTCGCTGTACAAAACGGATCCCGGGCTCTAGAGTCGGCTTCATCGGAGAAATGGGCGGGCTAGGTCATCGACAACGATGCCGAAGATGATCTACGTCGAGGCATCACAAGATCAAGCTCCCACTTCACCAAGTCATGAAACTTGTGAAGAAAACACCCTATACTACTTGGCAAGAGGTAGAGGATGAAGAAATAGGAAGTGGGTTCACTTTAGAATTGGATTTCTCACTTATTTTCTCAAGTTGCCATTGATGGAGGCAAGCTTCTTCTTGAAGAAGAAGAAGAAGAAGATGAAGTATATCATGATGAGTTATTCTCAAAAAGAAAATAAAACAATACTTATCATATGACAACCATGGTCAAGTGTAGAGAATAAATCATGGTTAGAAGGAATGGTTAGGGTTAAGCATGAAGACAAAATGGTCACTTAGTCAAAGCTTCATGAAGCTTCAACATGCATCCAAAGAAAGCCACCATTTTTCTTTATGCTTATCATTTTCCAAAAAGAATAAACAAATAAATAAATGAATAAATAAGTAATGGATAAACAAAACCCTAATCATTAGTTTAACCATGGTTTAATTCTTTGCACTTAACCAAGTAAACATGTATCATCAAACATGATACAATCATTTGCACAAAAAGTATATCACATATACAACTTGTACATCCAAGTGAGAAAATCCATTTAAAGTGAACCAATACTAGTTAATGCAAAGTAATATATCAAATATATAATTATACATTAAATCATTAAATCAACATTTGATTTAACGATCCGGTCATATCGCATATAACCGACTAGTATCCTATGTATCGGCTTACCGAATCAATCCTTGATTCGATAACTAGGTTATATCGCATACAACCATATCGATACATTCATCGCGAGAATAGAATACGGTATCACATACACGCATTATTCTCGGTCCCGCACATATCTCATATGCGCTCCTATTTCGTTTCGCTTGAGCCAGGAAATCTCTGTGTAGGACTCTAAAGACTCGTCAATATGCCGGCGGCAGGTGATGATCATATCAAACACCCACAAGCCGCAAGCGGTCTGCTAAACGTAACGGCCACACGGGTATTGAGCGATCAGAAGATCGACGAGCAAGCCCACTCATACTCCTGTGAATCCAACCAGTAACACTTACCGTACAGTCCGGTCTGTTCATCTGATATGTCGCATATCTTGCCTAGGGGTGGTAAACGTCAGGCCCCAATAGCTCGATAAATCGTGTCGATATGAGGTCTATAACATTTCGAGAAACTACTGGTAACACTTACCAGTAAATCTCAGCAACCCTGGCCAGGGATTTCCGGTTATAGCCAATCGAACACAGCGCAACATCAACCCCCTATACCGGGAGAGACGAATCCCCTCCTATCGCTCATTGCCTCCATGTGACTCGGGACTGTACTCAAAAACCACCATTTTGCACGCCCTCTTGGACGTGGTAAGATGGAAATCAAAGTACAGTGGGAACCACACAAGACTCTATGACGATCTCGGGTCAACAGACTACTCTGTACCAGTGTCACCAGAGAACTGCCATCTGACGTAAGGTATAATACCATCTGGGAGTTCTCGGCGAGTCCGTCCAGTGTACCCAGTCTCCACTGAGCACCCGTATATCATCTCTGATGTCAAACACCAATGGATATGGAATCATCCATCGCCCATCTGTATGGGTCGAGAAGGTATACGCTAGTCTTCTCTGGTATATCGATGCCCCGTCTCGATATACCCGCGACTAGGGACTTTGAAGGATGTACTTATGGACTACCATGTCCCCACTAGTATGATCCGCATCATAGTCCAGGTAGTCAAGTACACATCCTAAGGGCTTTACCAACATGTAACAGGGAGACAATCAGTGTACACGTTAAGGTAAAGATCAACCAGATAGCATACTATCATATCGAGCAAGAAAGTCCTCCCTATATATGTCCCAGCATCCACTACAATATACATCCTATGTATAGTAATGGCCTCTAGGGCATACATATAACTAACAATCTCCCACTTGCACTAGGGCCATCTGATAGCAGTGGTTGTAGTATCTCATACTCAACCATCCCATAAAAGTCTCTCTCTGGGAAAAGGCCTTTGTGAGTGGATCCGCCGTGTTGTCCTCTGAGTCTACTCTCCTAACCTTGATCACCCTGGAGATCAACCATCTCTATGATCAGGTGATACTGCCTTAGAATATGTCTGGATCACTGATGGGACAGGCGTTCCTAGGCATAAGCCACAACTCCATTGTCACACAATGGGAGGAACGTAGTTCATCTCATGAACCAATATACACCCAAACATCCTCCTTGGTAGCATCTTAAGTAGCGATGTATCGAGCCTTTATCGTCTAGTATGCCACGGTATCTAGCTTGGAACTCTTCCAACATACCGTCCCTTTACTGAGGGTAAAGACAATGCCTGCGACTGATTTTCAGTCGTCCTTATCATCCTGGAACCCTTCCAGTGATTCTCCCCAGGATCGGTTGATACCATCTCACTATAACTAGTGAGAACCCCAACATCCAATTAGATCTATCTCATAGATCCAAAACCCAGGATTTAGGAGGTATCACTTTGATCCTATATGGAGAATCATTGTGATAAGCGGAGATTGACCGAGCGTAGCATAGGAAACTCCTTCCCTATCAAGAGCATGTCATCCACGTACTCTACGAGGATCGTCACTATACTCCCTACTACCTTTTTGTTTATACAAGGTTCATCTACCATTTTGATGATGTCAAACTTTTTGACTAACACAACAAAACAGATGTTCCAACTCCGCGATACCTGCTTTATCCTATAAAGCATCTTGTACACGTTTCCGCTGCTCCCACTGTCTACGAAGCCCTCTGGCTGTGTACTTATAGACGCTCTCTTCCAAAACATCATTTAGAAAAGCAGTCATGACACCCAACCGCCAGATATCGTAGTCATGGTATGTAGCCGTGTCAAGTAGGATCTAGATGGACTTAAGCATAGGCACTTGAAAAGGTTTCATCATTATCCACGCCTGGTCGATGACGAAAACCTTTAACAAGTCTAGCTTTGAAAGTCTTAACTTTTCCATCTACACCAAGTAATCTTCTCAAGATATACTTGCTCCTGATGGGGATTTAACCCTTCAGATATAGCAACCAAAGTCCATACTTTGTTTGGTGTACATGGATTCCATCTCAGATCGCTAAGCATCCAGCCATTCTTACAGAGTCTCTACTCTCGATGGCCTGCTCGAAACTAGTTGGGTCATCATCTCATGATGCAATCCTCGCTCCCACTGTCATAGAGAAACCGAAGTATCTCTCAGGTGGGTGAGGAACCCTACTAGATCGGCGGAGAGGCTGAGGTTCGTTGGTAACTATAGAATCCTTTGGTTCTGTCAAATCATCAGCTGCAGTTTTGTATAGCTGGAACCTTTCCAGTTCTACATTACAGACCTTGCCTTGAGCTTGTCCGGATTTTGCTTTTTAGACATAGCCCGGACAACCCCAAATCTTAACCAACTTAAGATATGGGCTCTTCCCTTTCCATATCACATATGAAGTGGTAGGCAACTGATTTGATTCGAACCCTATTCAATAGGTATGCAGCTTCTCAAGTGCATAACTCCCAAAAGGAAACAGGTAACTCAGTATTACTCATCATAGAGCACACCTTATCATATAGGGTGTGATTGCTCCGCTCCGATACACCATCGTGCTATGGTGTATACGGAGGAGTAATGCTGAGAGAGAATCTCATTCTCCTTTAGAAAAGTCCAAGAACTTCGTGCTCAAGTATTCTCCTCCTTGATCTCATCAAATGACATAATACTTATACCCGTATTTTGGTTCTCTACTTCTAATTTATATTCTGTGAATATCTCAAAAGGTTCGGACTTGTGTTTCAACAGGAACATATGTCTGAATCTTGAGAGATCATTAGAGAACGTAATGAAGTATAAAGAACCAGTCCTGGCATATGTAGACAGGGGACCTTACATACATCAACATGTATCATCCTAAGAGTTTACTAACTCTTTCTCTGTTTCCAGTAAACAGAGATATGGTCATCGTATCTTTGTGACATGACTGGCAAGTTTCACAAGATGTAAATTCAAACTGATTTAAATATGCATCTATATGTAACTTCAGCTAGTCTGGTCGCATTGATATGACCTAGTCTACAATACCTCAAGAAGGATTCGTTCAGTTCTGAACACTTCCTCTTGTGTGTGTTCTGTATACTAAGAACGGTAGTTTGATTTAGAACATCAATGCTTTTAGATAACGTGCCTGAACCGATCAACTTTTGATATAGGAAATGTTCAAAATATCATCCAACTATACAAAATTTTATCATTTCTTTCCTAATAAAGAGAGTGATATGATTTTGCATATCAGGTTCAGTATCTAATAACATTCGTTCAGAATCAATGTATTTGGAATACAGGGAGACAGTGACCAACAGACTTGGCTGCAACACTTGCCCCGTTTTCTGCCTCATGAAACTTATCACCCGTTCTCAGTTCTCTACCTTTCTGTAGCCCTATGTAACATATTACATATCTGGAATCCTGATCCGGTATCAAATACCCAGGACGTAGAGAATAGAGAAACAGTTCTGTATAAAGAACACACCCGAAGATGATGCATCAGCATGCACTCTCTTCGTTTGGGTGGCACGGGAATTCTGGTAATCCCCTATTTCCTGCTCTGTCTTATAACAATTATAAGTTAGAGCGGGACCAACGTTCCCCAGCTCAGTAAAACAAGCGGGTTCGGTCAATTTATCCATATTATTATTTTGATTAAGGCGTGATATGGTCGCCACCTGGAGAGAGAGAGAAGAAAACACTCAGCGTGCGCTCTTGCAAGAATAGATTGGTTTTTATTTTATCTAATCAGGATGGCTCCCACTGCTTTTTATCAAATCTTCCTTCAAACCCTAAAACGAAAGACTAGCCGGGATTAATTACGCACTACAAGTTCGCCAATGTTTCAGCCAGGCCAGTGTCGGTACTTTGAGGGAGGTGCCCCGTGCTTTCGCACGAACCTAATTAATGTAAACCTCGTTTTCCCAGAGGCGTAACCCCGTTAACACCTTTCTAGACACCTACTTGATCGGCTAATTGTAATGTGTAAAACTCTCCCAGGAGTAACTCTTACTCGCAGCGGGTATCGGGATCCAACTATCTTATAAAAGGTATGCAATCTCATTGCAAATTTCAACACTTGAAATTCCCGATAATATTTTGCCCCTAGCGTCCTATGACCTTTGCAGAGGCCAAACTACCCATAGTCCGCTAGTCAAGTTCAACCCGTCATTTCCTGATTGAATTAAACCCACCCGCACGACCCTTGACGGAGGCCAAACAACGCTGTACGAATACCCTAATCCAATCGCATCATATGCTAGCAGATAAGCACTAGTTAGCTACCGTACACTACGCCTTGACGGAGGCCAAACTACCGCAGCACGAATACTAACTAGTACTTATCTGAAATGACGGAGGGCTACGACAGGTTTTTCTGAAAACCTATTGCGTAATGAACTTGATATCGTTGTAGGATCGAATGAATTTAAAATGGAGTGTTTTTGAGGCTTTTCTAGTTTTGCTAAAGGAGTCACTCCCGGTGAAGGGATCGTCGGTCCTTTCCTCATCGAATAAGGTGCGGGATATATCATATATATCACTGTGCAAAGCAAAAACTCTTAAAAGCAATCAAAAGACAAACCGAGTGTGTAGCATCTGCCAGTTATTGCTAAAGGAGTCGCTCCCGGTGAAGGGATCTCGGTCCTATCCTCATCGAATAAGGTGCAGGATATATCACATATACCGCTGTGCAAAGCAAGAACTGTAGCTACCTGTTTTATTTTGAAATTCGATTCTACAACATCTTTAGGTTTCTTTTATTTCATTAATCACATTAATGAAGTCCCATCATTTAAGTACCTAAACATCACAGATAAATACGACGTACACTTATGCCATCCGCAGTCGCCTCGATGTCCCCTCGTGCACCGTTAGGTTAGGTAACTAACGGCAGAGCGGGGCAGGGCTAGCGCGGGTGTAAAACATAAGTAACGTCTATATAATATATCATATATACTATATACTGTATCTATCACAGAACATCACATGATCACATCACAGATATCGCAGCAGAAGAATCATATGAAATATTGGATATACTAGGACGTCCGCGTTTTCAATACGAGCCAGTATAAAACACGGATTCCACGGTCGCAATGAATAGCCAAACCCATACCCCTAGACCCCTACGAGAGCGGCAGGCAACCCTACCAATTCTAGAGTTAGGAGACCCGGACTCGACTCCTCGAGTTGGTCTCCCACTGGACCCCAGAACCCGATTACTTGTGCTCCCCTCCTTGGGTCTATCCTAGTGCGGAAAAGTAAATAATATACAAAAGGTGACATCTTCCGCAACCTGGAAGTGTCCCAATAAAAGAATATTACATACAAGTTTTTACATGAATGAAAATGAAAAACACTCATCTCACACAAAAACCCCCGGCTATTCAAACACGACGATCCAATATAACATATCCAGCAACACATAACATCACATGTCATCAACGTAAGTAAATATGCGCATCCCAATTGTCGTTGACATATAGCAACGAAACCGGCGATATCACATATTACACTTACGGTCACAGAAAAGAAAGTGTAAAACTACAACAGTTGGAATCCGCAACCTCTTTAGACATCGCATGCCTAATCAAATGAATTACTTAGACATCGCATGCCTAACAATTATAAACCCCGCATTTTAGTCTCATTATCGAAAACACTTTTCAATATCAAGTCGGGCAATTCAACAAGATTCCCGACATCCTGATCGAATGCTCGTCGCAAACTTTAGTAGGCGGCCGCATCCCCGATACCGTCGACGAAGTGCACCAAGGCGGAACACCGCTGCCGCGAGCACCCAAACGGATGTTTTCGGCGACGGGATTCTCCTACAGTCACTTGGTCGGGGCTATGGAGTGAGGCTGTCTATTAAGTTTACCCGGCGAGTATCCGCGTACGCTACGTGATTGCGACGGACTTTTGATCGCATCAAAATTCCGTGGCAACCGATCAAGTGAGACTAAACTGGTATGTTTATAACATTCATTCGGTTATCTCATAACTACTTGTGAATTCCAATTATTGTATCACATTCCGGATAAATAGAAAATGTTAAACTTTCCGATCGAACATCCAAACCCCCAAGTTTTCCCGATACAGATCAACACATGAAATAAGTTTAAAAACATCCAGTTCATGCCTCAGTACCAACGGTCCAGCCGTAGAAGGGTCAAGCCAACGCTTCACATGTGGCACGCCGTACTGCCCCAAACCCGAAGGTTCAAAGGGCAGTTCAAGACGGTCACATAATCGAGTTAAGGTTTGTTGCCTTCTAGAGGGTCCATCGCGTTACTTGCACTACTTAGAACGTCTTTAAACCACGGAAAAATCCAACACTTGGAAATTTTCCGGCAGGGGAAAGATTGGGTATTTATATCCGGTCGAACTTTTTAACATATTCTAAATATCCGGAAAACACATAGACAAAGTTTGATAATCCGATCGAATCATCGAATCCCCAAAACAACCCCAGAAAATTCAACTCTTGAATAAATATTAAAAATTCCCAGAAAATCCAAAACCAGAAATGTGGAATTACTGTGCAAAAATTATGGGGCAATGTGATAATACGGCCGCGGAACCGCCGCATAAGCCTTGCTTATGCCGCGGTTCCGCCTCACTTTAAAGGAATCATGAGCTAAATTTTGCGCCGTAATTCTTAGAATTCCCTGCTGAATTTTTTAAGAATTTTTAATCTGGAAAAAACCCAGTTTTTGAAAAAAGTCCAGAGAGCATGATCGGGTTAGGGTTTCGGGTTCGTTCGGGTTTAAAACTTCGTCTACGCATCGCCTAAGGCTCTAGCTAGGCTCTGATACCACTGTAGGGTTCCTAGACACACTAGTGAGGTCTCACAAGGCATCAACCATGCCAATTTCAAAAATTATAAGTGCCGAGAAACCCTAATACGGATCGTTAACTAGAATTTTAGGCGAAACAAGCAACTAGTTAACAACTTAACTAAGTGAACGGAAATACAACCTTTGTAGATCCGGTTCTCTACCTCCATAACTCCATGATGAAGTCCCTTCGCTGTACAAAACGGATCCCGGGCTCTAGAGTCGGCTCCATCGGAGAAATGGGCGGGCTAGGTCATCGACAACGATGCCGAAGATGATCTACGTCGAGGCATCACAAGATTAAGCTCCCACTTCACCAAGTCATGAAACTTGTGAAGAAAACACCCTATACTACTTGGCAAGAGGTAGAGGATGAAGAAATAGGAAGTGGGTTCACTTTAGAATTTGATTTATCACTCATTTTCTCAAGTTGCCATTGATGGAGGCAAGCTTCTTCTTGAAGAAGAAGAAGAAGAAGATGAAGTATATCATGATGAATTATTCTCAAAAAGAAAATAAAACAATACTTATCATATGGCAACCATGGTCAAGTGTAGAGAATAAATCATGGTTAGAAGGAATGGTTAGGGTTAAGCATGAAGACAAAATGGTCACTTAGTCAAAGCTTCATGAAGCTTCAACATGCATCCAAAGAAAGCCACCATTTTTCTTTATGCTTATCATTTTCCAAAAAGAATAAACAAACAAATAAATGAATAAATAAGTAATGGATAAACAAAACCCTAATCATTAGTTTAACCATGGTTTAATTCTTTGCACTTAACCAAGTAAACATGTATCATCAAACATGATACAATCATTTGCACAAAAAGTATATCACATATACAACTTGTACATCCAAGTGAGAAAATCTATTTAAAGTGAACCAATACTAGTTAATGCAAAGTAATATATCAAATATATAATTATACATTAAATCATTAAATCAACATTTGATTTAACGATCCGGTCATATCGCATATAACCGACTAGTATCCTATGTATCGGCTTACCGAATCAATCCTTGATTCGATAACTAGGTTATATCGCATACAACCATATCGATACATTCATCGCGAGAATAGAATACGGTATCACATACACACATTATTCTCGGTCCTGCACATATCTCATATGCGTTCCTATTTCGTTTCGCTTGAGCCAGGAAACCTCTGTGTAGGACTCTAAAGACTCGTCAATACGCCGGCAGCAGGTGATGATCATATCAAACACCCACAAGCCGCAAGCGGTCTGCTAACCGTAACGGCCACCCGGGTATTGAGCGATCAGAAGATCGACGAGCAAGCCCGCTCACACTCCTGTGAATCCAACCAGTAACACTACCGTACAGTCCGGTCTGATCGTCTGATCTGTCGCATATCTCGCCTAGGGGTGGTAAACGTCAGACCCCAATAGCTCGATAAGTCGTGTCGATAAGAGGTCTATAACATTTCGAGAAACTACTGGTAACACTTACGAGTAAATCTCAGCAACCCTGGCCAGGGATTTCCGGTTATAGCCAATCGAACACAGCGCAACATCAACCCCCTATACCGGGAGAGACGAATCCCCTCCTATCGCTCATTGCCTCCATGTGACTCGGGACTGTACCCAAAAACCACCGTTTTGCACGCCCTATTGGACGTGGTAAGATGGAAATCAAAGCACAGTGGGAACCACACAAGACTCTATGACGATCTCGGGTCAACAGACTACTCTGTACCAGTGTCACCAGAGAACTGCCATCTGACGTAAGGTATAATACCATCTGGGAGTTCTCGGCGAGTCCGTCCAGTGTACCCAGTCTCCACTGAGCACCCGTATATCATCTCTGATGTCAAACACCAATGGATATGGGATCATCCATCGTCCATCTGTATGGGTCGAGAAGGTATACGCTAGTCTACTCTGGTATATCGATGCCCCGTCTCTATATACCCGCGACTAGGGACTTTGAAGGATGTACTTATGGACTACCATGTCCCCACTAGTATGATCCGCATCATAGTCCAGGTAGTCAAGTACACATCCTAAGGGCTTTACCAACATGTAACAGGAAGACAATCAGTGTACACGTTAAGGTAAAGATCAACCAGATAGCATACTATCATGTCGAGCAAGAAAGTCCTCCCTATATATGTCCCAACATCCACTACAATATACATCCTATGTATAGTAATGGCCTCTAGGGCATACATATAACTAACAGGTAATATGCCGGTTGCAAAATCCATTGACCACGTGCTGACGACGGTTGCGAAGGCGAAACATATTGTTGCGAGAATTGAGTCCACTGTTCCTTCCTTTGAGCTCTCCATGCCACAACAGCTTCCTTCCTTTGAGCTCTCCATGCCATATCAACTTGCTCTCTCTTCTTATCTGCTTCATCCCTCCTCCTGAGCTGCTCCTTTCGTTCTTCGATCTTCTGTGCCTAATCCATTTATGAGTTGGAGCGAGTGGTCGGCGTATTTAAAGATCCTCTGGAACTCGACCACGAAAAACCAACGGGACCATCATAAAGGGGAATACGGCTATTTGACCTTGTGCGAGGGAAAAGTTGCTCTATAATAGATACCTTGGCCTCAACTGGAATAGAATCGTTGGCCAAAAATTAAGGATTTGATTTCCGATAACTCCTCTCCTCTTTCTCGAAATACGCCTTCGATAAATGAAACAGTAATTACTTTTCTTTACAAAGTTAACAAGTGTATTTACTTAACAGAATTTATAATGCAATCTTACTAGATGTTGAGTGGTTGTATCCGTTCTTTCTTCTGGCATGCCTTCTTTAGTATGCAATGCCTCCCAAGTCTCAGTAAGTCTCGACTTTTTCCCAGCCTTCTCCTGTACCGGATATATAATTTATCCATATATGAGGATATATAATGATAAACTTAAAAAATCGAATATATATGTAATTAAATATAAACTCACCAAAGCAGATCTATATTGATAAATAAGATCCGATTCACCAAAATAGTCATCTGTGACTTTCCCTCGGTTCTGGCTATTTCTTGTTGATTCTGTCTGCATATTCAGAAGATAACATATCTCAATGTAAATTAATCTAAATTCGGTGTTCAAATTAAATTAATATATTTTTAATTATCTTTGCCTCGGTTGTCTCCTAATACTATAGGAGGAAAGCAAAGTTCTCCTTAGAGATATTAGAGGGAAGACCGGTAAAATGTTCCCAATCCTCCGTAAGTTTAGCTGACTTTATGCATTTTCTTTTTAATCTTTCACGTCGACTCTTGAAACACTATTGCATCTCATATCGAACATACATCCAATGTCCGTCTATATCGTCTTTTAAGACGAAATGTTTCTTTAATACAGATTAATAAGTCTATAAATTATTACCATCTAACAATTAGGTAATGGTAAAAGATGGTTAATTGAGTTATATATTAACAAGAAGGTGTGCCAAGCCCATACATAAGCTTTCCAGGGGTTCTCTGTAAACGTGAATCCCACGTTCCAGAACACCGTGCTGCATACGAGAATACCAATATAACCATTGAAATGAGTAGCTCATGAACCTGGACGTACGGGCTTCCCTCCTACCCATTTCAGAATTGCCCTTTTTTAACTCATATCGTATTTGGTAAACTCGAAAGAAAAACCTCTTCTGTGCGTTTCAAACCGGGATAAATCATCCCCGCAGCCCGTACCTCAACGATACGCGCGTCTATTGCAACTATCATCCTCTCGATTTGAGAATAAGCAGCAGCATATATCTCCAGTGCCTTCGTATAATCCCTATCTCGATAAAAAATTTCATCTCGTAATGTATGAGGAGGAGGCACTGTAGTATTATACTCATCTGTGATGGGATCTGAGAACGCATCAGGTTCTCTATTTAGATCCATGCACTGCTCGTCTAAGTGTGCATATGGATCATCCGGCACAGATGTATCTGCATCCTCCTGATCAGATATATTTAAACATTTCAATTTATTATAATCAACGCAATAACTATACGAACAAAATAATTTGAACACGCTTATTTAAAACTTCTAATATATACCTCTAATCTCAAGCTGTGTCGAAGAGGAAGTATCTCGATCCCTTTTCTTTGAAGAGAATGCTGTAATAAATTTTGCGAATATGCCTTTTCTAGATGATCACCTTATCTGTTTCATGCAAGTTATGACGATACAAAATATATAATATGCACAAATCATTAAACTAACATATCAATAGATTACGAATGATTACAACTGTAAATTTTTTCATATATCAATTGATTATAAGTGTTTACAACTGCAAAGTTTATAACATATATAAATGATTATAACTGCAAAGTTTTTCATATATCAATCGGATCTACTTGCTCAAGGTCACCTTCGTTGATAGAACTATTGAAAAAGAATTTAGGAGGTGTCCACAATGCAATCCAAACATCTTCACGATTAGGATCTTTGACATAAAAGCACTGATCAGCATGTAAAACTAACATGAACTTATCATCACGAAAAATTTCTTTACTGAAATTAACAAGCCAAAAACTGTATTCATCTTTCTGGATGTAAGCGCACCAACGAACTTTAAACATAACAAATCGTTCTTGTTCATTATTCCCGTGAAATAACTCTATTATGTCCTCCAACAGATCATAGTATTTACTTTTTCCTTTTTGCGGTTTTTTATCACAGGAACTTAAGAAGGACGTTTGTTCACACGGACAATAAATACCATTATTTTGGGTAGTCAATTTCTTAGTTTTAAGAAATTTAGGTTATTAATACAATATGAACCGTATTGATTCACTTTTGCAATAGGATCTTTTAATAGTCACACGATTACATCCGGGAATTGCATCCCTTTTGCTTTACCATATTCAATCTACAATGTATTTATATTTAAAATGTATAAACTATATATGATATATACATATGATACGTGAAATCTACAAGAGATACGTACGCGTTTACGGAACTACCGTGAAAAGTATTTCTTATGTTCTTGATTAATCTTCCATGTTGCACCCTTTTTGGAAATCGCATTCGTTAGTTCTTCAATATGTCGGCTAAAAAAATAAAAATATTAGCTATTTAGGCATATATACAAACCCCCCCCATACAAAATATTGACGCAATTAAAAGTTTTAATTTACATACTTTCTGTGATCGGCAATAATTTCAAGATTATAAAGGATATACGCATATGCTTGATCGAGCCACTCCCTTCAGTAGGATCGATCCTCCCCTTGTGGATGGGATAGCTAGTTCTCGTTAATTTGAGAAGGAAGATTTAATCTTGTTTCAAATCCATGCAAGTAACGAGAAGTGAAATTGAGGCATTCGTTGGCACAATAACTTTCAGCTACTACCCCTTTAGGTCGAGCTCGATTGCACACTTCCTGTCACGCCCCGCTTCCCAAAGAACGACAATGGGTACATTACGAGACCCGCGACGTATTTATTCCGAGAAAGTTATTTCTCGCAACAAATATGCTAAGCGTTTATAAGCAATATATGTAGGGTTCCTAGGCACACACTAGAGGTCTCACAAGGCATCAACCATGCCAATTTCAAATTTTAACGGTGCCGAGAAACCCTAATACGGATCGTTGGCTAGATGTTTAGGCGAAAAACAAACTAGTTAACACTTAACTACAAGAATACGGAAATACAACCTTTGTAGATCCGGTCCTCCACCTTCATAGCACCATGATGAAGTCCTCTCCGCTGTCCTCATGCAATCCCGGGCTCTAGCGTCGGCTTCATCGGAGAAGAAGCGGGCTAGGTCATCGACGACGTGCCGAAGATGATCTACGTCGAGACATCGCTAGATCAAGCTCCAACTTCACCAAGTCAAGAAAACTTGTGAAGGAAACACACTCTACTACTTGGCAAGAGGTAGAGGATGAAGAAATAGGAAGTGGGTTCACTTTAGAATTGGATTTCTCACACTTTTCATCAATCCACCATTGATGAAGTGAAGCTTTCTTCATTGAAGAAGATGAAGAAGAAGAAGAAAGTGTTATGATAAGTTAATTAGAATAATTGAAAAAGAATTATCCTTATCATAACATGAACCATGGTTTGATGTAGAGAGTTAACTCAAGTTAGATGAATGGTTAGGGTTTGAAGAAGAAGACAAAAAGGTTACATGAGTCAAAGTTGCATGAAGCTTCATGAAGCTTCATGTAAGAAAGCAACCTTTTTATTTTCTTTTCCCTTTTTCTTTTAATCCAAATTAAAAGATAAAAGAATAAATGAATAATAAATAAAACCCTAACCATTTACTTAACCAAGGTTTAACTCTTTACACAAAACCTAGTAATCTTGCATCATCAAACATGATGCAATCAAGTGCACAAAAGTATATCACATATACAATGTGCACACCCGAGTGAGAATATCCATTTAAAGTGAACCGATACAAGTTAATGCAAATTAATATATCAAATATATAATTATACATTAAATCATTAAATCAACACTTGATTTAACGATCCGGTCATATCACATATATAACCGACTAGTATCACATGTGTCGGCTTATCGAATCAATCCTTGATTCGATAACTAGGTTATATCGCATACAACCATTCGATACATTCATCGCGAGAATAGAATACGGTATCACATACACGTATTATTCTCGGTCCCGCACATATCTCATATGCGCTTCTATTTCGTTTCGCTTGAGCCAGGAAACCTCTGTGTAGGACTCTAAAGACTCGTCAATACGCCGGCAGCAGGTGATGATCATATCAAACACCCACAAGCCGCAAGCGGTCTGCTAAACGTAACGGCCACCCGGGTATTGAGCGATCAGAAGATCGACGAGCAAGCCCGCTCACACTCCTGTGAATCCAACCAGTAACACTACCGTACAGTCCAGTCTGATCGTCTGATCTGTCGCATATCTCGCCTAGGGGTGGTAAACGTCAGACCCCAATAGCTCGATAAGTCGTGTCGATATGAGGTCTATAACTATTCGAGAAACTACTGGTAACACTTACCAGTAAATCTCAGCAACCCTGGCCAGGGATTTCCTGTTATAGCCAATCGAACACAGCGCAACATCAACTCCCTATACCGGGAGAGACGAATCCCCTCCTATCGCTCATTGCCTCCATGTGACTCGGGACTGTACCCAAAAACCACCATTTTGCATGCCCTCTTGGACGTGGTAAGATGGAAATCAAAGCACAGTGGGAACCACACAAGACTCTATAACGATCTCGGGTCAACAGACTACTCTGTACCAGTGTCACCAGAGAACTGCCATCTGACGTAAGGTATAATACCATCTGGGAGTTCTCGGCGAGTCCGTCCAGTGTACCCAGTCTCCACTGAGCACCCGTATATCATCTCTGATGTCAAACACCAATGGATATGGGATCATCCATCGCCCATCTGTATGGGTCGAGAAGGTATACGCTAGTCTACTCTGGTATATCGATGCCCCGTCTCGATATACCCACGACTAGGGACCTTGAAGGATGTACTTATGGACTACCATGTCCCCACTAGTATGATCCGCATCATAGTCCAGATAGTCAAGTACATATCCTAAGGGCTTTACCAACATGTAACAGAGAGACAATCAGTGTACACGTTAAGGTAAAGAGCAACCAGATAGCATACTATCATGTCGAGCAAGAAAGTCCTCCCTATATATGTCCCAGCATCCACTACAATATACATCCTATGTATAGTAATGGCCTCTAGGGCATACATATAACTAACAATATAAAATACGACAAGTAAAACAATAGAGTGAAAATCCAACAACTAGTTATTATATTCAAGTTCCACAGAGTTCAAAACAGAGATACAATATCTGAAACAAATACGATAACAATGATAAGTGTTAAACATGAGGCATATTGAATATAAAGCTGAAAGGAAACTAGTCGTCCGCTTGTGATGAAAGCTAATTGTACCCCTCTTCCATGGGTTCTTATCTCCTCCGTCCCTAAGTCACCTGACGAATATTCCAAGGATAGAAAATAAAAAGGGTAGAATGCCCATCAGCGAACTTGCGCTCGGTAAGTCCCCAAAAGATGTGTGAATTTTATAATTGATGCGCAAGGCGAGATGTAATATAGCATGAATGGAAATCATGAATAAGTGAACAAGTATAATATGGTAATATACATGGCAACTATATGATACATGAGCATGGCAATATAGCATAACATGTATTTGGTTAATATGAGCATGTAATAAGTGTATATAGTGAATATGAAGTGAATGTCAATGTATCTTAAAGGGTCTCTATAAAGGTAATCTAACTAATGTAAATTCAAGTGTGAATGTCAACCAATTTTAAGAATATTCTCGGACCCAAAGCTATAATCCAGGGCAAGGAATCATGGGTGTTCCCATATAAAAAAGGGGGAGAAGAAAAAAAGAGAAGAATTCTCACGTTTTGGGCCTCATGTGTTAAACATGCGAGCGTTTATATGCAAAGCATATAAGCGCTGAAAGCAAACGAATATAGGCAAAACTAACTTCACGTGTTAAACGCGTGAGCGCTCATATGCAAAGCATATGAGTGCCATATAAAATGGAATAAAACCCATATTAGGGTCACGTGTTAAATACGTGAGAACACCTTTTTGAAGAATTAGCTTCAGATAGAATCAAACTTCATATATAAAATTAAATTCTATCTTTTATGAAAAAGCGATGTGACTTAATAGCCTATAGGCCAAACTGGCCTCACGTGTTAAACACGTGAGCGCTTATATACAAAGCATATAAGCGCTAAAAATAAATTACCTAAAGGACAAACAAACCTCACGTGTTAAACACGTGAGCACTTATATACAAAAGCATATAAGCGCTGAGAGTAAATAGCCTATAAGCCAAACTGGCCTCACGTGTTAAACTTGTGAGCGCTCATATGCAAAGCATATGAGCGCAAAATAAAACAGGCTGAAACCCATACCGGGGTCACGTGTTAAACACGTGAGAGCACCTTCTTATATAGAATTAAATTCTATTTTCGGGAAAATACCTCCCTTAATCTTTCTAAAAGGGAAAGATATTCTCTGTTAAACAGAGAGCTGTTGGAACAGAGATCCGATGATGAATAATCAAATATATGATTAAATCCTATTGGAGAAAACACCTCCTTAATCTTTCTAAATGAGAAGGATATTTTATGTTAAACAGAAAGTTGTTGAATCAAAGATCCAATAAGTTGGGAAAATATTTCTCTATATCTTTCTAAATAAAGAAAGATGTTCTCTGTTAAATTGAGAGCCCTTAGATTAAAAATCCAATTAGGATTAAAAATCACCGTTTGACAGAATTAAATTCTGTATATGGAAAATATTTCCTTAATCTTGTTAAAAACAAGAAAATATATTAAAACAGAAGCTCTCTGGATCAAAGATCCGATGGTGGATAAAATCCCCCGAATAATCTTTGAGGCCGATTAAATCAATTGGAATCTCTCAATGAGAGATTTTCTCAAAACTAAGCAATAATTTGCCTTGCCTATATAAAAGACCTAAGACTTCAAGTCTCACAGACAGGACGTGCACACAGAAAGGATCAACCTCCCAAGCTTATGCAAACAAAAAGACAGAAGTCACATAAACAGAGAATTTAATTCTCTTCGAAAAAGAAGATCTCCCCCCTTTCAAACTCTAGGTTAAGAAAAAGAAGAGATCAAAATATCTTCTTTGCCTAGTATAAACGAAAACAAGGGTTTAACCCTTTATATAAAAAAGAACTTAGTTCTTCATCTGATTTGATATTTGCAAAGAAAATCTCCCCACAAGTTGAGAATTTAATTCTCATCGGGGGGATTATGTTCTTCAAACTCAAAATCTAGGGGTTAAGAACTAGGTTAAAAGGAAAGAGAGAAAAAGAACATGCGTACTAGGAATTTAATTCCTCTAAAAATAGGGTTTAACCTTATGTAAAGAACTTAGTTCTTATAAAAAAAGAGGAACTTAGTTCTTAAATAAAATTGATCTCAAATCTTTAAAGCAGAGATCTAGGTGATCGTTAATGGCCAAAATGCCACTAACAGAGATTAAATCTCTGAAAGAAAAGAACTTGGCGCCTCACGTGCTTTCCATGTGAGCACCCAAAAACAAAGAAACTCGGCGCCTCACGTGACGTGAGCCACGAAAACGAATTCTGAATGCCTCACGTGCTTCCCATATGAGCGCTGCAAAAATAAAGCAATTCAGTGCCCCAAAACAAAGCAATCACGTGAGCCACTAAAACAAAGGCCGAATGATTCAGATGCTCCCCTCGTGAGCGCCATAAAAAGTGCTTAGCACTATAAATTTAGTCAAAAATAACTAAGTGCTTAGCACTGATTGGGCAGTGTACATGACTGAGTGCCTCACGTGATACTCTTGTGAGCGTCAGAACAACAAATAAGTGCTTAGTACTTCTGAAAAAAAGGGGGAATCCCAAGACCGAATAGACTAAACCCAAATTGGCTAAGTCTCTGAAATTTCTTACAGCTGAGCCCAAATGCTCTGTTGTTGGATCTCAACAAAATTTGATGATCCCTAAAATATTGCTAAGTTGATCTAGTCTCAAATAAGGCTAACGTATCCTTAAAATTGAGCCCAAATGATCACATATTTAAGTTGATTTTAATCTTAAACTAGATTAACGAACCTTAAATAAAACAAATATTTTTTGAATTGATGGGATATATACAACCTAGGTTCGAACCCCAAATCTAAAATATATGGATTTGGAGTAAACCGCGCCCTATGGGCGACGACATATACTAGTCTCCGTATACAATCCATGGGCAACCTTAACAAATATAGTAACACACGAAATGAAGTGAACTACTGGAAAAGGAAAAAGTTGTTATCGCAACGTGATAACGTAATTAACTGCAGGGGCTTGCGCCTGCAGGGAAGAGCATCCCCACATTCAAAAACCCCTCACAAATGAGGGGGAATCTGATAAAGTCTACTACAACGGTCGCTTCTATCCAAACCTCCGATATATATTGCCATAAATCAACTTGGCATTTTCGGAGAGGTGGGTGGATATGTCCAAATAGCATCTACCAAATTCAGGCTAGACGCTCCTCTATGTCTTAGTCCAGTTTTCGGCTGTAAATAGATTCTGGCACGCCCGGTGGGAGCTCTTCCTCTTTCCACTCCACACTTCGTGTATCGTCATAGCGAACAAAATCGCGATTCGCTATGGTTACCCCTGGACTCAAGGTACTAAATTATGGTTTCTTGCTCCTGTGCAGAAAATCAATGGCTCTCAACTGTGCCTCATGCAACAGCAACTCCCACTCCACCACAACTGGAGGACTGACCAATGGGCCCAACGAGGCCTCTATTTTCTCAATACCAGGGGGCAAGTCATACAAGCCACTACCGGACTCTTCTTCGGGACCATGTTCCCGCCTGTGAACATTGGTGCCTCAACGCCACAAAAGGAGCTCCTAGAAAGTCAGTCTTCAACCGGCTGGCAACCACAACGGCTCCTCTCAATGGGCCATCCAAACCTGAAGCCTCGGTCTTCAACAGGCTGAGCATAAATTCGAGCGGGCCCATAAAGAAGCCCGTGATACCTGAAGGGGCTACCCCAAAACTATTATCCATTCCTGCTCCTGCTACATGCGAAGCCGATAAAAGTTCTTCCCCCCTCAGACGGTCGGTCTTCGAAAGATTAGCCAACTCTCCTCAAACTCTATCAAGTACGTCGGTCTTCAACAGGTTGATACTGATTGAAGCCCCTTAGCAAAGCCGAGGGCATCATGAAGCTGCTTCCAAAACTAAGGTAGCCCCTTCAACAAGGCATGCTCAACGTCGCCACTGGCGCCAAGTAAGACAGGCTGGGGGCAACTCTCCCTCTAGGCTCACCCCACCAGCTCCTATGGTAGATGTCAACGCTGTTGTTTTAACCGGGAACAGTTTTGATCTACTAAGGAGAGTATACAAGAACTCTCCAACGGCGGTGCTGAAGAAATCACCTCTGCCAGTAGAGGTCTCGGTGCTGCAACAACTAGAGCAGCCTCGGCAAAGGCTCTCTTCACAAATATATAGAGTCTGGCGAAAAGTCCAAGACCATATGCTTGGTGAAAATCACTCTCATTGATCCAAGAAATCTAAGGGTCAACAAGAAAAAGACCGCTCCTCCACCATACCACAGGGAGCCGTTCCTAAAAAGATGCCTGTCACAATGGTTCCTTCAGCTCCGACTTCTCATTAAAGAACGAGGCCGGAGAAAATCCCACCGTCTGTGGCAAATTCCAAAGGTGATAGATCTAAATGCCCCAAGTTTAGGGGTATTACCATACATACGGTCTATATGACCAATATGAAGGAAGAAATTCGTGCCTCGGTGAGTAATCGACCGCAAACCCGATTGCTAACTAAGGCTCAAGAGAAACAGTAAAAGCTCCAGGAAATGCTGAAAATAATGACGGCACTTACCAGATAGAAAGAAAGTCCTGACAAAGAGGCCGAAAATCACCAAGAGCAAGAGACTGATACAGAGTTTCTGTGAACGGTGCTAGAGAGAAAGGACAAAAAAGCTGCTGAGCAAGCTGCTAAATAAAGCAAATGGCCCTCTTTTTCCAAGACATGGTTAGAAAGATGATCCAACCAGAACCTCGGCAGAAGATCCGCTGATAATCATCGAGAATGGCAGAGGGGAAACATCAAACCCTCCTCCGGCCTCATCAGCGGCCAAGGAGGAAATGATCTCCAAGGCGACCCTGGATGATTACATTGCTCAGCAAATAAGAGCTCACCAAGCTAATGAAGCCACCGGCCAAATTATCAGAACTGGACGACCATATCCAGGCTGGTATGACCAAATCAAATACCTGCCGGGATATACGATCCCTAAGTTCTATGTCTACAAAGGAATAGGAAACCCTCACCAACACGTCGCGCAATTCAAAGCTCTGTACGGCAACACTGGAGGCAACGACAAATTGTTGCTTCGCCAGTTCATCGGCAGCTTGTCAAAGATAGCTTTCGAATGGTACTCGGAGCTTCCAAATGACTCTGTGAAAACCTTCGCAGAAATGGAGTTGTTGTTCACACAGCGGTTCGCTAGTGTGAGCGAACGCACTCCGATCACGACATTAATCAATGCCAGGATAAAGCCGGGAGAAACATGGGTCCAATACGCCATTCGGTGGAGGAACCTGTGGTCTAAGTGTGAATAGCATATTGAAGAGTCTCCTTCCAAGGGCATGTTCATCGGAACCCTCGATCCTCAAATGACCGTGTCCCAGTTCATGACGTTTTTCACGCCCCCAAATTTTCAGGCTCTGATAGAAAAACTGTCACAAATGGATCAGATGGGCCGTGGGCCTTCCTCCTTAAGTAAGGACCCTCGAAATAACAAGGATAAAGGGAAAGCGGCCTTTGTTGCCAATACGCAACAACAACCGAGTAGCTCAAAACCGGCTACTTGCCAAAACAACACGTGTCCGTGCCCGTCCTTAGAAGAAAGGCTAGGACGTTCTTCCTCGTTCCCGCGTGATAAAACGAGAAGACTGTTCGAGTTGGCAATGCAAAATAACCTTATCACATTGCTAGACCCATGGCGTCCAGCATAACCTGGCGTTGTCAGCAACTCTAATTACTGCTCCTATCACAGGATAATGAGCCACCCAATTAAGGATTGCTACATCTTCAAAAATTGGATTGAAGATCAGTATCAACATGGGAAATTCACCCTGTCTGATAACTGGAGTGTGAACCCGCCCCAAAAGCACGCTCCCAAAAAAGTGGAAGTGAACGGGCATCATGCTCACTCATGGAAGAAACTCAATGGGAAGTCGTTTTTTCAGCAAAAACCAAAAGAATGCTGAAGGATCTTCAGGCATATCCGGCAGTCAGGTGCAAAAGCCGACTTAAACTCGAAATAATCGAAGCGATGTTAAAATCTCATCCCGCACCAAAAACTGCTGACAAGGGGAAAATTCCCCAAGTCAAGCCTTCAAAGTTTTCGAAGAAAAAGAAGAAGACCAAGAAACCTGTGCAGCCTGCCGAGTATGACGACAAGCGCGCATATTTACAAAAATACATCGATGCGCTAGTATAACCAGAAGGTGAGAACACCTGTCACATTCGAGGAATTCCTTAAGCATGTCCTTGAGGACGGAGACAGTGACAATGATAAGTAAAATGACTCATCAGAAGAAGAGGAAGATTATGTAGAAAGTTTCCACATGGTCTCCCATTCGTCGTTATATGACAAGGAAGCTCCCTCAGCGTCAAAAAACAACATATAGGAACCGGGAGCAGAATCGGCACTAAAATCCCCGAAATTACCAAAAAAAGACCCGATTGAGAGGCTGCTAAATGAAGCTTTTAAAAAAAGCAAAGTTGACCGAGATTGTGAGACCGCTTCTCTGTTTTGATCCTGATCTTATTTGTTGCCCCTGTTAATGGGGATGAAGCCGCCACCTCTCATAAAGTACACTCCTCGGGTCACATGCTTCGATGGAGAAGACTCGCATCCATAATACTGCCTATATCATCGAAGGGTCACCCACCCCATCGAAGAATGCAGTGCCTTCAAGAAGTGGTGGCAAGGATATGTTGCCCATCAAAAATACTTCAATAAGGTGAAGCGCGAAGATCGCGCTCGTCGACATCAAAATAGTGAGACGAACGCGCATGAAGAAACGACTACCAACTGTCATATGGTTGGTACGAGTTCGAAAGAGGGAAACCCCTAAATTCTCATCTTCGGGAGCGATTCTGAGGAAGAAACGTCCCTCAACCCTCTCTTCGAAGACTCTACCTCGGAAAAAAAAAGGAGGAGAAGAAATGTGAAAACATTCAGCTGTGTAATCGTACGCTACCGGAAAGGAATCTCGGACCTGCAAACAAATGTTCGAACAAAAAGGACAAAGAGGAAAGGGAAAATTCCCGAAGAAATCACCCTCGATGAAGAAGAGGTAAAAGAACTCGCCGCGAAGGACCCGTCTAAGAAAAACAAGATGGATTACAACGTCCTAGTACATCTGAGGAAAATACCCTCACAATTAATCATATTGGATGCTCTCCTCCTGTCCAAAGATGCACGAGATTCCCTGATCAAGGCATTACAAATGTTTGATCAGTTACAAGCTTTCCTCGTGGAAGAGAAGATGAAAAATGAGCTGGCAGAGGTCAACACGACTGATATTACATTCAGCAATGAATATCTACTCCTCAATACGCGCGAACATAATCGCTCGTTATACGTCACTGAGTACTGCCACGATATCAAAATAGGAAAAATCCTTGTCGACAACAGATCCTCCATTAATCTTCTCAACATGAGAGTGCTGAAAGAAATCTGCATGAATGTTCAACACCTTGCCCGAAATAAAATTACCATCTCTGAGTTCGTCTCACAGTCATCATGGACACTTGGATCTGTAATACTGACACTACGCTTTGGATTGCTCATCACCGACATTAAATTTCATGTCATTGATGCCAAGACTTTCTATAACGCTCTGCTTGGTAGGCCCTGATTACACGAGTACAATATCATCCCTTCTACATTTATGAAATATTTTAAGGATGGCTCGGATACACCGTCACAAGAGAGCTAAATCCATTCTCCATAAACGAAGTCCGAAAGTACGAAGACGCAAAGTACTTTCTGCCGAATTTCGAGGATACCGAAAGGTGCCATAAGCCGGAGGATAAACAAAAATCTACGGCCACCATCTCGATCTTTGGAAGCAATAACGAGGAAGACAAGCAAATAGTCTACTAGGGGCAACCTCAAAGGGAAAAAAACAATCCCAGACCATTTGTTCCTATTTTGGTTTTTGGCAGCGACTCTGAGAACGAAACTAATGCAGTGTTCTCTATTCGCCCGTCAGCACAGGCTTTTACCGAAGCGGATCAAAGTCTACAAGTTACAATGGCTCGTCCTTGACACTATAAGGAACTTGATGCGCTCGATACATATAGCGTACAAGAATTACAAACCTTCTACGTGCCTCTTAGGCGAAGAGGTGAAAATCCGATCCTCTTCTACAAATCTACGGAGACCAAAGTAGAAAAAGAAGTCTGGCATGGTGCCAATTCTGCACTCGACAGGCTTCAATCCATCCGTTGGACAAGATATTACATGGAAGGATTGAAAAAGATGCTAAGGCGCTAAGGTATACATCTCGAACAAACGGTTCAATAAGCCCAATTCTACAAAAAGATTTAAGACATTCCCGGGACTCAGCGAAAGAAGCCCAATGGGAAGATGGAAACAATTGGGCTGGGATATGTTCGGTCCAAGAGGCAGGAGAAAATCTACAGCTGCTGTGTCATAAATAGCTCAGGTAAAGAAGAAAATGCTCTTCCAAGTAGCAATGACGTCAGATTGAAACAAGATCCCGCTCTAAGAGCGTTAAGTCCATCGCTCGAAGAACAAATCGACAGGCTAATAAAAGAAGCTTGTCAGGCGAGCTGAAACAACCACTGCCAAGAAATGGACATATATGAAAAGGCCAAGGCGCAGCGTCTTAGTCAGCAATCTGCGGAGGAAGTAGACCGTAACGCTCTTCATCCCCAGCCTGCTATGTGTTCTCGCGAAAGGGGAAAATCCCGATATGGGAGTAAAAACGGAGCAAAGAACGCAAACAACGTTCGAAAACAAAAAAGCGGATCCAAGACGCCATGCAATAGAGAAAAGCTCGATTGGTGCCCATCCTTTATAAAGAAGATAGGTTGGGAATACTCGTTCCCGCAGGATAAGACAAGGAAAATATTCAACATTGTCATGAAGCACCAAATGATAAAGCTTCCGGAGTCTCGGTATCCCGAACAAATAAACGAGGTCCATCATCCGGATTATTGCTCCTATCACCGAGCAATAGGTCACCCCCTTGAAGACTGCTTCACCTTCAAAGACCGGGTAGAAGATCAGTATCAACAAAGCAGGTTCTCTTTATCCGACAGCTGGAAGATAAGCCTGTCGCAAAAGCATGAACCAAAAATGACCTACACTGTCAGGTTAGGATCAACTCGACCACAAAAAGGGAAGCGTACTCGTACCTGCTATATGATAACAATCTCAAAAGAAAGAGGACACGTGAGTACGAATGACCTCTTCGGGTGCTTCACAAATGAAGATGAGGACGAGGTGATCTCAGATTTTCCGCCAGCACCAAAAGAGTTGGAAGATGTGATATACATTACGGCAGACAGCCTAAGAAAAATTGACTTAGGGATGGAAAATGATTCAAGGCCGACGTTCGTCAGTGAGCTACTCTATGAAAACAAGTAGACACACTCAAAGATGTGCTCGTACAGTACAAAGACTACTTCGCATGGAACCACTCTGAAATGTCGGGTTTAGATTCAGAAGTGACGGTACACAAACTGGCCATATCGCCAGACATAAAACCAGTCAAACAGGCGCTAAGAAAGATGTGGCTCGAACTTGAGATGAGTATCAACGCCGAAGTCAAGAAATTAATTGACTCCGGCTTCATCCAAGAGATTCAATATCCCGATTGGATCGCTAACATCGTTCCGATGCTGAAGAAAAATGGGACGGATCACATCTGCGTGGACTTTCGAGACCTCATCAAAGCATGCTTGAATGACAACTTCCCAATGCCTGTTACCGAGCTTATGATCGATAACACGTCCACTCATGAAGTTTTCTCCATCATGGATGGATCTATGGGATACAATCAATTAAAAATGGATCCTGAAGACCTGAAGCATACCGCTTTCCGAACCCCATTGGGCATATTCTGCTATAAGGCGATTCCTTTTGGTTTGAAGAACGCTGGTGCTACCTACCAGAGGGCCATGACAAAGATCTTCGATGATCTCATACACGAAATCGTTGAATGTTACATCGATAACCTTGTGGTTAAGAGCAAGTCACATGAGCAGCACTGGGAACATCTAAAGATAATGTTCCAACATCTTCGGAAGTATAATATGAAGATGAACCTTCTAAATTGCGCGTTTGGAGTGTCCTCAGGAAAATTCCTAGGATTCATTATCCATCACCGAAGTATCAAAATCAATCCCTCAAAGATCAAGACGATCATGGAGATGCCCACGTCGAGAACCCTCAAACAGTTGCGATCTCTCTAAGGAAAGCTCGCGTACACCCGGCGGTTCATAACCAATCTCTCCGGAAAATACTGTCCCTACAGCCATCTGATGAAGAATGGGACCCCATTCATCTGGAATCAGAAGTGCCAAAATGCACTGGATGAAATCAAAAAATACCTGGAAAAACCACCGGTATTGGCCGCTCCAATTAAGGGAAAACCCACTATCCTATATACAACAGCCCCTGAGGGTTCTCTAGGTGCATTGTGGGCATAAGAGAATGACCAAGGAAAGTAAGGAGCCCTCTACTATCTAAGTCGAGTTCTCCTGGGTGCAGAAAGCAACTACTCCCCTATTGAATATCATTGCTTGGCGCTGATCTTTGGAATAACAAAGCATAGACACTACGCCTTGGCACATGAGGTCTACCTCATATTAAAGGTGTATCCTCTTAAATATCTAATGTCGAAGTCCGTATTGACGGGAAGGCTCGCAAAATTAGCCCTCTTGTTGATGGAGTTCTCGATAATGTATCGACAGCTCGAAGCAGTGAAAGGACAGGTCATCGCTGACCTTTTCCGCAGAACATCCGATACCATCTGACACCCCCTTAAATTGTGAGTTGCCGGATAAGCATGCATTCAACGTGCTCGAAGAAGAGAAAGAAGAAAATGAGCCTTAATGGGAGCTCTACTTCGACGGGGCATCCTCCATGAAGCAACGAAGCCAAAACACTCCCATAATCAAACCCGGGGTAGGCCTTATCTTCGTGACCCCATAAGGAGGGATATTGCGTTACGCCCTCTCCCTGATGGAGCCAAGGACTAACAATGAAGCAGAATATGAAGGTTTGATAACCGGCCCTGAGATCGCTATCGACATGAGAATCAAAGGCCTCCACATATATGGAGACTCCCAGCTGATCGCCAGCCAAGTAAACGAAGGTTTTCATACATATAAACCAGAACTGATAAAGTATAGAGAAAGGGTGCAGCAATTGCTGACACAAATCCCGTTCTATACCTTAGAAAGCATACCGCGAGCAAAAAACAACAAAGTACACGTGTTAGCCTAATTGGCTAAAGAGTTGGCTGACGAAGACCTCGATGACGTAAGAATCATTGTGCAAAACCGCATGATCCTCGCGCCAGCAGATCTTTCTTCGGAAGACCTGATGAAGATACCCAAAGAAAAAAGAACGACCGGGCAAGAAGTTCTCCAAATACAGAATGGAAAGGAGGTCGTGGATTAGAGAGATGTTTTCATAGAATACTTCAAATCCCAATGAACGCTCGAAAATACGTCGTCCAGACATCAGCTCATGAAATGAGTTTTATCTTTTGCCTTCGTCAATGATACCTTATATAAGAGGTTGTTCGACCTCCTATGGCTAAGGTGCCTAAAGTCGAAGGAAGCAAAGAAAGTTGTCCAGGAAATACATGATGGAATTTGCGGCTCCCATCAGGCAGGACCGAAAATGAAGCTGAAGATAAAGAGGATAGGCTACTACTGGCCCACAATGATTCAGGACTGTCTCGAATATGTGAAGCAGTGTCACTCGTGCCAAATTCACGAGGACTTCATCCATTAACATCCGAATCAGCTGCAGCCGACAGTGGCTAGTTGGCCGTTCGTGATGTGGGGAACCGATATAATCGGCCCCATCGAACCGACATCATCCAAAGAACATCGGTTTATATTGACAACGACCGATTACTTCTATAAGTGGGCAGAAGCATTACCGCTAAGGGAGGTGAAGATGGGGAATATCCTTCACTTCTTCAAAATCCATGTCATCTATCGGTTCGGCACTCCACGACGGATTATCTCGGATAATGGACCATCTTACAGAAGCCATAAAATCAGCCATTTTGCATAGCAGCATAAAATAGATTGGAGATATTCCTCATTCTATAATCCTCGAGCCAACGGTCTAACTGAAACCTTCAACAAGACCTTGACCAAGATTATAAAAAAGACAGTGTTCAGAAACAAAAAAGACTGGAACGAAAGGCTGTACGAAACTCTTTGGGCATACCAAACAACGTTCAAGATAGCCACAAATACAACACCATACGCATTGGTGTTTGGCGCGGAAGCAGTCCTCCCACTGGAAGTAGAACTACCCTCTTTGTGAGTAGAAGCTCGATACAAGATGACAGATGAAGAAAACACTCATCTTAGGCTTGAGGAGCTTGATGCCCTTGACGAAACCCGCCTTATAGCACAGCAAAATCTGAAGGCTTATAAGAAAAAGATGACACGGTCATATGAAAGATTGACCAGGCCGAGAACATTCCGTCAAGGCAAACTTATGCTAGTCATCAAAAGACCAATGATCCCTAATCGTGCAAAATGGGGGAAGTTCGAGCCAAACTATGAAGACCCAAACATTATAGACAAAGTCTACCAAGGTGGAACCTACCTACTCATGGATATGCATGGCGAAAGACTCTTCCGGCCAATAAACGGCCGATTCCTCAAAAAATACCACGCTTGACGAATCATGACTTAGGTCAATGATAGATGACGATGCTTGTGTCTGCCCGCTATCTTCCTGAGTCAGAACTCTGAGAGTAGTAGCCAAAAAGCTCCGTCGCCTAAAAAATGGTGATAATGGACCGAGAATTCTCTAAACTAATTATGGACCAAGAAGTCCCTAAACTAATGATGGACCAAGAAGTCCCTAAACTAGTAGACCAAGAAGTCCCTAAACTAATGATGGACCGAGAAATCCCTAAACTAATAATAGACCGGAACGTCCCTAAACTAGCATTTCGCTGCAAACACGGCGATATATAGACCGAAAAGTCCTTAAACTAAAAACTCACCCTAAAATACAGTGATAATGCACTGTAATGTCCTTAAACTAATACGTTTATCCCTACGGTGAATCCTCACCTTGATTACCGTGTACAATCCACGGTCACAAACGATTCGTAACCTTCCCAGGTCCTACATGATGCAGTCCCTCGAAAAAGGTCAGGGCCTACAGCTAATGGTGAGTTGGCTTATGGGCCGCCTAAAAAAAGGGTACGTCCATAAGAAAAATAGGCACGGATGAAAACCCGAAAGGGCGTCGTGAGTAAACACAGCGGGGCTACCGGCGAGCTTGTAAAAACCCGAAAGGGCGCGAACACGATAAAAAAGGGCACTAATAAATTCCTCACGACTTTATAAGAAGAAAACACCTGCGTGAGATCCTTATGACTCACAAATAAGTAACATACTTAGGAATCCATACGATTCCTAAGTAGAAAATACACTTACGAGATCCTCACGACTCGTAAGGAGAATATACCCTCTATAAGACCCTCACAGCTTATAGAATTCAAAAGATTTAAGATACAGGGATCTAAACCTGTTCTTAAGACATCAAAACCCTACAAAACTTTCCTGCCCTGCAAGTAGTGCAATATCGACTCTTGTATACAATCCACGTGCATGAATAAGCAATTCCTCACAATGTTCCACCAATGGCGAGAAATATCCTCATATGGTGAACGACATTTGCAAAGTCCTCATGACTTTCTAAAGAGAAAACATCCGCGTGAGATCCTTACGACTCACAAAGGAATAACATACTTAGGAATCAACATGATTTCTAAGGAGAAAACACACCTACGAGATCCTCACGACTCGTAGGGAGAAATACCTTTATGAGACCCTTACGGCTCATAAAGTCAAAAAGCCTTAGTCGACAGTATCCTAACCCTGTTTGCTAAGCCACCTTTGTTCAAATCGACAAATGCAAATGATGATTCGCTCCTGGAAATATCCTAGTTTTAGCGATGTTGATGCCTAAAACAGGTGTCAAACTCCAAGTTCTCTCACGGCAAATAATGATTCGCTCCTGGGAATATTCCAGTTGCAGCGATGTTGATGCCAAGATCGGTATCAGATCTTAAGTTCCTAACTCGCAATAAAATTCAGTGAGCCAAAAAATGCATTTGAAATAGCCGAAATGATTAGGCAATCGCAACTTTCACGATATAAAAAGCTGAAAAGATAGAGCATCGCGGAAAAATAAAAATAAAAAAAATGAATGACACTTTTCTGCCATGCAAGTTGGTCCATATTGACTCTTATATACGATCCATGAGCACAAATGAAAGAAAGGTAACTATATTTTCCCACCACGCTTCGTCAAAAGGAAGAACCGAGTTTTGATGGCACACCTACAGCCTAGAGACTATTTGGACGTCTCTCTTACACCGACAGGGTGTAAATGCGACGTCAACAAGGTGTGATGGCAAAATCCTAGCTCCGGATCGTAAGGGCAACATCTACAACCTGGAGATCATACTAACGTTCTTCTCATTCCGGCAGGATGCAGACGCAACGTAAATAGGGATCCAAGGGTCGAACAAAAAAGGAGTAACGGGAAAATCCTAGCTCCAGGTCTTGATGGCACATCTACGGCCTAGAGACCAATTCAACATCCATCCAGCAGAGTATAGACATGGTGTCGACAAAGATCCAAGGGGCTAAATTAAAGTGGAGTAGTGGAAAAATCCTAGCTCCAGCTCGACGTTCCCTCTCAGTACAGATGCGACGTCAATAAGGACCCAAGGGTCAAATAAAAGTGGAGCGATAGTATATTCCTAGTTCTAGATCTCAATAGCAATATCTATAGCCTAGAGATCAACTCGACATGCTTCTCATGCCAGCGGGATGTATACGCAACTTCAACCAAGATCCAAGGGTCAAATAAAATTAGAGTGACGGCATATCCCTAGCTCAAGACCTTGATGGTAATACATACAGCATAGAGGTCATACGGATATCTACCCTACTTTAGCAAAAGAATCAGCGTGACATCATCAAAGAAAAAGAAAAAGTGATGGCATATTCTTAACTTTGGGTGTTGACGGCAATATAAGAGTTCATCGGAGATCGTTCCACCTTAGAAGGGTGCGGTTATGACTTATCAGGGCTTCAAATTGAGCCTAGCCTCAAGTAGAAAGCGACATGGCAAATACCTAATGCTTGTTCTTCCGATGGTGATATGACTAAGGAGATTATTTGAATACATTGGGTCCAGCCCCCGAAGGGATCAGAGACACAACAGTCGCAGAGCTGCTCGAACAGCAACCTAAGGAACTGCATATCAAGAAATATACCAGCCAACACGACGGTACCATGAACTAAAACCCTAGTACCACAAACCTAACAGACCCCTGTCATAAAAGAATGGAGGTTATCTACATCCAATGTTAGATAAAGTCTGCCTTTAAACCTGAGGGAGGTAAACTAAAAAATACTCCGAAATGAGTACATAAACTAGAAAGACTCCGAAAGGAGTAAATAAACTAATTTCAGCATAAAGAGAAAAGAAAAGTATAGGTATGAAAGGAAAAGATGATTTTCATTCATATTTCAAAGAAAACAAGGAATTGCATACTCTTGGCGCGGTAAAAAAACGCACGCATCACCCCATATATACAACGGCAAGACGCTAAACTCCGAACACAGATTCTCAAACCCAAGTTTGAGCGACGCGCCTTCATCTTCGTTGACTATAT
This sequence comes from Agapanthus africanus, assembly GCA_030015575.1. Classification (NCBI taxonomy): domain Eukaryota; kingdom Viridiplantae; phylum Streptophyta; class Magnoliopsida; order Asparagales; family Amaryllidaceae; genus Agapanthus; species Agapanthus africanus. The sequence goes on from CM057348.1 coordinate 162,127,046, forward strand.
TTTTGTGCATCTTCTCTCGGAAGCAAGCGTAAGGGTCACCAATAATATCCTCCACCCTCTGGTATGCTGATACTATTGCTTTTTGTTGAACGATGTGGTGCAAGATGGCGACAAGATTATTTCTCCATTTCTTTGAGATCAACCCTATCAAATACACTGAATGTACCTTATTCTCAGTATCATCAAGCGCTTGGAGTGGCATAACCTCAAGACATCTAGGCAAAGCCTCCCAAATCGACCCAACGATGATCTTTAAAAAAGCAGAGTGGCAGGGGAGTAATTGACCGTTGTAATCATCAAAGCGACGCATCACCTCGTTGCATTGGGCGTCAGTGAAGTCCTGGCCTTGAAAGCGACCTTGGATACAAATCTCCACATAAGAGACAATATCTTCAGGGCCATACAAATGACCAGCCATGGTACCTGAAAAGAAACCAGGTGGAAAGTTTGTAATAAAAAATTCTGGAATTACTAATTACAAAGCTAGTGGGCCCCACGAAATCAAAATGGCAGCTCGTAAATGATGAGACAAGTGCCCATTGTGAGAATCAAAAAGGATTCTCATTAAATGAACAGTGGAGTTAAAACCCCCAATATCCCCGAAAAGTGGGTTCTTTTGGAAACAACAACAGGTTCAAATCTGTGAAAGGGATATTAAAACCCTAAAGGGGAAAATACCCAAGAACAGTAAAGAGAATAAAATTTCCAAAAGTTCCAAAAAAATCAGAGCTAAGCTCTGCAAAACAAAATGTAATTAAATTCCCCTAATAATGGGATTAAATCCAAGAAATCACCATGTTGGGAAACAGATGGGAAATATAATGGAATTAAATTCCAGAGACCCATAAATGTCAGGATTAATGAAAGAGTAAAAACCCTAAGATGAGAATCAACGATTCTCAAGAATGTCAATTGATTCAAATCCTTGATATGGACATCAAGATCCACGGTCTACTTAAGGAAAAAGTTTTTTCTTAGATCTTTAACAGATCAGTTCAAGAAAAAAGCCGAGCTCTATTAATGGATTAAAAATCCAAAATAAAAAAAAATTAGACATCCAAACAAGTTTTCTAAGAGCTAAGCTCTGTCCATAAGCCTTACCAAAATTTTTGGCAGAGTTCAACTCTGAACAGAGCAGTTTTGAAAGCAGAGACCTAAGCTCTGAAATGATAATTAAATTCTTAATGAAGAAAAAAACACAAGGAGGAAGATGAAAAACAGTAGTCATTTCAAGACCATATCCCCCATTTATAAGACGTGTTGGGATCGGTTTAACTTCCCATTCCCCTAGGCGATCCAATTGTAGCGTTTTGAAAATCGTTTCGGTGAAATTTCGGAAAATCGGTAAAATGAGGGGGGTTTCTGTAAAAAGTCAAAATACAAATATCTTATTATTAAAATTAAATATACATATTCTAGCTATGTAATTGCTATTATTTGGTGTTTATTGAGCCGCTGGTGAAATTTTAAATTTTCTGAAAAAAATATTATTTTATTATTATTTTAAGCCGTCACTAATACATTTAATTAGGGAAAATTACGAATTGGAATGAGTTGAAACAAATTTTGTGCATCATAAAACATTAAATAAAAATTTATCATGTAGTTTTTGGAACGAAATCATTTGCCAAAACGGTTTAGAAATTATTGAAGAAAAAAGGCTTTTTTTTAGCGTAAATGGATGTTTGGGGTATTGTATTTATCATTTTTCATCACCCCACACCCGTGCCCACACCCACACACCCCCACTTACCCCTCCCCTTAGCCAAATTCAGCAGCCCTCACTTTTTCCCCACTTGGTTTGCAAAGGAAAAAGAAATAAAAGAAAAGATTAGAAAATAGATAAAGTAGTTAGACTTTGACCTTACCTTGACCTTGACTTTCCTCCCTTGCATTTTCCTCACCTCCCTCTCTCTCCCCTCACCCATTTCTGGCCGAAAATTCTGAGCCCAAAACAGCAGCCCCTCCCTCCCTCTTCTCCTCTCATTTTCCATCAAAAAATTCACCCATTTCCATCAAAAATCAAAGCTAAAATGCAAATCAAAGCCCTACCCATTTTCTCTTATCTCTTTAAGCATGGATCTTGGTGCAAAGATTTCAATTTGGAGGTCTAGTTTCATGTTGATCTCAAGATGGTTTTAAGGTATAAATCCTAACCTATTGTTCAATTGTTGGGTTAAATTCCTTAATGTATCTTATTAGGTGCTTAAATGTGGTTTAATTGCAAGTTTGGAAATCTAAAGAGAAGGAGTTTGAATTGAAAAGTTAGGGTTTTAAATTCAATAGGGTTGTTGTCACTTTTTTAAGGTTGCATGGTGTAGTTAGCATGTTAAGACATGTTAAACCTAATCTAGAAGATAATTTGTAAATTGTTGCATCTAAAATGGTCGAAATTGGTTAAAATTGCAAACTAGTTTTTGTAAATATTGTGTTAAATTGAGAATTAAAATATGGTTAGGGTTTTTATCATATTATTAACTTTATTAAGTGTAGTTTAACACTTTAGTTCATAGAAATCCAACCTAAATTGTAGTTTGTGCATTTTTGCTATGAAATTGTAAAAAGGGTATTTTGTAAACTAGAATATTAGGGTTTTTGGAATTTAATGAGATTAAATTCCGGAAATTTTTTTCTATGACTTATTTAAGATATTTAATAAGTATATTGGCCGCTACATTCATTTAAACATCATGTTTTGTACAAACGGCGAATTGTGCTTGCTAGATTTACGGAAAAACGACCTTTTAAGTGAAATTGGGGTTTTTGGGAATTTTAAGCTATTTTATATTAAAATTAGTGTTCGTGAATGTGCAAATGAGTGTATTTGGGTTTTTCTCGATGGTTTGGCGTTTGTACGCCGACGTCGAGGGTTTTTGGGTTGATTTGTGAAAGCAACCATAGATTTTGACCTATGTGGGATTCGTGCGTCGTTTTGATCATGAGTCGGATTTTAATGAGATATGGTGCGTTATGATATGTAGGTACCCCCATGTGGACTTCGAGACGACAAGCAAGCGCGTGGCGACGTCGGCACCGGCTAGCGAGGACCAGGTGAGTAGATTTATATCTACGGGGAGAAGTCGGGTGGATGGCGTATAGCACCCCCGCAGTCCGTGGTGGTGTATACGGATGCGTATACACACCAACAATTTTTATATGTTATTTGGGATTAATAACGATGCTTAGGATGGATATTGGTGTGTTGGATTACTTTAGTGTTGCGAACCCTAGGGTAGTGTTACACACACATACACACATACATACTTGCATACATTCCTATTGATATGTGCTCATGGGCTTCTTTATAGTTATGTGTTCACATGGGTATGGAACTATGTGTTCACATACGGATTGAGGATGATACTTGGGGTTGAGCTGAGTCGATGAGATTGGATCGAGGCCGTGAGATCGGTGATATAGCAGGGTTCGTATCTTAGATACGACATGACGTTGTAGCGGGTCCTTGATGTAGTGTTTCACACACGTCCATGCTTACGTAGGCGGTATCAGTATGGTACTAGACGTAGATCAGTACCCCGATCATGATATTTGATAAAGAGGATACCAGGTGAATAGTATGATGAATGTGATATTGACCCGTACCCAGATTGGGATGCCGTACGACGGATTTACGTACGAGCTATATTGATGATTGATCCGCACTCTTGACTTGGGATGCCTGATTATAGATATGGTATCGGATATGATATTATTGAGGCGGATCACCGACTATACATATACAGGTATGTATATGTATCGACTCAGATGATAGGCGGTTTCCTTACCTGTAGTTCAGCTTGTTAGTTCAGCCGTATAGTTTAGTGTAGTTGTTAGATTAGATTAGACTTCTTACCTATTTCAAAAACTAACGAATCGTGGGCATTTTTAAAGACAGCTCAAGGGAATCTACGGATATTTCAAAAACGACGTATCTTTTCATAAAAACACCGTAGCCCCTATTTTCAAAACCCCATGATTCGTGTTATTTCAAAAGGCACCATTCGTAGGACTTATATTAGATTATTGCAGATTAGTTATCGTTGTGTCTAGTATTCAGCTCCCGCACATTATTGCTGTTCGCTCTGCCTCGCATATTTATTTTTTTTGCTGCATATTCCATTATTGATATCATGCTGTTAGGACACCAGCACTATTACCGATGATGCGTATGTACCACGTACACCTACTTGCCGGCTCACACACATCTTCATCGGTAATTGCCATGTCACGTACACTTTAGAGAATATAATTGCTTGACTTAGATTGTTAGCTGGTAGTTTTGACACGATATTAGTGTACTTCCCTTATATGCCATATTAGACATTGTAGTTATTACCTACCACTTCATGCATACTATTATTCAGTTGTTCATGCCTAGTTCATTATCATTGACATATGCACTTGTGATGATTTCTTGAGATTTATGATATTTCTGGATTTCGGGGAAAGCCGCAAAATTTACAACTTATGATCTTTTAAAATATAAAATGTTGCGGTTTTCTAGTGATGTAAAGTGTCGTCCACCATGAGTTTGCTGTGGTTTTGGAGATCCGTGTCGAGGAGTGGAGGAACCGTCACGGGTACATGGTGGGCCCGGTATGGTACCCCGGGGCAAGAGGAATGTGGTGTTGACGTTGAGCCTGGCTGGGGAGCACTACCTACCGGTGATATTACCCGACGCGTCGGATATCCGGAGGATACCGTCGTGGTCTTGAGATGGATGGTAGGGGCCGGTCCGGACTGACGGCGCCCTAGATATTGAGCTTGAGACATTGATATTTCGAGACAGTGAGATTTATGTTTTGTGTCGTTGCTAGACACTGTTGATACTTCATTATGATACCTCAGTTTAAAAATACGAAGGAAATCTCACTAATTTATGAAAACAGTTTCTTCATTTACATGTATTCTGTTTCATGCATTCATACCTCACTCATATGATATATTGCTACCTGAGGCACTGACACGGGCACATGAAATTATACTCGGGTTAGATATTACCCTAGTCATTGTTATAGGCTTCCTGTTATACTTATATTTGAGGATATATTATGATCATTGACCTAGGTTGCGTTATTTATGCGATTTCTGTGCATAGATGTTTTTCTATTCACGAGTTGGCAACTCACCCCCGTTGTGCCCCAGTTTCTTGCAGGTTTGCCGTACAGGTTTCATTACGGCTTTGCTGGCACTATTTCCATTCCGGGTGGCTTGCTAGTAGGTGGGTTATTTGTATCTCACCCATCCTTATATCTTGTATATCATTATTCTGTTGTATCTAGAAGTTCCATCAACCAAACATGTATTTATTGAGATAGAGACCAGTGTTGTTTATTCTTTCGACCTTAGAGTCGCTCGTTATATTTCTGGTGGTTTTGAGTTCCCTTTTGAGTTTTTGATCCTCGCCGTTGGCGTTGTATATTTATTGCTTGTGTGGTTGTGACCGTCGATTGACGAAGAGCTAGCTCCCGCTTGGGGATGCCTTTTTCTTGATTTCGTATACTATTCATGTTGTATCCCGTTGGGGGCCAGTATTTACAAAGGAGACTCTGCCGAAATTTTCAGTAAATTTTTGATGTTTTAAAAACCGCATAATTCGGCTTATGCTATTGAAATTACTTGCTTTAAGTTGGTTTTTCCTGCACTCTACTACTTTTCTTGGTTTGGATTTCTGGGTTTTCGGTTTACTTAGATTACGTACGCCTCGAGACGTTCGTAGTTTAAGTGCCGGTCATGTTCCGTACTTTCGGGTCGTGACACCAATGGTGGTAAAGATGGACACTGTTGCACTCACGAACAAGCCACGTAAGAGTAACGCTGGGAGCATTTGTTCTCTTATAAAAAAAGGAGAGAAGAAAAAAGAGAAGAATTCCCACATTTTGGGCCTCATGTGTTAAACACGTGAGCGCTTATATGCAAAGCATATAAGCGCTGAAAGCAAACGACTATAGGCCAAACTGGCCTCACGTGTTAAACACGTGAGCGCTCATATGCAAGGCATATGAGCGCCAAATAAAAAAGATTAAAATCCACATTAGGGCCACGTGTTAAACACATGAGAACACCTTTTTGAAGCATTAGCTTCAGATAGAATCAAACTCCATATATAGAATTAAATTCTATCTTTTATGCAAAAGCGCCGTGACTTAATAGCCTATAGGCCAAACATGCCTCACGTGTTAAACACGTGAGCTCTTATATGCAAGGCATATAAGCGTTGAGAATAAATTACCTAAAGGCTAAACGAGCCTCATGTGTTAAACACGTGAGTGCTTATATGAAAAATCATATAAGAGATAAGAGTAAATAGACTATAGGCCAAACTGGCCTCATGTGTTAAACACGTGAGCGCTCATATGCAAAGCATATGAGCGCTAAATAAAACAGGCTGAAATCCACACTGGGGTCACATATCAAACACGTGAGAGCACCATTTTATATAGAATTAAATTCTATTTTCGAGAAAATATCTCTCTTGATCTTTCTAAAAGGGAAAGATATTCTCTGTTAAACAGAGAACCATTGGATCAAAAATCCAATGGTGAATCATCAAATATAAGATTAAATTCTATTAGGGAAAATATCTCCCTAATCTTCCTAAATGAGAAAGATATTTTCTGTAAAACAGAAAGTTGTTGGATCAAAAATCCAATGAGTTGGGAAAATATTTCCCTATATTTTTATAAATAAAGAAAGATGCGCTCTGTTAAATAGAGAGGCCTTGGATTAAAAATCCATTGGTGATTAAAATCACCATTTCACAGAATTAAATTCTATATATGGAAAATATTTCCCTAATCTTGTTAAAAACAAGAAAATATATTCTGTAAAAAAGAAACTCTCTGGATCAAAAATCCGACGATGGATAAAATTCCCCGAATAATCTTTGAGACCAATTAAATCAATTGGAATTTCTCAATAAGAGATTTTCTAAAAACTAAGCAACAATTTGCCTTGCCTATATAAAAGAGCCGAGACTTCAAGTCTCATAGACAGGACGCGCACACAGAGAGGATCGAACCCCCAAGCTTCTGCAAACAAAAAGACTGAACTCACAAAAACAGAGAATTTTATTCTCTTCGAAGAAGAAGATCTCCCCATTTTCAAACTTTAGATAAAGAAAAAGAAGAGATCAAAATATTTCCTTAGCCTAATATAAACGAAAACAGGGGTTTGACCCTTTATAAAAAAAGAAGTTAGTTCTTCCTCTGATTTGAGATTTGCAAAGCAAATATCCCCACAAATTGAGAATTTAATTCTCATCGGGGAGATTATGTTCTTCAAACTCAAAATCTAGGGGTAAAGAACTAGGTTAAAAGGAAAGAGGAAGAAAAAGAACATACGTACTAGGAATTTAATTCCTCTAAAAATAGGGTTTAACCTACGTAAAGAACATAGTTCTTATAAACAAAAAGGAACTTGGTTCTTAAATAAAATTGATCTCAGATCTTCAAAGCGGAGATCTGGGTGATCATTAATGGCCAAAATGCCATTAACAGAGATTAAATCTCTGAAAGAAAAGAACTTGGTGCCTTACGTGCTTCCCACGTGAGCGTCCAAAAACAAAGAAACTCAGCGCCTCACGTGAAACACATGTGAGCCACTAAAACGAAGTCTGAATACCTCGTGTGCTTCCCATGTGGTTGCCCAAAAATCAAAGCAATTCAGCGTCTAAAAAACAAAGCAATTCAGCGCTCTGAAAACAAAGCAATCACGGGAAACACATGTAAGCCACCAAAACAAAGGCTGAATGTTTCATATGCTCCCCATATGAGCGCCATATAAAGTGCTTAGCACTATAAATTTAGTCAAAATGACTAAGTGATTAGCACTGATTGGGCAGCGCCCATGGCTGAGTGCCTCATGTGATACTCGTGTGAGCGTCAGTACAATAAATAAATGCTTAGCACTTTTGAAAAATAGGGAAAGCCCAAGACCGAGTAGACCAAGCCCAAATTGGCTAAGTCTCTGAAATTTCTTGCAGCTAGGCCCAAATGCTCTATTGTTGGATCTCAACAAAATTTGATAATCCATAAAATATTGCTAAGTTGATCTTAGTCTCAAATAAGGCTAACGTATCTTTAGTTAAAAATAAATTGAGTTCAAATGCTCATATATTTAAGTTGATCTTAATCTCAAATTATATTAACAGTCCTTAAATAAAACAAATATTCTTTGAACTGATGGGATACATACAACCTAGGTTCGAACCCCAAATTTAAAATATACGGATTTGGACTAATCCGTGCCCTACGGGTGACTACATAAACTAGTCTCCGTATACAATCCACGGGCAACCTTAACAAACAAAATAACACACAACACGAAGTGAACTACTGGAGAAGGAGAAAATTATTATCACAACGTGATAACGTAATTAACTGCAAGGGCTTGCGCCTGCAGGGAAGAGCGTCCCCACAATCAAAAACCCTTCACAAATGATGGGGAATCTGATAAAGTCTGTTACAACGGTTGCTTCTATCCAAATCTCCAATATATGTTACCATAAATCAACTTGGTATCTTCGGAGAGGTGGGTGGATATGTCCAAATAGTATCTGCCCCCAAATTCAGGCTAGACGCTCCTCCGCATCTCAGTCCAGTCTTCGGCGGTAAACAAAGAGCCCTTAAGAGAGTGTTAGTATTCATGTGTTAGTATGGGACTCCTGAGATTTCGTTGGACTCACAACTCAAACTACCCTAACACCCCGTGTATTTTAATCTACAGTTAATATAACAAGTCTTGATCGAATCCATGAATACAAGAGAGAGTGTATGAGTTCAATGTCAAGTTGAGTTCGTGTCAATTTCTTGTATTTATGTCAAGTTCAAGTATTCATGCGATATTCAAGCATTCGTGTTAAATTGTATTTATGGTTCGAGTCAAGTCAAGTTTAGCTTGGAATGTGTTTATTAATGTAAAACATATGGATACAACAACTTGGAGATAAAGAATAAAGTACACATGTTCGCAAGTATGAGATGAGGTATTTATGTTATTCACGCAACAATTAGCAATAACAAGGTTACATGAAACGTAACATAAAACTAGCAGAGTCAAGAGTAGCATGATCAACCAATTAATATATTTGTATTCTATCATTTTATATGTCAATTAATATGTTTAGGCAATATGACTAATGTGTATGGATAAAATTATTGTATAAGATTCCATGTCTGGTTTTGTATCGGTTTAAGATGGCTCAAGTATGTTTGAGTCGGCTCACAAGTCTTCTCTAATTATGATTTTGTTCTCTGGTGGTATGAGATGGCTCAAAAATTTATTGAGACGGCTCGACATAAATTCTTGAGATGGCTCAACAAGAATTGAGATGGCTCAAAAATCTTTGGGATTTCATGTTTTCTCTCTGTGAATATAAGACGGCTCACTATAAGGCTGAATTAGCTCGACCATGACTTGAGAAAGCTCAAGTCTAAACTTGAATAGCTCATGACATGTCCAAAGGTGGGTTTTACTTCTCTGGGTGTATGATATGGCTCATGTTATGTTGAGCCGGCTCAAAGTCTGATTGTTCAAACGATCAGGTTTCAAATTTCAATTATTCAAACGTTTATGATACAGTATTGGTTAACTTCATTTTGTAATGTCACAAATTAGTTTATCTAGGATATCATGGAAAACATTAAGTGGGCATATGCTTGAACGAGAATTGCACTACGTTTAAATAATTCTTATACAAATAATTGTACACATATAAAATATATGTCTCATGGGAATTTATCACAAGGCGGGGATAGTGATTCAGAGGAGGAGCATGATAAGGAAAGAAGAGAAGATGGAGAGATCAAGAAGAGGATAGGATGAGGATTTACTTATAGTGTAATACTGTATAACAACTGTATCACCGATTATAAGAGATAAGGACTAATGAGTGGAAACTTTGACGTGTAGGAGGAGGTGTATCGTCGATTAGCCTTGAGAGACCTTCGATTTGGATAGAAATTCTGAGCGAAAATTTTTCATAAGAAATTAGGTTTTGAATAGCAATGGAGAATTGAGAAGAGAAGCAAATAAAAAGGGATGATCAATTAAATGAAATTAAATGAGAATTTAATGGGAAATGAAGAGTTGGGGGTTTTTGAAATGAAATGGAGGTTTGGAATGTGAAGTGAACAACCACAAGACCAAATAACTTGTCTCTTGGATGTCTAGGACATTTCAAGGTTGAGAGCGTGCATGAGACAGCTTAAAATGTTCTTGAGCCAGCTCATGAGAATAAAGGACCAAAATAACTTTCCAGGCAAGATTTGAGATGGCACAAATATGCTTGAGCTGGCTCAAGGGGACAGAGAATGAATTCGGCAGTTTGGCATATGAAATGAAGAGTATCTAGCCAAAATGAACTTGTGCACAAGGGCTGACCATTGGTGGGGCCCACCAGGCCGCCCGAACCCGCTCAAAGACCGCCCTTGTCGGTCCCATCTCAAGCAATAGACTCAAGTCTCGAACCCTAGGCTCCGATCGATATTTGCGGTCTAAAAACATATTTTATTCCCCTTATAAAGTTTCATAACTCCATGCATCGCTCGTGAAAGTTCCGGGGATCGAAAACGATAAAAAGAAAATAAAATAAAAGAATTAGGCATGCAAGGATTTGAGCACGCGGACTAAAGGACAGCAGTGTAAAGACTTAACCAATAGGCTACAAGCTGATTCTTGCATATATTCAACAACTATTAAATATATACCATATTTCCAAAGGAAAACAATATTTTATTAAAGAAAGATAGTACGAAAGTATAGGAATATTAGGGTCGTTACACTTGCCGTTTCAAGAATCCCAAGTATCTAAAATGTTAATGAATACTTTAGACAAATGAAGATATTATATTAAATTAAATATCAAAATTGTCTTAAAAATTAATTACCTTTCTACTGGATATATCCACCTATATGAGACAGGTCCAGCAATCATTGCTTCTATAGCTACATGCGTAAGATGAAGCATGATGGTAAAAAAGTTGGTGGAAATATCATCTCCAACTTGAAAAGGTTTTTAACAATACTCTTCTGCAACTTCTCGATATTGGCTACATGTATTACTTTAGAACAAAGTTTATTGAAAAAGTCATAATACGCTATCAATGCAATGGTGACATCAAACGAAAAATTATATCGAAGAGCCACTGAAAGCAATTGATGCAGAAGGATATGTTAATCATGAGTTTAAGATTTTAGAGCTTTGGTGGCTTAACCTGCACATTCTTTGATATATTAGAGGAGTAACCATTTGGGTTTTTGACGCTCTTTAGTACCTCACAAAATCTTTTTATAGACAATTTCGACATTGTGTGGTTCAAAACTAGTAATTTATAGACACCATCATCACGAAGTATTGGATGCAATTCCGGTTAGATTCCAATTTCCTCCAAGCACTCACGAGCACTCATTTTATCCTTGAACTTAGAATCGCCCTGTAATAATGTCATGCCCCGCTTCCCATTAGACGGAAACGATGACGTGGTAAGCCCACGGCATATTTATTCAAAGAAGGTCAATCCCTAAATAAATATACTAAATGTATTGAAACAATAATACACTATTGCAAGAATAAATGGAGACTATAAAATTTTCAACAATAATCCTTATTTACATTTGTTCTCTTACAGAAAATAAATAAATAAATTGAGCAACGGAGAAAGTCCCCAAGTGGAGCATCACGTGCCCACACGTGATAGGCGCTGGGCTTAACAAAACTAAGCCAAACTGAACCTCACGTGCAGACACGTGACCACTATAAGCAAAGAATACAGGCGCCTGGATAAAGCAAACAAGTGGGACAAAAAGAAACTCACGTGATAACACCTGACACCCTTGGGTCGGCTTAATTTGATGGGGTCACGTGCTACACGTGATAGACTCATATGCCTTTTGGACTAATAAAAATAAATTATAATTAAAAGGAATTAAAAGGAATTAAAAGCCTTATTTGGAAAATACTTCCTTGGATCTTTCTAAACAAGAAAGATTACGCTCTGTAAACAGAGCGCCGTTGCATTAAAAATCCAATGGTGATTAAAAAACACCAATCTATAGAAAAATTATGTGCAAGGAAATATCTTCCTAAATTTGTTAAGAACGACAAAAGAAATATCTTCTGTAAAACAGAAGCCCTTGGATCAAAAATCCAACGATGGGAAACATTCCCTAAATCAATTAGAAATCTCTCAATGAGAGATTTCCCGAACTGATTTAACAAATCAGCCTCCCCTATATGAAGGACTCAAGACTTCAAGTCTGGTACAGAGAGGAACACCCCCCCATAAACTTCAAGTTCAAAAAAAATACAGAAAATAAAGAGGAAAACCCCTTGGTAAGCAAAAAGCAAAAGAGAATTTAATTCTCAAACCAAGAGTTTAACTCTTCTCAAAGAACTTAGTTCTTCCTCTGGTTGGGATCTGCAGAAGCAGATCTCCCTACAAGTTGAGAATTTAATTCTCATCGGGGAGATTCTGTTATGTAGATCCAAACCTAGGCGAAAGAGCTAAGCTCAAAGTATTTAATTCTTACCAAAAAGATATAGGAATTTAATTTCTCTGATAAAACTAGGGTTTAACCTTATAAAAGAATTTAATTCTTATAAAATAAGGGACTTTAAATTCACAAAACTCAGATCCAGAGCTCCATGCATATTAGTGTTCAATACTACACAATAAAAGCTCACGTGTTCCCACATGAGCAGCTTCGAAGAACAAAAAAGGAAGACTGAGATCTAGCCACGTGACCCCTGAGAAGTGCTCAGCACTTATAAACGAGAAAAGGGGAATAAGCTCTATTTTGGGGCGCCTCACGTGATCCCACATGACCCCTGAGAAGTGCTCAACACTTATAAAAGAGAAAAGAGGAATAAACCCAAGACAGTTCCTATTCTGGGGCGCCTCACGTGATCCCACGTGACCCAACAGTGTTTATCACTAGAATAAAAGAATAAAAGAGGCAGCGCCCAACTTTAAGCGCCTCACGTGCCATACGTGAGCGTCCCAATTTCTAGTGTTTAACACTACTTCAAGCGCCTCACGTGGGAGCACGTGAGCGCTGAGCACATACTAGTGTTTAACACTATGAAAGGCCAATATTAGCCAAACTTAGACCAAATCTTTCAAGGACAATCGATTAAGCCCTTCATGCTCGGGGTTTCCAAAGCCGATCTCAAGACATCTAATAATCTCCCAACAAATAACATCCAAACTGATGTACATTCTGCTTCCCAAAATCGGGACATTGGTTCTAGGGTACATCTCTTCATACCTCTGATACATGTCGTTGTAATCTTTCAACGTCTTCAGAGAGATGGAGGGTCCCAATAACCAATAACTATTGGTGCATTCCCATACCGATTATATCAGAACCCCACAGACTATGACGTCTTTAAACATTATGGACTATGAGGTCCTTAAACTCAAAGACTGTGATATCTATAAACTTTACAGACTATGATGTCTCTAAACTGACATGGACTATGATGTCCATAAACTTATGGACCGCAATGTCCCTAAACTAAAACAATAGAGTCCAAATGCTCTTTTGTTGGATCTAAATGATCCCAAAACCCTGTTAAGTAGATCTTAGCCTAAAAATTAGACTAATGTATCCTTAACAAACGTTTAAGTTGATCTTGATCTCAATGAGATTAACGATCCTTAAACCCACTGGACCGCAATGTGTAAGTCAACGTTACACACCCACAAGATGCGGGAAGGCGGAATAGGTAAAACAATCATTTTGTTCAAAGTAACATCGACTATCAAATGGATCTTTGCTAAACCCTAACTAACAAACTATCTAAAGTTGTTAACTACTATGATAGATTATTATAACTCAAGATACTAGTCCTTCTTGTTCTTGTTGTTCACCTCCTCGTCGGCCTCCTTGATGTAATAGAATATCCACCCGAGAGTTCCTTCTTCAAGCTTTAACCTCTAACTTGAGGTAACTAAGTGGCTAGGATTGCTAATCCAAGTGACTTAGAGAATATAAAGATTGATTAAGATTCTATTAGTTTTGCTAACCCTATGGTTCTCAACTCATGAGAGGATTAGGGTTAGGATAAAGAAGATGAGAGCTTGAGGAGAGAGAATGTATTTGTGATAATGAAGAGAACTTGAGTCATTTGGATAATATTATGAAGCATGAAAATATCTAAGCAACAATATATTAAATTATCAACCATGCTTCATTAATTACCTTGAGATGAATCACCTCATGACTCATGATGCAATTAATGAAAATAACACATCATCTCTCCACCTCATTAAGTTTAATTCATAAATGAATTAAAGCTAAATGAGTCACCTTTCTTCTAGAAGTTTCCCGACTAATTATGAGAATGCCCTGTTCATAGCAGAATATTGCATTTTATACCGCCCATTCTTACGCTCGTTGTTTATAGGTAGGTACTTTTAATCCGTGTTTGTTACATGTTTACAGATTTCAGGTTTTCAGTCCAAATGTTGTAAATCAAGATAAAATCTCCACAGTTACGCCAAATGCAGAACATCTGTCGACAGCAGATAAAAGCCGGGTTCCGGTCATCCATATCCGTCCAGTGCCGAGTACCGGTTCCCGATACAAGACATGTGACAGTGGTCATTCATGTCTGGGACAAGCACAGAGCACGAGGTGGGCTGCACAAGAATCAATGGGTGCGCGGAGCTCGAGAGAGAGATAAAGTCAAAAGTGAAGGAAATAAAGCAAACTTGGACTTGGAAATCTGGAATTATTCTGAAGACTTTTGCGCATTTTGAAGTTGGCAAACATGAGGAAATATCCAACCAGGAAACCACAAAAAAGCACACTGCCCAATTCCACTGTACGGCCGCGCATGCGTGACCAAAAGGGGGTATTGGCCGCGCATGCGCGGCAATGTGGGGCCCACTCACTGACGTTTTTTGGGGGTATTTTTGGGACTTCATTTCTGGTCTGGTGGATGCCCTAGAATTCCATTCTCCAGCCTATAAATACAGCAGACCTGAGCTTAACCAAGGGAGCTTTTCTTTAGTCTCTTTTTTGTGTAATTTTGTTCTTCTTCTTCCTCTTCTTCATTCTTTCTCCATTAAAATTGTAGTGAGAGCTTTTTGAGTGGAAGATTAATGAAGATGAGGGTTTTTTATCTTTCTTGTTAGTTTGCTCCCCCTTGAGATTCTTGCTTTCTCTTGCTCATTCAACCTCTTCATTGAGCTTGAATGGGTAAGGGTTAGTTATTGATCTCAAGGGTCGTATTTTCTCACGGGACTAGTTCTTCACTTCACATGCGTTCTCTATCCTTCCCTTGATCTTGCAACCTCTTCATTGAGCTTGCAAGTTTAAGGGTTGGCTATTGAGCACATGCTTGGCTTGGGTTCTACTTCCGTGTTCTTTTTATTTGCTTATTTATTACTTGCATTTTTCATTCTTGCTTTTATTACTTGCAATTTTATTCATGCACTTTAATACTTGTATCTTTTCTTTTCTTTGTTCTTTTCTTTTTGTTCTCTTTTGTTTATTTTGTGAATGTTGTAATTATCGTCGTTGTTAAGAATTAATACGGTATTGTAAGTTAACGTTTCTTTGCCAATTCCTTTTCCCGTTACTTTCCATTTGAACTTCGCCCAAACCATACGCAAGCGCTCCGTTAGGCACCGTACCCTGACAAGGTAACGGTGATTCCTAACCGCGGCCAGTTGCGTTCGGTTTGGCCGGAGGCGAAAGCAAGAGACAAGAACGGAAGGACAAGGGTAAATAAGCCGGATTCCACGAATACCGCGCTTAAATCCCCTAATCCACGTTGTTGCCGATTGCTTAGCTTCAATTGGTCAAGACTCGGCTCAAAGGTTTTGAGTACGGATTTCTTAGCTTACAATCTCGTATCTTTTCTTAACAACTTTATACTTGCAGATAAACACATAGGTTAGATCAAACAAACATACAGATTCTTTATTGACTCGTCTAAAACAAGAAGGTAAGATAACACCATCTCCCTGTGGACCGACCCGTGCTCACCGGCTAGCTGCAAAGCGACACCGTCCTGATCGCGGTTACACTTAAATTCTTTGAACATCCGACACGCCATCGGCGTGCGATCAAATGGCGCCGTTGCCGGGGAGACGGTAGCGTATTTTCTTTCTTGTTATTCGGGTTAATATTCTTTTTGTATATAAAAAAAAAGATCTTTTTGTTTTTTTTGATCATTTTTGTGGGCAAGTGTGCAGATTTTTGCAGATTTGCAAACTGAAATTGTGGGGAGCAAAGTGTACATTCAAGTCTAAGGTGATTGCAAAGTACAGTGCCAAAGATCCGGGTAGTTTGACCCGCGCAAGCGAACTTTTCAAGCTTACCGGATTTGATTCAACGGGGGTTTCCTAACCCAAAACTTAACGGTACGTACTTTACTAACACCTTCTTCTCAAATCCAACGCTTCCAATATACTATTCTTTGCAGGATTCTTTGCAAGTTCGCTAGCAAACGCTAAAAAAATTGACTAACCCGTATTTGTTGCAGCGCCGCGCTTAAACTAAAAAACGATTGTTTGATTCTTTATAGAATTTTTGAATTGCGCATTGTATATATTAATACGGACTTAAGGGCAAGCGAACCCCACAACATACGGTAAAGGATTTCATCACCTTTTCCGTGGCCCACAAATCACGAATTTGAGCATAACGTTTACCCGCACAAAATTTAAAAGAAACTAGACTTTAAGCCTTAAGGACTTCGCGCTCACTAGGAGAAGTTAACTGTGTTTAGAACCTTGCTTAACGGTATATTGTTTACGGGGTGTCTAGGAAAGTGTTAACGGCGAAACCGCCAAAAGAGAAAGGGTTATTTAATTAAGGAACTTCGCGAAAGCGTTGGAAAACCTCCCCTTATCTCTGCACTTACCTGGCCTCGTGATCAGTGTATCTTGAGCCTGTTTCTCGACACAGTTTTACTTCGACAATCAAGTTCTGGAGCAGGTCTAGTTGACCTAGGTGAACCCTAGAACGATTAGGTATGTGGTATTTTTGCGTCGTGATTGTTTTTGTCCATATTGTTTTTTATACTTTTGTTAATATATAAACTAAAAAAAAATTTAATAAAAAAAATTTATCACATTCTTTTTCCCCTCCTTTTCTCTACCTTTCTTTCTCTCTCTTCATATCATGGGTACCCCACCTCGAAAAACTCTTGCCGAACTTTGGTACGCACAACCAGACATTACTTCTTACGGTTCTTGCTTTGGCCGAACGTCGAACGATCCCTCCATGCCCAAAATCTCTTTGAAAGATCGGATAGCAGCGTCTAGGACAAACACTTGCCCTCCGCAATCCACTTTGTATCAACCTTTTCAACCTCCCCCACCCTCTTATGTTGATACCCCTTTTGCAAGTCGTCCTTTGTCCATCGCTGAACGTATTGAACAATCTCGTAGCCGATCTTTCACTCCTTTCACCACTTCAAATTCTTGGGATCAACAATTTCATTCACCTTCTTATCCAAATGTTGATCCTACCCCTATCCAACCATTCAATTCCTACCAATCCTACCCTATCTTTGCACCTTCCCTAGACATTGCTTCAGAACCGCCATTTGGGAGTTTTCAGTATCCAAACAACTTTGAATCTTTTACTGAAACCCCTTCACAACCAATGTCTAGTCTAGAACAGTCGTTGGAAGACTTTAGGGTAGCGTCGTACCAACAAATGATGGATTTGGATGCGTCCATGGCTGCCCTCATACAACCTAGTGACCCGGTAGCTAGTTTTCAACTAGTTCCAAATTTTCCAATGTATGAAGAGGCGGTCGGACAGGCTGTGAATTTGAGTGGAGAGAGTGAGCTGTACCCCCTTCCAATTCAAACCTACCCGTTTCAAATTGAATCCCACAACTCCTGTGTTGAAAGTCTATCGAGTATCCCACATGATTTATCAATTGGAGATAGAATGATGAATGAGTTGTGCGACTTCGTAGTGTTTGATTTACCTGATTGTGAAGGGCCCCTTCCAAGTGAAACCATACCTAATCCTTTTGACGTCTACACCTATATCTTAGAACCAGAATCGATTAATATCCATGCTTTTGATGAGGTGTCAGAGAATTTTGATTTTCACTGGATTGAGGATATTGACGCTGGGGATATTTTGGATGATGAACCCGTAGATTTGGCTGAGTTTGTCTCTTCAAATCATCATCCCGAGTCTTTAACTGTTTTTCCCGAACCCCATATGCGTCTGGACTTTGAAGAGAAGAGCATGGATGTGCTAAATTTTGAGGAGAATTTTGAGGATATTTTTGAGGATGAAACAGTTCTAGATGATGAGTCGGATTTTCCAATTCAGCCTGTTCCTTTCACTGACTGTGTACACCCTCCAGAACCCTTAACCGATACCCTTCCTCAACCCCTTCCCTCCATCCTTTCCATCGTTCCGTCCTTGCAAGAACCCGTATCATTTTCACTTCATATGTCTGGTTTACCAAGTTCGGCGTACCCATGGTTTCTCACGAACCTTGAGGGATTTGACCCAATCTCTCGACGGGTAAATATATTAGCACAATCGCTTTTTACACATCGCTCATCACAAATTGTGCTAATCTATTTACTCCATTTGCACCCTCAAGTTCGTACTCCACTTCTTTTTCCCTTCCGCCATTCTTCTTCTTCTCATCTACCGAGACCGCATTCCACTTCTATCCACAAGCGGTCTCGCGTATTTTCCATCTCTTTCCTCTTCACCTTCTTTCACCAACCACTGCTTTACCATGATAAAATCTTTGAATGGTTGGTGTTAACTTTTGGCCTGTGTAAGGCCTTGTATAGATGGATACTGTTCTTTCCCCCCTAATCCTGAATTTCAACGCTTAACAGTGGAAACACTGTTTTACTTAAGTTTGGGGGGGACATTTTTTTGTATATATTTTTGGTTTTCCTTTTTTTTGTTTTGTATATAATTTGTTTTTAGGAAGCACCGGCAATTTTGACCCTCTTGGTACAGCCTGACAGTGAGGGCACTGTCAAGTTTAAGTTTGGGGGTGTGCTCGGTAAGCTTTCTTCCTTCGCATTCATATGTATATTTTGCATCTGCATATTAATCCATAAAATCCATAAAATCTGAAAATTTTCTAAAAATATAAAAACTTTTTTGTCAAGTTAGCTTGTGGAAAAACTCTGATTCAACATTCGACGGTTTTGGTTTGGAAAAATAGGAATAACTAAATCTTATGTTTAGATTTTGAAAACCTGAAAGATAACTCTCCTTTGAAGTTAACTATAGCTGATATACGTCTTTACATTACACTACACGTGTTGTGAGTCTTGGAAATTAGATGACAAGTCTTTTATGTTTAAAAAAAAAAAAACTTTTAAATAGATAAATGATTTTCTGAGGATCAAATAGGTTTGTTCTGAAATAAGTAATATATCAAGAATAGTTTATGAAGTGAGTGAATATGAAGGAATGTTATTGATGCCTTAATTGGAACTAAGTCTGAAAAATAACCCATCTGAAACTTGATTGGAATGATTACACACCGAACCCACTAAACACGTCTTTTATCCAAAAAAATAATTGAACTACCGGTTATATCTCCGTTCGTATTGAATCATCATGTTTTTCACGCCAAACTGTCTTTTGTTTTTGGACCTAGGTAACTTGAGTAATTAAGTCCGCTGGGGTGTTTCTACACCTAATGCCCTAAAACCAACTGGTTTGGGTGCATTGGCCCAAAGCTCGCTAAGAAGCCTAGAAAGTCCAAGATAAAAACAAAGTCAAGCAAGTGTTCTCTCCGAGTTAAAATTCCTAACGGTTCTTTGTGTGAGAATAATCTTGATAAAAGACAAGCTTTTATAAAAAAAAATTTAACGGAGATATGAAGGTTTTACTCTATGATAAAGACTATTGCACGTTCACAGAGGTGTGTATGAAATGAAAACAAGAAAAAGGTGGAGTGAAGAATAAGACCTAGTTTCCTGTTAGGGAAGATAGAAATTCTGAAGTTGAAACTTTACTGGAAAACGAAACTTGAAAAATGCTTAACTCTTTATAAAACTTATGTGATCCTTTTAAAATTGTTATCTGGGCTTTATTGTGTGACATAATGACTTTATTCGACCTTTCGGGAACTTAACGACACTATTTTGCACTGCACGTAAAGACATATAAAATCTGTAGTTAAATAAGAAGAGAGATGTGAAAAATAAAGGTTCGATAGTCTAAAACTTAGGATTATAGAATTGTTATTTTCTGAAACAAAACTTTAGGGGCTTGAATCTTAGTTATTTTACAAAACTAGCTTGACCGGATTTTGTGGGTAGTATCCGCTGAAAACCCTCAGGAGACAACACTCCTCCTACTAGGGACACCTAGAGGTTTAACGGCTTGTTGCACATGCTCAGTGCAATCGCGTTCCCTGCGAAAGTTCGGTTATCATTTTATTTTTTGTGAATAATTGGTTTTGCTCGGGACGAGCAAAAGATAAGTTTGGGGGTATTTGTTCATAGCAGAATATTGCATTTTATACCGCCCATTCTTACGCACGTTGTTTATAGGTAGGTACTTTTAATCCGTGTTTGTTGCATGTTTACAGATTTCAGGTTTTCAGTCCAAATGTTGTAAATCAAGATAAAATCTCCACAGTTACGCCAAATGCAGAACATCTGTCGAAAGTAGATAAAAGCCGGGTTCCGGTCATCCATATCCGTCCAGTGCCGAGTACCGGTTCCCGATACAAGACATGTGACAGTGGTCATTCATGTCTGGGACAAGCACAGAGCACGAGGTGGGCTGCACAAGAATCAATGGGTGCGCGGAGCTCGAGGGAGAGATAAAGTCAAAAGTGAAGGAAATAAAGCAAACTTGGACTTGGAAATCTGGAATTATTCTGAAGACTTTTGCGCATTTTGAAGTTGGCAAACATGAGGAAATATCCAACCAGGAACCCACAAAAAAGCACACTGCCCAATTCCACTGTACGGCCGCGCATGCGCGGCCAAAAGGGGGTATTGGCCGCGCATGCGCGGCAATGTGGGGCCCACTCACTGACGTTTTTTGGGGGTATTTTTGGGACTTCATTTCTGGTCTGGTGGATGCCCTAGAATTCCATTCTCCAGCCTATAAATACAGCAGACCTGAGCTTAACCAAGGGAGCTTTTCTTTAGTCTCTTTTTTGTGTAATTTTGTTCTTCTTCTTCCTCTTCTTCATTCTTTCTCCATTAAAATTATAGTGAGAGCTTTTTGAGTGGAAGATTAATGAAGATGAGGGTTTTTTATCTTTCTTGTTAGTTTGCTCCCCCTTGAGATTCTTGCTTTCTCTTGCTCATTCAACCTCTTCATTGAGCTTGAATGAGTAAGGGTTAGTTATTGATCTCAAGGGTCGTATTTTCTCACGGGACTAGTTCTTCACTTCACATGCGTTCTCTACCCTTCCCTTGATCTTGCAACCTCTTCATTGAGCTTGCAAGTTTAAGGGTTGGCTATTGAGCACATGCTTGGCTTGGGTTCTACTTCCGTGTTCTTTTTATTTGCTTATTTATTACTTGCATTTTTCATTCTTGCTTTTATTACTTGCAATTTTATTCATGCACTTTAATACTTGTATCTTTTCTTTTCTTTGTTCTTTTCTTTTTGTTCTCTTTTGTTTATTTTGTGAATGTTGTAATTATCGTCGTTGTTAAGAATTAATACGGTATTGTAAGTTAACGTTTCTTTGCCAATTCCTTTTCCCGTTACTTTCCATTTGAACTTCGCCCAAACCATACGCAAGCGCTCCGTTAGGCACCGTACCCTGACAAGGTAACGGTGATTCCTAACCGCGGCCAGTTGCGTTCGGTTTGGCCGGAGGCGAAAGCAAGAGACAAGAACGGAAGGACAAGGGTAAATAAGCCGGATTCCACGAATACCGCGCTTAAATCCCCTGATCCACGTTGTTGCCGATTGCTTAGCTTCAATTGGTCAAGACTCGGCTCAAAGGTTTTGAGTACGGATTTCTTAGCTTACAATCTCGTATCTTTTCTTAACAACTTTATACTTGCAGATAAACACATAGGTTAGATCAAACAAACATACAGATTCTTTATTGACTCGTCTAAAACAAGAAGGTAAGATAACACCATCTCCCTGTGGACCGACCCGTGCTCACCGGCTAGCTGCAAAGTGACACCGTCCTGATCGCGGTTACACTTAAATTCTTTGAACATCCGACACGCCATCGGCGTGCGATCAAATGGCGCCGTTGCCGGGGAGACGGTAGCGTATTTTCTTTCTTGTTATTCGGGTTAATATTCTTTTTGTATATAAAAAAAAAGATCTTTTTGTTTTTTTTGATCATTTTTGTGGGCAAGTGTGCAGATTTTTGCAGATTTGCAAACTGAAATTGTGGGGAGCAAAGTGTACATTCAAGTCTAAGGTGATTGCAAAGTACAGTGCCAAAGATCCGGGTAGTTTGACCCGCGCAAGCGAACTTTTCAAGCTTACCGGATTTGATTCAACGGGGGTTTCCTAACCCAAAACTTAACGGTACGTACTTTACTAACACCTTCTTCTCAAATCCAACGCTTCCAATATACTATTCTTTGCAGGATTCTTTGCAAGTTCGCTAGCAAACGCTAAAAAAATTGACTAACCCGTATTTGTTGCAGCGCCGCGCTTAAACTAAAAAACGATTGTTTGATTCTTTATAGAATTTTTGAATTGCGCATTGTATATATTAATACGGACTTAAGGGCAAGCGAACCCCACAACATACGGTAAAGGATTTCATCACCTTTTCCGTGGCCCACAAATCACGAATTTGAGCATAACGTTTACCCGCACAAAATTTAAAAGAAACTAGACTTTAAGCCTTAAGGACTTCGCGCTCACTAGGAGAAGTTAACTGTGTTTAGAACCTTGCTTAACGGTATATTGTTTACGGGGTGTCTAGGAAAGTGTTAACGGCGAAACCGCCAAAAGAGAAAGGGTTATTTAATTAAGGAACTTCGCGAAGGCGTTGGAAAACCTCCCCTTATCTCTGCACTTACCTGGCCTCGTGATCAGTGTATCTTGAGCCTGTTTCTCGACACAGTTTTACTTCGGCAATCAAGTTCTGGAGCAGGTCTAGTTGACCTAGGTGAACCCTAGAACGATTAGGTATGTGATATTTTTGCGTCGTGATTGTTTTTGTCCATATTGTTTTTTATACTTTTGTTAATATATAAACTAAAAAAAAATTAATAAAAAAAATTTATCACATTCTTTTTCCCCTCCTTTTCTCTACCTTTCTTTCTCTCTCTTCATATCATGGGTACCCCACCTCGAAAAACTCTTGCCGAACTTTGGTACGCACAACCAGACATTACTTCTTACGGTTCTTGCTTTGGCCGAACGTCGAACGATCCCTCCATGCCCAAAATCTCTTTGAAAGATCGGATAGCAGCGTCTAGGACAAACACTTGCCCTCCGCAATCCACTTTGTATCAACCTTTTCAACCTCCCCCACCCTCTTATGTTGATACCCCTTTTGCAAGTCGTCCTTTGTCCATCGCTGAACGTATTGAACAATCTCGTAGCCGATCTTTCACTCCTTTCACCACTTCAAATTCTTGGGATCAACAATTTCATTCACCTTCTTATCCAAATGTTGATCCTACCCCTATCCAACCATTCAATTCCTACCAATCCTACCCTACCTTTGCACCTTCCCTAGACATTGCTTCAGAACCGCCATTTGGGAGTTTTCAGTATCCAAACAACTTTGAATCTTTTACTGAAACCCCTTCACAACCAATGTCTAGTCTAGAACAGTCGTTGGAAGACTTTAGGGTAGCGTCGTACCAACAAATGATGGATTTGGATGCGTCCATGGCTGCCCTCATACAACCTAGTGACCCGGTAGCTAGTTTTCAACTAGTTCCAAATTTTCCAATGTATGAAGAGGCGGTCGGACAGGCTGTGAATTTGAGTGGAGAGAGTGAGCTGTACCCCCTTCCAATTCAAACCTACCCGTTTCAAATTGAATCCCACAACTCCTGTGTTGAAAGTCTATCGAGTATCCCACATGATTTATCAATTGGAGATAGAATGATGAATGAGTTGTGCGACTTCGTAGTGTTTGATTTACCTGATTGTGAAGGGCCCCTTCCAAGTGAAACCATACCTAATCCTTTTGACGTCTACACCTATATCTTAGAACCAGAATCGATTAATATCCATGCTTTTGATGAGGTGTCAGAGAATTTTGATTTTCACTGGATTGAGGATATTGACGCTGGGGATATTTTGGATGATGAACCCGTAGATTTGGCTGAGTTTGTCTCTTCAAATCATCATCCCGAGTCTTTAACTGTTTTTCCCGAACCCCATATGCGTCTGGACTTTGAAGAGAAGAGCATGGATGTGCTAAATTTTGAGGAGAATTTTGAGGATATTTTTGAGGATGAAACAGTTCTAGATGATGAGTCGGATTTTCCAATTCAGCCTGTTCCTTTCACTGACTGTGTACACCCTCCAGAACCCTTAACCGATACCCTTCCTCAACCCCTTCCCTCCATCCTTTCCATCGTTCCGTCCTTGCAAGAACCCGTATCATTTTCACTTCATATGTCTGGTTTACCAAGTTCGGCGTACCCATGGTTTCTCACGAACCTTGAGGGATTTGACCCAATCTCTCGACGGGTAAATATATTAGCACAATCGCTTTTTACACATCGCTCATCACAAATTGTGCTAATCTATTTACTCCATTTGCACCCTCAAGTTCGTACTCCACTTCTTTTTCCCTTCCGCCATTCTTCTTCTTCTCATCTACCGAGACCGCATTCCACTTCTATCCACAAGCGGTCTCGCGTATTTTCCATCTCTTTCCTCTTCACCTTCTTTCACCAACCACTGCTTTACCATGATAAAATCTTTGAATGGTTGGTGTTAACTTTTGGCCTGTGTAAGGCCTTGTATAGATGGATACTGTTCTTTCCCCCCTAATCCTGAATTTCAACGCTTAACAGTGGAAACACTGTTTTACTTAAGTTTGGGGGGGACATTTTTTTGTATATATTTTTGGTTTTCCTTTTTTTTGTTTTGTATATAATTTGTTTTTAGGAAGCACCGGCAATTTTGACCCTCTTGGTACAGCCTGACAGTGAGGGCACTGTCAAGTTTAAGTTTGGGGGTGTGCTCGGTAAGCTTTCTTCCTTCGCATTCATATGTATATTTCGCATCTGCATATTAACCCATAAAATCCATAAAATCTGAAAATTTTCTAAAAATATAAAAACTTTTTTGTCAAGTTAGCTTGTGGAAAAACTCTGATTCAACATTCGACGGTTTTGGTTTGGAAAAATAGGAATAACTAAATCTTATGTTTAGATTTTGAAAACCTGAAAGATAACTCTCCTTTGAAGTTAACTATAGCTGATATACGTCTTTACATTACACTACACGTGTTGTGAGTCTTGGAAATTAGATGACAAGTCTTTTATGTTTAAAAAAAAAAACTTTTAAATAGATAAATGATTTTCTGAGGATCAAATAGGTTTGTTCTGAAATAAGTAATATATCAAGAATAGTTTATGAAGTGAGTGAATATGAAGGAATGTTATTGATGCCTTAATTGGAACTAAGTCTGAAAAATAACCCATCTGAAACTTGATTGGAATGATTACACACCGAACCCACTAAACACGTCTTTTATCCAAAAAAATAATTGAACTACCGGTTATATCTCCGTTCGTATTGAATCATCATGTTTTTCACGCCAAACTGTCTTTTGTTTTTGGACCTAGGTAACTTGAGTAATTAAGTCCGCTGGGGTGTTTCTACACCTAATGCCCTAAAACCAACTGGTTTGGGTGCATTGGCCCAAAGCTCGCTAAGAAGCCTAGAAAGTCCAAGATAAAAACAAAGTCAAGCAAGTGTTCTCTCCGAGTTAAAATTCCTAACGGTTCTTTGTGTGAGAATAATCTTGATAAAAGACAAGCTTTTATAAAAAAAAATTTAACGGAGATATGAAGGTTTTACTCTATGATAAAGACTATTGCACGTTCACAGAGGTGTGTATGAAATGAAAACAAGAAAAAGGTGGAGTGAAGAATAAGACCTAGTTTCCTGTTAGGGAAGATAGAAATTCTGAAGTTGAAACTTTACTGGAAAACGAAACTTGAAAAATGCTTAACTCTTTATAAAACTTATGTGATCCTTTTAAAATTGTTATCTGGGCTTTATTGTGTGACATAATGACTTTATTCGACCTTTCGGGAACTTAACGACACTATTTTGCACTGCACGTAAAGACATATAAAATCTGTAGTTAAATAAGAAGAGAGATGTGAAAAATAAAGGTTCGATAGTCTAAAACTTAGGATTATAGAATTGTTATTTTCTGAAACAAAACTTTAGGGGCTTGAATCTTAGTTATTTTACAAAACTAGCTTGACCGGATTTTGTGGGTAGTATCCGCTGAAAACCCTCAGGAGACAACACTCCTCCTACTAGGGACACCTAGAGGTTTAACGGCTTGTTGCACATGCTCAGTGCAATCGCGTTCCCTGCGAAAGTTCGGTTATCATTTTATTTTTTGTGAATAATTGGTTTTGCTCGGGACGAGCAAAAGATAAGTTTGGGGGTATTTGTTCATAGCAGAATATTGCATTTTATACCGCCCATTCTTACGCTCGTTGTTTATAGGTAGGTACTTTTAATCCGTGTTTGTTGCATGTTTACAGATTTCAGGTTTTCAGTCCAAATGTTGTAAATCAAGATAAAATCTCCACAGTTACGCCAAATACAGAACATCTGTCGACAGTAGATAAAAGCCGGGTTCCGGTCATCCATATCCGTCCAGTGCCGAGTACCGGTTCCCGATACAAGACATGTGACAGTGGTCATTCATGTCTGGGACAAGCACAGAGCACGAGGTGGGCTGCACAAGAATCAATGGGTGCGCGGAGCTCGAGGGAGAGATAAAGTCAAAAGTGAAGGAAATAAAGCAAACTTGGACTTGGAAATCTGGAATTATTCTGAAGACTTTTGCGCATTTTGAAGTTGGCAAACATGAGGAAATATCCAACCAGGAACCCACAAAAAAGCACACTGCCCAATTCCACTGTACGGCCGCGCATGCGCGGCCAAAAGGGGGTATTGGCCGCGCATGCGCGGCAATGTGGGGCCCACTCACTGACGTTTTTTGGGGGTATTTTTGGGACTTCATTTCTGGTCTGGTGGATGCCCTAGAATTCCATTCTCCAGCCTATAAATACAGCAGACCTGAGCTTAACCAAGGGAGCTTTTCTTTAGTCTCTTTTTTGTGTAATTTTGTTCTTCTTCTTCCTCTTCTTCATTCTTTCTCCATTAAAATTGTAGTGAGAGCTTTTTGAGTGGAAGATTAATGAAGATGAGGGTTTTTTATCTTTCTTGTTAGTTTGCTCCCCCTTGAGATTCTTGCTTTCTCTTGCTCATTCAACCTCTTCATTGAGCTTGAATGGGTAAGGGTTAGTTATTGATCTCAAGGGTCGTATTTTCTCACGGGACTAGTTCTTCACTTCACATGCGTTCTCTACCCTTCCCTTGATCTTGCAACCTCTTCATTGAGCTTGCAAGTTTAAGGGTTGGCTATTGAGCACATGCTTGGCTTGGGTTCTACTTCCGTGTTCTTTTTATTTGCTTATTTATTACTTGCATTTTTCATTCTTGCTTTTATTACTTGCAATTTTATTCATGCACTTTAATACTTGTATCTTTTCTTTTCTTTGTTCTTTTCTTTTTGTTCTCTTTTGTTTATTTTGTGAATGTTGTAATTATCGTCGTTGTTAAGAATTAATACGGTATTGTAAGTTAACGTTTCTTTGCCAATTCCTTTTCCCGTTACTTTCCATTTGAACTTCGCCCAAACCATACGCAAGCGCTCCGTTAGGCACCGTACCCTGACAAGGTAACGGTGATTCCTAACCGCGGCCAGTTGCGTTCGGTTTGGCCGGAGGCGAAAGCAAGAGACAAGAACGGAAGGACAAGGGTAAATAAGCCGGATTCCACGAATACCGCGCTTAAATCCCCTAATCCACGTTGTTGCCGATTGCTTAGCTTCAATTGGTCAAGACTCGGCTCAAAGGTTTTGAGTACGGATTTCTTAGCTTACAATCTCGTATCTTTTCTTAACAACTTTATACTTGCAGATAAACACATAGGTTAGATCAAACAAACATACAGATTCTTTATTGACTCGTCAAAAACAAGAAGGTAAGATAACACCATCTCCCTGTGGACCGACCCATGCTCACCGGCTAGCTGCAAAGCGACACCGTCCTGATCGCGGTTACACTTAAATTCTTTGAACATCCGACACGCCATCGGCGTGCGATCATGCCCCTCCCATCCGTATTCACGAAAAACACGGATATACTGAGACTGCATAAATTTAATAATCCAATACTAGAATTTGGCTTAATCCAAAGACTGCTAGTATAATTTGTCCGAACAACATACGTGCACAAGTACACGTATATGTCCGTACCCTGTCGTAAAACCATATGACCTTTATATCGTTTCGCCTAAAGCAGGGAAATCCTCTGTGTGGGACTCTAAAGACTCGACACTACGCTGGCAGTGGGTTTAACCACAGACCACAAGCGGCACTAGCTGTACGTAACGGTCCCCAGGTAGATGTCGATAAGAAGGTCGATGAGGAAACCCATCCAAACTCCTACTGAGCCCGATGTGACAATCTCCGTACAGTCTGGTCTGTTCATCTAAGACTATCACATATCGGGCCTAGGGGGCGACAAGCGTCAGTCCCCTAAAAGCAGTATAAGTCGTGTCGGAGTGAAGCCCGTTACATATTGAGAAACTGCTGGAACACCTACCAGTAAATCTCGCTTTCCCTGGCCAGGGACCATGCGTAATGGCTCTCTAAACACAGCGCAATATCAACTCCCAATACCAGGATAGACGAATCCTATCTAACCGCCACTGCCTCCAAGTGCTTCGGGACTGCACCCAACTGCCACCTGTTTGCACGACTCAGTCGAGCCGTGGTAGGATAGCAATCTAAGAACAGTGGGAACACACTAAAGGCGAAGCAGCAGTGTCAAGTCTACGGACTATGCTGTACTCATGTCACCTGAGAACTGTTAGCTGACGACGGGTATAATACCAACCAACAGTTCCCTGTGAGTCCTGTCCGGTGTACCCGTAACCCAACGAGCACCTGCATACTATCTCCAGTACAACGTACTAATAGCTGTAGGTCAGACCATTTCCTCTGTTGGGACGAGAAGCGTATACACTAGTCTTCTCCGGAGTATCGATATCCTGTCTCGATAATCCTACGACTAGGGACCTGAAAAAGGATGTGCATGTAGACTACCCAGCCCCCACTAGTGTGACTGCCATCACAACGCTGGTAGTCAAGCAAGATCTTAAAGGCTCTATCAATGTGTATTCGCGATATGCTAAAAGAAACATATACACATATTAAGATAGATATAAACCAAGTAGCATACTACTATGTTGAGCAATACTGTTAATACAACTGTGAATATCCCAAGCTTCCATTAAGTAATATACAAGCTATTATGATACAATAATGGCCCCTAGGGCATATACACTAACACAATGTCCCTAAACTAAAACAATAGAGTTCAAATGCTCTTATGTTGGATCTAAATGATCCCAAAACCCTGTTAAGTAGATCTTAGCCTAAAATTTAGACTAATGTATCCTTAACAAACGTTTAAGTTGATCTTGATCTCAATGAGATTAACAATCCTTAAACCCAAACCAAACCCAAATCTAAGAAAATACGGATTTGGACTAATCCACGCCCTACGGGCGACAACATAAATTAGTCTCCGTATACAATCCACGGGCAACAAATACACACAACACGAAGTGACCATCTAGAGAAGGAGAAAGTGGTTACCGCGATGCAGTAGCGTAATTAACTGCAGGGGCTTGCTCCTGCCGGGAAGAGCGTCCCCACAATCAAAAACCCCTCGTAAACGAGGGGGAATCTGACGATGTCTGCTACAACGGCCGCATCTGTCCAAACCTCTGATATACAGTGCCATAAATCAACTTAGCATCTTTGGAGAGGTGGACCGATAAAACCAAATAGCATCTGCCCCCGAGAATTCAGGCCGGACGTCCCAACATCCCGGTCACGTATTTTCGGCAGAGAACAGATTCTGGCACGCCCAGTGGGACCTTTTCCTCTTTCTACTCCACACTTCGTGTGTCGTGTTCGCGAACGAATCGCGGTTTAATGTGGTTGCCCCTGGATTCGAGGTACTAAGATTTGGTGTCTTGCTCCGTCTAGAAAACAGAAGATAAATGGCTTCCAACTGCACTAGCTGCAACAACAACTCCCACTCCGTCCTTACCGAAGGAGTGACTTATGGGCCCCAAGCGGCCTCCATCTTCGCTATGCCAGTGGAACAGGTGACTCATGCTACCACTGGACTGTTCTTCGGGACCATGCTCCCACCAATGAGCTTTAACGCCCCAGTGCCATCGCAAGAAGCTCCAAAGAAGTCGGTCTTTGATCGGCTTGCAACTACCGCGGCTCCTCTCAATGGATCGATCGAATCCAACACCTCGGTCTTTAACAGATAGGGCCAAAACTCCAATGGGTTCGTGAAAAAGCCCGCAATGCCTGAAGGGGTTATCCCGAAACGGATAGCCATACCGGCTCCAGTAAATGAAGTCATCTAAGAGACTTCTTCTGCTAAGGGGTTGGTCTTCATAAGACTGGACATTCCAACTCCCGCTCCAGGCAAAGTCACCAAAGCCGTTACCCTTGCTCGAAAGTCTGTCTCCGACAGGTTGACCATCCCTTCTCAACGGACGTCAGTTTTTGACTGGCTGACACCAACAATAGTCTCTCATCAAAGCATGAAGCATGATGCAGCTACCCTAACAGCAGGGGTGATCCCAGCCGCTCGACATGA
This sequence comes from Agapanthus africanus, assembly GCA_030015575.1. Classification (NCBI taxonomy): domain Eukaryota; kingdom Viridiplantae; phylum Streptophyta; class Magnoliopsida; order Asparagales; family Amaryllidaceae; genus Agapanthus; species Agapanthus africanus. The sequence continues at coordinate 162,157,933 of CM057348.1, forward strand.
TAGACGTTACCACTGGCGCCGAGTGAGGAAAGCTGGGGGTGGTTCCCCTTCTGGACTTACCCTACTTGCTCCAACGGTGGAAATTGATGCTGCTTTTCCAACTGAGAACAGCTTTGAATCACTTAACAGGGAACGCAGGAATTCGCCAACTGCCGTGCTGAAAAAGTCTCCTTCGCTTACTAAAAAGATCACAAAGGCGAAGCCAGAGTAGCCCCCTCAGCGTCTGTCCTCTAAAATCCATAGGGTCAGGCAAAGGGTCCAAGACTCTGTGGTTAACCAAGACTATTCCCGCTAACCAAAGAAAATGAAGGTTCGGCAAGAGAAGGACCATCCTGTCATACCACAGAAGGTATCATCTACTTGGGTACCCACTGCAACAACCCCCTCAACTTCGATCGCCCATAAAAGGAGAAGGCCGGAGAAAATCCCCGTGTCTGCGACGAATCTCAAGGGCACTGAATCCAAATGCCCCAAGTCTAGAGGTATGGTGGTGCACACCATTTACATGGCTTCCGGGAAAGAGGATAGCCGAATCTCCATGGGCCATCGACCACTTACGCGGTCAGTAACTAAGACCCAGGAGCAATAACAACAAAAGCTCCAAAAGATGCTAACAGCCATGGCCGCGCTCACTGGGCCAATAGAAAGCCCGGAAACATCATTGGAGCAGCGTCAAAAACAGGAAACTGATGCCGAATTCTTCCGAAGAATGCTCGAAAGAAAAGACAAAGAGGTCGGGGAACAGGCGGCCAACATAAAAAAAATGGCGCTTTTATTCCAAGATATGGTCGGAATGATGATACAGTCGGATCTTCCAGCTGAAAACGCTCCGATTATCCTTGAAGACGACAGAGGGAAGATGTCAAACCCTCTTCCTGCTTGTTCAACAGCCAAAGAGGAGACGATCTCGAAAGTCGCCCTTGACGACTATATAGCTCAACAGATACGAGCTCATCAGGCGAACGAAGCGGCTGGCCAAATCGTCAAGACTGGACGACCCTATCCGGGTAGGTACGACCAAATAAAGTACCCGCCAGGATATACGATCCCTAAGTTCCACGCATACAAGGGGACAGGCAATCCCCATCAGCAACACCGGAGGTGACGATAAGCTACTGCTTCGCCAATTCGTTGGCAGCTTGTCGGAGACAGCGTTTGAATAGTACTCCGAGCTCCTGAATGACTCCGTTAAGACATTTGCAGAAATAGAGCTACTGTTTATACAAAGGTTCGCAAGCGCCAGCGAATGCACCCCAATCACGGCGTTGATCAATGCCAGGGTGAAGCCGGGAGAAACATGGGTTCAGTATGCAATCCGATGGCAGAACCTATGGTCGAAATGCGAGCAACGCATCGAAGAAGCTCCTGCAGTAGGAATGTTTGTAGGAACCCTCGATCCTCAGGCGACCATATCCCAGTTCATGATGTTTTTCAAGCCGACTACCATCCAGGCTTTGATCGACAAGCTGGCCCAGATGGACCAGATAGGCCATAGGCCTTCCTCTTCAAAGACGGAGCCTCGGAATGAAAAGGGGAAAGGGAAAGCGACCTTCATCGCCAATGCTCAGCAGCAGCCCAGTGGTCCAAAACCAGCTGATCGTCAAAACGATAAACATCGATTCTTCAACGAGAAACTAAAACGCCCTTATTCGTTTCCCCGGGATACAACAAGGAGACTGTTCAAACTGGCAGTGCGCAACAGGCTCATCAATCTACCAGATCCAAGTCGTCCGCTGCAGCCCGGCGACGCCAACAATCCTAATTACTGCCCCTACCACCGGACAGTAGACCATCCAATCGAATATTTCTTCATCTTCAAAGGCTGGATCGAGAACCAATACCAACAGGGCAAATTCGCGCTGTCTAAGAATTGGAAGGTAAGCCCGCCCCAGCCACACGCTCCTAAAAAGGTGGACACACCGGGGACATTGTGCTCTTTTAAAGAAGAAGCTCCATGGGAGGTCGTTCTTTCAGCCAAAACGAAAAGAATGCTGAAAGATCTCCAAGCATGTCCGGCGATTAGGTGGAAGAGCCCATTGGAACCCGAGATTATTGAGGGCATGCTGAAGCCGCGCCTAACGCTGAAAGTTGGTGAAGGTGGACAAAACGTTCAGGCCAAGCCTCCAAAGTCTTTAAAGAAAAAGAAGAAGGCCAAGAAGCCCGTCCAACCTGAAGACAGCCATACAGATCTGCAGAAATACATCGATGCACTGGAAGAATATAACCAGAAGGCTCAGACCCCAATCACGTTGGATGAATTCTTTAAGCATGTTCTTAAGAATGAAGCCGATGAAGCTGATGAAGGAGACAATTCTTAAGAACATGCTTAAAGAATTGTCTCCTTCATCAATAAAGGGCAAAGAAGCTCCCAATGCAGAGAAACTGAGGGCAAATCCAGAACCAGAACCAAAATCCCTGGAGCCATCGGACGAATTGATTGACAAACTGCTGAGCGAAGCTCTTCAGAAAAGCAAATCTGACCGACAGCGTGAAACGGCCATATATGAAAGGGCCAAATGTTAGCGTCGCGTCGAAGAAGATCTGGTATTGAGATGTCATAGAGTACTCCAACCGGATAGAACTACTTCTGCCACCAGCAAAAGCAGGTTTAAGACAAGGAAGCAATTCGCCAAAGCCCTCTTGATGGGAATGAAGTTCCCACCTTTCAAAGAAGACACTTCAGAAAATACGTTCCCTGACGAACTAGATGCACATCGAAACTACTGCTTATACCATCGAAGGATCACACACCCTACCGAGGAATGTGTGGCCTTCAAAAATTGGTGGCAGGGATACGTTACTTATCGACAGCATTTCAAGCAGCTGAAGAGCAAAACTCATCGAGAGCAGAGAAGCATGGCAGAGGAGCGCAGAAGAACTGTCGGCGACTTTCACATGGTTAATTCCGGGGAATCGCAAGTCCTCACTTTCGGGAGCGATTCTGATGAAGAAATAGCTTTTGGCCCTCTTTTCAAGGAATCCATCTCCGAAACAGAAGAGGTGAAGACCTGTGAGAACATTCAACTGCGTAATCGCACGTTACCCGAAAAAAATCTCGGACCCACAAACAAGGGAGCGAACAAAAAGGATAAGGGGAAAGAAAAAGTCCGTGAATATATCGCTCTCAATGACCGAGTCGTCGAAGAGCTGGCAGCCATGAACCCGCCAAAGAAAAACAAGGTGGATTACAACGTTCTGGCACACCTGAGGAAGATACCCTCGCAGCTAAGCATTCTCGATGCCCTTATGCTATCTAAAGAGGCGAGAGATTCGTTGATCAAGGCACTACAAGAGCCCGAGCAATTTCAAGCCTTCCTTGCCGAAGAAAAGATGAAAGACGAGCTGGAAGAAGTGCACACAGCTGACATCGCTTTTGGCGATGAAGATCTCCTCCTCGGAACATGCGAGCATAACCGTCCCTTGTATGTCACCGGATACTGCCATGACATCAAGATATGGAAGATCTTAGTTGACAACGGGTCCTCTGTCAACCTCCTAAATGTGAGAGTGCTAAAAGAAATCTGCATGAACATTTAACACCTCGCTCGGGATAAAATCACTATCGCCGGGTTCGACACCCAGTCATCACGAACGCTCGGGTCTGTGATACAGACATTAGGCTTTGGGCTGCTCATCACTGACATCAAATTTCATGTCATTGACGCCAAGACTTGCTGCAACGCTTTGCTCGGCAGGCCTTGGTTACACGATTACAACATCATCCCTTCTACACAACATCAGTGTATGAAGTACTTCAAAGATGGTCTCGAATATACCGTGCTGGGGAAACTGAACCCATTCTCCATAAATGAAGTCTGCAAGTATGAAGATGCAAAGTATTTCTTACCAGAATTTGAAGACACGGAAAGATGTCATAAGCTGGAGAATAAGGAGAAAGCTATCACCACTATTCTGGTCTTCGGGAGCGATACCGAGGAGGAGGAAGAGATAGTCTATTCAGGGCCGCTCCTATACAACAAACCCGGACCGTCTACCCCTATGTTAATCTTCGGCAGCGACTCTGAAGATGAGGTCAATTCAGTATTTTCTGTTCGGCCATCAATACAGGTCCTCATCGGAGATGATCAGAGTTTGAAAATCGCCATGGTTCCGCAAAAGCACTACAAAGAGCTCGACGCACTCGATACCTATAGTGTACAGGAACTGCAGACATTCTACACCCCTCCCAGGCAGAAAGATGAAAAGGCGATCCTCTTTTATCAATCAGCGGAAACCAAATGTGGAGAAATAAATCTGGCATGGTGCCGATTCTACACTTGACAGGCTCCAGCCCATCCGTCTACCTAGATACTACATAGAAGGATTAAAAAGGCTGTTGAGGTGCCAGGGCGTACCCTTCAAACAGACTGCTCGACAAGCTTAGTTCTACAACAGGATCTGGAACGTCCCCGAAACTCAGCGAAAATTTCCCAACGGGAGAACGGAAACGATCGGGCTTGGATATGTCCAGTCCAAGAAACGGGAGCAGTTCCATGGCTACAATGTCATAAAGGACCTTGATGAAGAAGAGGATGCTCTTTTAAAAGACGCTGACGCCGAACCAGAATGCGGTCTTGCCATAAAAATGCTAAGTCCGTCGTTTGAAGAACAAATGAACAAGCTAATAAGGAAAGTGGGTCAAAAGGCCCGGGATGACCATAACCGTGAAATGGCCATTTACGAGAGACCTATGATCCCCAATCGTGCCAAACGGGGGAAATTCGAGCCGAATTATGAGGGCCCGTACATCATAGACAAAGTCTACCAAGGTGGGGCTTACTTGCTCATGGATATGCATGGTGAAAGACCCTTCAGGCCAATAAACAGTCGGTTCTTGAAAAAATACTACGCTTGACGAGTCACGGCCTAGGTCAATGATAAATGACGACGCCTATGTCCGTTTGCTATCTTCCTAAGCCCAAACTCTATAAGTAGTATCCGGCGAAACCTTGCCTCGAAAACGTGCGATGGACTGAAACGTCCCTAAACTAATAGTGGACCAAAACGTCCCTAAACTAATAGCGGACCGAGATGTCTTAAAACTAACAAAGGTCTGAATGTCCTAAAACTAACTACTGACCAAAACGTCTTTAAACTACTAGAAACCCGTAGCATCCTTGGGCTGACGTCGCAAAAAAAACGGTGCGTCCATAAGCAAAATGGGCACGGATGAAAACCCGAAAGGGCTCAGTGAGTAAAAACAGCAGGGATACCGACGAGATTATGAAAACCCAAAAGGGCGCAGACTCGTAAAAAAAAGGGTACGTCCACAAACAAAATGGGCACGAATGAAAACCCGAAAGGGCTCCGTGAGTAAAAACAGCAGGGCTACCGGCGAGTTTGTGAAAACCCGAAAGGGCACAATCTCATTAAAAGACACTTGTAAGGTCCTCTCGACCTTGTAAGGAGGAAACTACCTCCGTGAGATCCTTACGACTCACAAAGGAGCAACACAGTTAGGAATCCCCACGATTCCTAAGGAGAAATTACACTTACGAGATCATCACGACTCGTAAGGAGAACCCCTTATGAGACCCTTACGGCTCATAAGATTCAAAAACCTTAAGCTACAGGGATCTGAACCTGTTCTTAAGCCATCACCTTTCCTAGATTGTCCTACAAGCGGTTCAATACTGACCCTTGTATACAATCCACAGACATAAATAATCATTTCCTTGCCGAGTCCCACCAATGACGAGGAATGCCCTCATTTGATGAACAAACACTTGTAGGACCTCTTGATATACAAGGAGAAAACACTCTTGCAAGATCCTTACGACTTACAAGAGAACATACACTTAAGAATCCTCACGATTCCTAAGGAGAAAAGACACCTACGAGATCCTCACGACTCGTAGGGAGAAACACCATTATGAGACTCTTACGGCTCATGAAGTCAAAAGCCTTAGTCGACAGGATCTTAACCCTGTTTGCTAAGCCACCTTTGTTCGAACTGACAAAGGCAGATGATGATTCGCTCCTAGCAATATCCCAGTTGTAGCGATACTGATGTCTAAATCGGTATCAAATTCCAAGACTTTTCATGGCAAATGATGAGTCGCTCCTGGCAACATTCTAGTCGCAGCGATACTGATGCAAGATTGGTATCAGATCATGAGTTCCATACTCGGAAAAAAATGCATATGAAATAGCCGAAAGGTTTGGGCAACTCGCAACAAAAAATCAGCGAGTAAAATATATGCATACAAAAATAGCCGAAATGATTGGGCAACTCACAATAAAAAAACAGTGAGTAAAGAAGAGAAAACAGCCGAAACGATTGGGCACCGCGAAAAATAGCCAAAATGATTGGGCAATCGCAACTTTCGCGATATAAAAAGCTGAAATGATAGAGCATCGCGGAAAGAAATAAAAAAAATTGAAATGAAACTTTTTGCCCAGCAGGTAAGTCCATACTGACCCCTGTATACAATCCATGGACATAAATGAATAGGGAACCACACGTCCCAACAAACTCTATTAAAAGGAGAGTCAGGTCTCAGCGGCAATATCTGCATCCCAAAAAACCAGCAACGACGTTCCCCCTCATGCCAGCAGGACACGGACGCGACACTACCAATTGGAGCCATGGCAAAGCCCTCAGTACCAAGACTCTATGGTTCACAGACAACCTAGAGTCGATCTCGACACTGTAGAAAACGGATACATGTCAACTCCTGACCTTCCTATCATAAAGCAGCGCTTCGACTCGGATACATGTCAACCCCTGACCTCCTTGTCATAAAGCAATGCTTCGACTCAGATACATGTCAACCCCTGACCTCCTTTTCGTAAAGCAACGCTTCGACTCGGATACATGTCAACCCCTGACCTCCTTGTCATAAAGCAACACTTTGACTCGGATACATGTCAACCCCTGACCTCCCCATCGGAAAGCAGCGCTTCGACTCGGATACATGTCAAACCCTGACCTCCCTGTCGTAAAGCAGCGCTTCAACTCGGATACATATCAACCGCTGACCTCCCTGTCGTAAAGCAACACTTCAACTCGGATACATATCAAACCCTGACCGCCCTGTCGTCAAGCAACGTTCGACTCGGATACATGTCAAACCCTGACCTCCCTGTCGTAAAGCAGCGCTTCGACTTGGATACATGTCAATCTCTGACCTCCTTTTTGTAAAGCAACGTTTCGACTCGGATACATGTCAACCCCTGACCTCCTTGTCATCAAGCAATGCTTCGACTCGGATACTTGTCAACCTCTGACCTCCTTGTCGTAAAGCAACGCTTCGACTCGGATACATGTCAACCTCTGACCTCCCTGTCGTAAAGCAACGCTTCGACTCGGATACATGTCAACCTCTGACCTCCCTGTCGTAAAGCAACGCTTCGACTCAGATACATGTCCAACCCTGACCTCCCTGTCGTAAAGCAGCGCTTCGACTCGGATACATGTCAACATCTGACCTCCTTGTCGTAAAGCAACGCTTCGACTCGGATACAAGTCAACCTCTGACCTCCCTGTCGTAAAGCAACGATTCGACTTGGATACATGTCAACCTTTGACCTCCTTGTCGTAAAGCAACGCTTCGACACAAATACATTTCAAACCCCTGACCTCCCTGTCGTAAAGCAATGCTTCGACTCGGATACATGTCAACCCCTGACCTCCCTGTTGTAAAGAAATGCTTTGACTCGGATACATGTCAACTCCTGACCTCCCTGTCGTAAAGCAATGCTTCGACTAAGATACATGGAAACCCTTGACCTCCTTGTCGTAAAGCAACGCTTCGACTCGGATACATGTCAACCCCTGACCTCCCTGTCGTAAAGTAACGCTTCCACTCGGATACATGTCAACTCATAACCCCCTCTGCCGGTGCAATGCTCCGTCTCGGAAATACATCAACCCATGATTCCCCTGTTGTAAAGCAATGCTTCGACTCGGAAATAAATCAACACATAAACCTAACAACCCATAAAAAGAAAGTTCTTACGGCTCTCACAAGAGAAAGCACTTAGGAGTCCTTACGACCCCTAAGTAGAAATCGCACCTATGAGATCCTCTCGACTCATAGGGAGAAAAATCTTTATAAGACCCTCATGGCTCATAAAGTTCAAAAGTCTTAGGTGGCAAATCCTAACCCTGTCGCCTAAGCCATCACTACCATGCAAAAAGATCCAGATAAGCTACATATGGACTACATCCATCCGAGCTACATGCAAGCATGAGATAAATATATATATATATATATATATATATATATATATATATATATGTCTTTTATACATGAATTCAAAATGAATACAAGATACATCTCATAAGAGAATCAAAATGAATATAAAATGTTTTTATTCATAAGTGGATAAAAAAATGATAATAAAGAAAATACAATGAAGAAAAAAGTCTTTAAACCGGCGGGCGACACAATAATCTCCTCAATTCATCGCTCTTCCGCTGGGCCTCGGCTTCAAGCTTGGTTATTGCCATAAGACAGGTCTCCGCCTGAGACTGTTAGGTCTTATACGAGTCGAACCGGCTCTCGAGCTCCTTTTCAGTTGCCTTATGAGCTTCAACCATCTCACGGGTAAAGATGACGGCTTTGTCAAGAGCGACCACTTCAGTGATAGCTTCTTGAAGTACCCGCCATATTTCATATGCATGGGTGGTCATGGTAGTGAGCTGAGCTTGAAGTTCCCCTAAAGCACTCGAGGCCAGTTCCCTTTCCGAGAATTTTCGGTTAAGCCTCTTCTCACATGATTGTAGATTCGCGGCGCACCGTTGTATAAGCCCCCGCAAGCTCGTCTTTGCAGCCACAACCTCAGAGGGAAGGCATGTCCACTCAAGATCATGTAAACAGACCTCCACTCGATGCCAATCCTCGATCCAAAACATGCACAAACTATTTTCTCTTTCTGGCAACAAGGAAAATCTTCGGTAGGTACCCCATTAAGCATGCGTTCACGACTATATGCCTATGGTATCTAGAACGAGCTGATTTATAGACAACACGATGATGATGTTCACACCTAAAGGAAATTCCTAAGGGCCAAGTATAACGCTCATGTACTCAGGCGGGATGCACGTACGAATATATGACGAAAAGAAAAATTTAGTAGAAAAGCATTCAACAGCCAATGATAAGAAGAATACATTGATATACTACGCTACAGGGAAAAGGTCACCAAACAAAGGATCGGTGATACAAGGGTTAACAAAACAAAATACAAAATTCTCCATCTCCCTCTCTGCTTTCTCCAACACGTGGAAACGACGGTTTTTGCAAGGAGTTGCTCCCCACCGATTAGCGCCATGCTCATTAGCAAAAGCGGATATGACTGCCCGTCGGGCTCTTATCTGACCCAGTAGATGAATCGAGCGATCCTTCAGAGCCCGGGTAATCAAGCACGCCTCGTAGAAACACTCGATCTTGTCCTCTACCTCATCGAGGATCGCCGGAGTCATCTCTGTCGGATGAGGAGGGATGTCGGTAAGCACGGACGAAAAGACCATCCGTAGCCAAATGGAACCTATAGGAAGGGGAGAGCCCTATGAATTAGGAGTTCGTATGTCACCGCGTCACATTCGGCATCAGTGAGAAAAGGATCCACTAGCCGCGCAGCAAAATGAGGAATCATCTCATCGACGGGCACCTCCCATGGTTGTCGACGAGCGTGGGGGCGGTTGCAAGACATAAACTCTGGACCGATTCTCAAAATAATCACCCTAAGGTCTAAATATGTTTTTTTAGAGAAAAAGGAAGGCATGGCTTCAAGTTATAAAGGAGAACATTCAATGCTACGCACAGAAAATGTTGTGCATGGTGGAACTATTCCCAAGGTCCGGAAAAAGGGGAGAGCGTTGGAAATGAAAAGAAATGACTCATTGAAATCAGAGTAGGGAGACGAAACGACCCTATCAAACAGAGCCCCGCGTGCATAACACGTGAGCACAAGCCTTGATCCTTATTAGAAGTTAAAAACGGTACCGCACATGCATAACATGTGAGCAGGCGCCAATGAAAGATTGAATTCCTCAGCAGTGCCTCACACGCCAAACACGTGAACACCAACAACAGTGTGAAAAAACTTCGTAAAGAACACGTGTGAACATAAAAAAGAAAGGAAATTTTCATCATTCATACTCCGAAGATTCATACAAAAATAATAGGAAATGTTTACAATGGTAAAATATTAAATCCGGGACACGGATTAAGAAACTCGAAAGTGAGGCCGTCTAAAATGTTTCTAGCATTTCTGACCATTCTCGTGTGCATCCTCTCATGATCGCAAGCGTTAGGATCCTCGCCAATATCCTCCGCCCTCTGATAAGCAGTGATTATCGTCGTCTGTTGGAAAACTTGATACAAGATATCAATGAGATTATCTCGCCGTTTCCTTGAGATCAGGCCTGTCAGATAGACCGAGTGCACCTTATCTTCAGCATCATCCAGTGCCTCAAGCGGCATAGCTTCGTGAAATCCAGGAAGTGCTCCCCAAATTGCTCTCACTACAATCTTTAAAAGAGCGGAGCGACGAGGAAGTAGTCGACCGTTGTGTTCATGGAAACGATTCATAATCTCAGCACATTGGGCGTTTGTAAACTCCTGGTTTTGACAACGACCCTGTGCGCGAATGTCCTCATAAGAAATAAATTCGCTAAGACTGTACAAATGAGCAGCCATAGTGTCTGAAAAGAGACATCAGTGAAAAATTAGCAATAAAGAAAACCCTCATTAAACAAGCATTGGAATTCAAACAAATTCTTGAGAAGACAAGTTCTGTTAAGCTACCAACAAAATTCAAATCTGTGCGAATAAGGGTAAAACCCTATGAAAAGATTTTCAAGAACACCAGGGAATAAAATTCCCAAAGGATCCTCCTGATCTTTTAGAGCTAAGCTCTTCACTTAAGGAATTAAATTCCTTTTTATATGATGGAATTAAATTCTAGAAACTCACAAAAAAACATATATGAGAAATAAAATCCTATGAATCCTCAAAAATAGAGGTGAATGTTCAAGATATAGAAGTTTACTGATCAAAGATCACATCTTTGGATCCCTACGTGAATGGGTTTCTAAGGAAGGCAAAGATTTCATGATGGATTTGAAATCCAGAAATTTTTTGTTCAAAAAGAAAAGTTTTTTTTAAGATGTGCAGGATATTTACCTAAAAAGGGTTTTCTTTTTGACAGAGTTTAACTCTAGGATTGCAATGGCAGAGAACTAAGCTGTGGGAAGGAGAATTAAATTCTCAAAGAAAACGAAAGAGGAAGAAGATGAAGGAAACAATGGCTGCATAAGGAACCAAACCCTTACATTTATAAGACATGACTAAGGCGGTTCATCTTCCCGTTCCCCTAGACAATCCAATGGCTATAAAAGTGACAGCGTTGCACTCACGTGTAAACCACGTATGAACAACGCTGTGGGGACATTTATTCCCTTACAGAAAATAAATAAATAAATGGAGCAACGGAGAAAGTCCCCAAGTGGAGCATCATGTGGTAGGCGTCGGGCTTAACAAAACTAAGCCAAAACTGAACCTCACGTGCAGACACGTGACCCATATAAGCAAAGAATACAGGCGCCTGAATAAAGCAAACAAGTGGGACAAAAAGAAACGCACGTGATAACACGTGACACCCTTGGGTCGACTTAATTTGATGGGGGTTACGTGCTACACGTTATAGACTCTTATGCCTTCTGGGCTAATAAAAATAAATTCTAATTAAAAGGGATTAAAAGCTTTATTTCGAAAATACTTCCTTGAAACTTTCTAAATAAGAAAGATTACGCTCTGTAAAACAGAGCGCCGTTGGATTAAAGATCCAATTGAGATTAAAAATCACCAATTTACAGAGAAATTCTGTGCAAGGAAATATCTTCCTAAATTTATTAAGAACGACAAAAGAAATATCTTCTGTAAAACAGAAGCCCTTGGATCAAAAGATCCAACGGTGGGAAACATTCCCCAAATCAATCAGAAATCTCTCAATGAGAGATTTCCCTAACTGATTCAACAAATCAGCCTCCCCTATATAAAGGACTCAAGACTTCAAGTCTAGTACAGAGAGGAAACCCCCCCCCCCCCATAAACTTCAAGTTCAAAAAAAATACAGAAAACAAAAAGGAAAACCCCTTGGTAAGCAAAAACCAAAAGAGAATTTAATTCTCAAACCAAAATTTTAACTCTTCTCAAAGAACTTAGTTCTTCCTCTGGTTGGGATCTGCAGAAGCAGATCTCCCTACAAGTTGAGAATTTAATTCTCATCGGGGAGATTCTGTTATGTAGATCCAAACCTAGGGGAAAGAGCTAAGTTCAAAAAATTTAATTCTTACCAAAAAGATATATGAATTTAATTTCTCTGATAAAACTAGGGTTTAACCCTATAAAATAATTTAATTCATATAAAATAAGGGACCTGAAATTCACAAAACTCAGATCCAGAGCTCCATGCATATTAGTGTTCAATACTACACAATAAAAGCTCACGTGTTCCCACGTCAGCACCATCGAAGAACAAAAAAAAGGAAGACTGAGATCTAGCCACGTGACCCCTAAGAAATGCTCAGCACTTATAAACCAGAAAAGGGGAATAAGCCCTATTTTGGGGGGCCTCACGTGATCCCACGTGACCCCTGAGAAGTGCTCAACACTTATAAAAGAGAAAAGAGGAATAAACCCAAGACAGTTCCTATTCTGGGGCGCCTCACGTGATCCCATGTGACCCGACAGTGCTTATCAAAAGAATAAAAGAATAAAAGAGGCAGCGCCCAACTTTAAGCGCCTCATGTGCCATATGCGAGCGCCTCAATTTCTAATGTTTAACACTACTTCAAGCGCTTCACGTGGGAGCATGTGAGCGCTGAGCACATACTGGTGTTTAACACTATGAAAGACCGATATTAGCCAAACTTAGACCAAATCTCCCGAGGACAATCGATTGAGCCCTTCATGCTCGGGGTTTCCAAAGCCGATCTCAAGACAGCTAATAAGCTCCCAACAAATAACATCCAAACTGATGTTCATCCTGCTTCCCAAAATCGGGACATTAGCTCTAGGGTACATCTCTTCATACCTCTGATACATGTCGTTGTAATTCTTCAACGTCTTCATAGAGATGGAGGGTCCCAATAACCAATAACTATTGGTGCATTCCCAAACCGATTAAATCAGAACCCCACAGACTATGACGTCTTTAAACTTTATGGACTATGAGGTCCTTAAACTCATAGACTATGATGTCTCTAAACTTTACAGACTATGATGTCTCTAAACTGACATGGACTATGATGTCCTTAAACTTATGGACCGCAATGTCCCTAAACTAAAACAATAGAGTCCAAATGCTCTTTTGTTGGATCTAAATGATCCAAAAACCCTGTTAAGTAGATCTTAGCCTAAAAATTAGACTAATGTATCCTTAACAAACGTTTAAGTTGATCTTGATCTCAATGAGATTAACGATCCTTAAACCCACTGGACCGCAATGTCCCTAAACTAAAACAATAGAGTCCAAATGCTCTTTTGTTGGATCTAAATGATCCCAAAACCCTGTTAAGTAGATCTTAGCCTAAAAATTAGACTAATGTATCCTTAACAAACGTTTAAGTTGATCTTGATCTCAATGAGATTAACGATCCTTAAACCCAAACCAAACCCAAGTCTAAGAAAATACGGATTTGGACTAATCCACGCCCTACGGGTGACAACATAAATTAGTCTCCGTATACAATCCACGGGCAACCAAAAATAAAACAAATACGCACAACATGAAGTGACCATCTGGAAAAGAAGAAAGTGGTTACCGCGATGCGGTAGCGTAATTAACTGCAGGGGCTTGCGCCTGTAGGGAAGAGCGTCCCCACAATCAAAAACCCCTCGTAAACGAGAGGGAATCTGACGAAATCTGCTACAACGGCCGCATCTGTCCAAACCACTGACATACGGTGCCATAAGTCAACTTGGCATCTTCAGAGAGGTGGACGGATAAAACCAAATAGCATCTGCCCCCAAGAATTCAGGCCAGACGCCCAACGTCCCGGTCGCGTCTTTTCGGTGGAGAACAACATTTAACTTGAAATATATACAGGTACATAAGTTTCAACTGGAAAGTAAATACAATAAAGCAAATACCTAAACATGTGATATATATAAGCTGGAAAAAAAGGAAGTTAAGCTAATCCTGAGTAGCGATCTGGTCGTAATCCCCTCGGTAGCCTCCACCTCCTCCATCTCGACCATATCTGACGAACATTTCAGGAAAAACAAAGGTAGGTGAAATGCCCGTCAGTGAACTAGCGCTCGGTAAGTCCCAAGGCAGAATAAGAATGAAAAGTGATAAGTGTATAATAAAATAAATAATGTAAATGACCAGTAAAAAGTGTGTAGATCTGAACATGGATATATGTATCTATAAGTCTCTATATGGTCATTATGTTAACGTTATGTTCCAAGTGTGAATGTCAATGCAGCCGTAGAAATATTTACGAACTCAATAGTGGGGCCCCAGGAGCAAGAAAACACGGTCCCATTTCATGTGTTAGTATCGGGACTCCAAGCTGTGGAAGAGTCGACCCGACTGAGATTCGAGTAAAAGAAAAAATAGGTTAATACAGGACTCCTGAAGCTCCGTTGGATTCACACAAGAAACCATCCCAAACATCCTGAGTATAATATATATTATAACTATAAGATATCCTTAGTTAATTTGGTTGTTTGATTATAAGATGTCTTGATCGAAACCGTAGATGGCAAAAGTTGAAAATGAAGTCGAGTAAATTGGGTAGAAAGCGAGTCATGTCAATTGCAATCTTAAGTCGAGTCAAGTTAGTCGAGTAAATTGAGTTCGAATTCACGTTCAAGTTTAGGATCGAGTTTGGATTCGAGTCGAGTTTGAAGTCCAGTTTAGATTCGAGTTTGTGTTCAAGTTGTAGACATTTCTTATGAATTGATTTAATTTTTGAAGATCTTAAATTTAGGAGAAATCGGACAACTGTTGCACATAGACGGCAGGATTTGTGCTTTTTTCCAAGACAATTGCCATTGATATTCATAATGGCCATAAAGAGTCCTTAACGCCGTCTTCGGAATGTCGGACTCCTTGACCTTCACCTGATAATAATCCAAACGAAGATCTAACTTTGAAAAGACATAAGATCCACTTAACTGATCGAAAAGGTCATCCATGCGAGGTAGTGGATACTTATTCTTAATTTTCACCTTGTTCAGAGCTCGATAATCCACACACATCCTGTAGGTACCTTCCTTCTTCTTTACCAACAGCATCGGAAATCCCCAACTTGAAGTACTGCGTCGGATCCAACCTTTCTTCAGTAGTTCGTCCAACTGAATACAGACCTCCTTCAATCCCTCCAGACTTAATCAGTATGGAGCTTTGATTACAGGTTGTGCACCGGGTTGAAAATCGATACTGAATTCAAGAGATCGATCGGGAGGCAAACCCGATATATCTTCAGGGAAAACATCCTCAAACTCTCGAGCTACATCTGACTTTGATCCTTCCTCTTACAACGCTGCAATCTCTGCCTTCTTTGGTTTTGCTCTGTTAATGATAGGCCCCAAGGTCCGATCTCCGCTTTTGAAATAGAACACTGGGTGATCTGGTATTTCAAATACTACCCTCCTTTGGTGACAGTCGATGGTAGCAAAGAAAGTTCCCAGCCAGTCCATTCCCAAGACTTCGTCGAAATTCGGTATGTCCAGCACCATGAAGTCCGCATAGAATTCTCGACTATAGACGACCACTGGACACATATCGTATCCCAGAGTTTCTTTAGAACGATGTTCTCTGTACTGGCATTCTAGCTGGATACGAAGGGCTTAACTGGGATCGCATGAGTTCTTACGAACCGTTACGACATGAAGCAATCGATGCCCCGGTGTCGAAGAGCATGAGTGTAGGTAGGGTGGCTACTAAGATTGTACTTAAGTCACGTTGGATAGGTTCGGGTATAACAAATATAGATGGCTAGGATATGAAATAACTTGAAAAGAAATAGGGAAGAGATGTAGCAACGATAACTTGACCCGTAGCTTTGGCCTCTTCGACCGACATAGTGAATGTTTGGCGTCGCGGCACTTTCCGCTGTGCCTGGTTAAATACACGGCGTTGAGGTTGAACGGTCTGGGTGTGAGGAGCTAGTGCTGGTAAAGCTAACCGAGTAGGAGGACTTGGATTGCCGGTCTAGCTGGAGGGTTGTTAAGTCCTTGGTTCTGGGCACATGCTCCGATAGCGTGAGTAGAAGACCCACAGATCAAGCACAATTTGTTCGCTCTATGGTAGTTCTTCATTAAATGCCCTATTCTATTGCAGTAGCAGCAAAATTCTGGCTTGTTGAACGAACCTCCTGGCCCCCGAGATGGTCCGTTGAAAGCTAGCCTGGGAGAGGCCCCTCCTGCGGCTTGCCCTTCTTCATCACAACTGCCTCATATCATAGGCAACCTTCAAAGCAAGCTCGTGGGTTGGGAAATCCCCTGTAGCGAGTGCAGCTTGAAAATCAGGGTCCAACCCTTATTGGAATCATCATGCCCGGATCTCGGCAGTAGGAATAAGGTGTGTAGCGAACCTGTTATGACATTGTGTTGATAATATTGTAAGTGAGATAGGAAAATTGAAATTGAGACTATATCTTACCTGCCGAGCATGGTAAACTCAGCATCATGTTCATCCACAGACTTGACCCACATCGAGCCTTACTGTAAATGGATGAATTGTTGCTCCATGTCAAAGCGGGAGTCTCTGAGAAGTACATCGCATCAAAGAGGTCTTGAAATTCCATCCACTCTATTGGTTGCTCGAGACGGCTCTCCTTAGCTTTCCATCATACTCTAGCATTATCGGTTAGATACAACTTAGCAACTCTTACCTAAGCAATATCTGGCACTTGAGCAGCTGTCAGATCATCTTCAATCGCTTGAGCCCATTCTTCTGCTTCAAGCAGGCTCTCCTTACCCGAGAAGTTCTTTGGGTGCAGTATCTAAAACTGCTTAACTCCGGGTGCTTCGGCCTCAGGGCGGTTCATAAGGATAGCAGTCTGCTGCTGCTGACCCTCTAATAGGCTCTTGATAGCCTCAAGAAGTACCATTGTCTCATTGATAGGAGCTGCAATGGCAAGTGGTGGTGGTAGTGTTGGAGGTGGAGTATTGATGTTGACGTTTATGCTGGTATTGTTCGAAGAATCCATCACCTTGATATAAGAGATAGGTTAGGATAGATTCAAAAAAATTGAAATGCAAGGAATGTAAATGTTTGTTGAACTCATTAATTCTTGTGGTATATTGTTTACGATTTCATGCAGAACTGATCTGCATGGGCCACCAATAAAACCTGTCATGCCCCTCTTCCGAGTAGACGGAAACGATGACGTGGCAAACCCACGTCATATTTATTCAGAGAAGGTCATTACCTAAATAAATATACTAAGCTTATTGAAACAATAGTACACAGTTTCAATAATAAATAGAGACCATAAAATTTTCATCAAACATCTTTATTTACTTTCAACTTGAAATATATACAGGTACATGAGTTCAGCTGGAAAGTAAATACAATATAGGAAATACCTAAACATGGGGCATATATAAGCTGGAAAAAAAGGAAGTTAAGCTAATCCTGAGTAGCAATCTGGTTGTAATCCTCCTCGGTAGCCTCCACTTCCTCCTTCTCGACCATATCTGACGAACATTCCAAAAAAATAAAGGTAGGTGAAATGCCCATCAGCGAACTAGTGCTCGGTAAGTCCCAAGATAGAATAAGAGTGAAAAGTGACAAGTATATAATAAAATAAATAATATAAATGATAGATAAAAAGTGTGTAGATCTGAACATGGGTATATGTATCTATAAGTCTTTATATGGTCATTATGTTAACGTTAAGTTCCAAGTGTGAATATCAACGCGGCCGTAGAAGTATTCACAAACTTAAGAGTAGGGCCCCAGGAGCAAAGAAACACGAGCCAATTTCATATATTAGCATCGGAACTCCAAGCTGTGGAAGAGTCGACCCAACTGAGATTCGAGTAAAAGAAAAAATAGGTTAATACAGGACTCCTGAAACTCCGTTGGATTCGCATAAGAAACCTTCCCATACATCCCGAGTATAATATATATTATAACTGTAAGATATCCTTAGTTAATTTGGTTGTTTGATTATAAGATGTCTTGATCGAAACCATAGATGGCAAAACTTGAAAAATGAAGTCGAGTAAATTAAGTAGAAAGCGAGTCATGTCAATTGCAAGCTTGGGTCGAATCAAGTTAGTCGAGTAAATTGAGTTCGAAATTAACGTTCAAGTTTAGGTTCGAGTTTGGATTCGAGTCGAGTTTGAAGTCCGGTTTAAATTCGAGTTTGTGTTCAAGTTGTACACATTTCTTGTGAATTTATTTAATTTTTGAAGATCTTAAGTTCGGGAGAAATCGAACAACTGTTGCATATAGACAGCAGGATTTGTGTTTTTTTCCAAGACAATTGTCAGATAACTCCATTAATTTGTCTAATCTGAATAGGCAAGCACTCACTTTCTCCGGCTCTCTAGGGCTCAAGAGAATTGATACCGCTTAAATCTATATTAATCTAGAGTCCTTAAATAGTTATTATTGTTGTTTATATTGTATTTATATTGTTTGAATTTCTTGAGGGGGTTTTATGAAAAATATTTTAATATTAGTTAAAAATAAACCTCGAAGGTGATTTATAATATTTATAGTTTTCATGAACATGTATTTTAATTTTTGTGGTATTTTAGTGATAAAATCTAGCTTTTAAAAGTGTATGGTATTTTTATGAAAACTACTACTTTTGGAAACTTGATAGTATTTTATTAAAATTTTAATCTTTCATTTTAAAAATACAGTTTCATAATTTTTGTTTATTGAAAATACGGATTCATAGCTTTATATAAAATTTTCAAAGTTTAGTTTTGTATTGAAAAGTTGTATTTCCTTTAAATAGTATTTTCATTTCCTTCCGAAACCGAATTCTCCATAAGGAGCTCTGCATCTCGCTCTACTATCCTAAGAATGTGTGATAATCCACACCATCCATTAGCGGGTCCCCTAACGAGTGTTGTAGAGGCACAATTGTCAAGGATCCAAAAATATCGATTAAAATACTTGTTTTATAATGAGATGGTATTTTATTGCAAAATTGTGGCACTTAATTAAAATTCTAACCAAACATCGTGCTATGAATCAAAAGTGTATGTGTGGGGTAGGTCGTTACCCCCATGAATTTCTAGAGGTATATACACTAGTTATCGAAATAAGGGTTACACTAAAGTTCATGGTATTTTTCTGAAAAAGTCCGTTATATGATTATTTCACATGGAATTTTGGTTACACAAAAAGGCAAATGATATGAATATTGATTTGATGTGATATTAGGGTGATTATGTAACATATTTACCTATCAAGAATGATAAAAACATTTAAAAGAAAAGACTTTTAATGTTAACTCCATTCTGTCGGTATGATTTTTTGAATACGATTTGAGATGAAAGGAAAAGAGAGAGAAAGGACTTACTGGTTGCGTGGAGTTAAAAAGAGGGAAAGGAAGAGAGGGGGTCTCCTTGGCATCGCAGTAGCATCGGTAAAACTCCGGTCGTCAAGATTTGATCGCTACTCCTTTTGGCTTACTTAACTCCACTTTGCACTTAAAGAATTTTGAGAATTTTTAATAGGGATTTTCAGAATGGGGGAGAGCTGGGGAAAGGGTTTATTTATAGTGAAGAAATAAGTGAATGGGAAATAAAAACTTTGAATTAAAAAGAATTAAAATGGTGTTAATGGGGAATTGAAGTGTCTCTGGTCAATTGCAGAGTAATCAACAATACAGGCGAGTAGAGGGGAGTCAAAGAAACGCGTGAGCGAAGCACGGAGGCGATCGGCTAAGATCGGACCGCCGGTAGCGGCCAAATGGGCAAAACGGGTGGTCATATTTGTGCCACCTGTCTCAAATTTCGTGTCATGTGCTTTACTCTTAATTAATACCTCATTTATCCTGTTTTATTTTTCTAAAACTTTTTAATTCTCTATGTATTGCACGTGCAACTCTTGGGTTTTCGAAAAGTTAAAAAGAAAAATATTTTAAAAATTGAGACTGAGGGGATTCGAAGACTTAAATTATGTCACAGCAATGTAGAGGATTTACCAGTAAGCTACAAATTGTTTCTTATTTTTATTGAAAAAAATAACTTATCCCTCCTAATCAGACTGAAATACCCGTTCTATAAATTTGAATAAATTACATTTGTACAAGGATTTCAGATTCGTTACAACTAATGTGCCAGAAATATTATCAAATGCATTTTTCTCTACATGTATGACATCAGTATTTTGTCGAATCAACAAATCTTTCTAGTAAGGGAGATTTCAAAAACTATTTTTCTTCTTCCACACATTCAACAATTCATTATCTTCAGATCGCTTCCATTTTTTTTGTTTATTCAAGGAACCATCTGAGTTAAAATGATTAGATCCGTGCTAGAATTGACATGCTGATATCTGCTCAAAAATTTCTATCCCTGACAACTCTTTTGGTGCTTCACATCTCTCCAATGTTCCATCAAACTTATTTGCCATCTTACTGTACTTATGATTCGCCAGTAACCATCTGCGATGAAACCAGCAGCAAAACTTATGACGTGTCTTAAGCTGCTTGGCACTGTAATCAAGACCACATGATGGACATGTATGCTTCGCGTAGTTAGACCATCCAGATAACATGTCGAATGCGGGAAAATCGTTGATTGTCTAAATAATAGCCGCTCGCATTCTAAATTTTTTATCGAAATATGCATCATATGTCTCTGCTCCATGTTCACACCGTTCTATTAGCTCTTCAATTAAAGGGTCCATATAGACGTCGTTGTTCTCGTAAGATGAATATTTTCCAGGAATTAATAAAGAAAATCATATACGGTTACCTCATACACATCCAAGGAGGCGGATTGTAAGGTAAAAATAAGACCGGCCACGTGGACCAATTAGAGCTCATAAGTACGTAAGACATGAACCTGTCGGTTGTAAAACCTAGAAATACATTTCTAGACTCATCCCCAAAATAATCAACACCGTCTAACCGCTTCCATCCTTCTGTATCAGCCAGGTGCCTCAGCTTCCCGTCTTTGATCCGGAATCAAAATGCAATCGCATGCACTTCACCATGTCCCTTGAAACATATAAATTTTGCAATCTCTTAGTTAGGAGAAAATAATGAAAGACTTTATCTGCAGTTTTCTTGCTCTTTTTACTGACATCGAATGTTTCTACGATTGAATTTTGCTTAACATTTTTCCACCAAAACAAGTGTTCATCACGATTAATTGCATTTAATGCCGCTAATTTTATATCATTTAGTTAATAAACAAGTGCAATTAAATCCATGACTGCTACATAAGTACAGGTTTCAGGAATTCTGGGAATTAAAGTCATCTACAATGCAAAAACACATACATTCTAGAAATTTGCATCAAATTTAGGTCAAAACTACAACCGAACGATGAAAATGGCTCAACTAACAAACACAGAGAACACTGTTGAAAGATGAAACCCTAGTGTTTATCGCCGAAAACTGGACTGAGACGCGGAGGCGTCTAGCCTGAATTTGGGGGCAGATACTATATGGACCATATTCATCCACCTCTCCAAAAATACCAAGTTGATTTATGACACCTTATATCGAAGGTTTGGATAGATGTGATCGATATAGCAGACTTATCAGATTCCCCTTCATTTGTGAGGGTTTTTGATTATGGGGACGCTCTTCCCTGCAGGTGTAAACCTCTGCAATTAATTATATTTGTCACGTCCCGAAAGTACGGAACATGACCGGCACTTAAACTACGAAACGTCTCGAGACGTACGTAATCTAAGTAAGCCGAAAACCCAGAAATCCAAACCAAGAAAAGTAGTAGAGTGAAGGAAAAACCAACTTAAAACAAGTAGTTTTAATAGCATAAGACGAATTATGCGTTTTAAAAATATTAAGTATTTTCTGAAAATTTCGGCAGAGTCTCCTTTGTAAATACTGGCCCCCAAACGGGATACAACATGAATAGTATACGAAATCAATAAAAGGCATCCCCAAGCGGGAGCTAGCTCTTCGTCAATCGACGGTCACAACCACATAAGCAATATAATATACAACGCCAAGGGCGAGGAAAAAAAACTCAAAAGGGAACTCAAAACCCCAAGAAATCCACAGAAATATAACGCGCGACTCTAAGGTCGAAAGAATAACATCACTGGTCTCTATCTCAAAATAAATACATGTTTGGTTGATGGAACTTTTAGATACAACAGAATAATAGTATACAAGGTATAATGATGGGTACGATACAAATAAACCCACCTACTAGCAAATCACCCGGAAATGGAAGTAGTGCCAGCAAAGCCGTAATGGAACCTGTACGTCAAAACCTGCAAGAATTGTGGCACAACGGGGGTGAGTTGCCAACTCATGAATAAAATATATCTACGAACAGAAATCGCATGTATGACGCAATCCTAGGTCATACGATCATAATATATCCTCAAAATATAACCAGCAGCCTATAACCATGGTTAGGGTATACCACTAAACAACAGTAATACTAAGTGCTCATGTCAGTGCCTCAGATAGCAATATATCATATGGATGATGTAGGAATGCATGAAAACAGAATACATGTACTGAAGAAACTGCTTTCATAACTTTGTGAGATTACTTTATTTTTAAAGCGAGGTATCATAAATGAAATCAGCATAAACAGTGTCTAGTATCGACACAAAACATAAATCCCAATATCTCAAAAATCCGAGGCTCCGGCTATCCGGACTGGCATGTATCATCAAATCTCAGTACCTCAATATCTCAAAATCTCAGTATCAATCTCACTATCTAGGGCGCCGTCAGTCCTGACCGGCCCCTACCATCAATCTCAAGACCACGACGGTATCCTCCGGATATCCGACGCGTCGGGTAAAATCACTGGTTGGTAGTGCTCCCCTGCCAGGCTCAACGTCAACAACACGGCCTTCTCGCCCCGGGGTACCGCACCGGGCCCACCATGTACCCGAAACGGTTCATCCAACTCCTCGAATCGGGTCTCGAAATCCATCAGCAAACTCATGGTGGACGACTCATACATCATGGGAAAACCGCACTTTTCATTTAAAAGAGAGAGAAAAGAAGTTTATAAATGTTTTTGCGGTTTTCCCCCAAATCCAGGAAATCTCATGAAAATCCGAATCCAAATCCTCAATAGCATGTAAACGGTGAATATAGGCATGAGAATCCATGAATGCGGCATAACAGTGAATAATAACATGCATGAAGTAGCAGGTAATAACTACAATGTCTGAACTAGCATATAAGACAAGTACACTAATATCATGTCTAAACTATTAGCTAACAAGCTATGTCAATGTAATAGTATTTTCTAAGTGTACGTGACATGGCAATTACCGATGAAGATGTGTGTGAGCCGGCAAGTAAGTGTACGTGGTACATACGCATCATAGGTAATGGTGCTGGTGTCCTAACAGCATAATATCAACAATGGCATATGAAATCACAATATGAATATGCGATGCGGAGCGAATAGCAATAATGTGCGGGAGCAGAATACTAGACACAACGATAACTATAAGTCAAACAATGGCGCCTTTTAAAAATAACACGAATCGCGGTGTTTTGAAAATAAGGGCTACGGTGTTTTTAAGAAAAGATACGTCTTTAGAAATATCCGTAGAATCCCTTGACCTGTCTTTTAAAATACCCGCGATTCGTTAGCTTTTGAAATAGGTAGGAGTCGAATCTAGTCTACCAACTATACTAAACTATAGGGCTAAGCTAACAGGCTAACTGAAGGTAAGAAAACCGCCTAACATCTGAGTCGATACATACATACATACATATATATATATATACATATATATATACATACATACATATATATATATATATATATTAGTCGGTGATCCCGCCTCAATAATATCACATCCGATACCATATCTATAATCAGACATTCCCAAGTCAAGAGTGCGGATCAATCATCAATATATAGCTCGTACGTAAATCCATTGTAGGGCATCCCAAATCTGGGTACGGGTCAATATCACATTCATCATACTATTCATCTGGTATTCTCTTTATCAAATATCATGATCGGGGTACTGATGTACGTCTAGTACAATACTGATACCGCCGAAGTATGCATGCACGTGTGTGAAACACTACGTCAAGGACCCGCTACAACGTCATAACGTATCTCAAATACGAACCCTGCCATATCACCGATCTCATCGACTCATCTCAAATCCCAAGTAACATCCTCATTATCCATGCATGTGTATATGAATGTATATATGCATAGTCCCATACCCATGCGTATATACATATATACGCATCCCCATCTACGCACAAGAAAGTAATGTATGCAAGTCTGTGTGTGCGTATGTGGGTATAACAACTACTCTAGGGTTTCGCAACTAATCCAAAGCTAATCCATGAACACATAATCATATCATGAATAAACATTCTCGTATCATAAAACACCTATATAAACATTTATATATGAACTATACTACGGACTGCGGGGGTGCTATACGCCATCCACCCGACTTCTCCCCGTAGATATAAATCTACTCACCTGGTCCTCGCTCGCCGGTGCCGACGTCGCCACGCGCTTGCTTGTCGTCTCGAAGTCCACATGGGGTACCTACATATCATAACGCACCGTATCGCATTAAAACCAAATTCGAAATCGAAACGGCATACGAAAATCAAATCGGCACGCGTATCACGCATAGGTCAAAACCTATCGCCTACGCATGCAAGAATAGCCAAACCAACCCTCGATGTCGATGTACAAACGTGAAAACATCGAGAAAACCCAAACACACTCATTTGCGCATCCACGAACACTAACTATAATATAAAATAGGTTAAAATTCAGAAAAACCCCAAATTCACCTTAAAAGCCATTTTTCCGAAAATCTAGCAAGCAAAAATTACCCGTTTTAGTACAAAACTCGACGTTTAAACAAATCTAGTGGCCATAATACTTCTTAAATATCTCAAATAAGTCATAAAAACAATTTCCACAATTTAATCTCATTAAATTTCATTAACCCCAAAATTCTAGTTTACAATATACCCAATTTTAACAATTTTATAGCAAAAATGCACAACAACAATTTAGCTTGGATTTCCATGAACTAAAGTATTAAAATACACTTTATAATGTTAATTAAGTCATGAAAAACCAAATCACATTTTTAAACCCAATTATTTAACCAATTTTAAAAACCTAGTTAGCAAATTAGCGTAATTATCAAAATTTTTAAACTAACAATTAACAACTAGCTACAAACTTTGTTTTAACATGTCATAAGGGCCTAATTACAACACACAACCATACACCAAATTCACAAAACCCTAACTTGCATTCAATCCCTTTCTAGAATTTCCAAACTTGCAACAAAAGCCTAATTTACACTTAAATAAATTAGCTTTAAGGAATTAACTAACAAATTAAGCAAAAGGTTTAGAAATTATACCCAAAACATTTGAAGATCCATAAGCACCCATATCCTCCCAAATTGAAATCTTGTTCCCTAGATCCATGCTAGATAGGCAAATGAGAAATGGGTAGGAGTTGGATTTTGATTTCGGTGAGGTTTTACTTGATTTTTGAAGAAGTTTTTGAAGGATTTTGGAGATGAGATAAGGTTGTGAAATGGGGGGGAATGAGGTGCAGAATTTCGGCCAGAGGAGAGGAGAGGGAGAGGTGAGGGGATTTGTGTGGAAATTCCAAGGTCAATGCCCTCACAAATTACCATAATACCCCTACCCTTTTAATATATATAAAATCCCTTATTTTAACCCATTTCTTCACATGATTTAAGGTCAAAAAGAGGGAAAGAAAATTCTTGGGCTGCTACAACAGTGTGGGGCCGGCCAAGGGGAGTGAGGGTGAGTGTGAGAGACTTTACAAAAAAATTCTATTCAAAAAGACCCCCCACAATACCATATTTGCAAGTTTTAGTTCAAAATAATTATATTTTTGTTTTCCATAATAAAAACCAATTAAAACTTGAAATAAAATACTAAAAAATTATATTACAACTAGATTTTAATAACATGATTTTAATGATTAAAATTAGACCATTTAAATTTGTATTTATCGCTAATTTAATGTATTTTCTTACCGGCTTAAAATAATATTAAAAATAATTAAATTCGGAAAATTTTTCAGAAAACTAGAAATTTTACCAGTGGCTCAATAAGCACTAACCACTAGCAATTTCATAGCCAGAATATGTATTTTTAATTTTATAATAAAGATATTTATATTTTGACTTTTTACAAAAAAAACCCTTATTTTACCGATTTTTTGAAATTTCACCGAAACGATTTTCAAAACGTTACAATGTTATCGCAACACAATAATAACTTTCACCTGCTCCAGATGGTCACTTTGTGTCATGTTATATATTGTTTATTATGGGGGCTTCCCTGAATTGTATACGGAGACTAATATGTATCACCGTCGCCTGTAGGGCGCGGATTAATCAAAATCCGTAAATTAGATTTGGGATTTTGAATTTAGGACGCAGATCTCATATAAATGAGGTCCATCAATTCATGGGATATATTGGTTTGATCTGAGGAACGTTAGTCATATATCGGACTAAGATCGATATAGGAACAGTAAGCATATGGGCTCAACTGATCATCAAATCATATATGAATAGCCCCTGGATAGCATACAATAGTCAATATGGAGACAGTCCACAGGGCAAACATAGTAGTTTAAGGACAGCACGGTCTAATATTAGTTAAGGGACATTTCGGTCCAACATTCCCGTGTTCGGGACGAAGTATTAGTTTAAGGACGTTTCGGTCTATCTTTCATCTTGCACGCACATGTATATTTTACGTGGCGAAGTGAACGATGGTAACATGGGATGCGCATAAAATTGGAATGCGATCCAATTTGAAGGCATTTATATTTCCCTTAAAGATATACATATATGTATAAAACCGGAGCTCAATATGAGATTCGCATCTACATGAAATGCGTGTCAATATGAGGTGTACACATCAATACGGAAGTGCAAAAATATAGGGTGTATCAATATGAGGAGTAAGACATTTCCTGTCTTGATAAAATTTCATATCTTTCATCAAGTTAGGACGAAAAAGAAGTTGTTGGTTGTTGGGACCCGCCACCTCTCTGAAAACAATGAGGAATTACAATGATGTATATCAAAGATATGGAAAGATGTACCCTTGAACCAAATCCCGTATATGAGAGAAAACATCATGTCGAAACTGAGGTTCGTTATTCTTATATGCGACTAAGATAAAGATCATTTAGTCGTATATGGGACTAAGATCAATTTGGGTGGTCGATCATTAGTCGTATATGAGACTAAGATCAAATAGATGAAAGATCGATGAAAGATCATTAGTCGTATATAGGACTAAGATCAATATGGATAAAAAAATCTTTAGTCATATATCCGGCTAAGATCAGGTTGGATGAACGACCATTAATCATATATCTGACTAAAATCAGCATAGATGAAGATCATTAGTCATATATCCGACTAAGATCAGCTTGGAAATATGATTGATGATCATTAATCTTGTTTTAGATTAAGATCAACTTAAACATATGAGCATATGGTCTCAAAGAATTTTCACTTCATAGACTTAACTAATTTGGGACTAAAGATCGGGTTTCTATGTCACCCAGCAGTGCTAACAACTTAGGCATATAGGACTATGGATATAATATCCAAATCATGCTCTGGTGCTCACGTGAGGAACTCAGGTTCGGGCGCTCACGTGAAGCATTCAGGCTTGGGTGGTACCATACTAGTACTAAGAACTTAGTCATTTAGACTATGGATATAATATCCAATTCATGCACTGGCACTCACGTGGATATCACGTAGGCGCTAAGGCTCTGGTGCTCACGTGAGCATTACGTGAGGCACTGCCATATGCATGTAAAGATTAAACTCTGGTATAGAGTTAAACTCTTCATGGAGATAATCAAAATCTTTATATTTTTTCCTGCAGATATCGTTTATGCGAGAACTAAGTTCTTCTTCTTTTATATGGGAACTAAGTTCTTTTATATGGGAACTAAGATCCAAAGGGTAAAAACCTTATCTTTTCATATGAAATCTAAGTTCTTCGGCATATTTTGAAGGAACTAAGTTCCTGGAGTATAAACTCCATCTTTTCTTCTCTTTTTCTTTTGTGATGATGGTGGACAGAACACTAATAGTTCTCCTCTAAATCTAAAATTAAGATTAAGATCCCCTATAAGAATTAAATTCTCATTTTCATAAGGGGCTTGTCATATGGATATTAGATCTAGAGAAAGAACTAAGTTCTTATGAAGGGTTAAACCCTTTTATGCATATAATAGGTAAAGAAGATGTTTTTATCTCTATGTTTTCTTTACCTAGGGTTTGAGAGGAGGAAGATCATTGTTCCCGCCAAAATTTTCGGCCAAGAGCTACTTGTTCCCTTATAAAAAAGGGGGGAGAGTCCTCAAAATTTAGCCTCACGTGAAAACCACGTGAGCGCTCATATGCAAAACATATGAGCGTTGAATAAAACAATTAAGGGCCAAACATACATCACGTGTTAAACACGTGAGCGCTCATATGCAAAGCATATGAGCGCTGAATAAAATAAACTTAAAGGGCCAAACAGGCCTCACGTGTAAAACACGTGAGCGCTCATATGCAAAGCATATAAACGCTGAACATAAATCACCAATGGCCAAACAGACCTCATGTGCAAAACATGTGAGCGCTCATATGCAAAGCATATGAGCGCTGAACATAAACGTGCTAAAACCCACAGCAGAGGTCACGTGTTAAACACATGAGTTTTCTTGCCTCTCACATGCAAAGAAAGTAAGCGCCCCAATTTAAAATGCTCCTATCAAATTCTAGAATTAAATTCTATTTTGGGAAATATTTTCCTGATCTTTCTCAAACTAAAAAGATCTTCTCTATTAAACAAAGAACCTTTGGATCAAAAATCCAACGGTGATCATCTGGTAGAATAAAGTTCTATCATAGGAAAATATTTTCCTAATCCTGTTAAATTAACAAGATATTCATATGATCAGAATTCTATATTAGAATAAAATTCTAATCTTATTAAACTAACAAGATATCTATATGATAGAATTAAATTCTATATTAAGAAAATATATTTCTGATCCTGTTAAACTAAAAAGATATGATAGAATAAAATTCTAATTTTGTCAAAACTAACAAGATATTCATAATCTTGTTAAACAAACAAGAAATCTTCTCTGTTAAACAGAGGGCCTTTGGATTAAAAATCCAACGGTGAATAAAATTCACCGATTGATCTAAAAGATCATGAAATCAATCATGATCTCTCAATAAGAGATTCCCTTAACAAATTGATTATTTTTCTTCTCATATAAATAGGAGCAAAGGGAGGAGAAAAAAAGGAGAAACGGAGGACCGCCCCCCCTAAACTTAAAATTCTCAGAAAAGAAAAAGAGAAGAGCAAGCTCTGAAAAGAAGAATTTCTACAAGGTAAATAAAATAGATAAATCAAAGCATTTCATCATAAAAAGAGTAAGAGGGGAAGAAAAATAGAAAGAGAATTTAATTCTCTAAAGAAGAGGAACCCTTCCCAAAAGCTCCCACAAAAAGAGAATTTGTAACAACTCCATTTTTAATGTATAAAGAATTGATTTAAATTCAAAGTATATTTGGAGTATTTAATGTTGCTGATATCTCTTTAAGTATTTATTTCACACCATAATTACAAGCAAGAGCTTGTAGCTCATTGGTAATACCTTGCACTGCTGAACCAAGCCACCAGAGTTCAAATCCCATACCCCACATTATTTTTAATATAATTTTGTTTTAAAATTTCTGGAATACCAACAGTCAGCACGTGTTTTCTCACAAAAAACCTACTACCCATGAAAATTTTAAAGTACCAGTGAGATGGTGGGACGACGGCGGCCCTCCCGATGGCCGGACTCGAACGGGATCGACCGAGTCAGCCGGCGGACCGGCCGACTAGGGCCGGCGCCGCGGGCCGGACTCGGCCGGACCGCCGAGTGCCCAACAGCAAAGTGCTGCCTCTTGGTCTCCCTACCCCTCTGTAAACTTTAAATTGTTAGACCAGTAACAGAGCACCCTTTAAACACCATTTACTCCTTTTTATTAAAATTTATCACATTATTTTTACATTTTTTAATTAAAAACCCTATACCTACCCTAACCCTATAAATACACCCCTACCTCCTACCCTCTCATCCCAAAATTCAAAGCCCACTCTCTCAAAATCTCAAGAAAACCTTGTGTACTTTGAAAACGAGCGAAAGGCGAAACCCCGACGAAATCGACGGCGAACTTCCAGTGATCGTGCTAGGAACTCTCGGCGACGAATCGACGCACCGGCGAACCCTCTTCTTCCTTATCACTCTCGTGTTTGTCCAAACCCGTAAGTCCCATTCTATCCCTCTTTCTTATTCTCTAAAATACTAAATTACAAAACCCGACGGAATCAGAACAAATCCGATTTCCGATTCGGTTTTCTATAAAATTTCACTTCTCACCAATACATTCATACTTAAACATTTTTATGTTGACTATTAAACATTTAACAAACAATTTGAACAAGTTTCATCACATGAAATGATAGCCTTTTCAATTTATCGTATTTTTCATTTAAATACCACAATGTTTCGATTTCACATTTAATCCCCTTAACTTTGCTATACATTTAAAGTAGAGCACGAGGTAATGACCTACCTCCATACACACGCAAATACAACCCTAAACGATATCATCAAAACTTAGAATACGATAAAACAATACTTTCATTTAAATATCATATTCTTAATAAAACCATTCCTAAAACTTTTAGCTTTGTTACACTTTTAAAACAAATACCTTTTACTAAGAATAATACGATAAATTGAGGATATCGGTCGTTTATCTAAACCTGATTTTGTGGTGTCTAGGCTTGGCAAGTGAGAAAGGTAACTTTAAAAGGCCCATCTCACGGTGATTCGTGAGCGGATCCCTCCTTTCCTCATTTGTACTTACCTGGCCACAATTGGCGGTGAAGAGACGATTTGAGATATCTAACGACTTGTCGTTTGAAATTGGCTAGTTGACTTCGGAAACCCTAGAATCTAAAATACGGAAAATTGACATTTTTATAAATAAATACCTTTTACTTTATAAAACCGTTTTCTAAAGGATTAGTATTTTACAATCTTTGCAAAGCGCCGCTACAACCCATTTTTGGGGAACCCATTCGGGATGGTGCGGATTATCGCACATCCTCGGGCTTAGTAGTGCGAGATTCAGACCTCCGCAAGGAGCATTCGGTCTCGAAAGGTTTAGAATACGACATCTTAAGAAAAATGAGATTTTTGGAATATAAAATATTTATTAAAATTATTTTTGTACAAATATATGTATGTTTATCATCTAAATATCTATTTTATTATAATATAAATGTTCCACCTTTTTCTAAAAATCACAAGAATAAATTTTACATTAGAATACCATGAACTTCAAATAAATTGATGTTACAGATAAATACCTTATTTATTAAACTAGGATATTTTCACTAGAAATATCACAAAATAAAATTACACTCATTACAACTATAAAGACGAATAATAAATACTTGGGGTGTATCTTGAAAACTATACAAAAGTACTTTTACATAAAAACCCCTCAAGTTTTATAAATTACCCTAAGGACTCTAGTAAATATAGGACTTCGATTTACATCTCTACTGTCTGACTCAGGTTTGAGTCTGATTATAATCCGACTTGAATATGATTCAAGTACCATATAAATCTACAATATTACAATTCAACATGAACACACGAATCCATGAATCCAGTTATCAATCTATTCAACTTGACTGAACCAAATCATGGATATACTTTCTATTTACATGATTCCAGTTTACATCCATTACATCCGTTACTGATATCATGGTTTCGGTCAGTCATCCAACAGTACAACTTATACAATACAATATAACAATACAATCAAAACACTATGGGGTTTAAGGGGTAGATTGGTACGGAAGGTATTAAAAGTGGCACGAGACAGTAAGATTAAGACACCAAACATGAATCCTGTTGCTGTTGTACCGTGGCATAACGGTTCCTTGTACTTTCAGTTTGCCCTGGTCTCTAGCATATAGAGACCCCTCTCGTATACACTGGCATCCTTCTGTACCAGGCTACAAACAACAGCGTTAACAAAATATTCTACAATATTATACAACTTTAAAATATACCTTCTTATTCTGTCTATTCTGCTTTCCTCTTATCTTTAGGACTTACCGAGCGACCTGTTCGCTGATGACATTCTATTCTTTTTTCTTTGAATGTCGTCAGGTAGTTTGGACCCGGCAGAGATCAAGCCATCTGCAGAAGACTTGGAGCAGTTTGCTGAAGAACCAGAGCTCTATTTTCATTGTACATTTTCCATTCAGTACTTTTCATTTCCTGTTATGCCATTGTTTAGGCATCGTTTTATTTCAGTTGTATTTCGTTTTCATGCATTGTACAAAAGAATGTTAATAAATAAAAGTTGTTGTTTTTATTATATTTTGTCTCTTGTGTATTTACTTTTATATTGTTTAGATACGCTTAGCGTATGTACTTCTGAGTATATACGTAGCGGACCAGTCACGTCCCCTTCGTCGTATACTGGGATGCGGGGCGTAACAGGTTTTGTTGGTGGCCCATGCAGGTCAAAGCTGTATAAAATCATACTATGCAGTTCTGTTCTGCTTGAACAAACTAAGCAATATAACACAAGAACCAGCAACTAAAATATTCTTTACAATTCATGTTCCTTGAATCTTACAATTTCATATTTATTGAATCTTATCATTTCAAATATTTTGAATCTGTCCTAACCCAAATTTTTCTTCAACGTTATGGATTCCCCGAACAACACCAACACCAATGTCAACAACACACCTCCAGCCCTAACCAGGCCAGCAATTACCTATCCGCAGCGACCAGCTCTTCAAGAACCAGCTCCAAGACTTGCACTACCTGCACCATCCAGAGGACCACAAGCTACACCACCTCCTCTTCAGTTCCATCAAGCTCAAAGGAACATTCCGAGGAATGCTCCTCCGGCCAGGAGGAATGTACCAAGGCGCCAGGCTTTCACTATGTCAGTGGAAGAAGCTGAGGCCACTGGCCAAGTCATTACTGGTAAACTTTTCTTCTCAAACTTTTCTTTCAGTCTTGTTTATCTACATGCTTTCCCTAAAACATACCCTACATACCTTAGGTACAATCTTAGTATCCTCAATCCCTACACTAGCACTGTTTGATACTGGAGCATCTCACTGCATTATGTCGCAACGGTTTGTTCGAACCCATGCGATTCCAGTCTCACCGCTTGTATCCAGCTGGAATGTCAGTTCAGGAAATGGCATTCTAAAAGCAACCATGGGATACCATTTGTGTCCAGTCGTCGTCTGCAGCAGAGAGTTTTATGCTGACTTCAAAGAACTGGACATACCGAACTTTGATGTGGTTCTAGGAATGGATTGGCTTGGAACTTTTTATGCTACTTTTGACCGTCGTCAAAGGAGGGTAGTATTCGAGATTCCAGACCATCCGGTCTTCTATTTCAAAAGCGGAGACCGTACACTGGAGCCAAGTACCTACAAAGTGAAGCCAAGAGAAGCAGTAGTTGCATCAGCTCAAGCGGAGGAAGAATCAAGACCAGATGTGGTTCGAGAGTTCGACGATGTATTTTCTGACATATATCAGGTTTGCCTCCCAATCGAGCTCTTGAATTCAATATTGATTTAGTACCAGGAGCACAACCGGTGATCAAAGCACCCTATCGTTTAAGTCCGGAAGGTTTGAAGGAAGTCCGAACACGGTTGGACGAATTACTGGCGAAAGGATAGATTCGTCCCAGCACTTCAAGTTGGGGATCACCTGTACTACTTGTGAAGAAGAAGGAAGGTTCATACAGAATGTGCATCGATTACAGAGCCTTGAATGAAGTCACTATAAAGAACAAGTATCCACTTCCGCGCATCGACGATTTATTCGATCAGCTAAGTGGATCTTGTGTTTTCTCTAAATTGGATCTTCGTTCAGATTATCATCAGGTGAAGGTCAAGGAAACTGATATTCACAAAACAGCTTTCAAAACTCGCTACGGACATTATGAATTTCTCATGATGCTATTTGGAGTGATCAACACACCCGCAATATTCATGAACCTAATGAATCAAGTTTTCTGGGAGTACTTAGACAGGTTTGTTGTCATCTTCATCGACGACATCCTGGTGTATTCTAAGAATCGGAAAGAGCATGCAGAACATCTACGAATTGTCCTAGAAACTCTTCGACAACATCAGCTCTATGCCAAGTACAACAAGTGCGATTTTTGGCTAAAACAAGTTGGTTTTCTTGGATATATCGTATCAGGAGAAGGAATCTCGGTGGATCCAGCAAAAGTCTCAGCAGTTAGCGAATGGCCTACACCAAAGTCAGTGCAGGACATTCGGAGTTTCTTCGATTTAGCTGGATATTACAGAAGATTCATTAAAGGATTTTTGAAGATAGCAACACCCCTGACCAAGCTCACACGTAAAGATGAAGATTTTTTGTGGTCAGAAGCATGCGAACAAGCTTTCGTAGAACTCAAGTCAAGGTTGACATCAGCACCTATTCTCGTTATACCGGATCAATCTGGAGGATTCGAAGTGCATTTCGATGCATCCGGTAAGGGATTAGGATGTGTTCTACATCAGCACGGTAAAGTTGTGGCTTATGCTTCAAGACAGCTGAAGATTCATGAGCGCAATTATCCGACGCGTGATTTGGAATTGGCAGCCGTTATCTTTGCTTTCAAGATTTGGCGCCATTATCTACTTGGTGAACGAGTGAACATATACACAGATCATAAGAGCCTGAAGTACGTGTTTACTCAAAAAGAGTTGAATATGCGGCAGAGAAGATGGTTAGAACTCAAGGCGGACTTTGACACCAACTTGCAATATCACCCAGGGAAGGTCAATGTGGTACCTGATACACTTAGTCGCCAACCATTAGCAATGAATCCCACCGCTTAGTGGAAGCTTCAACAAGACTTGTATCAGATAGAGATTGAAGTAGTCATGCCAGGTAATACTTCAAGTTTGATGAATTTACAAGTTCAATCAACCATTGTCAATCAGATCAAAGCAGCCCAAGCAAGTGATGCTAAGTTGCAAAAGATCAGAGAACAAGTGGAGAATGGACTCAGAACAGACTTCATCATCCATGAAGACGGATCTTTGAGATACGGTAGCAGATTGTGTGTATCAAAGGTCCTGTTCGGGAAGAGTTAATGAAAGAAGCTCACAACTCTCCCTACTCAGTACACCCTGGAGGTACCAAAATGTACAAAGATCTACGTCAGAATTATTGGTGGCATGGAATGAAGCGTGAAGTAGCCAGAAGCGTCGCAAAATGCTTGGTGTGTCAGCAAGTAAAGGCTGAACATCATAGGACTGCTGGATTACTTCAACCGTTACCAATTCCAGAATAGAAGTGGCAACACATCACGATGGATTTTGTGACTGCTCTTCCTCGCAGCACAAAGGGTAACGATGCCGTATGAGTCATTGTGGATCGACTCACAAAGTCGGCCCACTTCATCCCATTTCGAGTTGGCCAATCAACTGAGACACTAGCAAAGAAGTACATGGAGGTAATAATCTGTTTAAAGATTTAAACTCTTCATAATGTACTATCTCTGATACCCATGAACTCATACAGGAAATTGTGATACTTCATGGAGTACCGGTCTGCATTGTCTCCGATCGTGACATCAGGTTTCGATCACAATTTTGGCAAAGTCTGCAAGCAAGCTTGGGAAGAAGTCTGAACTTCAGCACGGCTTATCATCCAAAAATAGATGGTCAGTCGGAACGAACTATTCAGATCTTGGAAGATATGCTTAGAGCATATATGTTAGACTTCAAAGGATCGTGGGAAGATCACCTACATCTTGTGGAGTTTTCGTACAACAACAGCTACCAAGCAAGTATAGGAATGGCACCTTTTGCAGCATTGTATGGAAAGAAGTGTCAATCACCATTAAGTTGGGACGACATCGGAGATAGGGAATTTCTTGGACCAGAGATGATAGTAGCAACTGTTGATGTGGTTCGTACTATCAGGGAAAGGATGCGCATAGCCCAAGATCGACAGAAGCACTTGGCTGATGCAAAGAGACTGTTTCCTCCGATCAGAGCAAAGCTCTGTTTTGAATTTCAAAATTCAAAAATTGAAGCAACGCTTCAGATCCCGTGCGCTGCGCGCCATGTGTCAAAAGCAGACACGCCAGCGCCAGGAGCGCTGCGCCCTAGACAGCGCACCCCCAATCAGAGCGAAGCTCTGTTTCAAAATTCAAATTTTAAAAGTTGAAGCAACGCTTCAGATCCAGCGCTCTGCGCTGCGCGCCACGTGTCAAACACATATGCGCTAGCGTAGTTAAGGTGCGCTCTGCGCTGCGCGCCACGTGTCAAACACGGGTACGCTAGCACAGTTGCGCTGCGCTACGCGCCACGTGTCAAGCACGGATGCGCTAACGCAGTTGCGCTTCGCTCTGCACTGTGCACCACGTGTCAAGCGTAGGTGCGCTCGCGCCAAGTGCGCCAGCGCTGGAATTAAAAGAATTCCCCACCGTTAGATCAAAAGATCTAATAATAATAAATTATTAATTGATCAGAATTAAAATTCTGTTCTGGAAAGATCTTTCCAATCTTGTTGAAAACAAGAAGATTGCCTTCTGTAAAACAGAAGCCCTAGGATCAAAGAACTAACGGTGGGGAAACATCCCCAAATCAATCAGAGAAAGATCCTTTCAACTAATTTAACAAATCAATTGGCCCTATATAAAGGCCTCAAGACTTCATGTCTCAGATAGAAAAAACTCTCTGCAAACTTTGAGAAGAACTCAAAAAAGAAAGAAAGGCAAGCCTTTGAAGAAAGAAAATCATTTCTTCATCTTTAAAGGTAAAAATGATTAATTCTTGAACAATAGAGATGAAAACTTCTCATAAAAAGAAGAATCCTCTTCTAAAAAAGATCTTAGATCTATAAAAAAGACCAAGATCTTTGATTAAACATAAAGGATTAAAAGATTCAATCCTTAAAATAAAGAAGTACTTTACTTCATTCACAGATCTCTTGATCTATAAACGCAAAGCCTTTCGATAAGAATAAGAACTTTGGTTCTTGGATCTTGAGGCAGGCCTCCTTTGAAGAACAAAAAACTTGTTCTTTGATCTTAAATTTGATCTGATGCGCTTTGCGCTACTGGAAATTGCCTTACACTCATGAACTGCGCCCTTGCGCTCCTTGGACCGGCGCACAGCGCCAGAACCTACCACATGTCAACCAGAGACACAATCTGCGCTTTACCCTCCTGAAACAGAGCGCCGCGCTCATAGACTAGCGCTCGGCGCCAAGCGCGCCACGTGTCGCTCGCTGACGCGCCAACAGACAAGCGCAAAGCGCTTATAGATGGAAAGCGCAAGTGCGCTAATGAACCAGCGCTTAGCGCTGAGCGCGACACGTGTCACCTTCACGTGCGCTAGCGCAATGCGCTCTTTAATTGGCGCAAAGTGCCTGACACGCCACGTGGCGCACTGTCAGGACACCACTTTGTTTCTGATAAATGCTATGCATTTAATTGAATCCAATGTCAGAGCCTAATGCTTGGCATTATTAAAAGGGCAGAGCCCAAACAAAGGCCGAACATGCAGAACAAAAATAAAATGTTAAACATTTTTAACTGGACTTAGCCCAATTCTGGCCATAAGTCCTCAATTTAAATTGAACTGAGCACATCTGCTCTTCTAATCAATTTACACCCGGTTCGAAGGTACATCTCTTCACTCCTCTAATATCTGTCGTTGTAATCCTTCAACGTCGTCAAAGAGTTGACGGGTCCCGACGACCACACATTTTACGGACTGTGAACCTCGACCGTGATGTCTTAAAACTAACATCGAATTGTGGAGTCCTCAAATCCATGGACTATGATGTCCTTAATCTCGACCGTGATGTCTTAAAACTAACATCGGATTGTGGAGTCCTCAAATCCACGGACTACGATGTCCTTAACCTCGACCGTGATGTCTTAAAACTAACATTGGACTGTGAGGACCTTAAACTCACGGACTATGATATCTTTAACCTCGACTGTGATGTCTTAAAACTAACATCGGACTGTGAGGTCCTTAAACTCACGGACTATTGTTCCCCGATTAAAAAATCAGGAAAAAATTCAAAAGCGGCATCACGTGCTCACACATGACCAATGGTCACGTGTTGACACGTGATGGTTAAAGCAGCAGCGCAAAATAGCGCAGAGAAGAGAGGCTATTCGGGGGGTCACGTGCGCACACGAGACCAGGGGTCACGTGCTCACACGTGACCAGGCGTCATGTGCTCACACATGACCAAAGGTCACGTGTCAACACTTGACTGGCTTTAAAAGCCTCGCGGTTTAATAGAATTAAATTCTAAAAGATCATTTAAATCTTTCCAAAATAGAGAAGAAAAATGGAGAACCGTTGGATTAAAAATCCAGGGGTGATTAAATATCACCAATTTATGGAAAAATCTTATATAAGAAAAGATTTCTCCCAAATCTCACCAGAAATAACAAATCGAATATCTTTGGATTAAAAATCCAACGGTGAATAAAATTCACCTGATAATCTAAAGGCTCAGATTAATTATGAAAAACAAATCAAATCTTTCAATGAGAGATTTACCAAACAAATTGATTCTTTTCCTCCTCCTATAACTAGGAGTCGAGAAGAGAGCACAAGATATAGAAGTTTGGAGAGAAAACTTTGAAGAGAATTTTAGCATCTTGAAAATTCAGAAAGAAAACCCTAGGTGAGAAAAAGAAAGGGGATCAAAACTTCAGAAAAAAGAGAATTTAATTCTCAAAAATATAAGAGTTTAACTCTTTTGCGAAGAATTTAGTTTCTTCCTCTGATGGAGGATCTGCAAAGAGCACATATCCCCATAAGTTGATAATTTAATTCTCATCGGGTTGAGATCCTGCCATGCAGATCCAAAACTTAGAGGGGGAATCGAGTTTAGAGAATTTAATTCTCCCAAAAATATAGGAATTTAATTTCTTCCAAAATAAAATTGGGGTCTAACTCTATATGAGAATTCAATTCTCCAAAATTATAGGAATTTAATTCCTTCAAGATGGACAGAACTAGGGTTTAACCCTAATTGAGTATTTAATTCTCTCAAGCTCATAGGAATTTAATTCTTCTTAAAAATGAAATTAGGATTTTCACCCTATATAAGAATTTAATTCTTTACATATATGGGAATTTAACTCCTCTAAAAAGAAAATTAGGGTTTAACCCTACCTAAGAATAAAATTCTTCCAAAGAAAATAGGAATTTAATTCCTCCAAAGTTATGGCTAGGGTTTAACCCTATGAAGAATTTAATTCATAAAAAAGATAAAGAGATCTTCAAACAGGCAAAGAACCAGGGTCACCTGTCCCCACGTCACCCCTGTAAAGATCCACAGAAAAAACTCAGAGGCAACGCCTCACGTGCTCTAC
Organism: Agapanthus africanus; assembly: GCA_030015575.1. Lineage (NCBI taxonomy): Eukaryota > Viridiplantae > Streptophyta > Magnoliopsida > Asparagales > Amaryllidaceae > Agapanthus > Agapanthus africanus. The sequence continues at coordinate 162,197,599 of CM057348.1, forward strand.
GTGACCCCTAAAGCACAGAAAGAAAAAGCAAAAGAAAAAGAAGCTCTGGGCGCTCTTACGTGTTACCATGTGACCCCTTGGCAAATTAGCACACAAATCCCCATCACGTGTCAGCACGTGATGCTCCAAAATAAAATATGGAAAGTATTCAATACTTTTCTTTGCTGAACAAAATAAGGGGAATCTGGTCCCACCTTTGGACACACTCACGTGTCCACATGTGACCCCTTTTTCTTTAGTGTTTTAATACTAATTCGAGATCTTTATTCCCGGTGTTTAACACTGATTTTTCTTAGTGTTTAACACAAATTTGAAAATCCTATTTGTAGTGTTTAACACTGTTATTTTCTAATGTTTGACAATAAATCGAAAACTATATTTCCAGTGTTTATCACTGATTGTTCTTTTAGTGTTTAACACTGGTTTGAGAGTTCTGTCTTTTGTGCTTAACACTTTTTGTTATTTAGTTTTTAACACTACTTTTAGCCAAATTGGCTAATCTTTCAGAGGCAAAGCCTCCCCTTCGATTGAATCTCAAAATTGATGAAATCAAAGATGAAAATGTTTAACATTGCTAAATAATGGGGGTTTGAACCCAGACAAATGTCTAATGGTCCAACAGAGGGCCAACATTCCAAACTTAATTGGACTTAGCCCAATTTGGCCATAAGTCCTCAATCCAGACTTAACTGAGCCAATGTGCTCGTAATATAAATAATTGGTCTTGGTTCCAAAATGGGCGACAGATCATTTAATCCATCTTGGTTCAAGGGTACATCTATTCACTCCTTTGATATTTGTCGTTGTAATTCCTCAACGTCTTCAAAGAGGTGACGGGTCCCTACAACCATACATTTCATGGACTGTGGAGTCCTTAAACTCACGGACTAAGATGTCCTTAACCTTGACCGTGATGTCTTAAAACTAACATCGGACAGTGGAGTCCTTAAATCCACGGACTATGATGTCCTTAACCTTGACCGTGATGTCTTAAAACTAACAATGGACTGTGGAGTCCTTAAATCCACGGACTATGATGTCCTTAACCTTGACCGTGATGTCTTAAAACTAACATTGGACTGTGGAGACCTTAAATCCACGGACTATGATGTCCTTAACCTTGACCGTGATGTCTTAAAACTAACAACGGACCGCAATGTCCTTAAACTACTTACCGACCGCAATGTCACTAAACTAAACAACAGAGCCCACCCTGCCTAAATGCTATTTTGTTGGATCTAAACGATCCCGTTAAGTCGATCTTAGTCTAAAATTAGACTAACATATCCTTAACTAACGTTTAAGTTGATCTTAGTCTCAAACGAGGCTAACGTATCCTTAAACCCAAACCCCCAAACCCAAATCTAAGAAAGATACGGATTTGGACTAGTCCACACCCTACGGGCGACAACATAACTTAGTCTCCGTATACAATCCACGGGCAACCAAACACAAAACAAACACCCACGACACAAAGTGACCACATGGAGAAGGAGAAAGTTGTTACCGCGAGGCGGTAGCGTAATTAACTGCAGGGGCTTGCGCCTGCAGGGAAGAGCGTCCCCAAAATAAAAAATCCCTCAAGTGAGGGGGAATCTGATGAAGTCTGCTACATCGGCCGCATCCGTTTAAACCTCCGATACATGGTGTCATAAATCAACTTGGCATTTTCGGAGAGGTGGACGGATAGCACCTATTAGCATCTGCCCCGAATCTCAGGCAAGACGTCAGTCGCGCTGTTTTTCGGAGGGGAACAGATTCTGGTACGCCCGGTGGGACCTTTTCCTCTTTCCACTCCACACTTCGTGTGTCGTGTTCGCGAACCAATCGCGGTTTGCTAATGGTTGCCCTTGGGTTTCGAGGTACTAAGAGTTAGCGTTTTACTTGTTGCAGAAAGCAAAGGATCAATGGCCGGCACCTGCTCAAAGCGTTCTACATGCAACTGCAGCCTACGCTCCGCCTCGACTGGGGGCATAACCTACGGTCCCCAGGCGGCTTCCCTGTTCACGATGCCCGTAGAACCGGTCACCCAAGCCACCACAGGGTTGTTTTTCGTGACCATGCTCCCGCCAGCGAGCTTCACCGTTCCTGTACCCGTATCGGAAGCTCCCAAGAAGTCGGTCTTCGATCGACTTGCTACTACCACGGCCCCTCTCAACGGGTCGTCTGATTCCAACCCCTCGGTCTTCACCAGGCTGAACTCGAACTCCAAAGGGTCTACCAAGAAGCCCAAAATACCTGAAGTGGCCATCCCAAAGAAGATAGCCATCCCTGCTCCTGAAGTCGTCAAGGCGGCTTCTCCTGCTAGAGGGTCCGCTCCCGCTCAGAAATCTGTTTTTGACTGGTTGGACACGGCTTCTCAACGGATGTCACTCTTCAAGAGGCTGACACCAGCAACGCCCCTTCACCTGCACAAGGGGCAAGACCAAGCCATCGCTGAACCAACCCCAACAACTCGTCACGCTCGACGTCGCCACTGGCGCTGGATGAGGAAGGCTGGGGGCAACTCCCCCTCTGGGCTAACTCCACCAGCTCCAACGGTGGAAATTAATGCTGCTGTTCCAACCAGGAACAACTTTGAGCTGCTGAACAGGGTACGCAGGAATGCGCCAACTGCTGTGCTCAAAAGATCTCCTCCACCGGTAGAGACAGTCATAAAAACAAAGCCGGAGCAGTCCCCGCAGCGGCTGTCCTCCAAGATCTACAAAGTCTGGCGGCAGGTCCAAGACTCTGTGATCGATCAAAATTTCTCCCGCCAGCACAAGAAGCTGAAGGTCCAACAGAAAGTAAGCCATCCTGCCAAGCCGCGGAAAGCTATCTGGGTTCCCACCTCGACGGCTCCCTCAACTTCGACAGCTCATAAGAAGAGAAGGCCGGAGAAAGTCCCCACGCCTGCGACAAATGTCAAAGGCAGTGAGCCTAAGTTCCCTAAGTCCGGGGGCATGGTGGTACACACCGTCTACATGGCGTCCGAGAAAGAGGATAGCCGTATATCCACAGGTCATCGACCGCTTACGCGATCAGTGACTAAGGCTCAAGAGCAGCAGCAGAAGCTCCAAGAGATGATGACCGCGATGGCCGCACTCACCGGGCCAAAAGAGAGCCCAGAAGCATCCTCGGATCAACGCCAGGAGCAAGAAACGGATACCGAATTTCCTCGGAGAATACTTGAAAAGAAGGACAAAGGGGCTGTGGAACAAGCAGCCAATATAAAACGAATGGCCCTTCTCTTCCAAGACATGGTGGGCATGATGATCCAGCCGGATCCCCCAGCCGAAGATCCGCCAGTAATAATTGAAGATGACAGAGGAGATACATCGAATCCTCTACCGTCTCTGTCAACAGCCAAAGAGGATACAATCTCTAAAGCTGCCCTGGATGACTATATAGCTCAACAGATACGAGTTCACCAGGCGAACGAAGCGGCTGGACAAGTTGTTAGAACTGGGCGACCGTATCCAAGGTGGTACGATTAGATAAAATACCCACCGGGCTACACAATCCCGAAATTCCATGTCTACAAGGGGACAGGAAATCCTTATCAACATGTTGCCCAGTTCAGGGCCCTTTATGGCAACACCGGCAATGATGATAAGCTCTTGCTTCGCCAATTCGTTAGCAGCCTATCGGAGACGGCGTTTGAGTGGTACTCCGAGCTTCCAAACGACTCCGTCAAAACTTTCGTAGAGATGGAGTTTCTATTCACTCAGCGATTCGCGAGCGCCAGCGAACGCACCCCAATAACGGCGTTGATCAATGCAAGGGTGAAGCCGGGTGAAACCTGGGTTCAATATGCGATCCGATGGCGGAACCTGTGGTGAAGTGCGAGCAGCACATCGAAGAAGCACCAGCGGTGGGCATGTTCGTGGGCACCCTAGACCCTCATGCAACTATTTCACAGTTCATGATGTTCTTTAAACCGACCACGTTCCAGGCTTTAACCAATAAGCTAGCCCAGATGGATCAGATGGGTCACAGACCGTCTCCCCAAAAGCCGGAACCGCGGAACGATAAGGGTAAAAGGAAGGCAACCTTCGTCGCGAACACCCAACAGCAGCCCAGTACCCAAAAGCTAGCGGATCAACTGGAAGAAAGACGACGCTATTATAATGAGAAAATGAAGCGTCCTTACTCATTCCCACGGGACAAATCAAGGAGGTTGTTCGAGCTGGCACTACGCAACAGGCTTACCAACTTACCAAATCCAAAGCGACCACCACAACCCAGCGAAGTGAACAGCCCCAATTATTGCCCTTACCACCAAACGGTAAGTCACTCGATCGAGGATTGCTTCGTCTTTAAGGGATGGATCGAGGATCAATACCTACAAGGCAAGTTTGCGCTGTCCGAGAAGTGGAAGGTAAACCCACCACAACTGCCATTCCTAAGAAGACGGACACACCGGGGGCAACATGCTCTTTTGTTGAAAAAGCTCCGTGGGAGGTCGTGCTTTAAAAAAAAACCAAAAGGATGTTGAATGATCTTCATACATACCCGGCGATCAGATGGAAGAATCCGCTGGAACCGGAGGTCATCGAGGGGACGCTGAAATCACGCCTAACTCCAAAGATCAGTGGCGATGGCCAAATTGCTCACACCCAGCCGCCGAGATCTTCAAAAAAGAAGATGAAATCCAAGAAGCCCGTGAAGCCTGGCGACAAGCGCACGGACCTACAAAGACAGATTGACGCGCTGGAAGAGTACAACCAGAAGGCGCGAACCCCAATCACGCTTCAAGAGTTCCTCGGCCATGTCCTTGAGGACGAAGATGATGGAGAAGTCTCGTCGGATGGATCTGAAGATTACATAGCAAGTTGTCATGTGATCTCTCACTCGTCTACAGACGATGAAGAAGCTCCTTGTACGGAGAGACCGGGGGCAGGTCCCGAGCCGAAACTTCTATGGCCATTAGACGAAATGATCGACGCCTTCCTGAATGAGATTCGTCTGAAAAGTAAAGCCGGCCGGGAGCGTGAGATGGCCATATTTGAAGGAGCCAAACGCCGGCGACTAGAAGAGAAAGTCGAGATACTCCCGCTGAATCAAGGAACATCCGTCGCGGATAAAAACAAGCTCAAGACGAGGAAAAGGTTCGCTAAAGCCATATCAATGGGAATGAAACTACCACCCTCCGAAGGAAACACTCCTGGTGAAGCAGAGATGCATCCTAGCTACTGCTCATATCATCGAAAGATTGCGCACCCCATTGAAGAGTGCTACGCTTTTAAAAGAATTACGACAGAGGATATGTTGCTCACCGGCAACATTTTAAGCGGATGAAACGCAAAACTCGTCGGGAGCAAAGAAGTACGACAGAGGAGCATAAAAGAATTACCGGTAACTGTCGCACGGTCAGCGCCGGGGGATCGCAGCTTCTCACTTTCGGGAGCGACTCTGATGAGGAAATGACTCTGGGCCCTCTCTTTAAAGAATCCATCTTGGGGAAAGAGGAAGAACCGAAGGCCTGCGAAAACATTCAGCTCCGCAATCGCACGCTCCCAGAAAAGAATCTTGGACCTACGAGTAGAAAAGATAAGGGAAAAGAAAAGGTCTCTGAGGATATCGCCCTGGATGACCAAGTCATGAAAGAGCTGACCACCAAGGACCCGCCAAAGGAAAGTAAGGTGGACTACAACATCCCAGCGCACCTTAGGAAGCTACCCTCTCAGCTCAGCGTTCTCGACACCCTCCTCTTATCAAAAGACATAAGAGATTCATTAATCAAGGCACTGCAAGAGCCCGAGCAATTCCAAGCTTTCCTCGCCGAAGAAAAGATGAAGGACGAGCTAGAGGAAGTACACACAGCCGATGCCACTTTTGGTGATGAAGACCTTCTCCTCGGGACGTGCGACCACAACCGTCCCCTATATATCTCCGGATACTGTTACGATATCAAGATAGGTAAAATCCTGGTCGATAATGGATCCTCCGTCAATCTTCTTAACGTACGGGTGTTGAAGGAAATCTGCATGAGCGTTCAGCACCTCGCTCGTGATAAAATCACCACCTCCGGTTTCGACTCCCAGTCATCACAAACTCTCGGATATGTAATACTGACATTACGCTTCGGACTACTCGTTACGGATATTAAGTTTCACGTCATTGACGCCAAGACCTACTACAATTCTTTGCTTGGTCGTCCCTGGTTACACGAGTACAACATCATCCCTTCTACGCAACATCAGTGTATGAAGTATTTCAAGAATGGTCTCGAGTATACCGTAACAGGTGAGCTGAACCCATTCTCCGTGAACGAAGTACGCAAGTACGAAGATGCAAAATACTTCTTGCCAGATTTCAAAGACACGGAGAGATGTCACAAACCGGAGGACAAAGCTGTCACCACCATTCCTGTCTTCGGGAGTGATACCGAGGAAGAAGAAGAGATAGTTTATTCTGGGCCGTCTCGACGCAACAACCCGGGACCATCCATCCCCATATTGATCTTCGGCAGCGACTCGGAAGATGAGGTTAATGCTGTGTTCTCCATTCGGCCGTCAATACAAGCATTCCCCGGTGATAATCAGAGTTTGCAAATTACCATGATTCCGCGGGAGCACTACAAAGATCTCGACACACTTGAAGCTTATAGTGTGCAAGACCTGCAGACATTTTACGTCCCTCCCAGGCGAAAGGGTGAAAAGGCGATCCTATTTTACCGGTCCACGGAAACAAGAGTGGAGAAAGAAATCTGGCACGGCGCGGATTCTACACTTGACAGGCTCCAGCCCATCCGTTTGCCCGGATATCCTTTCAATCAGACCACTCGACAAGCTCGGTTCTACAACAGGATTTGGGATATCCCTGGAACTCAGCACAAGCTGCCCAACGGAAGAATGGAAACGCTCGGGCTCGGATATGTGAAATCCGGGAAACGGGAACGAGTTCATAGTAGCTACGCCATATATAACTTTGATGAAGAAGAGGATGCCCTATCAGAAAATGCCTACCCTGCACCAAAACAAGATCCTGCAATCAAAATGCTGAGTCTGTCATTTGAAGAACGAATGGACAAGCTTATCAGGGAAGCGGGTCAAAAGGTTCAAGACGACCATAATCGCGAAATGGCCATCTACGAGAAAGCCAGGACGCAACGCCTTCTTCAGTAGGCTGCGAAAGACGAAAATGCTCCTCCCTGTCAACCTGTTGTGCAAAAGGCCCGACGCAGAGGCAGAAATAGGTCAAAGAGCGGAAAAGGTGTTCGGCAGCAACAAAGTGGGACCAAGAAGCCACGCGATCAGAAATCGAGCAATCCGGATTCGTCCCTTATGAAGAAAATGAGTCGGGCATACTCTTTTCCTCAGGACAAAACACGGAAGATACTTGATCTCGCTTTAAAACATCGGATGATTACACATCCGGAGTCCAAACACCCCGAGCAAGTCAACCAGACCTCCCACCTAGATTACTATTCTTATCACTTAGCAATAGGACATCCTCTCGAAGACTGCTTCACCTTCAAGAACTGGGTTGAAGATAAATATCAGCTTGGCAAATTCACTCTGTCCAGCAGTTGGAGGGTAACACCGCCGCAGAAACATGAACCCATTCCCACGAGGATAGACCCAGATCCACATCGGTCTTGGAAGCGGACTCGTACTTGTCATATGATAACGCTATCAAAAGAAGAGCTTGAGAATATGGATGACCTCCCCTGGTGCTTCGAAAGTAATGATGACGAGGTGATCTCAGAGTTTCCACCGGCGCCGAAAGAGCTGGAAGATGGAATACATACCACTGCAGATAACCTCAAGAAGATTGATCTGGGAATGGCAAGTGACCCGCGACCCACATTCGTCAGTGAGCTGCTGTCTGAAGAAAAGGTGGTTTCACTAAAAGACGTGCTTATGCAGCATAAGGATTACTTCGCATGGAATTATTCCGAAATGCCAGGACTAGATCCAGAGATTGCTGTTCACAAATTGGCGATATCCCCGGACGTCAAGCCAATCAAACAAGCGCCGAGAAGAATGCAGCTTGAGCTTGAGAAGAGCATCAACGCCGAGGTCAAGAAGCTGATCGACTCTGGCTTTATCCAATAGGTTCAATACCCTGATTGGATCGCCAACATCGTCCCAGTGATGAAGAAAAATGGGACAGTGCGCATATGCGTGGACTTCCGGGATCTCAATAAAGCCTGCCCGAAGGACGACTTTCCAGTACCGGTCACCGAGCTGATGATAGACAATACGTCCACTCACGAAGTCTTCTCCTTTATGGATGGCTCATCAGGATACAATCAGATCAAGATGCATCCCGAAGACCAGAAGCACACTGCTTTCCGGACCCCTTTGGGCATATTCTGCTACAAGGTGATGCCCTTCGGTCTAAAGAACGCCGGTGCCACCTATCAGAGGGCCATGACGAAGATCTTCGATGACCACATACATGAAATCGTCGAATGCTATATCGACGACCTCGTCGTTAAAAGCAAATCATACGAGGAACATCTTGAACATCTGAAGGTCGTATTTCAATGCCTTCGGCAATATAACTTGAAGATGAACCCACTCAAATGCGCGTTCGGGGTGTCCTCAGGTAAATTCTTAGGATTCATCGTCCGACACCGAGGTATTGAGATAGATCCGTCAAAAATCAAGGGGATCATGGAAATGCCTCCGCCAAGGACTCTCAAACAATTACGCTCTCTCCAGGGGAAGCTCACGTACATCCGGCATTTTATAGCCAATCTCTCTGGCAAATACCGCCCTTACAGTCACCTGATGAAGAAGGGAACCCCATTCTTCTGGGATCACAAATGCCAAGGCGCGCTGGACGAAATCAAGCAGTATCTGTAGAACCCGCCAGTGCCGGCTGCTTCGGTCAAGGGAAAGCCTTTCATTCTTTATACAACCGCCCTCGACGGTTCTTTAGGCGCGCTGTGGGCGCAAGAAACGATCAAGGGAAAGAAAGAGCTCTCTATTACTTGAGTCGAGTTCTACTGGGGGCAGAAAGCAATTACTCTCCCATCGAAAAGCACTGCCTGGCGTTGATCTTCGCGATAACGAAACTCCGGCACTATGCATTGGCGCATGAAGTCCGTCTCGTATCGAAGGTGGACCCTCTTAAATATTTGATGTTAAAGGCCATATTGACAGGTCGGTTCGCTAAATGGGCCTTGCTCTTGATGGAGTTCTCGATAACTTATCAACCTCTTAAAGCAGTGAAAGGCCAGGCCATCGCCGACTTCCTCGCTGAACATCCGATACCAGCCGATTCCCCTTTGAATTGAGAACTACCAGACGAACACGCGTTTGATACGATCGACGGTAGTAATACCCGATGGGAACTTTATTTTGATGGAGCGTCTTCCGTGAAAAAGCGCAAACAAAGCACCCCTATAATTAAATCAGGGGTAGGCCTTATCTTCGTAACCCCACAAGGAGGGATAATGCGATTCGCCTTCTCCTTGACAGAGCCGAGGACGAACAATGAAGCCGAATTCGAAGCTTTGATAGCGGGTCTCGAGATCGCCATCGACATGGGGATTGAAAACCTCCTCATATACGGAGACTCCCAACTGGTCGTCAGCCAAGTAAACGGCGACTACCAGACGTGCAAACCAGAGTTGGTAAAGTACGGCGAGAGGGTACAGCAACTGCTGACCCAAATACCTTCCTACACCTTGGAAAGTATACCGCATGCGGAAAATAGCAAGGCAGACGCGTTAGCCAAGCTCGCTAAGGAATTGGCTGATGAGAACCTCGATGACGTGAGGATTGTTATGCAAAGCTGTCGGATTCTTGCACCGGCGGAAATATCTCCGGAGTCGTCCGAAGAAAAAGGTGCGACTGAGCAAATGGCTATGCAAATAAAAGACCAGGAAAAGGCTGAGGATTGGAGAGAAGTCTTTATAGACTACTTCAAATCCCGTCGAACGCCTGAAGATGCGTCCTCAAAACATCAGCTCATGAAGCGAGCCCTATCTTTCGCCTTCGTCAATGATACTCTGTACAAGAGGTCATCTGATTCTCCGTGGTTAAGATGCCTGGGACCTGAAGAAGCGAAGAGAGTCGTTCAAGAAGTTCATGACGGACTCTGCGGTTCTCACCAAGCCGGACCAAAGATGAAGTTGAAGATTAAACAGATGGGCTACTATTGGCCCACGATGATTCAGGACTGCCTTGAATATGCGAAGCAATACCATTCGTGTCAAATCCATGGGGCTTTATCCATCAGCACCCAAATCCACTACACCCGACGGTGGCTAGCTGGCCATTCGAAATGTGGGGAACTGACATAATCGGCCCTATCGAACCAGCATCATCCAGAGGACATCGTTTCATTTTGGCGACAACTGATTACTTCTCCAAATAGGCAAAAGCAGTACCGCTGAGGGAAGTGAAGACGGAGAATATCCTCCATTTCTTCAAGACGCACGTCATTTATCGGTTTGGAACTCTGCGACGGATCATCTCCGATAGCGGGCCAGCCTACAGAAGCCACAAGATCAGGCGCTTTGCACAATAGCACAACATAGACTGGAGATACTCCTCAGTTTATAATCCCCGAGCCAACGGTCTAGCTGAGGCGTTTAACAAAACCTTAACAAAGATCATGAAGAAAACGGTGTCCCGAAATAAAAAGGACTGGCATGAGAGAATGCAAGAAGCTCTCTGGGCATATCGAACCACGTTCATGACGGCCATGAACACAACACCGTACGCGTTGGTATTCGATACAAAAGCAGTACTCCCCCTCGAGATAGAATTACCTTCTCTCCGAGTGGCAATCCATTAAGAGCTGACGGATGAAGAAAATGCTCACCTCCGGCTTAAGGAGCTTGATGCCCTTGATGAAACCCGGCTCATAGCGCAACAAAATCTGGAGGCTTGTAAAGCAAAGATGACGCGCTCATATGAAAGGTTGACCAGGCCGAGGACATTCCGCCAAGGCGAACTCGTGCTAGTGGTCAAAAGACCCATGATCCCCAATCACGCCAAGTGGGGAAAATTTGAGCCGAATTATGAAGGCCCATACATTATAGACAAGGTTTACCAGAGTGGAACCTATCTACTAATGGACATGCATGGCGAAAGGCCCTTCAGGCCAATAAACGGCCGCTTCCTGAAGAAATACTACGCTTGACGAGTCACGGCCTAGGTCAATGATAGATGACGACGACTATGTCCGCTCGCTATCTTGCTAAGCCCAAACTCTATAAGTAGTAACCGGCTTACTTTACACCGGACCGAAACGTCCTTAAACTAACAGCGGACCGAAACGTCCTTAAACTAATAACGGACCACTATGTCCTAAAACTAGCGGTTGACCGAGATGTCGATAAACTACAGTGGATTGCAGCATCCCAAAGCCGATACAAAAAAAAGAATAAAAAAAGGAACGGTAGGTCCATAAGCAAAATAGGCACGGATGAAAACCCGAAAGGGCTCCGTGAGTAAAAACAGCAGGGCTACCGGCGAGTCTTGTGAAAACCCAAAAGGGCGCAACCTCGTTAGAATAAAAAAAATGAGGAAAAAAAAGAATAGAAAAAAAACGGTACGTCCATAAGCAAAGTGGGCACGGATGAAAACCCGAAAGGGTTCCGTGAGTAAAAACAGCAGGACTACTGGCGAGTGTTTGTAAAAACCCGAAAGGGCGCAATCTCGTTAAAAAACACTTACAGGGTCCTCTCGACCTTGTAAGGAGAAACCACCCGCGTGAGATCCTTACGACTCACAAGGGAGCAACACACTTGGGGAACCCTACGATTCCTAAAGAGAAATTACACTTGCGAGATCCTCACGACTCGTAAGGAGAATTCTCTTATGGGACCCTCACGGCTCATAAGAATTGAAAGTCTTAAGCTACAGAGACCTGAACCTGTTCTTAAGCAACCTCCACAATCTTCGATATTGCCCTACAAGCGGCTCAATTCTGACCCTTGTATACAATCCACGGGCCCGAATAAACATTTCCCTAACCAAGCCCTACCCGTGACTAAGGACATGTTCGCACGGTGAACAACCCTTGTGAGTCCTCTCGACTTATAAGGAGAAAACCCTCTTATAAGATCCTTACGACTTACAACGAGGCCATACACTTAGGAATCCTCACAATTCCTAAGGAGAAAACATACCTACGAGATCCTTACGACTTGTAGGGAGAAATACCTTTGTGAGACCCTTACGGCCCATGAAGTCAAAAGCCTTAGTCGACAGGATCTTAACCCTGTTTACTAAGCAACCTTTGTTCGACATCGACAGAGGCAAATGATGATTCGCTCCTAGCAATATCCCAGTTGTAGCGATGCTGATGCCAAAATCAGTGTCTAATCCCAAACTTGCGGCAAAAAGCCAGCAAGTCACACATGCATACGAAATAGCCGAAATGATGGGGCAACTTGCGAAAAAATCAGCAAGAAAAATGTATGCAAGCGAAATAGCAGAAATGATTGGGCAACTCGCAATAAAAAACAGCGAGTAAAAATAAAATAAATAGCCGAAATGATTGGGCACCGCGAAAAATAGCCGAAATGATTGGGCAATCGCGACCTTCGCGATATAAAAAGCTGAAATGATAGAGCATCGCGGAAAGAAGTAAAATAAAAATAAAAATAAAATTTATGCCCTACAGGTGATATCACATCAATCCCTGTATACAATCCAGGGGCGCAAACAGTAAGGGAATCACACCTTTCCTCCCTAGGTTCTCATCAGAAAGAGACGCCAAATCTCGACGATTCACAAATAATTTCGGGGTCATCTCGACATTCGTCTCATCACAACAGATAGAACATCAAGCAAAGCGGAACGGTGGCAACTCCCAGTTCCATGACTCGCCGGCGTACAGCTGACTGAGAGTCAAATTCCGACTTCATGAAATACAGAAAAAGTAAAAAAAAATTCCTGGTCACGTGGAACACGGATAACGTCACTTCTGACCCCGTGGAAAACGTCCAGAGCGGAGCCTGGTCCTAGCCGAACACGGCAGTGAACCCGTGGAAAGCATCCAGAGCAAAATTCCTGGTCACGTGGAACGCGGATAACGTCACTTCTGACCCCGTGGAAAACATCCAGAGCAGATCATGGTCCTCGCAGAGCACAGCAGTGAACCCGTGGGAAGCACCTAGAGCAAATTCCTGGTCACGTGGAACGCGGATAACGTCACTTTTGACCCCGTGGAAAATGTCCAGAGCGGAGCCTGGTCCTCGCCGAACACGGCAGTGAACCCGCGTAAAGCATCCAGAGCAAATTCCTGGTTATGCGGAACGTGGATAACGTCACTTTTGACCCCGTGGAAAACGTCCAGAGCGGAGCCTGGTCCTCGCCGAACACGGCAGTGAACCCGTGGAAACCATCCAGAGCAAATTCCTGGTCACATGGAACGCGGATAACGTCACTTCTGACCCCGTGGAAAACGTCCAGAGCGGAGCCTGGTCCTCGCTGAACACGGCAGTGAACCCGTGGGAAGCATCCAGAGCAAAATTCCTGGTCACGTGGAACGCGGATAACGTCACTTCTAACCCCGTGGAAAACGTCCAGAGCGGATCCTGGTCCTCGCAGAGCACGGCAGTGAACCCGTGTGAAGCATCCAGAGTGGAGCCTACTCCTCGCCGAACACGGCAGTGAACCCGTGGGAAGCATCTAGTGTAAATTCCTGGTCACGTGGAACACCGATAACGTCATTTCTGACCCCGTGGAAAATGTCCAGAGCGGATCCTGGTCCTCGCAGAGCATGGCAGTGAACCCGTATGAAGCATCCAGAGCGAAGCCTGGTCCTCGCAGAGCACGGCAGTGAACCCGTGTGAAGCATCCAGAGCAAACATCGGACTGTGGAGTCCTTAAAATCCACAGACTATGATGTCCTTAACCTCGACCGTGATGTCTTAAAACTAACAATCAACCATAATGATGCTAAACTGATTTTACCTTGGTTCAAGGGTACATCTCGTCATTCCTTTGATATTTGGCATTGTAATTCCTCAACGTCTTCAAAGAGATGACGGGTCCCAGTAACCACACATTTCATGGACTGTGGAGTCATTAAATCCACGGACTATGATGTTCTTAACCTTGACCGTGATTTCTTAAAACTAAACATCGGACTGTGGAGTCCGTAAATCCACGGACTATGATGTCCTTAACCTTGACCGTGATATCTTAAAACTAACATCGGACTGTGGAGTCCTTAAATCCACGGACTATGATGTCCTTAACCTTGACCGTGATGTCTTAAAACTAACATCGGACTGTGGAGTCCTTAAATCCACGGACTATGATGTCCTTAACCTTGACCGTGATGTCTTAAAACTAACGTTGGACTGTGGAGTCCTTAAATCCACGGACTACGATGTCCTTAACCTCGACCGTGATGTCTTAAAACTAGCAACGGACGGTGGAGTCCTTAAACCCACGGACTATGATGTCCTTAACCTTGACCGCGATGTCTTTAAACTACGGTACCCCGGAAAACATCCAGAGCAACCCCTGACCCCGCGAAATACGGATAAGGGCAACTGCACCCAGCACTTGCGGGTCCTCACGACCCGTAAGGAAGCAAATTCTCTTATGAGATCCTTACGACTTTCATGGGAAAACACGCTTAGGAATCCTCACGATCCTCAAGGAGAAATTACACCTATGGGATCCTCTCGACCTATAGGGAGAAAAACTCTTTATGAGACCCTCACGGCTCATAAAGTTGAAAAGTCTTAAGAGGCAGATCTTAACCCTGAATCCTAAGCTATCGTTGTCCTGCAAAGAGATCAAGATAGACTATCCGCAGAATACATTCAATAAAAAGGGACACACCTTTGAGAAGAAAAATATTTCTTTTATTCATAAACCAAAATGGATACAAAGTACAATTCATGAAAGAACAAAAAATATACTCTTATTCAGGAGTATGTACAAAAGAAGAAAAAAGGAGATATACAAGTCTTCAGGCCGGCGGGCGATTTAGCAGCTTCACCAGCTCATCCTTCTTTCGCTGGGCCACGCCTTCGTGATTCAGTATCGTTAGAAGACAGGCCTCCACCTGAGCCTGCTGATCCTGGTATGAGGCAAGCCGACCTTCGAGCTCTTTCTCAGTGGCCTTGTGAGCCTCAACCCTTTCGCGAGTGAACACGACAGCTTTATCGAGGGCTACCACCTCTTTGATAGACTCTTGAAGCACTCGCCTGAATTCATACGCTTTGTTGGCCTTGGCCATAAGGTTGGCTTGGAGCTCATTCAACGCTTTCGAAGCCAGCTCCCTCTCTGAGAATTTACGGCAGAGCCTCTTCTTGCACGACACCATGTTCGTCGCGCACCGCACTATCAGACAACGCAAGTTCGCCTTTGCAGCCGCAGCCTCCGAAGAACGGCGGGAACACTCAAGCACGTGCAAGCAAGCCTCCACTTATCGATAGAACTCAACCCAGACTCGCACCACCGCTTCGCTATGGTAGGTGGCAAGAAAAGGAAGAGAACCGTTAGCTTCGGCAGCAAATGCTTCAACTGTGATTGTGCTGCCAGCATGAAGCTCCTCGATCAAAGACGACAAGGAGACAAGGCTTAACTTGGCCAGGCGTTCTGAGGCTCGCAAAGCATAAGGGCCGGGCAGCATGGCAATGCGCGACTCCAGCGCTGTGAGAGCTGGCAGGGCTGTTCAAATTCATAAAAGATCAGCAAAACTCTTAAGCAACGGAACAAGTGGAACCATATTGAGACTTCACTTACCCACGGTCATGCAAGAAGGAGCCGAAGGTTCTCCAGGCCCTTCGAGGACCTCAACCTCGTCATCAGCCTCCAAAACTGTGAAGGACATCAATGTCATTCCGCAAAATAACAACGATGCTATAAAAAATGGCGAACGACACTAACCTTGCCCAGACGAGAGGACGATGCGTTGAGGAGCTATCGCCTGCGGAGCGACCATCTCCAACAGACGCTGAAAGGATTGCCGGGGAGACAGATCGGCAATAGAGGCCGCCAGTCCGCGCAATTCTGAAAAGACAAAAGAGTTAACAGAAAGATTACTAGTTTAAAATATAGAAGGTTACCTTCGACGCTCTCCCATTCTGAGCTGGGGGGATAGCAGCTTCAACGGCCTCCGCCGTGACCTCGGGTTCCAACGAAGGGGGGGTGGTCCCGACTACCTCCATCCCAGTCTCTGGGCCGCCTTTAGGAAGAGCCGTTGGGACGGCGACCACCAAGGGTGCCTCTCCCAAAGGAGCGAGTGCTCCGGGTTCAAGGACCGCCACAGGAGGCTCTATCGTGAGAGGCGCGGCGTCGTCAACCCCCTCCATGTCGAGCAATGTTTCATTGGGGGTGTCAACAGGCTCTATCTTCAACAAGCCCGTAAGGATCTCCCCCATCGCCGAAGTCTCTGCACAATTCACACAAGAATGAGGATACACACATACAAGTGTAAGCAATATGAAGTGCTGCAAAGAAGTATAAGAACATACCAATGCGTATGGAAGCCTTCAATATGGCTTCTTCAAGCCGATGTTCCTTCTCAAGGAGGTGTGCTCGCCGGGGTTCGAGGGTGGACTCGTGGCCGCCAGTCCACAAGGAAAGCGCGTCAGCAGCATCCTCCGAAGCAGCCTGCTTCAGAGCCCTCTCTCCCCATTCCTCCAAAGGGCCGATGAACCGCCGCCGGATCCACGAGGGGTCTTCATAGAAGATTACGGCAGGATAGGGCTTCTTCGGAACCCTTACGTTCTGAGACTCATCTTTGGAAGGTCTTATAGCCTCAGCTAATTGTGCGGCTTCCTCGGCAGCCGAAACCAGAAAAAGTAGACCAGCATCCGACTCTTGCACGGCCAACGGTTCATCTTGAAGTATGGGCTCAGACTCTGCTAAAGAATTGAGTAAGTTGGTGGCCACCTTCCTCCGCCGCTTAGATCCAGAACCGACCGCCGAAGACGACCATTTCCTCCCCCGTGGAGCCTTGGCATGACGCCGACCCACCTCATCTTCAACACCCTCATCCCTAACACCCTCGCTTGGCGCCACAACTGAGGATGACACGGCTATTGTCGACGCCACGGGTGGTGGTGCTGCTACCGGAGCCCGATTAGCCCACGACCGGGTGCCCAATGGCATACCAGCCGTGGGAGTGAGGTCTACTACAGACTCTCCCGGAATATGCACAACACCGGTATCCCTCAGGGGAAAGCGGACCGGTGCGCGCGGTCGCAGCGTAGCTCCTGCGGCCAGAACCTGAGTAGGAGCACCATATCCAAGGAGTACCCTTCTCTCCTCAATAATAATTGGGTTGACCCGATGAAGGTACCAGCCCAAAAACGATCCCACGCACCAGGGAAGGTGGTCAGCTTCAGGGATCATGAAGTGGGAGCCGGTGTTCAACCTCACGAAATGGTGAGCGGCATCGCGAATGTATTCGAATGAAGGGACCGGCGCAACTATGAAAGCCTCGAAAGGGACGCCCTGGTCATATCCAAGCTGCCGGGCAAAGCGATGCGGGTTGTTCCGCATGAAAAGGGCCGCACTATCCTGGCGAAATACCAGGTAGCCTAGTCTGATTGCATACAAGTGCGTGGCCCCTCGGGGCCTCAAAAATGGCTCATTGTCTTTTGACCGGTTCCAGAATTGCTGAGCTGGACCTAAAGGAGAAGATAAAACCCGGTCGGTAAATACCAATCTGCCAGCAGTAGCATAAGGGGCAATCAATGCCCGAATGGCCCCAAATTGAGTGGGGTCGGAGGTAGAAGCATTGACCAATCGCATAAGTCACGGGAAGGTGTAGGCATCGTAAAATGCGGGCCTCTGATGCATAGCGAAAGCACCCAACACGTGCATTTCGATCCAAGATGTGAAGTAATGAAGCGAAAAGTTTACTACATCTACGCCAGGAGTAGAGGTATTAGCCGCAGCACTCAACCCCTGATATAGATGCGCCAATGCCGGGATGCCGACGGCCAGCCGTGTCCCCTCAGCAATACGATGAGCCGGATAGATAACTGAGACTCTCATGAAGCGGCAATGCATGGGGATGACAAACCAGCTAAGCCAGACGCTGACAAAGCCCACGAAAAATGTCTCCTCATCCATGCCGGGAGCTGCAATAGATTCGAAAGACACCGGCGACATAATAGGAATGTAATACTGTGGTAAATCCGATTCCTTGGTCGGCAGCTTCTTTGGACCAAACCCAAAAGGGTCAGTGATACTTGCGAACTTTGGAGCCATCTTCGACAGGACATCCTCGCGAAGGAAGCAAGCAATGAAGCTCTTAAAAGTAACGCCTTGCTCCTAAGATTCCGTGAACAGACGGTCAAAGATGCCCAACGCCTTGATCAGACTTGGACGCTTGTGGCGGACAGCGTTCTCGCTAGACAGGCCATCGAGGATTGCGGGCTCGGTCTCAAAGACGTACTCATCGGGAGGCAGCAACTCCTCATAAAGTGCCCCCCGGATTGGCAGCCCCGAGATTTCATAAAATTCTTCCAAACAGATCAAAACCTCACGGTCCCCTAGAAGAAAAGTGTTGGTGGGGAGATTCCACTGGTTCAAGAATGCCTTAACCCACCAGACATGCGAAGATTGGTAGTGGAAGAGTGACGCATACATCGCCTGGTAAAGCCCGACCTTCTGCAGCCGCGCGCGATGAGTAGAAAGGATGTAACAAGCCCAGAGGAGGTAGCCCGTGGGGTGTCGACTGGTGAGTCCTATCTTGTAGATTTGCCCCCATGGTTGGGCATTACCCTGGCAAATACGTCGTCCCAGAATATCTATAGCTGGGATCGGATGGTTCGGGATACCAGTTGTCGAAGGCTCGAGCCACCCCATCGGAGTCCAATTCGGCATCTCCACGGCAAAGACTGTCCTTGGAGGGCCCATTGGCAGAAACGGAAAGGTGGGCTCTGTTGGTACTTTGCAAAGGAAACTCCGACGCCCTCGGATAATATGACCGTACCAAGCCCCCATAAAAGCAAGTTGGTGCAGCTCGGGTCATGAGCCCTGATCATCGCCATCACTTACTCATCAGATGGTGACTGAGGAAAGGCGGCCTCTGAGCAAGTGAAGGGAAAGTACGGTGTTAGTGTATATGCCCTAGAGGCCATTACTGTATCATACTAGTATGTATATTACTTGATGGAAGCTTGGGATATTCACAGTTGTATATACAATCTTGCTCGAAATGGTAGTATGCTACTTGGTTTGTCTCTACTTCAATATGTGCATGTGTTTCTTTTAGCATATCGCTTATATACATATTAGTAGAGCCCTTAGGATTTTTGCTTGATTACCAGCGTTGTGATGGCGCTCACACTCTTAGGGGCTGGGTAATCCATAAGCACATCCTTATACAGGTCCCTAGTCGTTGGACTATCGAGACAGGGCATCGATACTCCGGAGTAGACTAGCGTATGCACTTCTCATCCCAGCGTGGGAGACGGTCTATCCCATAGCCGTCAGTACGTCGTACTTGAGATAGTATGCGGGTGCTCGTTAGGTTACGAGTACACTGGACAGGACTCGTCGGGAACTGTTGGTTGGTATTATACCTATCGTCAGTTATCAGTTCCCAGGTGACATGAGTACAGCTTAGTCCGCTGACTTGACACTGTCACTTCGCCTCGAGTGTGTTCCCACTGCACTTTGATTACTACCCCGCCACAGCTCAGAGGAATCGTGCAAACAGGTAGTTTTTGGGTACAGTCCCGAAGCACTTGGAGGCAGTGACGGTTAGACAGGATTCGTCTCTCCCGGTATTGGGGGTTGACATCGCGCTGTGTCCAGGAGAGCCATTACACAAGTAGTCCCTGGCCAGGGCAAGCGAGATATACTGGTAGGTTTTCAGTGTTATCTCAGGGTGTTCTGGGCTACACTTCGACACGACTTGTACCGCTATTAGGGGACTGACGTTCACCGCCCCCTAGGCCCGCCATGCGATGTATCAGACGAACAGACCGGACTGTACGGAGACTGTCACATACAGGCTCAGTAGGAATTCAGATGGGGTCACCTCGTCAGTCTTCTTATCGGCATCTACCTGGGGACCGTTACGTACAGCTAGTGCCGCTTGCGGTCTGTGGTTAAACCCACTGCCAGCGTAGTGTCGAGTCTTTAGAGTCCCACACAGAGAGCTATTCTCCTTTAGGCAAAATGAGTAGAGGTCGCATGGTTTTGCGACAGGGTTCGTTCACATCCGCGCACTTGTGCACGTTTGCTGTCCGGACAGCTTATACTAGCGGGCTTTGGTTTAAGCCAGATCCTAGTATATGATTTGGGATTGGTTTTATCACTTTATATTCGTGTTCCTCGGATCACGAATGCGGGTGCGTATGCACAGTTGATTGAGACAGAGGAAGAGGACTTTGATTAGGGTTAATAACCATTGTCATTTTGCTAACCCGAATGCTTATGTGTGTATTATGGTTAATTGAAATTAGTTTAATATAATTGTGCATGGTTAGGGTTGTTGACCATTTGACATTCTTGACTTGTTGACCTAGGTTGACAATTTGACCATCATCATTTCATTTGGAAGATGCTCTTTGATCCTTGCAATTTGCATTAAAAATGAAATGATAATGGTCATGTCTTGATTAAGCCATGACAATTATCTCACTAATATTCAATTTACAATATTTCACACATATATGTGAGAATGCTTCATTATTCTCTCATTCTATCATATATTTTCTCTCTCTTGCTCTTCCTCTTCCTCAAGCTCTCCCCTCTCATGTGTTGAGAAACGCTTGAGCTTGAGAGAAAACCTCTTCTAGATAATCTTTACTCTCATCTAGGGTTCTAGGATTAGCACTTCTAGCACCTTAGTTACTTCTAGCTTGAAGTTGAAGCCAAAGATTGAGGCTTTTGGGTGGATCCTTCTTCGACTCGAGAAGGCGACAAGGCGATCTCTTTCTTACACTCCAAGGAGCAAGGAGAGAAGGACATAAAGCCCTAGGTATAACCATTCTTCCTTGTGGCTAATTTCTAGTTAACTTTTAGTTAGTTTTGTTTAGTAAAGATCCCGACTTTGTCTAGTCCATGTTGCCTAGAGTAGTAAAAATCCGATTTTATTCCGTTTTCCACCTCCCCGCAAGCACCGGGGAGGGCAACGTGGACTTACATACGGAACGGAAGTCATTGTACCTGAAATAAAATAAGGAGAAACTGTTAAAAACGAAGCCAGCAGTATATATATATGATTATAAATATATATATAAAAAGACAGTGAAAGAAAGCAACAGCAGACTTTTTTTTTGGGACCACTGGTTACAAAACATATGGGTCCCACAGAATCAGGATGACGGCTCGTTAATAATGAGGCCAAGCAATTATAATGAGACAAAAGGAAGATTCTAATTAAATAGGCAGTGGATTTCAAGTGACCCTACACATTCCCCTAAAAAGAAATCCATTTTGGACTCTGTGATAAATCAAACAGAATCAAGGGAATTAAATTCCCAAGAAGAGACATTACAAACTTCTTCTTCTCGGTTGTGAGAGAAACAACTCAGGGCAAGGAAACCCCAAGAAGTCCCCATGGGAAAAACTTAGGAATTAAATTCCTTTTTGAAAAAGGGAATTAAATTCCCAGAGATTTTTTGTTCCAGAGCCAGAGCTCCTTGATGATGGAATTAAATTCCATGGAGAAGATAACCGACACCACCACCGGTCCCTAAAGATCTGAGAAACTTTTAAAAAAATCTAGCATTTGAAGTTAAAATGGTTTTCTGTTCTTGTTGAGAAACTTGAAGAAAATGGGTTCTTGTTAAAAGGGGAAAACCCTTGGTATGGATTTAAAATCCAGAGAGTTGTATGTGTATGAAAGCTCTTCGATCATTCAAAGATCATTACCTGAGGAAAAGGAATTCTTCAACAGAGTTAAACTCTGGAAAATATTTGAGGCAGAGAACTAAGCTCTGGAAAGGGAGAATTAAATTCTCAAAGGAAGAAGGTTATCAAAAGAGGAAGATGAAAAGTGGAGGCGCTTCTGAAGAGACTCCTGCATTTATAGGATGTGATGGAAAACGTTTCATCTACCCTACTCCCTAGACAGATCCAACGGTCACAAAAATGACAGCGTTGTACTCAAGTGCAGACACGTGAGAGCAACGCTGTGGGGGAATTTGTTCCCTGATTAAAAAATCAGGAAAAACTTCAAAAGAGCCATCACGTGCTCATACGTGACCAATGGTCACGTGTTAACACGTAATGGTTAAAGCAGCAGCGCAAAATAGCGCAGAGAAGAGAGGCCATTCGGGGGTCACGTGCGCACACGTGACCAGGGGTCACGTGCGCACACGTGACCAGGCGTCATGTGCTCACACGTGACCAAAGTTCACGTGTCAACACGTGACTGGCTTTAAAAGTCTCGCGGTTTAATAGAATTAAATTCTAAAAGATCATTTAAATCTTTCCAAAATAGAGAAGAATTATGGAAAACCGTTGGATTAAAAATCCAGGGGTGATTAAATGTCACCAATTTATGGAAAAATCTTAGACAAGGAAAGATTTCTCCCAAATCTCACCAGAAATAACAAATCGAATATCTTTGGATTAAAAATCCAACGGTGAATAAAATTCACCTGATAATCTAAAGGCTCGGATTAATTATGAAAAACAAATCAAATCTTTCAATAAGAGATTTACCAAACAAATTGATTCTTTTCCTCCTCCTATAAATATGAGTCGAGAGGAGAGCACAAGATATAGAAGTTTGGAGAGAAAACTTTGAAGAGAATTTTAGTATCTTGAAAATCCAGAAAGAAAACCCTAGGTGAGAAAAAGAAAGGGGATCAAAACTTCAGAAAAAAGAGAATTTAATTCTCAAAAATCTAAGAGTTTAACTCTTTTGCGAAGAATTTAGTTTCTTCCTCTGGTAGAGGATCTGCAAAGAGCACATCTCCCCATAACTTGAGAATTTAATTCTCATCGGGTTGAGATCCTGCCATGCAGATCCAAAACTTAGAGGGGGAATCGAGTTTAGAGAATTTAATTCTCCCAAAGATATAGGAATTTAATTCCTTCCAAAATAAAATTGGGGTCTAACCCTATATGAGAATTCAATTCTCCAAAATTATAGGAATTTAATTCCTTCAAGATGGACAGAACTAGGGTTTAACCCTAATTGAGAATTTAATTCTCTCAAGCTCATAGGAATTTAATTCTTCTTAAAATGAAATTAGGGTTTTCACCCTATATAAGAATTTAATTCTTTACATATATGGGAATTTAACTCCTCTAAAAAGAAAATTAGGGTTTAACCCTACCTAAGAATAAAATTCTTCCAAAGAAAATAGGAATTTAATTCCTCCAAAATTATAGCTACGGTTTAACCCTATGAAGAATTTAAATCTTAAAAAAGATAAAGAGATCTTCAAACAGGCAAAGAACCAGAGTCACGTGTCCCCACGTGACCCCTGTAAAGATCCACAGAAAAGAACTCAGAGGCAACGCCTCACGTGCTCCACGTGACCCCTGAAGCACAGAAAGAAAAGGCAAAAGAAATAGAAGCTCAGGGCGCTCTCACGTGTTACCACGTGACCCCTTGGCAAATCAGCACACAAATCCCCGTCACGTGTCAGCACGTGATGCTCCAAAATAAAATATGGAAAGTAGGTGGGGGGTCACTGCTGGTGTCAGCCTGTCAAAGACCGATGTCCTTTAGGTAGCAGGAGCGGGAGCTAGAGCCGTCAATCTTGTAAAGACCGACTTCTTAGCAAGGGAAGTCGTCTTGACGACTTCAGGAGCAGGACCGGTCACTTTCTTAGAAGCAGCCTTCTCTGGGATTGTAGGCCCCATCGTGGGTCCACATAAACTTTGGCCCAGTCTGGCGAAGACCGAGGAGCTGGAGCTGGACAACCCGTTAGGGGGGCCGCGGTAGTAGCAAGCCGATCAAAGACCGATTTCTTGGGAGCTTCTGGTGTTGGTACAGAGGTGCTGAAACTCATCGGTGGGAGCATAGTCCCAAAGAACAATCCGGTAGTGGCCTGAGTCACCTGGTCCACCGGCATCGTGAATAGCGAAGCAGCTTGGGGTCCGTAGGCTATACCTCCTGGCGAGGCGGAGCGTGAGTTGCAGTTGCAGTTGGAACACTTCCCACAAGTAGATGCCATTGATCCTTTTGCTTTCTGCAATAAGCAAAACGCCAAATCTTAGTACCTTGTAACCCAAGGGCAACCATTAGCGAACCGTGTTTGGTTCGCGAGTCACGACACACGAAGTGTGGAGTGGAAAGAGGAAAAGGTCCCACCGGGCGTGCCAGAATCAGTTCCCCTCCGAATGACGGCGCGACTGGGACGTCTTGCCTGAGATTCGGGGGCAGATGCTAATTGGTGCTATCCATCCACCTCTTCGAAGATGCCAAGTTGATTTATGGCACCGTGTATCGAAGGTTTAAACGGATGCGTCCGATGTAGCAGACTTCGTCAGATTCCCCCTCGCTTGAGGGGTTTTTGATTGTGGGGACGCTCTTCCCTGCAGGCGCAAGCCCCTGCAGTTAATTACGCTACCGCATCGCGGTAACAACTTTCTCCTTCTCCAGAATTTCACTTCGTGTCGTGTGTGTTTGTTTTGTGTTTAGTTGCCCATGGATTGTATACGGAGACTGAATAATGCCGTCGCCCGTAGGACGTGGACTAGTCTAAATCCGTATTATCTTAGATTTGGGTTTGGGGGTTTTGGGTTTAAGGATACGTTAGCCTCATTCGAGGCTAAGATCGACTTAAACGTTTGTTAAGGATACGTTAGTCTAGTTTCCAGACTAAGATCAACTTAACGGGATCGTTTAGATCCAACAATAGAGCAATTAAGGGAGCCCTGTTGTTTAGTTTAGTGACATTGCGGTCAATAAGTAGTTTAAGGACATTGCGGTCCATGGGTAGTTTAAGGACATTGCGGTCCAATGTTAGTTTTAAGACATCTCGGTCGAGGTTAAGGACGTCATAGTCCATGGGTTTAAGGACCCCACAGTCCGTTGTTAGTTTTAAGACATCTCGGTCAAGGTTAAGGACCTCATAGTCCATGGGTTTAAGGACCCCACAGTCCGTGGTTAGTTTTAAGACATCTCGGTCAAGGTTAAGGACCTCATAGTCCATGGGTTTAAGGACCCCACAGTCCGTATCAATGTGTGGTCATCGGGACCCATCACCTCTTTGAAGACGTTGAGGGATTACAATGCCAAGTATCAAAGGAGTGAAGAGATGTACCCTTGAACCGGGGTGGATTAAATAGTCGTTGGCCCAATTTGGGATCAAGACCAATTAATTATGTTATGAGCCCATTAGCCCAGTTAAGTCTGAATTGAGGACTTATGGCCATCTTGGGCTAAGTCCAATCATGTTTGGAATATTGGCTTCCTATTGGTCCATTGAAGAAGAGGCTTTGCCTCTGGCCATTAATTCAACAGTGTTGAACACTGGGATCAAGTTAGTGTTTTAACACTAAAAGACAGTTCGTGTTAGACACCAGCAACAAGGGGTTCAAATTAGTGTTAAACACTAGAGCAAATCGGTGTCAAACACTAGCAGCAGAGGCTTCAAATTAGTGTTGAACACTAAGAAATTCAGTGTTAAACACTGCAAATAAAGTTCTTTGATTAGTGTTGAACACTAAGGCCAAACAGTGTTTTTAACACTGGATTCAGGGGTTCCAATTTTAGTGTTAAACACTAAGGCAAGAGGGGTCACGTGGTAACACGTGAGGACGCCCTCCCTTCGTTTGTTCTGCTGAGAATATTGCATCTTTTAGAGCATCACGTGACGGGCATTTAAATGCTTGTATGTTAAAGCCTCTGCCAAGGGTCACGTGGGTCACGTAAGGCACTGCCTCAAAGGGCCTTTTCTGTGGGACTTTTCGGGGGTCACGTGGTGACACGTGGCCCTGCCTATATGTATGTTTTTTTAGAAGATCTGTTAATCCCTTTCAAGAATTAAATCCCTAGTAGGGTTGAACCCTAGCAATAATTTTTAGAGGAATTAAATTCCCCTAAAATTTAAGGAATTAAGGAATTAAATTTTAGAGGCTTTAAGGAATTAAATTCCCACTCTCTTTTAAAGAATTATTCTGAGGAATGAGATTCTGTCATAGGGTGAAACCCTAATTTCTTCTTTCTTAAGGGAATTAAATTCCTGTTATTTTAACAGAACTAAGTTCTTAACTAGGGTTAAACCCTGATTCTGTTTATCCTGAAGGAATTAAATTCCCATAACATAGGGTCAAACCCTAATTTTATTTTAAAGGAATTAAATTCCTATAGTTCTGTGAGAATTAAATTCTCAAGCTTCCATTCCCTCTCTATGCTTTAGATCTGCATGGCAGGATCTCAACCCATTGAGAATTAAATTCTCAACTCAAGGGGAGATGTGCACTTTACAGATCCTCCACCAAAGAGAGAACTATGTTCTTCTGTTTTATATCAGAGTTAAACTCTGTTGAGAATTAAATTCTCTTTTCCTTTCAAAAAGCCTTCCCTTTCTTACCTAGGGTTTTCTTTTGCAGAAGATCCAAATTTCTCCAAAGTATCAAGGCTCTCCTCTTTTTTTATGTATCGATTCCTTTCTGCATCTCCCTTTTCTGTGTGTCTCTTGGCTCCTATTTATTGGAGAAGCAGCCGAATCAATTAGTTTTGGTGAATCTTTCATTGAGAGATTTGATTTTTATTCACCATTCGTTTTGGACCTTTTGATTATTAGGTGAATTTTATTCACCATTGGATTTTAAATCCAGAGATTCTCCTTTGTTATTTCGGTTAGATTTTAAGAGGAAATCTTTCCAAGTTCAGGCTTTTTCCATAGATAGGTGATATTTAAGAATCTTTAAATCTTTAATTCAACCGGTTCCTTTAGAAAGATTTGAGAGCCCTTTTCTCAGAATTTAATTCTGTTAACAGTTAGGCTTTAAGAGCCGGTCACGTGTGGCCACGTGACCCTTGGTCACGTGTGGGCACGTGACCCCCTTGGAACGAGCCCTCTTCTTCTTTTTGCGCTCTGCCTTCTGGCCGCTGCTTAGCCGTCACGTGCCACCACGTGACCCCTGGTCACGTGTGAGCACGTGACCCTCGTCTGGAGCCTTTTTCTTGATTGAGTCTGCTGCTTTTGAGTGTCACGTGCCAACACGTGACCCTGGTCACGTGGGAGCACGTGACCCTTTCTGAAGCCCTTTTCTTTGATGTAGTTCAGGGAACCGGTTTGCCTTTGAAGCAGCTTTTAAATGTCACGTGCCAACACGTGACCCAGGTCACGTGGGAGCACGTGACCCTTTCTGAAGCCCTTTTCTTTAATGTACAAGGGAAGCTGAATCTGCCTTGCCGATGCTTTTAAATGTCACATGCCAACACGTGACTGCTGGTCACGTACTAGCACGTGATGCCTCCTTCGTAACCTTTCCTGATTTTAAATCAGGAAACAGATGCCTTCCTGAATGAGATTCATCTGAAAAGTAAAGCCAATCGGGAGCATGAGATGGCCATATTTGAAAGAGCCAAACGCCGACGACTAGACGAAAGTGTTGAGACACTCCTACCGAATTAAGGAACATTCGTCGCGGATAAAAACAAGTTCAAGATGAGGAAAAGGTTTGCTAATGCCATATCAATGGGAATGAAGCTACCACCCTCTAAAGGAAACACTCCCGGTGAAGCAGAAACACGTCCTAGCTACTACTTATATCATCGAAAGGTTTCGCACCCTACTGAAGAGTGCGATGCTTTTAAAAGATGTGGCAGGGATATATTGCTCACCGGCAACATTTCAAGTGGATGAAACACAAAACTCGTCGGGAGCAAAGAAGTGCGACCGAGGAGCATAAAAGAACTGCCGGTAACTGTCGCACGATCAACGCCGGAGGATCGCAGGTTCTCACCTTTGGGAGCGACTCTGACAAGGAAATGGCTCTGGGTCCTCTCTTTAAAGAATCCACCTTGGGGAAGGAGGAAGAACCGAAGGCCTGTGAAAACATTCAGCTGCGCAACCGCACGCTTCCAGAAAATAATCTCGGACCCACAAGTAGAAAAAATAAGGGAAAAGAAAATGTCTCTGAGGATATCGCCCTGGATGACCAAGTCACGAAAGAGCTGACTGCCAAGGACCCGCCAACGAAGAACAAGGTGGACTACAACGTTCTGGCACACTTGAGGAAGTTACCTTCGAAGCTCAGCATTCTCGACGCTCTTTTACTATCCAAAGAAGCGAGAGATTCAATGATCAAGGCGCTACAAGAGCCAGAGCAATTCCAAGCTTTTCTCGCCGAAGAAAAGATGAAGGACGAGCTGGAGGAAGTACACACAGCCGATATCACCTTCGGCGACGAGGATCTCCTCCTTGGGACGTGCGAGCACAACCGTCCCCTTTATATCTCAGGATACTGCCACGATATAAAGATAGGCAAAATCCTGTTCGACAATGGGTCTTCCGTCAATCTTCTCAACATGCGAGTGTTGAAAGAAATCTGCATGAGCGCCCAGCATCTCTCTCGTGATAAAATCACCATCTCTGGTTTTGACTCCCAGTCATCACGGACTCTCGGGTCTGTGATATTGACATTACGATTCGGACTACTTGTCACGGATATTAATTTCCATATCATTGACGCCAAGACATGCTATAACGCTTTACTCGGCCGGCCTTGGTTACACGAGTACAATATTATCCCGTCTACAAAACATTAGTGTATGAAATACTTTAAGGATGGTTTCGAGTATACCGTAACAGGAGAGCCGAATCCATTCTCCGTGAATGATGTCCGCAAGTACGAAGATGCAAAATACTTTTTGCCAAATTTCGAGGACACGGAGAGATGTCACAAACCGGAGAACAAAGCTGTCACCACCATTCCAGTCTTCGGGAGTGATACTGAAGAAGAGAAAGCGATAGTTTATTCAGGTCCACCCCAGCACAACAAGTCAGGACCGTCCGCTCCTATGTTGATCTTCGACAGCAACTCGGAAGACGAGGTCCGTGCTATATTCTCCGCTCGGCCTTCAATACAAACATTCGCTGATGAAGAGCAAAGTTTGCAAGTTGCCATGGTTCTGCCCAAATATCATAAAGAACTAGACGCGCTTGATACCTACAGTGTAGAAGAGCTGCAGACGCTCTATGTCCCTCCCAGGCGAGAAGGCGAAAAGGCGATCCTATTCTACCGCTTCGGGGAAACCAAAGTGGAGAAAGAAATCTGGCACGGCACGGATTCTACACTTGACAGGCTCTAGCCCATCCGTCTGCCTAGATATTACACAGAAGGCTTGAAAAGGCTATTGAAGCGCCAAGGGATACCTTTCAAACAAACCACTCGAAAAGCTAAGTTCTATGACAGGATCTGGAACGTTCCCGGAACTCAGCGCAAGTTGCCTAACGGGAGAATAGAAGCGATCGGGCTTGGATATGTTCAGTCCAAGAAACGGGAGCTACTCCGCGACTGCTATGTCGTACATGACTTTGATGAAGAAGGGGATGCTCAATGGGAGAATGCTAACCTTGAACCAGAAAGAGTCCCCGACGTGAAAATGCCCAGTCCGTCGTTCGAAGAACAAATGGACAAGCTTATAAGGGAAGCTGGTCAAAAAGTTCGAGACGGCCATAATCGCGAAATGGCCATCTACGAGAAAGCCAGGACGCAACGCCTTCTTCAACAGGCTGCGAAAGATGAAGATGCCCCTCCTTGTCAACCTGTTGTACGAAAGGCCCGACGCAGAGGCTGAAACAAGTCAAAGAGCGAAAAAGACGTTCGACGGAGACAAAGCGGGACCAAGAAGTCACGCGATCAGGAATCGAGCGGTCCGGATTTTTCCCTTATGAAGAAGATGAGTCGGGCATACTCTTTTCCTCAAGACAAGACAAAAAAGATACTTGACCTTGCCATAAGACATCAAATGCTTACGCTCCCGGAGTCTAAGCACCCCTAGCAAGCTAACGAGGTCTCTCATCCAGACTATTGCTCTTATCACCGAGCAATAGGACACCCTCTTGAAGACTGCTTCACCTTCAAGAACTGGGTCGAAGACCAATATCAGCTCGGTAAGTTCGCTCTATCCAACAGTGGGAGGATAACACCACCGCAGAAGCATGAACCCAAATCCATGAGGATAGACCCAGATCCACATCGTTCTGGGAAGTGAGCTCGTACTTGTCATATGATAACGATATCAAAAGAAGAACCCGAGAATATGGATGACCTTCCCAAGTGCTTCGAATACAATGATGACGAGGTGATCTCAGAGTTTCCACCGGCACCAAAAGAGCTGGAAGATGGAATACACACCACTGCAGATAACCTCAAGAAAATTGATTTGGGGACGGCAAGTGACCCGCGACCTACATTCGTCGGTGAGCTGCTATCTGAAGAAAGGGTAGCTGCGCTAAAAGACGTGCTTATGCAGCATAGAGATTGATTCGCATGGAACTATTCCAAAATGCCAGGATTAGATCCAGAGATTGCGGTCCACAAATTGACGATATCCCCGGACGTCAAGCCAATCAAACAAGCACCGAGAAGAATGCGGCTCGAGCTTGAGATGAGTATCAACACCGAGGTCAAGAAGCTAATCGACTCTGGCTTCATCCAAGAGGTTCAGTATCCTGATTGGATCGCCAACATCATCCCAGTGATGAAGAAGAATGGGACGGTGCGCATCTGCGTAGACTTTCGAGATCTCAATAAAGCCTGCCCGAAAGACGACTTCCCAGTACCGGTCACCGAGTTGATGATAGACAATACGTCCACTCATGAAGTCTTCTCCTTCATGGACGGATCGTCGGGATATAATCAGATAAGGATGCATCCCGAAGACCAGAAGCACACCGCTCTCCGGACCCCTCTGGGTATATTCTGCTACAAGGTGATGCCCTTCGGTCTAAAGAACCCCGGTGCCACCTATCAGAGGGCCATGACGAAGATCTTCGATGACCTTATACATGAAATCGTCGAATGCTATATCGACGACTTCATGGTAAAAAGCAAATCATACGAGGAACATCTCAAGCATCTGAAGATCGTATTTCAACGCCTTCGGCAATACAACTTGAAGATGAATCCTCTCAAATGCGCGTTCGGAGTTTCCTCAGGCAAATTCTTAGGATTCATCATCCGACACCGAGGCATCGAGATAGATCCATCAAAGATCAAGGCGATTATAGAAATGCCCCCACCAAGAACTCTCAAACAATTGCGGTCTCTCTAAGGGAAGCTCGCGTATATCCGGCGATTTATAGCCAATCCCTCTGGCAAGTGCCATCCGTACAGTCACTTGATGAAGAAAGGGACCCCATTCGTCTGGGATCACAAATGCCAAGGCGCACTGGACGAAATCAAGCAATACTTGCAGAATCCGCCAGTACTAGCCTCTCCGGTCAGGGGAAAGCCCCTTATTCTTTACACAACAGCCCTCGAAGGTTCCTTAGGCGCATTATGGGCACAAGAGAACAACCAAGGGAAGGAGAGAGCCCTCTACTATTTGAGTCGAGTTCTCCTGGGGGAAGAAAGCAATTATTCTCCCATCGAAAAACATTGCCTGGCATTGATCTTCGCGATAACGAAGCTCAGGCACTATGCATTGGCGCATGAAGTCCGTTTCATATCGAAGGTGGATCCTCTCAAATATCTGATGTCAAAAGCCATATTGATAGGTCGGCTCGCTAAATGGGCCTTGCTCCTGATGGAGTTCTCAATAACTCATCAGCCTCTTAAGGCAGTGAAAGGCCAGGCTATCACTGACATCCTCGCTGAACATCCGATACCAGCCGATTCTCCCTTGAATTGCGAACTGCCAGACGAACATGCGTTTGATGCGATCGACTGAAGTGGTACCCGGTGGAAACTTTATTTCCATGGAGCGTCTTCCATGAAGAAGCGCAAACAGAACGCGCCTATAATCATATCAGGGGTAGGCCTTGTCTTCATGACCCCATAAGGAGGGATAATGCAATTCGCCTTCTCCTTGACAGAGCCGAGGACGAACAATGAAGCCGAATACGAGGCTTTGATAGCAGGCCACGAGATCGCCATCGACATGGGAATTGAAAACCTCCTCATATACGGAGACTCCCAACTGGTCGTCAGTCAAGTAAACGGCGATTATCAAACGTGCAAACCAGAGCTGGTAAAGTACGGCGAGAGAGTACAGCAACTGCTGACCCAAATACCTTCCTACATGCTGGAAAGCATACTGCGTGCAGAAAATAGCAAAGCGGATGCACTAGCTAAGCTCGTTAAAGAACTGGCCGACGAGAACCTCGATGACGTGAGGATCGTTGTGCAAAGCCGTCGGGTCCTCGCACTAGCGGAAATATCTCCGGAATCATTCGAGGGAAAGGAAGCGACTGAGCAGACGGCCCTGCAAATAAAAGACCAAGAAATGGTTGAGGATTGGAGAGAAGTCTTTATAGACTACTTCAAATCCCATCGAACACCTGAAGATGCGTCCTAAAAACATCAGCTCATGAAGTGAACCCTATCTTTCGCCTTTGTCAATGATACTCTGTACAAGAGGTCATTTGATTCCCTATGGCTAAGATGCCTGGGACCTGAAGAGGCAAAAAGAGTCGTCCAAGAAGTTCACGACGGACTCTGCGGTTTTCACCAAGCCGAAACGAAGATGAAGCTGAAGATTAAAAGGATGGGTTATTATTGGCCCACGATAATCCAGGACTGCCTCGAGTATGCGAAGAAATGCCACTCGTGCCAGATTCATGAGGACTTTATCCATCAACATCCAAATCCACTACATCCAACGGTGGCTAGCTGGCGATTCGAAATGTGGGGAACTGACATAATAGGCCCCATCGAACCAGCATCGTCCAGGGGACATCGATTCATTTTGGCGAC
The DNA here is from genome assembly GCA_030015575.1 of Agapanthus africanus. Classification (NCBI taxonomy): domain Eukaryota; kingdom Viridiplantae; phylum Streptophyta; class Magnoliopsida; order Asparagales; family Amaryllidaceae; genus Agapanthus; species Agapanthus africanus. The sequence goes on from CM057348.1 coordinate 162,230,325, forward strand.
GACTGATTACTTCTCCAAATGGGCAGAAGCAGTACCGCTGAGAGAAGTGAAGACGGAGAATATCCTCCACTTCTGCAAGACGCACGTTATTTATCGGTTTGGAACTCTGCGGCGGATCATCTCCGATAACGGGCCAGCCTACAGAAGCCACAAGATTAGCCGCTTCGCACAACAGCACAACATAGACTGGAGATACACCTCGGTTTATAATCCCCGAGCCAACGGTCTAGCTGAAGCTTTTAACAAGACCCTGACAAAGATCGTGAAGAAGACGGTGTCCCGAAATAAAAAAGACTGGCATGAGAGAATGCAAGAAGCTCTGTGGGCATATCAAACTACGTTCAAGACGGCCACGAACACAACGCCGTACGCGTTGGTATTCGGTACAGAAGCGGTACTCCCCCTCGAGATAGAGTTACCCTCTCTACGAGTGGAAGTCCATTATGAGCTAACGGACGAAGAGAATGCTCACCTTCGGCTTAAGGAGATCGATGCCCTTGATGAAACCCGACTCCTGGCGCAGCAAAATCTGGAAGCTTATAAAGCAAAGATGACGCGCTCATATGAAAGATTGACTAGGCCGAGGACATTCCGCCAAGGCGAACTCATGCTAGTGGTCAAAAGACCTATGATCTCCAATCGCGCCAAGCGGGGAAAATTCGAGCCGAACTATAAAGGCCCATACATCATAGACAAGGTCTACCAGGGTGGAGCCTATCTACTCATGGACATGCATGGTGAAAGACCTTTCAGGCCAATAAACGGTCGCTTCCTGAAGAAGTACTACGCTTGACGAGTCACGGCCTAGGTCAATGTTAGATGACGACGACTATGTCCGCTCGCTATCTTTCTAAGCCCAAACTCTACAAGTAGTAACCGGCTTACTTTACAGCGGACCGAAACGTCCTTAAACTAACAGCGGACCAAAACGTCCTTAAACTAACAGCGGACCGAAACGTCCTTAAACTAACAACGGGACCGAAACGTCCTTAAAACTAACAGCGGACCACTATGTCCTAAAACTAGCTGTTGACCGAGATCTCGATAAACTACGGTGGATTGCAGCATCCCAAACCTAATACAAAAAAAATAAGAAGAAGAAGAAGAAAACGGTATGTCCATAAGCAAAATAGGCACGAATGAAAACCCGAAAGGGATCCGTGAGTAAAAACAGCAGGGCTACCGGCGAGTCTTGTGAAAACCTGAAACGGCGCAACCTCGTTCGAATAAAAAAAGGAGGAAAAAAACAAAAAAAGGAAAAACGGTATGTCCATAAGCAAAATGGGCACGGATGAAAACCCGAAAGGGCTCTGTGAGTAAAAACAGCAGGGCTACCGGCGAGTGTTTGTGAAAACCCGAAAGGGCGCAACCTCGTTAAGAGACACTTGCAAGGTCCTCTTGACTTTGTAAGGAAAAACCACCCGCGTGAAATCCTTACGACTCACAAGGGAGCAACACACTTAGGGATCCCCACGATTCCTAAGGAGAAATTACACTTGCGAGATCCTGACGATGCGTAAGGAGAATCCTCTTATGAGACCCTCATGGCTCATAAGATTTGAAAGTCTTAAGCTACAGAGACCTGACCATGTTCTTAAGCAACCCCCACAACCTCCGATACTGCCCTACAAGCGGTGCAACACTGACTTTTGTATACAATCCATGGGCACGAATAAACATTTCCCTAACCAAGTCCCATCCGTGACTAGGGATATGTCTATATGGTGAACAACCCTTGTAAGTCCTCTCGACTTATAAGGAGAAAACCCTCTTGTAAGATCCATACGACTTAAAAAAGAACATACACTTAGGAGTCCCCACGATTCCTATGGAGAAAACGCACCTACGAGATCCTCACGACTCGTAGGGAGAAATACCTTTATGAGACCCTTACGGCTCATGAAGTCAAAGTCTTAGTCGACAGAATCCTAACCCTGTTTGCTAAGCCACCTTTGTTCAATATTGACAGAGGCATATGATGATCCGCTCCTGGCAATATCCCAGTTGTAGCGGTGCTGATGCCGAAATCTAATCCCAAGCTTGCGGTAAAGAGCTAGCAAGCCTCACATGCATACGAAATAGCCGAAATGATGGGGCAACTTGCAACAAAATCAGCAAGTAAAAATGTATGTATGCAAAATAGCCGAAATGATTGGGCAACTCGCAATAGAAAAACAACGAGTGAAAATAAGATAAATAGCCGAAATGATTGGGCACCGCGAAAAATAGCCGAAATGATGGGGCAATCGCGACCTTCGCGATATAAAAGCTGAAATGATAGAGCATCGCGGAAAGAAATAAAAAATAATAATAATGATGGATGAAATTTATGCCCTACAGGTGATATTACATCAATCCCTGTATACAATCCAGGGGCGCAAAGAAAGAAGGAATCACACTCCTCCTCCCCAGGTTTCATCAGAAGAAGATGCCAAATCTCGATGGGTCACAGATAGCCTGGAGATCATCTCAACATTCGTCTCAGCAGACACAACATCAAGTAAAGCGGAACAGCGGCAACTCCCAGTTCCATGACTCGGCGGTGTACAGATGACCGAGAGTCAAATTCCGACTCCGTGAAATGCGGATAAAGTCAACCCTTCCTGGCTACGTGGAACGCGGATTACGTCACTTCTGACTCCGTGGAAAACGTCCAGAGCGGATCCTGGTCCTCGCAGAGCACGGCAGTGAACCCGTGTGAAGCATCCAGAGTGGAGCCAAGTCCTCGCCGAACACGGCAGTGAACCCGTGGGAAGCATCTAGAGCAAAATTCCTGGTCAGGTGGAACGCGGATAACGTCACTTCTGACCCCGTGGAAAACGTCCAGAGCGGATCCCGGTCCTCGCAGAGCACGGCAGTGAACCCGTGTGAAGCATCCAGAGCGGAGCCTAGTCCTCGCCGAACACGGCAGTGAACCCGTGGGAAGCATCTAGAGAAAAATTTCTGGTCATGTGGAACGCGGATAACGTCACTTCTGACCCCGTGGAAAATGTCCAGAGCGGATCCTGGTCCTCGTAGAGCACGGTAGTGAACCCATGTGAACCATCCACAACGGAGCCTAGTCCTCGCCGAACACGGCAGTGAACCCGTGGAAAGCATCTAGAATAAAATTCCTGGTCACGTGGAACGCGGATAACGTCACTTCTGACCCCGTGGAAAACGTCCAGAGCGGATCCTGGTCCTCGCAGAGCACGGCAGTGAACCCGTGTGAAGCATCCAGAGCGGAGCCTAGTCCTCGCCGAACACGGCAGTAAACCCGTGGGAAGCATCTAGAGCAAAATTCCTGGTCACGTGGAACGCAGATAACGTCACTTCTGACCCCGTGGAAAACGTCCAGAGTGGATCCTGGTCCTCACAGAGCACGGCAGTGAACCCGTGTGAAGCATCCAGAGCGGAGCCTAGTCCTCGCCGAACACGGCAGTGAACCCGTGGAAGCATCTAGAGCAAAATTCCTGGTCACGTGGAACGCGGATAACGTCACTTCTGACCCCGTGGAAAATGTCCAGAGCGAATCCTGGTCCTCGCAGAGCACGGCAGTGAACCCGTGTGAATCATCCAGAGCGGAGCCTAGTCCTCGCCGAACACGCAGTGAACCCGTGGGAAGCATCTAGAGCAAAATTCCTGGTCACGTGGTACGCGGATAACGTCACTTCTGACCCCATAGAAAACCTCCAGAGCGGATGCTGGTCCTCGCAGAGCACGGCAGTGAACCCGTGTGAAGCATCTAGAGCGGAGCCTAGTCCTCACCGAACATGGCAGTGAACCCGTGGGAAGCATCTAGAGCAAAATTCCTGGTCATGTGGAACGCGGATAACATCACTTCTGACCCCGTGGAAAACGTCTAGAGCGGATCGTGGTCCTCGCAGAGCACGGCAGTGAACCCGTATGAAGCATCCAGAGCGGAGCCTGGTCCTCGCCAAACACAGCAGAAAACCCGTGGGAAGCATCCAGAGCAAATATCGGACTGTGGGGTCCTTAAACTCACGGACTATGATGTCCTTAACCTCGACCGTGATGTCTTAAAACTAACAATCAAGCATAATGATTTTAAACTGATTTTACCTTGGTTCAAGGGTACATCTCTTCACTCCTTTGAAATTTGTCGTTGTAATTCCTCAACGTCTGCAAAGAGGTGACGGGTCCCGATAACCACATATAACATTGGACTGTGGAGTCCTTAAATCCACGGACTATGATGTCCTTAACCTCGACCGTGATGTCTTAAAACTAACATTGGACTGTGGAATACTTAAATCCACGGACTATGATGTCCTTAACCTTGACCGTGATGTCTTAAAACTAACATCGGACTGTGGAGTCCTTAAATCCACGAACTATGATGTCCTTAACCTCGACCGTGATGTCTTAAAACTAACATCGGACTGTGGGGTCCTTAAACCCATGGACTATGATGTCCTTAACCTCGACCGTTATGTCTTAAAACTAATATTGGACTGTGAGGTCCTTAAACTCACGGACTATGATGTCCTTAACCTCGACCGCGATGTCTTTAAACTACGGTATCCTGGAAAACGTCCAGAGCGGAGCCTGGTCCTGCCAAACACGGCAGTAAACCTGTGGGAAGCACCCAGTGCAACCCCTGACTCCGTGAAATGCGGATAAGGACAACTTCACCCATCACTTGCGGGTCCTCACGACTCGTAAGGAAGAAAATTCTCTTGTGAGATCCTTACGACTTTCAAGAGAAAACACACTTAGGGATCCTCACGATTCTTAAGGATAAATTACACCTATGGGATCCTCTCGACCAGTAGGGAGAAAATTGTTTATGAGACTTTAACGACTCATAAAGTTGAAAAGTCTTAGGTGACAGATCCTAACCCTGTTTTCTAAGAAATCACCACTCTATAAAGAGCCTAAGACTGACAACTATACGCTATCTATAGACCGCACTTGCTAAAGTCACATGGCAAACAACACAGCAAGAAAAAAGAAAGCAGAGAAATGACACAAGATATTACGAAGAACGTGTATCTTTTATTCATGAATTCGATTGGGTACAAAATACATCGTATTAAAGAATAATAGAAAAAATACATTACAAATAGTACAAAATTTTTATTGAGAGGAAAGCGCTTTCAATAATCCAGTCAGCCGCTCGCGCACTTCCCTCAGCCCCTCTTCCTGATCAGCTGCCGCGGCCAACTCTGCTTCAACCTGGGCTCGCTGCTACAAATAAGACAAGAGTTGTTCCTCAACGGCCCGCTGAGCTGCTTCACGATCTTGTGCATCCCGCTCAATGACATCAAGCTTCTGTCTCAATGTTAACCCATTAGAGATACATCGCAGAAGGCCTTCAAAGATAACTTTCAACTGAGCAGCGTTCGCGTCGACCTCAGCACGCAGTCAAGCAGACTAGCTTGAAGTTTCCTTACATTCCCTTTGCTTTAAAGCCACTTCTTGTTCAAGATGGCGGAAGTAAGAAACGCTCTTCTCGATCCATGTCGCCCGTTGAGTGCTCATAGCCAGAATCTCAGGTGCGGGACTGTTCCCCTCCGAACAGCAGCCAAGACGTGGACGACTTGCCTGAAATTCGGGGCAGATGCTATTTGGTTTTATCCGTCCACCTCTCCGAAGAGGCCAAGTTGATTTATGGCACCGTGTATCGGAGGTTTAGACGGATGCGACCGATATAGCAGACTTCGTCAGATTCCCCCTCGCTTGAGGGGTTTTCGATTGTGGGGACGCTCTTCCCTGCAGGCGCAAGCTCCTGTGGTTAATTATGCTACCACTTCGCAGTAACAACTTTCTCCTTCTCCAGAATTTCACTCCGTGTCGTGGGTGTTTGTTTTGTTTGTGGTTGCCCGTGGATTGTATACAGAGACCAATTTATGTCGTCACCCGTAGGACGTGAATTAGTCCAAATCCGTGTTTACTTGGATTTGGGTTTGGGGTTTTGGTTTGAGGATACGTTAGCCATATTTGAGGCTAAGATCAACTCAAACGTTTGTTAAGGATACGTTAGTCCAGTTTGAGACTAAGATCAACTTAACAGGATCGTTTAGATCCGACAAAAGAGCAATTGGCTCTATTGTTCCAGTTTAGGGACATATGGGTCCATTACATGTATGGCCGTCGGGACCCATCACCTCTCTGACGACGTTGAAGGATTACAACGACAGATGTCAGAAGAGTTCAGAGATGTACCCTTGAGCCAAAGTTGATTGGGGGATCTAGAGTCCAATTTGGGACTAAAGTCTATTTGAAGGTTTAAGGATGCGTTAGCCATATTTGAGGCTAAGATCAACTTAAACGGGATTGTTTAGATCCAACAAAAGAGCATTTGGGGGCTCTATTGTTCCAGTTTAGGGACATGGTGGTCCATTACCAGTTTAGGGACATGGTGGTCCAAGTTCCAGTTTAGGGACGTGGTGGTCCAAGTTTCAGTTTAGGGACGTGGCGGTCCATGTTCCAGTTTAGGGACGTGGTGGTCCATTGAATGTATGGTTGTCGGGACACATCACCTCTCTGAAGACGTTGAAGGATTACAACGACAAATATCAGAGGAGTTCAAAGATGTACCCTTGAACCAATAAGTTGGTTGAAAGAGCAGATGTGCTCAGTTCAAGATGATTTGAGGACTTATGGCCAATTTGGGCTAAGTCCAATTAAGTTAGAAATATTGGCTCTTGTTGGACCTTTAAACATCTGTCTGGGTTCAAACCAACATTATTTAGCTATGCTAAACATTTTCATCTTTGATTTTCTCAGTTCTGAGATTAATTTGGAGGAGGGACTTTTGCCTCTGGAAAATTAGCCAATTTGGCTAAAAGTAGTGTTAAACACTAAAGAACAACAGTGTTAAACACTGGAGATAGAACTCTCAAATTATTGTTAAACACTAAAAGACAATCAGTGTTAAACACAGGAAATATAATCTTCAATTTAGTGTTAAACACTAGAAACAATCAGTGTTAAACACTGGAAATATAATCTTCAATTTAGTGTTAAACACTTGAAATATAATCCCCAAATTAGTGTTAAACACTAAAGAAAGAGGGGTCACGTGTGGACACGTGAGAGCGCCCAAAGGGGGGACCAGATCCCTTTTTTCGTTCTGCAATTAAGTGTTAAACACTTTTCATTTCCAGGCCATCACGTGCGGGCACGTGATTGGCATCCACCCATTGGATATTAAAGGGATTTGTTAGGGGTCACGTGGGGACACGCGAGGGCGCCCTAAATGTGGAGCCAAATCTCCTTTTGTTTTATCCTCAAATCTGCGAATAAGTGTTAAACACTTTTATTTTTATTTTATAGCATCACGTGTTGGCACGTGATGGGGATCTGTGCGCCAATTGTTAAAGCATTTGCTGAGGGGTCACGTGATAACACGTGAGAGCGCCCAAAGCTTTCATTTCCTTTGCTTTTTCTTTCTGCGTTTTGGGAGTCACGTGGGAGCACGTGAGGCATTGCCTCAAAGCTTTTTCCTTCTTGTTTTTTGGGGATCTTTTCAGGGATCACGTGGGGACACGTGACCTTGGTTCTTTTGCATGCATGGAGATCTTTCAAGTCTCTTTATTTTATTTTGAGAATATAATTCTCTGTAAGATTAAAAATTAAATTCTTATTTAGGGTAAAACCCTAATTTCTTTTTAAAGGAATTAAATTCCCAAATATGTAAAAGAATTAAATTCTTGATTAGGGTTAAACCCTAGTTTTGTTTTAGGAGAATTAAATTCTCAAAACTCAATTCCCCTTCTAAGTTTAAGATCTGCATGGCAGGATCTCGACCCGATAAGAATTAAATTCTCAACATATGGGGAGATGTGCTCTGTGCAGATCTTCAACCAGAAGAAGAACTAAGTTCTTTTTTGTATAAGAGTTAAACTCTTAGATTTTAAGAATTAAATTCTCTGTTTGAAATTTTGATCCCCTTTCTTTTCTCACCTACGGTTTTCTTTGTTGAGAATTAAATTCTCCTTTCTTTTCTTCCCTCTTGAGAATTAAATTCTCCTCCCTCTGTTTTTCTCTCCCCTAAAAAGGTCTCCCCTCTTCTTTTCTTGGCTCCTATTTATAGGATGAGGAAAAGAATCAATTTGTTTTGTGAATCTTTCATTGAAAGGTTTGATTTGTTTTCATCATTAATATAATCCTTTAGATCATTCAGTGAATTTTATTCACCGTTGGATTTTAAATCCAAAGATATTATGTTTGTTATTTCCGGTGAGATTTTAGGGGAAATCTTTCCTTGTCTAAGATTTTTCCATAAATTGCTGATATTTAATCACCCTTGGATCTTTAATCCAGCGGTCCCCATAATCTTTTTCCATTTGGAAAGATTTAGAGAAATTTAGAATTTTAATTCTATTTCGAAAGATTTTAGAGAAATTTAGAATTTTAATTCTATTAAACTGTAAGGGTTTCAAAGCCTGTCATGTGCTGGCACGTGACCCTTGGTCACGTGTGAGCACGTGGCCCTTGGTCACGTGTGAGCACGTGACCCCCAAATTGGTTCCTTTAACAGCCGCTTGTTTATTTTGTTGTTTTAACCATCACGTGTCAACACGTGACCATTGTTCACGTGTAAACACGTGATACCTCGTTGAGGTATTTCCTTCAGCCGTTTGTTATTTCATTTCCGTTTCGATTGTCACGTGTCAACACGTGACCATTGGTCACGTGTGAGCACGTGACCCCCAATTGGGTCCTTCCTCAGCCGTTATTTTTATTTTTGTTTTAACTATCACGTGTCAACACGTGACCATTAGTCACGCGTGAGCACGTGATACCTCATTGAGGTAATTCCTGATTTTTAATCAGGGAACAGTGCACAGCATATTTGCTCATAACTTTTGATCCCGGATGAATTATGAAGCCCATAACATATCAAATCGAAGGGTTTTTCAAGATGCTTCCAATACCATCAGAATTTAATAGTTCTTACTTTGGGAGTTTATCAAAATACAGGCCGGAAGATACCGGTTCGCATTTCCTTAAGCGTATCGCTGCCATTTGATACCTTGGACTCTTCTGCGCAGAAATTTTTGGCAGGAACAAATGCCCCCCACTACTTTGCCCACGTAAGTATATACGTGGGTGAAGTAGTGCAAAGTTATGAGTTGCCATGGAATTGAGGGCTTAGGAGACAAGTTTAGGGTCCTTGTAGCCTAAGACTTTTCAACTTTATGAGCCGTGAGGGTCTCACAAAGACTTTTCTCCCTACGGATCGAGAGGATCTCGTAGGTGTATTTTCTCCTTAGGGGTCGTGAGGACTCCTAAGTGCGTTTTCTCTTATAAGTCGTAAGGATCCTATAAGAGAATTTTTTTCCCCCTTACGAGTCGAGAGGACCCGTAAGCGGTTGTTTCCCTCCTTGTCGAGATTCGAATTTGGAGAGTGAGACCCGTGGATAGTATGCAAGAGACCGTTTTAGGCCGACTTGCAGGATCCCAGTGCTTAGGAAACAGGTTTTTTAATCCCCGCTGCCTAAGGCTTTTCCTCGCGAGTCGAGACGAATCGAGCAGTTCTCGCAAAGACATCAATTTCCTCACGAGTCGAAACGGATCGAGCAAATCTCGCAAGAATATCCTAACGTCACAGTTAACCTCTGCTCTTTACGACAGAGGTCCGTTAGGGTCTGTGGTACTAGGGTTTTGCCCATCGTACCGTCGCATTGGCTGATGTATCCCTCGATAGGCAATCGTGCTGTTCGAGTAGCCCTGCGACTGCTGTGTCTCTGATCCCTTCAGGGGCTGGACAAGACGTCTTCAAGCAATCCTCCTAGGAAGTTTGACCGTCGGAAGAGCAAGCGTTAGGAATTTGCCATGCCGCTTTTTACTTGAGGTTAGGCTCATTTTGGAGAGCCCCGATGAGTCATAACTACTCCGTGCTGGTGTGGGATGATCTCCGATAGTCTTTCAGGCTTTATATGACTTGTCGTTAAGACCCTGAAGCTAGGAATTTGGCCTTTGCTTCGTTTGCTGGCATCGCGTCTGCTGTATCGAGACGAATGTCGCGGTTGTCTCTAGGTTGCTGGTGAACCGTCGAGGTTTGGAACTAGGGATTTTGCCGTGGCTCCTTTTGGTGATGTTGCGTCTGCTGTGTCGAGACGAACGTCGAGGTGATGACCACTCCGCGCTGATGTGGGATGATCTCCGATTGTCTTTCAGGCTTTATATGACTTGCCGTCAAGACCCTGAAGCTAGGAATTTGGCCTTTTGCTTCATTTGCTTTGGCGCATTCGAATCCTGCTGGGGGAAGAACGCTGGGGTGACATTTCATCTGCTGTATCGAGACGAACGTCGAGGTGGTGACCACTCTGTGCTGGTGCGAGATGATCTCCGATTATCTTTCAGGCTTTATATGACTTGCCGTCAAGACCCTGAAGCTAGGAATTTAGCCTTTTGCTTCATTTGCTTTGGCGCGTCCGAATCCTGCTGGGGGAAGAACGCTGGGGTGACATTTCATCTGCTGTATCAAGACGATCGTCGAGGTGGTGACCACTCCGCGCTGGTGCGAGATGATCTCCGAATGTCTTTCAGGCTTTATATGACTTGCCGTCAAGACCCTGAAGCTAGGAATTTGGCCTTTTGCTTCATTTGCTTTGGCGCGTCCGAATCCTGCTGGGGGAAGAACGCTGGGGTAACATCTCGTCTACTGTATCGAGACGTTCGTCGAGGTGGTGACCACTCCGCGCTGGTGCGAGATGATCTCCGATTGTCTTTCAGGCTTTATATGACTTGCCGTCAAGACCCTGAAGCTAGGAATTTGGCCTTTGCTTCATTTTCTTTTGGCGTTGTGTCTGATGTATCCAGACGAACGCTGGGGTGGAGCCGGGATTTTGCCGTCACTCCGCTTTGCTGACCATGGGGTCTTTTGTTGACGTTGCATTTACATCCTGCTGGACTGTGAAGGAACGCCGTTGTTGACATCTCGTCTGCTGTATCGAGACGAATGTTGAGATGGTCTCTAGGTTGTCTGTGAACCGTCGAGATTTGGAACTAAGGACTATGTCGTAGCTCCGTTTGATTGCGTAACATCTGTGTCCTGCTGGAATGAGGAGGCCCACCGTTGTTGGTCTCCAGGCTGCAAATGTGGCCGTTGAGATTTGGAACTAGGGAGTTTGCCATGGTTCCATTTCGTTGCGACTCTGAGGTCGATTGTTGACGTCACGTCTGCATCTGGTTGGAGTGAGGAGAAACGCCATTGGTGATCTCTAAGTTGTCGATATCGACGTCGAGACCCTGAAGCTAGGGACCTTCTTTTGCTTCGTTTGTTGACATTGTGTCTGCAATATTACGATAAATGTCGAGGTTGTCTCTAGGTTGTCTATGAACCGTCGAAATTTGGCTTCGCTTTCTGTTGGAGCCTGTCGGGAAGGTATGGTTCCCTCCTTGTTCGTGCCCATGGATTGTATACAGGGGTCAATGTGACCTCACCTGCAGGGCAAAAAGTTTCATTCTTTCAGAATTTTTTTACGTCGAGGTGATGACCACTCCGCGCTGATGTGGGATGATCTCCGATTGTCTTTCAGGCTTTATATGACTTGCCGTCAAGACCCTGAAGCTAGGAATTTGGCCTTTTGCTTCATTTGCTTTGGCGCATTCGAATCCTGCTGGGGGAAGAACGCTGGGGTGACATTTCATCTGCTGTATCGAGACGAACGTCGAGGTGGTGAACACTCTGTGCTGGTGCGAGATGATCTCCGATTGTCTTTCAGGCTTTATATGACTTGCCGTCAAGACCCTGAAGCTAGGAATTTAGCCTTTTGCTTCATTTGCTTTGGCGCGTCCGAATCCTGCTGGGGGAAGAACGCTGGGGTGACATTTCATCTGCTGTATCGAGACGATCGTCGAGGTGGTGACCACTCCGCGCTGGTGCGAGATGATCTCCGAATGTCTTTCAGGCTTTATATGACTTGCCGTCAAGACCCTGAAGCTAGGAATTTGGCCTTTTGCTTCATTTGCTTTGGCGCGTCCAAATCCTGCTGGGGGAAGAACGCTGGGGTAACATCTCGTCTGCTATATCGAGACGTTCGTCGAGGTGGTGACCACTCCGCGCTGGTGCGAGATGATCTCCGATTGTCTTTCAGGCTTTATATGACTTGCCGTCAAGACCCTGAAGCTAGGAATTTGGCCTTTTGCTTTATTTGCTTTTGGCGTTGCGTCTGATGTATCCAGACGAACGCTGGGGTGGAGCCGGGATTTTGCCGTCACTCCGCTTTGCTGACCATGGGGTCTTTTGTTGACGTTGCATTTACATCCTGCTGGACTGTGAAGGAACGCCGTTGTTGACATCTCGTCTGCTGTATCGAGACGAATGTTGAGATGGTCTCTAGGTTGTCTGTGAACCGTCGAGATTTGGAACTAAGAACTATGTCGTAGCTCCGTTTGATTGCGTAACATCTGTGTCCTGGTGGAATGAGGAAGCCCACCGTTGTTGGTCTCCAGGATGCAAATGTGGCCGTTGAGATTTGGAACTAGGGAGTTTGCCATGGTTCCATTTCGTTGCGACTCTGAGGTCGATTGTTGACGTCACGTCTGCATCTGGTTGGAGTGAGGAGAAACGCCGTTGGTGATCTCTAAGTTGTCGATATCGACGTCGAGACCCTGAAGCTAGGGACCTTCTTTTGCTTCGTTTGTTGACATTGTGTCTGCAATATTACGACAAATGTCGAGGTTGTCTCTAGGTTGTCTATCAACCGTCGAAATTTGGCTTCGCTTTCTGTTGGAGCCTGTCGGGAAGGTATGGTTCCCTCCTTGTTCGTGCCCATGGATTGTATACAGGGGTCAATGTGACCTCACCTGCAGGGCAAAAAGTTTCATTCTTTCAGAATTTTTTTTATTTCCGCGATGCTCTATCATTTCAGCTTTTATATCGCGGAGGTCGCGATTGCCCAATCATTTCGGCTATTTTTCGCGGTGCCCAATCATTTCGGCTATTTTTCTTTTTACTCGCTGCTTTTTATTGCGAGTTGCCCAATCATTTCGGCTGTTTTTGTATGCATACATTTTTACTTGCTGATTTTGTTGCAAGTTGCCCCATCATTTCGGCTATTTCATATGCATTTTTTTTTGGCTCGCTGATTTTTTCTCGCGAGTAGGGGATTTGGGATCTGATACCAATCGTGGCATCAGCATCGCTGCGACGGGAATATTGCCAGGAGCGAATCATCATTTGCCATAACAGGACTTGGAATTTGATACTGGTTTAGGCATCAGCATCGCTACAACTGGAATATTGCCAGGTGCGAATCATCATTTGCCTCTGTCGATGTCGAACAAAGGTGGCTTAGTAAATAGGGTTTGGATTCTGTCAACTAAGACTTTTGACTTCATGAGCCGTAAAGGTCTCACAAAGGTATTTCTCCCTACGAGTTGTGAGGATCTCGTAGGTGTGTTTTCTCCTTAGAAATCATGAGGATTCCTAAGTGTATGTTCCCCTGTAAGTCGTAAGGATCTTACAAAAGGGTTTTCTATTTACAAGTCGAGAGGACTTATAAGGGTTGTTCACCGTATGGACATATCCCGAGTCACGGGTGGGACTTGGTTAGGGAAATGTTTATTCGTGCCCGTGGATTGTATACAAGGGTCAGTACTGAGGCACTTGTAGGGCCATATCGAAGGTTGTGGGGGGGGTTGCTTAGAACAGGTTCAGGTCTCTGTAACTTAAGACTTTCAAATCTTATGAGCCGTGAGAGTCCCATAAGAGAGTTCTCCGTACGAGTCGTGAGGATCTCGCAAGTGTAATTTCTCCTTAGGGATCGTGAGGATCCCTAAGTGTGTTGCTGCCATGTGAGTCGTAAGGATCTCACGCGGGTGGTTTCTCCTTACAAGGTCGAGAGGACCCTGTAAGTATCTTTTAACGATGATGCTCCCTTTCAGGTTTTCACAAACACTCGCCGGTAGCCCTGCTGTTTTTACCCACGGAGCCCTTTCGGTTTTTCATCCGTGCCCATTTTGCTTATGGACATACCGTTTTTTTGTTTTTTTTTTAACAAGTCTGCGCCCTTTCGGGTTTTCACAAACATCGCCGGCAGTCCTGTTGTTTTTACTCACGGCGCCCTTCCGGGTTTTCATCCGTGCCCATTTTGCTTATGGACATACCGTTTTTTTTTTCATGCCAGCCTGAAGATGCCGCGGGTTGGGAGTAGTTTAATGACGTTTCGGTCATTTGCATGTTTTAGGACGTAGTGGTCCGTTGTTAGTTTAACGATGTTTCGGTCTATTATCCAGTTTTAGGACGTAGTAGTCCGTTGGGCTTTCTCTATGAATGAGCATGATGCCCCCGGCATATCCATCTTTTTCGGAGCATGTGGTTGTGGTGGGTTCACCTTCCATTTTTCGGAAAACGCAAACTTTCCCTGTTGGTACTGGTCTTCAACCCAGTTTTTGAAGACGTAGCAATTTTCGATCGGATGGCCCAATACTTGGTGGCAAGGGCAGTAATTAGGATTGTTGACCTCATTCAGTTTTAGCTGGCATTTCGGCTCCGATAGAGTGATAAGCCCGTCGCGCACTGCTAGTTCGAACAGCCTCCTTGTTTCATCCCGGGGAAATGAGTAAGGACGTTTCAACTTTTCATAGAGGGGTTGCCGCTTGTTGCTTTGGCGAGCAACCGGTTTAGGGCCACTCGATTGTTGTTGAGCGTTGGCAACGAAGGCCATTTTTTCCTTCCCTTTATCCCTTTTGTTCGATCCCTTGTTTGCAGGTCAGAGATTCTTTCCGGGTAGTGTGCGATTCCACGGCTGAATGTTCTTGCAACTCCTCAACTCTTTCGTTTTAGAGATGGACTCCTTGAAAAGAGGGCCGAGGGCTACTTTTTCGTCGGAATTGCTCCCGAATGTGAGAACTCGCGGTCCCTCGGGATCAACCCTATGACAATTGCCGGCAATTCTTTTACGCTTATCTGTCGCATTTTTCTGCTGTCTACGAGCTTCACGCTTTGTCCTGTTGAAGTGTTTCCTATGAGCGACATACCCTTTCCAGCAACACTTAAAGGAGTTGCAGTCCTCAGTAGGATGTGCGATCTTCTGATGATATAAGCAGAAGTTAGGATATACTTCCGCTTCATCAAGATGTATGCCACTAGGAGACTTTTCTCTAAAAGAGAGTAGCCTCATCCCCATCGATATCGCTTTAGCGAATCGTTTCCTTGTCTTGATCCTGCTTTCATTTGCGTCGGATGTACTTTGATCCGGTAGGAGTGTTTCGACTCTTTTGTCCAGTCGCCGGCGTTTAGCTTTCTCAAATATGGCCATCTCGCACTCTCGATCGGCTTTGCTTTTAAGACGGGCTTTGTTCAGGAAGGCATCGATCATCTCGTCTGACGGCCACAGAAGTTCTGGTTCAGGACCCGCCGCTGGTTTCTCGGTGCAAGGAGCCTCTTTATCATCTATCAATGAGTGAGAGATCACATGACAACTTGCTACATAGTCCTCAGATTCATCTGATGAGTCTTCTCCATCATTTTCGTCCTCGAGGACGTGGCTGAGGAACTCTTGGAGCGTGATTGGAATCCGCGCCTTCTGGTTATACTCTTCCAGCGCGTCAATCTGTTTCTGCAAATCCGTGCGCTTGTTGCCAGGCTTCATAGGCTTCTTGGATTTCTTCTTGTTTTTCTTTGAAGATTTTGACGGCTGGGTGTGAGTGCTAGGGCCTTTACCATCGATCTTTGGAGTTAGGCGCGGCTTCAGCATCCCTTCAACGATCTGGGGTTCTAGCGAGTTCTTCCACCCGATCGCCGGGCATGACTGGAGATTATTCAGCATCTTTTTGTTTTGGCTGACAGCACGACCTCCCACGGAGCTTCTTCAACAAAAGAACAAGTTGCCCCCAGTGTGTCCGTCTTCTTTGGACTGTGCGGTTGTGGTGGGTTTATTTTCCACTTCTCGGAGCGCAAACTTGCCTTGTAGGTACTGATCTTCGATCCATCCTTTAAAGACGAAGCAATCCTCGATCGGGTGACTTACCGTTTAGTGGTAAGGGCAATAATTGGGATCGTTGACATCGCCTGGCTGCAACGGACGCTTTGGACTCGGCAGATTGATGAGTCTGTTGCGCACTGCCAGCTCGAACAGTCTTCTCGTTTTATCCTGAGGAAACGAGTAAGGACGTCCCAGTCTCTCCTCGAGGGATGGGCGTGGACGCATATTGTTTTGGCAAACAACCGGCTTTAAGTTAATCGGCCGTTGTTGAGTATTAGCGACGAAAGTTGCTTTCCCTTTCCCCTTTTCATTCCGAGCTTCCGTCTTTGAAGGAGATGATCTATGATCCATCTGATCCATTTGGGCCAACTTGTCAATCAAGTCCTGGAAAGTAGTTGGCTTGAAGAACATCATGAATTGCGAGATGGTCGCTTGCGGATCGAGAGTGCCCACGAACATGCCTACCGCAGGTGCCTCTTCTATGCGTTGTTCGCATTTCGACCATAGGTTCCACCACCGTGTTGCGTATTGGACCCACGTTTCGCCTGGCCTTATCCTGGCATTTATCAGTGCTGTTATCGGGGTGTGTTCACTGGTGCTTGCGAACCGTTGAGTGAATAGCAACTCCATTTCTGTAAACATTTTGACGGAGTCATCGGGAAGCTCCGAGTACCATTCAAAGGCTATTTCTGTTAAGCTGCCGACGAATTGGCGAACCAACAATTTGTCATCGCCCCCAGTATTGCCGCATAAGGCCCTGAATTGAGCGACATGCTGATGCAGATTCCCTGTCCCTTTATATACATGGAACTTAGGGATCGTATATCTCAGCGGGTAACTGATTTGGTCGTACCAGCTTGGATAGGGTCGTCCAGTTTTAACAATTTGACCGGCTGCTTCACTCGCCTGATGAGCTTGTATTTGCTGAGCTATATAGTCATCCAGTGCGGCCTTGGAAATTGTTTCTTCCTTGGCTGCTGAAAGAGCCGGAGGAGGATTAGATGTCTCCCCTCTATCATCTTCAACAATGATTGGAGGGTCATCAGCTGGAGGGTCCGGCTGTAACATCATCCCTATCATATCTTGGAAGAGGAGCGCCAATCGTTTTATGTTAGCCGCTGCTCTGCGGCTTCTTTGTCCTTCTTTTCGAGGACTCTACGTAAGAAGTCAGCATCGGTTTCTTGTTCGTGACGCTGCTCTGATAATACTTCCGAGCTTTCTTTTGGCTCGGTAAGTGCAGCCATCGCGGTCATCATCTCTTGAAGCTTCTGTTGCTGCTCCTGAGTTTTGGTCACGGATCGGGTGAGCGGTCGGTGACCCGTCGAAGCACGGCTATCCTCCTTTCCGGAAGCCATATAAACAGTGTGCACCACCATGCCCCCAAACTTGGGGCGTTTAGCTTCCGTGTCTTTGTGATTTACCAAAGACACAGGGATCTTCTCCGACCTCCTTCTTTTATGGGCGGTCGAAGTTGAGGGGGCCGTTGTAGTGGGCACCAAAGTAGCTGTCGATTTTTATGGCTTGACAGAGTAGTCCTTCTCCTGCCGAACCTTCATCTTTTTCTGTCGGCGGAGATAGTCTTGATCCATCATGGAGTCTTGGACTTGACGCCAGACCTTGTAAATTTTAGAGGACAGTCGTTGAGGGAGCTGCTCCAGCTTCACCTTTGGGGCATTATCTACAGGTGGAGGAGATCTTTTCAATACGGCAGTTGGCGAGTTTTTGCGCACCCTTCTCAGCGGTTCAAAGCTATTCCCAGTCGGAACAGCAGCATTGATTTCCACCATCGGAGCTGGCGGAGTTATCCCAGAGGGGGAGTTGCCCCCAGCCTTTCTTACCCAGCGCCAGTGACGACGGTGAGCATGTCGAGCGGACGACGTTAGTTCAGCGATGGGGATGGCTTTGTCTTGCCCCCTGTCTAGATGAAGCGCTGCTGGTGCCAGTCTCTTAAAGACTGACGTCTTTTGAGTAGCGGTATCCAATCTGTCAAAGACAGACCTTCGAGCAAGAACGGGAGCCGGAATAGTCAGTCTTGTGAAGACCAACCCTTTGGCAGGAGAAGCCGCCTTGACGACTTCAGGAGCAGGGATGGCTATCCTCTTCGGAACAACCTTTTCCGGGTATTGCAGGCTTCTTCATGGGCCCGCATGAGTTTTGGCCCAGTTTGCTGAAAGCTGAGGCATTGGGCTTGGGCGACCCGTTGAGAGGGGCCGCGATAGTTGTAAGCCGATCGAAGACCGACTTCTTCGGAGCTTCTTGCGATGGTAATGGGGCATTGAAGCTCATTGGTGGGATCATGGTCCCGAAGAATAGCCCAGAGGTGGCCTGAGTCACCTATTCCACCGGCATAGCGAAGATGGAGGCCGCTTGGGGCCCATAAGTCACTCCTCCGGACGGGACGGAGCGAGAGTTGCAGTTGCGGTTAGTGCAGTTTGAAGCCATTGATCTTTTGTTATCTACACAGAGCAAGACACCAAATCTAAGTACCTCGAATCCACAGGCAACCATTAGCAAACCGCGATTCGTTCGCGAACACGACACACGAAGTGTGGAGTGGAAAGAGGAAGAGATCCTACCGGGCGTGCCAGAATCTGTTCCCCTCCGAACGGCGGCCAAGACGTGGACGTCTTGCCTGAAATTCGGGGCAGATGCTATTTGGTTTTATCCGTCCACCTCTCCGAAGATGCCAAGTTGATTTATGGCACCGTGTATCGGAGGTTTAGATGGATGCGACCGATATAGCAGACTTCGTCAGATTCCCCCTCGCTTGAGGGGTTTTTGATTGTGGGACGCTCTTCCCTGCAGGCGCAATCCCCTGCAGTTAATTACGCTACTGCTTCGCGGTAACAACTTTCTCCTTCTCCAGAATTTCACTCCGTGTCGTGGGTGTTTGTTTTATTTGTGGTTGCCCGTGGATTGTATACGGAGACCAATTTATGTCGTCGCCCGTAGGACGTGGATAGTCCAAATCCATGTTTGCTTAGATTTGGGTTTGGGGTTTTGGTTTGAGGATACGTTAGCCATATTTGAGGCTAAGATCAACTCAAACGTTTGTTAAGGATACGTTAGTCCAGTTTGAGACTAAGATCAACTTAACGGGATCGTTTAGATCCGACAAAAGAGAAATTGGTTCTATTGTTCCAGTTTAGGGACATAGGGGTCCATTACATGTATGGCCGTCGGGACCCATCACCTCTCTGGCGACGTTGAAGGATTACAACGACAGATGTCGGAGGAGTTCAGAGATGTACCCTTGAGCCAAAGTTGATTGGGGGATCTAGAGTCCAATTTGGGACTAAAGTCTGTTTGAAGGTTTAAGGATGCGTTAGCCATATTTGAGGCTAAGATCAACTTAAACGGGATCGTTTAGATCCGACAAAAGAGCATTTGGGGGCTCTATTGTTCTAGTTTAGGGACATGGTGGTCCATTGCCAGTTTAGGGACATGGTGGTCCAAGTTCCAGTTTAGGGACGTGGTGGTCCAAGTTTCAGTTTAAGGACGTGGTGGTCCATGTTCCAGTTTAGGAACGTGGTGGTCCATTGAATGTATGGTTGTCGGGACCCATCACCTCTCTGAAGACGTTGAAAGATTACAACGACAAATATCAGAGGAGTTCAGAGATGTACCCTTGAACCAATGAATTGGTTGAAAGAGCAGATGTGCTCAGTTCAAGATAATTTGAGGACTTATGGCCAATTTGGGCTAAGTCGAATTAAGTTAGAAATATTGGCTCTTGTTGGACCATTAAACATCTGTCTGGATTCAAACCAACATTATTTAGCTATGCTAAACATTTTCATCTTTGATTTTCTCAGTTCTGAGATTCATTTGGAGGAGGGACTTTTGCCTATGGAAAATTAGCCAATTTGGCTAAAAGTAGTGTTAAACACTAAAGAACAACAGTGTTAAACACTGGAGATAGAACTCTCAAATTAGTGTTAAACACTAAAAGACAATCAGTGTTAAACACTGGAAATATAATCTTCAATTTAGTGTTAAACACTAGAAACAATCAGTGTTAAACACTGGAAATATAATCTTCAATTTAGTGTTAAACACTGGAAATATAATCCCCAAATTAGTGTTAAACACTAAAGAAAGAGGGGTTACGTGTGGACACGTGAGAGCGCCCAAAGGGGGGACCAGATCCCTTTCTTCGTTCTGCAATTAAGTGTTAAACACTTTTCATTTCCTGGCCATCACGTGTGGGCACGTGATAGGCATCCACCCATTGGATATTAAAGGGATTTGTAAGGGGTCACGTGGGGACATGCGAGGGCGCCCTAAATGTGGAGCCAGATCTCCTTTTGTTTTATCCTCAAATCTGCGAATAAGTGTTAAAACACTTTTATTTTTATTTTAGAGCATCACGTGTTGGCATGTGATGGGGATCTGTGCGCCAATTGTTAAAGCATTTAGTGAGGGATCACGTGATAACACGTGAGAGCGCCCAAAGCTTTCATTTCCTTTGCTTTTTCTTTCTGCGTTTTGGGAGTCACGTGGGAGCACGTAATGCATTGCCTCAAAACTTTTTCCTTCTTGTTTTTTTGGGATCTTTTCAGGGGTCACGTGGGGACACGTGACCTTGGTTCTTTTGCATGCATGGAGATCTTTCAAGTCTCTTTATTTTATTTTGAGAATTTAATTCTCTGTAAGATTAAGAATTAAATTCTTATTTAGGGTAAAATCCTAATTTCTTTTTAAAGGAATTAAATTCCCAAATATGTATAAGAATTAAATTCTTGATTAGGGTTAAACCCTAGTTTTGTTTTAGGAGAATTAAATTCTCAAAACTCAATTCCCCTTCTAAGTTTAGGATCTGCATGGCAGGATCTTGACCCGATGAGAATTAAATTCTCAACTTATGGGGAGATGTGCTCTGTGCAGATCTTCAACCAGAAGAAGAACTAAGTTCTTTTTTGTATAAGAGTTAAACTCTTGGATTTTGAGAATTAAATTCTCTGTTTGAAATTTTGATCCCCTTTCTTTTCTCACCTACGGTTTTCTTTGTTGAGAATTAAATTCTCCTTTCTTTTCTTCTCTCTTGAGAATTAAATTCTCCTCCCTCTGTTTTTCTCTCCCCTAAAAAGGTCTCCCCTCTTCTTTTCTTGGCTCCTATTTATAGGAGGAGGAAAAGAATCGATTTGTTTTGTGAATCTTTCATTGAATGATTTGATTTGTTTTCATCATTAATATAATCCTTTAGATCATTCAGTGAATTTTATTCACCGTTGGATTTTAAATCCAAAAATATTATGTTTGTTATTTCCGGTGAGATTTTAGGGGTAATCTTTCCTTGTCTAAGATTTTTCCATAAATTGCTGATATTTAATCACCCTTGGATCTTTAATCCAGCGGTCCCCATAATCTTTTTCCATTTGGAAAGATTTAGAGAAATTTAGAATTTTAATTCTATTTCGAAAGATTTTAGAGAAATTTAGAATTTTAATTCTATTAAACTGTAAGGCTTTCAAAGCCTGGCACGTGCTGGCACGTGACCCTTGGTCACGTGTGAGCACGTGACCCCCAAATTGGTTTCTTTAACAGCCGCTTGTTTATGTTGTTGTTTTAACCATCACGTGTCAACACGTGACCATTGGTCACGTGTAAGCACGTGATACCTCGTTGAGGTATTTCCTTCAGCCGTTTGTTATTTCATTTCTGTTTCGATTGTCACTTGTCAACACGTGACCATTGGTCACGTGTGAGCACGTGACCCCCAATTGGGTCCTTCTTCAGCCGTTATTTTTATTTCTGTTTTAACTATCACGTGTCAACACGTGACCATTGGTCACGCGTGAGCACGTGATACCTCATTGAGGTAATTCCTGATTTTTAATCAGGGAACAGTGCACAGCATATTTGCTCATAACTTTTGATCCCGGATGAATTATGAAGCCCATAATATTTCAAATCGAAGGGTTTTTCGAGTTGCTTCCAATACCATCAGAATTTAATAGTTCCTTTTTCGGGATTTTATCAAAATACAGGACGGAAGATACCGTTTCGCATTTCCTTAAGCGTATCGCTGCCATTTGATACCTTGGACTCTTCTGCGCAGAAATTTTTGGCGGGAACGGGGACGCTTAAGCTCGAACTCATGCAAGCAAGCCTCGATCTCCCGGCAGCGATTAACCCAAGTCTCAACGACGCCCTCACCATGAAAGTTCATGAGCGTCGCCAGCATAGGGTTAACCTCTGCGGCAAAATCCGCAGCAGATGTGGGAGTCTCTGCGTCAAACTCCTCGATATACTCGCTCAGCATGCATAGGCTGGTCACAACACCTTTGGATGATGGACGCCTGGAAAAGGGCCCGGCCGGCATTATAATACGAGACTCGAACGGGGCTGGAGTCGATGTGATTGCTGCAAAATAGATCATAATCAGAGGTCGGCTCAGGAAATAAAGAAAACACGTAAAAAGTAGAGTCTACTATACCGGCTGCAATAGGGGACAGAGCTGGGAGTACTGGTGGCGCAACGACAACATCGTTCCCCCTTCAATTCGTAGGGCTACAAGCAATATGAAGAAGAGTTAGCAGTAATACGGCTACCCGTCAAAGAAGAGGACGTCGTTTAAAGAAAGTACCCACCAACACCAGCAGGTGGCCTAATCTTTAACAAGAAGGAGAAGTATGGGTGCAGCACCTGGTACAGGTGGTCAAAAAGGACTCCTGCAAAGACGCAATAGTGCAACGTCAGTTCGTAGGTTGTACAGCTTAAAAATAAGACTGATGAGTCACAAATCCATACCTTCCAGCATTTGTAACGGTGCGAGAGAAGGCAGAGAGGTGGTCACCATCAGGGCGGTAACTGACGGCGCTGTTTCGAGCAGCTCGATTTCAACACTAGCCGTACCTGCGTTAGAAACAAGATAAATCCTATCATGAAGGATTGCAGAATAAAGAAAGAAGGGCAGTGACCCAAAATTTACCTGATGAGTCGCCAGCCGGAGCCGTGACGAGGGCGTCACTTGATGCAACGGTGGCGTCCCCTTCCTCCATTGGGGTGGTCTCACCTCCCGTTGCCTCATCCCCTGACTCCACAGGAGCCGTCGTCACGCTAGCGACGCCAGGAGATGACAAAGAACCGTAGGCAGGGAGAGCGATAATCAGAGCGGTGCCCGACTCTTGAGAAAGAGCGGCCATCTCGTGCCCAGCGATCGTACTCGTTTCGCCCGCTACCATCTCGGGCTCAGTGGTTGCAGCCGTTTCGTCCACTGCTGCCTCAGGCTCGGCCATAGCAGCCGTCTCACCCGCTACCACCTCGGGCTCAGTGGTCGCAGCCGTCTTGTCCATCGCTGCCTTAGGCTCGTCTATAGCTGCCGTTTCGTCCACTGTTGCCTCAGGCTCGGCCGTAGCAGCCGTCTCACCCATCGCCCCCTCAAGCTCAACGGTCGCCGCCACTCCTTCAGTAAGACTCGGCTCTGCAGGACAAGATATATAAGAACTGATAGTTTAAAAGCGTTGACAATGAAACCTCAAAAACACATTACCTGAGGTGGATTTACCGTTGGCTTCCCGAGCTGCACGTGACGCCCGTCTATGGGCAGTAGACAAGGCAACCGGGAGCTCCTCTGAAGGAGTAGCAGCGGGAGTAATGGCGCTTGAACCTGCTCCCATAGCCAAAGCAGCGCTACGCTCCCTTGCTGCGCGCCTCAGGCGCTTCTTTTCCTCCCGGGCCGTCACGACAGACCTTTTAGAAGCCTCCTTCAGCAAGGCGTCGTCGTTCGCATTCAGGGTCACCTCCAGAGCCGTTAAGGCTTCCATCATCGGTTTTTAAGCAGGGCCTCTTGCGGCAATGCCGAAGAGGCCGGGACTTCGGTAGCTGGCCCGGGGAGAATTTCCGCATCAGCTTCCGAAATAGGTCTTGTGGTCCCTGCGATAAGACAAAGAGAGGGTCAGATTACTCATAAGAAATGGAAGCAGAAACATAGCGAACCAAAATGTACCGAGGCCTAAGGATTCTCTAAGTCGTTCCTCCTCCTCGAAAGTCTTGAGAGAAGCAGCGAGGGCTTCTTCGGTAGAAATGCCTATTAAAGAAGGAAAAACGTTAGTAAAAAACAATGATAGAGGTACGATGCAATGACGAAAAAATACAACTAATGATTACCTGATTGCGCGAGTTTAGCCAACCACTCGTCGCGCCTTACCAATCGCTCGGAAGCTGCGATGGCAGCCGCCAGATCAGTGTCATCTGGCGGCATGAATAGGTCGTCGTTGGTCCCGTACTCACCCAAGCCCTCGCTATAAGGAGCATGAGGTTCCTGACCAAATACAATATCAGCAGAGAGGATCGACTTCTTCTTCCTCTTCTGCGCGCGAACTCCGGTTGCACCCAAAATCAGCTTAAACTTCGTGGGCACCTTGGGACGGCGAGTCCCGATATCCGAGCTCACGCCGGATTCGGGTGAAACCACATTTACCATCTCCACAGGAGCACGGGGCGCTGATGGCACGTCCATAGGATCGCAGGGCAATCCATGCGCGGGGCTTAGCACACGTGGAGGCGCAACTCCAGCATCTCCTCTTAGTGGAGGAGGGACACGGGTCCTTCTCTTTAAGGGAACATTGCGATCGCTGGCGGGGGGCACACTCTTGCGATCAAGCAGCAGCCGCTTCTCTTCCCTGATGACATCGCCCATCGCGTGCTGATACCAGGCCACGTATACGTTGAAAGCCCTTGGAATGCAACTCGGCTCAATAATGAAGAAGTGGGAGCCCGTATTTAACCGCATAAAGTGATGCAGTGCACTCCGTATTCCCTCTCTGGTGGCTGCAGGCTCTTCCAAAAACGCCTCCAGTGGGACCCCCTGGTTATAACTTAGCTGCTGGGTGAAACGATGGGGGTTGTATCTCATAAAAAGCGCCGCCTCATTTTGCCTGAATACGAGGAAGCCCGGCCTGATGGAGTATAGATGTAGAATCTCCCGGGCTTTCAACACGGAGGCCCTGTCCTTGAAATTATCGCGCAACGCCAGCACCGCCTTGGAGGTTTCCGGGCCGATTGTCAGGACCTTTTCCGTGAAAGAAATACCCACTCCGACCGTGCGCGGACGAAGAAGCAACCCCCTAGCCTCCCGCTGAGGCGGATTCACGATAGAAGCATCGATCAGCCGCATAATTCTCGGGAATCTGTACTTCTCGTAAAACGAAGGTCTTTTATGAATACCAAATACCCCGAGCACGTGCATTTCCATCCACGAAGTAAAGTAGTGCAGCGGGAAATTGGCGGCTTGCACCCCCGGTTCAGTTGTGTCCGCCGCCACGCTAAGACCATGGTACAGGTGAGCCAACCCGGCAATCCCGATGGCCAACTATATGCCAGCCACCATTCGATGTGCTGGGTAGAAGACGGACGGCCTCATATAGCGAGGGTGCATGGGGAGCGCGAACCAGCACAACCATAGCCCCAGAAACCCGAGAAAGAAAGTCTCATCATCGATGCCCAGAGCAGTGATTTCCGACAAAGAGATGATTGCGGCATCGGGGAGGTAAAAGCCTTTTTGATCATCTTCCAGTACTGGTCGACGATCTAAGCCGAAGCCGAAGGGATCGTTGAGCTTGGAAAATATTTCGCCCTGTTGCGATAGAATCTCCGGTCGAAGAAAACGGGCAATGAAGTGTGCGAAACTAACTCCCCGGCCTCACGATTCCAAGAAAAGACTCTCATACATATTCAGCACCTTTATCAGACTCGAAAACTGGTGCTGAATAGCGTTCTCTGGCGTTAAGTCCATCACCAACGACTTGGTGGCAAAAACGTATTCGTCCGGAGGAAGTAGCTTCTCATAGTGCTCCCCCCTCACCGGCAGACCGGAGATCTCAGCAAATTCTTCCAGAGAGATGGAAACTTCTCTGTCCATGAGAAGAAAGGTATGGGTGGGGTTGTTCCATTGCTCCACGAATGCCTTAATCCACCATGTCGGAGGAGCAGAGTACTGGAACAGCGAAGCGTAAACCGCAGGGTACAGACCGATCTTCAGCAGGTGCACCTTCTTCGCTGACAAAATGTACCTGGCCCACTGCAAATACCCGGCCGAATGTCGAGGGGTCAACCCGATGTTGTAAGATTGCCCCCAAGGGCGCGACTCGCCCTGGCATATGCGCCGTCCAAAAATATCAAAAGCTGTCGGTAACTGCATGGGTATGGCAGCAATCGAAGGTTGAAGGAGACCCTCCGAAGTCCAATTAACGACCTCCACGGCATAGTTCACCGGAGGTACATCTGCATACGAGATCGATGAGATCGGATCTGATGGCGTCGCACAAGAGAAGCTTCGGCGACCTTTGATAATTTGGTCGTACCACCTACCCCACAGGTGAAGGTTTTTGTATTCCGGGTCATAGTCCTTAATAAGAGCAAGAACCTCCCGGTCTACCGGTGCTTCAGGGAATCCTCCCTCTGAGCGGAAAAACGGAAAAGAGAGGTCAGAAGGCATGTCGCCTGCAAGAAAGAAACGAAATTCAGTTATCAGTGTCATAATTTAATTTTAAAAATCCCGACGCTCAGTACTTTAAAAATTTGTACCGCACTGCAATGCAGTGGAGAGGGGACCAAACGGGGACCCACAAAATCCAGATGATAATGCATCAATTAATAAGACAACCTCATCATTGGATGAGACTGTCAATTAATGAGGAAATCCTCAAGGAATATTCTCATTGAATGAGAAATCCCCCGAGAGAAGGAGAAAATCTCCCTTTCAGAGCAAAGCTCTATAACAGAGTGACACTTATCAAACTCTGGTCACGAGGGAACAAAATTCGTTAAAGAGCCTAGATTTGTAATGATGATGGAAAATCCATCAAAGATTAATGAAAATTAATTCCTGAGAATTAAAATTCTGGGATCTTAAAGATCCATGAAAAAACTCTTAAGAGTTCTTCATTAAAAGATCAAAAGATCTATATATTGTCAAAAGAGCAGAGCTCAGACTCATGGGCTAAGAAGCCCTAAGAAAAGATCTATTTAGATCTACGGGTTCATGAGAGCAAGGCTCTGTTTATGAAACTCTAAAGGGGTTTTCTTTAGATTAAAAGATCTATGAGAGCAAGGCTCTGCTAATGGGTAAGAACCCCGATTTATTAGAATTAATTTAATTTAATTTTTACCTAAATTTAGTAGAGTTCTAACTCTTGAAGGTTCTTGAACAAGAGAGCAAAGCACTGAATAAAATTCTTAAGAAGAGGATGATATTCATCTGAGAACCAAGGGTCCTATTTACAGGCGCTGAACCGCCTCCTCAACTTCTGAGTTGATCCAAGGGCTCAGATGTTGCCACCGCTGCACTCATGTGTGCGCCACGTGAGCGCAACGATGAGGGGGCATTTATTTCCCCCAATCAGAGCAAAGCTCTGTTTTGAATTTCAAAATTCAAAAATTGAAGCAACGCTTCAGATCCCGTGCACTGCGCACTGCGCGCCACGTGTCAAAAGCAGACAGGCCAGCACCAAGAGCGCTGCGCCCTAGACAGCGCACCCCAATCAGAGCAAAGCTCTGTTTCAAAATTCAAATTTTAAAAGTTGAAGCAACGCTTCAGATCCAGCTCTGCGCTGCGCGCCACGTGTCAAACAAGGGTGCGCTAGCGCAGTTGCACTGCGCTCTGCGCTGTACGCCACGTGTCAAACACGGGTGTGCTAGCGCACTTGCGCTGCGCGCCACGTGTCAAGCACGAGTGCGCTAGCGCAGTTGCGCTCCGCACTGCGCTGTGCGCCATGTGTCAAGCGTAGGTGCGCTAGAGCCAAGTGCGCCAGCGCTGGAATTAAAAGAATTCCCCACCGTTAGATCAAAAGATCTAATAATAATAAACTATTAATTGATCAGAATTAAAATTCTGTTCTGGAAAGATCTTTCCAATCTTGTTGAAAACAAGAAGTTGTTTTCTGTAAAACAGAAGCCCAGGGATCAAAGATCCAACGGTGGGGAAACATCCCCAAATCAATCAGAGAAAGATCCCTTCAACTAATTTAACAAATCAATTGACCTTATATAAAGGCCCCAAGACTTCAAGTCTCGGATAGAAAAAACTCTCTGCAAACTTTGAGAAGAACTCAAAAAAGAAAGAAAAGCAAGCCTTTGAAGAAAGAAGATCATTTATTCATCTTTAAAGGTAAAAACGATTAATTCTTGAACAATAGAGATGAAAACATCTCATAAAAAGAAGAATCCTCTTCTAAAAAAGATCTTAGATCTATAAAAAAGACCAAGATCTTTGATTAAACATAAAGGATTAAAAGATCCAATCCTTAAAATAAAGATTTACTTTACTTCATTCACAGATCTCTTGATCTATAAAGGCAGAGCCTTTCGATAAGAATAAGAAATTTGGTTCTTGGATCTTGAGGCAAGGCCTCCTTTGAAGAACAAAAAACTTGTTCTTTGATCTTAAATTTAATCTGATGCGCTTTGCGCTAATGGAAAGTGCCTTGCACTTATGAACTGCGCCCTTGCGCTCCTTGGACCGACGCACAGCGCCAGAACCTACCACGTGTCAACCAGAGACACAATCTGCGCTTTGCGCTCCTGAAACAGAGCGCTGCGCTCATAGACTGGCGCTCAGCGCCAAGCGCGCCACGTGTCGCTCGCTGGCGCGCCAACAGACTAGCGCAAAGCGCTTATAGATGGAAAGCGCAAGTGCGCTAATGAACCAGCGCTTAGCGCTGAGCGCGACACGTGTCACCTTCGCGTGCGCTAGCGTAATGCACTCTTTAATTGGCGCAAAGCGCCTGACGCGCCACGTAGCGCACTGTCAGGACACCACTTTGTTCCTGATAAATGCTATGCATTTAATTGAATCCAATGTCAGAGCCCAATGCTTGGCATTATTAAAAGGGCGGAGCCTAAACAAAGGCCTAACAGGCAGAACAAAAATAAAATGTTAAACATTTTTAACTGGACTTAGCCCAATTCTGGCCATAAGTCCTCAATTTAAATTGAACAGAGCACATCTGCTCTTCTAATCAATTTACACCCGGTTCAAGGGTACATCTCTTCACTCCTCTGATATCTGTCGTTATAATCCTTCAACGTCATCAAAGAGGTGACGGGTCCCGACGACCACACATTTTACGGACTGTGAGGTCCTTAAACTCATGGACTATGATGTCCTTAATCTCGACCGTGATGTCTTAAAACTAACATCGGATTGTAGAGTCCTCAAATCCACGGACTATGATGTCCTTAACCTCAACCGTGATGTCTTAAAACTAACATCGGACTGTGAGGTCCTTAAACTCACGGACTATGATGTCCTTAACCTCGACCGTGATGTCTTAAAACTAACATCGGACTGTGAGGTCCTTAAACTCACGGACTATGATGTCCTTAACCTCGACCGCGATGCCTTAAAACTAACAATGGACTGTAATGTCCTTAAACTAATTATCGACCGCAATGTCATTAAACTAAACAATAGAGCCCAATTGCTCTCTTATCGGATCTAAACGATCCCGTTAAGTTGGTCTTAGTCTAAAATTAGACTAACGTGTCCTTAACAAACGTTTAAGTTGATCTTAGCCTCAAATAAGGCTAACGTATTCTTAAACACACACACCCAAACCCAAATCTAAGGAAGATACGGATTTGGACCGATCCACGTCCTACGGGCGACAACATAACTTAGTCTCTGTATACAATCCACGGGCAACCGAACACAAATCAAACACCCACGATACGAAGTGAGCATATGGAGAAGGAGAAAGTTGTTACCGCGATGCAGTAGCGTAATTAACTGCAGGGGCTTGCGTCTGCAGGGAAGAGCGTCCCCACAATCAAAAACCCCTCAAACGAGGGGAAATCTGACGAAGTGTGCTATATCGGCCGCATCCGTTTAAACCTTCGATACATGGTGCCATAAATCAACTTGGCATCTTCGGAGAGGTGGACGGATAGCACCAATTAGTATCTTCCCCGAATTTCAGGCAAGACGAACCTGCGCGGTCGCGTTTCTATGTTCGGCGGGGAACAGAGACATCGTCTGGAGTTCCAGCCAGAAGATCATGTGTTCTTGAAGATATCTCCGAACCGCGGAGTGATCCGATTTGGAAGACGGGGTAAGCTAAGTCTGAGATATATTGGACCGTTCGACATACTCGAACGAGTCAGTGAAGTGGCATACCGCTTAGCGCTTCCACCTTCATTGGAAGGAGTGCATAATGTGTTCCACATATCCCAACTCAGAAAGTATGTGAGTGACCCCAGCTATGTTCTCGATTATTCCGAGCTCACTATACAGCCCGATTTGTCTTGTAAGCAATAGCCTGTGGAGATCTTGGACAGGAAAGTGAAGACACTTCGGAACAAGGAAGTTAACTTGGTCCGAGTGATGTGGAAGAAGGACACTCCAGGAGAGTCCACTTGGGAAATGGAGGATGAAATGCGTACTAGATATCCACACCTCTTTGTAAATTAGTCCTCAAATAAAAGTTGTAAATTTCGAGGACGAAATTTTTGTAAGGAGGGTAGACTGTAACAACTCCATTTTTAATGTACAAAGAATTGATTTAAATTCAAAGTATACTTGGAGTATTTAATGTTGCTGATATCTCTTTAAGTATTTATTTCACACCATAATTACAAGAAAGAGCTTGTAGCTCATTGGTAATACCTTGCACTGCTGAACCAAGCCACCAGAGTTCAAATCTCATGCCCCACATTATTTTTAATATTATTTTGTTTTAAAATTTATGGAATACCAACAGTCAGCACGTGTTTTCTCACAAAAACCCCACTACCCATGAAAATGTTAAAGTACCAGTGAGATGGTGGGACGACGGCGGCCCTCCCAATAGCCGGACTCGACCAGGATCGGCCGAGTCGGCTGGCGGACCGGCCGACTTGGGCCGGCGCCGCCGGCCGGACTCGGCCGAACCGCCGAGTCCCCAACAGCAAAGTGCTGCCTCTTGGTCTCCCCTACCCCTCTGTATACTTTAAATTGTTAAACCAGTAACAGAACACCCTTTAAACACCATTTACTCCTTTTTATTACAATTTATCACATTATTTTTACATTTTTTAATTAAAAACCCTACACCTACCCTAACCCTAGCCTAACCCTATAAATACACCCCTACCTCCTACCCTCTCATCCTAAAATTCTGAGCCCACTCTCTCAAAATCTCAAAAAAAACCTTGTGTACTTCGAAAACGAGCGAAAGGCGAAGCCCCGACGAAATCGACGGCGAACTTCCGGTGATCGTGCTAGGAACTCTCGGCGACGAATCGACGCACCGGCGAACCCTCTTCTTCCTTATCACTCTCGTGTTTGTCCAAACCCGTAAGTCCCATTCTATCCCTCTTTCTTATTCTTTAAAATACGAAATTACAAAACCCGACGGAATTGGAACAAATCCGATTTCCGATTCGGTTTTCTATAAAATTTCACTTCTCACCAATACATTCATGCTTAAACAACTTTATGTTGACTATTAAACATTTAACAAACAATTTGAACAAGTTTCATCACATAAAATGATAGCCTTTTCAATTTATCGTATTTTTCACTTAAATACCATAATATTTCGATTTCACATTTAATCCCCTTAATTTTGCTATACATTTAAAGTAGAGCACGAGATAATGACCTACCTCCACACACACGCAAATACAACCCTAACGATATTATCAAAACTTAGAATACGATAAAACAATACTTTCATTTAAATACCATATTCTTAATAAAACCATTCCTAAAAGTTTTAGCTTCGTTACACTTTTAAAACAAATACCTTTTACTAAGAATAATACGATAAGTTGTAGACATCGGTCGTTTATCTAAACCTGATTTTGTGGTGTCTAGGCTAGGCAAGTGAGAAAGGTAACTTTAAAAGGCCCGTCTCACGGTGATTCGTGAGCGGATCCCTCCTTTCCTCATTTGTACTTACCTGGCCACAATTGGCGGTGAGGAGGCGATTTGAGGCATCTAACGACTTATCATTTAGACCATTTAGAAATAGGCTAGTTGACTTAGGAAACCCTAGAATCTAAAATACGGAAAATTGACATTTTTACAAATAAATACCTTTTACTTTATAAAACCGTTTTCTAAAGGATTAGTATTTTACAATCTTTGCAAAGCGCCGCTACAACCCATTTTGGGGGAACCCGTTCGGGATGGTGCGGATTATCTCACATCTTCGGGTTTAGTAATGCGAGATTCAGACCTCCGCAAGGAGCGTTCGGTCTCGAAAGGTTTAAAATACGACATCTTAAGAAAAATGAGATTTTTGGAATATAAAATATTTATTAAAATTATTTTTGTATAAATATATGTATATTTATCATTTAAATATCTATTTTAATATAATATAAATGTTCCACCTTTTTCTAAAAATCACAAGAATAAATTTTACATTAAAATATCATGAACTTCAAATAAATCGATATTACAGATAAATACCTTATTTATAAAACTAGGATATTTTCACCAGAAATATCACAAAATAAAATTACACTCATTACAACTATAAAGAAGAAGAATAAATACTTGAGGTGTATCTTGAAAACTATATAAAAGTACTTTTACATAAAACCCCTCAAGTTTTATAAATTACCCTAAGGACCCTAGTAAATATAGGACTTCGATTTACATCTCTACTGTCTGACTCAGGTTTGAGTCTGATTATAATCCGACTTGAATATGATTCAAATATCATATAAATCTACAATATTACAATTCAATATGAACACACGAATCCATGAATCCAGTTATCAATCTATTCAACTTGACTGAACCAAACCATGGATATACTTTCCATTTACATGATTCCAGTTTACATCCATTACATCCGTTACTGATATCATGGTTTCGGTCAGTCATCCAACTATACAACTTATACAATACATTATAACAATACAATCAAAACACTACGGGGTTTAAGGGGTAGATTGGTACGGAAAATGTTAAAAGTGGCACGAGACAGTAAGATTAAGATACCTAACATGAATCCTGTTGCTGTTGTACCGTGGTATAACGGATCCTTGTACTTTCAGTTTGCCCTGGTCTCTAGCATATAGAGACCCCTCTCGTATACACTGGCATCCTTCTGTACCAAGCTACAAACAATAGCGTTAACACAATATTCTACAATATTATACAACTTTAAAAGATACCTTCTTATTCTGTCTATTCTATTTTCCTCTTATCTTTAGGACTTACCGAGCAACCTGTTCACTGACGACATTCTATTATTTTTTCTTTGAATGTCGTCAGGTGGTTTGGACCCGGCAGAGATCGAGCCATCTGCAGAAAACTTGGAGCAGTTTGCTAAAGAACCAGAGCTCTAGTTTCATTGTACATTTTCCATTCAGTACTTTTCATTTCCTGTTATGCCATTGTTTAGGCATCATTTTATTTCAGTTGTATTTCCTTTTCATGCATTGTACAAAAGAATGTTAATAAATAAAAGTTGTTGTTTTATTATATCGTGTCTCTTGTGTATTTACTTTTATATTGCTTAGATACGCTTAGCGTATGTACTTCTGAGTATATACGTAGTGGATCAGTCGCGTCCCCTTCGCCGTATACTGGAAAGCGGGGCGTGACAGAATTTAATTCTCAAATCAAGAGTTTAACTCTTCTCAAAGAACTTAGTTCTTCCTCTGGTTAAGATCTGCAGAAGCAGATCTCCCCACAAGTTGAGAACTTAATTCTCATCGGGGAGATTCTGTCATGCAGATTCAAAACCCATGGGAAAAAACTGAATCCAAAAGAATTTAACTCTTACAAAACATGTGGGAATTTAATTCCTCTGAAAGTAGGGTTTAATCCTTTAAAAAGAATTTAATCCTTTTAAAGAACAAAAGGAGAACTTGATTCCCCAGAACCATAGAAGAACAGCCTGGTGATGCATTAGCGTTCAACGCTACACAATAAAAGCTTACGAGTTCCCATGTGAGCACCTTTGAGGAACGAAAAAGGAAAGATTGAGATCTAGCCACGTGACCCCTGAGAAGTGCTCAGCACTTATAAAAGAGAAAAAGGAATGAACCCTATTTTTGGGGTGCCTCACGTGACCCCACGTGACCCATGAGAAGTGCTCAGCACTTATAAAAGAGAAAAGGGAATGAACCCTATTTCTGAAGCGCCTCACGTGACCCCATGTGACCCCTGAGAAATGCTCAGCACTTATAAAAGAGAAAAGGGAATGAGCCCAAAGGCAGCGCTCACATTTTGAGAGCACCCCACGTGTTCGCACGTGAGCGTTAATGAACTAAGCGCTCAGCACCCAAATACAGCGCCTACATTTGGAGAATACCTCACGTGTCCGCACGTGACCATTTAATGAACCAATTTCTCAGCACTCATATGGAAAAGAAATATATCCAAAAGCAGCGCTCACATTTTGAAGGCGCCTCACGTGTTCGCACGTGAGCACCACAGGGAGCTAAGTGTTTAACACTTACATATATAAAAGGGAAATAGAACCCAATGAACAGCGCCAATTTTCAGGCGCCTCACGTGCCACACGTGAGCGCCCCCAAAATTTTAGTGTTCAACACTGCTTTAAAGCCGCACGTGAGAACACGTGAGCGCTAAGCATATACTAGTGTTTAAACACTATGAGAGGCCAATATTAGCCAAACTTAGACTAAATCTCCCAAGAACAATCAATTGAGACCCTCATGCTAAGGGTCCCCCAAACCGATCTCAGTCCCAAAGATAGCTAATGAGCTCCTAACATATGGCATCTAAAATGATGTTCATCTAATTCCCCCTCAGTTGGTACATTGGTTCAAGGGTATATCTCTCCACACCTCTGATACATGTCATTGTAATTCCTCAACGTCTTCAGGGAGTTGGCGGGTCCCGACAACGAACAACTTTTTGGTACATTTCCAAACCCATGGATACACCCCAATAGACCGTAATGTCCTTAAACTAACTGTGGACCGTAATGTCCTTAAACTAACTGTGGACCGTAAGGTCCTTAAACTTATGGACCGCAAATTTCCTAAACTAAACTCTAGAGACTATGACGTCTCTAAACTCCATGGACTATGATGTCCTTAAACTTATGGACCGCAACGTCCCTAAACTAAACCCCACAGACTATGAGGTCTTTATACTAGACTATGATATTTTTAAACTGGACTATGAGGTCCTTAAACTCATGGACTATGATGTCCTTAAACTTTATGGACTATGAGGTCCTTAAAATCATGGACTATGATGTTCTTAAACTTTACAGACTATGAGGTCTTTAAACTAGACTATGATATCTTTAAACTGGACTATGAGGTCCTTAAACTCATGGACTATGATGTCTTTAAACTTCATGGACTATGATGTCCTTAAACTTATAGATCGCAATGTCCCTAAACTAAGACGATAGAGTCCAAATACTCTTTCGCCAGATCTAAATGATCCCAAAATCTTATTGAGTAGATCTTAGTCTAAAATTAGACTAACGTATTCTCAACAAACGTTTAAATTGATTTTAATCTCAATGAGAATAACGATCCTCAAACCCAAACCAAACCCAAATCTAAGAAAATATGGATTTGGACTAATCCACGCCCTATGGGCGACAACATAAATTAGTCTCCGTATACAATCCACGAGCAACCCAAAACAAAACAAACAAACACGACACGAAGTGACAATCTGGAGAAGGAGAAAGTGGTTACCGCAATGCGGTAGCGTAATTAACTGTAGGGGCTTGCGCCTGCAGGAAAGAGCGTCCCCACAATAAAAAAAAACCCTCATAATGAGGGGGAATCTGACGAAGTCTGCTACATCGGCCGCATCCGTCTAAACCTTCGATACATGGTGCCATAAATCAACTTGACATCTTCGGAGAGGTGGACGGATAAAACCAAATAGTATCTGCCCCCAAATTCAGGCAAGACGAACCTACACGGTTTCGTCTCGGCTTTCGGCGGTGAACAATCTTCTTCTTCGAAGAGAATTAAATTCCCTGTTTTTTGTGGAAGCTTATGGGGAGCCTTCTATATTTTTACAGAAGCTTGTGGGGGGTTCTTCTCTCTCTGAGATTTAATCTCTTTGCTCCTATTTATAGGAGAAGAGAAAAATCAATTTGTTTTGAAAAAATCTTTTATTGAGAGATCATGATTGATTTCATAATCAATTAAATTGATTTTAAAGATAAACCGGTAAATTTTATTCACCGTTGGATTTTTAATCCAAAGGCTCTCTATTTAATAGAGAAGATTTCTTATTTGTTTTAACAAAATTAGGAAAATATTTTCCTAAATTTAATTCTATCATATGAATATCTTGTAAGGAAGATATTTTCCTAACCATAGAATTTAATTATGTTTAACAGAGAAGATTTTTCTTATTTTGGAAAGATCAGGGAAATATTTCCTACATAAAATTTAATTCAATTATATGAATATCTTGTTTATTTAGCAACATTAGGAAAATATTTTCTTAACATAGAATTTAATTCTATCATACGAATATCTTGTTAGGAAGATATTTTCCTAACCATAGAATTTAATTCTATTTAACGGAGAAGATCCTTCTTATTTTAGAAAGATCAAGAAAATATTTCCCACATAGAATTTAATTCTATCATATGGTTTAATTGGTGATATTTTACCGCCATTGGATTTTAAATCCAAAGATTCTCTATTAAAAAAAGATCTTTCCATATTAGATAGATCATGGAAAATATTTTCCAAATAGAATTTAATTCTATCAGATTAGAGTGTTTCAAATTGGGGCACTCACGTGCTATCACATGAGCGCTGCCACATACATATATGGCAGCGGCGCTCATGTATTTTGCATATAAGCGCTGCTACAAGAATGCGGTAAGAAAACTAACGTGTTTAATGAGTGGGTGCTCACGTGTTTAACAGTGAAGGCTATCATAGGATCTAATCCTATCTAAATCCGGTACTCAAATGCTTTTTATGTAAGTGCTCACGTGTTTAACATGTGGGCGCTGCTATAAAATTTAATCCTAACTGCAACAAGTACCCGCGTGCTTTGCATGTAGGGGGCTGTCATAGGATTTAAATCTATCTGAAATCGCTACTCACATGCTTTGCTTGTGAGTGATCACGTATTTAACACATGGGGGATGCCCTTTATTTTTATAAAAGGAATAGCAAGTTTTGAGCGAAAATTTTTAGCGAGAACACCCAGTTCCTAATTTTGGCCGACCAAAAATTCCTTTTAGCCGTCTGAGTCAGCCCATTTGCATTATTTGGGTCTCGTTTTCTTACGGCCGTTTTCTTGTTTTCTTATTAATCCATATCTATACTTTAAAATTGACAATTGTTTAATAACCGTAGATTGGACAAAAATATTGCTTTTATCACTAAAAATCTCCGATTTTATATTTTCAGGACTTGATGAGTTAGCGAGCAGCAAACGTGCAAAGACGAATTGTACTTGGCGAGCAATAAGAATATTGAAGCTCAGTGGCAAAGACCAGGGTAGATGTGCCCTAACAATCGAACATTGTAAAAACACTCGGGATCGACCCAACGGGGGTTTCTTAACCCAAAACATTCTGTAAGTAATTTTCTAACTCCTTCTCTCTTGAATCCGACGCCTTCCACTATTTCAATCTTCTGCAGGATTCTTCGCAAATTCGCCGCAAAACAAAAGAGAACTAACCTGTATTTGGTTGCAGCAACTAAGATTAATTGAAAAAGAATTGTGTGATGATTTGAAAAACATTTTATTGATTTGCACATTGCATTCGTTAATACGGACTTTAAAGGCAAAAGATCCCCAAATAAGATACGGTGAGGGATTTCGTCACCCTTTCCGTGCCCTACAAATCATAAGGCCGAGCATTCTTGCATCCCCGCATTAACTTAAAATCAATTAGAACTCAGCCTCTAAGGATTCGCGCTCACTAGGGCAAGTTGATTGTGTTTAAAATCTTACTTAACGGTATATTGTTCAAGGGATGTCTAGGCAAGTGTGAAAGGCGCAACCGCCGAAAAGAGTGAGTGTTACTCCAAATTAAGAAACTTCATAAAAGCATTGGAAAACCTCCCCGATCTCTGCACTTACCTGGCTTCTTGATCAGTATATCTTGAGTCTGACTCTAGACACAATTTTACTTCAAAAATCAAGTTCTTGGGTAAGTCTAGTTGACCTCGGGTAACCTAGATTGATTAAGAGTGTGATATTATTTTCTTTTCTAAGTTTTGTGATACTTTAAATATGGGTGACATGCATTTCAATCTGATTCTTCATGATCTATATCCTTTTGTTAATATACATCCCCAATTCTTTTGTTCCAATTGTCAAGATTTTTCCCACATTCTCGAAAACTGTCCTTTTTTAGGTGTAACCAATCATGCCAGAATTTTGATATCAATCTACCACCTAACACTCTTGAATCCAATCTCACTTCAACTTAGAGCAATTGATAAAGAACATCGAGAAACAGGTTCAACAGATGTTTATTTTCGTGTCGCCGCCATCTCAATCCTCCTTTCCTGAAACAACTTTCACATCTATAGGTTTTGATAATGAGATGGATGCTAAATTAACCGATTTAGAGAAAAGTTTAGAGGTGATGATTGCAATCGAGGATCAAATGGCTTCGATGCTAGTCATGTTCATACAACGATCTGATCAATTATTTCATGCTCAATCGCAACAATTGGTTAGAATCGACGAACAAGTGAAATAATTAGCTATACAGATTCTCGGGAGTGAACACAATCAAATTGAAACCAATAATGGCGAAATCTTTCAACTAGGAAGTCAACTGAGTGAGATACTTGATCAAACATTTTTTGACGATTTCATAGATGATGATGAAGATACAATGATTGATTTTACTAAGTATTATAAGGACGAGCAAGAAATTCCTCCGAGTCGGTCTAACACTAAGCTTCATGTGCCAATTTGGCCTCCAATGACTTGCAGTCTCGATGATGATTTAACTGAAGAAATACTTGAAGACGAGATTCTTGAACCCACTGATTGTAGCGAGAAAATTTTTTAGGAGAATACTTACGAATTTGATGGGTACGGTTTCGATATATTATTCGAAGAAATTAAAGATCATGAACCCACATTGATACGGTTTTTGACGAAACTTTAAAGCGGGAACCTAAATTCCTAGATGAAATAAACCTACCCATAAGTCAATGCGATGAGAAAGAACTTGAAATGAGAGATGACAGCTGTGGTGATATTAATGAGAATATGATTGTAGAAGAGTATAGGGAGAAAGTTAGCTTTGAAAAATATTCTTTCACGCCGAGTTTTGAGGAGATTTATGCGGACAAGCTTGATATTCTTAATGAGTTTGAGTCGTGATTAATTTGGGAACATCCTAAGGACCTCTCCTTTAATGAACTTTTTGAGGATGAACTCCAGTTTTTAGAAGAACTTGACTACGAAATTCAACACATGATTCTTTTAAAAAAAATTTATCCAAGTAACACGCATTTGACTCCTTCAAAACATCATCTTCATCTTCAACGTTTTTTTATTCCTTCAGTCATGCACCCATGCCCAACACTAATATCTAACCATAACGCTAACAATTTCTTTTCTTTTACATATACTATTTTTCTTATCAGCCGGTCATACATTGACAAAAATTTTGAATAGTTGGTACTAACTTGTAGACCAACACAATCTCCTAACTACTATAATTACCTACCATTTTTTCTTATTTCTTAGGTTCCTTGTGAATAAAATCTCACCCTATATGTCTAAATCTAGCAACCAGAAACGGGGGCAACGATGAGGACATCGTCAATCTCAGCTTTGGGGATGAGCACTTTGTTTACTTTGTATACATCATGTAGCTGTATTTGCATATTTTCTGCATTTCAGTACTTCCATTCATATATTTTTCCCTTTATTTTGCATGTTTAATTTCCGCAATGTATCATGTTTAAATTCCGCGGTGCATTGATAAAAAAAAATTCCAAAAAAATCACAAAACCTTAAAACCCATAAAAATTTGAAATTTTTTCTAAAAACATAAAAACTTTGCCGTCAAGTTAGCTAGTGGGAAAACTTAGACTCAAAATCCAATGGTTGAGATTGATAGGTTAGAAACAACTAAATTCTAGAATTAGAAATATAAAACCCAAATAATAACCCTCATTGAGTTTAACGGTAACAAATATACGTCTTTGTATTACAATATACGTGTCGTGAGTTTAAAGAATTAGATGATAAGTTTGAAATGTCTCCAAAAACACAATAAAAAATGCGCATAGTAAGTAGTCTAAACTACTGAAGGGTGCCAACATATATATATATATATGCGAATAAGTCTTGGTTGCGCGTACATGAAGCCGTCGAGATGTTTTCTCACCCGGTGCCCTAAAATCATCTGGTTTGGGAATCATCAGCCAAATATTTGTTACAAAGTGACCAAGGCACCTTAATAATATGTTATCAAATAAAATGGAGGCATGAAGACTTAAATTTGAAACTTTTGAGACAAAACGACGGTATTGCACGAGCACGTAAAGACGTATAGGAGCTTAAGCTAAATGAAGAGTGAGGTGTGAAAAATAAGGGTTGGATGTTTCTAACCTAGGGTGATAGAATTTCTAACTTAGATACTGAATCCTAGGGTTAGAGTCGATGGTTAACTCACGAAACTAGCTTGATGGGATTTTGTAGGTATAATCCGCTAAAAACCCTGTGGAGACAAAACTCCTCCTCTATGGTAACCTAGAGGTTTAACGGCTTGTTGCATATACTCAGTGCAATCATGTTTCCTGCGACAGTGAGATTAGGGTTTTGAAAATAAAACGGTTTTTCTTGAGGACGAGCAAAAGATAAGTTTGGGGGTATTTGTTCATCACGATTAATTGCATTTAATACCGCTCATCTATATCATTTTGTTAATAAATAAGTTCTATTAATCCATGATTACTACATAAGTACAGGTTTCAAGAATTCTGGGGAATAAAGTCATCTGCAAGACAAAAACACATACATTCAGGACATTTGCATCAACTTTAAGTCAAAATTGAAACCAGACGAACAAATAATCAAGATATAAGTTTTTGCAACAAAAACGTCATTTTGTGCAACTTAGATCACAAGTGGACAGCCATGGGACACAAGTAGGTTGCACAACTCATGATTAAGCATAAAAGCAAGTGATAAAGAATTGATGTGAAGTGTGAAAAGGCAAATGTTAGCCATTATCTTGGACTTTAAAACTCCAGTATGCAAAAGAGAATGATTGAGAAGAAAAGGAATATCCCAAAAATCAAATGAGGAGCTCAGAAGAACACTGTATGAAGCTGGAGCCCAACACCCATCAATTGGCCGACCAAATAATCCTTTTAGCCGACCAAATAATCCTTTTAGCCGCCCTAATCGGCCTGGGCTTGACTAAGTGGGCTCGTGCTCCTGCCTTGTCGCCATTTCTATTTAATTAAGCCTCTAGGGTGTGTCTTTTGCTCTATGGAAACTCCTATAAGTAGCAGATTTCTGGATAGCATTAGGGGTTGGTTTTTTGAGTGGTTTTTAGAATGTGTATTGTATGATTGCTTCTTTTTCTTCCCTCTTGAAGCTCTCATTTGAGAGCTCCATTAAAAAGGTTGAACTTGTAATCTAATCTTGTAGCTCAAATCCCTCCATGTGTTAATAATACTAGAAATGTTTGTTTTAGCTTATTGTTTATTTTTCTTTGCTTATTCTTTGTTCATGCTCTTTTATTTTCTCTTTCATTATTTTGTTATAATGCGTGAGTAAATTTCTCTGGGCTAAGGAGAAGGTAAGGATGGATAATGAATGGCTTTACCTTCTATCTTCTCTTTTGATCAAATTTATGCTTAATTTCTTATACTTAATGTTAAGCTTACTGGGTTTTTATCAAAATGCTTGATAAGGCATATAGCATCCACGTGATGGTTCTATCTCCTATTGCATATGCCTTATACTTGCAAATATTACTTAGCAAGTTTAAAACCAAGTACTTTTATTTCTCATATGCAAATTATTTTTTGTTGATATTGTATGTTTGTTAACCATTGTGTTTAGTTTTGATATTTCATATTTCGACATTCAATTTCTAAGTGAGAACGTGTTTGTTTTCCACGTGTATTACAATTTCTCCTAAGTTGATGTAGTATGCTTTACAACCTGTCGTGGTTGATTTTGATAATTCAAGCTTCATTAGTTGAGATGGAATGTGAATGAGTTGTGTGATCAAGAGAAGGGAATTGTTGTCATTGTCATGAAGCATTCCATCCGAACCGGAGCCAAAGCATTTTTTCTATGTGCATATTTTCGTATTTTCTCAAACGTGGCACAACAAACCAAACCGATATTCTTTTCTTTGAACTTGTCATAAC
This sequence comes from Agapanthus africanus, assembly GCA_030015575.1. NCBI lineage: Eukaryota > Viridiplantae > Streptophyta > Magnoliopsida > Asparagales > Amaryllidaceae > Agapanthus > Agapanthus africanus. The sequence goes on from CM057348.1 coordinate 162,272,492, forward strand.
ACCACTTAATCACCAATTCCTTATAGATCGACCCGTACTTTCCGGTTAGGTACTGTAAGTGGACAAAGGTTAGGGTCGTGATGATCACGGCCGCGGCGGAATTTGAAAAAAAATAATTTTACAAAGCATAATCCCAATTCATCACCAAGATCGTCAAATACTTAGCAATAGATTAAACTAGATATATAAAGAGAGCAGAGAGAGGGTGCTACAACCTTTGTAGCATGTCAGGATAATCTCGGAAGACCCTGTCTAGATTTCGTGAGCTCCCGAACGCGTCTGAACGCCGACCGCCTCACCGTAAATGATCCACATTGAAAGCGGGCTGCCCGAACTTCAACTCCGTCATCGGGCGGAGAAACTTTCTCCAAAGGCTCGCTGGGCATGGAGGAAGGCGATGCAAATTCTGGGTACTCTCTCTTTTTAACACTCCATCACCATGGCTACAAGTTCCATTAACCTAGAGAGCTCAAGCTTTCTTTCTGTAAAGAAGACGAAGATGGAAAACATGATGGCTAATGAAAAATCAATTATTTCATTCTACAACCATGTCATGATAAATATGACACATACACCCTCTCACTCTCTCTCATGTGTGCCAATACAAAAGAGAGAGGGTGGGCTCCACCATTAATTAAGAATAATAAATAAATAATAATATATATACATTAATATGTATATATATAAAGATATATGTGTGTGTGAGGTTAATGGAGGAAAGGTGCCATAGGAGGGAATTTCGTCCTATGGCGTCGGAAAAATGCACCCTCTATGATTTTTTTTGACGATCGGCATATATCACCTCCATCTTTATCATCTAAGATGTGGATACACCAAATTTCATGTGATTATACCATTTTCTCACCTTGATTTAGTTGGTGTAAAATTAATGGTTTACCGACAATAAGACTTTTTACATTGCTAATTCAACGCTGAAAAAGTGGTGGAATCACATGAAATTTGGTGTATGCACATCTTAGATGATAACGATGATGATGATGGATGCCGATCGTCGGAAAAAATAGTGGAGGTTGTATTTTTTCGACGCCATAGGAGAAAATCCTCTCCTATGGCCTCTTTCCTCCATTATTCTATATAAATATATGCATATTTACATACATATATAAATGCATATTTATTTATACATAATTTAGAATGGTGGGAATTAATATATATATCAAATATATGTATATATATATATATATTAAATAAGTATTAGTACATGTATCCTATACACGTACACATCATGTATCACATACATGAAATGCCATCAATATCTTCTCAGTATCATGTACTGTAGAGAGTATGTGTATTATATACACTATCAAGTCAACACTTGACTTGATATTCTGGCTTTTAAACTGGCTAGTATAACAGTCGTAGATTTAAACATGTATATACAATATACATGTTTTATCGAACTCATGTACGTATCCCTATACTTACGTCACATCGCGTTTTGCCCGGGCAGGAACTTTCGTTGCGGGACTCTAAAGACCTGTCAATACGCTGGCAGTAGGTTATACAGGATCGTATCCAATTGAATCTGAAACACTTTCAAATTCAACCCTCTTTCGGGTTAACCCACAAGCTCGTCGGTGGCACTAGCTGTACATAACGGCTACTCAGGTACGAGCAAGATAAAGGTAGGTCGACGAGAGAACTCATCCGGACCTAACAAATTCTATAAGTGACAGTCACCGTACAGTCCGGTATCTTCGTCAAAGAGTATCACATACCGAGTCTGGGGAGTAGAATCTGTTAGACCCCCAATAACCCGATAAGTCATGCTGACAGAGGACTCATAACCTAAGAGATAAAGCTGATAACACTTACCAGTTTATCTCTAATGCCGTAGCCACGGACTTCAGGTTATAGTTGTGTCCTGCACAGTGCGATATCGACTCCCAATACCGGGAGTGATGAATTCCCTCGACCGCTCGCTGCCTCCATGTGCTTCGGGACTGTACCCAACTAAAACCTATATGCACAACTTAGTAGAACCGTGGTAGGGTAGTAATCTAAGTACAGTGGGAATACACACGAGACACTGTAGCAATTTCAGGTCTAGGGACTACCCTATACTCATGTCACCAGAGAACTGCTATCTGACATTGGTATAATACTATCTAGGAGTTCTCGGCGAGTCCGTCCAGTGTAACCCATCCAATGAGCACCTGTATACAATCATCAGTATCAAACACCAATGGCTATGGGATCAGCCATCGTCCCGTACAGGATCATGAAACATATACACTAGTCTAAACTGAAGTACCGATGCCCAGTCTCGATACTCCTATGACTAGGGACATTTATGGATATGCTTATAAATTACCACGCCCTACTAGTATGATCCTTATCATAATCCTGGTAGTAAAGCAAAGATCCTATGGGTTTTATCTCATGTATTAGCGATACGCGATAACTAGTAACGCATATTCACATGACAGATAAAGACAAACCAGATAGCACACTATCATCTCGAGAAAGACTGTTCTTAGTATAGGCCCTCCTCGAATTCAGTAATTGCATTTCCGCAACTACGATAATTGCCTTGAAGGCACCTATATCCAACAATCTCCCACTTGCACTCAAGGCCAATTATTGCAGTATCGTATGCACACATCTCATGTGCTACTGCATACCCAACTTCTGTACTAATAGTTTTACAAACTGTGTTCGAAAAATAGCCTCAGTGAGTGGATCCGTTATAATGTTTCTAACTGTATCTCTCTGAATCTTAACTTTGCGAAGATCAACTATCTCCCGAAATGAGTGATACTTACCATAGAATACTGTTTGGATAACTGATGGGACCTTGTTCACAAATGAACATATTTATCCAAACAAATACATAGGATGTATCCTCTGCTGATTCACAATCAACATCTAACGCCTTGACTACCTCAGTATCCTACTTGGAACTCCTCTAATATACTGCTCATCATAAGAGGGTAAACTAATGACTCACGACAGATACCTTGTCACCCTTATCACTACGGAAGCTGGAATCGGTAATTGCCTCCCGAAGGAGTCTGCCATTACCATATACCAAGAACATCTCACATGTTCTTCACTTCTTCCTATGTTTCTCCAGGATTGGACTAATACTTGCTTACTACACCAAGTGAAAAAACAATATCCGGTCTGGTATTTAACATCGCATGATTGACCTCACTACCGAAGAATGTCGAATGTCATTCATGCGAGCCCCTCTCTTCATCAATCCCGAAAGACATCTGTAGAAAGAGTGACCCCCATTCTCTGTAGATACATTACCACACTAGGAGTCCTCCATTCTAAACCACTTTAGAATGGTATCATTATACCTGAATTTGGATAATCCCAAATCTCTTACTAGATCTAAATATATAAACCTAGTCACCAGAATCAATGATGTATATATACTCCATAAAAGAAAAACAGTGACAACCAATGTTTGACCGAATCGTAGTATAAGAATATCACTTCCTATCAAGAGTATGGTATCCACATCAGTATGCAGAATCTGACAGTACTCACTACAGTTTTCTTGCAAATACTTGGTTCATCTCTTATTTTGATGAAGTCAAACACTTTGACCGTAGTATCAAAACAGATGATCTATCTCCACTATTCCTGCTTTAGTCTACAAACCGGCTTAAGCAACTTGCACACTATCCACTGCTCCCACTGACTAAGACAGTCCTCTGGTAGATTCATATACACGTACACTTCTAAATTCAATTTAGAAAGATATTATAATCATACTCATACCAAATATCATAGTCATGAAAACAACAGTGGCAAATTTTATCCGCATGGACTTCAGCACAAACTTTGAAGTAATAGTATCATCACAATCCATATCGAGTATTTGATGAATACATGTTAACTACAAGTCTGTCCTTATTAGGTTAATTCCTTTCCATTTGCACTGATCTCGAAAGATCTACATGCTCCTTATGCGTTTTACCCCTTTCAGGAGCACACAACAAAGTCTATAATTTGTTGTAATGCATGGAGTACAATTTGGATAACTTGGCATCCAGCCATCAGTCGAAAGTCACCACTTCCTATGGCATACTGATAACTAGAAAGGCCATCATCATATGATGCAAGCCTCCTAGTCACCGTCGTCGAGAAAACCGAAGTATCTCTAGGATGGCTAAGGTCACCTACTAAATCTGCGGAGTAGTTATAGTCTGTCAGGGTCAATTGGATCATTAGGTTCTACTAAACTTTCATATCCGTTTGTAGTTCTGGAATCACTTCCAATTCTACCATATTCCCACTAATTTTTTTTTGCAAGAAATCCCTTAACCAAGTAGGTGGCAAGTCAAGAATAAAACACTTTTGAACTTGAAAATGGTAGAAGCTGTCCCTCGCGAAATCTTGGGATAACCCACAGACTGTTATTTCCGAAACGTGCCTCGATTTTATCCGGATTATGGTTTTAAACACAAACCGGATAACCCAACATCTTACCAACTTTAAGATGAACACCATTCTATATCACATATAGAAACAGAGGTACTTGTAGGATAGAAAGTGAATAATACATATGAAAGATAGGAAGAGATTTAAGAAATGCAAGACAATTAGATATTTTAAAACGAAGCTAGTAATATGTAGTCATTAGCTGTTGTCCCAAGGGTTAGTAAGATGAAAGGAATCACTAATTTGAAGATAGAAATAAGTCTGAAAAATAGTCCCTATTCTTAGGTCCAAACTTCTGAGCGTTGATAACCTACTATATGCACTTGCACACATCTTGAAACTTGAGATAGTAGAGAATACCTTGAAATGCTCTTGTCTAAAAGTCTTAGTATGAAGGGGAAAAAATATATATAAACAAAAATATAAAGGACACATAAAATATAAATGGTGAAGAAAAATGAACACTGGTTTTGTAATTACTTAAGGCAGCATAAAAAAATATAGCGAGAGTGCCTTATCACCTAGTGCCATAGACCAACTTGTTTGGGAGTCACTGCTAAGCCTTAGGTGTTGCAAGACTTGGATATTGCTAATTACACCTTAATAAGTGAGCACATTTGATAATCGATTGGTTAGTATCTCAAGAAGTATTAACGGTCACATGAAAAATGTGTGAGCAAATCAATCTTAAACATTCACCGACTAAAAAGTACTAAGGAATAAGAACAAGGGTATGATAGCTTGAATTGAATTCTCTAAGTGTATGGATGTTTTTTACACACACGTTGGGATATATGATCGATATTTAGAAAAGACATAGGGAGGAATACTAAAGACGATATTTTATTGAGAGATGATGTGAAATCTGACATTTTTTCAAGACCATTAAGATAGCGCTCATGACAACTAAAAAGATAGTATAGTTTGAAACTCTTATTTTCAAGTTTTTTCTTTTATATATTCATTATCTTTGCATGTAATTTTCATTTTTTCTTTTATTAACAGATTTTATTGGTGAAATCCGCTAGAAACCCTCGGGAGACAACACTCCTACTAGGGACACCTAGAGGTTTAAAGACTTGTTGCACGTATTCAGTGCAATCGTGTTGCCTACGAAAGTGTGCCAGGTTTTTTCTTTTTCTCTTTAATAAATAGTTTGCTTGGGACGATCAAAGATAGGTTTGGGGTATTTGATTAGTCAAATATATTGCACATTTGTATGAACATTTTCCCTACTATTATTAACTGCTAAAAGGTGTTAATTGTAAATAAAGAACATATATGGGTTTATTTGTAAAATGATTATTATCATATGTTTCTTCATTTATAATTAATATAATAAGGGAAAATATATGCATATAATATTTAAATGAAATATTAGTAATTAAAATATGCATATCATATCAAATATTCCTAATCAATATTCTTAAAATATTATATCATATAAATAGTTGGAATAATATCTCAAAAATACCAAATGCTACTGACAATTTGATTTGAGATATTGTGCAGGTATTAGCTCAGATCTGAAATCCAAGAAAGAGATCCAAGTCAAATCGGGATATCGAAACCGAATCTGCTAAATTTTAGAAGCAAATCGAGGAATCTAGCAATGGCAGAGACACAGAGCAATATTTTCAGAATCTATACATCAAAAGGATCTCCAAATGTTAAGAAGACAAGGGGAAAAAATCACAACACCCAATCCCACCAAGTGGCGGCGGAACCGCGGTCAACAAGGGGCATGGACGGCGGTTCCTCGGTCCCATGGTGGCCATTGGATTTGGAATTTTGAGGGCATGATCATAATCTCACTAGCTCCAACATGGCATCTAAAGTTTCTGGTTTCAGAGACTATATAAAGGACCGAGAGCTTTGCAATCAAAATCATCGAAAAGATCACATAATCATCTATTCATCTACCTCCATAAAGAGATAGAATCAGAGCAAAACTAGGGTTCTTGTAATCTACTTTTTAAGAAGAAAAGTTGTAATGCAATAGTTGATTAATAAAGGTAGTTTCTATTTTAATTCTTTTTGCATTTACATTACAGATTATTTTTCCGCATTAATTTTATGCATTACTTTCTTTACTTCTAATCTGACTTCATTTATCTTCAACATTTCTTCTAAATCGCTATTAACCATGAGCGAGTAATTTTTTTCTTGCTAGGATTTGTAGGATAGGGTAGAATAATGGATGAAATATCTTTTAATTTCTTTTGACATTTTAATATTTATAAACCTCAGCAAAATAAATGTTAACCTTCTTATCGGGCGCGATTTCAAATCATTGATAGTGACAACCACGATTTGAGATTAGTTAAACACTTGTTTTGTAAAGAGCTAGAGATAAATAGAGATCAATAGAAGGACAAGGGTCGAGAGAGGGAAACCCTAATTCCTTCGAGAACCCTAATCCACATTCATCGCTCTCTCTATAGTTTTAAACTATTAAAAGATAAAAAGAGTCATAACTAAATATTCATCCATTAACTACTAAGTCCTGTAAACCCTACAAGCTCTTCTATTATCAATTTTATATCCATATTAAAATAAAACAACAACAAACCATCATCTCTTTTATCAACTCGTCTAAAACAAGAAAAGAAGTTCACATTTCCCTGAGGACGACCCATACTCGTCGCGGTTAGCTATTTGCGACACCATTTTGATTGCAGTTATTTACAAAACACTTTTCGCACGAATAATCAAATAGCGTCGTTACGGGAGGAAACAGTCGTAATTAATTTTCTTATTATTCATGTTGATTTCTAATAAAAACCAGAGAACATAAAAATAGAAATAAAAACCCGCATTTTGTATTTTAAATGATTTTTGTACGAGTTTTGCGAGAAATATGGAGCGCTTGGAGCGAACCATCAGCGATTCAGAGATTGTCAAATAGGAGAAAAGGAGTATTGGAGTGCTCTAAAAAATTTTGAAGGGGTGATTCCAACAGGCAACGGCAAAACCGCGGTTTTTGGGTCCATTCGGCGGTGGAACTGCGACCCTTTTGAAGAACTGGGCCTAATTTCTCTAGTATTCTCCTATTGTCTTCCTCTCTCCTATAAAGCTCCAATAAATTGTTTTTACCTACAGAATTCTTTGCAAATATCGCCGCTAAAAATCTTTTTGCGTGTTTCAGATTTTGGTTTGTTTTGCATATCTAAAATGACATTAAGGGAAAATAAACCAAAATTCAGATTATATAGGGATTTCATCACCCTTTCTAAGCCACACAAATCACAAACGAGTATACTATCACCATACATTAATAAAAAAATATCTAGACCAAGTCTCTAAGGACTGTCGCGCTCAATTAGGACAAAGGAGGGTCATGGGTAATCTATTGCTTATCCGCATTTCTCTTGTGGTGTCCAAAGAAAGTGTGATTAAGAAAAGTGGTTACTTAATTAGGCCCGCTATTTCCGTGATTCATATAGAGGGTACCTCCCACTTAGCTGGCACTTACCTAACTGCAGGATTGATAAGGAGGTGATAGAGAATTGATCATACATCTTGTCCTTTGGACGTCTAGGAGCTGTCTAGTAATTTGACCTAGGTGACCCTAGTTCTAGGTATAGTTTGTGCATGTTTGTCAAGTCCTTTCAAAGCAAAATAATTTCCAAAATCCAAAAAAAAAGCTTAAATTATTACCATTTCATTCTCTTTCCTTTTCACATTCTTATTATGGGTAACCCAAACAGACGAACTCTTACCGAGCTTTGTTATTCAGAACCAGATATTTCATGTTTTCGAAATTGCTTTGGTATAAATTCCGACTCTACCATTTCTTTAAGGGATAGGATCGAGCGCGCGAAAAATAACAGCTGGAAACCTCACTCAAGGTCCTATCAACCGTGTCAAAATTCAACACCTTTTTATATTGATAATCCTTTTAAGGCTAGTGAGGAAACGCCTAAACATATGTCCGTCGCTGAGCATATTGCGAAGGCTTGTAGCCAAAATTTCATACCGTTCACTAATCCAAAATCGTTAGGACAACAACAACAATCATTTCCTTATGAAAATGTTGATACTTATTTTGAGGCGAATACAGCAACTTTTACATCCATGACCATTGCTGAACAAATTGCAATTGCCAGTCACCAACTACCCAACCAATATCAATATTCTTCATATCACAATATTGATCATAATCCTTTTTATGAAACTTGGATATACCCTTCTAATTCTTACCCACAGCACCAAACTTTCATACCCGCTCATGTTAACATTTCTCTTGAGGCTAATGTGGCAAATCATAAACGCATGTCAATTGCGGAACACATTGAACTCGCCCGTAGCCAACAATTAAAACCATCTCTTGTTAACACTTCTCTTGAGGCAAATGTGGCAAATCATAAACGCATGTCGATTGCGGAACATATTGAACTCGCCCATAGCCAACAATTAAACACATTCCAACCATACTCAATTTTTTCACCTTATTTAGACAATACTTCTGGAAATCAATTAGGAAGTTCCACGGTGCAAAGAGAATCCTTCATTGGAACTTCTTCACAAAACATGTCTAGTCTTGAACTAGAGTTGGAATTGAGAAGAGAGAAAGAATCTGCGATTCCCCTAAGTCAAACTAAAACCAATTCTTTTGATATCGACACCTTCAATCCTGCACTCCAACTGAATGTATTTGATGATCAACCACTTTATACTCTAAGGGATGAGGTGCCCGAGAATAACATGTTTTACTTTTCCAATCATGAGTGTGAAAGAGAGCCTTATACCATTTCAAATCAAACCGATCCTTATTCGAATACACTTGATATTTCAAACCTTCAAATTCCATCAAATGAACCAAGTGATTCATCGATTGAGGATAATATAATTGAGGAATTTTTAAAGAACTGTTCGTTTGATTTGACTGAAGGTGTTAGTGAGAGAGGTGATGAGAATATCGTTGAAGATGAACCCGCTATATTAGATGAGTTGGATTCTCCGACCCATCATGTCCCTTCTATTGAATATGAACATCTTCCTGTACAATTAACCGATCCTGTTCTTTCCATCGACCTATCCGATAAGCAAAACGATATTCAGCCTTCATCTCCCACATCTGCTTCAACAATGCTCGACACCCAAGTTTGTTTACCCATTTTATCACCCACTTTGTTTGGTTCTTCTAATCTTATTTCAACTCCATCGAGTTTTGATGAACCACACTCCGATATTTCGAGTTCTATGATTCTTGAAAGACCACTCGATTTAGACTCTTTTGAGAATGAAGGAGACGAGCTTTTTGATTCTCCTACCTCCATAATTTCTGACGAATCGAGTGTTTTGAATCCTGGCGCGAAACAGATTGACCTTGAAACTTTCAGTCCTCTTAGTGAATCTGCCTATTCCACTGATTCCTTTCTTTTCAATGAGATTATCAATTGGAACATCGAGAAAAGTTTCGAAAATATTTTCACCGAAGAACTCGCGTTCCTTAAAGACTTGGATGTTATGATGAATCAACCTCTACCTGAAGAAGCTGAACCGCCACCCCTTCTTCTTATCCCATACAAGAATGCGACTATTCCATCCATTCCTTATCTTTCATATTCTCGTTTTCGTTCACTGTCACTTTTTCGTCTCTACCAACCAAGACGTAAAACTGTTCAATTACACCTCTTATCTCCTCCCCACTTCTTCACGTCTATCTGTAACATAATCTTCTACCAATCATGGTGTTACATTGATAAAATATTTGAATGATTGGTTTTAACTTTTGGTCTTTGTAAAGCTTTGCATAAACCAATAATATTTATCCCCCTACCTCTTATGATTTTAAATGCTTAATAATGAAAACATTGTTTTACTCAAGTTTGGAGGGGAGAAAAATATTTTTTGGCTCTTGAATGAAAAGAAATTTTTGCACGATTGTGAGCCAAAAATAAGTTTGGGGGAGGATTTCACTGTCATTAACTTTTGTCTCCTTTACTAATCATTGAGAACTTTTCCTCCCAAGTCTACAGCTTTTGAGCTTAAAGAATGACATCAGTGAGGACACTGCTGCAAATAGGTTTGGGGGGAAGGTTTGTGCTTATTCACGTATTATTTTGCATCGTACTAAATAAAAGCACTAAAAAAAATTTTGAAAATAAAAATTAGAAAGTGAAAAATACATATGAAAGATAGGAAGAGATTTAAGAAATGCAAGACAATTAGATGTTTTAAAATGAAACTAGTAATAGGTAGTCATGAGTTGTTGTCCCAAGGGTTAGTAAGATGAAAGGAATCACTAATTTGAGGATATAAATAACTCTGAAAAATAGTCCCTATTCTTGGATCCAAACTTCTTAGTGTTGATACCCTACTAAATACACTTGCACACATCTTGAAACTTGGGATAGTAAAGGATACCTTGAAATGCTCTTGTCTAAAAGCCTTAGTTTGAAAGAAAAAAATATATATAAACAAAAATATAAATGACACATAAAATATAAATGGTGAAGAAAAATGAACACTGGTTTTGTAATTACTTAAGGTGGTATAAAAAAATATAGCGAGGGTGCCTTATCACCTAGTGCCTTAGACCAACTGGTTTGGGAGTCACTGCTAAGTCTTAGGTGTTGTAAAACTAGGATATTGCTAATTACGCCTTAATAAGTGAGCACGTTTGGTAATCGGTTGGTTAGTACCTCAAGAAGTATTAACGGTCGCATGAAGAATGTGTGAGCAAATCCATCTTAAATATTCACCGACTAAAAAATACTAAGGAATAAGAACAATCGTATGATAGCTTAAATTGAATTCTCTAAGTGTAGAGATGTCATTTACACACAAGTAGGGGTATATGATCGAAGTTTGGAAGAGACATAGGGAGAAGACTAAAGACAATGTTTTATTGAAGGGTGATATGATTTCTGACATTTTTCAAGACCATTAAGATAGGGCTCATGACAGCTAAAAAGCTAGTATAGTTTGAAACTCTTATTTTCAAGTTTTTTTTTATATGTTCCTTATCTTTGTATGTAATTTTCATTTTTTTCCTTTTATTATGGGATTTATGGGTGAAATCCGCTGAAAACCCTCAGGAGACAACACTCCTCCTACTAGAGACATCTAAAGATTTAAAAGCTTGTTGCACGTGCTCAGTGCAATCATGTTGACTATGAAAGTGTACTAGGTTTTTTCTTTAATAAACAGTTTGCTCGGGACGATCAAAAATAAGTTTGGGGGTATTTGATTAGTCAAATATATTGCACATTTGTATGAACATTTTCCCTACTATTATTAACTACTAAAAATTCTTAATTATAAATAAAGAACATATATGGGTTTATTTGTAAAAAGATTATTATCATATGTTTCTTCATTTATAATTAATATAATAAGGGAAAATATATGCATATAATATTTAAATGAAATATTAATAATTAAAATATACATAGCATATCAAATATTCCTAATCAATATTCTTAAAATATTATATCATATAAATGGTTGGAATAATATCTCAAAAATACCAAATGCTGCTAACAATTTGATTTGAGGTATTGTGCAGGTATTAGCTCAGGTCTGAAATCCAAGTAAGAGATCTAAGTTCAATCGGGATATCGAAACCGAATCTGCCAAATTTTAGAAGCAAATTGAGGAATCTAGAAACGGCAGAGATTCAGAGCAATATTTTCAGAATATATATATCAAAAGGATCTCCAAATGTCAAGAAGAAAAGGCAGAAAAAATCCCAACATCCATTCCCACCAAGTGGCGGCGGAACTGCGGTCAACAAGGGGCATAGGCGGCGGTTCCGCAGTCCCATGGTGGCCATTGGATTTGGAATTTTGAGGGCATGATCGTAATCTCACTTGCTCCAACATGGCATCTAGGGTTTCTGGTTTCAGAGACTATACAAAGGACCGAGAGCTGTGCAATCAAAATCATCGAAAAGATCACATAATCATCTACCTCCATAAAGAGAGAGATCTAGAGCAAAACCAAGGTTCTTGTAATCTACTTTCTAAGGATAATAGTTGTAATGCAATAGTTGATTAATAAAGGTAGTTTTTGTTTTAATTCTTTTCGCATTTACTTTACGTGTTACTTTTCCGCATTAATTGTATGCATTACTTTCTGCACTTCTAATATAACTTCATTCATCTTCAATCTTTCTTCTAAATCGCTACTAACCATGAGCGGGTAATTTCTTGTTTGCTAGGGTTTGTAGAATATGGTAGAATACTAGATGAAATACCTTTTAACTTCTTTTGATATTTTAATGTTTATAAAACTTAGCAAAATAAATGTTAACCTTCTTATCGGGCGCGCTATTAAATCATTGATAGTCACGACCACGATTTGAGATTAGTTAAACACTTGTTTTGTTTAGGGCTAGAGATAAATAGAGATCAATGGAAGGACAAGGGTCGAGAGAGAGAAACCCTAATTCCTTCGAGAATCCTAATCCACATTCATCGCCGTCTCTCTAGTTTTAAACTATTAAAAGATAAAAAGAGTCATATCTAAACAGTCATCTATTAACTACTAAGTCTTATAAACCCTACAAGCCTTTCTATCATCAATTTTATATTCATATTAAAATAAAACGACAACAAACCATCCTCTCTTTTATCAACTCGTCTAAATCAAGAAAAGAAGTTCACGTTTCCCTGTGAACGACCCGTACTCATCACGGTTGGCTATTTGCAACACCGTTTTGATTGCAGTTATTTACAAAACATTTTTCATACGAACAATCGGCTACCGTACACTACGTCTTGACACAGTCAACAAACGTAGCACAAATACTAAGTACTTCCTGAAATGACAGAGGGCTACGGCTGGTTTTGAAGAAACCATCAACGTAATGAACTTGATCTTATCATAGGAACCGAGTGGTTTTGAAAGTTTATAGTCGCGTAGACCTTTGCTTAAGAGTGAACTCCCCGTAAAGGGATCTAGACTCTTTTCCTCATCGAATGACGTGCAGGATATTCCTAATCGAATATCACAACGCAAAGCAAAAGAATACGGATACAAAAACAATTTTAGTGACGCAAACTTTTACCCAAGAGCGGACTCCCAGTGACAGGATCAAGGCTCTTTCCTCATCGAATGAAGTGCAGGACATTCTTAACCGAATGCCACGATACAAAGCAAAAGAATCGACTAAAATTTTCCCTTTTAGAAAAAATCGGTTCCTACAATGTATAGTTTATTTTATTTTGTATTAATGCAATTAATACAATCCAATCATTTAGATAATCACATTATCTAGCATTATCTTTCTCACACAAACAGTACAGAAAAGTATGAAAAGGAAAAATATAATGCACATATACGCCATCCACATTCGCCATGGGGCTCCGTAATGCACCGTTAGGTTACTTAACTAATGGCAGAGCGGGGGCAGGGCTAGCGCGGATGCAAAACATATACATAGCATTTATTTATATATATATCATATATCACATATATCAATATATCATCACTCACAAATAATCACATTACAGCATGCGGAGAAACAACATCACAGATTTGAAATGGTTGGATCACCTAGGAATCCCGTGTTTCATTCGAGCCACAAACGAAACGCGACATTCTCCGGTCGCGTGAATAGCCCGTGCGTAACCAAAATCAAGCCCCTACGAGTGCGGAAAGTCATCCGCTAATCCAAGAAATGAGGCAACCCGGCATCATCTCCATGATGGGGCCACCAAGCACTTGCTCGAATCCGATGACTTGAGCACCCCACCGCGGGTCTATCCTAACCCCCTACAAGCGCGACAAGAAGCCTTCCAATCCTAGAATCGAGTGACCTGGTCTTAACTCCTTAAGATGGCCAGCCGCTGCAATCTAGAATCCAGCTGCCAGTGCGCTTTTCTATGGGGTAAACCTAATACATGTATTAATACAACGGTAACATCGATCGCAACCTGATCGAGTCCCGACAAATAATAATACAATAGACGGAAACGATGGCCACATGTCGACCGCTCGTCCCGAATAAAAGAATATATATTTTGCTATAACATAAATGAAATGAAAAACACATCATCACAAACACGCACGGGGCTATTCATTTCGCGACAATCCAATCCACATCAAATAAACATTAATATAGAACATATCAGATTCACATGCGAAGCCCCGTCGAATTGATCACATCAATTCGGCGACGTTAAACACCGCATATCATATATGCCATCGCATTAACAAGGTTAAACGCTTTAACCACGTCAATAAGGAACCCATGGCCAAAAAATTTTATAACCCGCGAAGCCGAAATCGAATTTCCAAAAACTGAAATTCAAGATCAGCCCCAGCCCCAAAACACCACCATTTTTTGCATGAATCGAAACCAAAATGACCTAAAAACTGCCCGAGACACAGGGGGACCTCGGGCATGATCCATGAAGCTCCGGGGGGCATTGGGTGGGGGCTCCAACCTATGGCCACGAAATTGTGTCCATGGGTTGGCTGTTGGGACAGCAAGCATGCAGCTGCGCGCTTGTTGTCCTAGCGCCACACCCGAGACCATTTCATGATGGTCTTAGGTGTGGGAACCAACCCAAGCCCCCGGGGACAACCCGGGGTCGCTCCAGCGCCACCATAGGGCCCTTGATCCGAACCGAGAGCCCGGGGACGTGAGTTATTTGAAAAAATAGTTACTGGTTTGGAACAGTTTTTCAAACAAAAACTGTTTTGATTTGTAAAAAGGTTTTAGAAATTCAAATGACCATAAAACCAATTGCAAGTATTTGATTTGGCTCTGATACCATATAAGTGGATAGGGGTTAGGGTCTTGACGATCATGGGCACGGTGGAATTTGAAAAACAATAATTTTACAAAGCATAACCCCAATCCATCACCAAGATCGTCAAATACATAGCAATAGATTAAACTAGAAATATAAAGAAAGCAAAGAGAGAGTGCTACAACCTTTGTAGCGTGTCCGGCTAATCCCGGAAGACCCCGTCTAGACTTCGTGAGCACCCGAACGCGTATGAACGCCGACTGCCTCACCGAAGATGATCCGTGTTGAAAGTTGGTTGCCCAAACTTCAACTCCGTCACCGGGCGGATAAACATTCTCCAAAGGCTCGCCGGGCATGGAGGAAGGCGATGTGAATTTTGGGTACTCTATTTTTTTCACACTCCCTCACCATAGCTACAAGTGCCATTAACCTAGAGCGCTCAAGCTTTCTTTTTGTGAAGAAGAAGAAGATGGAAAACATGATGGCTAGTGAAAAATCAATTATTTCATTTTACAACCTTGTCATGAAAAACATGACACATACACCCTCCTACTCTCTCTCTTTCATGTGCGTCTCAACACACAAGAGAGAGGGTGGGCCCCGCCATTAATTAAGAATAATAAATAAATAATATATATGTATAAAGAGATATATTTTTATATATACAAATTTACATACATATATAAATGCATATTTATTTATACATAATTTAGAATGGTGGGAATTAATATATATATCAAATATGTGTGTGTGTGTGTGTATTAAATAAGTATTAGTACATGTATCCTATACACGTACACATCATGTATCACATACACGAAATGCCATCACTACCTTCTCACGAGAGTGTGTGTATCATATACACTATACTAGAAACCGCATCAAATACGGTTATCAAGTCAACACTTGACTTAATATTCCGGCTTTTAAACCGACTAGTATAACAGTCGTCCGTTTAAACACGTATATCCAATATACATGTTTTATCGAACTCGTGCATGTATCCCTATACGTACGTCACATCGTATTTTGCCCGGGCAAGCACTTTCGTTGAAGGACTCTAAAGACCGTCAATACGCTGGCAGTAGGTTATACAGGATCGTATCCAATTGAATCTGAAACACTTTCAGATTCAACCCTCATTCGTGTTAGGAATATGTATGCCCTAGAGACCATTATTGTATGATATAGTGGATACTTGGACATATATATAGAGGACTTTCTTACTCAACATGATAATATGCTATCTGGTTGCTCTTTATCTTAACATGTACACTTTTATTATTATACCGTCTCTCTGATACATGTTGATAAAACCCTTAGGATATTGGCTTGACTACCAGGACTATGATGCAGATCATATTAGTGGGGCCTGTGTAGTCCACAAACACATCCTTTAACAGTTCCTAGTCGAGAGAGTATCGAGACAGGGCATCGATATTCCAGAGTAAACTAGTGTGTTCGTTTCTTGACCCTGTATGGGGCGATGGTTGATCCCACAACCATTGGTGTTTGACATCAAAGATTGTACACAGGTCCTCATTGGAGAATGGGTACACCGAACAGGACTCGCCGAGAACTCCTAGATGGTACCATACTTATTGTCAGATAGCAGTTCTCTGGTGACACTTATACAGGTTAGTCTGTAGACCCGAGATCGTCATAGTGTCTTGTGTGGTTCCCACTGTGCTTTGATTTCCTCCTTACCATGGCTCAAAGGAGTCGTGCAAACAGGTGGATTTTGGGTATAGTCCCGAGTCGCATGGAGGCAGTGAGCGATAGGAGGGGTTTCGTCTCTCCCGGTATTGGGAGTTGATATTGCGTTATGCTCGATTAGCTATAACAGCAAGTCCCTGGCCCGGGCTGATGAAATTTACTGGTAAGTGTTTTCAGTAGTTTCTCGAACTGTTATAGGCCACACATCGGCATGACTTATCAAGTTACTGGGGTCTGACAATTCCACCCCCAGACTCGATATGCAACATATCAGACGAAGAGACCGAACTGTATGGGAAGTGTTGTTTATAGGCTTTACGGGAGATTGTACAAGCTTACTTGTTGATCTTCTATTCGTTCAATACCTGGGTAGCCGTTACGTCTAACTAGTACCGCTGACAGCTTATGGATATCTGATGTGATCATTACCTACTGCTGGCGTATTGACGAGTCTTTAGAGTCCCATATAGAGGTTTCCTAGCTCAAGCGAAACGAAGTAAGGCACATATGGAGATATATGTGGGTGCTTGATTGGATACGAGTATGTGATACCGTATTTTAATCTCACGATATTTGATATCAGTCAGGTTATATGTGATATAACCGGATTATTGAATCAAGTGTTGATTCAATAATATATGTGTATGTTGTTTATATTTAATATTAGCCGGATTATATTTGATATAGCCAGATTATTGAATTAAGTGTTGATTTAATAATTTGATATATATATGTGTTATATATATATATATATGTATATGTATATATATATTAACTAGTATTGAATATTAGACGGTTATATGAGATATAACCAGATTATTGAATCAACTGTTGATTTAATAATTTGATATACATATATATATATGATATTAGTCGGTTATATATGATATAACCGGATTATTGAATCAAGTGTTAATTTCATAATTTGATATATATTTATATATTTGATATATATATATATATATATATATATATATATATATTGTAACAACTCCAATTTCAATGTACATAAAATTGTTTAAAAGTTAATATACAATTGGGGTATTTATAATTCCTGTGAATGCTATAAGAATTTGATTTGCTTTAGAATAGCAAGAATGAGCTTATAGCTTATTGGTAAGGCCTTACACTGCGGAGACATAGCATCCGAGTTCAAATCCCATCAGCCACATTATCTTTTTATTAAAATTTCTTTTAACTTTTTTAGAAGCCCAAAAGTCTACACGTGCACAACACGTAAACTGAAGAGTTACAAATTATTTAAACATGTACACTGAAGAATACCAAACGACCCTGACACGTGGCCTAAACCCTAGCCCCCTCCGCCGGTATTGACCCGGCGAAATGCCCAATAAGACTAGCACCGCCGGTCTTGCCCATTGGTAAAGCCCCCATTCTTTTCCCCTGCAACCCTTGGTCTACCCCA
Organism: Agapanthus africanus; assembly: GCA_030015575.1. NCBI lineage: Eukaryota > Viridiplantae > Streptophyta > Magnoliopsida > Asparagales > Amaryllidaceae > Agapanthus > Agapanthus africanus. Next base: position 162,290,762 of record CM057348.1, read on the forward strand.
CTTCCTCTCACACTGCTTGTTTTCTCTGCATTCATAAAGAGAACATTGAATCACCCATTTAGTCCAATTTTAATACAAATTTTAATTCACCTATTCAATACACCAAACCCTAATTTTTCCTATAAATACCATACCCCATTTCTCACATCCTCACTCACAATTCCATGTCAAAATTCTCAAAAAACTTTCAAGTCCTCTTTGATGTACGAGTGGAGTTAGCGAAGGGCGAAGCTCCAACGAAATTCCGAGGAAATTTCGGCGACGAAACGGCGTCCCGACGATTCCTTATTCTTCCCCTACCTCTTCCCTCTCATTGAAGCCAGTAAGTGCCCTCTTTCTCTCTCTTTCTCTATTCTAAAAATCTTAAATACTAAAATCCGACGAAAGTGGAGTTAATCCGACTTCCGATTTGGTTTTTTCTTTAAATATCCTATTTTTCTTAAACAAGAAAATACCAAACTTTCATATCATTTTCAATAAACATTAACAAACATATTAAACAAGTTTCACATCAAAAGAATTTATATTTCAATTTTTATCGCAGTTTTACAGTAAAATACTACATACTTAGTTTCCGACATAAACAACATATTACATTTAGATAGTTCACGAGGTAATGACCTATCTCATCACAACACACATCAATAACATAGAACGATGGAAATTTTGGGAACATAGTATGGGATAAAACGACTTTGCAAATAAATACCTTCAACTTATAAAACCATTTCTATAAAAAGATGTATTAAACATTTCCATGCAATTGCGCCTCTACAACCCACTTTTGAGGACCCCGTTCGGGATGGTGCAGATTATCGCACATCCTCGAGCCTAGTAGAGCGAGATGCAGACCTCCGCAAGGAACATTCGATCTCGATGGAATTTTTATACATTTTTTCTTTAGAAAATGATATTTTTACAAGAAAATAAATAAATTATTTTCATTAAATATATATATATATATATATTATCACAATATCTATTTTAATTATATAAATATTCTAAGTTTTCTAAATCAAACGAATCACTATTATATGAAAATACCATCCAAATACAACACAATTCCAATATTTCAAGAAAATACCATATACTATGAAAATTAGGTTCTACACACTAGAAATTTCACTTTTATAAAATATACATCAATGAAAACCCTGAAAACGATAATTAAATGCTTGAGGTCTATTTTGAAATTTATATCAAACTATTTTTACATAAAACCCCCTCAAGTAATACTAAATTACAATAAAGACCCTAGTAAACATAGGTTTAAGCGGGACCAGTCTCTTGAGCCTCAGGGAGCCAGAGATATGGGTGCTTGCCTATTTAAGGTAGACAATCTAATAAATGGTGTTATCAACACGGTAATTGTCTTGGAAAAAGACATAAATCCTGCCGTCTATGTGCAGCAGTTACCGATAACATCAAAGCTAATTCAGGATTTCAAGTTCTTTTTAAAGTGTCTGACTCAGACTGAGTCTCAATCTAATCAATCTGACTTGAATGTGATTCAAGTATAAACTACAATTCAACATGAATCCGTCTATTCAATTTATATCAATGTATATTGACCGAACCGAACCATAGATATTCTCCATCTACATGTACATCCATTATATCCGTTCCATTACTGATATCATGGTTTCGGCAAATCATCCATATACAATTTACAATACAAGACAATATAATACAAACAATACAATCAAGATATCGCGAGGTTTATAAGGGGTAGATTGGTACGAAGGTGTTAAAAGTGGCACGAGACTGTAACCATGATACACTTAACCTGAATATCCATTGCCGTTGTACCGTGGCTGAACGGTTCCTTGTGCTCCGTATACCTTAGTCTCCGGAATAGTAATACTCCTCTCGTATACACTGGAATTTTCTGTACCAAGCTACAAACAAAAGCATTAAAAATATAATACAACTTTAAAAGTTACATTCTCCTTCTGTCTATTCTGTCTATACCCATTCTTTGGGACTTACCAAGCGATTGTTCGCTGAAGACATTCCTTTCTTCTTTCTTTAGAATGTTGTCAGGTGGATCTGACCTTCTGGAGACAGAGCCCAGCAGCAAGGACTTGGATCAGATAGCCTTCGACCCAGAGCTCTAGATTACTTGTACATATTTTCATTTCTGTTATTCCATTGTTTAGACATTGCTTTCATTATATGTATTTACATTTCAGCTGTATTGTAAAAAGAATGTTTAATAAATAAAGTTGTTGTTCATTTACAATCTTATCTCTTGTGTATTTTACTTTATATTTCTTAGATACGCTTAGCGTGTTTACTTCTGAGTAAATATGCCGCGTGACCCATCGCATCCTCTGCCCGTACACTAGAAAGCGGGGCGTGACACATACACACACACACACACACACACACATATTAACTTATATTAGCTCACTAAACATTTTCTTCTCTTTATACATATTAATATATATGTGTGATATATAAAAATATATGTTTTATTAATGTATCATGGTTGATGATACATGGAATTAGGATGTATGAGAATCACACATGATTAGTGATGAGATGATAATGGTTTGATTTATGAATTAAAGAAAATAGGAAATGAGTTACATTTTCTAAGATGCTTGTGGAAGCCTCAAGAAGCCATGACGCACCTCTTGTTTTGTTTTTATTCATAGATATTTTTCCTTCATCATCTCATACTTCCCTTATGGTTCTCTCTCTACATCCAAGTTCATTCTCATCTCCTTCTTTCTCTCTTGCTCTCTAGAGTTTTCTTGAGGTGGGAAAAAGAAAAGAAGAAAAATTAGTGAGCAAAATTCCTACTTCATCAACCTACACTTTACTAACCATTTAGTTTAGATTGTTTGCTTCATTAATACTTTGATTAGTGAAGAGTGAGCTTGAGTTAAAGAGATTTCAATGTCGATCATCTTCAGCTTCGAAGACTACAAGCAAGCTCGTTCTTTTCACCAAGTGGAGTCTAAGAAGAGTTCTAGGGACTACTACTTGGAGGTTTAGAAATGAAGGACCGGTCTACAAAAGTTGTAAACCCTCATCACTTAGTGTAGAACTTGTTTTCTTACTTCAAAACCCTAATTCTCTAGTTCGATGCTAAGTTAGTATACCTTAGATCTCTAGATTTTTTTAAATTGCATACTTGATACTTGTATAAACCTAGTAGAGGTGCTAAGACATACTTTCAATTCGGATTAACCCACAAGCTCGTCAGTGGCACTAGCTGTACGTAATGGCTACTCAGGTATGACCAAGATAAAGGCAGATCGACGAGCGAACTCATCTGGACCCAACAAAGTCTATAACTGACAGTCACCGTACAGTCCGATCTCTTCATCAAGGAGTATCACATAACGGGTCTGGAAGTGGAATCTGTCAGACCCCTAATAACCCGATAAGTCATGCTGACAGAGGACTCATAACCTGATAGATACAACTGATAACACTTACCAGTTTATCTCTAATGCTGTAGCCATGGATTGCAGGTTATAGTCGTGTTTTGCATAGTATGATATCGACTCCCAATATCAGGAGTGACGAATTCCCTCGACCGCTCACTGCCTCCATGTGCTTCAGGACTGTATCCAACTAAAACCTGTTCGCATACCTCAGTAGAGCCGTGGTAGGGTAGTAATCTAAGTACAGTAGGAACACACACGAGACACTGTGGTGATTTCAGGTCTGGGGCCTACCATGTACTCATGTCATCAGAGAACTGCTATCTGACATTAGTATAATACCATCTAAGAGTTCTCAGCGAGTCCATCAAGTGTAACTCATCCAATGGGCACCTGTGTACAATTATCAGTGTCAAACACCAATGGCTATGAGATCAGCCATTGTCCCGTAGAGGGTCATGAAACGTATACACTAGTCTAAACTGGAGTACCGATGCCCAGTCTCGATACTCCTACGACTAGGGACATTTATGGATGTGCTTATAAACTACCAGGCCCCACTAGTATGATCCTTATCATAATCCTGATAGTCAAGCAAAGATCCTATGGGCTTTATCTCATATATTAGCGATACGCAATAACTAGTAACACGTATTCAAATGACAGATAAAGACAAACCAGATAACACACTATCATCTCGAGTAAGACTGTTCTTGGTATAGGTCTTCTTCGAATTCAGTAATTGCATTCCCGCAACTATGATAATTGCCTTGAGGGCACCTATATCCAACAGGTACAACGAGTCGTGCACTTGCGGTTATAAATATTTAAAAACGAGACGTAGCTCACATGCACCAATTTCCAACTTAACTTATTCTTTTAAGGTTAAAGGCATGTACGGGTGAAATCTTAACAACAAGTTTCAAATGGGACACTCATTGAGAGATGCATAATTCTTGCGATACAGCACACGGTCGTTGGGGCATGCATTGATATTTTCATACAAGAAACCAATTGTCTTAACAATGTTTTTTTCATGGTAATGATTCTCTGGAATGTTTTCTTTTCCTTCAGGAATTACCTTGTGTTCAGTCAAAAATATTGCACATTTGATATAACATTTTCCTTACTTTTCTTAAATATCTAAAGGTGTTTATTATAAATATAGAACATATTTGGGTTTATCTGTAAAATGTCTATTTTCATATGTTTATATATTATAATTAACATTATGAAGGAAAATGTATGCATATAATATTTATATAATATTTTGATAATTTAAATATGCATATCATATCAAATATTCTTAATCAATATTCTTAAAATATAATATCATATAAAATTGTTAGGATAATATCTCAAAAATACCAAATATTACTAACATTATTCATTGAGATATTGTGCAAGATTTAGGTCAGGTCAGGAGATCGGGATATTGAGATGCTGGGAATCAAAAATCTGCCGATAAAGTTAAATAAAATCGAAGAATCAATACTGGCAGAGACTTAGAAAAGATATGAAGATTTCAGACATTAAATAAATCTCTATGTGTCATAATGAAGCAGCCCCAGAATTTTGAAGCAATGATCACACCAAACGGCCACGGTTGCACGACCAAAAGCCCTATAATGCAGCTGATCCGCGGTGGATTTGGGGAATTAGGGTTTGGGATTTTTAGGTGTGATTTGCAACAACAAATCCTAATTCTTGGGATATAGAGTTTCTGGCCTTGGGACTATTTAAAGGACCGAGAGCTAAATGTAGAAATCATCACCTTTTACACGAAGTAAATCACCGTAAAAAAAACAAGTGATCCACGATAGGTGTAATACCCAGTTTTTTTTGTACATCACTATCCGTATTCTTCACATATATTATTTACAAAATTTATTTATTTTATTTATAATTATTTTATTTCCTTTTAACCCCAAACCAACTTACAATAAGCATATATTTAAATTCCTTTTCTTCAGCCCAACAAAACAAACAAAATAAAACAAAACCAAATAAAAATCCCCAGCCGACCCACTCTCTTTCCTTTCCCTCTACAAATAAATTAAACTTTAATTTCCCCAGCCCGTTTCTACATCCCCAGCCCAACAATCCTTTTATTCCCTTAATAAATTAATTATTTCCTCCTTCGGCCCAGCCCATTCCCCAAGCCCGCGCCCGCCTTCCCACACCCCAGACCCGACCCGCTTCTTTAACTCCTTCCTCCCACAACGTCCAAACTTTTCCCGCTCGATTTTCTTTCACTCCTACGTCGCGAACCCACGTCCCCGAGCTCCCCACGTCGCCGCCCACTTCGCCGACGCCTCGACTGCGTGCTCCACGACCTCGACCTCGACCTCAACCTCTCCTCGCCTCAAACCCCTCTCTCCTCTCTCCCTCACACCCTCGCTCTCAAACCTCCCCCAACTCCCAACTTCGAACCCACTGCAGCCGCTCACCCCCGACGACGACGACCGACCTCCTCCTTCATCACCGAGCACCCTAGCCTCCTCCTAAAGCCCTCATCCTTCCTCCCTCGCCCTCTTCTCCCTATCAACAGAGACCCCTGCACACATAACCCACCGCCGACCCTCGACTCCCTACGGCCACCGCCTGCACACTCCTCACCGACGAGCTCCCCACTGCCCCGTTGACCTCTGCACCCTCTACATCTCCATCGCCTCCTCTAAAACCCACACCCGAGCCCCACTACGTCACTCCTTCTCTCCAAACCCACTGCCATCATCTCTACCCCCACTGTGCACATTGCCGGAGCTACACCGCCGGCCATCGCCGACCTCAGTACGTCCCAGGAGATCCACAGAGCAACCCTCTCTGCTTCCAGCGAACACAAGCCATCTCCGGGCAACTCCGACGACGAACCCGAAACGCGAGCCAAGGCCGCGAATCCAACCCGTGCCGTTCGTCGTGCGTTCGTGCCGTTGCCACTGCCGTGCGTCGCCAAAGCGTCTCCAGGCAAGTTAGCTACTTGCTTCATGCTATTTATTTTACTAGAACTTGAAATACCAATAAATTTCACATGAACGTTTAGTGCGACTTAAAACAGTGTATGTGTTCGATACAAAACTCGAACAAAAACCTTTCTTTAAATTGACGGAACTCGATTGCGTATGCTGGCTTGTCTAGCAATGAGCATTGTGTAGAAATTTGACAAAAGAATATGATTATTACTGGCTGAAACGATCACCCCCAATTACACCCGTAAAACTGAGAAATTCCCGCACCTGAAACTTGTTTAAATCACAATTAATTGTGTACATTTTGAAATGATCCGTTCGAGGGCTCAAATCGAATCCGACTCGATGACCTGTAACCCTATATAAGTTCTTAATTGTTTCTGTGCTGAAATTATGATGAGAATTGGTGCGGAGAGCGGCTCTGGACCGCAGTCCAGAGCCGCTCTGGTTGTTGTTTTCTGTCTCGTAATGCTTACCCCTTCGCTGTCTGAACTTGTATGTTGCGGAACCCTACACTTTATTGAATATGAAACTGTTAGATAGATAACGCAAGTGATTTCACCCCTTTTTATCATCATTTACTATTTAAACTGCAATTTAAAAGAACGGGACGTATAGCAGTCCCAAACAGAACCAGAACTGATACCCTAGTGTTGAACAGTTCATAACTTCTGACGTAGAGACGCGATTGAGAATACGTCTAGTGAGTTAGAAACCTTATTGAAAACCCTAAATTTCATTCAACTGTAGCGTTGCTAAATTCTGATCCCAACTGAGATTAAAATGCGTTACGAAACGGACTTCTGATTCTGAAACCGGATTTCCAGCAGTGAACGCGTAAAATGAAATGGCCATATCTAGTCATCCTGAAACCCGATTAACATGAAACCAATTTTAATGGTTAGATAATTAAACATGCTACTTACCCTTTTTATTGTTTTGCTAAATTTTGTGTATATAATTTATGATAAATTATGCAAGTGATAGGACACTGACTTATGACATCTTAACCATGCCTGAATTACCGTTTTCTCATCACATTAAATATATGTTATTGCATTGGTAACCTAGTGATCATGTGCATTACCCGGTGTTAGGTTTTAGTGTTTGATTGTGGCAAGTACGTTAGTGTTTAAGCATGAATGGATAAGTGAAAGTGACACGTACTTGTACACAATCAGTGGACCCTATTGATTTATTGCATTGTCGACATCTGTGGGACGTGTATAAGTGTGACTATAATTGATATGGGACAATTATGGAAGCACTTGTATGGGTGTCACGGGTAAGGCACCAAATACTGTCCATTTATCTTGGGTATTAGTCGGGACGTGCTTGATGGAGATCCTGTCTCCAGTTCTCGCGCAGACTTGTCATGGACCGACCGGTATTTGAGTTTATGGTTGGCGTTTGATGTAGACCACGGAGTGTGGAGTAGTTTGAGTGTGAGTTCAACAGAATCTCGAGAGTCCCATGCTGGCACATATGGAGATATATGGAGATATATAGGGATATCACTGATTATTAGCGAGCGACTCGGGCCCGTGTTCCCTTATCCTTGGGTCCTACCCTTAGGTGGAGGATACTCACGAGTGGTTGACTCTCACACTTGGACTGACGATAGGCTTAGTGACCTGTACAGTGAGACTTAGAGACTGATAGGATTAGTGACATTGACATGCATCGTTGACTGATTTAACATACCTGCTATACTGTTTACCGCGTTACTGTTCACCTGCTCTTTTAGCTACTTGCATTGGCTACTTCATGTTCACGTCTTTACTCCTTTGATTACTTTTGCACATTCATTATCCCTGCACGAGTTACCATTTGTAACTACATATATATATATATATATATATATATATATATATATATATATATATTATCGTGTCGCTCTGACGACCTGAGTATACATGCTTAGAGTGAGAAGTGGATCTAGCCTGGACCGGGACCTGACGTACCTCGAGAATATCGCGGACATCTCGATCAGCGATTCAGAGCTATACTTCATTGATCTCCATCTGGTTAGTTCTTTTGTTTTTGTTTTGATATAGTTACTGCATTTCTCATTACTTGTGCATTGATTAATGATTACCACTTAAAGTTAGAAGCCGAAGTGTGACTACAGGGAGATATTTCCTCGACCGTAGGAGTATGGCTGGCCTTGTCAACCCCTCGTATTCCGTGTTTTGGGAAGCGGGGCGTGACAACAGGTCCACGATTCGACGTGATAAGGCAACGTAAGATTCGATGGAGCATCTACTTCCTACGAGGCAGAGATCGAGAGCAATTTCTTCTTTCTCTTGTAATCTAAACTTGAAGAATTGTACTTGTGAAGTTGATTAATAAAGGTATATCATTAGATTAATTAGATAGCATTTATTTTCTGTATTTACATTATGATCTCTATCCGTTCTTCTTCTATCTCCATCATGCGCGAGTAATTCTCCGCTTGATAGGGTTCGTAGGGTTAGGGTAGAACAATAGATGAGAAAATACTTTAACTTCTTTTAAGTCTTATGAAGTTTATAAATTTTAGAAAAAGAATCGCTAACATCTTTATCGGGCGTGCTACCAATTTATTTCTAGTCTCGACCACGATTTGAGATCAGATTAACATTTTTTTTGTTAAGGGCTAGACATGAATAGAGATCAATGAAGGGACAAGGGTCAATAGTGGGGAAACCCTAGTTTCATCCAAGAACCCTAATTCTCATTCATCACTATCTATCTAGTTTTAAATCTATCAAAAAATAAAAGGAGTAATCTTTATTAGTCATCCATGACTACTAAATCCTAACGAACCCTACAAGGCCTCTTCTTATAGATTCTATATCAGTGTTTAAACTAGATCTTAAAACTACATATTCTACATCCGTGTTTAACATAGATCTAGAAACTATTCTCCCAATTCTTTTATTCTAATCAACTCGTCTAAAGCAAGATTAAAAGTTCCACGCATTCCTGTGGACACCCCGTACTCATCTCAGCTATCTACACGCGACACCGTTATTGATTGCGGTTAACTACTACATACTTTCACAAAATCAATCAAATGGCGCCGTTGCCGAGGATACGTGCGTAATTTTTTTTCTTACTATTCGTGTTGAATTCCTATTCGATCCATATCATAAAAATAAAATAAAATAGCAAATTGTGTATTTAACGATTGGTATGCGATTTTTGCGAGGGATTCTGAAGACACTAGAGCGAGGAAATCAAGATTCAGAGACCTTCAAAAAGGCCTAGAGGAGCAAAGGAGGCCACGGTAGCAAAAATTTTCAAAAGATCTCTCAACTACGCGTCAGAACAGCAACAACAAGTCCATTTTGGCGGCGGAACCGCAACATAGTTGGGGAATTAGGGTTCCAAACTTCTATGGTAACTTTCTTCTCTCTTTCTCTCTCCTCTGAAAAATCCAATAAATATTTTTCTGCAGGATTCTTTTTGTGTGTTTTGTAATTGGTTTGTTTTTGCATATTTTTAATGCGGACTTTAAGGAGCAAGACCAAAATTCAGATTAGGTGGGGAATCCATCACCCTTCTTAGGCCCCACAAATCACAAAACAAGCATCCGCATCACCCTACATTAATTAAAAAAATATATAGACCAAGACTCTGAGGACCGTCGCGCTCAATTAGGACAGAGAAAGATCATGGGTAATCTATTACTTATCCGCATTTTTTTTGTGGTGTCTAGACAAGCGTGACTAAGGCAAGTGGTTACTTAATTAGGCCTGCTATTTTCGGTGATTCGTATAGTGGATACCTCCCACTTACCTGGCACTTATCCGGCCACAAGAGTTATAAAAAGGTGGTAGAGGATTGATCCTGTGACTTGTCCTTTGGAAGTCTAGGAGCGGTCTAGAGACTTGACCTAGGTAACCTTAGTTCTAGGGTTGTTTGTGCATTTTTTTGATTTGTCTCACGTCCAATACTTTTCAAAACAAACCAATTTTTAAAGTTCTCACACACGCTGCCACTTGAGCTAAATCCACTTAGTGCATTCTCAGCTGGACACGGGATTCTAGTGCCCGTCTTGTCTACGTTTCTTCTATCAACTCCGAAATCGGTGTTTCTTCATCTTCTTTTTCCTCTCCACCCACCACATCGACCAAGATGGACGGTTCTCCATCAGATTATAACACCACCCTGCCACCACCCGTAGGTGCGCAGAATCCACCGCGCATCTCTCTCCAAGAGAGATGTTACCTTATGCGTGAACCCCTTCGTACATGTCTATATATTCCACCAGCCAATGGGGATAATTTTGAAATTAAACCCCACTTCATCAAACTGTTGCCCAACTTTCACAGGTTTGAATCCGAAGACGCATACGTTTTTATAAACAAATTCGAAAATATATATGCAATGATGGTCACGTCATAACTTTCTGTGGATGCTATGAGATTACGTCTTCTCCCTTTTATCTTGTGCGATCTAGCAGAAAAATGGCTTTATAACACTTCCGCACATTCTATTGCCAAATGGGATGAATTCGTTGTAGCATTCCTTAAAAATTTTTATCCAAATCATAAGACCGCCCACGTTCGAAGCGAGATTAACCAGTTTGCCCAACTTCCCAATGAACCATTTTAAAAATATTTTAAACGGTTTAAGGATCTTCTTCTATAATGCCCTCATCACGGAATCAATAGATGGGACTTTTATCGCATTATATATGAGGGTGTTGATCCAGTAACAGAACAGATGCTTGAAACCATGTGTCAATGTCATTTCTTGTCTAAAGATGATGGTGAAGCTTGGTAATTTCTGGAAGATCTCGCTGAAAAAACTTTACAGTGGAAAAGCGTTAGACCTATATCTTCTAAGGGAAGTATCCATCAGCTCGAAATTTCCATTGCAGTGAAAACCGAAATGGCCGCGATACAAAGGAAACTCGATGCTATAGAAAACAAAGTCTCTTCAACCTCCCTAAACCAATTTACGCTCCCCAAAATCGTGTGTGGTTGTTGTTCTAACCCATCACATTTGACGGAAGAATGTCCTTTGAATCCTCCGTTTCAAGGTCAAGAACAAACTAATACTTCTTTTCGGCAACGACCTAAAAACGATCCTTATTCTTCTACATACAATCAGGGATAGAGGAATTATCCTAATTTTTTTTGGAACCAAAACCAAAATCAAAATCAAAACCAGTTCCCAAGCAACTATCAAAGACCTCCCCCACAACAACAACAACCACCACAACCGAGTCAGCACCCCTTTCAACCGCAACCTTTGCAAAACCCGGCTAACAACCTTGATCCTTATAATAATTCTGTTGTCAGTACCGATAAACCCTCTGCACTCGACACGTTCATTAAACATTCCATGCAAACGACGGATACTTTAACATCTTCTATCCACATGTTAATGCGGAACACCGCTTCCCACGATGAAAACATAAAATCGATAGAAGCACAACTTGCACGGTTAAATGTCTCGTTCAGTGCGAGAGAGAAAGGGAAACTTCCATCTCAACCCCTGTCGAATCCTTACCACTCACAAAGTTATAATGTGAGTGTCGTAACCATGTTGAGATCGGGAAAAATGTTGAACAACCAAGTGGGTGAACAGGTTGATGAGGAGGAATCAATTGAAAGCCCGGCGTCTACTTCTTCTCCTACTTCGTCTAGTCCACCATCTTCTTCCGAGCCTATTCTCCGTTTTCCATTAGGCTCGAACCCTCCACCCGCTTTCTCGAGTCTACCTAAAACGATCCCAACTCCAATTCTGGAATCCATTCCATTCTCACAATCTTCTCCAATGTTGGACCCAACCCTTATTGATAAAGCTCATTATCCACATAGATTAAGAGACAACAGACCAAGTCCACAAATGGAGAAGATTATGGAAATTTTTAAGCAAGTTGATATAAATATTCCCCTCTTAGATGCTATTAAACAAGTTCTGTCTTATGCAAAAATTCTAAAGGACTTGTGTACTAGGAAGAAAAAAATTCAAGTACCTAAAAAAGTTTTCTTAGCGAGTAATGTGAGCACTGTGTTTACCCAACAATTACCCAAGAAACGAACGGACCCCAGAAGTCCTACCATATCAATTTCTATTGGGGGTAAAAATATTAATCGTGCTCTACTCGATTTAGGTGCTAGTATTAACTTACTTTCATATTCTGTGTATGAGCAATTAGGGATCGGAGAGTTAAAACCGGCGCACTGCACTCTTCAGATGGCCGATTGATCTATTACCCAATCTAGGGGTGAGTTAGAGAATGTGTTAATCAAAGTCAGGGAATTTATATTCCCTGTGGACTTTATTGTTATAGATACACAGTCTGTAGCAAACCAACAGAACCAAATCCCGGTGATTTTAGGTCGACCTTTTCTAGCGACTTCCAATGCTGTAATCAATTGTCGTAACGGCTCTATAAACCTATCTTTCGGGAAGATGTCAATTGAGCTTAACATTTACAAGTTGGGAAGTGAACCCTCCGAACCCTATGCTCAAGTATTTTCTGTAGAAGCAATAAATTCCGACAGCGGCGAACTTGAACAGCTTCACGATACTGATCTCGACTCCGCTAGTACGTTGTTGTTTGGCCCTGCTATTTATTATACACATACGAACCCTTCTATCGAGCTGTCTGGGTCAAAATCTAACGCTAATTATGAACCTTTTATGGAGTCCGAGTATCATCTCGTTCTTTCTAATGAGATTATTATTCAGGCTATCGATGAAACCTTTGAAGAAATCTTCGCTGAAGAACTCGCATTCTTAGAAAATATGGAAGTTGTGATGAATCAACCCCAACCCAAAGAAGTTGAACCACCACCTCTTCTTCTTATCAATAACAAGAATGCGAGTAATCCATCATCATTGTTTCGTGTCTATGAACCAAGATGTAAACCCGTTCTATTCCACCTCTCATCCCCTCCCCACTTCTTCACGTCTATAGGTGACATGTTCTTCTACCAATCAGTGCGTTACATCGATAAAATATTTGAATGGTTGATGTTGACTTTTGGTCTTTGTAAAGTTTTATGTTGACCAATAACTTTAACCCCCCTCTTTATATTTTTAAACGTTTAATACTATTTTACTCAAGTTTAGGAGGGAGAAAAATATATTTTGGCTCTTGAAAGAAAATAAATTTTTACATAATTATGAGACAAAAATAAGTTTGGGGAGAATTTCACTTTCATTATTCATGTCCCCGTTACTAACTTTTCCTCCCAAGTCTACAAGTTTCTTAAGCTTAACAGATGACATCAGTTCGGACACTGCTGCAAACAGCTTTGGGAGAGGTTTGTGCTTATTCACGCATTATTTTGCATTATCATAAATATAAGCACAAAAAAAATTTGATAATGAAAGTTAGAAAGTGAAAAATTTATATATGAAAGATAGGAATAGTTTAAGAAAATCAAGAAAGTTAGATATTTTTTAAACGAAATTAGTAATAAGTAGTTATGAGCCGTTGTCCCAAGGGTTAGTAAGATGAAGGAAATTGCTAATCTGAGGATAAAAATAAGTCCGAAAAATAGTCTTTATTCTTGAGGCCAAACATTTGAACATAGATACCCTACTATACGCATTTGCACACATCTTGAAACTTGGGATAGTAGAGAATACCTTGAAATGCTCTTGCCTACAAGCCTTAGTATGAAGAAAAAATATAAGTGGTGAAGAAAAAAATGAACACTGGTTTTGTAATTACCAAGACAGCATAAAAAATATAGTGAGGGTGCTTTATCACTTAAGTGCCTTAGACCAACTGGTTTGGGAGCCACTGCTAAGCCTTAGCTGTTGCAAGACGAGGATAATTACGCCTAAATAAGCGAGCATATTTGGTAATCGGTCGGTTAGTACCTCAAGAAGTATTAACAGTCGCATGAAAAATGTGTGAGCAATTTCATCGAAATTATTCACCGACTAAAAAGTATTAAGGAAGATGGACAAGAGTATGATAGCTTGAATTGAATTATCTAAGTGTAGGGATGTTTTTACACACATGTAGGGGTATATGATCGATATTTGGATGAATGGTAAGGAGGAAGGCTAAAGGCGATGTTTTATTGAGAGATGATATGATTTCTAACATCTTTTCACAACCGTTAAGATAGGGCTCATGGCAACTGAAAAGCTCGTGTAGTTGGAAACTCTTATTTTCAAGTTCTTTCTTTTATAATTCTTATATTTATATATAACTTTCATCTTTTTTCTTTTATTATAGGATTTTGTGAGTGTAATCCACTGAAAACCCTCAGGAGACAACACTCCTCTTACTAGGGACACCTAGAGGTTTAACGGCTTGTTGCACATACTCAGTGCAATCGTGTTGCCTACGAAAGTGCGCTAGGTTTTTCTTTTTCTTTTTCTCCCTCTCTTGAATAAATAGTTTGTTTAGGACGATCAAAGTTAAGTTTGGGGGTATTTGTTCAGTCGAAAATATTGCACATTTGATATAACATTTTTCTTACTTTTCTTAAATATCTAAACATGTTTATTATAAATATAGAACATATTTGGGTTTATATGTAAAATGTCTATTTTCATATGTTTATATATTATAATTAAAATTATGAAGGAAAATGTATGCATATAATATTTATATAATATTTTGATAATTTAAATATGCATATCATATCAAATATCCTTAATCAATATTCTTAAAATATAATATCATATAAAATGGTTAGGATAATATCTCAAAAATACCAAATATTACTAACATTATTCATTGAGATATTGTGCAAGATTTAGGTCAGGTCAGGAGATCGGGATATTAAGATGTTGGGAATCAAAAATATGCCGATAAAATTAAATAAAATATACTGGCAGAGACTCATAAAAGATATGAAGATTCCAGACATCAAATAAATCTCCATATATCACAATGAAGCAGCCCCAGAATTTTGAAGCAATGATCACACCAAACGGCCGCGGTTGCATGGCCAAAACCTCTATAATGCGGCGGATCCGCGGTGGATTTGGGGTATTAGGGTTTGGGATTTTTATGTGTGATTTACAACAACAAAACCTAATTCTTAGGATATAGAGTTTCTGGTTTTGGGACTATTTAAAGGACCGAGAGTTAAAGTTAGAAATCATCATTTTTTACACGAAACAAATCACCGTTAAAGAATAAGTGATCTACGACAGGTCCGCGATTCGAAATGATAAGGCGACGAGAGATTCGACGGAGTATCTACTTCCTACGAAGCAGAGATCGAGAGCAACTTCTGCTTTCTCTTGTAATCTAAACTCGAAGAACTGTACTTGTGAAGTTGATTAATAAAGGTAGATCATTAGATTAATTAGTTTGCATTTATTTTCTGTATTTACATTATGATCTCTATCCGTTCTTCTTCTATCTCCATCATGCGCGAGTAATTCTCCGTTTGATAAGGTTCGTAGGATTAGAGTAGAACAATGGATGAGAAAATACTTCAACTTCTTTTAAGTCTTATAAAATTTATAAACTTTAGTAAAAGAATTGTTAACATCCTTATTGAGTGCGCTACCAATTTATTGCTAGTCTCGACCGCGATTTAAGATCAGATTAACATTTTTTTTGTTAAGGGCTAGACATAAATAGAGTTCAATGAAGGGACAAGGGTCAATAGTGGGGAACCCCTAGTTTTTTCCAAGAACCCTAATTCTCATTCATCACTATCTATCTAGTTTTAAATCTATCAAAAGATAAAAAAAAAAAAAAGTAATCTTTATTAGTCATCCATGACTATTAAATCCTAACGAATCCTATAAACCCTCTTCTTATAGATTCTATATCCGTGTTTAAAGTAGATCTTAAAACTACATATTCTACATCCGTATTTAACATAGATCTAGAAACTATTCTCCCTATTCTTTTATTCAAATCAACTCGTCTAAAACAAGATTAAAAGTTCTACGCATCCCTGCGGACGACCTGTACTCATCTCGGCTAGCTACACGCGACACCGTTATTGATTGCGGTTAACTATTACACACTTTCACAAAATCAATCACCTTGCATGGTGGATCAAGAAGCACGTCGAAATGTTCGTTAGCCATCCCGTTAATCATCTTCGTTTGGAGGAGTCTTATTACAAATGACATCCTACTAAATTCCGTACAGCTTTCGTACAGATCTTGTTCATTTTTCTCTAGAAGTTTCTTTACTTTATCAACTCCATCGGTTCCTTCAGACGGTTCAACATCATTCATTTTCTTGCCAGCAAATAAATCTTCCAGCATCTCATGCGTGTCATCTATTCTGTCACCTATCGGTAATTCAAATTGCGAAACTACAGTCTCATTATCCCTCCTCATTTCCTCGTTAGGTACTCCCTCGTAATGGTAATTCCAATATTTTTAGTTTGGTTCAAAATTGTTTACAAACACATGTTCTTCTGTCACTTCACGTCCAAAACGGTATCTATTCTTATATTTCTTATAAGGATAGAACATGAGTCCATCTCAGTTATGCTTTGGGTTCATCTATGTTTAATTTAAAAAGGCTTAAGTCTCTCTTAAAATCGGGCGTCTCTCGAACTATACCTATCTTTTTCCCCATGTGAATAAAGGATTTGTCCAAAAGAATCCTCATCTGTTATCACACAGATATTTATATGAGTTTAACATATCTTAGAAGTTTATTACAAGTTCATTAAATAAATTGTTAAGCACTAAAATAGATTTCATGATGTGGACGCATCAAAGTATCTGAAGCCGTTTAAAGTTGGCATAAGTCAGGGCTAAAGGTCGGAGCGAATAAGTACTCTCATGGATGTCAGGGCTAAAGGTCCTAATTCCCATTACGAATGTAACACTCATATCTCATATCGTCATGTGTTTTTGTTCATTTCAAGAAAATTTCGGCAGCATTTCCTCCTTGTTCCCCGTATTCGTACATATATGTATACGGGGAACAAGTGGAAAGCACTGTCGAAACTTCTCAAAATGGACGAAAATATAGGAGGAAGTGAGATGTGGGTCTTATTGCATTCATAACTTGTCCACATTGAACAAATCCAACAATTACTGTATATTAAATTCTCTCGTTGAATACTACACATATGTTTGAAAAAATTGAGTAATACGTTCAACTCTTACAAACATTTGTAATCGTATTCGTATTTGAATACACGAATTGTTAGACGGGAAACTATAGCTCGATTCTAAACAAGTTTAAGAGTTTTCGATCTTAAACTTACTAATTAAATGGAAGTTTTGGTTTACTTACTTATATTTAAGTTGTGTTAGTGGGTTTAATTTTATTTTCGATTTATGCATCTAGTATACTTTTAAGTTTTCTTAATGGCTTTGATTTTATTTTTAATTTACGCATCTAGTAGAGTTTAAGTGGTATTAAAGAATTTGATTTTCATTTTGGTTTTGTTTATAGATTATGCTACAATTTATAAATCTAACTAATAAATCATAAATGACAACAAAATTTTGAATCATTAAATTTACAAAACACAAAATGATTTGTACGAAAGAAAATCAATATGTTTTACTAAGCCATTCCAATTAAAATCTTAATCCAAGCTCTTTAATTTTTAATTTAGATGAAAGCCAAAAAATCAAAACGCTAACACTTAATTCAAATATTAATTACAAAACTATTGAGGTTATTTTCGGTTTCATCCGTAAATCAGAAATTTCATCCCCAAATCAGAAATTTTTCAAGCCCTAGTTCCTAACTTTACCCCCAAATCATAAATGTATCTAGCCATAACCCTCAATTTCACCCCAAATCTCATATTCATCTAACCATAACTCTTAATTTCATCCCAAAATCACAAATTCATCGAACCCTAACTCTCAATTACCTAACCAAAATTCATCTAACCGTAACCCTAACCCTCACTTACCCCCAATTATCTATAATCTATCTTCTACCATTAACTCTAAATTTCCAAATTTCTATTTCAATTTATCAACTTTTTTCAATTCTAAAACTCATCAACCACTATTCAAATTCTCTATATTCAAAATCCCAAAACTCAACACATTCTCCAATTCCATATTCAATTCTGCATAATATATTACAATCAAAATCATAATATATTTCATAACCTAGCTTCATAATCCCATGATTTAATTGAAAAAAATAATAATTGGAAGGAAAAATCATAATTTTTGACTGGTTGTTGAGTGAAGAAGGAGATGGAGAGCAGCAGCAGCAGCAAATTAAAAAAAATTGAGGAAGAATTGGAAGAATTTGAGAATGAATTTGGGGGAATTGGGGGTGGAAAGAAATAGGGCTCGTGTTGAGGAGCGCGGGGGATTTGGAGGAGAATGGGGAGATAGAAGAGTCTTCACGGCTGAAAATTACTAAGGCTATTAGCGACCGTTATATAAAGTCGCTAATACCAATTGAACGGTGGCCAGTATATTGACGGCCGTCTATTAGCGACCGTATATTATATACGGTCACTAATACTATATTAACGACCGTATATATTTTAACGATCGCTTATACCCTGTTCCTAATACGCACGGTTTCTAGTAGTAAGTTTTTGAAGGCCAAGCCAATGAATCGATAGGTGCAAAAATGAACAATAATGCAGCATAAAATTTATTCGAAGCATAAGTTAGAGCTCTTTAAATCCTGTGATTTTTCATACACGTACATTTGATGGTAGGACGTTCAACTTGATGGAGCCATTCATTCAAATATGTCATAAATCGAGAGTTTTCGTTTTTAAAAAACAATAACCATTTCGAACAAAGCACGCTTGTATATTATTACAATGTTGTTTTTTGAAAATTAGAAAAAATTTAATTGAAAATTTTGATGGAAGATGTTTTCTATGGCTAACTAAATAAACAATAATATGACGATACTATTATGGGTAAATTATTAAAAAGTCCCCGTCCTGTTCAGGTGTTGTCTAAAATCCCTTGGTGAAAAAACAAAAAAAAAAACCCTTAGTATTTCAGAATTGTTGGAAAGGCACGGTTCAAAATCTTTGTGAAAAACCCTTTAGGCTGCATTTTATTTAGGTCTTATATTCTATTTTAAATGCAATTATAAAAATACCCCCTTCTTCTGGACGGTGCTTAGATATTACATGTAACTGTTTAGATATCACAGGCAACTCGCAACTGTTTAGATATTATATGCAATTGCTTAGATCTTACATGCAACTTAGATATTACATGCAACTACTTAGATATTATATGAAAGTAGAAAAATATTTTAGAGGTTTCTGACGGGAAAGAAGTATATTTGGCAGACAATTAGATAAATTTGGAGGGAAAAATGAAAACATAATAGATATTACAGGCAAGTCTCCAGATATTACAGGCAAGTCTTCAGTTATTACATGCAACTTCTCCATACTATATCTGCGTTAAATTCAGTTGAAAAGGACCGTCAACTCATATGGGCAATGGCATTTTGTATACAAGGGAGTTTTTATTGGGCCCAGGTTTTTTAACAAGGCCAAAATCCCAGGAGGTTTTACACAAGTTCAGAGCGAGCCAAGGGCTTTTGACAATTTACCCTACCGTTGTGAAAACATTATGTCACATGATAATTATGTTACATGATAATTCTACATGATTATGATGCATAACTAAAATATAGAAGATGGGATGCCCATTTTGAAAAAATTGGGCCCAATTTCTGGTCTTTATTTGGACAAAAAATTCACTGTTTACAATCTCCTCAAGTTACAAAAACACTTCATAGAAAAAATCATAAAAAGATTTACAAGAACAATACCGCCGGATTGCCCTCAACGAATTTGCAGAGGACGGCATACTCATATACGGTGTTGGGAACCATCCCATTTAAAATCCCATGAGACAAGCCGTCTGTGTTTTTTACCGTAATAGGCTATTACCTGCAGCAAATTCTTTACGGTCCAGCACCACCATATCAAATTATTTATAGATCGATCCTTTGCTATCTCCATACATACATGAAAATAATAAAATCCCATTTAATTTTCAAGAGATTCAAATAAAAAAATATGGACGACTTATTTTGCTCCTACCAAGTGGGGCCCACGCTTTTCCCCGTTTCGAAGGGCGCAGGCATGTGATGCCGCCAAATCATCGAACCACCAGTGGGGGCCACAAACTAACCGTTATCGTCTCACAGCAACACCCGCCGCGTGTCGCCACACGAGAGGAAGATCGCAACATCACGTCTCCCCATGACGGTGACGGCTAGGAGACGTAACGCCACTTCGTCCGCACGTGACAGGCCAGGGTACCGTGAAGAGAAGGGAAGGGGGAGAGGTCCGTTTCTTTTAACGGCCGTCACGAGATTACGCCGTGATCAGAGGGGCCCGATGAGGGCCCCACTTTGATATGCAGAATTTCGAGTGTTGTTGAACCGTTTCGAAACGAACCTGATGTGATTTTTGGGACCGCGCTATAATTAGGCGCGCAGTCGACCCACTTATTGTGGGGTCGACAACACTGAATATTATTTTTCCTAAATAATAACAACACTGCTGCAATTTTTCAAAAATTCCCTGAATATTATTTTTCCTAGTCTCCTCAGATACCAAACTTCTTACACGAATCCTAATCTGAATTTTATTATTGTTCTCTCATGATTGAGGGATCACAGTGATTTTGGAGTAGATGGATTTCTCTTCTAAATTTGGTTACAGTCATTTTTCGATTGATTGATTTGTATGTTCTAATTGTAAGTAAGACTGCGCATTCAGATTCAAATATCATATTATTTGGATCACACAGATTTTTTATATTTGGATAGATATAAATATATATATTTAAATATTTTTATCGATATGGACACAGCTACGATTTTACAAAAATTATCCATATATGAATATGCATACGGAAACCCTGATTTATGAATTCAAATAACGATGCAAATATCCAAAGTGAATACTAAAAACGGAGAAAAATTCCCAATTAAATCTTCTGATTTTAAAATATCCCCATCAACTTTTCAACCTATCTAGTTTACCACGGTTTCTAAAACTCTCCGCATCAACACTGTAATTTAAAATATTAAATAATTCCTCTAACCAGTTTAAAGTTTAAAAATTTACCGACAAACATCTCTACGGGTGCGCTTAATAGCGGGTAATTTAGAGGGTGATTCTATATTTTCATGAAATATTATCTTGTTTATTTAGGTATAAAAAAATATTCCGGGAATACCGCGTTACCATTATAATCAAATTACCCAATTTCATGGAAATCCAATTTTCCCAAAACAGATGTCTATCCTATATAACCAAGAAATATGCTCACATAACACGACATGTGCTATGACCATCCGTCGTCCGCCGGCGGCCTCTTTCTCTCACTGCCCGCTGCCGACCGCCGTTCTAAAGTTCGCCGCAGGCCTCCTTTGTCCCGCGATGTCAGTTTGACATTCGCCGTCGGCCTCCCTCACCGGCCTCTCTTACCGGCAGCCGGTCGGACGTTCACCATCGGCCTCCCTTGCATCCCGACATCGGTTTGACATTCGCCGGCCTCCCTTGCCGTCGGGCATCGGTCGGATGTTCGCCGCCATCCTCCCTTGCTGCTGGTCATTTTCCGGTCGGACGTTCGCCGCCCGCCACAAATCGTCCGCCGCCGGCTGTCGTTCTCACCGCCATTGTTCGCTGCTGGCCGCACTTCCCATTGTCCGTCGCCGGTCGACGGTGGCATATATATATTACCGTGGATGATTGGAATGTATCAAGCACGGTAATGCAATTCCTTAGAATTAAATGCCCGGTCATCACATTCACCGGAATTTGAGGATTTCCGATAATTTTCCATTTCATTTTCCAAGCACAATCTATATTCCATCCTTCCTCTCCTCCATACCCTCTCCTCCATGCGCACACAAAAAATGCTGTATACAATTAATAATTCTTCTCTTCATGTGTACATGACATGTGCAAAAAACGATCATAAATAATCCGAGCTCCAAAACGTAACCAATTTGATTAGTGATCACATTCCTTGAATCTAAACAAAACAAAACCAATTAAAACTCCATAAGAAATTAATGGATAAAATTCACCGCACTAAGGGCCTGTTTGGTTGCAGGATTTAGAAATTTGGATTCCAAAATAATACGGTTGAAAATTTCTGGATTTGGTAATTTGTTATTTGGTTGGTTTTGGATTCCTAGTATTGGATTTGTAGATTTTTATAATTTTTGTTTGGTTGGTAAAAAAAGTGGGATTTGGATTTGAGAATTTTGTAGAGAGAGAGAGAGGATTATTAAATAAATAAATTACACGAGTCCCATCTAAAAGTACAATGAATAGTGCTAAATTCTTAAAAATCCTTAAAAACTTTTAGGATTCAAGAATCCTTGTTTTGTGGTGGGCCTCCCATAAAAAACAAAGGAATTCTAGAAATCCAAATCCCCCAACCCAATATAAAATTATGGAATTCTGCGATTTCACAATCTAAATCCATAATAATCTTGGTTGCAGGATTATGGAATTTGGATTCCAAACTAGTACGGTTGAAATTTCTGGATTTGATAATTTGTTGTTTGGTTGGTTTTGGATTCCTAGTATTAGATTTGTAGATTCTTGTAATTTTTGTTTGGTTGGTGAGAAAAAAGTGGGATTTGGATTTGAGTATTTTAGAGAGAGAGAGATAGAGAGAGGATTATTAAATAAATAAAGTACACGGGTCCCATCTAAAAATACAATGAATAGTGCCAAATCTTTGAAAATCCTTGAAATTTTTTAGGATTTAAGAATCCTTGTTTTGTGGTGGGCCTTCCATAAAAAACAAAGAAATCCTAAAAATCCAAATGTATCAACCAAACACAAAATTATGGAATCCAAGAATTACACAATTCAATCAGTAAATCCAAATTCATAATCCTACAACCAAACAGGCCCTAACTACACTTGCGGAATCCATTCGCCCACTTTCAAACCACGTCAGCGGAGTGGGACCCAGCAATCCCCCGAACAAAAAAAATCTCACTGACACGAACCGACACCCTCCGTTAAGATTTTTTAAAAAAAACTTAACGCCGTCACCGTCCTTCCTCTCACCATATAAAATCCCCGCCCACGCTCCTTCGCAAACTTCGAGCAAACACAAAAAAATAAATAAAATACTCCATCCAAAAAATCGAACCGCTCATGGATCCATCGGCGGTTCAGGAGGTATTGAACCGGGTTCGATCGGACGGCCACGATTCGAGGCTGGAGGCAGCCAGGGAGATCCGACGGCTGACGAGGACCTCCTCGGAGAACCGCCGGGCCTTCTCCGAGGCGGTCGAGCCGCTGGTGTCGATGCTGACATCTGGGGCCCGCGAGTGCAGCGAGGCGGCGATCCTCGCGCTCTTGAACCTCGCCGTCAGGGACGAAAGGTGCGAATCGCACCTTGATATTTTTCATTATTTGCAAAATTTACAGTTTTTATTTTGATTTACTTTGTACGTGGGATTGTATTGAATTGATGACTGAGCTTTTAGATTGTATAAGAATTGGGACAGTATTGCACAAAACACCCCCGTAGTTTGCCCGTTGTTGTCACATATACCCCTCAATTAATTTATTTGCCACAAACACCCCTTAACCCTAAAAATGCTCAAATTCAACTCTAAACAACAAAAACAGGTTGTAAAGCAAAATTAGACGATCACACTTTGTAAAGAAAAATCAGAATTGATTATGAGCATTTTCAATTTCGAATGAATTTGAGCATCTTTGTGGTTTCGATTGATAAGCACGGGGCTGCTTGTGCCAAAAAATTAGTTGAGAGGCATGAGTGCCACAAAGGATAAACTACATGGGTGTTTTGTGTTATTAACCTTTTTCTAATCTATAAATAGAAACGATTTGATCATAATTTTTATTGAAGTTCCTCCTTATTTCAATTACATGGATGTTTCTACTTATTTTGGCGCGTTGCAACAGCAATAATTAGATGGATGCATAAATTATTTTTCTGTTATAAGATGAAACCCAATGAGATCTTCGGTAAATCATTAACGAATTTGAAAACCTAACAGATGTGATTTTCGGTAGCAATTTAAAATCCGGTTATATTGTAAACAATTTTATCTAAAACAATTCCAAAACACATGTTCCATGAAAAGTGGCTTCGAGAAATAAAAAATAAACGATTGAAGTGTTGACGTGTTGACGAGGCAAGAATATTATAAACATAACTATTATACTTTTTCTCACTTTCTACGTTTACGTTTGCTAGTTGAGTTAAAGAAGGATCTTCGTTTTTGACAAGCAAATGTTCATGCACACAGAGACGCATGTGTGTGTATGTATTTATGTTGGTGTATGCATGTGTGTGTATATTTGCATGTATGTGTGTGTATTTGTATAGAAAAATTAAATCTTTTTTAGACACAGTGCAGGAATTATCCGATAAATTCATTACAAACTTTTATTCGGTACAGTATTTTTCCAACGGGTAGTCACCATCCAAACAATATTAAACCAAAGAATTTTGAACCCTTGGTGTTGCCTCTTCTATTTTTTATCTAAGATTATTGACAAGTAGTTAGAACTAGAAAAGTTGCCAAATATTTTTGCAATTCATTGATCTCAAACTTTTTCCCCCTATAATTATGTTATTTCTTTCCAGCCATGTTCCCCAATCAATCACAATAACACCTATTAATTTTAACTTTAACAGCAACAAGATCAAGATTGTGGACGCTGGCGCGCTTGGCCCCCTCTTCTCCTTCCTCCAATTGTCCGACTCCACCCTTCAAGAATATTCCGCAGCCGCCCTGCTCACCCTGTCCGCGTCTGCCTCCATTAAGCCCCGCCTCGCCGATGCCATCCCCCTCCTCATCAATACACTCCTCCATGGAACCCCTCAAGCCAAGAGCGACGCAGTCACCGCTCTTCTCAACCTCTCCACACATATTCCGAACCTCATGATACTCCTCTCGTCTCGTCCCATCCCTGCCCTTATCTCCGTTTTAAAAACATTCAAGAAAACCTCAAAAACATCCGAGAAATCCATCACACTGCTAGAACGCCTGGTGAGCTACGATGCCGCAAGAGATTCAGTGACGTCTGAGCCAGGAGGGGTGCTAACAATAGTTGAAGTGCTTGAAGAGGGATCGCTTTTAAGCAAAGAGCACGCGGTCAGTGCACTTTTAACGATGTGCGAGAGCGATAGGGATAAGTATAGGGAGGTGATCTTGAAGGAAGGGGCGATTCCGGGTCTGCTTGAGCTTACGGTGCATGGGACCCCCAAGGCTCGGATGAAGGCGAGGGAGCTGTTGAGGCTGTTGAGGAGGAATGACAATATGAGGTCAGAGATCGAGGCAGACACCCTCGAGAATATAGTTAGTAATATCGTGTCGAAGATTGATGGGGACGAGAGGATGGGGAAGGCGAAGAAGATACTCACGGAGATGGTGCAGGTGAGCATGGAGCAGAGCTTGAGGCATTTGCAGCAGAGGGCAAATTGGTGTTGATGCGGCCGGCAGCCATCTGCCTCTCTCTATCCAAAAAAACAAACAAACAAACGGTTAGAAGAAGTATTGTTGTAAACTTTTGTTTAGATAAAAATCAGATTACAGAAATGCCAGTCCAGGCCTGTATGGTATCGGGTGACTGGTGAGCGTCGATAGTTCAAATTTTTGCGTGTTTGGTGTAGAAGTTTCGATTTTTATGACAGTTTGGTTTTAGATAACTGAATATTCCGAAGAATTGGACAACCCGCTTCCCTTGATGACTTTTCCATATTTAAGCTTATCACTAGATTGTTGTGTTATTCAAACACAGCTTGAAAGTAAATACAACTAGTAAATACAGCCGAGTATCAACTTGGAATTTAAGAAGCGATATAGTAAGTCAATAATATTTTTTAGCGCGGAGCTAAGAAGCTGATGTTTGCAAGATCTTTATGTCTATCGGCTGCGGCGGCTTGTAACGGCCACATGATGCACACATTAATCTCTAAAACTAATCGTATCAGAAACTTTTACTGTTTAATTATTTTAAAACAATACCTCACACATTCTAATTTTTACAATGGTATCATACTATCATTTATATTTTATTTTTTAACTAGGTGTATTGCAAGTGCAAAAAAATGCTATTTAAGTTAACTTTAAGGCCATAGGTGTTTCTTTTATATATATACGTGTGTGTGTGTGTGTGAACTTTAAGGCCATAGGTGTATCTTTTATATATATATGTGTGTGTGTGTGAGTGAGCGCGGGTGTGTGTGGGGTAATTGCTTTTTTAAAATTCCCATATCTTTGGATGTCCTGTATATAACATAATAATACTAAAATAAGGGAGCATTCACACAGTCACACAAGACAACAAAGAATTAAAAATAATTATGCATAAGGTTTAATCGTGTTAGTTAATAAAGTGCTGTCAAAAGAACACAAAAATGTAAATTGATTTCATGAATACGCGCCAGAAAAAAGTTGGTGGCCGACAACAACTGCAGCTCGCTGCATTTTTTGCAGGGACGCCCCTCTCTTCTATTACGCGACAAAGATTTTACCAACAACCTCGGAACTTAACTTTTAGTTACATTATTTTTGAAAATTTGAAAAATTTAAACAGGCGCCTTAAAACGTAGCCGACTCTCTCACGCATGTGCACGTGCATGATGAGAGCTGAATTATTAAATAAAAATGTATAAATTAAATAAAATATAGAGAGGGTTATGCATAATTTTGTTGTTTCAAACTCCAAGTTATATAAATTAACTCATAAGCTTTTATTAACGAATTTTTTTATGGAGTTTGTAATGTATTTTTTCCTGGAAGGCTAAGGTATAATCATCTGATTTCATTAAAGAAGGAGCGATGAAATAAAAATGACCGTAAATCTCTCGCAAAGGCCTACAGCATAATCTCCCTCAAATCTCTACCTTTATATTTCTTGTTAATATATATTCCTTTCCAATAAGAATTTCAGTATATTAGAAGTAATTTTCATTTAGCATACTGTTCGCTTTAAAATTGGATCCGCACTAAAGACAAACCATTCAGTGTGAAAACTGTCTCTCTCGACGGATAAATCGTCATTACAGGAAGTGGAGAACATTCTTCCTTAATAAAATATAAATAGACACCTTAGTTGCATGGATACAATTGGCAATGAACACAGCAAAGATAATAGTTATCCAGCCATCATAGTATTGATAAAATTTGGATTACAATTACATATGATCTGGCGATAAAAACAAACTCTCAAATCCCTAGATCATGACCTCGTCTTGAAAACCAAGTGCAAGAGCAGGGATGGACATCTAAATTTCCTACACTGCGAGCCTCAAGCTGTCACGCCCCGCTTCCCAGTGTACGGCGAAGGGGACAGGACCGGTCCGCTACGTATTTACTCAAAAACAAATACGCTAAACGTAGCTAAACAATATAAAAGAAAATATACACAAGAGACAAGGTATAATAAAAACATCAACTTTATTTATTAACATTCTTTTGTACAATGCATGAAAAGGAAATACAACTGAAATAAAAGCAATGCCTAAACAATGGCATGACAGGAAATTAAAGGTACTGAAAAGAAAATGTACAATGTCTAGAGCTCAGGGTTTTCGCTGTACTGATCCAAGTCTTCTGCAGTTGGCTCGATCTTTGACGGTTCCAAATCACCTGACGACATTCAAAGAAAAAAGAAATAAAATGTCGTCAGCGAACAGATCGCTCGGTAAGTCCCAAAAATAAGAGGAGAAATAGAATGGACAGAGAGTAAGAGAGAGAGAGAGAGTAGCTTTTACAGTTATATTATATTATTATATTGTTGTATTTAGTGTTAACGCTTTTGTTTGTAACTTGGTACAGAAAGATGCCAGTGTATACGAGAGGAGTCTCACTTGCCCCGGAGACTAAGGTATCAGAAACTCAAGGAACCGTTGGGCCACGGTACAACAGCAACGGAATACAGGTTAGGTGTCTTAATTTTACCGTCTCGTGCCACTTTTAACACCTTCCGTACCAATCTACTTCTTAAACCTCGTAGTGTTTTGATTGTATTGTTTGTCTTGTAAATTGTATTGACTGTATAATTGGTTGACTGACCGAAACCATGATATCAGTAAACGGATGTAACCGTAGAATCATGTAAATAGAATAGCTGGAGAACCATGTAAATGGAATGTATATCCATGGTTCGGTTCAGTCAAGTTGTATAAATTGATAATTGGATTCATGGATCCAGGTTGAATTGTAATATTGAAAATTGTAAATTGCAGATTGTACTTGAATCATATTCAAGTCAGATTATACTGAGACTCAAACTGAATCAGACAATCAGCAAAGTAATTTGAAGTCCTGATTGTTTTTATTAATTTGTCTACCTTAGATAGGCAAGTGCCCACTTCTCCGGCTCCCTAAGGCTCAAGAGATTGGTTCCGCTTAAACCTATGTTTGAAAGGTTCCTAGGCACCCTATAGAGGTCTCACAAGGCATCGAACATGCCAATTTTAAAAAAAATGGTGCCGAGAAACCCTAGACTACGGATCTTAGACTAGATGTTTAGGCGAAAAGATAATCTAGTTAACTACTTAACTAAAAGTTAGATTCTACAACCTTTGTAGATCCGGATATCCACTTCCTTAGCTCCACGTAGTGCTCCTCTCGCTGTCCTTTTCCAATCTTAGACTCGTTCATCGGTTTCATCGGGAAAGCGAGCGGAATAGGTCGTCGGCTTCGTGTCAAAGACGATCTACGTCGAGACATCACAAGTTCAAGCTCCGACTTCACAAAGTTGTGAAACTTGTGAAGAAAACACCCAAAACAACTTGGCAAGAGGTAGAGGGTGAAGAAATAGGAGGTGGGTTCACTTTAGCATTGGATTTCTCACTTTAGAAATCAAGTTTCCATTGATGGCATCAAGCTTTCTCCTTGAAGATGAAGATGAAGAAGAAGAAAGAATATGATAAGTGTTGAGATAAAATAAAATTAAATCAATACTTATCATAAAGAGAACCATAGTTAAGTGTAGAGAGTTAACTAAGGTTAGAAGAATGGTTAGGGTTTAGTGTGAAGACAAAATGGTCACAAAGTCAAAACTTCATGAAGCTTCAACAATGTTCAAGAATGAAAGCAACCATTTTGTATTCTTATCCCATTCTTTTTCCAAAAATGAATAAATAAAAGAATGGATAAATAAAAACCCTAATCACTTTCTGAACCTAAGTTTAATTCTATACACTTAACCAAATGAGCATGCATCATCAAACATGATACAAACATGTGCACAAAAATATATCACATATACAATTTGCACATCAAGTGAGAATATCCATTTAAAGTGAACCAATACTAGTTAATGCAAAGTAATATATCAAATATATTATTATACATTAAATCATTAAATCAACATTTGATTCAATGATCCGGTCATGTCGCACATAACCGACTAGAATCCAATGTATCGATTTATCGAATCAATGATTCGATAACTAGGTCATATCGAATATAACCAATCGAAACATATATCGCGAGAATGAAATGCGGTATCACATACACGCATTATTCTCGGTCCTGCACATATCTCATATGCGCTCCTATTTCGTTTCGCTTGAGCCAGAAAACCTCTGTGTAGGACTCTAAAGACTCGTCAATACGCCGGTAGCAGATGATGATCATATCAAGCACCCACAAGCCGCAAGCGGTCTGCTAAACGTAACGGCCATCCGGGTATTGAGCGATCAGAAGATCGACGAGCTAGCCCGCTCACACTCCTGTGAATCCAACCAGTAACACTTACCGTACAGTCCGGTCTGTTCGTCTGATACGTCGCATATCAAGTCTAGGGGTGGTAAACGTCAGACCCCAATAACCGATAAGTCGTGCCGATGTGAGGCTCATAACGGGTCGAGAAACTACTGGTAACACTTACCAGCAAATCTCTGATCAGCCCTGGTCAGGGACTTCCCTGTTACGGCCAATCGAGCACTGCGCAACATCAACCCCCAATACCGGGAGAGACGAAACCCCTCCTATCGCTCATTGCCTCCATGTGACTCGGGACTGTACCCAAAGACCACCGTTTTGCACGCCCTCATGGACGTGGTAAGGTGGAGATCAAAGCACAGTGGGAATCACACAAGACTCTATGACGATCTCGGGTCTACAGACTAACCTGTACAAGTGTTGTAGGGTCCCTAGGCACACTAATGAGGTCTCACAAGGCATCAACCATGCCAATTTCAAATTCTACGGTGCCGAGAAACCCTAAAGTACGGATCGTTTGCCAGAAATCTAGGCGAAAAAGTTAACTAGTTAACACTGAACTAAGGGATACGGATATACAACCTTTGTAGATCCGTTTGTCCACCTCCATAGCTCCATGAAGAAGTCATCTCAGCTGTACAAATCCGAAATCCGGGCTCTTGCGTCGGCTTCATCGGAGAAGAAGCGGGCTAGGTTATCGACGACGTGCCGAAGATGATCTACGTCGAGGCATCGCTAAATCAAGCTCCGACTTCACCAAGTCAAGAAACTTATGAAGTAAACACACTCTACTACTTGGCAAGAGGTAGAGGATGAAGAAATAGGAGTTGGGTTCACTTTAGAATTGGATTTCTCACTCATCTTCATCAATCACCATTGATGAAGTGGAGGTTTCTTCATGGAAGAAGATGAAGAAGAAGAAGAAAGAATTATGATAAGTTATTTTAAAAAAGAAAAGAATTTCCAAACTTATCATAATCCTAACTATGGTTATGTGTAGAGAATTAACCAAGGGTTAAAGGAATGGTTAGGGTTAAGGATGAGATAAGAATGGTGGACAAAGTCAAAGCTTCATGAAGCTTCAACTAAACAACAAATAAAGCCACCATTCTTTTCTCTTCTCATTTATTTTCCAAAATGAAATGGATAAATAAATAAGTGAATAAAACAAAACCCTAACCATAATCATGTAACCATGGTTTGATCTTTACACAAAAACCCTAGCATAACATGTATCATCAATCATGATACAATCAAGTGCACAAAAGTATATCGCATATACAATGCGCACATCCAAGTGAGAAAATCCATCTTAAGTGAACCGATACTAGTTAACGCAAAGTAATATATCAAATATATAATTATGCATTAAATCATTAAATCAACTCTTGATTTAACGATCCGGTCATATCGCATATAACCGGCTAGTATCCAATGTATCGGCTTATCGAATCAATCCTTGATTCGATAATTAGGTTATATCGCATACAACCATTCGACACATTGATCACGAGAATGAAATACGGTATCACATACACGCATTACTCTCGGTCCCGCACATATCTCATATGCGCTCCTATTTCGTTTCGCTTGAGCCAGGAAACCTCTGTGTAGGACTCTAAAGACTCGTCAATACGCCGGCAGCGGACGATGATCATATCAAACATCCACAAGCCGCAAGCGGTCTGCTAAACGTAACGGCCACCCGGGTATTGAGCGATCTGAAGATCGACGAGCAAGCCCGCTCACACTCCAGTGAATCCGACCAGTAACACTACCGTACAGTCCGGTCTGATCGTCTGATATGTCGCATATCTCGCCTAGGGGTGGTAAACGTCAGACCCCAATAGCTCGATAAGTCGTGTCGATATGAGGTCTATAACTATTCGAGAAACTACTGGTAACACTTACCAGTAAATCTCAGCAACCCTGGCCAGGGATTTCCTGTTATAGCCAATCGAACACAGCGCAACATCAACCCCCTATACCGGGAGAGACGAATCCCCTCCTATCGCTCATTGCCTCCATGTGACTCGGGACTGTACCCAAAAACCACCGTTTTGCACGCCCTCTTGGACGTGGTAAGATGGAAATCAAAGCACAGTGGGAACCACACAAGACTCTATGACGATCTCGGGTCAACAGACTACTCTGTACCAGTGTCACCAGAGAACTGCCATCTGACGTGAGGTATAATACCATCTGGGAGTTCTCGGCGAGTCCGTCCAGTGTACCCAGTCTCTACTGAGCACCCGTATATCATCTCTGATGTCAAACACCAATGGATATGGGATCATCCATCGCCCATCTGTATGGGTCGAGAAGGTACACGCTAGTCTACTCTGGTATATCGATGCCCCATCTCGATACACCCTCGACTAGGGACTTTGAAGGATGTACTTATGGACTACCATGTCCCCACTAGTATGATCCGCATCATAGTCCAGGTAGTCAAGTACAGATCCTAAGGGCTTTACCAACATGTAACAGAGAGACAATCAGTATACACGTTAAGGTAAAGATCAACCAGATAGCATACTATCATGTCGAGCAAGAAAGTCCTCCCTATATATGTCCCAGCATCCACTACAATATACATCCTATGTACAGTAATGGCCTCTAGGGCATACATATAACTAACAATCTCCCACTTGCACTAGGGCCATCTGTAGCAGTGGTTGTAGTATCTCATACTCAACCATCCCATAAAAGTCTCCCTCTGGGAACAGGCCTTTGTGAGTGGATCCGCTGTGTTGTCCTCTGAGTCTACTCTCCTAACCTCGATCTCCCTGGAGATCAACCATCTCCATGATCAAGTGATACTGCCTTAGAATATGTCTGGATCACTGATGGGACCGGCGTTCCTTGGCATAAGCCACAACTCCATTGTCACACAATGGGAGGAACATAGTTCATCTCATGAACCAATATACACCCAGACTGCCTCTTTGGTAGCATCTTAAGTAGCGATGTATCCAGCCTTTATCGTCTAGTATGTCACGGTATCTAGCTTGGAACTCTTCCAACATACCGTCCCTTTTACTGAGGGTAAAGACAATGCCTGCGACTGACATTCAGTCGTCTTTATCACCCTGGAACCCTTCCAGTGATTCTCCCCAGGATCGATTGATACCATCTCACTACAACTAGTGAGAATCCTAACATCCATTTAAATCTATCTCATAGATCCAAAATCCAGGATTTAGTAGGTATCACTTTGATCCTATATGGAGAATCCTAGTGATAAGCGGAGATTGATCGACCGTAGCATAGGAAACTCCTTCCCTATCAAGAGTATGTCATCCACGTACTCTACGAGGATCGTCACCATACTCCCTACTACCCTTTTGTTTATACAAGGTTCATCTACCATTTTGATGATATCAAACTGTTTGACTAATTCATCAAAACAGATGTTCCAACTCCGCGATGCCTGCTTTATCAAATAAAGCATCTTGCACACGTTTCCGCTGCTCCCACTGTCTACGAAGCCCTCTGGCTGTGTACTTATAGACGCTCTCTTCTAAATCATCATTTAGAAAAGCAGTCATGACACCCAACCGCCAGATATCGTAGTTATGGTATGTAGCCGTGGCAAGTAGGATCTGGATGGACTTAAGCTTAGATACTGGAAAAGGGTTTCATCATTATCCACGCCTGGTCGATGACGAAAACCTTTAACTAGTCTAGCTTTGAAAGTCTCAACCTTTCCAAGTACACCAAGTAATCTTCTCAAGATATACTTGCTCCTGATGGGGATTTAACCCTTCAGATATAGCAACCAAAGTCCATACTTTGTTGGTGTGCATGGATTCCATCTCAGATCACTAAGCATCCAGCCATTCTTACAGAGTCTTACTCCTGATGGCCAGCTCGAAACTACTTGGGTCATCATCTCATGATGTAATCCTCGCTCCCACTGTCATAGAGAAACCGAAGTATCTCTCAGGTGGGTGAGGAACCTTACTAGATCGGCGGAGAGGCTGAGGTTCGTTGGTATCTACTGAATCCTTTGGTTCTTTCAAATCATCAGCTGCAGTTTGTATAGCTGGAACCTTTCCAGTTCTACATTACAGACCTTGCCTCGAGCTTGTCCGGATTTTGCTTTCAGACATAGGCCGGACAACCCCAAATCTTAAGCAACTTAAGAGATGGGCTCTTCCCTTTCCATATCACATATGAAGTGGTAGGCAACAAATTTGAACCCTATTCAATAGGTATGCAGCTTCTCAAGTGCATAACTCCCAAAACGAAATAGGTAACTCAGTAGTACTCATCATAGAGCACACCTTATCATATAGGGTGTGATTGCTCCGCCCCGATATACCATCGTGCTATGGTGTATTCGGAGGAGTAATGCTGAGAGAGAATCTCATTCTCCTTTAGAATAATCCAGGATTTCCGTGCACAAGTATTCTCCTCCTTGATCTCATCATAGTACATAATACTTATACCCGTATTGGTTCTCTACTTCTAACTTATATTCTGTGAATATCTCAAAAGGTTCGGACTTGTGTTTCAACAGGAACATATGTCTGAATCTCGAGAGATTATCAGAGAATGTAATGAAGTACAAAGAACCGGTCTTGGCATATGTAGACTGGGGATCTTACATACATCATCATGTATCTTCCCAAGAGTTCATCAACTCTTTCTCTGTTACCAATAAACAGAGCTGTGGTCATTTTATCTTTGTGACATGACTGGCGAGTTTCACAAGATGTAAATTCAAACTGATTTAAATATGCATCTACATGTAACTTCAGCTAGTCGGGTCGCATTGATATGACCTAGTCTACAATGCCTCAAGAAGAATCCGTTCATTTCTGAACTCTTCCTCTTGTGTGTGTTCCGTATACTAAGAACTGTAGTTTGATTTAGAACATCAATGCTTTTAGATAACGTGCCTGAACCGATCAACTTTTGATATAGGAAATGTTCAAAACATAATCCAACAATACAAAATTTTATCATTTCTTTACTAATAAAGAGATAGATACGATTTTGTATATCAGGTTCGGTATCTAATAACATTCGTTCAGAATCAATGTATTTGTAATACAGGGTGACAGTGACCAACAGACTTGGCTGCAACTCTTGCCCCGTTTTCTGCCTCATGAAACTTATCATCCGTTCTCAGTTCTCTACCTTTCTGTAGCCCTATGTAACATATTACATATCTGGGATCCTGATCCGATATCATATACCCAGGACGTAAAGGATACTGAGAAACAGTTCTGTATAAAGAACACACCCGAAGATGATGCATCAGCATGCACTCTCTTCGTTTGGGCGGCACGGGAATTCTGGTAATCCCCAATTTCCTGCTCTGTCTTATAACAATTATAAGTTGGAGCGGGACCAACGTTCCCCAGCTCAGTATAACAAGCGGGTTCGGTCAATATTCCGTATTATTATCTTGATTAAGGCGTGATATGGTCGCTACCTGGAGAGAGAGAGAAGAAAACACTCAGCGTGTGCTCTTGCAAGAATAGATTGGTTATTATTTTATCTAATCAGGATGGCTCCCACTGCTTTTTATCAAATCTTCCTTCAAACCCTAAAAGGAAAGACTAGCCGGGATTAATTACACACTACAAGTTCGCCAATCTTTCAGCCAGGCCAGTGTCGGTACTTTGAGGGAGGTCCCCCGTGCTTTCGCACGAACCTAATTAATGTAAACCTCGTTTTCCCAGAGGCGTAACCTCGTTGACACCTTTCTAGACACCTACTTGATCGGCTAATTGTAATGTATAAAACTCTCCCAGGAGTAACTCTTACTCGCAGCGGGTATCGGGATCCAACTATCTCATAGAAGGTATGCAATCTCATTGCAAATTTCAACACTTGAAATTCCCGATAATATTTTGCCCCTAGCGTCCTATGACCTTGACGCAGGCCAACAAACCATAGTCCGCTAGTCAAGTTCAACCCGTCATTTCCTGATTGAATTAAACCCACCCGCACGACCCTTGACGCAGGCCAACAAAGTCGCACGACTACCCTAATCCAATCACATCATATGCTTATGCAGATAAGCACCAGTTAGCTACCGCACACTACGCCTTGACGCAGGCCAACAAACGTAGCACGAATACTAACTACTACTTATCTGAAATGACGGAGGGCTACGACAGGTTTTTCTGAAAACCTATTGCGTAATGAACTTGATATCGTTGTAGAATCAAATGAATTTTGAAATGGAGTGTTTTTGAGGCTTTTCTAGTTTTGCTAAAGGAGTCACTCCCGGTGAAGGGATCGTCGGTCCTTTCCTCGTCGAATGAGGTGCGGGATATATCATATATATCACTGTGCAAAGCAGAACTCTTAAAAGCAATCAAAAGAAAAACCGAGGGCGTAGCATCGACGAGTTATTGCTAAAGGAGTCACTCCCGGTGAAGGGATCTTGGTCCTTTCCTCATCGAATAAGGTGCAGGATATATCACATATACCGCTGTGCAAAGCAAGAACTGTAGCTACCTTTTTTATTTTGAAATTCGATTCTACAACATCTTAGGTTTCTTTTATTTCATTAATCACATTAATGAAGTCCCATCATTTAAGTACCTAAACATCACAGATAAATACGACGTACACTTATGCCATCCGCATTCGCCTCGATGTCCCCTCGTGCACCGTTAGGTTAGGTAACTAACGGCAGAGCGGGGCAGGGCTAGCGCGGGTGTAAAACATAAGTAACGTCTATATAATATATCATATATACTATATACTGTATCTATCACAGAACATCACATGATCACATCACAGATATCGCAGCAGAAGAATCATATGAAATATTGGATATACTAGGACGTCCGTGTTTTCAATACGAGCCAGTATAAAACACGGATTCCACGGTCGTGATGAATAGCCAAACCCACACCCCTAGACCCCTAAGAGAGCGGCAAGCAACCTTACCAATTCTGGAGTTAGGAGACCCGGACCCGACTCCTCGAGTTGGTCTCCCACTGGACTCCAGAACCCGGTTACTTGTGCCCTCCTTCTTGGGTCTATCCTAGTGCGGAAAAGTAAATAATATACAAGAGGTGACAACTTCCACAACTTGGAAGCGCCCCAATAAAAGAATATTACATACAAGTTTTTATATGAATGAAAATGAAAAACACTCATCTCACATAAAAACCCCCCGGCTATTCAATCACGACGATCCAATATAACATATCCAGCAACACATAACATCACATGTCATCAACGTAAGTAAATATGCGCATCCCAATTGTCGTTGACATATAGCAACGAAACCGGCGATATCACATATTACACTTACGGTCACAGAAAAGAAAGTGTAAAACTACAACAGTTGGAATCCGCAACCACCTCAGACATCGCATGCCTGACCAAATGAATTCCTTAGACA
Organism: Agapanthus africanus; assembly: GCA_030015575.1. Taxonomy (NCBI): domain Eukaryota; kingdom Viridiplantae; phylum Streptophyta; class Magnoliopsida; order Asparagales; family Amaryllidaceae; genus Agapanthus; species Agapanthus africanus. The sequence continues at coordinate 162,328,124 of CM057348.1, forward strand.
TCACATGCCTAACAATTATAAACCCCGCATTTTAGTCTCAAAATCGAAAACACTTTTCAATATCAAGTCGGGCAATTCAACAAGATTCCCGACATCCTGATCGAATGCTCGTCGCAAACTTTAGTAGACGGCCGCACCCCCGATACCGTCGACGAAGTGCACCAAGGCGGAACACCGCTACCGCGAGCACCCGTACGGATGCTTTCGGCGACGGGGTTCTCCTACAGTCACTTGGTCGGGGCTATGGAGCAAGGCTGTCTATTAAGTTTACCCGGCGAGTATCCGCGTACACTACGTGATTGCGACGGACTTTTGATCACATCAAAATTCCGTGGCAACCGATCAAGTGAGACTAAACTGCTACGTTTATAACATTCATTTAGTTATCTCATAACTATTGTGAATTCCAATTATTGTATTCCATTCCAGATAAACAGAAAATGTTAAACTTTCCGATTGAATATTCGAACACCCAAGTTTTCCCGATACAGATCAACACATGAAATAAGTCTAACAACATTCAGTTCGTGCCTCAGTACCAACGGTCCAGCCGTAGAAGGGTCAAGCCAACACCTCACATGTGGCACACTGTACTGCCCCAAACCCGAAGGTTCAAAGGGCAGTTCAAGACGGTCACATAATCGAGTTAAGGTTTGTTGTCTTCTAGAGGGTCCATCGCGTTACTTGCACTACTTAGAACGTCGTTAAACTACGGAAAAATCCAACACTTGGAAATTTCCCGACAGGGGAAAAATTGGGTATTTATATCCGGTCGAACTTTTTAACATATTCTAAAATTTATCCGGAAAGCCACACAGACAAAATTTGATAATCCGATCGAACTCATGAAAACCCAAAACAACCCCTGAAAACTCAACTGTATAATAAATATTAAAATATCCCAGGAAAACCAGCACAGAAATCTGAGAATTACTGTGAAAACCAAAATACACAAAACGACAAAACCGCCGCTGAACCGCCGCGTCGTGCATAGCACGTGCCGCGGTTCCGCGGTGGAAAAGTTGAATTAGGCCCACGAAATTTACAGTAATTCTTAGAAAACCCTGCTCTGATACCACTGTAGGGTCCCTAGGCACACTAGTGAGGTCTCACAAGGCATCAACCATGCCAATTTCAAATTCTACGGTGCCGAGAAACCCTAAAGTACGGATCGTTTGCTAGAAATCTAGGCGAAAAAGTTAACTAGTTAACACTGAACTAAAGGATACGGATATACAACCTTTGTAGATCCGTTTGTCCACCTCCATAGCTCCATGAAGAAGTCATCTCAGCTGTACAAATCCGAAATCCGGGCTCTTGCGTCGGCTTCATCGGAGAAGAAGCGGACTAGGTCATCGACGACGTGCCGAAGATGATCTACGTCGAGGCATCGCTAAATCAAGCTCCGACTTCACCAAATCAAGAAACTTGTGAAGTAAACACACTCTACTACTTGGCAAGAGGTAGAGGATGAAGAAATAGGAGTTGGGTTCACTTTAGAATTGGATTTCTCACTCATCTTCATCAATCACCATTGATGAAGTGGAGGTTTCTTCATGGAAGAAGATGAAGAAGAAGAAGAAAGAATTATGATAAGTTATTTTAAAAAAGAAAAGAATTTCCAAACTTATCATAATCCTAACTATGGTTATGTGTAGAGAATTAACCAAGGGTTAAAGGAATGGTTAGGGTTAAGGATGAGATAAGAATGGTGGACAAAGTCAAAGCTTCATGAAGCTTCAACTAAACAACAAATAAAGCCACCATTCTTTTCTCTTCTCATTTATTTTCCAAAATGAAATGGATAAATAAATAAGTGAATAAAACAAAACCCTAACCATAATCATGTAACCATGGTTTGATCTTTACACAAAAATCCTAGCATAACATGTATCATCAATCATGATACAATCAAGTGCACAAAAGTATATCGCATATACAATGCGCACATCCGAGTGAGAAAATCCATCTTAAGTGAACCGATACTAGTTAACGCAAAGTAATATATCAAATATATAATTATGCATTAAATCATTAAATCAACTCTTGATTTAACGATCCGGTCATATCGCATATAACCGGCTAGTATCAATGTATCGGCTTATCGAATCAATCCTTGATTCGATAATTAGGTTATATCGCATACAACCATTCGACACATTGATCGCGAGAATGAAATACGGTATCACATACAGGCATTACTCTCGGTCCCGCACATATCTCATATGCGCTCCTATTTCGTTTCGCTTGAGCCAGGAAACCTCTGTGTAGGACTCTAAAGACTCGTCAATACGCCGGCAGCGGACGATGATCATATCAAACATCCACAAGCCGCAAGCGGTCTGCTAAACGTAACGGCCACCCGGGTATTGAGCGATCTGAAGATCGACGAGCAAGCCCGCTCACACTCCAGTGAATCCGACCAGTAACACTACCGTATAGTCCGGTCTGATCGTCTGATATGTCGCATATCTCGCCTAGGGGTGGTAAACGTCAGACCCCAATAGCTCGATAAGTCGTGTCGATATGAGGTCTATAACTATTCGAGAAACTACTGGTAACACTTACCAGTAAATCTCAGCAACCCTGGCCAGGGATTTCCTGTTATAGCCAATCGAACACAGCGCAACATCAACCCCCTATACCGGGAGAGACGAATCCCCTCCTATCGCTCATTGCCTCCATGTGACTCGGGACTGTACCCAAAAACCACCGTTTTGCACGCCCTCTTGGACGTGGTAAGATGGAAATCAAAGCACAGTGGGAACCACACAAGACTCTATGACGATCTCGGGTCAACAGACTACTCTGTACCAGTGTCACCAGAGAACTGCCATCTGACGTGAGGTATAATACCATCTGGGAGTTCTCGGCGAGTCCGTCCAGTGTACCCAGTCTCTACTGAGCACCCGTATATCATCTCTGATGTCAAACACCAATGGATATGGGATCATCCATCGCCCATCTGTATGGGTCGAGAAGGTACACGCTAGTCTACTCTGGTATATCGATGCCCCGTCTCGATACACCCTCGACTAGGGACTTTGAAGGATGTACTTATGGACTACCATGTCCCCACTAGTATGATCCGCATCATAGTCCAGGTAGTCAAGTACAGATCCTAAGGGCTTTACCAACATGTAACAGAGAGACAATCAGTATACACGTTAAGGTAAAGATCAACCAGATAGCATACTATCATGTCGAGCAAGAAAGTCCTCCCTATATATGTCCCAGCATCCACTACAATATACATCCTATGTACAGTAATGGCCTCTAGGGCATACATATAACTAACAAGTGTCACCTGAGAACTGCCATCTGACGTGAGGTATAATACCATCTGGGAGTTCTCGGCGAGTCCGTCCAGTGTACCCAGTCTCCACTGAGCACCCGTATACCATCTCTGATGTCAAACACCAATGGATATGGGATCATCCATCGCCCATCACATGGGTCGAGAAGCATATACGCTAGTCTACTCTGGTATATCGATACCCCGTCTCGATACACCCACGACTAGGGACCTTGAAGGATGTACTTATGGACTACCATGTCCCCACTAGTATGATCTGCATCATAGTCCAGGTAGTCAAGTACACATCCTAAGGGCTTTACCAACATGTAACTACAAGACAGTATAAAGAGACTAGTGTACATGTTAAGATAAAGAGTAACCAGATAGCATACTATCATATCGAGCAAGAAAGTCATCTCTATATATGTCCAAGCATCCAATATAATATACAACATCTGTACAATACTGGCCTCTAGGGCATACATACAACTAACAATCTCCCACTTGCACTAGGGCCAGCTGCTGTAGTATCGCATACCGAGCATCCCGAAGAGTCTCTCAAACTGTGTCTGGGGAATGGCCTTCGTGAGTGGATCCGCCGTGTTGTTCTTCGTGTCAACCCTCCTGACCTCGATCTCCCGGCGATCAACTATCTCCCGGATCAGGTGATACCGCCTCAGAATATGCCTGGATCGCTGATGGGACCTGGGTTCCTTGGCCAAAGCCACCGCTCCATTGTTATCGCAATACAAAGGTATTGGACGCTCAATGGATGGAACCACTCCAAGTTCAGTAATGAACTTCTTGATCCAGACAGCCTCTTTGGCAGCATCGTTGGCAGTGATGTATTCAGCCTCCATCGTCGAGTCTGCCACGGTTTCCTGCTTGGAACTCTTCCAGCTAACCGCCCCTCCGTAAAGGGTAAAGACAAAACCCGACTGCGACTTAAAGTCGTCCTTATCACTCTGGAAGCTCGAATCGGTAAAGGACTCCACTTGGAGCTCTCCGTTACCATACACCAAGAACATATCTCTAGTCCTTCGCAAGTACTTGAGAATGCTCTTCACAGCTGTCCAGTGACTCTCTCCAGGATCTGCTTGATACCGACTCACTACACTTAGTGAGTATGCAATATCGGGTCTGGTACATAGCATCGCATACATGATAGAGCCTACTGCCGAAGCATAGGGTATCCCTTGCATGCGAGCTCTCTCCAAATCAGTCTTGGGAGACATCTCTTTGGAGAGAGTGACTCCAGAGATCGTGGGCAAGTTCCCACGCTTGGACTCTTCCATACTAAACCTCTTTAGTATGGTGTCAATGTACCTGAATTGGGACAATCCCAAAATCCTTTTGGATCTATCTCTATAGATCCTAATTCCCAATATGCAGGAGGCATCACCAAGATCTTTCATTGAGAATCTTTGTGATAAGAAGAGCTTGACCGACTGCAGCATAGGAATATCATTTTCTATCAAGAGTATGTCGTCCACGTACAATACGAGGAAGACAACCTTACTCTCTGCCACCTTCTTGTAGATACAAGGTTCATCTGGATTTTTGACGAAATCAAACTCTTTGATAACGACATCAAAGCAGATGTTCCAACTCCGCGATGCTTGCTTTAATCCATAAATGGATTTAAGCAGCTTCCATACCTTCCCGCTGCTCCCACTATCTACGAAGCCCTCTGGCTGAGTCATGTACACGCACTCTTCTAAATCACCATTTAGAAAGGCGGTCTTAACATCCATTTGCCAGATTTCGTAATCATGATATGCAGCGATGGCAAGCATGATCCGGATGGATTTAAGCATAGCCACTGGAGAAAAGGTCTCGTCATAGTCCACACCTGGTCTTTGACGAAAACCCTTTGCTACAAGTCTAGCTTTGAAACTCTCCACTTTCCCATCTACACCAAGTTTTTTCTTGAAGATCCATTTGCTCCCAATGGGTTTTACCCCTTCAGGAGCAACTTCCAAAGTCCATACTTTGTTGGTGTACATGGATTCCATCTCGGACCGCATAGCATCCAGCCATTTCACTGAGTCCCCACTCGTGATGGCCTGCTCGAAGCTAGTTGGGTCATCATCTTCCATGATGCAATCCTCGCTCCCACCGTCCATGAGAAAACTGTAGTATCTCTCAGGTTGACGAGGAACCCTACTAGATCGGCGGAGAGGCTGGGGTTCGTCGGGTACTACTGAATCCTCTGGTTCCACTAAATCTTCAGTTTGAGTTTGTATAGCCGGAATTTCTTCCAGTTCTACCTTATCGCCACTAATTTCCTTTGCAAGAAATTCCTTTTCCAAAAAGGTGGCATGTCGAGAAACAAATACTTTTTGTTCCTCTGTATGGTAGAAAAGATATCCATGTGAATGTTTGGGATATCCCACAAACTTGCATAGAACTGACCGTGCCTCGAGTTTGTCCGGATTTTGTCTTTTGACATAGGCCGGGCAACCCCATATCTTAACTCGTTTAAGACATGGTCTCTTCCCACTCCATATCTCATATGGTGTGGTAGGTACAGATTTAGATGGAACTTGATTCAATAGGTATGCTGCTGTCTCCAGCGCATGACCCCAGAAGGAAATAGGTAACTCAGCTGTGCTCATCATAGAGCGCACCATATCTAATAGGGTGCGGTTCCTCCTTTCTGATACACCGTTGTGCTGTGGTGTATATGGAGGAGTCAGCTGAGAGAGAATCCCATTCTCTTTTAGGAAGTCCAGGAATTCATTGCTTAAGTATTCTCCTCCTCGATCAGATCGTAGGATTTTAATACTTTTTCCGGTTTGGTTCTCAACTTCTTGCTTATATTCCCTAAATTTCTCAAAAGCTTCTGATTTGTGTTTCATCAGGAACACATACCCGAACCTAGAGAGATCGTCAGTGAATGTAGTGAAGTATGAAGAACCATCCCTGGCATGTGTAGACATGGGACCGCATACATCACTATGTATCAGTCCCAAGAGTTCGGTAACTCTTTCTCCGTGTCCCGTAAACGGAGTTTTGGTCATCTTGCCTTTGAGACATGACTGGCAAGTGTCATAAGATGAAAATTCAAACGGATTTAAATATCCATCTTTATGCAACTTAGCTAGTCGTGTCGCATTGATGTGACCCAGTCTACAATGCCACAAGAAGGATTCGTTGAGTTCAGAACTCTTCCTCTTGTGTGTGTTTGTTATGCTCAGAACTGTTGATTGATTTAGAACATAAATGCCATTGCACAACGTGCCTGATCCAACCAACTTTTGGTTATGGAAAATGTTCATAACATTGTCCTGTAATACAAAATTATATCCCTCTTTACTTAATAAAGAAACCGATATAATGTTGCATATCAGGTTCGGCATGTAATAGCATTCGTTCAGAACCAATGTATTACCTGTTGGTAATACAAGGTGATATTCCCCGACAGTCTTAGCTGCAACAATTGCACCATTTCCAACTCTAATATCTTTATTACCTTCTCCAAGTTCTCTACCTTTCCTAAGCCCATGTAACTGATTACATATATGGGATCCTGACCCGGTATCTAATACCCAGGACGTAGAGCAAATGGAGAAACAGTTCTCAGTAACGAACACACCCGAAGAAAATGCATCAACATGTACTTTCTTCATTCGGGTGGCATGGGAATCCTGGTATTCCCCTATATCCTGTTCATTCCTATAACTCTTATAAGAAAGAACGGAACCAACGTTCCCCAGCACAGTATAACATGCGGGTTCGGTCAATACATCCATATTATTATCTTGATTAAGGCATGAACTGGTCGCTACCTGGAGAGAGAGAGAAGAAAACACTTTAGCGTATGCTCGTGCAAGATCAGATTGGTTATTATCTTATCTAATCAGGATGGCTCCCACTGCTTTTTATCAAATCTTCCTCCAAACCCTAAAAGGAAAGATTAGCCGGGATTAATTACACACTACAAGTTCGCTAATCTTTCAGCCAGGCCAGTGTCGGTACTTTGAGGGAGGTCCCCCGTGCTTTCGCACGAACCTAATTAATGTAAACCTCGTTTTACCAGAGGCGTAACCTCGTTAACACCTTTCTAGACACCTACTTGATCAGCTAATTGCAATGTGTAAAACTCTCCCAGGAGTAACTCTTACTCGCAGTGGGTATCGGGATCCAACTATCTCATAGAAGGTATGCAATCTCATTGCAAATTTCAACACTTGAAATTCCCGATAATATTTTGCCCCTAGTGTCCTATGACCTTGACAAAGGCCAACAAATCACAGGATGCTAGTCAAGTTCAACCCGTCATTTCTTGATTGAATCAAACCCACCCGCACGACCCTTGACAAAGGCCAACAAGGTCGTACGACTACCCTGAAACAATCTGCATCACATGCATATGTTGGAGATAGTGCCCTCAGAGTCAATTACTAGATCACATGCACGTGATTGCAATGATTGAGGGAGGACCTATCCCGGTAGAACAGTCTTACTCGAGATGATAGTATGCTATCTGGTTTACCTTTATCATCGTGTACTGTTTTAGGTGACCTGACATGTCACTATTGCACGTTGATAGAGCCCCTAGGATTCTTGCTTGACTGCCGGCAGTATGAGGGCGATCATATAAGTGAGAGCTGGAGTCTACAAGCACATCCTTAAAAGGTCCCTAGTCGTGGGAGTTTCGAGACAGGGCATCGATTCTCCAGAGTAGATTAGTGTATACAGTCGAGACCCCGACGAGGGGCGGTGGCCGGTCTCACAGGCCACTGGTGTCAGTTGGTTCACCTAAGATGTATACAGGTGCTCATTGGGTTATGAGTACACCGGACAGGACTCGCCGGGAACATGCTAGTTGGTCTTATACCTGACGTCAGATAGCAGTTTCCAGGTGACATGTGTACAGGTTAGTTCATCGACCTGGGGATCGTCATTTGTCTCGTGTGAGTTCCCACTGTGCTTTGATTACTACCCTACCACGGCTCAAAGGAGTCGTGCAAACAGGTTTTAGTTGGGTACAGTCCCGAGCCACATGGAGGCAGTGAGCGGATCTTCGGGGGTTCGTCTCTCCCGGTATTGGGGGTGAGGTCGCGCTGTGTCTAGGAGAGCCATTACACGAAGTCCTTGGCCAAGGCAGGAGATTTACTGGTAGGTATTCCAGTAGTATCTCAGGGTGTTCTGGGCTACACTCCGACACGACTTGTACCGCTTTTGGGGGTCTGACTTTTACCAACCCCCTAAGCCCGACATGCGATGCTCATAGACGAACGGACCGGACTGTACGGATATTGTCACTGACAGGCTCAGTAGGGTGTCAGGATGAGTTCGCTCATCGACGTCCCTTTTAGTCAATAGCTGGTGGCCCGTTACGTATTGGCTTATACCTCTGACGTGCTAGTGGTTAAATTCACAGCCATAGTATTGACGAGTCTTTAGAGTCCACCACTCATTCTGTTACTCAGCTTTCGGGCGAAACGCTGTAGAGGCCGTATGGAGATATGGCAGGGTCCGATCAGATACGTGCGGTATTGCACGGATCAGGATCAGACGGTTTGTACTAGAGGCCGTATAGATATATGGCAGGGTTCGATCAGATACGTGCGGTATTGCACGGATCAGGATCGGACGGATATTACTAGCCGGCTTTGGTTTAAGCCGGATCCTAGTATAGTACAGTGTAGATTTTGTCTCTTTGCATTTGTATCCGGACGGAATACAGATGCGGGTGTGTATGCACAGTATCGGGGTTTTCCTGTAATTTATTACGGGACCAGTTTTCTGGAGTTGCCAGTTTGCATTCCGTTCCGGCCGGTTTTCCTTTGTTCTTTCCCGGCCGGACTTTTCCGATGGAGGGGGTTATTTGCAAGTTTGCAAATAACATTTGTGGAGGGGTTTTCTTGCAAAATGATTTATTATGAGAGCATCTTTTCTTTTGCACCATCACTTGCATTAATGGATGGGTATGGGTTGATTAAGGTGGAAGCATGGTTGATGTTTTTGGATGTGGTCACCCCTTCCTTTCTACTACTCTCACCTCCCTCTTTGATATAGTTTTGATTCCTCCACCATTTTAAAAGAGATTTTGGCCGGCCACACATTTAGATGAGGGAAAAATGAGAGAGGTGTTTCCTTTGTTGTATGGAAATTATTCTCATTCTCATTTTTGTATCAAAGTTCGCAAGCTCTCTCCAAATCATTCTCTTCTCCATCCATGGCAATTTCACCACCCCAAAAGAGACTATGATTCTACACTACATTCTACAGCACATCTTGGGCACGTCGACTTGCCAGCTTCGTGCCCGAGTTGCCTCGGTATAGAGGCGGGAGCCCGTAAAAGATGCAGGCGATGTGGTGCCCTTCCGGCGAGGAGGCGACGACCGGAGATCCCGCGAGGAGATCGGAGTGGAGATGAAGACCGGAGGACTCGGATCAGTCGGTATATCTCTTCCCTATCTTGTTAGTTAGCTAGGACAAGTTTAATGGCCCGATCCGGGGTTTAGTGCGCGGTGGTGCCGGTTTGCAAAGTTCGCAAAATTAAAGTTTATCACCGTTTCCGCATTTGGCCGTCGGGTTGACGGCCGGGGCGCCACCGTGCACTTACAGTAGTGGTATCAGAGCCTCGCCATCAAGTTCGTCTAGCTTCGTTTGATGTGTTTTACATTTCCGATCGACCAAAATTCCAAAACTCGCATTTTTGTTCACGACAGTTTTCTGTTAAAATTTTTTGGTGTCCAAAAATTTTTCAGGTTGTAAAATAGTGATGTACTGGAAGTTATAAGCATACTGTAGAAATTCGACACTGCAACTCGACCACCCAAGCGCGGAACCGCGGCAAAACCCCCCTTGTGCCGCGGTTCCGCCGCCTAACAGTGTCCTTGCTGTGTCAAATTTCTTCAGTAGCTTTCTGGGGTGAAAATAGGGGTTTTGGAATATTAAGATTGGGCCCAGATTTTCTGTGAGTGCTACAGTATTGCTTGGGGGCCCACTTGTTAATTTGTGATCGATCGGATATTTTAAACACATTATTTCACAGTATTTATATTATATCTGCGACCGTGAATGTCACTCGATCGGTAAATCCGGTCTAACTGCTATAGCCCGGTTAGACGGATTTGCGAACGTGATTTTCACGTTGATGTTCTTTGTATTTGCTGTGATGTTGCGGATCGGTCGTGGGGGATAGCCTGGATGCAATGCTAGTACAGTGTTGTTGTATTATGTACATTTGATATTGCGGGGCGAGCGTCCGACATGTGGACTGCCGTCACTGCCTGTTTGTATTATTCTTTTGGGGCACGACCTGGTTGCGGTCGATGTACCCGTTGTATGTATATTTTACTTTCTGTACTAGGATTACCCCGCGGAGGGGTGCACGGATAGCCTGGTTCTGGAGGGCAACAAGCCCGCATCTCAGGGCATTGAGACGGAGGGGGCTTCAGTCTGGAATTGGCGGGCTATTCGCCGCACTCATAGGGGGTACAGGTTGATCCAGGAGGGGTGCCCAAGTTACCGGATTCCGTGAAGTGCTGGGTGGTCTATTCACGGTGCTGAAGGGGGCTGCCTCGCTTCAGGTTTTGGCGGGTGACTTGCCGCGCCCGTAGGGGTCTAGGATTTCATTGCACAGGCTATCCACACGACCAGGGGAACGTCGGGTTTCAGTAATGGCTCTGTGAAACCCGGGGATCCCAGATATCTGTATTGTTTTGTGATACTGTACATTTCTGTGATGTTGCATTTTATTCACGCTTTGAGCGAAATACTATGTATATTGGTATATATATTAGTAGATGTTGTATATGTTTTTCATCCGCGCTAGTCCAGTCCCCGCTCTGCCGTTAGTTAGCTAACCTAACGGGTGATGACGGGACCCAGTGGCGAATGCAGATGGCATATACGTACGTCAGTATATTTTCGTTCTTTGTGGTGTGATCAATTGATGGGACTGCGTTGATTCGGATCAATGCAAGTTAAACAAACCTAATCTGATGTTGTTGGAACACTTTTCAAAAAGCTGTTATTGCAAAGACGTTCACTTTTGTTTTGCATCGTGATATTCATTTAGAATATCCTGCTCCTCAGTCGACGAGGCAAGGGCCGAGATCCCTTCACCGGGAGTGACCCCTTGGACAGAAGTTTGCGTCAGGGCATTAACTTCACTATAGCCGATTACTTTTGCTTTGCACAGCGATATTCGGTTATGAATATCCAGCACCCCATTCTACGGGGAAAGAGCCGAGATCCCTTCACCGGGAGTGACCTCTTTAGTAAAGGTTTTCGTCACTATATTTTCTAAAAAGCTATCCGTTCCTTCAACGATATCAAGTTCATTACGTTAAAGGTTTTCACCAGAAACCATTCGTAGCCCTCCGTCGTTTCATATGGGTAGTCAATAGTATTCAAGCTGTGTTTGTTGGCCAAAGTCAAGGCACAGTGTTTGGTAGCTGTTGGTTATTCATATGCAGCATAGATAGATGCGTTGGTTTGGAACAGTCATACTGCCTTGTTGGCCAAAGTCAAGGGTAGGTACTGGTGGATTCAAATTAACCTGGAGAATGACGGGTAGAACTTGACATGTGACTTATGATTTGTTGGCCAAAGTCAAGGTCATAAGAGCATGGGGTAAAAATCTCATCGGGAGTTTCAAAAGAACTGAAACTTGCCAGATATGCGCATACCTTCTGGAGTGTGATAGCGTGAGCGGATTCCGTCACGTTATCATGCGATGATAGTTGGATCCCGATTCCCACTGATGAGTTGGTTTACTCCTCGGGTGACCCCGACTAATTCTTCTTTCAGGTTTGGAGGAGAATTTGAGGTACAGTGGGAGGTTTCCAGATTAGATAAATTGGTAACCATTCTGATCTAGGGTAGAGTGCACGCTGAGTGTTTCTTTTCTCTCTCTCTTGGCAGCGACCATTGACCCGACCCTAAGACTTTGACTCAGTGACCAAGTTGACCGAACCTTCTTAACACTGGCTTTTGGATTGTCAGAGTTGCAGACCTCATTGCCACTCCTACTTTTACCCTTTTCTCCAGGACACCCCGTATTACTACGAACGTCCACTTCCATTGGACAAAACCATCGTATGGTTAGATACGAACTCGAAGGAATTCGAGGATGGTTTCCGGTTTTGGAGAAAACGAATAGGACTATTCAGTTGTCTTTTCCTTTTACCTTTTCTCAGGTTGCGAGTACTCCTTGGTTTAGGAGATAGTACACCTATTATGCAAATTGGATAGTCTTCTTCCAAACCTTAGGCTGGTGCCGAACAGTGGGGAATGAAGAAAACCAATTGGCCTAACGATGGTGTACAGAAGGTATTAAGTTCAGACAAAGCAAGGGATTAGTAAGAGGGCAAAGTAAAATGCGACTACTATTCACAACCAAACCAAGTATTTCTTCGCCAATCCTAAATCATCTTTGTATTTCTCCAGGACACTCCGTATCACTACGAAGATCCATAGTTTATTGGATACTCCATCGTATGGTTATATACGAACTCGAAAGGAACTTGTTCCAGTTCGGGGATGGATTCTGGTCCAGGAGAAATAGGAATAAGGTTTATTCGGTTGTCTTTTATCTTCACCTTCTCTCGCATTGCGAGTGCTCCTAGGACTAGGACAGTACACCCATTATACTTATTGGATAGTCTTCTTCCAAACCATAGGCTGGTGCCGAACGATAGGGAAGGAAGAAAACCAATTGGCCTAAAGGGGTGTGCAGAAGGTAATGACTAAAGACATATAAAGGGATTTGGAGAGGTGGCAAAGAATTATACGGTTATAGTTGTGAATCTGGATAATGGTAGAGGCATTACTAGGAATACCAGGATACCCCATCGAAACATTTCAATGTTTCAGTTCAACTGTGTACTGTTAAAAGAAAACTGATTTCCCGATTAGACACTTGCTCCAGGGTATGTATTTACCAGGTTTGATTCTCACATCTGTATGGTTTTACAGATGGTGAGTGGGAGTAAGTTATTGGGAATAGGGTAATCATCCTCATTATATCGGGATTCGTTGTAATCGGTGATACTTGAGGAGATCATCTGGGCTGTTTGCCGGTCGGCAAATATTTGGATTTGAATATCCGCTGTTGTGCACCAATTTCAAATTGATATATCTGTACGTCTATTTTCATAGAGTGAGATATACCTTTTGATATTATGTCGATGACATTTACTTATATCAGTGGATGGTTAGGTAAGGAGCATTAAACAGCGGTGTAATTCTTCTTAACCATAAGTACAGTTTTCAAGCTACGACACACAGTGAAAGAATTGTTAGACTCAGCGGACTTATACAGAGTATTGTATGTTGTCCAGTGTCCATTGGGACAGAGGGGTTGGTCCTCATACTATATTCTGTTTACTTTTAACTTCCCTAGTTCTTAGACGTGTGTTTCGTAGAAACACAGGGTCTAAGTTTTGAGGAGTTATAGGTATTTGGATAAAGCAGAGAACCAGGTATTGTAAGTATCGGGATTCTTCAAAGTGATCGAAGATGTAGATACTTGTGTATGGTATTCAGTTGATAGTAATGATAAAGAGAAATTGCTTCTATTTCAGGTTACTCATAATTGGAAGCATTCCTAAGTTGAGTAACGCTGATCGGCCTCTCTCCATTTAGTTGACATGCACTGGAGATAGCTGCATGATTTGAATCTGGTTCAATTAAATCAGTGCCTCTGGTTCTATATTGGATATAGTACAGTTCATATCTTAACGTTGTTAAGGTACGGGGAGTTGTCCGGCTTATGATTAAAACCAGACACTGGACAGCTCAAGGCACGTTTCTGTAATGGCTGTTTGTGGGTTGACCCAGGCTATGACGAGGGTTGACTTTCTACCATAAGAAAGATCAATAGTGATATTGTTCTTGACTCGCCACAGTTTTAATAAAAATAGATTTTTTCAAAAAACAGTAGTGGGAGTATGGTAGAACTGGAAGTGATTCCAGAACCGCAAACGATTACTGAAGATTTGATAAGGAACCTAAAGATTCAATCTGATTTGACATTCCATTAGCCACTCCGCAGATAAGATGGGTAACTTCAGGCACCCGAGAGGTACTCCGGTAGCCTCAAGGACGGTGACAGGGAAGTTCTTGTTTACCCACACTTGCCATTGTTGTTGTTCCAGGCTGCGAGACCCGGCAGGAGGATGAGTATAGCGTCGTTCTAAACTAGCTTTAGAAGTGCGCGTCTATATGACTCTGCCAGAGGGTTGTCGTAGTCAGTGGGAGCAGCGGAAGCATTGGTGGACATCAGGCTTATGTCTATTTATAGACTAAAGCAGATATAGCGGAGATAGATCATCTATTTCTGATGTGACAGTCATAGGTTTGACGTCATCAGAATAGGGGATGGATCTGTTAAGAAGGTAGTAGGGTGTGATGTCCTGGTTTTTGATGACATACACAGAGTAGGAAAGGAAACTCCTATACTACGATCGGTTATATTTTGGTCGTCACACAGTGGTTTCTCCAGATGGGACTTGGACATTATATCAGACATACTGGTTACTAGATCTATGGTTCTAGATCTAGATTTGGGTGGTTTCCTAATCAGGGTACTTTGACAGCATTCTAAGAGTATTTAGAATGGACGACTCCTGGCACGGTAGTGTACCTGCAGGTGGTGGAGTCACCCTCTCTAAAGGTGTCTTATAGACTAAAGGGGAGAGGGATGCGCATGATTGGCAGATCACTTGCTTAGGCAATTGAGTCAATCATGAGATGTCAAGTACCGCACCAGATGTTGTTCTTGCACGAGATGCAATAAGTTGACATTGATCCAATCCTGGAGAAGCAGTCGGAAGCAGTTTTAGAACATATGTGGATGTTCTAGGGATATGATAACGACAGCCTCATTTGGGAGACAGTTATCATTCCAGGCTTCCAAGGTGACATGGACGACAAGGAGGTTGTCAGAGTTATAGTTTTCCTTCTGACGAGGGGCAGTGTTTTGGACAGGTAATCCAAGGCAATACTGAGGGTGGCATGGCGCAGGATACTGATTAAGTTCAGTTGACGATACAGTCTAAGAAGTTTGGATTTGGAGTTCATTTATGAGCTCGGTCCCATCAGACATCCAGACACTCTAAGACAGGTATTGCTCATTTCGGGAGATGGTTTTCTCCGCGAACTTGAGATATAGAGAGACATAGAAAGAAACATCAGAGCGGATCCACTCGCTGAGGCTATTCCTCGAACGCAATAGTCTCGCAAACGAGCTTTGTGAGACTGACTAGTAGAGGAGTTGGGTGTTCGGTATCACACGGGCTGTGAGTATGCGACATCGCAATAATTAGCCTTGAGTGCAAGTGGGAGATTGTTGGAGATAGTGCCCTCAGAGTCAATTATTGGATCACAGGCACGTGATTGCAATGATTGAGGGAGGACCTATCCCGGTAGAACAGTCTTACTCGAGATGATAGTATGCTATCTGGTTTACCTTTATCATCGTGTACTGCTTTAGGTGACCTGACATGTCACTATTGCACGTTGATAGAGCCCCTAGGATTCTTGCTTGACTGCCGGCAGTATGAGGGCGATCATATAAGTGAGAGCTGGAGTCTACAAGCACATCCTTAAAAGGTCCCTAGTCGTGGGAGTTTCGAGACAGGGCATCGATTCTCCAGAGTAGACTAGTGTATACAGTCGAGACCCCGACGAGGGGCGGTGGCCGGTCTCACAGGCCACTGGTGTCAGTTGGTTCACCTAAGATGTATACAGGTGCTCATTGGGTTATGAGTACACCGGACAGGACTCGCCGGGAATATGCTAGTTGGTCTTATACCTGACGTCAGATAGCAGTTTCCAGGTGACATGTGTACAGGTTAGTTCATCGACCTGGGGATCGTCATTTGTCTCGTGTGAGTTCCCACTGTGCTTTGATTACTACCCTACCACGGCTCAAAGGAGTCGTGCAAACAGGTTTTAGTTGGGTACAGTCCCGAGCCACATGGAGGCAGTGAGCGGATCTTCGGGGGTTCGTCTCTCCCGGTATTGGGGGTGAGGTCGCGCTGTGTCTAGGAGAGCCATTACACGAAGTCCTTGGCCAAGGCAGGAGATTTACTGGTAGGTATTCCAGTAGTATCTCAGGGTGTTCTGGGCTACACTCCGACACGACTTGTACCGCTTTTGGGGGTCTGACTTTTACCAACCCCCTAAGCCCGACATGCGATGCTCATAGACGAACGGACCGGACTGTACGGATATTGTCACTGACAGGCTCAGTAGGGTGTCAGGATGAGTTCGCTCATCGACGTCCCTTTTAGTCAATAGCTGGTGGCCCGTTACGTATTGGCTTATACCTCTGACGTGCTAGTGGTTAAATTCACAGCCATAGTATTGACGAGTCTTTAGAGTCCACCACTCATTCTGTTACTCAGCTTTCGGGCGAAACGCTGTAGAGGCCGTATGGAGATATGGCAGGGTCCGATCAGATACGTGCGGTATTGCACGGATCAGGATCAGACGGTTTGTAGTAGAGGCCGTATAGATATATGGCAGGGTTCGATCAGATACGTGCGGTATTGCACGGATCAGGATCGGACGGATATTACTAGCCGACTTTGGTTTAAGCCGGATCTTAGTATAGTACAGTGTAGATTTTGTCTCTTTGCATTTGTATCCGGACGGAATACAGATGCGGGTGTGTATGCACAGTATCGGGGTTTTCCTGTAATTTATTACGGGACCAGTTTTCTGGAGTTGCCAGTTTGCATTCCGTTCCGGCCGGTTTTCCTTTGTTCTTTCCCGGCCGGACTTTTCCTATGGAGGGGGTTATTTGCAAGTTTGCAAATAACATTTGTGGAGGGGTTTTCTTGCAAAATGATTTATTATGAGAGCATCTTTTCTTTTGCACCATCACTTGCATTAATGGATGGGTATGGGTTGATTAAGGTGGAAGCATGGTTGATGTTTTTGGATGTGGCCACCCCTTCCTTTCTACTACTCTCACCTCCCTCTTTGATATAGTTTTGATTCCTCCACCATTTCAAAAGAGATTTTGGCCGGCCACACATTTAGATGAGGGAAAAATGAGAGAGGTGTTTCCTTTGTTGTATGGAAATTATTCTCATTCTCATTTTTGTATCAAAGTTCGCAAGCTCTCTCCAAATCATTCTCTTCTCCATCCATGGCAATTTCACCACCCCAAAAGAGACTATGATTCTACACTACATTCTACAGCACATCTTGGGCACGTCGACTTGCCAGCTTCGTGCCCGAGTTGCCTCGGTATAGAGGCGGGAGCCCGTAAAAGATGCAGGCGATGTGGTGCCCTTCCGGCGAGGAGGCGACGACCGGAGATCCCGCGAGGAGATCGGAGTGGAGATGAAGACCGGAGGACTCGGATCAGTCGGTATATCTCTTCCCTATCTTGTTAGTTAGCTAGGACAAGTTTAATGGCCTGATCCGGGGTTTAGTGCGCGGTGGTGCCGGTTTGCAAAGTTCGCAAAATTAAAGTTTATCACCGTTTCCGCATTTGGCCGTCGGGTTGACGGCCGGGGCGCCGCCGTGCACTTACAGTAGCATAAGCAGATAAGCACTATTTAGCTACCGCACACTACGCCTTGACAAAGGCCAACAAACGCAGCACGAATACTAAACAGTTCTAATCTGAAATGACGGAGGGCTACGGCAGGTTTTTCCGAAAACCTATTGCGTAATGAACTTGATATCGTTGTAGAATCAAATGAAGTTTTGAAATGGAGTGATTTTGAGGCTTTTCTAGTTTTGCTAAAGGAGTCACTCCCGGTGAAGGGATCTCGGTCCTTTCCTCGTCGAATGAGGTGCGGGATATATCATATATATCGCTGTGCAAAGTAAAAACTCTTAAAAGCAATCAAAAACCAAACCGAGTGAGTAGCATCTGCCAGTTATTGCTAAAGGAGTCGCTCCCGGTGAAGGGATCTCGGTCCTTTCCTCATCGAATAAGGTGCAGGATATATCACATATACCGCTGTGCAAAGCAAGAACTGTAGCTACCTGTTTTATTTAAAATTTGATTCCACAACATCTTAGGTTTCTTATCTTTCATTAATCACATTAATGAAGACCTATCATTTAAATACCTAAACATCACAGATAGATATGACGTACACTTATGCCATCCGCATTCGCCTCGATGTCCCCTCGTGCACCGTTAGGTTAGGTAACTAACGACAGAGCAGGGTAGGGCTAGCGCGGGTGTAAAACATAAGTAACGTCTATATAATATATCATATATACTATATACTATATCCATCACAGAAACACATCACAGATATCGCAGCAGAATAAACATATGAAATATTGGATATACTAGGACGTCCGTGTTTTTAATCCGAGCCAGTATAAAACACGGATTCCACGGTCGTGATGAATAGCCAATCCCACACCCCTAGACCCCTACGAGAGCGGCAAGCAACCCTGCCAATTCTAGGGTTAGGAGACCCGGACTCGACTCCTCGAGTTGGTCTCCCACTGGACCCCAGAACCCGGTTACTTGTGCTCCCCTCCTTGGGTCCATCCTAATGCGGAAAAGTAAATAATATACAAAGGGTGACAACTTCCGCTACCTGGAAGTGCCCCAAATAAAAGAATATTATATACAAGTTTTTTTACATGAATGAAAATGAAAAACACTCATCTCACATAAAAAAACCCTGGCTATTCGAACACGACGATCCAATATAACATATCCAGCAACACATAACATCACATGTCATCAACGTAAGTAAGTATGCATACCCCAATTGTCGTTGACGTATAGCAACGAAACCGGCGATATCAGCATACTACACTTACGGTCACAGAAAAGAAAGTGTAAAACTACAACAATTGGAATCCGCAACCTTTTTAGACATCGCATGCCTAATCAAATGAAATACTTAGACATCACATGCCTAACAGATATAAATCCCGCATTTTAGTCTCATTATCGAAAACTCTTTTCAATATCATATGGGACTAAACTGCTAAATTTATAACATTCATTCAGTTGTCTCATAACTGTTTGTGAATTCCAATTATTGTATCACATTCCAGATAAACAGAAAATGTTAAACTTTCCGATCGAACAGTCGAATACCCAAGTTTTCCCGATACAGCTCAACACATGAAATAAGTCTAACAACATTCAGTTCGTGCCTCAGTACCAACGGTCCAGCTGTAGAAGGGTCAAGCCAACGCCTCACATGTGGCACGCCGTACTGCCCCAAATCCGAAGGTTCAAAGGGCAGTTCAAGACGGTCACATAATCGAGTTAAGGTTTGTTGTCTTCTAGAGGGTCCATCGCGTTACTTGCACTACTTAGAACGTCGTTAAACTACGGAAAAATCCAACACTTGGAAATTTCCCGACAGGGGAAAAATTGGGTATTTATATCCGGTCGAACTTTTTAACATATTCTAAAAATTATCCGGAAATACACAAAGACGAAATTTGATACCCCGATCGAAACACCGAATCCCCAAAGCAACCCCAGAAAATTCAACTCTTGAATAATTATTAAAAATTCCCATAAAACTCAGCACCAGAAAAGAAGAATTACTGTGCAAACAATATTGGGTAAAGTGAACAGTTGGCCGCGGAACAGCGGCAGAAGCCATGCTTCTGCCGCGTTTCCGCGGCTGTTTGGAAGCTTCATGAGCTCGTGTTTCACCATAATTCTTAGATATTCCTGCTGAATTTTTTAGGCATTTTTAATCTTGAAAAATCCCAGATTTTAGAAAAAGTACAGAGAGCATGTTAAGTTTAGGGTTTCGGGTTCGTTCGGGCTTCAAATTGCGTCTAGACTTCGCCTAAGGCTCTAGCTAGGCTCTGATACCAGTGAAAGGTTCCTAGGCACCCTATAGAGGTCTCACAAGGCATCGAACATGCCAATTTTAAAAAAAAATGGTGCCGAGAAACCCTAGACTACGGATCTTAGACTAGATGTTTAGGCGAAAAGATAATCTAGTTAACTACTTAACTAAAAGTTAGATTCTACAACCTTTGTAGATCCGGATATCCACTTCCTTAGCTCCACGTAGTGCTCCTCTCGCTGTCCTTTTCCAATCTTAGACTCGTTCATCGGTTTCATCGGGAAAGCGAGCGGAATAGGTCGTCGGCTTCGTGTCAAAGACGATCTACGTCGAGGCATTACAAGTTCAAGCTCCGACTTCACAAAGTTGTGAAACTTGTGAAGAAAACACCCAAAACAACTTGGCAAGAGGTAGAGGGTGAAGAAATAGGAGGTGGGTTCACTTTAGAATTGGATTTCTCACTTTAGAAATCAAGTTGCCATTGATGGCATCAAGCTTTCTCCTTGAAGATGAAGATGAAGAAGAAGAAAGAATATGATAAGTGTTGAGATAAAATAAAATTAAATCAATACTTATCATAAAGAGAACCATAGTTAAGTGTAGAGAGTTAACTAAGGTTAGAAGAATGGTTAGGGTTTAGTGTGAAGACAAAATGGTCACAAAGTCAAGGCTTCATGAAGCTTCAACAATGTTCAAGAATGAAAGCAACCATTTTGTATTCTTATCCTATTCTTTTTCCAAAAATGAATAAATAAAAGAATGGATAAATAAAAACCCTAATCACTTTCTTAACCTAAGTTTAATTCTATACACTTAACCAAATGAGCATGCATCATCAAACATGATACAAACATGTGCACAAAAATATATCACATATACAATTTGCACATCAAGTGAGAATATCCATTTAAAGTGAACCAATACTAGTTAATGCAAAGTAATATATCAAATATATTATTATACATTAAATCATTAAATCAACATTTGATTCAATGATCCGGTCATGTCGCACATAACCGACTAGAATCCAATGTATCGATTTATCGAATCAATGATTCGATAACTAGGTCATATCGAATATAACCAATCGAAACATATATCGCGAGAATGAAATGCGGTATCACATACACGCATTATTCTCGGTCCTGCACATATCTCATATGCGCTCCTATTTCGTTTCGCTTGAGCCAGGAAACCTCTGTATAGGACTCTAAAGACTCGTCAATACGCCGGTAGCAGATGATGATCATATCAAGCACCCACAAGCCGCAAGCGGTCTGCTAAACGTAACGGCCATCCGGGTATTGAGCGATCAGAAGATCGACGAGCTAGCCCGCTCACACTCCTGTGAATCCAACCAGTAACACTTACCGTACAGTCCGATCTGTTCGTCTGATACGTCGCATATCAAGTCTAGGGGTGGTAAACGTCAGACCCCAATAACCGATAAGTCGTGCCGATGTGAGGCTCATAACGGGTCGAGAAACTACTGGTAACACTTACCAGCAAATCTCTGATCAGCCCTGGCCAGGTACTTCCCTGTTACAGCCAATCGAGCACTGCGCAGCATCAACCCCCAATACCGGGAGAGACGAAACCCCTCCTATCGCTCATTGCCTCCATATGACTCGGGACTGTACCCAAAGACCACCGTTTTGCACACCCTCATGGACGTGGTAAGGTGGAGATCAAAGCACAGTGGGAATCACACAAGACTCTATGACGATCTCGGGTCTACAGACTAACCTGTACAAGTGTCACCTGAGAACTGCCATCTGACGTGAGGTATAATACCATCTGGGAGTTCTCGGCGAGTCCGTCCAGTGTACCCAGTCTCCACTGAGCACCCGTATACCATCTCTGATGTCAAACACCAATGGATATGGGATCATCCATCGCCCATCACATGGGTCGAGAAGCATATACGCTAGTCTACTCTGGTATATCGATGCCCCGTCTCGATACACCCACGACTAGGGACCTTGAAGGATGTACTTATGAACTACCATGTCCCCACTAGTATGATCTGCATCATAGTCCAGGTAGTCAAGTACACATCCTAAGGGCTTTACCAACATGTAACTACAAGACAGTATAAAGAGACTAGTGTACATGTTAAGATAAAGAGTAACCAGATAGCATACTATCATATCGAGTAAGAAAGTCATCTCCATATATGTCCAAGCATCCAATATAATATACAACATCTGTACAATACTGGCCTCTAGGGCATACATACAACTAACAATGTTTACTAGGGTCCTTAGGGTAATTTATAGAACTTGAGGGGGTTTTATGTAAAAATACTTTTATATACTTTTTCAAAATATACCCCAAGCATTTATTATTCATCTTTAGGCTTGTAATGAATGTGAATTTTATATTGTGATATTTCTAATGAAAATATCCTAAATTCAGAAATAAAGATATTTATTTGTAATATTGATTTATATGGAATTCGTGGTATTTTAGTGTAAAATTGATTCTTGTGTTTTTTAGAAAAAGGTGGAATATTTATATCATAACAAAATAGGTATTTTAATGATAAATATACATATATTTATACAAAAATAATTTTAATATATTTTCTATATTCTAAAAATTTTATTTTCTTAAGATGTCGTATTTTAAATTTTTCGAGACCGAATGCTCCTTGCGGAGGTCTGAATCTCGCACTACTAAGGATGTGCGATAATCCGTACCATCCCGAACGGGTTTCCCAAAATGGGTTGTAGCGGCGCTTTGCAAATGTCATGCCCCGCTTCCCGGTATACGGCGAAGGGGACGCGACTGGTCCGCTACATATTTACTCAGAAGTAAATACGCTAAGCGTATCTAACCAATATAAAAGTAATCATGAGACAGGAGATATAAAAATAACAACTTTATTTATTAACATTTTTTTGTACAATGTATGAAAAGGAAATACAACTGAAGTAAAAACAATTCCTAAACAATGGCATAACAGGAAATTAAAGGTACTGAATGGAAATGTACAATGTCTAGAGCTCGGGGTCTTCGAGGAACTGATCCAAGTCTTCACTGGTGGGCTCGATCTCTGCTGTGTCCAGATCACCTGACGACATTCAAAGAAGAAAGAAATAGAATGTCGTCAGCGAACAGGTCGCTCGGTAAGTCCCAAAATTAAGGGAGAAATAGAAAAGATAGAATAAGAATGTATCTTTTAAAGTTGTATAATATTGTAGAATATTGTGTTAACGCTGTTGTTTATAGCTTGGTACAGAAGGATACCAGTGTATACGAGAGGGGTCTCTATATGCTAGAGACCAGGGAAAACTGAAAGTACAACGAACCGTTATGCCACGGTAGAACAGCAACAGGATTCATGTTAGGTGTCTTAATCTTACTGTCTCGTGCCACTTTTAACACCTTCCGTACCAATCTACCCCTTAAACCCCGTAGTGTTTTGATTGTATTGTTATATTGTATTGTATAAGTTGTATAGTTGGATGACTGACCGAAACCATGATATCAGTAACGGATGTAATGGATGTAAACTGGAATCATGTAAATGGAAAGTATATCCATGGTTTAGTTCAATCAAATTGAATAGATTGATAACTGGATTCATGGATTTTTGTGTTCATGTTGAATTGTAATATTGTACATTTATATGGTACTTAAATCATATTCAAGTCGGATTATGATCAGACTCAAAACCGAGTCAAACAGTAGAGATGTAAATCGAAGTCCTATAATTGCTAGAGTCTTTAGGGTAATTTATAAAACTTGAGGGTTTTTTATGTAAAAATACTTTTATATACTTTTCAAAATACACCTCAAATATTCATTATTCGTCTTTAGATTTGTAATGAGGGTGGATTTTATATTGTGACATTTCTAGTGAAAATATCCTAGTTTAAGGTATTTATCTTTAATATTGATTTATTTGAAATTCATGGTATTTTAATGTCAAATTTATTCTTGTGATTTTTAGAAAAAAAATGGAATATTTATATCAGAACAAAAAATATATTTTAATGATAAATATACATATATTTATACAAAAATAATTTTAATAAATATTTTATATTCTAAAAATCTCATTTTCTTAAGATATCGTATTTTAAATCTTTCGAGACCGAATACTCCTTGCGGAGGTCTGAATCTCGCACTACCTAGCCCGAGGATGAGCGATAAACCGCACCATCCCGAACGGATTCCCCAAAATGGGTTGTAGCAGCGCTTTGCAAAGATTTTATAAATACTAATTCTTTAGAATACGGTTTTATTAAGTAAATGGTATTTATTTGTAAAGATGTCGATTTCCCGTATTTTATGTTCTAGTGACAAGTTCAAATCGCTTCTTCACCGCCAATTGTGGCCAGGTAAGTACAAATGAAGAAAGGAGGGATCCGCTCACGAATCACCGTGAGACGGGCCTTTTAATGTTACCTTTCTCACTTGTCTAGCCTAGACACCACAAAGTCAGGTTTAGATAAACGACTGAAAGTTCACGACTTTCCTAATGAATGCGACAGTCCTTAATTGGATGAGTCTAGATATATTTTATTATTTCAAAAGTTGTGTATTTACAAAAATGTATCAATACTAAAAGTTTTATTAAGTAAAGGGTATTTTAATGAAAAGCTTTGTTTTCTTGTATTCTAAATTTCCAAGATTATAGTACTATATTTAGATGGGAGTGTGTGAGGAGGTAGGTCATTATCTCGTGCTCTACTTATAGTTATAGCAAGGTTAAGGGGGGGTTAAATGTGAAATCGAAATATTATGGTATTTAAGTGAAAAAATATGATAAATTGGAAAGACTATTTCATGTGATGAAACTTGTTCAAATTATTTGTTAAATGTTTAATAGTCAACAATAAGATATTTAAGCATGATTGAATTGGTGAGAAGCGAAATTTTATAGAAAACCGAATCGGAAATCGGATTTGTTCCGATTCCGTCGGGTTTGTAACTTCATATTTTTTTAGAAAAGAACAGAGAAGCTAGAAAGGGACTTATGGGTTTGGACAAACACGAGAGTGATAAGGAAGAAGAGGGTTCGCCGGTGCGTCGATTCGTCGCCGAGAGTTCCTAGCATGATAACCGGAAGTTCGCCGTCGATTTCGTCGGGGCTTCGCCTTTCGCTCGTTTTCAAAGTACACGATATTTTCTTGAGATTTTGAGAGAGTGGGCTCAGAATTTTGGGATGAGAGGGTAGTGGGTAGGGGTGTATTTATAGAGTTAGGCTAGGGTTAGGGTAGGTGTAGGGTTTTTAATTAAAATGTAAAAATAATAGGAAAATGTATTAAAAAATGTAGTAAATAGGTGTTAATGGGCTCTCTGGAGGTGGTCTGAAGAATTAAAGTATGCAGTGGAGGTGGGGAGACCAAGGGGCGCATTTCCTCTTCAGGTGACTCGGCCGTCCGGCCGAGTCCGGCCGGCGGCGCCGGCCCGAGTCGGCTGGTCCGCCGGCCGACTTGGCCGAGTCGGGCCGAGGGGAGGTGGAGGGTCATTTGGGGTGCTCACTGGTATTTTTACATTATGGGGTGTAGTGGGATATTTGGGAGTTATTGTGTGTGGACTGTTGGGATTCTATAAAATTTAAAACAAAATAATATTAAAAATAATGTGGGGCATGAGATTTGAACTCTGGTGGATTGGTTCAGCAGTGCAAGGTATTACCAATGAGCTACAAGATCTTGCTTGTAATTATGGTGTGAAATAAATACTTAAAGAGATATCAGCAACATTAAATACTCCAAGTATACTTTGAATTTAAATCAATTCTTTGTACATTAAAAATGGAGTTGTTACAGTCTACCCTCCTTACAAAAATTTCGTCCTCGAAATTTACAACTTTTATTTGTGGACTAATTTACAAAGAGGTGTGGATATCTAGTACGCATTTCATCCTCCCTTTCCCAAGTGGACTCTCCTGGAGTGTCTTTCCTCCACATCACTCGGACCAAGTTAACTTCCTTGTTCCGAAGTGTCTTCACTTTTCTATCTAGGATCCCCACAGGCTGTTGCTCGCAAGACAAATCGGGCTGTATAGTGAGCTCGGAATGATCGAGAACATGGCTGGGGTCACTCACATACCTTCTGAGTTAGGATATGTGGAACACGTTATGCACTCCTTCCAATGAAGGTGGAAGCACTAAGCGGTATGCCACTTCACCGACTCGTTCGAGTATGTCGAACGGTCCAATATATCTCGGACTTAGCTTACCCCGTCTTCCAAATCGGATCACTCCGCGGTTCGGAGATATCTTCAAGAACATATGATCTCCTGGCTGGAACTCCAGATGACGTCTCTTTGCATCAGCCCAGTGCTTCTGTCGATCTTGGGCTATGCGCATCCTTTCCCTGATAGTACGAACCACATCAACAGTCGCTACTATCATCTCTGGTCCAAGAAGTTCCCTATCTCCGATGTCGTTCCAACTTAATGGCGATCGACACTTCCTTCCATACAATGCTGCAAAAGGTGCCATTCCTATACTTGCTTGGTAGCTGTTGTTGTACGAAAACTCCATAAGATGTAGGTGATCTTCGCACGATCATTTGAAATCTAACATACATGCTCTAAGCATATCCTCCAAGATCTGAATAGTTCGTTCCGACTGACCATCTGTTTGTAGATGATAAGCCGTGCTGAAGTTCAGACTTGTTCCCAAGCTTGCTTGCAGACTTTGCCAAAATTGCGATCGAAACCTGGTGTCACGATCGGAGACAATGCAGACCGGTACTCCATGAAGTCTCACAATTTCCTGTATGAGTTCATAGGTATCAGAGATAGTACATTATGAAGAGTTTAAATCTTTAAATAGATTATTACCTCCATGTACTTCTTTGCTAGTGTCTTAGTTGATTGGCTAATTCGAAATGGGATGAAGTGAGCCGACTTTGTGAGTCGATCCACAATGACCCATACGACATCGTTACCCTTTGTGCTGCGAGGAAGAGCAGTCACAAAATCCATTGTGATGTGTTGCCACTTCCATTCTGGAATTGGTAACGGTTGAAGTAATCCAGCAGTCCTGTGATGTTCAGCCTTTACTTGCTGACACACCAAGCATTTTGTGACGCTTCTGGCTACTTCACACTTCATTCCATGCCACCAATAATTCTGACATAGATCTTTGTACATTTTGGTACCTCCAGGGTGTACTGAGTAGGGAAAGCTGTGAGCTTCTTTCATTAACTCTTCCCGAACAGGGCCTTTTGGTACACACAATCTGCTGCCGTATCTCAAAGATCCGTCTTCATGGATGATGAAGTCTGTTCTGAGTCCATTCTCCACTTGTTCTCTGATCTTTTGCAACTTAGCATCACTTACTTGAGCTGCTTTGATCTGATTTACAATGGTTGATTGAACTTGTAAATTCATCAAACTTGAAGCATTACCCGGCATAACTGCTTCAATCTCCATCTGATGCAAGTCTTATTGAAACTTCCACTGAGCGGTGAGATTCATTGCTAATGGTTGGCGACTAAGTGCATCAGGTACCACATTCACCTTCCCTGGGTGATATTGCAAGTTGATGTCAAAGTCCGCCATGAGTTCTAACCATCTTCTCTGCCGCATATTCAACTCCTTCTGAGTAAACACGTACTTCAGGCTCTTATGATCTGTGTTGATGTTCACTCGTTCACTAAGTAGATAATGGCGCCAAATTTTGAGAGCAAAGATGACGGCTGCCAATTCCAAATCATGCGTCGGATAATTGCGCTCATGAATCTTCAGCTGTCTTGAAGCATAAGCCACAACTTTACTGTGCTGATATAGAACACATCCTAATCCCTTACCGGATGCATCGCAATGCACTTCGAATCCTCCAGATTGATCCGGTATAACGAGAATAGGTGCTGATGTCAATCTTGACTTGAGTTCTACGAAAACTTGTTCGCATACTTCTGACCACACAAAATCTTCATCTTTACGTATGAGCTTGGTCAGGGGTGTTGCTATCTTCGAAAATCCTTCAATGAATCTTCTGTAATATCCAGCTAAACCCAAGAAACTCCGAATGTCCTTCACTGACTTTGGTGTAGACCATTCGCTAACTGCTGAAACTTTTGCTGGATCCACCGAGATTCCTTCTCCTGATACGATATGTCCAAGAAAACCAACCTGCTTTAGCCAAAACTCACTCTTGCTGTACTTAGCATAGAGCTGATGTTGTCGAAGAGTTTCCAGGACAATTTGTAGATGTTCTGCATGCTCTTTCCGATTCTTAGAATACACCAGAATGTCGTCGATGAAGATGACAACAAACCTGTCTAAGTACTCCCGGAAAACTTGATTCATTAGGTTCATGAATATTGCGGGTGCGTTGGTAACTCCAAATGGCATCATGAGAAATTCGTAATGTCCATAGCGAGTTCTGAAAGCTGTTTTGTGAATATCAGTTTCCTTGACCTTCACCTGATGATAAACTGAACGAAGATCCAATTTAGAGAAAACACAAGATCCACTTAGCTGATCGAATAAATCGTCGATACGCGGAAGTGGATACTTGTTCTTTATAGTGACTTCATTCAAGGCTCTGTAATCGATGCACATTCTGTATGAACCTTCCTTCTTCTTCACAAGTAGTATAGGTGATCCCCAACTTGAAGTGCTGGGACGAGTCCATCCTTTCGCCAGTAATTCGTCCAACTGTGTTCGGACTTCCTTCAAACCTTCCGGACTTAAACGATAGGGTAATTTGATCACCGGTTGTGCTCCTGGTACTAAATCAATACTGAATTCAAAAGCTCGATCGGAAGGAAAACCTGATATATCGTCAGGAAATACATCGTCGAACTCTCGAACCACATCTAGTCTTGATTCTTCCTCCGCTTGAGCTGTTACAACTACTGCTTCTCTTGGCTTCGCTTTGTAGGTACTTGGCTCCAGTGTACGGTCTCCGCTTTTGAAATAAGAGACCGGACGGTCTGGAATCTCGAATACTACCCTCCTTTGACGACAGTCAATGGTAACATAAAAAGTTCCAAGCCAATCCATTCCTAGAACTACATCGAAGTTCGGTATGTCCAGCGCTTTGAAGTCAGCATAAAACTCTCTGCTGCAGACGACGACTGGACACAAACGGTATCCCATGGTTGATGTTCCCCTCCGAATACAGAGATGCGATGTGAGGGTTTGTCTTGCCTGAGATTCGGGGCAGATGATATTTGGTTTTATCCGTCCACCTCTCCGAAGATGCCAAGTTGATTTATGGCACCGTGCATTGGAGGTTTAGACGGATGCGGCCGATGTAGCAGACTTCGTCAGATCCCCCCTCGCTTGAGAGGTTTTTGATTGTGGGGACGCTCTTCCCTGCGGGCGCAATCCCCTGCAGTTAATTATGCTACCGCATCGCGGCAACAGCTTTCTCCTTCTCCACAGATTTCACTTCGTATCGTGTGTGTTTGTTTTGTTTGTGGATGCCCGTGGATTGTATACGGAGACTAAATTATGCCGTCGCCCATAGGACGTGGATTAGTCCAAATCCGTATTTACTTAGATTTGGGTTTGGTGTTTTAGTTTAAGGATACATTAGCCGCATTGAGGCTAAGATCAGCTTAAACGTTCGTTAAGGATACGTTAGTCTGATCTGAGACTAAGATCAACTTAACGGAAAGAGCATTTAGGGGCTCTATTGTTCCGATTTAGGGACGTAGTGGTCCGTTTAATGTATATAGCCGTCGGGACCCATCACCTCTCTGACGACGTTGAAGGATTACAACGACAGGTATCAGAGGAGTTCGGAGATGTACCCTTGAACCGGATGTAAATTGATTTAGGAGAGCAGTCTTGCTCAGTCAATTTAGTTTGAGGACTTATGGCCATGATTGGGCTAAGTCCAGTTGGGAATATTCAACGTTTTTCTTATTTTTGGCCTATTAGACCTGTACTAGGGCTTTGCCCATGTTTAATAATGCATAGCATTAATCTTGGTCTCTGTTGGACCTTTATTTGGGCTCTGCCCTTTTTAAATGATGCACAACATCTGTTCTGGTCTGACAGACCCTTATCTGGGTTCTGCCCCTTTTTTTT
Organism: Agapanthus africanus; assembly: GCA_030015575.1. Classification (NCBI taxonomy): domain Eukaryota; kingdom Viridiplantae; phylum Streptophyta; class Magnoliopsida; order Asparagales; family Amaryllidaceae; genus Agapanthus; species Agapanthus africanus. The sequence goes on from CM057348.1 coordinate 162,358,209, forward strand.
AAAAAAAGAATGATGCATTGCATCTGTTTTTGTTTGGGCTCTGCTCTTTTTGAAAATAATGCATAGCATTTACTAGCCCTGTTAGGCCTTTTTAATTGGGCTCGGCCCTTCTTTTTAATGATGCAGTGCATCAATTATCTGACAGAATGCCACGTGGCCTGTCAGGCGCTCTGCGCTAATTAATGAGCGCAGGCGCATGTGGAGGTGACACGTGTCATGCTCTGGTGAGCGCAAGCGCAACAGCGCAGTGCGCTGTGTCAGTGCGCTGCGCTGTTGCGCTGCTGACATGTGGCGCTCTCTGGTGGCTTGCGCCAACCCAGGAGCGCAACAGTGCAGTTTTTGCAAGTGCAAGACACTGTTTTATATTTTGATCAATTTTAGATCAGAGAAAACAAGTTTTTCTTATTTTCAAAGAACCAGTGGTTCATAAAAATGTCCAAGGCACTGTTATTATTTATTTTTCTTTTTATTGACGATCATTGATCTTATTCTTAGATCAATGATCTATTTCAGAAGAAACTTCTTCTTCGTTTTCATAAAAGTTTTTTTACTTTTTTTCTTGAGTTCTTCAAAATTCTTCAGAGTTCTCTTAATCTCGATCTTGATCATTTTGAATTGGGGTTTAAGGGCCTTTATATAGTGCCCATTGATTAGTTAAATTTGTTAAAGAGATCATTCTCTGGGTGATTTGGGGAATTTTCCCCACCGTTGGATCTTTGATCCAAGGGCTTTTGTTTTACAGAATACAATCTTCTTGTTTTAACAAGAACAGAAAGATCTTACTGGAATTTAATTCTGTTTAGCGCAAACGCCCCAGCGCTTGCCACGTGTCGCGTAGCGCAAGGCGCATCGCAACTGCGCTGCCACGTGGCGCGCAGCGCAACTGCGCTGCCACGTGGCGCACAGCGCAACTGCGCTGCCACATGCTTCTTTAATAGAGTCTGGCTCTTGATTGAGTGCGCTGCCTTGGGCGTTGCGCTTTCTGCGCTGGCGTGTCTGATTTTGACACGTGGCGCTCTGCGCGCAGCGCAGGGGATCTGAAGCGCCGCTTCATTTATTTTAATTTTAATTTTCAAAATAGAGCTTTGCTCTGATTGGGGGAAACAGAAGTATTGCCTCGTTTCCCGCCTTGGAATTTGAACGGAGCTTTACTCTAATTAGTGTAAACAAATGCCCCCCCACCGTTGTGCTTATGTGGCCCCCAAACGTGAGCGCAGCGGTGGCAGAATTCCAACCGTCGTGGCAACTTTTGGAAGTTGAAAGGGTATTTGATACCTATAAATAGGACCTTTGGTCCCTTAGATGATTTTCATCTTCAAAATTTTACTTTCAGAACTCAGAGCCCTGCTCTTTATTTTCAAGAACTCCAAGAGTTAAACTCTTAAAACTTTTAGGTGAAAATTTTAATTTAAATTAAATTAAATTAATTTTCATTGACAGAGCCTTGCTCTCCATAGATCCCTGATCTAAAGAAAACCCATTTAGGGTTTCACTTAGCATAGCTTTGCTCTATAGGTCCAAAGGGATCTAAAAAGGACTAAAGAGAACCCTGTTAGGATTCCATCAATAGAGTTCTGCTCTCTGAAAGATTTCATTTATAATTTTTTTGATTCATTAATGGAGCTTTGCTCCTTTTAAATCATATAGTAGAACTCTTAAGAGTTGCTAATTTTTGTCGATTTTCTCTTATAGGAGCAATGGACGCCCATACGTACGATCTCGACGAGATTATCTCTTACGGGGACATCTGCCGACTTGGTCGTTCTCAAAATCGAGAATTTACCAACGCTGAGTGTGCCGAGATCATGAGTCGCTTTGACGCGTACAATGGTCAGCTGCTTTCTCGACGCTCCTCTCTCCTGAAGCTTATCGTGGGAGCCATTTGGGAAGCACTTCCCCTATTCTGTTCCGGCGTGCCGCTTAGGGCGTTGGATGCTGCTGAGGATAAGGTGCACTCGGTGTATCTGATGCACCTAATCTCGAAGAGACGGCGAGACAATCTTGTCGATCTCCTGCACCAGGCTTTCCAACAGTCCGCCATACTCACTGCTTACTGGAGGGAGGAGGACATCCGTGGGGACCTCGACGCTTGTGGTCATAAAAGAAAGCACATTAGGATGGTTCGCCAGGCTTGGAAAGTCTTAGATAGGGTTACTTTCGAGTTCCTCAATCTATGTCCTGGGTCCGAAGTTATACCATTGTAACATTTCAATAATGTTGTTATTTATTTCTTTATGATTGTAAGAATCCTTTTAAAATATTAATGAAAGAATTTATTTCAGCTTGTCTTATTTCTCGTTCTGAGTCTTTTGCACATGCATGAATGAGTGTGTCTCGAATGCTTGATCCAACGCCAGTCAAGTGTTCTTTCTGTCGCTTTCTTCTTCCTTTTATTATCCGCATGTTACCTTAGTGAACATGGTTGACAGATGATAGGGCGAGCAGTCTGTCTTGGCTTCTTCAAGAGGTAGCGATGGCTTAGGCCGCAGGTTCAGATCTGCTGCCCAAGATTTTTCAATTCTATGAGCCGTGAAGGTCTCATAGAGATTTTTCTCCCTACGGATCGAGAGGATCTCGTAGGTGGATTTTCTCCCTAGGGATCGTGAGGATCCCTAAGTGTGTTTTCCTCTTACAAGTCATAAGGATCTTATAAGTGAATTATCCCTTCTTACGAGTCGAGAGGACCCGTAAGCGGTTGTTTCCCTCCTTGTCGAGATTCGACGTTGGAGAGTGAGACCCGTGGATAGTATGCAAGAGACCGTTTTAGGCCAACTTGCAGGGTCTCAGTGCTTAGGAAACAGGTTTCTTTTGTGCCCTTTGCCTAAGGCTTTATCTCACGAGTCGAGCAGCATCGAGAAGTTCTCGCAAAGACATCAATTTCTTCGCAAGTCGAGACGAATCGAGCATTTCTCGTAAGAACATCCTAACGTCACAGTTAACCTCTGCAGTTTACGAAAGAAGTCCGTTAGGGTCTGTGGTACTTAGGGTTTTGGCCGTCGTACCGTCGCATAAGCTGATATATTCCTCGATAGGAAATCGTGCTGTTCGAGTAGCCCTGCGATTGCCGTGTCTCTGATCCCTTCGGGGGCTGGACAAGACGTCTTCAAGCAATCTTCCTAGGCAGTTTGACCGTCGGAAGAGCAAGCGTTAGGAATTTGCCATGCCACTTTTTACTTGAGGTTAGGCTCATTTTGGAGAGCTCCGATGAGTCATAACCACTCCGCGCTGGTGTGGGATGATCTCCGATAGTCTTTCAGGTTTTATGTGAGTTGCCGTCAAGACCCTGAAGCTAGGAATTTGGCCTTTGCTTCGTTTGCTGGCATCGCGTCTGCTGTATCGAGGCGAATGTCGCGGTTGTCTCTAGGTTGCTGGTGAACCGTCGAGGTTTGGAACTAGGGATTTTGCCGTGGCTCCGTTAGTTTGATTGTCGCGTCTGAACCCTGCTGGAGAAAGAACGCTGGGGTGACAACTCGTCTGCTGTATCGAGACGAACGTCGCGGTTGTCTTTGGGTTGCTGGTGAACCGTCGAGATTTGGAACTAGGGATTTTGCCGTGGCCCCGTTTGTTTGATGATCGCGTCTGAACCCTGCTGGAGGAAGAACGCTGGGTTGACAACTCGTCTGCTGTATCGAGACAAACGTCGCGGTTGTCTCTAGGTTGCTGGTGAACCGTCGAGATTTGGAACTAGGGATTTTGCCGTGGCTCCGTTTGTTTGATGATCGCGTCTGAACCCTGCTGGAGGAAGAACACTGGGGTGACAACTCGTCTGCTGTATCGAGACGAACATAGCGGTTGTCTCTAGGTTGCTGGTGAACCGTCGAGATTTGGAACTAGGGATTTTGTCGTGGCTCCATTTGTTTGATTGTGTTGCGTCTGCACCCTGCTGGAGGAAGAACGCTGGGGTGACAACTCGTCTATTGTATCAAGACGGACGCCGCGGTTGTCTCTAGGTTGCTGGTGAACCGTCGAGATTTAGAACTAGGGATTTTGCCGTGGCTCCATTTGTTTGATTGTGTTGCGTCTGCTGTGTTAAGACGAACGTCGCAGTGGTGACCATTTCGCGCTGGTGTGAGATGATCTCCAATTGTCTTTCAGGCTTTATATGATTTGCTGTTAAGACCTCGAAGCCAGGAATTTGGCCTTCGCTTCGTTTGTTTTGTCATGTCCGAATCCTATTGGAGGAAGGACACGGTTGTCGACATTGCGTCTGCTGTAACGAGACGAACGCTGAGGTGGAGCTGAGATTTTGCCGTCACTTCGCCTTACTGACCATGGGGCTTTTCGTTGGCATTGTATCTTCATCTTGATGGACTGCGAAAGAACGCCGTTGTTAACATCTCGTCTGCTGTATCGAGACGATTGTTGAGATGAAGCTGGGATTTTGCCGTCGCTTTGTTTTGTTTTGACCGCGAAGTCTTTTGTTGGCGTTGTATCTGCATCTTGATGGATTGTGAAGGAACGCCTTTGTTAACATCTCGTCTGCTGTATCGAGACGATTGTTGAGATGAAGCTGGGATTTTGCCGTCGCTTCATTTTGTTTTGACCGCAAGGTTTTTTGTTAACGTTGTATCAGCATCTTGATGGATTGCGAAGGAACGCCTTTGTTGATTCTTAGGCCGTAGAAATTGCCGTTAAGATTTGGAACTAGGGACTATGCCGTGGCTCCATTTCATTGTGACTCTGAGGTTGGTTGTTGACGTTAAGACGTTGAAGCTAGGGATCCTCCTTTTGCTCCGTTTGTTGACATTGTGCCTGCAATATTGCGACAAATGTCGAGATTGTCTCTAGGTTGTCTATGAACCGTCGAGATTTGGCTTCGCTTTCTGGTGGAGCCTGTTGGGAAGATATGGTTCCCTCTTTGTTTGTGCCCCTGGATTGTATACAGGGATCAATGTGATCTCACCTGTAGGGCAAAAAGTTTCATTCTTTCATTATTCATTTTTTTATTCTTTCCGCGACGCTCTATCATTTCAGCTTTTTATATCGTGAAGATCGCGATTGCCCAATCATTTCGGCTATTTTTTGCGGTGCCCAATCATTTCGGCTGTTTATTTTATATTTACTCGCTGCATTTTTTTTATTGCGAGTTGCCTAATCATTTCGGCTGTTTATTTTATATTTACTCGCTGCTTTTTTTTATTGTGAGTTGCCCCATCATTTCGGCTATTTTGCATGCATACATTTTTACCTGTTGATTTTGTTGCAAATTGTCCCATCATTTCGGCTATTTCATATGCATTTTTAGCTCGCTGATTTTTTTATCACGAGCGTGGAACTTGGAATCTGGTGCCAATCTCAGCATCAGCATCGCTACAACTGGAATATTGCCAGGAGCGAATCATCATTTGCCATGGAAGGACTCGAAATTTGATACCGTTTTAGGCATCAGTATCGCTACAACTGGAATGTTGCCAGGAGCGAATCATCATTTGCCTCTGTCGATGTCGAACAAAGGTGGCTTAGCGAACAGGGTTAGGATCCCGTCGACTAAGGCTTTTGACTTCATGAGCCGTAAAGGCCTCACAAAGGTATTTCTCCCTACAAGTCGTGAGGATCTCGTAGGTGTGTTTTCTCATTAGGGATCGTGAGGATCCCTAAGTGTATGTTCCCTTGTAAGTCGTAAGGATCTTACAAAAGGGTTTTCTCCTTATAAGTCGAGAGGACTTACAAGGGTCGTTCACCATATGGGCATATCCCTAGTCACGGGTGTGACTTGGTTAGGGAAATGTTTGTTCGCGCTCGTGGATTGTATACAAGGGTCAGTATTGAGCCACTTGTAGGGTAATAGTGGAAGGTTATGGGAGTTGCTTAAGAACAGGTTCAGGTCTCCGTAACTTAAGACTTTCAAATCTTATGAACCGTGAGCGTCCCATAAGAGAGTTCTCCTTACGAGTCGTGAGGATCTCGCAAGTGTATTTTCTCCTTAGGAATCGTGAGGATACCTAAGTGTGTTGCTCCCTTGTGAGTCGTAAGGATCTCACGCGGGTGATTTCTCCTTACAGGGTCGAGAGGATCCTGTAGGTGTCCTTTAACGAGGTTGCGCCCTTTCGGGTTTTCACAAACACTCGTCGGTAGCCCTGCTGTTTTTACTCATGGAGCCCTTTCAGGTTTTCATCCGTGCCCATTTCGCTTATGGACATACCGTCTTTTTTTTATTCTTTTTATTTTCTCTCTTTTTTTAATCACGTCAGCCTGAGGATGCCGCGGTAGTAGTTTAAAGACGTTTCAGTCATTTGCAAGTTTTAGGACATTGCTGTCCATCATTAGTTTAAGGACGTTTCGGTCCGCCATTAGTTTAAGGACGTTTCGGTCCGTCATTAGTTTAAGGACGTTTCGGTCCGCCGTCGCCGTATTTGAGGCGAATCTCTAGTTTACTGACTTTTCGGTTTATGGGGCTTTCCCTATGAATGAGCATGATGCCCCCAGCGTATCCATCTTTCTCAGAGCGTGCGGTTGTGGCGGGTTCACCCTCCAGTTTTCGGAGATGACGAACTTGCCCTGTTGGTATTGGTCTTCAACCCAGTTCTTGAAAACGTAGCAATTCTCGATCAGGTGACCTACTGTTTGGTGGTAAGGGCAATAATTGAGATCGTTGATATCATCCAGTTGTAGTTGGTGTTTCGGCTTCGGTAAAGTGATAAGCTTGTTATGTACTGCCACCTCGAACAGCCTTCTTGTTTCATCCTGGGGAAATGAGTAAGGACGTCTTAGCCTCTCCTCGAAGGATATGCGTGGACGCATATTGTTTTGACGAACAACCGGTCTAGGGCCACTCGACTGTTGTTGAATGTTGGCGACGGGGGTCATTTTCCCCTTTCCTTTATCCTTTTTGCTCGATCCTTTGCTTACGGGGCCGAGATCTTTTCCCAGTAGCGTGCGATTGCACGGCTGAACGTTCTCGCAACTCCTCAATTCCTTCATTTTTGAAATAGATTCCTCGAGCAGAGGGTTGAGGGCGGCTTCTTCGTCAGAGTCGCTTCCAAAGGTGATAATTTGCGATCCCTTGGAGTCGGCTATATGACAGTCGTCAGCGGCTCTTTTGCGCTCATCTATTGCATTTTTTCGACGTCTACGAGCTTCATACTTTGTCCTGTTGAGGTGTTGCTTTTGAGCGACATATCCTTGCCACCAACACTTAAAGGAGTCGCAGTCGGTGGGATGTATGATCTTCTGATGATATAAGCAGAAGTTAGGACGCGTCTCTACTCCACCGAGAGTATTTTCTTCAAAGGGTGGTAGCATCATTCCTACTGATAGGGCTTTAGCGAACCTTTTCCTCGTCTTGAATTTGTTTTCATCCGCAGCGGATGACTTTTGATTTGACGGAAGTGCCTCAACTCTTTGGCCTAGTAGTCGGTGTTTGGCTCCTTCCTATGGCCATCCCATGCTCTTGATTGGCTTTAACTTTCAGACGAATCTCATTCAGGAAGGCATCGATCAACTCGTCTGACGGCTGCGGAATTTCTGGTTCAGGGTTCGCCATCGGTTTCTCGGTGCAAAGAGCCTCTTCATCATCCGCCAATGAGTGAGAGATCACATCACAAGTCATTATGCAGTCTTCGGATTCACCTGATGAGTCTTCTCCATCGTTTTCATCCTCGACAAAAGAACAAGTTGCCCCCGGCGTGTCTGTCTTCTTTGGAGAGTGCGGCTGTGGTGGGTTCACCTTCCAGTTTTCAGACAGCGCGAACTTGCCTTGTAGGTATTGATCCTCGATCCATCCCTTAAAGACGAAACAGTCCTCGATCGGGTGACTTACCGTTTGGTGGTAAGGGCAATAATTGGGATTATTGAGATCGCCTGGCTGCAACGGACGTTTCGGACTTGGCAGATTGATGAGTCCGTTGCGCGTGGCCAGCTCGAACAATTTTCTCGTTTTATTTTGAGGAAACGAGTAAGGACGTCCCAGTCTCTCCTCGAGGGATGGGCGTGGACGCATGTTGTTTGGGTGAACAACTGGCCTTAAGTTGCTCGGCCGTTGCTGAGTATTAGCGACGAGAGTTGCTTTCCCTTTCCCCTTCTCATTTCGAGAAGCTGGTTTTGGAGGAGAAGGTCCATGGCCCATCTGGTCCATTTGGGCTAACTTGTCGATTAGGGCCTGGAAGGTGGTCGGCCTGAAGAACATCATGAATTGCGAGATGGTCGCCTGCGGATCAAGAGTGCCCACAAACATGCCTACTGCAGGTGCTTCTTCGATGCGTTGTTCGCATTTCGACCATAGGTTCCGCCATCGTGTTGCGTATTGGACCCACGTTTCACCTGGCCTTATCCTGGCATTGATCAGTGCTGTTATCGGGGTGCGTTCACTAGCACTCGCGAATCTTTGTGTAAACAGTAGCTCTATCTCCACAAATGTTTTGACAGAGTCGTTAGGTAACTCTGAATACCATTCAAAGGCTGTTTCCGCTAAGCTGCCGACGAACTGGCGAAGCAACAGTTTGTCGTCGCCTCCCGTGTTGCCGCATAAGGCCTTGAATTGATTGACATGCTGATGTGGATTCCCTGTCCCTTTATATACATGGAACTTAGGAATCGTATATCCCGGCGGGTAACTGATTTGGTCATACCAGCCCGGGTAGGGTCGTCCAGTTCTAGCAATTTGCCCAGCCGCTTCATTCGCCTGATGAACCCGTATCTGCTGAGCTATATAGTCGTCTAATGCAGTTTTGGAAATGGTTTCATCCTAGGCTGCTGAAAGAGCCGGAAGAGATTTAGATGTCTCTCCTCTATCATCTTCGACCATGACTGGATGGTCATCAGCTGGAGGGTCTGGCTGTAACATCATCCCTACCATATCTTGGAAAAGGAGCGCCATCTGTTTTATGTTAGCCGCTTGCTCTGCGGCTTCTTTGTCCTTCTTTTCGAGGACTCTACGTAGGAAATCAGCATCAGTCTCTTGTTCGTGACGCTGTTCTGATGACGCCTCTGAGCTTTCTTTTGGCCCAGTAAGTGCAGCCATTGCAGTCATCATTTCCTGAAGCTTTTGTTGTTGCTCCTAGGCTTTCGTCACGGATCGGGTGAGCGGTCGGTGGCCCGTCGAAGCACGACTTTCCTCCTTTCCGGAAGCCATATAAACAGTGTGCACCACCATGCCCCCAGACTTGGGGCGTTTGTGCTCAGCGCTTTTACAGTTCGCCATGTTCACATGGACCTTTTGCGGCCTCCTTTTCTTTTGAGTGATTGACGTTGAGGGAGCCGTTGCAGTGGGCACCCAGGTAGTTGTCGCCTTTTGTGGCTTGACGGAGTAATCCTTCTCTTACCGAACCTTCATCTTTTTCTGTTGGCGAAGATAGTCTTGATCCATCACGGAGTCTTAGACTTGACGCCAGACTTTGTAAATTTTGGAGGACAGCCGCTGAAAGGGCTGCTCCGACTTTTTCTCTAGAGCATTCTCCACAGGTGAAGGGGTTCGTTTCAACACCGCAGCAGGAGAGTTTCTGCGCACCGTGTTCAGCAATTCAAAGCTGTTCCCGGTTGGAACGGCAGCATCGATCCCCACCATCGGAGCTGGCAGAGTTATCCCAGAGGGGGAGTTGCCCCCAGCCTTCCTTACTCGGCGCCAGTGGCGACGTCGAGCGTGTCGTGCGGATGAAGTTGTTTCAGCTGTAAGGGTGACTTCATCATGCCCCCTCTGGGCAGGGGAAGCAGCTTTGAGGACCTCGCCTGGAGCAGCAACTGGAATGGCCAGCCTTGTAAAAACTGACTTCTTGGAAGGAGAAGCCTTTCTAATGATTTCGTTCGCTTGAGCCGGGATGGCTATCCGCTTTGGGATGGCAGCTTCGGGTACTGCGGGCTTTTGCATGGGCCCGTTGGAGCTCTGACCTAGCCTGTTAAAAACTGAGGCAGTAGAGTTGGGCGACCCGTTGAGAGGGGCCGCAGTAGTAGTAAGCCGATCGAATACCGACTTCTTTGGGGTTTCTTGCAACGTCATTGGGGCATTGAAGCTGATCGGTGGGAGCAGGGTCCTGAAGAATAGTCCAGCGGTGGCTTGAGTCACCTGCTCCACTGGCATTTTGAAAAGGGAGGCCGCTTGGGGCCCGTAAGTCACTCCTCCAGTTAGGACAGAGCGAGAGTTGCAGTTGCAGGCAATGCAGTTTGAAGCCATTGATCTTCTGTTTTCTGCACGGAGCAAGACACCAAATCTAAGTACCTCGAATCCACAGGCAACCACAGCAAACCGCGATTTGTTCGCGAACACGACACACGAAGTGTAGAGTGGAAAGAGAAAAAGGTCCCACCGGGCGTGCCAGAATCTGTTCCCCTCCGAATACAGAGACGTGACGTGAGGGTTCGTTTTTCCTGAGATTCGGGACAGATGCTATTTGGTTTTATCCATCCACCTCTCCAAAGATGCCAAGTTGATTTACGGCGCCGTGCATCGGAGGTTTAGACGGATGCGGCCGATATAGCAGACTTCGTCAGATCCCCCCTCGCTTGAGGGGTTTTTGATTGTGGGGACGCTCTTCCCTGCAGGCGCAAGCCCCTGCAGTTAATTACGCTACCGCATCGCGGTAACAACTTTCTCTTTCTCCAGAGATTTCACTTCGTGTCGTGTGTGTTTGTTTTGTTTGTGGATGCCCGTGGATTGTATATGGAGACTAAGTTATGCCGTCGCCCATAGGACGTGGATTAGTCCAAATCCGTATTTACTTAGATTTGGGTTTGGTGGTTTAGTTTAAGGATACATTAGCCGCATTGAGGCTAAGATCAGCTTAAACGTTCGTTAAGGATACGTTAGTCTGATCTGAGACTAAGATCAACTTAACAGAAAGAGCATTTAGGGGCTCTATTGTTCCGGTTTAGGGACGTAGTGGTCCGTTTAATGTATATGGCCGTCGGGACCCATCATCTCTCTGACGACGTTGAAAGATTACAACGACAGGTATCAGAGGAGTTCGGAGATGTACCCTCGAACCGGATGTAAATTGATTTAGGAGAGCAGTCTTGCTCAGTCAATTTAGTTTGAGAACTTACGGCCATAATTGGGCTAAGTTCAGTTGAGAATATTCAACGTTTTTCTTATTTTTGGCCTATTAGACCTGTACTAGGGCTTTGCCCATGTTTAATAATGTATAGTATTAATCTTGGTCTCTGTTGGACCTTTATTTGGGTTCTGCCTCTTTTAAATGATGCACAGCATCTGTTCTGGTCTGACAGACCCTTATCTGGGTTCTGCCCCTTTTTTTAGAAAAAAGAATGATGCATTGCATTTGTTTTTGTTTGGGCTCTGCTCTTTTTGAAAATAATTCATAGCATTTACTAGGCCTGTTAGGACTTTTTAATTGGGCTCGGCCCTTCTTTTTAATGATGCAGTGCATCAATTATCTGACAGAATGCCACGTGGCCTGTCAGGCGCTCTGTGCTAATTAATGAGCGCAGGCGCATGTGGAGGTGACTTGCGCCAACCCAGGAGCGCAACAGTGCAGTTTTTGCAAGTGCAAGGCACTGTTTTATATTTTGATCAATTTTACATCAGAGAAAACAAGTTTTTCTTGTTTTCAAAGAACCATTGGTTCATAAAAAAGTGCAAGGCACTGTTATTATTTATTTTTTTTATTGAAGATCATTGATCTTGTTCTTAGATCAATGATCTATTTCAGAAGAAACTTCTTCTTCTTTTTCATAAAAGTTTTTTTTACCTTTTTTCTTGAGTTCTTCAAAATTCTTCAGAGTTCTCTTAATCTCGATCTTGATCATTTTGAATTGGGGTTTAGGGGCCTTTATATAGTGTCCATTGATTAGTTAAATTTGTTAAAGAGATCCTTCTCTGGGTGATTTGGAGAATTTTCCCCACCGTTGGATCTTTGATCCAAGGGTTTTTGTTTTACAGAATACAATCTTCTTGTTTTAACAAGAACAGAAAGATCTTACTGGAATTTAATTCTGTTTGGCGCAAACGCCCCAGCACTTGCCACGTGTCGCGCAGCGCAGAGCGCAGCGCAACCGTGCTGCCACGTGGCGTGCAGCGCAACTGCGCTGCCACGTGGCGCGCAGCGCAAAGCGCAAGTCAGCTGAAGCGTTGCTTCTTTAATAGAGCCTTGCTCTTGGTTGAGTGCGCTGCCTTGGGCGTTGCGCTCCCTGCTCTGGCGTATCTGATTTTGATACGTGGCGCTCTGCGCGCAGCACAGGGGATCTGAAGCGTCGCTTCATTTATTTTAATTTTAATTTTCAAAACAGAGCTTTGCTCTGATTGGGGGAAACAGAAGCATTGCCTCGTTTCCCGCCTTGGAATTTGAACAGAGCTTTGCTCTGATTGGGGTAAACAGTTGCCTTTAGAACGCCATTTCCTGAACTGACATTCCAGCTGGATACAAGCGGTGAGACTGGAATCGCATGGGTTCGAACAAACCGTTGCGACATAAAGCAGTGAGATGCTCCAATATCAAACAGTGCTAGTGCAGGTAGTGAGGCTACTAAGATTGTACCTAAGGTATGCGGGGTTTGTTTTAGGGAAAGTATGTAGATAAACAAGACTGAAAGAAAAGTTTGAGAAGAAAATTTTACCAGTGATGACTTGGCCAGTGGCCTCAGCTTCTTCCAATGACATAGTGAAAGCCTGGCGCCTTGGTACATTCCTCCTGGCCGGAGGAGCATTTCTAGGAACGTTCCTTTGAGCTTGATGGAACTGACGAGGAGGTGGTGCAGCTTGTGGTCCTCTGGGTGGTGCAGCTTGTGGTCCTCTGGGAGTGCAGGTAGTGCAAGTCTTGGAGCAGGTGTTTGAAGAGCTGGTCGCTGCGGATAGGTAATTGCTGGCCTAGGTGTAGCAACTGGGTTTTGCTTTTGGGGACAAGACCCAATATCATGAGCAGCTGAGCCGCAGATCAAGCAAAGATGGTTGGCTCGACGGCAGTCTTTCATCATATGTCCAGTTCTCTTGCAGTAGGTACAAAAGGCTTGGCTGGGACGGTTGTTCTGTACTCCGGATCTCCTTGGCACAAAAGATGGCCTGGATGAGGCTCCTCCTGCCATCTGGTTGGCAGGACGCTTAAATCCAGTAGATTGAGGTCTTCCCATCGCATTTACCACTGCCTCATAACGGCGGGCAGCTTTCAGAGCCGATTCATGAGTCGGAAAATCTCCTGTGGCCAGTGCAGCCTGGATTTCCGAATCCAAACCTTGTTGAAAGTGACGGGCTCTGATCTCATCCGTCGGTATAAGGTGTGCCACAAATCTGTTAAAAATATTGTGTTAGCTGTATAATATGTGATATAAAAAAAATTTTGAATTATTGAGACATATCTTACCGACTGAGCATGGTGAACTCAGCGTCATACTCATCTACTGACTTGGTCCACATCGAACCTTATTGTAGATGGATGAACTGCTGTTCCATGTCGAACCCGGCAGTCTCAGGGAAGTACTTAGCGTCGAACATGTCGCGGAAAGTCTTCCATTCGATAGGCTGTTCAAGACGGCTTTCTTCCGCCTTCCACCAGTTGCGAGCATTGTCCGTGAGCTGCAGTTTCGCCACACGAACCCAAGCTATGTCTGGCACTTATGCTGCCGCCAGATCATCCTCTATGCTCTGCGCCCATTCCTCAGCTTCAAGTGGGCTTCCCTTTCCGGAGAACTGTTTGGGGTGTAAAGCCCTAAATTGCTTTACCCCAGGTGCGTCTGCCTCGGGACGGTTCACTAAAAGAGTAGTCTGCTACTGCTGCTCCTCTAGGAGGCTTCGGATTGCCTCAAGCAGAACCGTCTGCTCGTTGATCGGAGCAGGGACGACAGGTGTGAGTGGTAGGGCTGGAGGTGTGTTGTTGACATTGGTGCTGGTGTTGTTTGGGGAATCCATAACCTTGAAGAAAATTTTGGGTTAGGACAGATTCAAAATATTTGAAATGATAAGATTCAATGAATATAAAATTGTAAGATTCAAGGAACATGAATTGTAAAGAATGTTTTAGTTGCTGGTTCTTATATTATATTGCTTAGTTTGTTCACGCAGAACAGAACTGCATAGTATGATTCTATACAGCTATGACCTGCATGGGCCACCAACAAAACCTGTCACGCCCCGCTTCCCGGTATACGGCGAAGAGGACGCGACTGGTCCGCTACGTATCTACTCAGAAGTAAATGCGCTAAGCGTATCTAAGCAATATAAAAGTAATCACAAGAGACAAGAGATATAAAAATAACAGCAACTTTATTTATTAACATTCTTTTGTACAATGCATGAAAAGGAAATACAACTGAAATAAAAACAATGCCTAAACAATTGCATAACAGGAAATTAAAGGTACTGAATGGAAAGGTACAATGTCTAGAGCTCGGGGTCTTCGAGGAACTGATCCAAGTCTTCACTGGTGGGCTCGATCTCTGCTGTGTCCATATCACCTGACGACATTCAAAAAAAAAGAAATAGAATATCGTCAGCGAACAGGTCGCTCGGTAAGTCACAAAATTAAGGGAGAAATAGAAAAGACAGAATAAGAATGTATCTTTTAAAGTTGTATAATATTGTAGAATATTTTGTTAACGCCGTTGTTTGTAGCTTGGTACAGAAGGATGCCAGTGTATACGAGAGGGGTCTCTATATGCTAGAGACCAGGGCAAACTGAAAGTACAAGGAACCGTTATGCCACGGTACAACAGCAACAGGATTCATATTAGGTGTCTTAATCTTACTGTCTCGTACCACTTTTAACACCTTCCGTACCAATCTACCCCTTAAACCCCGTAGTGTTTTGATTGTATTGTTATATTGTATTGTATAAGTTGTATAGTTGGATGACTGACCGAAACCATGATATCAGTAACGGATGTAATGGATGTAAACTGGAATCATGTAAATGGAAAGTATATCCATGGTTTGGTTCAGTCAAGTTGAATAGATTGATAACTGGATTCATGGATTCGTGTGTTCATGTTGAATTATAATATTGTAGATTTATATGGTATTTGAATCATATTCAAGTCGGATTATGATCAGACTCAAACCCGAGTCAGACAGTAGAGATGTAAATCGAAGTCCTATAATTGCTAGGATCCTTAGGGTAATTTATAAAACTTGATGGGTTTTATATAAAAATACTTTTACATACTTTTCAAAATACAGCTCAAGTATTCATTATTCGTCTTTAGAGTTGTAATGAGGTTGGATTTTATATTGTGACATTTCTAGTGAAAATATCCTAATTTTTATAAATAAAGGTATTTATCTTTAATATTGATTTATTTGAAGTTCATGGTATTTTAATGTCAAATTTATTCTTGTGATTTTTAGAAAAAAAATGGAATATTTATATCATAACAAAATAGATATTTTAATGATAAATATACATATATTTATACAAAAATAATTTTAATAAATATTTTATATTCTAAAAATCTCATTTTCTTAAGATGTCGTATTTTAAATCTTTCGAGACCGAATGCTCCTTGCGGAGGTCTGAATCTCGCACTACCTAGCCCGAGGATGTGCAATAAACCGCACCATCCCGAACGGATTTCCCAAAATGGGTTGTAGCGGCGCTTTGCAAAGATTTTATAAATACTAATCCTTTAGAATACGGTTTTATTAAGTAAATGGTATTTATTTGTAAAAATGTCGATTTCCCGTATTTTATGTTCTAGTGACAAGTTCAAATCGCCTCTTCACCGCCAATTGTGGCCAGGTAAGTATAAGTGAAGAAAGGAGGGATCTGCTCACGAATCACCGTGAGACGGGCCTTTTAAAGTTACCTTTCTCACTTGTCTAGCCTAGACACCACAAAGTCAGGTTTAGATAAACGACTGAAAGTTCACGACTTTCCTAATGAATGCGACAGTCCTTAATTGGATGAGTCTAGATATATTTTATTATTTCATAAGTTGTGTATTTAACAAAATGTATTAATACTAAAAGTTTTATTAAGTAAAGGGTATTTTAATGAAAAGGTTTGTTTTCTCGTATTCTAAACTTCCAAGATTGTAGTACTATGTTTAGATGGGAGTGTGTGAGAAGGTAGGTCATTACCTCGTGCTCTACTTATAGTTATAGCAAGGTTAATGGGGTTAAATGTGAAATCGAAATATTGTGGTATTTAAGTGAAAAATACGATAAATTGAAAAGGCTATCATTTCATGTGATGAAACTTGTTCAAATTATTTGTTAAATGTTTAATAGTCAACAATAAGATGTTTAAGCATGATTGAATTTGTGAGAAGTAAAATTTTATAGAAAACCGAATCGGAAATCGGATTTGTTCCGATTCCGTCGGATTTTTAAATTCGTATTTTTTTAGAAAAGAAAAGAGAAGCTAGAAAGGGACTTACGGGTTTGGACAAACACGAGAGTGATAAGGAAGAAGAAGGTTCGCCGGTGCGTCGATTCGTCGCCGAGAGTTCCTAGCACGATCACCGGAAGTTCGCCGTTGATTTTGTCAGGGCTTCGCCTTTCGCTCGTTTTCAAAATACACGATATTTTCTTGAGATTTTGAGAGAGTGGACTCAGAATTTTGGGATGAGAGGGTAGAGCTTAGGGGTGTATTTATAGGGTTAGGCTAGGGTTAAGGTAGGTGTAGGGTTTTTAATTAAAATGTAAAAATAATAGGAAAATGTATTAAAAAATATAGTAAATAGGTGTTAATGGGATCTCTGGAGGTGGTCTGAAGAATTAAAGTATGCAGTGGAGGTGGGGAGACCAAGGGGCGCATTTCCCCTTCAGGTGACTCGGCCGTCCGGCCGAGCCCGGACGGCGGCGTCGGCCCGAGGGGAGGTGGGGGGTCATCTGGGGTGCTCACTGGTATTTTTACATTATGGGGTGTAGTGGGATATTTGGGAGTTATTGTGTGTGGACTGTTGGGATTCTATAAAATTTAAAACAAAATAATATTAAAAATAATGTGGGGCATGGGATTTGAACTCTTGTGGCTTGATTCAGCAGTGCAAGGTATTATTAATGAGCTACAAGCTCTTGCTTGTAATTATGGTGTGAAATAAATATTTAAAGAGATATCAGCAACATTAAATACTCCAAGTATACTTTGAATTTAAATCAATTCTTTGTACATTAAAAATGGAGTTGTTACAACAAAGATTGTATAAATACTAATCTTTTAGAAAACGGTTTTATGAAGTAAGTGGTATTTATTTGTAAAGATGTCAATTTTCCGTATTCTATATTTTAGGGTCTCCTAAGTCAACTAGACTATTCCTAACTGGTCCAAAACGACAAGTTGTAAGATAACTCAAATCGTCTCTTCACCGCCAATTGTGGCCAGGTAAATACAAGTGAAGAAAGGAGTGATCCGCTCACGAATCACCGTGAGACGGGCCTTTTAAAGTTACCTTTCTCACTTGCCTAGCCTAGACACCACAAAGTCAGGTTTAGATAAACGACTGATGTCCACAACTTATCCTATTTTCATAATAAGTGGTATTTATTTAAAAAGTGTATCAATACTAAATCTTTTAGAAATGGCTTTATTTGGTAAAAGGTATTTAAATGAAAATATTCGTTTTCCCGTATTCTGAGTTCTCGAGGGTATCGTGTTAGCTTGTATATGAGTGTGTGAGGAGGTAGGTGGTTACCTCCTGCTCTACTTTAAAGGTATAGCAAGTTTAATGGAGTTAAATTTAGAATTGAAACAATGTAGTATTTAAGTGAAAAATATGATAAATTAAAATAGCCATCATTTCATGTGATGAAACTTGATCAATTTGGTTGATTAGTGTTTAATAGTTAACATGAGAAAGTTTAAGTATGATTGTATTATTGAGAAGTGGAATTTTATAAGAAACCGAATCGGAAATTGGATTTGTTCCGATTCCGTCGGGTTTTGTAAATCCGTATTTTTTTGATAGAAGAGATAGGTAGGAATTGGGACCTACGGGTTTTAGATCACACAAGAGAGAGAGGGAAGTAGAGGAATCGTCGATGTGTTGCGTCGTCGTCGGTAGTTCCTAAAACGATCGCCGGAAGTTTGCCGTAGATTTCGCCGGAGCTTTGCCTCGAGCTTGTTTTCAAAGTACACAAGTTTTCTTGGAATTTTGAGAGAGTGGGCTCAGAATTTTGGGGTGAGAGGGTATAGGGTAGGGATGGTATTTATAGGGTTAGGCTAGGGTTAGGGTAGGTGAAATGTTAAAATGAAAAATATGATAAAATATATTAAAAATGTATTAAAAGTTGAGTAATTAAGGTTTTAAAAGAGCTCTAGAAATCGTCTGAGGCTGAAATTTTGCAGGTGCATAGGGAATATGAAAAGACACAAATTTCATGTTGGGGTCGTCGCCGGAATCGGCCGACTCGGCCGTGACTCTGTCGGAGGACTGGGTCGGCCGAGTCGGGGCCGATTTGGCAGATTCTCGGCCGAGTCAGGCCGCCGGGATCCCCCCCGACGGTTCATCTACCCTCTGGTAATATTACATCTTTGGGTGTAGTGGGGTTTTTATGAGATATGCACGTGTAAACTCTTGGTATTCTAAATGTTCAAAATAAAAACAATATTAAAAATAATGTGGGTTATGGGATTTGAACTCTGGTGGCTTGGTTCAGCAGTGCAAGGTATTACAAATGAGCTACAAGCTCCTTCTTGTAATTATAGAGCTAATTAACTACTTAAAATAATAACAGTAAATATAAATACCCCAAGTATACATAAATTTTAAAGCAAATTTTTGTACACTAAAAATAGAGTTGTTACATTCTTTTAACTTGTAATTAAAAAGCAAAATAATTACTTATAACTTGTGCTCAGGCTAAAATACCCCTTTATGGATTTTTTGAAATTTTTTTGTAAAAACTTGTATTGGAAATTTGAGGTTGTTACACAAGCCGAATCATGATACATTGGCTACATCACTCGGCCTGCTCTCAATACCCGAGCGCGGGAATGGACGTCTAAATCATCCGTTCGTTTATTACCAGATTGAGTAGGAGCCGATTGTTGGGGTTCCGAGTGACCTGGCCGTCGACCACGGCCGTTGCGGAAAGAAAAAATTTGGTGTTTAAAACATGGCGTTAGAGACAACTACCTAAAATCGAAACCAAATATGAAACTAGCAAACTACAAAAATGTTGTCTACTGAGATAGAAGTGTCATACCAAAAAATCCGTGTCTTTCGATCTTCTATACTCTTCCATAGCTCCTTAAGGTCTCCTTAATCGAGTTTGACCATCGGTCTTCCTCCGTCGAAAATGATCCACTCGAGAGATGTGGTCCATGGCTCTTGCACCAGACTGAAAATCTAGTGGAGCAAGTAGAGGCTCTAGATTGCGAATCTAGAGTGTTTAGAGATGTAGTGAATTGTTCTAAATGTATATTTATCTCTCTTCCACCCTTAATTCTCAGCACATGAGATGGTAGGGTGGAAGATCAAGAAGGAGCTCAAGAAGGCTAGTGAGGAGAGATGAGGCAAATAGTAAGAGTGTTTTCATTAAAAACCAACCATCAAAGTGATCATCCAAATGAAAGTATGGTTTTGTATAAAACCATTTTCCAAATAAAATAAAGTAATCATACTTGAATAGTTTGCACAAATGAATTTTCAATTCATTTGTCAACACTATTCAAGCATGGTTCTCACCATTCTCACGTCACTACCTTTACACATCATTTCCATTTAAATTAATAAATGGATAAACCAAAATGAGATGTCCACCTTTTAAAATATTTTCCGTATAAATACGAAATACACTC
Source organism: Agapanthus africanus (assembly GCA_030015575.1). NCBI lineage: Eukaryota > Viridiplantae > Streptophyta > Magnoliopsida > Asparagales > Amaryllidaceae > Agapanthus > Agapanthus africanus. The sequence continues at coordinate 162,377,828 of CM057348.1, forward strand.
AACTGTATATACATACCCGTATTCGTATCAAAATACGAATATTCAAAGAGATGGAATAACACAAAGAACATAATACTAGAATATACATATCAAAATATATATACGTAAATTATTAAATCAATACATGATTTAATAATCCGGCTCAATCCTAAGCCGGCTAGTATTATTAACCGTCCGATCGAAACTCCGGATAACAAGTACAATCATTCGATCGGAATCCTGCAAGTATCAAAATACGGCTACCACATCATTTCGCCTGAACCAGGGAACCCTCTATGTGGTACTCTAAAGACTTGACAGTACACCGGTAGTGAGTTATTGGATAAATCTATAACCACAAGCACGTCAGCAACACTAGCTGTACGTAATGGCTACCCGGATACCTGTCGAAAAGGAAGGTCGACGAGTGTCACGCCCCGTTTCCTAACATACGAGGAAGAAAACGTGGCAGGGTCGCGATGTATTTACTCAGAAGTAAACACGTTAAGCGTAAATAAGCAATATAAAAGTAAAGCACAAGAATGACAAGAGATATAATAAAACAACAACTTTTATTTATATTCATTATTTACATACAACTGGAAAGTAAAATGCAATAATGGAAAGCGATGCCTAAACAATGGCATATGAACTGAAAAGAAAAGTAAGTACAAATAAGAACTAGAACTCTGGCTTCTCAGCAAACTGCTTCAAATCTTCCTGATTGGGCTCGATCTCCTGAGTGTCGGGTCCTCCTGACAACATTCCAAAGAAAGAAGAAATAGAAATGTCGTCAGCGGACTAGCGCTCGGTAAGTCCCAAGAGGTAGAATAGGAATAGACAGGTAAGAGAATAGAACAGTTATCTTATATATTTGTTATGCTTACATAGTTATTTGTAACTTGGTACAGAATATATCGGTGTATATGAGAGGAGCCCAACTTTCCCCGTAGACTAAGGTAACCCGTAGTACAAGGCTCCGTCAATACCCACGGAACAACGGCAATGGATGTTTATCTACGTCTTTTAGTAACCATCTCATACCACTTTTAACACATTCCGTACCAGTCTACCCTTTTAAAACCCCATAATGTATATTGTATTGTTTGTAAATATAAGACTTGTCAAGACCATGGTATAAATTGTTCATGTAAACGGATCAGGATATAAACGAATTGTCATGTAGTCAAGTTCAAGATATATCCATGGTTTGGTCAAGTCAAGACATGTTGCATGTATTGTTCGGTATTCATGTTCAAGTGTTCATGTTTGATATATAGGATTCAGGTTGAATTGGAGTTATAGTTGGATTCATATTTGGATTGTAAACAGATTAAACTGAGACTCAGATTGAGTCAGACACTTAAATAGATTTGGGTTCTGAATTAGGTTTAGGAGTTATCGGTAATTGCTGCACATGGACAGCAGGATTTGCGACTTTTTCCAAGCCAATTACCATTGATAACCCCATTTTAGTTTTCAACATTAAATAGGCAAGTACTCACTTTCTCCGGCTCTCTGAGATTCAAGAGAATTGGTCCCGCTTAAACCTATATTTACTAGGGTCCTTAATGTAAATTAATATAACTTGAGGGGTTTTCTGAAAAATATTTTTAATATACTTTCAAAATAAAACTCAAGTATTTATTTATCGTATTTAGGGTTTTTATGGACATAATTTTTTTAAAAGTGAGGTATTCTAGTGAATAAATACCTAGTTTGAATAATACATGGTAGTTTAGTATAAAATTGACTTGAATGGATTCTTGATGGTATTTTTATGAAACTTGTAATTCTCTTCTTTTGTTTAGAAGAACATGAAATTTATTATATATTTAAAATTGATGGTTTGATAATATTTATATATAATTATAAAAAAAAATTATTTATTAAATAGAAAATCACGTTTTTCTTAAAAATTGCATTAAAAATTCCATCGAGATCGTATGCTCCGTGAGGAAGTCTGTATCTCGCTCTACTAATTCTGAGGATGTGCCATAACCCGCACCATCCCGATCGGGTTTCCCAAAGTGAGTTGTAGAGGCATAATTGTAAGAAATTTAAATAACACAATTTAAAAAATACGGGTTTTGATAGTTTATGGTATTTTGATGTAAAAGTCGTATTTTCTACAAAATTATTGTTTAAAGGAATCGTGCTATATCAAGATGCGTTTTTGTGAGAGGTAGGTCATTACCTCTTGAGATTTTTCTAAATGTAATATAAACAAAAATGATTAAACGATGTCATATGCAACTTCATGGTATTTAAGCGTAAAAGCTTAATAAAAGTTGTTTTACATGGAGTTTTAAAATGAAACTTGTTTCTAAATATTAGTTAATTTTTAACAAGCAAGATGTAATAATATGATTAAGTGGTTCTTAATAGAAAATTGAAATTTAAAAGAGAATAGAATTAAAGATCGGTATAACTCCACTTACCGACGTGATTTGAAAAGAGGTCATTTTAAATTAAGAAGAGGAGAAGAGAAGTGGGACATACTAGCTTAGAGAAGAGAGAGAAGGTTTAGGAAAAGATTGGTGGCTTCGTGGAGTCACACGGGGTCGCCGGAATCATCTCGAATTCTCGCCGGAACTTGACCTAGTGCTAACTGTTGGGCTTCCCTTGCACCTAGTCTAGGGTTTGGTAGTATCACACATGCCACTTTTAAAATTTTAGAGGGCTGCAAAGCAAGCAAACCATGAATCATGCTAGAATTACTAGGGTAACAAGTTTGTATCATATACAAAGAAGTAAAGAGATAGGGATTACAACCTTTGTAGTCCGTTCCTTCGCTTCATAAGCTCCGTGTTGAGGTCCCTTCGCAGCGATCATCATGAACTCCGACTCTCGAGAGGCTCCATGAAGAGAACGATGCACCTTGCTTGAAGGCTTCACAAATCCAAGATGATCTACCTTGAAGAATCTCAAACCCAAGCTCTCGCTTCACTAATTAAGTATTAGCAAAGCAAACACCCTAATCTAAATGGCTAGAATAGATGAGGATGATGAAATAAGAATTTTGCTCTCTTTTGTTTTCAATTTCTCACTCATTATCATCACTTATGAAAAAGCTAGTGAAGCTTTTCGTCAAGAAGAAGAAGAATGAAGCAAATCCTTTTGTGATGGATAATAAATTATTGTTGTGGTTACAAATCAACCATAGGTTAAGAATGATAGAGTTAACTCTTGTAGAGAATAAACTAGAGGCTAAGGTTTGGGTTGGGTTAAAAAATATCAACACAAAATATCAAAGGTCAAAGTCAAAACTTCATGAAGCTTCATGAAAGCTTCATCCAAGCTTAACCCTACTCCAAACCCTAACCATGTTTAAACTCCACAAAACATGTTGCATTTGTAACCCTAACTTGTTACAATATTATATATCAACAAAAGAAAATAATATATATCAATGTATTATCCTGTGAGAAAATGAATCAATAAAGCGAGCATATATTAGTTAATGTAATGTAATATATCTCATATATAATATACATTAAATAATCAAATCAACACTTGATCCGATAATCCGGCTATACAGCATATAACCGACTAATATAACATGTACCATTTCTTCGAATCAACACTTGATCCGATGACCCGGCTATATAACATATACCCGGCCAATATCTCATATCGCGAGAATAGAATACAGTATCACATACTCGTATTATTCTCGGTCCCGCACATATCACATATGTGCTCCTACTCCGCTTTGCCTGAGCCAGGAAACCTCTGTGTAGGACTCTAAAGAATCGTCAATACGCCGGCAGTAGGTGATGATCATATCAAACACCCACAAGTTGCAAGCGGTCAGCTAAACGTAACAGCTACCCAGGTATTGAGCGATCAGAAGATCAACAAGCAAGCATGTACATTCTCCTGCGAATCCAATCAGTAACACTCCCGTACAGTCCGGTCTCTTCATCTGATATGTCGCATATCTCGCCTAGGGGTGGTAAACGTCAGACCCTGGTAGCTTGATAAGTCGTGTCGATATGAGGTTCATAACAGTTCGAGAAACTACTGATAACACTTACCAGTAAATCTTAGCAACCCTGGTCAGGAATTTCCAGTTATAGCCAATCGAACACAGCGCAACATCAACTCCCAACACCGGGAGAGACGAAACCCATCGCTCATTTCCTCCATGTGATTCGGGACTGTAACCAAAAGCCACCGTTTTGCACGCCCTCTTGGATGTGGTAAGGTGGAAATCAAAGCACAGTGGGAATCACACAAGGCTCTATGACGATCTCGGGTCTACAGACTAACCTGTACCAGTGTCACCGGAGAACTGCCATCTGACGTGAGGTATAATACCATCTGGGAGTTCTCGGCGAGTCCGTTCAGTGTACCCAGTCTCCACTGAGCACTCGTATACTATCTTTGATGTCAAACACCAATAGATATGGGATCATCCATCGCCCATCTACATGGGTCGAGAAGCATACGCTAGTCTACTCTGGTATATCGATGCCCTGTCTCGATACACCTACGACTAGGAACATTTGAAGGATGTACTTAGCGACTACACTGTCCCCACTAGTATGATCTGCATCATAGTCCTGGTAGTCAAGTACATATCCTAAGATCTTTATCAACATGTAACATGGAGACAATTAGAGTACATGTTAAGATAAAGAGCAACCAGATAGCATACTATCATGTCGAGCAAGAAAGTCCTCCATATATATGTCCAAGCATCCACTACAATATACATCGTATGTACAGTAATGGCCTCTAGGGCATACATATCACTAACAATCTCCCACTTGCACTAGGGCCATCTATTATGGTATCACATACCCAACAATCAGCTGTGGTTGAAGTATCCCATACTCAACCATCCCATAAAAGTCTCTACTGGGAAATAGGCCTTTGTGAGTGGATCCGCGCTGTTGTTCTCTGTGTCTACTCTCCTATCCTCGATCTCCCTGGAGATCAACCATCTCCATGATCAGGTGACACTGCCTAAGAATATGTCTGGATCTCTGATGGGACGGGGGTTCCTAGGCCAAAGCCACAACTCCATTGTCACACAATGGTAGGAACGAAGTTCATCTTATAAACTTATATATATCCAGACTGCCTCTTTGGTAGTATCCTTGGTAACGATGTACCTAGCCTTTAATTGTCTAGTTTGCCACGGTATCTGGCTTGGAACTCTTCCAACATAACATCCATCCACTGAGGGTAAAGACAATGCCTGTGACTGACATTCAGTCGACCTTACCACCCTGTAAGCTATCCAGTGATTCTCCCCAGGATCGATTGATACCATCTCACTACACCTTAGTGAGACTCCTAACATCCACTTAGATCTATCTCATAGATCCATCACTAAGGATTTAAGAGGTATCATCTTGATCCTATATAGATAATCATTGTAATAAGAGGAGATTGACCGAGCGTAGCATAGGAAACTCCTTCCCTATCAAGAGTATATCTTCCACGTACAATACGAGGATCACAACCATAATCCCTACTACCTTTTTGTATATATTAGGTTCATCTACCATTTTGATGAAGTCAAACTCTTTGACTACCACATTAAAACAGACGTTCCAACTCCGCGATGCCTGCTTTATCTCATAAAGCAACTTGCACACGTTTCCGCTGCTCCCACTGTCTACAAAGCCCTCTGGCTGTGTATTTATAGATGCCTTCTTCTAAATCATCATTTAGAATAGCAGTCATGACACCCAACCACCAGATATCGTAGTTATGGTATGTAGCAGTGGCAAGTAGGATCTGGATGGACTTAAGCATAGACACTAGAAAAGGTTTCATCATTATCCACCCCTGGTCGATGATGAAAACCTTTTGCAATAAGCCTTAGCTTTGAAAGTCTCAACTTTTCCATGTACACCTAGTAATCTTCTCAAGATATATTTGCTTCTGATGGGGATTTAACCCTTCAAATAAAACAACCAAAGTCCATACTTTGTTGGTGTATATGGATTCCATCTCAGATCACTTACCATCCAGCCATTCTTACAGAGTCCCCACTCCTGATGGCCTGCTCGAAACAAGTTGGGTCATCATCTCATGATGTAATTCTCGCTCCCACTGTCATAGAGAAACCGAAGTATCTCTCAAGTGGATGAGGAACCCTACCAGATCGGCGGAGAGGTTAAGGTTCGTTGGAAACTATTGAATCCTCCAGGTTTACTAAATCATCAGCTGCAGTTTGTATAACTGGAACTCCTTCCAGTTCTATCTCATGACCACTAATTTCTTCACAAGAAATTCCCTTTCTCAAAGGTGGCATGCTGAGAAACAAAACACCTTTTGTTCCTCGGTTCGGCAGAAGATATTCCCTTGCGTATGCTTGGGATATCCAACAAACTTCCACAGAACCGACCTTGCCTCGAGTTTGTCCGAATTTTGCTTTTAGACATAGGCCGGACAACCCCAAATCTTAACTTCCTTAAGAGATGGGCTCTTCCCATACCATATCACATATGGAGTGGTAGGCACCTGATTTGATTGGAACCCTATTCAATCGGTATGCAGCTTCATAAGTGCATAACCCCCAAAAGGAAATAGGCAACTCAGTAATACTCATCATAGAGCACACCATATCTCATAGGGTGCGATTGCTCCGCCTCGATACACCGACGTGCTGTGGTGTTTACGGAGGAGTAAGGCTGAGAGAGAATCTTATTCTCGTTTAGAATAGTCCAGGAATTCCGTGCTCAAGTATTCTCCTCCCTGATCACATCAAAGGACATAATACTTATACCTGTTTTGGTTCTCTACTTCTAACTTATATTCATTGAATTTCTCAAAAACTTCAGACTTGTGTTTCAACAGGAACATATGTCTGAATCTTGAGAGATAATCAGTGAATGTAATGAAGTACAAAAAACCGGTCCTGGCATGTGTAGACAGGCTTACATACATCATCATGTATCAATCCTAAGAGTTCACTAACTCTTTCTCTGTTTCCAATAAACGGAGCTGTGGTCATCTTATCTTTGTGACATGACTGGCAAGTTTCACAAGATGTAAATTCAAACTGATTTAAATATGCATCTTTATGTAACTTCAGCTAGTCAGATCGCATTGATATGACCTAGTCTATAATGCCTCAAGAAGGATTTGTTCATTTATGAACTCTTCCTCTTGTGTGTGTTCTGTACGTTAAGAATTGTAGTTTGATTTAGAACGTATATACTTTTAGATAACGTGTCTGAACCGATCAACTCTTGATATAGGAAATGTTCAAAACATTATCCAACAATACAAAATTATATCCTTCTTTATCTCAATAAAGAGATTGATATGATATTGTATATCAGGTTCGGTATCTAATAACATTCGTTCAGAATCAATGTATTTGGTAATACAGGGTGATAACTGCCAACAGACTTGGCTGCAACACTTACACCATTTTTAACTCTTAAAACTTATCACCCATTCTTAGTTCTCTACCTATCTGTAGCCCATGTAACAGATTATATTTGCAGGATCCTGATCCGGTATCTAATACCCAGGGCGTAAAGGATACTGAGAAACAGTTCTTGGTAATGAACACACCCAAAGAAGATGCATCAGCATGCACTTTCTTCGTTTGGGTGGCACAGGAATTCTGGTAATCCCCTATTTTCTGCTCGGTCTTATAACAATTATAAGTTGGAGCGGGACCAACGTTCCCTAGCACAGTATAACAAGCGGGTTCGGGCAATACATCTGTATTATTATCTTGATTAAGGCGTAACATGGTCCCTACCTGGAGAGAGAGAGAGAAGAAAACACTCAGCGTATACTCTTGCAAGATTAGATTGGTTCTTAATATATCTAATCAGGATGTCTTCCACTGTTTTAGTCAAATCTTCCTTCAAACCCTAAAAGGAAAGACTAGCCGGGATTAATTACACCCTACAAGTTCGCCAATATTTCAGCCAGGCCAGTGCCGGTACTTTGAGGGAGGTTCCCCGTGCTTTCGCACGGACCAAATTAAAATAAACTTCATTTTCCCAGGGGTGTAACCCCGTTGACACCTTTCTGGACACCTACTTGATCGGCTATTTGTAATGTGTAAAACTCTCCCAAGAGTAACTCTTACTCGCAGCGGGTATCGGAATCCAACTATCTCATAGGAGGTATGCAATCTCATTGCAAATTTCAACACTTGAAATTCCTGATAATATTTTACCCCTAGTATCCTGTGACCTTGATGAAAGCCAACAAACCATAGGCTACTAGTTAAGTTCAACCCGTACATTTCCCGATTGAATTAAACCCACCCGCACGACCTTTGACGAATGCCAAACAACGCCGTATGAATACCCTAATCCAATCGCATCATATGCTAGCAGATAAGCACTAGTTAGCTACCGTACACTACGCCTTGACGAATGCCAAACTACCGCAGCACGAATACTAAGTAGTATTTATCTGAAATGACGGAGGGCTACGACAGGTTTTTAAGAAAACCCTTTTGCGTAATGAACTTGATATCGTTCTAGAATCGAGTGATTTAAATGGAGTGTTTTTTAGGCCTTTACTAGTTTTGCTAAAGAGGTCACTCCCGGTGAAGGGATCTCGGCTCTTTCCTTATCGAATAAGGTGCAGGATATTTCACAAATACCACTATGCAAAGCAAGAACTAGAAAAGCAATCAAAAGACAAAACCGATTTTGTAGCATCTGCTAGTTTCGCTAAAGAGCTCATTCCCGGAGAAGGGATCTCGGCTCTTTCCTTATCGAATAAGGTGCTGGATATTCTACAAGGAATATCGCTATGCAAAGCAACAACTAGAGCTGCCTGTTTTTGAAAATTCGATTCCAAAACATCTTTAGGTTTTTTTTATTTCATTAATCTCTTTAATGAAGTCCCATTTTATTATGCTTCACAAGTATCAGATATGAAACGAAATCAACAATATATAATATATATCTCATATATATAATATAAACATTCGTCTCAGGCAGTAATATGATCACATCACAGAATATTACAGCAGAAGAACATATATAAAATATTGGATATACTAGGAGGTCCGTGTTTTAATACGAGCCTGTATAAAACATGGATTCCACTGTCGCGATGAATAGCCAATCCCACACCCCTAGACCCCTACGAGAGCAGCAAGCAACCCTACCAATTCTAGAGTTAGGAGACCCGGTCTCGACTCTTCGAGATGGTCTCCCACTGGACCCTAGAACCCGGTTACTTATGCTCCCCGCCTTGGGTCTATCCTAATGCGGAAAAGTAAATAATATACAATGGTGACAGCATCCTCAACCCGGAAGTGCCCCAATAAAAGAACATTACATACAATGAATTGTACATGAATGAAAATGAAAAACTCTCATCTCACATAAAACCCCCGGCTATTTAAAACACGACGATCCAATATAACATATCACAGCAACACATAACATCACATGTCATCAACGTAAGTAAATATGCGTACCCCAGTTGTCGTTGACATATAGTAACGAAACCGGCGATACACCACATATTACACTTACGGTCGCAGAAAAGAAAGTGAAAAACTACAACAGTTGGAATCCGCAACCACCTTAGACATCGTATGCCTAACCAAATGAATTCCTTAGATATCGCATGCCTAACAATTATAAGCCCCGCATTTTAGTCTCGATCTCGAAAACACTTTTCAATATCTAGTCAGGCAATTCAACAAGATTCCCGACATCCTGATCGAATTCTCGTCGGAAACTTTAGTAGACGGCCGTACCCCCAGTGCCGTCGACGAAGTGCACTAAGGCGGAACACCACTGCCGTGAGCACCCGAACGGATGCTTTAGGCGTCGGGGTTCTCCTATAGTCACTGTTTTCCCCAATCAGAGCAAAGCTCTGTTTGAAATTTAAATTTAAAAAATTCAAGCAATGCTTCAGATCCAGCGCCAGGTGCGCTGCGCCCTAAGCAGTGCACCAGGTGTGCGCTAGCGCTAGGCGCGCTGTGCGCCACGTGTCAAACACGGATGCGCTAGCGCCAGGTACGCTGCGCCCTAGGCAGTGCACCATGTGTGCGTTAGCGCTAGGTGCGCTGCGCGCCACATGTCAAACACGGGTGCGCTAGCGCAGGGCACGCTGCGCTCTGAGCAGCACACCACGTGTCAAACACAGGTGCGCTGCGCTCTGAGCAGCGCATCACGTGCAAAGCATGGGTGCGCCAGCGCTGGAATTATAAAATTCCCCACCATTAGATCAAAAGATCTAATAATAATGATAAATCATTAATTAATCAGAATTAAAATTCTGTTATGGAAAGATTTTCCAATCTTGTTAAAAACAAAAAGATTGCCTTCTGTAAAACAGAAGCCCTAGGATCAAAGATCCAACGGTGGGAAATATCCCCAAATCAATCAGAGAAAGATCTCTTTAACTGATTTAACAAATCAACTTACCCTATATAAAGGCCCCAAGACTTCAAGTCTGATATAGAGAAACCCCCCCCCCCCCATAAACTTTGAAAAATTCAAAGAAAGAGAGCAAGCTCTTGAAAGAAGATTATTTTTTCAAGGTAAAGATGATGAATGATGAACACAGAGATGAAATCATCTCATAAAAAGAAGAATTATCTTCTTAAAAGATCATAGATTTGCAAAGACCAAGATCTTTCATAAAAAAGATCAAAAGATTTCTTCACATAATAAAAGAAGAACATATTCTTCATACAGATCATTGATCTATAAAGGCAAAGCCCTTTCAAAAATAAGAACTGTTGTTCTTGAATCTTGAGACAAAGTCTCTTTTAAAAGAACATAAATGTGTTCCTATATCATAAAATTGATCAAATGCGCTTTGTGCTATTGAACTGCGCCTTGCGCTCTTGAACAGCGCTTCTGCGCTCTCTGGACCGGCGCTCAGTGCCAAAATGCGCTACGTGTCAATCACGTATGCAACTTGCGCTTTGCGCTTCTGAAATAGTGCACTGCGCTCATGGGCTGGCGCTCAGCGCCAAGCGCACCATGTGTCACTCACATGTGCGCCACTAAATTGAAAACGCAATGCGCTCATAAACTGGCGCAATGCGCCCATCACCTGGCGTTTAGCGCCAAGCGCGACACGTGTCCTTCTCGTGTGCGCTATTTGGCAGAAGCGCACTGCGCTCTTTAACTGGTGCAAAGCGCCTGGCGCGCCACGTGTTGCATTGACAGAACATAAATTGTTCTGATGAATACTTTGCATTCAATACAAAAAAAAGTGTCAAGATCTAATGCTCAGCATTATTAAAAGGGCCAAGCCCAAATAAAGGCTCAATAGCCCGAATAGAAAAAAAATGTTAAACATTTATTGGATTTAGCCCAACATTGGCCATAAGTCCTCAACTTATATTTAATTGAGCACATCTGCTCATGAATATTTCAATAGATCTTAGTCCCAAATTGGACTACAGATCTTTCAACCAACTTACACCGGTTCGAGAATGCATCTCTTTACTCCTCTGATATCTGTCGTTGTAATCCTTCAACGTCTTCAGAGAAGTGACGGGTCCCGACAACCACACATTTCACGGACTGTGGGGTCCTTAAACTCATGGACTACGATGTCCTTAAACTTTATAGACTATGACGTCTTTAAACTACGGACCGTGGGGTCCTTAAACTCATGGACTACGATGTCCTTAACCTTGACTGTGATGTCTTTAAACTCACGGACTATGATGTCCTTAACCTTGGACCACCATGTCCTTAAACTGGTAATCGACCGCAATGACCTTAAACTAAACAATAGACCCAACTACTCTCTTGTTGGATCTAAACGAACTCGTTAAGTTGATCTTAGTCTAAAATTAGACTAACGTATCCTTAACATATGTTTAAGTTGATTTTAGTCTCAAATGAGGCTAACGTATCCTTAAACCCAACCCGCAAACCCAAATCTAAGAAGATACGGATTTGGACTAATCCACACCCTACGGGCGACAATATAAATTAGTCTCCATATACAATCCATGGGCAACCAAAAACAAAACAAACACCCATGACACGAATTGACCATCTGGAGAAGGAGAAAGTTGTTACCACGATGCGGTAACGTAATTAACTGCAGGGGCTTGCGCCTGCAGGGAAGAGCGTCCCCACAATCAAAAACCCCTCAAATGAGGGGGAATCTAACGAAGTCTGCTACATCGGCCGCATCCATTTAAACCTTCGATACACGGTGCCATAAATCAACTTGGTATCTTCGGAGAGGTGGATGGATAGCACCAATTAGCATCTTCCCTCGAAATTCAGGCCTGACATACCAATGTCCCGGTCGCGCGTCTTTCGGCGGGGAACAGATTCTGGCACGCCCGGTGGGACCTTTTCCTCTTTCCACTCCACACTTCGTGTGTCGTGTTCGCAAACGAATCGCGGTTTGATATGCTTGCCCTTGGGTTTGAGGTACTAAGATTTGGTGTCTTGCTTCGTGCAGAAAACAGAAGATCAATGGCTTCAACCTGCACTAACTGCAGCTGCAACTCTCGTCCCGTACCGTCCGGAGGAGTGACTTATGGGTCCCAAGCGGCCTCCATCTTCGCTATGCCGGTGGAACAGGTCACTCAGGCCACCACTGGATTGTTCTTCGGGACCATGCTCCCGCCAACGAGCTTCAGCGCTACTGTACCAATACAAGAAGCTCAGAAGAAGTCGGTCTTTGATCGGCTTACAACTACTGCGGCCCCTCTCAACGGGTCGCCCAGCTCCAACACCTCAGTCTTTGACAGACTAGGCTAAAGCTCAGTAGGGCCCATGAAGAAGTCCGCGATACCTGAAGCGGCTATCTCGAAGCGGATAGCCATTCCTGCTCCTAAAGTCGTCAAGGCAGCTTCCCCTGCTAAAGGGTCGGTCTTCACAAGACTGTCCGTTTCAGCTCCTATTCCATGCGAAGTCACGAAGGCTGCTTCCTCTGTTTGAAAGTCGGCCTTCGCAAGACTGACTATCCCTTTTCAACGGACGTCGGTCTTCGACCGGCTAGCGTCTCCTCAAAAAAGGGGGCATGACAAAGCCATCCCCATACCCGAACCAACGCCATCTGCTCGACATGCTCGCCGTCGTCACTGGTGCCGAGTACGGAAGGCTGGGGGCAGCTATCCATCTGGATTTACTCCACCAGCTCCAACGGTGCAGATCGATGCTGCTGTTCCAACTAGGAACTGCTTTGAATTGCTGAACAAGGCGCGCAGGAACTCTCCTACCGCCGTACTGAAAAGATCTCCTCCACCCATGGAGAATGTTACAAAAACGAAGCCGGAGCGGTCCTCTCAGCGGCTATCCTCCAAAATTTACAAAGTCTGGCGACAGGTTCAGGACTCAGTAATTCACCAGGACTACTCTCGCCGACCAAAAAAGCTCAAAGTTCAGCAAGAAAAGAGCCATCTTGAGGTACCACAAAAGACGTCATCAGTCTGGGTGCCCGCTGCAACGGCCCTCTCAACTTCAAATGCTCATAAGAGAAGGAGGACAGAGAAAGCCCCTGTGACCGCGGCAAACCGCAAAGACGCTGAGCCCAAACGCCCTAAGTCTGGGGGCATAATGGTGCATACTGTTTATATGGCTTCCGAAAAAGAGGAAAGCCGCGCTTCGACGGGTCACCGACCGCTCACCCGATCCGTGACAAAAGCCCAGGAGCAGCAACAAAAGTTTCAGGAAATGCTAACGCAAATGGCCACACTTACCGGGCCAAAAGAAAGCTCGGAGGCGTCATCAGAGCAGCGTCATGAACAAGAAACCGATGCTGACTTCCTCCGCCGAGTCCTCGAAAAGAAGGACAGAGAAGCAGCAGAACAAGCGGATAATATAAAACGAATGGTGCTTCTCTTCCAAGACATGGTCGGGATGATGTTACAACCAGAACCTCCAACTGAAGACCCTCCTATCATCATTGAAGACGACAAAGGGAAGACATCGAACCTCTTCCGGCTCTTTAGCAGCCAAAGAGGAAACCATTTCCAAGGCCGCTCTGGACGACTACATTGCTCAGCAAATACGAGCTCACCAGGCGAATGAAGCAGCCGGCCAGGTTGTTAAAACTGGGGAACCATATCCAGGCTGGTACGACCAAATAAAGTACCCGCCGGGATATACGATCCCTAAATTTCATGTATACAAGGGGACGAATCCCCACCAGCATGTCGCCCAGTTCAGGGCTCTATGTGGCAACACCGGAGGTGATGATAAATTGCTACTTCGCCAATTCGTCGGCAGCTTGTCAGAGACGGCATTCAAGTGGTATTCTGAACTTCCAAATGACTCCGTCAAGACTTTCGCAGAAATGGAGCTATTATTCATCCAGCGATTCGCGAGTGCTAGTGAACGCACCCTAATAACGGCATTGATCAATGCCCGGGTGAAGCCAGGTGAAACGTGGGTTCAATATGCAATACAATGGCGGAATCTGTGGTCGAAATGCGAACAGCGCATCGAAGAAGCATCAGCGGTAGGCATGCTCGTGGGCACTCTGGACCCTCATGCAACTATTTCCCAATTCATGATGTTCTTCAAGCCGACCACGTTCCAGGCCTTGATTGACAAGTTGGCCCAAATAGACCAGATGGGTCATAGACAGTCTCCTCCAACGCCGGAGACGCGGAACGAGAAGGGAAAGGGGAAAGCGACCGTCGTCGCTAATGCTCAACAACAGCCCAGTGATCTAAGACCAGTTGATCGCCAAAATAATAGAACTCGATCTCTCGAAGATAAAATGAGACGCCCTTACTCGTTCTCTCGAGACAAGACGAAGAGGTTATTCAAGCTTGCACTGCGCAACAGGCTCATCAATCTGCCGGAGCCAAGACGCCCAGCGCAACCAGGCGACATTAGCAATCCTAACTATTGCCCTTATCATCGAATGTTGGGCCATCCGATCGAGGATTGTTACATCTTCAAAAGCTGGATAGAAGATCAGTACCAGCAGGGCAAATTCGTATTATCCGAGAATTGGAAGGTGAACCCGCCTCAGCCGCACGCTCTCAAGAAGACGGATACATCGGGGGCATCGTATTCTTTCGTAGAAGAAGCTCTGTGGGAGGTCGCTCTTTCAGCCAAAACTAAAAGAATGCTGAAGGATCTCCACACATGCCCGGCAATCAAGTGGAAGAATCCACTGGAACCTGAGATCATCAAGGGAATGCTGAAACCGCGCCCGACTCCAAAGATCGGTAGTGATAGCCAAAGCGCTCACATCCAGCCGTCAAAGTCTTCAAAGAAAAAGAAGAAGACCAAAAAGCCTGTGAAGCCTGGTGACAAGCGCATGGACCTGCAAAAACAGATTGACGCGTTGGAAGAATATAATCAAAAAGCGCGGATTCCAGTCACGCTCCAAGAATTTCTCAGCCACGTCCTTGAGGACGAAGATGATGAGAATGGAGAAGACTCGTCGGATGAATCCGAAGGTTATGTAGCAAGCTGCCATGCGATCTTTCACTCGTCGATAGACGATGAAGAAGTTCCTTACACAAAGAAACTAGGGGCAAATCCTGAACCGGAACTTCTAGGGCCATCAGACGAAACGATTGATGCATTTCTGAACGAAGCTCTTCTTAAAAGCAAAGCTACTCGAGAGCCTGAAATGGCCATATTTGAAAAATCCAAACACCGGCGACTGGACGAAAGAGTTGAAACACTCCCGCCAGATCAAAGTACATCCGTCGCAAATAAGAACAGGTTCAAGACAAGGAAAAGGTTCGCTCAAGCCATATCGATGGGAATGAAGCTGCCACCCTCCCAAGGAAATATTCTTGGTGAAGCGGAAACACATCCTTGCTACTGCTTATATCATCAAAAGATTGCGCACCCCACCAAAGAGTGCAACGCTTTTAAAAGATGGTGGAAGAGATATGTTGCTCACCGGCAACATTTCAAGCGGATGAAACGCAAAGCTTATCGGGAACAAAGAAGTACGACCGAGAAGCGTAAAAGAACTACCGGCAACTGTCGCATGGTCAACGCCGGGGGATCGCAAGTTCTCACCTTCGGGAGCGACTCTGACGAAGAAATGACTCTTGACCCTCTCTTTAAAGAGTCCACCTTGGGAAAAGAGGAAGAACCGAAGACCTGTGAAAATATTCAGCTGCGCAATCGTACGCTGCCCGAAAAGAATCCTGGGCCCTCGAACAGTGGGTCAAATAGAAAAGATAAGGGAAAAGAAAAAGTCTCTGATGATATCATCCTTGATGACCAAGCCGTCGAAAAGCTGACAGCTAAGGACCCGTCAAAGAAAAGTAAGGTGGACTACAACGTTCTGGCACACTTGAGAAAGCTACCTTCGCAGTTAAGCATTCTCGACGCCCTTCTGTTATCCAAAGAAGCAAGAGATTCTTTGATCAAGGCATTACTAGAGCCCGAGCAATTCCAAGCTTTCCTCGCCGAAGAAAAGATGAAGGACGGGCTGGAAGAAGTACACACAGCCGATATCACCTTCGGCGATGAAGATCTTCTCCCCGGGACGTGTGAGTATAACCATCCTCTATATGTCTCCGGATACTGTCATGATATCAAGATAGGAAAAATCCTGGTCGACAATGGGTCCTCCGTCAACCTCCTCAACGTAAGGGTGTTAAAGGAAATCTGCATGAGCGTTCAATACCTCGCTCGCGATAAAATCACCATCTCCGGATTTAACTCCCAGTCATCACGGACGTTTGGGTCTGTAATATTGACACTACGCTTTGGGCTGCTTTTCACGGACATTAAGTTTCACGTCATTGACGCCAAGACATGCTACAATGCTTTGCTCGGCCGGCCCTGGTTACACGAGTACAATATCATCCCTTCTACACAACATCAGTGTATGAAATATTTCAAAGATGGTCTTGAGTATACTATGATAGGAGAGCTAAACCCATTCTCCGTGAACGAAGTCCGAAAGTACGAAGATGCAAAATACTTCTTACCAGACTTTGAGGACATGGAAAGATGTCATAAACCAAAGAACAAAGCTATCACCACCATTCCGGTCTTCGGGAGTGATACCGAGGAAGAGGAAGAGATACTTTACTCAGGTCTGCCCCAGTACAACAAGCCGGGACCGTCCACTCCTATGTTGATCTTCGGAAGTGACTCGAAAGATGAGGTCAATACCGTATTCTCTGCTCGGCCATCAATACAAACCTTCGCTGATGAAGATCAAAATTTACAAGTTGCCATGGTCCCGCCCAAGCATCATAAAGAACTAGATGCGCTAGATACCCACATTATGGAAGAACTGCAGACATTCTATGTCCCTCCCACGCGAAAAGGTGAAAAGGCGATCCTATTCTACCGATCCGGGGAAACCAAAGTGGAAAAAGAAATCTGACATGGTGCGGATTCTACACTTGACACGCTCCAGCCCATCCGTTTGCCCAGATATTATACAGATGGACTAAAGAGACTCTTGAGACGCTAAGGTGTACCCCTTAAGCAAACTACGCGACAAGCACGGTTCTATAACAGGATCTGGAACGTTTCCGGAACCCAACGAAAGTTGCCCAGCGGGAGAATGGAAACGACCGAGCTTGGGCATGTTCAATCCAAGAAACGGGAGCTACTCCGCGACTGCTACGTCATACATGACTTTGATGAAGAGGGAGATGCTCTGTAGGAAGATGCTAACCCTGAACCAGAAAGAGTTCCCGCTATGAAAATGCCTAGTCCGTCGTTCGAAGAACAAATGGACAAGCTTATAAGGGAAGCGGGTCAAAAGGTTCGAGACGATCATAATCGCGAAATGGCCATCTACGAGAAAGCCAGGACGCAACGCCTCCTTCAACAGGCTGTGAAAAATGAAAATGCTCCTCCTTGTCAACCTATTGTACAAAAGGCCCGACGCAGAGGCAGAAACAACCAAAGAACGAGAAAGGCGTTCGACAACGACAAAGCGGGTCTAAGAAGCTATGCGATCAGGAATCGAGCAGCCCGGATTCGTCTCTTATGAAGAAAATGGGTCGAGCATACTCTTTTCCCCAGGATAAAACACAGAAGATATTTGATCGTTCCATAAAACATCAAATGATTACCCTCCTGGAGTCCAAGCACCCCGAGCAAGCTGGCGAAGTCTCTCACCCGGACTATTGCTCCTATCACAGGGCAATAGGACATCCTCTCGAAGACTGCTTCACATTCAAGAACTGGGTAGAAGACCAGTATCACCAAGGCAGGTTCGCTCTATCTAGCAGTTGGAGGGTAACCCCGCCGCAGAAGCATGAACCCAAAGCCTCGAGAGCAGAATTAAATCAATATCGGTCTTGGAAGCGATCTCGTACCTGCCACGTGATAATGCTGTCAGAAGAAGAGACCGAGAATGTGGATGACCTCTCCTGGTGCTTCGAAAATGATGATAACGAGGTAATCTCAGAGTTTCCACCGGCGCCAAAAGAGCTGAAAGATAGGATACATACTACTGCAGATAACCTAAAGAAAATTGATTTGGGGACGGCAAGTGACCCGCGGCCGACGTTCGTCAATGAGCTGTTGTCTGAAGAAAGGGTGGCTACGCTAAAGTACGTGCTCAGGAAGCATAAAGATTGCTTTGCATGGAACTATTCCGAGATGCCAGGATTAGATCCAGAGATTGCTATGCACAAATTGGCGATTTCTCCAGACGTCAAACCAATCAAACAAGCACCGAGAAGAATGCGGCTCGAGCTTGAAATGAGCATCAACGCCGAGGTCAAGAAGCTAATCGATTTCGGCTTCATCCAAGAGGTTCAATATCCTGACTGGATCGTCTACATCGTCCCAGTGATGAAGAAGAATGGGACGGTGTGCATATGTGTGGACTTTCGGGATCTCAACAAAGCTTGTCCAAAGGACGACTTCCCAGTACCAGTCACTGAGCTGATGATAGATAATACGTCCACTCACGAAGTCTTATCCTTCATGGACGAATCATCAGGATACAATCAGATAAAGATGCATCCTGAAGACCAGAAGTATACCGCCTTCCGGACCCCTTTAGGCATATTCTGCTATAAGGTGATGCTTTTCGGTCTAAAGAACGCCGGTGCCACCTACCAGAGGGCCATGATGAAGATCTTCGATGACCTCATACATGAAATCGTCGAATGCTATATCGACAACCTTGGTAAAAAGCAAAACATACGAGGAACATTTAGAGCATCTGAAGATCGTATTTCAATGCCTTCGGCAATACAACTTGAAGATGAACCCTCTTAAATGTGCGTTCGGAGTTTCCTCGGGCAAATTCCTCGGATTCATCGTTCGACACCGAGGCATCGAGATAGACCCGTCGAAGATCAAGGCGATCATGGAAATGCCCCCGCCAAAGACTTTCAAGCAGCTGCGATCTCTCCAAGGAAAGCTAGCATATATCCGGCGATTCATAGCCAATCTTTCCGGCAAATGCCGTCCTTACAGTCACCTGATGAAGAAGGGAACCCCTTTCGTCTGGGATCGCAAATGCCAAAGCGCACTGGACGAAATCAAGCAATACCTACAGAATCCGCTGGTGCTGGCCGCTCCCGTCAAGGGAAAACCTCTCGTCCTGCACACAACAGCCCTTGAAGGTTCTTTAGGCGCGCTGTGGGCACAAGAAAACGACCAAAGGAAGGAGAGAGCCCTTTATTATCCGAGTCGAGTTCTCCTGGGGGCAGAAAGCAATTACTCTCCCATTGAAAAACACTGTGTAGCGTTGATCTTCGCGGTAACGAAGCTCAGACACTACGCGTTGGCGCATGAGGTCCATCTCATATCAAAAGTTGATCCTCTCAAGTATTTGATGTCGAAGGCCATACTAACAGGACGGATCGCTAAATGGGCCCTCCTCTTGATGGAATTCTCGATAACTTATCGACCTCTTAAGGCAGTGAAAGGCCAGGCCATCGCTGACTTCCTCGCTGAGCATCCGATACTCGCCGATTCTCCTTTGAACTGCGAATTTCCAGATGAACATGCGTTTGACACGATCGACAGGAATGATACCCGGTGGGAAACTCTATTTTGATGGAGCGTCTTCCATGAGGAAGCGCAAACAAAGCACCCCCTTAATCAAATTAGGGGTAGGCCTCATCTTCGCTACTCCATAAGGAGGGATAATGTGCTTTGCCTTCTCCTTAACAGAGCCGAGGATGAACAATGAAGCCGAATATGAAGCTTTCATAGCAGGTCTCGAGATCGCTATCGACACGGGAATTGAAAACCTCCTCATATACGGAGACTCCCAGCTAGTCGTTAGTCAAATAAACGGCGACTACCAAACGTGCAAGCCAGAGTTGGTGAAGTACGGTGAAAGAGTACAGCAACTGCTGATTCAAATTCCTTCCTACGCCTTGGAAAGTATACCGCGTGCGAAAAATAGCAAAGCGAATGCATTAGCCAAGCTCGCTAAAGAACTGGCTGACGAAAATCTCGATGACGTGAGGATCGTTGTGCAAAGCCGTCGGGTTCTCGCACCGGCAGAAATATCTCCGGAGTCGTCCGAAGAAAAGGGAGCGACGGAGCAAACGACTCTACAAATAAAAGACCATGAAAAGGCTAAGGATTGGAGGGAAGTCTTTGTAGACTACTTCAAATCCCGTCGAACACTTGAAGATGCGTCCTCAAGACATCAGCTTATGAAACGAGCTCTGTCTTTTGCTTTCGTCAATGATACTCTGTATTAGAGATCATTTGATTCTCTATGGTTATGGTGCCTGGGACCTGAAGAGGCAAAGAGAGTCGTCCAAGAAACTCACGACGGACTCTACGGTTCTCACCAGGCTGGGCCGAAAATGAAGCTGAAGATCAAACGGATGGGTTATTATTGGCCCACAGTGATCCAAGACTGCCTCGAATACTTGAAGCAGTGCCATTCGTGCCAGATTCACGGAGACTTTATCCATCAGCATCCAAATCCACTACACCCAACAGTGGCTAGCTGGCCGTTCGAAATATGGGGAACTGACATAATCAGCCCCATCGAACCAGCATCGTCCAGAGGACATCGATTCATTTTGGCGACAACTGATTACTTCTCCAAATGGGCAGAAGCAATACCGCTAAGGGAAGTGAAAATGGAGAATATCCTCCATTTCTTCGAGACACACATATCTCCGATAACAGGCCAGCCTATAGAAGCCACAAGATCAGCCGCTTCGCACAACAGCATAACATAGACTGGAGATACTCCTCAGTTTATAATCCCCAAGCTAACGGTCTAGCTGAGGCTTTTAACAAGACCTTAACGAAGATCATGAAGAAGACGGTGTCCCGAAATAAGAAGGACTGACACGAGAGACTGCATGAAGCTCTCTGGGCGTATCGAACTATGTTCAAAACGGCCATGAACACAACGCCGTACGCATTGGTATTTGGTACAGAGGCGGTACTCCTCCTTGAGATAGAGTTACCCTCTCTACGAGTGGCAGTTCACTACGAGCTAACAGACGAAGAAAATGCTCACCTTCGGCTTGAGGAGTTCGATGCCCTTGATGAAACCTGGCTCATAGCGCAACAAAATCTGGAGGCTTATAAAGCAAAGATGACACGCTCATACGAAAAATTGACTAGGCCGAGAACATTCCGCCAAGGCGAACTCGTACTAGTGGTCAAAAGACCTATGATCCCCAATCATGCCAAACGGGGGAAATTCGAGCCGAACTATGAAGGCCCGTATATCATAGACAAGGTCTAGCAGGGTGGGGCCTATCTACTCATGGACATGTATGGCGAAAGGCCCTTCAGGCCAATAAATGGTCGCTTCCTGAAAAAGTACTACACCTGACGAGTAACGGCCTAGATTAATGATAGATGACGACGACTATGTCCGCTCGCTATCTTCCTAAGCCCAAACTCTATAAGTAGTAGCCGGTTTTCGGACCGAAATGTCCTAAAACTAACAATGGATCACTATGTCCTAAAATTGGCGATGGACCGAAATGTCCTAAAACTAACAACGGACCGAAACATTCTTAAACTAACAACGGACCGAAACGTCCTTAAACTAACAACGGACAGAAGCGTTCTTAAACTAACAATGGACCACTATGTCCTAAAACTAGCTGTTGACCGAGACGTCGATAAACTATTGTAGACTGCAGCATCCCAAGGCTGATACAAAAAAGAAAGAGAAAAGAAAAAAAAAGAGAATAAAAAAAACGGTATGTCCATAAGCAAAAAGGGCACGGATGAAAACCCGAAAGGGCTCCGTGAGTAAAAATAGCAGGGCTACCGGCGAGTTTTTGTGAAAACCCGAAAGGGCACCACCTCGTTAAAAGACACTTGCAGGGTCCTCTCGACCTTGTGAGGAGAAACCACCTGCGTGAGATCCTTACGACTCACAAGGGAGCAACACACTTAGGGATCCCACGATTCCTAAGAAGAAATTACACTTGCGAGATCCTTACGACTCGTAAGGAGAACCCTCTTATGGGACCCTCACGGCTCATAAGATTCAAAATTCTTAAGCTACAGGGATCTGAACTTGTTCTTAAGCGGCCACCACAACCTCCAACTTTGTCCTACAAGTGGCTCAATGCTGACCCTTGTATACAATCCACGGGCGCGAATAAAAATTTCCCTAACAAAGTCCCATCCGTGACTAGGGATATGTTTACATAGTGAACAGCCCTTGTAAGTCCTCTGGACTTATAAGGAGAAAATACTCTTGTAAGATCCTTACGACTTATAAGAGACCATGGACTTAGGAATCCTTACGATTCTTAAGGAGAAAACGCATCTACGAGATCCTCACGACTCGTAGGGAGAAATACCTTTGAGACCCTTACGGCTCATGAAGTCAAAAGCCTTAGTCGACAGGATCCTAACCCTGTTCGCTAAGCCACCTTTGTTCAATATCGACAGAGGCAGATGATGATTTGCTCCTGACAATATTCCAGTTGTAGCGGTGCTGATGCCGAAATCGGTGTCTAATTCCAGGCTTGCAGCGAGAAGCTAGCAAGCCACACATGCATACGAAATAGCCGAAATTATGGGGCAACTTGCAACAAAATCAACAAGTAAAAATGTATGCATGCAAAATAGCCAAAATGATTGGGCAACTCGCAATAAAAAGCAGCGAGTAAAAATAAAATAAATAGCCGAAATGATTGGACGCCGCGAAAAATAGCCGAAATGATTGGGCAATCGCGACCTTCGCGATATAAAAGCTGAAATGATAGAGCATCGCGGAAAGAATTAAAATTAAATGAAATTTATGCCCTACAGGTGATATCACATCAATCTCTGTATACAATCCAGAGGCGGAAATAAAGAAGGAATCACACCTTCCCTCCCTAGGCTCCATCAGAAGAAGAAGCCAAATCTCAACGGTTCACAGACAACCTAGAGTCCACTTCAATATTCGTCTCATTACAACAGACACAACGTCATCTAAATGACCCCGTCTCGGAAATAGATCATCCACATGACCCCGTCTCGGAAATACGTCATCCACATGACCCCGTCTCGGAAATACGTCATCCACATGACCCCGTCGCGGAAATAAGTCATCCATATGACCCCGTCGCGGAAATACGTCATCCACATGACCCCGTCGTGGAAATACATCATCCACATGACCCCATCGCGGAAATACGTCATCCACATGACCCCGTCACAGATATAAATCATCCACATGACCCCGTCACGGAAATACGTCATCCACATGACCCCGTCGCGGAAATACGTCATCCACATGACCCCGTCGCGGAAATACGTCATCCATATGACCTCGTCGCAGAAATACGTCGTCCACATGACCCCGTCGCCGAAATATGTCATCCATATGACCCCGTCGCGGAAATACGTCATCCACATAGCCCCGTCGTGGAAATACGTCATCCACATGACCCACTCGCGGAAATACGTCATCCAAATGACCCCGTCATGGAAATACGTCATCCACAGGAACCCGTCTCGGAAATACGTCATCCACATGACCCCGTCTCGGAAATACTTCATCCATATGACCCCGTCGCGGAAATACGTCATCCACATGACCCCTTCGCGGAAATACGTCATCCATATGACCCCGTCGCGGAAATACGTCATCCACATGGCCCCGTCACGGAAATACGTCATCCACATGACCCCGTCGGGGAAATACGTCATCCACAAGACCCCGTATCGGAAATACGTCATCCACATGGCCCCGTCTCGGAAATACATCATCCACATGGCCCCGTCTCGGAAATACGTCATCCACATGGCCCCGTCGTGGAAATACGTCATCCACATGACCCCATCGCGGAAATACGTCATCCATATGACCCCGTCTCGGAAATACATCATCCACATGACCCCGTCGCGGAAATACATCATCCACATGACCCCGTCGCGGAAATACGTCATCCACATGACCCCATAGCGGAAATACGTCAACCACATGACACCGTCTCGGAAATACGTCATCTACATGACCCCGTCTCGGAAATATGTCATCCACATGACCCCGTCGCGGAAATACGTCATCCACATGGCCCCGTCTCGGAAATACGTCATCCATATGGCCCCGTCTCGGAAATACGTCATCCACATGGCCCCGTTGCGGAAATACGTCATCCACATGGCCTCATCACGGAAATACATCATCCACATGGCCCTGTCTCGGAAATACGTCATCCACATGACCCCGTCTCGGAAATACGTCATCCACATGACCCCGTCACCGAAATACGTCATCCACATGACCCCGTCTCGGAAATACGTCATCCACATGACCCCGTCTCGGAAATACGTCATCCATATGACCCCGTCGCGGAAATGCGTCATCCACATGACCTCGTCTCGGAAATACGTCATTCACATGGCCCCGTCTCGGAAATCGTCATCCACATGGCCCCGTCTCGGAAATACGTCATCCACATGGCCCCGTCTCGGAAATACGTCATCCACATGGCCCCGTCGTGGAGATACGTCATCCACATGGCCCCGTCTCGGAAACACGTCATCCACATGGCCCCGTCTCGGAAACACGTCATCCACATGGCCCCGTCTCGGAAACACGTCATCCACATGCCCCGTCGCGGAAACACGTCATCCACATGACCCCGTTGCGGAAATACGTCATCGACATGATCCCGTCGCGGAAACACATCATCCACATGACCCCGTCATGGAAATACATCATCCACATGACCCCGTCGTGGAAATACTTCATTTAAATGACTTCGTCTTGAAAATACGTCATCCACATTACCCCGTCACGGAAATACGTCATCTACATGACCCCGCCCCGGAAGTACGTCACCCAATGACGCCGTGAAATGCGGATAACGTCAATCTCATTGAACACTTATGGGTCCCCTCGATTCGTAAGGAAGAAAATTCTCTTATAAGATCCATACGACTTATAAGGGAAAACACACTTAGGAATCCTCACGACTCCTAAGGAGAAAAGACACCTACGAGATCCTCACGACTCATAGGGAGAAAAGTCTTTATGAGACTCTCACGGCTCATAAAGTTGAGAAGTCTTAGGTAGCAGATCTGAACCTGCTTCCTAAGCCATCACTACCCTTCGAAGAAGCCAAAACAAGATGCTCATTCTATCATCTGCCAGCTATACTTGCTAAGGTGACATGCTGATAACAAAAGAAAGAAGAAAGTAGAGAGATGACACAATACATTGCGAAAGAAATTTATCTTTTATTCATGAATTCAATTGGGTACAAAATACATCATATGAAAGAATAAAAAAATGAATACATTTTATTCAAAATTACAAATGGTACAAAAAACAATTATTGAGAGGGAAGCGCTTTCAATAGTCCGATCAGCCGCTCACGCACTTCCCTCGGCCCCTTTTCTTGATCAGCTGCCCCGGCCAACTCTGCTTCGACTTGGGCTCGTTGCTGCAAGTAGGACGAAAGTTGTTCTTCGACGGCCCGCTGAGCTGCCTCACGATTTTGTGCATCCCGCTCGACGACGTCGAGCTTCTGCCTCTGTGTTAACCCGTCAGAGATGCATCGCAGAAGGCCTTCAAAGATACTTTTCAACTATGCAGCATTTGCATCAACCTGAGCATGCAGTCGGGCAGATTCGCCTGAAGTTTCTTCATATTTCTTATGCTTTAAGGCCACTTCTTGTTCAAGATGGCAGAAATAAGAAGTGCTCTGCTCGACCCATGCAGCCCGTTGAGTGTTCACAGCCAAGACCTCTGGAGCAGGATGTCCGACCTCGAGCTTATGCAGGCAAGCCTCAATCTTCCTGCAGTGATTAACCCAAGACTCAACGACGCCCTCACTATGAAAGTTCACGAGCATCGCCAACATAGGGTTAACCTCCATGGCAAAATCCGCAGCAGATGTGGGAGTCTCCACGTCAAGCTCCTCAATATAGTCGCTCAACATGCGCAGACTATTCGCGGCGCCTTTCGAGGATGCACGTCGAGAAAAGGGGCCGGCTGGCATTATGGTGCGAGACTCGAACGGAGCTAGAGTCGACGTGATTACTGCAAAATAAATCATAGTCAGATATCAGCTCAAGAAATAAGGAAAATACACGAACAATAGAGTCTACTATACCGGCTGCAACAGGGGGCAGAGCTGGGAGTACTGGTAGCGCAACGATACCCTCGTCCCCTCCTTCAATTTGTAAGGCTACAAGCAATGCAAAGAAGAATTATCAATAATGTGACTGCACGTTAAAGAAAGGACGTCGTTTAGAAAAGATACTCACCGACACCAGCAGGCGGACTAATCTCTGACTGGAAAGAGAAGTGTGGGTGCAGCACCTGATACAGGTGATCGAAAAAGACTCCTGCAAGGACGCAGTAATGCAACGTCAGTGCATAAGTTATACAGCCTAAAAATAAGACCGATGGGTCACGAATCCACACCTTCCAACATCTGAGATGGTACGACAGAAGCGGTAACTGATGGCGCTGCCTCGGGTAGCGCAACCTCAACGCTCTCTACGCCTGCATTAGAAACGAGATAAATACTGTCAGGAAAGATTGAAAAGGATTGCAGAATAAAAAGAAAAGCAATGACCCAAAATCTACCCGGTGAGTCGCCGGTCGGAACCGCGACGAGGGTGTCACTTGATACAGCAACTGTTTCATCCTTCTCCATCGGAATGGTTTCACCGCCCGTGGCTTCATCCCCCGACTCCACGAGAATCGTCGTGATACTCGCAGCGCCCGGCAGCGGCAGGGAGCTGCAAGGGGAAAGAGCGACGATCGGGGCAGTGCCCGACTCTTGCGAAAGAGTGACTACCTCGGGCTCGGCGGCTGTAGCCATCTCACGCATCGCTACCTCGAGCTCGACAATAGTAGCCATCTCATCTACCGCCATCTCGGGCTCGGCGATCGTGACTGTCTCACCCACCGCTACCTCAAGCTCGGCAATTGTAGCCATCTCACCTACCGCCATCTCGGGCTCGGCGATCGTGACTGTCTCACCCACCGCTACCTCAAGCTCGGCAATTGTAGCCATCTCGCCTACCGCTGCCTCGGGTTCGGCGATCATGGCTACCTCCTCTACCGATACCCCAGGCTCAGTGGTCGTCGCTACTTCTTCGGTAAGACTCAGCCCTGCAAGATAGGATATATGAGAACTGAAAGTTAAAACTTTGACAACAGAACCCAATGTCACATTACCTTGAGTTGGTCTTCCGATTGCTTCCCGAGCCGCACGTGCTGCCCGTCTGTGGGCAGTGGACAAGGCAGACGGAGTATCTTCTGAAGGAGTAGGGGCAAGGGTAGCGGTGATAGAACCTGCACCCGTGGCCAGGGCGCTCCCTTGCCGCCCGCATTCTGTGCTTCCTTTCCGCTCGGGCCGTTAGAGCGGATCTTCTAGAAGCCTCCATCAACAGGATGTCATCGTCCGCGCCAAGGGTTACCTCTGGAGCCGTCAAGGCATTCGTCATCGGTCGTTTGAGTAAGGCCTCTTTCGGCAGTGCCGATGTAACATTTCAGAAAATATAAAATATTATTTTTGGAATTTAATATTAAAATAATATTTTTCCCAAAAATTGTCCGATTTGCGAAATTGGGGTTTTCGAAAAAAGGTATAAATATATACCAATAATTATGAAATAAATAGAAATTAAAATAATTTATTCATTTAAATATATAATTAAAGGATTTGACATTTTTAAAATTTATTATATGCAGTTTTGATAAAAACCCGATTAGTGCACTACTAATTGCGATTAAGCCAAATCCGTGTTTTTACAGTTTCCATGGTTAGTGCACCATGGCATGTTTCATTTTGTTATATGTTTCATTTCATTTGGGTTATGTATTATGGTTTATTGGTGGAGAGAAAAGAAAAAGAAAAAGAAAAAGAGAAGTCAAAAGGGGACATGATGATTAGGGTAGGTGTACCTTGTGAGAAAGAGAGTGAGAACATTTGAGTGTGAGAGAGAGGGGGCTGCTGCAATGATCCCTTTCCTCCACCATTTTCATCTTCTTCTTTATTTTACTCACCCTCATCTCCCTCCAACTTCAAACCCCAAATCCATTTCCAAAACTCCATCCAATCCATATACCCCTTTCACAAAAAATGATCACCTCATCACCCTCATCGCTATGAACCAAGAAAATTCAAATTTTGACAACTTGAGGATTTCTAGGGTTTTGTTTGGGAGTAAATATGAGGTATATCTCTTTTCTTTTAGAGTAGTTGTGATTCCCTAGCTTTTGTTTAAGTTTAGATGTCGTGTAGTGATGGATGTGTGAACTTTGAAATCCCGAGAGAAGGGTTTGGGAAATTGGTGATGTTTGTGGCTGTCAATAAGACTTTTGAGATAATTCATGACCTGAACCAGAGCTTAGAAACCCAAAACACGGATTTAGAAAACCCCGACATCGGATAAATGTGTGATTTGTGAGGGTATTGTGGAATCTGGAGTAATCCGGGGGCATTAGAAATTAAATTGCAAACACAGGGAGTCGTGCAGGCACCTAGGAAGCTACCACAGAGACCCGAGACCCCAACTCCAACTTTTGGCCGCAGATTAATCCATTATGGCCGCAATTTGCGGCCA
Organism: Agapanthus africanus; assembly: GCA_030015575.1. NCBI lineage: Eukaryota > Viridiplantae > Streptophyta > Magnoliopsida > Asparagales > Amaryllidaceae > Agapanthus > Agapanthus africanus. The sequence continues at coordinate 162,406,681 of CM057348.1, forward strand.
GAGCAGGGAATTAGGCCCCCAGGCTTGGTCCATGGCTCATTTTTCAATAAATTTGACCCTTCCTGTATGCAGAATTGACCAATTTGGCCAAGGGTAAAATCTGGGACCATTTCCATGAGTTGGTGCATTGTTTTATGACTTCGTTTTGACTTGATTTTGGTATTTGGTATTGTGTTTCCGTCGTGTGGTGTTTAGACGTCCACGACCAGGGTTTTTAGTCGTATTTTGCACGCAAAGCTATAGGTTTGGACCTATGAGCGAAACGTGTACCGTTTTGGTTTTCCGCCTTGATTTTAATACGTATTGCGATTGTTTATCATTGTAGGTACCTTCGCGTGGATTCCGAGGCGACGGAGCGTGGCTTCATCGATTTCGGCGAGCGAAGACCTGGTGAGTGGATCTATATCCACTGGGGAAGTCGGGTGGATGGCGTATAGCACCCCTGCAAAGTTTTGGTGGATACCGATTATAGAATATGGTTAGGAAACCTAGATTAGGAAACTAGGGTTAGAAGAGGTATCTACGAAACCATATTAGGAACTAGAGAATAGTTTAGAAGTGATATATTACTACTATCATAGGATGGAGTTTAGCGATATTGCCGTTTAGGGTACTGTAGGACTAGATAGTCGAGGTAGATGCGTCATCCGAACCATACCTTTCTCTAAACCGAAGAGTCGTATGTATCTTTTAAAAATATACCTTGAGGGATGTTACGGATTTTCAAATGATATCTTTTTCTTAAAACACCGTACCCCTATTTTCAAAACTACGATTCTCTTCTTTAAAAAAATCTGATTGTATGGTTCGGGTGTGTATGTTAAATTAGATACCTATACTTATAGCAGAGATAGAATGTTTAGGTAAACTCGGCTTGATATGAGTTATAAATGCGATGAAGGAATAAAAGATGATGTGATGATATGATGATATGGTGATATGATGTTATGTTGGTATACGGATGCGAGTCGATCGAGATGACTTATACCCTGCCGGTCCCCTGATATGAGATTATTGCGGATGTGACCTGGGACATAGGTATATAGTTATATATAGAATGTTGTGAAACATGGATGATAGGCCGTATGTGATATTAGGCTGTACCCTCATTTGTCGTATAGGATGATAGGATCCCTATTGGTTTAATGCCGCCGCACGATGATTTTCCGTGCGTGATGAGTTTGACTTGATATTGATCCATACCCTTGACTAGAGGATGCCGTACGATGGATTATACCGTACGTGATGCTGTGATGCTAGATGCCAATTGATAGATTCACCGACTCGATCATGTTAGATACGTATACCCGTCAGCATTTGCATATGATTTACCTTATACTGCATTCATATTATTTCCATTGCATTGCTTATACCTGTGCTAGTACACTTGCACCATTATAGATGATGCGTATGTTACACGTACACATATTTGCTGGCTCACACACTTCATCATCGATAATTACCATGTCACTACACAGTAGGGTTGCTGCATCATGACATATACATATTGTACCTAAATAGATAACTGATTTTATTCGATAAAATGGGAACCGCATGTTATACTTTAAAAACTGGAATCATTTTAAAAGAGCGGTTTTCCCCTTAATATGTCATAACACTGTCAATGTTGCATGATACACGGATATGCTCGCATTTCTTCTTATATGTCGCACACATCATGCTCTATTATTTTACGCATTGAGATATCCTGTTTCCATGAGATTTCTGGATTTGAGAACCGTGGATATTTCAAAAGAGATTATGTGTTGATTTAAAAACCCGGTTTCTCTTGATATGATATTTCAGTGCGTCCACCATGTGTTTTCTCGGTTCTGAGAGCGACATGTGAAACCCGATTCGAGGAGGCGGATGATGCCGATTGCGGGTACATGGTGGACCCGGTATGGTACCCCGGGGCAAGAAAGGGATGCTGTGTATACAGACGGTGAGCCTGGCAGAGGGACTACTACCTACCGGTGATAGTATTTGAACTCGGCGGATATCCGGAGGATACCGACCGGAGTTGAGAGACGATATGGGTCGATCCGGACTGACGGAGCCCGTGGGCTGATCCGGACTGACGGAGCCCGATATAGGAGGATTTATGTGCTGATGCTGGGCACGGTTTTCATGATGTTTTCGAGTGTCGATGCTAGGCACTCAGGTTCCATGATTTTGATGTGTCGGTAGGGACACCGTTGATATATATATCCTCATACTTTCATGGACACTCCTTTATGATATTTACGTGTATACATACCTTGATTATGGTTGGACGAGATCCATATACATGCTTTGATTATTACTGTTGGATGTTATCCGCATGCATATAGGTATTGACTACCTTGTTGGCACATATACCGACCCGGTCACCCTAGATATCATAGTATTACCTTTATGATATAGTTGATCTAGGAATCGTTGTTTATTCGATTTCTATCTATTGATATTTTTCTACCCACGAGTTGGAAACTCACCCCCGTTGTGCCACAGTTCTTGCAGGTTGACCGCTTGGATCAGTAGCGGCTTCGCTGGCACACAGTTGCATTCGGGTGTTTTACATTGGTAGGTGGGATATTTGTATCATTCCCACTCTTGTATCTATATTTCATATTGTATTTAGTTAACTCTATCAATCAAAAGTTTTAATTGTATAAGTGATGAGACTTAGTGAGACTTGTAGTTGCGAGATTTGAGCGATGGGTTTTATATTCACTTTTGGGGTTATATTTGCTCATTTCTTTATCTTTTTGTGGTGAACTTCGCCGTTGGGCATCGTATACTTATTTATACTGTATTGCGTGGTTGTGATCCGCCGTTTGGCGAAGAGCTAGCTCCCGCTTGGGGATGCCATTATTTTTATTATGTATTTGTGGTTTTGGATCAAAATATACAAAAGAGGTGCTGCCAAAATTTTTAAAAGACGAAACATGTTTTCAAACTAGTAAATTTCACTTGCATCATTCATATTTCTTTTCCATGCGATTAAGCACACTTGATTTCATTATACCTTTATTTCAAAAACTCCACCTCCTTTATTTTTCTTAAAAGGTTTAGATTTCTAGGTTTCAGCTTACTTGAATTCCGTTACGCTTTTAGACGTTGCGTGATTCAAGTGCTGGTCATGAGCTAATATTTCGAGTCGTGACAGCCGAGGAGGCCGGGACTTCGATGGCTGGCCCGGGAAGAATCTCCGCATCATCTTGCGGGATAAGCATTGTAGTTCCTGCGATAAGATAAAGAAGGGGTCAGATTGTCCATAAGAGAGGAGAATGAAGATGCAATGAGCCGAGACATACCAATGCCCAACAAAGCGCGATTCCTCTCCTCCTCCTCAAAGGTCTTAAGGGAAGCCGCCAGAGCCTCTTCAGGGGTAAAGCCTATTACAGAAGGAAAAATGTCAGTCAAGACATGATAATAAAAATAAAAATAAAATGCAATAACAGAAGTTATGGCTTATACTTACTTGATTGCGTAAGGATGGCCATTTCCGCTTTGTGGCTTGCTGATCGCACAGAAGCTGCAATAGCAGCCTCCAGATCAGTATCTTCCGGCGCTATGAATAGACCTTCATTGGTCCCATATTCGCCCAAGCCCTCTCTATAGGGAGCATGAGGCTCCAAGCTGAGTATAGCGTCTACAGAGAGGATCGACTTCTTCTTCCTCTTCTGCGAGCGAGCTCCAGTCGCAGCCAGCACAAGCTTACGCTTGGTGGGCACTTTAAGGCGACGAGTCCCGCTGTCTGAGCCCACGCCAGACTCAGGGGAAGCTACATTTACCGTTTTCATGGGAGCACATGGCACCGGTAGCTCAGGCATGTCGTGGGGGGCTTCGATCACGGCAGCTTCTCTTAGCGGAGGGGGGACAATGGTCTGTCGCTTCAGGGGGACGTTCCGATCGCCAGCAGGGGGTGAACCTTTGCGGTCGAGCAGCAGTCACTTCTCCTCCCTGATAACGGAGCCCATTGAATGCTGGTACCACGCCACGTTCACATTAAAGACCTTTGGGACACAGCTCGGTTCGCTGATGAAGAAGCTGGACCCTGTGTTCAAGCGCATAAAGTGATGCAGTGCCCTCAGAGTACCCTCTTTAGTGGCAGCGGGTTCTACCAGGAAAGCCTCCAGCGGGACTCCCTAATTGTAACTCAGCTGCTGGGCAAAACAATGTGGGTTGTATCTCATGAATAGCGCCGCATCATTTTTCCTGAATACAAGAAAGCCCGGCCTGAGGGAGTACAAATGAAGAATCTCCCAAGCTTTCAACACGGAGGCCCCGTCTTTAAAAATGTCTCGCAGTGGCAGCACCGCCTTTGAAGTTTCCTGGCCGATGGTTAAGACTTTTTCTATGAAAGACATACCATCTCCAACCGTGCGGGGACGGAGGAGTAAGCCCCTAGCTTCCCGTGGTGACGGACTCACGATGGAGGCGTTAACCAGCCGCATTATCCATGGGAACTTGCATCTGTCATAAAAAGAAGGTCTTTTGTGGATGCCAAAGACCCCAAGCACGTGCAGCTCCATCCATGAAGTGAAGTAATGCATCAGGAAGCTGGCAGGATGCACCCCGGGTTCAGTGGTATCTGCCGCTAAGCTAAGACCGTGATATAGGTGGGCCAATTCGGCGATTCCGATGGCCACTTGTATTCCGGCAACCATGCGATGCGCGGGGTAGAAGACGGAAGGCCTCATGTAACGGGGATGCATAGGAAGCGCAAACCAGCTCAACCAAAGCCCAAGAAACCCAACAAAAAATGCTTCCTCATCAATGCCCGGAGCGGCGATTTCTGACAGAGGGACGATCGCGACGTCAGGAAGGAAGAAACCTTTCTGATCAGCTTCCAGTATCGGCCGACGGTCCAAGCAAAAGACGAAGGGATCATCAAGTTTAGAAAACTTTTCGCTTTGTCGCGACAAAATTTCCGGGCGAAGAAAACGGGCAATGAAGTCCGCAAAGCTGACCCCTTAGCCTCCAGATTCAAGGAAGAGGCTCTCATACATGTTCAACACCTTTATCAGATTCGGGAACTGGTGCTGAATGGCGTTCTTCGGGGTGAGGCCCATCACCACTGGCTTGGTGGCAAAAACATATTCGTCCGAAGGAAGCAGCTCCTCGTAGTGCTCCCCCCTAACTGGTAGACCAGAAATCTCGGCGAATTCTTCCAGGGAATTGGAGGCCTCTCTATCTAATAGAAGGAAGGTATGGGTCGGGATGTTCCACTGCTCTAAAAACGCCTTGATCCACCATGTGGGAGGTGCAGAATACTGGAACAACGAAGCATAGACCGCAGGGTATAAGCCAAGCTTTAGCAGCTGTGATTTCTTCGCCGACAAGATGTACCGGGCCCACTGCAAGCACCCGGCCGGATGACGCGGAGTTAGCCCGATGTTGTAGAGCTGTCCCCAAGGGCGCGACTCGCCCTGACATATGCGCCGCCCTAGGGTATCCAAAGCTGCCGGCAGCTGCACAGGTATAGCGGCAATCGAAGGCTGAAGGAGGCCCTCCGAAGTCCAATTAACCACCTCCACGGCATAGTTCACCGGGGGTGCATCTGCATACGGGATCGCCGAGATAGGCTCCGAAGGCGTCGCACAAGAAAATCTCCGGCGGCCTCTGATAATCTGGTCGTACCATCTACCCCACAAGTGAAGATTTTTGTGTTCCGGGTCATGGTCTTTGATGAGCGGGAGAACCTCCCGGTCCACAGGTGCCTCAGGGAATCCTCCCTCTGAACGGACAAACGGAAACGAAGTGTCGAAAGACATGTCGCCTACGCAAAAAAGGACAAAAACCAACTGTCAGTACTATAATTTAATTTCAATTCTGACACTTGGTACTTTAAAATTTGTACCACACTGCAATGCAGTAGAGAGAGACCAAAGGGGGCCCACAAAATCTAGATGACAATTCATCAATTAATAATTAATAAAACAGCCTCTTCATTTGATGAGACTGTTAATTTAATGAGGAGATCCTCAAGAAAATTCTCATTAAATGAGAGATCCCTCGGGAAAATGAGAAAATCTCCCTTTGAGAGCAATGCTCTATGACAGAGTGACACTTGTCAAGCTCTGATCATGAAAGAATAAAATTCCTCAAGAGCCTGGCTCTGTAAAGATAATGGGAAAAACCCATCAGAAAAAGAAAATTAAAATCAATTTTTTATTATGAATTAAAAATTCTGGAATCTTCAAGATCCATGAACAAACTCTTAAGAGTTCTTCACAAGAGATTAAAAAATCTACATGTTATTAAAAGAGCAGAACTTTGTTCATGGGTTAAGAAATCCTAAGAAAAGATCTCTTTAGATCTATGGTTCAGAAGAGCAAAGCTCTGTTAATGAAACCCTAAAAGGGTTTTTATTAGATCTAAGATCTAAGAAGAGCAAGGCTCTGTTAATGGGTAAAACCCTGGTTTATTAAAAGTTTTAAATTTTACCTAAAATTTTAACAGAGTTTTTACTCTTGAAAAGTTCTTAAACAGGAGAGCAATACTCTGAAGAAGAGATAATTCTCAAAAAGAAGATGAACATCATCTAAAGGACCAAAGATCCTATTTATAGGCATTGAAACGCCTCTTCAATTTCTGAGTTGATCCAAGGGCGCAGATGCTGCCACCGCTGCACTCACGTGTGGGCTACGTGAGCGCAATGGTGGGGGGGCATTTGTTTCCCCCAATCAGAGCAAAACTCTGTTTGAAATTTGAATTTCTAAAATTGAAGCAATGCTTCAGATCCAGCGCGCTAGCGCAGGGTGCGCTGCGCTCTGAGCAGCGCACCACGTGTCAAACATGGGTGCGCCAGCACAGGGTGCGCTGCGCTATGAGCAGCGCACCACGTGCAAAGCACGGGTGCGCCAGCACTGGAATTATAAAATTCCCCACCGTTAAATCAAAAGATCTAATAATAATGATAAATTATTAATTAATCAGAATTAAAATTCTGTTATGGAAAGATTTTCCAATCTTGTTAAAAACAAGAAAATTGCCTTCTGTAAAACAGAAGCCCTAGGATCAAAGATCCAACGGTGGAAAATATCCCCAAATCAATCAGAGAAAGATCTCTTTAACTGATTTAACAAATCAACTTGCCCTATATAAAGGCCCCAAGACTTCAAGTCTGATATAGAGAAACCCCCCTCATGAACTTTGAAAAATTCAAAGAAAGAGAGCAAGCTCTTGAAAAAAGATTATTTCTTCAAGATAAAGATGATGAATGATGAACACAGAGATGAAATCATCTCATAAAAAGAAGAATTATCTTCTTAAAAGATCATAGATCTACAAAGACCAAGGCCTTTCATAAAAAAGATCAAAAGATTTCATCACATAATAAAAGAAGAACATATTCTTCACACAGATCATTGATCTATAAAGACAAAGCCCTTTAAAAAATAAGAACTGTTGTTCTTGAATCTTGAGACAAAGTCTCTTTTAAAAGAACATAAATTTGTTCCCAGATCATAAAATTGATCAAATGCGCTTTGCGCTATTGAACTACGCCTTGCGCTCTTGAACAGCGCTTCTGCGCTTTCTGGACCGGCGCTCAGCGCCAAAATGCGTCACGTGTCAACCACGTATGCAACTTGCGCTTTGCGCTTCTGAAATAGCGCACTGCGCTCATGGGCTGGCGCTCAGCGCCAAGCGCACCACGTGTCACTCACATGTGCGCCACTAAATTGAAAGTGCAATGTGCTCATAAATTAGCGCTTAGCGCTCATAAACTGGCGCAATGCGCCCATCACCTGGCGCTTAGCGCCAAGCACGACACGTGTCCTTCTCGTGTGTGCTATTTAGCAGAAGCTCACTGTGCTCTTTAACTGGCGCAAAGCGCCTGGCACGCCACGTGTTGCGCTGATAGAACCTAAATTGTTCTGATGAATGCTTTGCATTCAATACAAAAAAAAGTGTCAAGATCTAATGCTCAGCATTATTAAAAGGGCCAAACCCAAATAAAGGCTCAATAGCCAGAATAGAAAAAAAAATGTTAAACATTTATTGGACTTAGCCCAATATTGGCCATAAGTTCTCAACTTATATTTAATTGAGCACATCTGCTCATGAATATTTCAACAGATCTTAGTCCCAAATTGGACTGCAGATCTTTCAACCAACTTACACCGGTTCGAGGGTACATCTTTTTACTCCTCTGATATCTGTCGTTGTAATCCTTCAACGTCTTCAGAGAGGTGACGGGTCCCGACAACCACACATTTCACGGACTGTGGGGTCCCTAAACTCATGGACTACGATGTCCTTAAACTTTATAGACTATGACGTCTTTAAACTACGGACTGTGGGGTCCTTAAACTCATGGACTACGATGTCCATAACCTTGACTGTAATGTCTTTAAACTCATGGACTATGATATCCTTAATCTTGGACCACCATGTCCTTAAACTGGTAATCGACCGCAATGTCCTTAAACTAAACAATAGAGCCCAATTTCTCTCTTGTTGGATCTAAACGATCCAGTTAAGTTGATCTTAGTCTAAAATTAGACTAACGTATCCTTAACATACGTTTAAGTTGATCTTAGTCTCAAATGAGGCTAACGTATCCTTAAACCCAACCCCCAAACCCAAATCTAAGAAGATACGGATTTGGACTAATCTACACCCTACGGGCGACAACATAAATTAGTCTCCGTATATAATCCACGGGCAACCAAAACCAAAACAAACACCCACAACACGAAGTGACCATCTGGAGAAGGAGAAAGTCGTTACCGTGATGCGGTAGCGTAATTAACTGCATGGGCTTACGCCTGCAGGGAAGAGCGTCCCTACAATCAAAAACCCCTCAAATGAGGGGGAATCTGACGAAGTCTACTACATCGGCCGCATCTATTTAAACCTTCTATACACGGTGCCATAAATCAACTTGGCATCTTCGGAGAGGTGGACGGATAGCACCAATTAGCATTGCCCTCGAAATTCAGGCCTGACGTACCAATGTCCCAGTCGTGCGTCTTTCAGTGGGGAACAGTCATTTGGTCGGGGCTATGGGGCATGGCTATCTATTAAGTTTACCCGGCGAGTATCCGCGTACGCTACATGATTGCGACGGACTTTTGATCGTATCAAAATCCCGTGGTAATCGATCAAAAGAGACTAAATTGCTAGATTTATAACATTCAAATTAGTTATCTTATAACTACTTTTGGATTCTAAATATTGTATCACATTCCAGAATATCATGACGATGTTTAACGTTTCGATCGAATCAACATACACCCACGTTTTACCCTAAGAGCTCAACACTTGAGCAAAATCAAAACACTCAAAAACCGTGCCACAGTGTCCATAGACCAGCCATAGAAGGAGTCAACCAACGCCTCACCTATGACACCACGGGACTACGGCAAACCCGAAGGTTCAAACGCGGTTCCATGGGCATAGAATTGAGTTAAGGTTATTATGTATTCTAGGGGGTCCATAGGGGTACTTGCACGATTTTATGAGTACAATCAACTTCGGAAAATTACAACACTTAGAAATTTTAGCGGGGTACAAAATGCGGTGTGCAAAGTTCGATCGAACTGCTAAAAATAGTCAAGGTTACCAATACAGTGTTAAATTATACGACTACGAAGCACTACGAATTAGCCCCAGGTCAAACCAATCATCACATGAAAATTGGGCTAAATAAACAATACTAGGAAACCCAAAATGGAGACATGAGAGCACATGAGCAACACGGAGGCCAGAGGAAGCACCAAGGCCGGCCAGGCCGGAATTTGGCCTTATGTGGCCGGTTGAAAACCGATCCCCCACCCCCATATTTCACCCATGTTCATATAATGCTCCAAAGACCATTCTGCACCTGTTTGAAAATTTTTTAAAACACTTTTTTGAAAATTTCCAGAGAGCAAAATAGGGTATTCATAATATCATTTTTCGAAGTGGTTTTCGTTTTCGTAATTGTTATAATACCGTATCTAGAATTCTAGTTTGGCTCTGATACCACCGTTGGGCTTCCCTTGCACCTAGTCTAGGGTTTGGTAGCATCACACATGCCACTTTTAAAATTTTAGAGAGGTGCAAAGCAAGCAAACCATGAATCATGCTAGAATTACTAGGGTTACAAGTTTGTATCATATACAAAGAAGTAAAGAGATAGGGATTACAACCTTTGTAGTTCGTTCCTTCACTTCATAAGCTCCGTGTTGAGGTCCCTTCGCTGCGATCATCATGAACTCCGACTCTCGAGAGGCTCCATGAAGAGAACGATGCACCTTGCTTGAAGGCTTCACAAATCCAAGATGATCTACCTTGAAAAATCTCAAACCCAAGCTCTTGCTTCACTAATCAAGTATTAGCAAAGTAAACACCCTAATCTAAGTGGCTAGAATAGATGAGGATGATGAAGTAGGAATTTTGCTCTCTTTTGTTTTCAATTTCTCACTCATTATCATCACTTATGAAAAAGCTTGTGAAGCTTTTCATCAAGAAGAAGAAGAATGAAGCAAATCCTTTTGTGATGAATAATGAATTATTGTTGTGGTTACAAATCAACCATGGGTTAAGAATGATAGAGTTAACCTTTGTAGAGAATAAACTAGAGGCTAAGGTTTGGGTTGGGTTAATAAATATCAACACAAAATATTAAAGGTCAAAGTCAAAACTTTATGAAGCTTCATGAAAGCTTCATCCAAGCTTAACCCTAATCCAAACCCTAACCATGTTTAAACTCCACAAAACATGTTGTATTTGTAAGCCTAACTTGTTACAATATTATATATCACATATGTAATATATTTTGTAACAAAAGAAAATAATACAATTAACATATATCGCATATATATCAATGTATTATCCCATGAGAAAATGAATCAATAAAGCGAGCTTATATTAGTTAATGTAATGTAATATATCTCATATATAATATACATTAAATTATCGAATCAACACTTGATCCGATAATCCGGCTATACAGCATATAACCGACTAATATAATATGTACCATTTTATTGAATCAACACTTGATCCGATGACCACATATAGCCGGCCGATATCTCATATCGCGAGAATAGAATACAGTATCACATACTCGTATTATGCTCGGTCCCGCACATATCACATATGTGCTCCTACTCCGTTTTGCCTGAACCAGGAAACCTCTTTGTAGGACTCTAAAGAATCGTCAATACGCCGGCAGTAGGTGATGATCATATCAAACACCCACAAGCTGCAAGCAGTCGGCTAAACGTAACAGCTACCCAGGTATTGAGCGATCAGAATATCAAAAAGAAAGCCTGTACATTCTCCTGCGAATCCAATCAGTAACACTCCCGTACAGTCCGGTCTCTTCGTTTGATATGTCGCATATCTCGCCTAGGGGTGGTAAACGTCAGACCCCAGTAGCTTGATAAGTCGTGTCGATATGAGGTCCATAACAGTTTGAGAAACTACAGATAACACTTACCAGTAAATCTCAGCAACCCTGGCCAGGGATTTCCAGTTATAGCCAATCGAACACAGCGCAACATCAACTCCCAACACCGGGAGAGACGAAACCCATCGCTCATTTCCTCCATGTGATTCGGGACTGTAACCAAAAGCCACCGTTTTGCACGCCCTCTTGGATGTGGTAAGGTGGAAATCAAAGCACGGTGGGAATCACACAAGACTCTATGACGATCTCGGGTCTACAAACTAACCTGTGCCAGTGTCACCTGAGAACTGCCATCTGACGTAAGGTATAATACCATCTGGGAGTTCTCGGCGAGTCCGTTCAATGTACCCAGTCTCCACTGAGCACCCGTATACTATCTCTGATGTCAAACACTGATAGATATGGGATCATTCATCGCCCATCTACATGGGTCGAGAAGCATATGCTAGTCTACTCTGGTATATCGATGCTCTGTCTCGATACACCTACGACTAGGAACATTTGAAGGATGTACTTAGCGACTACACCGTCCCCACTAGTATGATCTGCATCATAGTCCTGGTAGTCAAGTACATATCCTAAGGGCTTTATCAACATGTAACATAGAGACAATTAGAGTACATGTTAAGATAAAGAGCAACCAGATAGCATACTATCATGTCGAGCAAGAAAGTCCTCCATATATATGTCCAAGCATCCACTACAATATACATCGTATGTACAGTAATGGCCTCTAGGGCATACATATCACTAACACTAACTCCACCTGTATTCTTCTTTGACTTGGAAAATTTTGAGAATTTTTGACAATAGATTTCAGAATGAAGAGGGCTAGCGGATAATGTTGTTTTTATAGGGTAAAATTAGGGTTTTGAGAGTTGAAGAGAGAGTTTAAATGTATTAAAATTTGGATTAATGGGTGATTTTACGTTCTCTGTTAATTTACAGAGAAAGCAAACAGTATAGGAGTATTGGGGTAGGCCAAAAGACTAGTGTGCAGGGTTTGGGGACATTACCTACGGTTGAGCCCGGCGCCGCCGGCTCAAGTGAGGATCTCGCCGGTCATCAGAGGGCTTTGGATTCTGGGATTCATGCCATGTGTCTAGGTCGGTTCATATAACAATCGGCACATGTTTATTTTATCTGACTTTTCGGTTTTACGTGTATTGCCCATGTAAAATTTTGGGCTTCCAAAAAGTTTAAAATAAAAATCAATAAAAATATATGTGGCTGATGGGATTCGAACACAGGGGCTACTTCACAGCAGTGCAAGGCTTTACCAGTGAGCTACAAGCTATTTCTTGTTGTTTTCAAACAAAAATAATACTTAAGTATACTCAGGCTTACAAACTACTTTCTGTACTTTTAAAAGAAAATTTTGTACAGAAAATTCAGGGTCGTTACATTCTACCCTTCTTATAAAAATTTCGTCCTTGAAATTTATAGAAGGAAGTTGTAACAAATTTAAGAAAATTTTGATGACAGCGATGGTGAAAAAACTACTGAAAGGGTATGAAAAATATTTGAAAGAACGAAAGGATGCAAGGGTTTTGAAAAGTTTGAAGGGAATTACCAGTGTTACCTTGACCTTTCCACAGCCGCTAAATTGGAAGCCTGTCGCCTGGGTACATTTCTCTTAGCTGAAGGCACATTCCTTCATCCTTGGGGCATGTTTCGCTGCCTTTGAAGAATGTTCCTCATTGCCTGGTGGAACTGACGAAGAGGCTGTGCAGGAGGTCCATGAGGAGGTGGAGCTGGGAGAGCAAGGCGAGGAGAAGGTGCCTGAATAGATGGCCGCTGCGGGAAATTGATGCGTACTGGAACTAGGTTGCGTCTATGAGGACATGTCCCAATATCGTGAGTGGATGCGCCACAAACTAAGTACAGGCCGTTTGCGCGTTTGCAATCTTTCAACAGGTGTCCATCCCTCTTGCAGTAGTAGCAAAAGTCTGGATTTGGCCGGTTAAATGTTACTTCCGGTCTCTTGGGTGCAACAGTTGGTATTGAAGAGGCTCCTCCCGCTATCTGAGTAGAAGGGCGCTTCACACCGGCAGATTGAGGTCTGCCTTTCTTCTTCACTACTGCCTCATATCCTCGGGCAGCCTTTAGAGCTAAGTCATGGGTTGGGAAATCCCCTGTAGCTAGAGCAACTTGAATCTCCTGGTCCAACCCTTGCTGAAATCGTCTAGCCCTGATCTCAGCAGTCCGTATGGGATGTGCCGTGAACCAGCTCAGCATGGTGAATTCAGTATCATACTCATCCACAGATTTTCTCCACATAGAACCTTGTTGCATGTGAATGAATTGCTGCTCCATGTCAAAACGGGCAGTCACGGGAAAATATTTTGCGTCGAACATATCGCGAAAAGTCTTCCATTCGATCGGTTGGGTAAGTCAGCCCTCTTCAGCCTTCCACCATACTCTGGCATTGTCAGTTAGTTGCAGCTACACAACTCTTACCCAAGCAATCTCTGGCACTTGTGCTGCTGCCAGATCATCCTCAATCGACTGAGCCCATTCTTTAGCTTGTAGGGGGCTCCCTTTCCCTGAAAAGTGCTTCGGGTGCAAAGCCCGGAATTGCTTCACTCCGGGTGCCATAGTTTCTGGGTGGTGCAATAGGATAGCAGTCTGCTGCTACTGTCCCTCCAAGAGGCTCTGGATTGCCTCAAGCAATACCATCTGCTCATTGATAGGAGTTGCTATGGTAGGTGTAAGTGGAAGTGGTGGCGGGGTGGTGCCAATCACGTTGGTGCTAGTGTTGTTCGGAGAATCCATAATCTTTAAAGAAAAATAGGGTTAGGATAGATTCAAGGAATTTAAAATGTAAAGAATGTTTTTAGTTGTTGATTCATATAATTCTTGTGGTATATTGTTTAGGTTTTCATGCAGAACTGACCTACATGGGCCGCCAACAAAACCTGTCACGCCCCGCTTCCTAATGTACGGGAAAGAGGACGTGGCAAGACCGCGCCATATTTACTCAGAAGTAAACAAGTTAAGCGTAAATAAACAATATAAAAATAAAGTACAAGAATGATAAGAGACATAATGAAACAACAATTTTTATTTATATTCATTCCTTACATACAACTAGAAAATAAAATACAATTATGGAAAGCTATACCTAAACAATGGCATATGAATTGAAAAGAAAATTAAGTATAAGTAAGAACTAGAACTCGGGCTCCTCAGCAAACTGCTCTAAATCTTTTTGACTGGGCTTGATCTCCTGAGAGTCTGGTCCTCCTAAAAACATTCCAAAGAAAGAAGAAATAGGAACGTCGTCATCGAACTAGCGCTCGATAAGTCCCAAGAGGTAGAATAGGAATAGACAAGTAAAAGAATAGAATAGTTAACTTATATATTTGTTATGCTAACGTAGTTATTTGTAATTTGGTACAGAATATATCAGTGTATATGAGAGAAGTCCAACTTTCCCCGTGGACTAAGCTAACCCATAGTACAAGGCCCCGCCAATACCCACGAAACAACGGCAATGGATGTTTATCTACGTCTTTTAGTAACTATCTCGTGCCACTTTTAACACATTCCGTACCAGTCTACCCCTTTAAAACCCTGTAATGTATATTATATTGCTTGTAAATATAAGACTTGCCAAGACCATAGTATAAATTGTTCATGTATACAGATCAGGATATAAACAGATAGTCATGTAGTCAAGTTCAAGATATAACCATGGTTTGGTCAGGTCAAGTCATGTTGCATGTATTGTTCGGTATTCATGTTCAAGTGTTCATGTTTGATATATTGGATTCAGATTGAATTGGAGTTATAGTTGGATTCATGTTTGGATTGTAAACAGATTAGACTAAGACTCAAATTGAGTCAGACACTTAAACAGATTTGGATCCTAAATTAGGTTTAGGAGTTATCGGTAACTGCTGCACATGGACCGCAAGATTTGTGACTTTTTCAAAACCAATTATCATTGATAACCCCGTTTTATTTTTCTACCTTGAATAGGTAAGCACCCACTTTCTTCGGCTCTCTAAGGCTCAAGAGAATTGGTCCCGCTTAAACATATATTTACTAGGGTCCTAAATATAAATTAATATAACTTGAGGGGTTTTATGAAAAATATTTTTAGTATACTTTCAAAATAAATCTCAAGTATTTAATTATCGTATTTAGGGTTTTCATGGATGTAATTTTTTTTAAAAGTGAGGTATTCTAATAAATACCTAGCTTGAATAATACATTGTATTTTAGTGTAAACTTGACTTGAATGGATTCTTGATGGTATTTTTATGAAACTTGTGATTCTCTTATTTTGTTTAGAAAAACATAAAATTTATTATATATCTAAAATAGATGGTTTGATAATATTTATATATAAAATTTATTTATTAAATAGAAAATCACGTTTTTCTTAAAAATTGCATTAAAAATTCCATCGAGATCGTATGCATCGTGAGGAGGTCTGCATCTCGCTCTACTAGTCCCGAGAATATGCGATAACCCGTACCAACTCGATCGGGTTCCCCAAAGTATGTTGTAGAGGTATAATTGCAAGGAATTTAAATAACACAATTTAAAGAATACGGGTTTTGACAGTTTATGGTATTTTGATGTAAAAGTCGTATTTGCTACAAAATTGTTGCTCAAGAGAATCGTACTATGTTAAAATGCATGTTTGTGAGAGGTAGGTCATTACCTCGTGAGATTTTTCTAAAGGTAATATAAGCGAGAATGATTAAACGATGTCATATGTAATTTCATGGTATTTATGCGTAAAAGCTTAATAAAAGTTGTTTTACATGGAGTTTTAAAATTAAACTTGTTTCTAAATATTAGTTAATTTTTAACAAGCAAGATGTAATGATATGATCAAGTGGTTCTTAAGAGGAAATTGAAATTTAAAAGAGAATAGAATTAAAGGTCGGTAAACTCCACTTACCGATGTGATTTAAAAAGAGATCATTTTAAGTTAAGAAGAGAAGAAGAGAAGTGGGAATTACTAGCTTAGAGAAAAGAGAGGAGGTTTAGGAAAAGATTGGTAGCTTTGTGGTGTCGCGGGGTCACCAGAATCGTCTCGAATCCTGGCCGGAACTTGACCTAGTGCTAACTCCACTTGTACTCTTCTTTGACTTGGAAAATTTTGAGAATTTTTGACAATAAATTTCAGAATGAAGAGGGCTAGGAGATGATGTTGTACTTATAGGGTGAAATTAAGGTTTTGAGAGTTGAAGAGAGAGTTTAAATGCATTAAAATTTGGATTAATAGGTGAGTTTAAGTTCTATGTTAATTTACAGAGAAATCAAACAGTATAGGAATAGTAGGGATAGGTCAAAAGACTAGTGTGTAGGGTTTGGGGGCATTACCTACGGTTGAGCTCGGCGTCGCCAACTGAAGATCTCACCGGCCATCATAAGGCTTTGGGTTCTGGGATTTGTACTACGTGTCTAGGTCGGTTCATATAACATTCAGCACATGTTTATTTTATCTGACTTTTCAGTTTTACGTGTATTACACGTGTAAACTTTTGGGCTTCCAAATAGTTTAAAATAAAAATTAGTAAAAAAATATGTGGCTGATGGGATTCGAACACAAGGGATATGTCACAGCAATGTAAGGCTTTGCCAATGAGCTACAAGCTATTTCTTGTTATTTTCAAACAAAAATAATACTTATGTATACTTAGACTTGCAAACTCCTTCCTGTACTTTTAAAAGAAAATTTTGTACAGAAAATTTATGGTCGTTACAACGGGCAAACTCATCCAGATCTCTACTAAGCCAATCTGTGACAATCTCCATACAGTCTGATCTCTTCGTCTAAGGGTATCGCATATCGGGTCTAGGGGTGGATAAAGTCATACCCCTAATAACACGATATTTCATATCGGTGTGAAGCCCATCACCTACTGAAAAATTACTGATCCAAATCTGTAATTCTCATCCATCTTGGCAAAGGATTTCTGGTGATGGCCACCCATGCACAGCGCGACATCAACCCCAAATACCGGCAGAGACGAATCCCCGACGATTCGCTCAATGCCTCCATATGGCTCGGGACTGTACCATACTAAAACCTATTTGCACGACTCCTTTGAGCTGTGGTAGGGTAGTAATCAAAGTACAGTGGGAAATCACACGGACAAATGACGATCTCAAGTTGAAGGACTAACCTGCACTCATGTCACCTGAGAACTGCTATCTGACAATAG
This sequence comes from Agapanthus africanus, assembly GCA_030015575.1. Lineage (NCBI taxonomy): Eukaryota > Viridiplantae > Streptophyta > Magnoliopsida > Asparagales > Amaryllidaceae > Agapanthus > Agapanthus africanus. Next base: position 162,424,261 of record CM057348.1, read on the forward strand.
GTATAATAGCATTTAGCATGTTCCCAGCGAGTCCGTCCAGTGTACTCACCCAAGTGAGCACCTGTATACGATCATAGGTGCGAAAGACCAATGGATGTGGGACCAACCATCGCCTCTCATCGGGATCTAGAAATGTATACACCAGTCTACTCCGGAATATCGATGCCCAGTCTCGATACTCCCATGAGTAGGGACATTTAAGGATGTGCCTATGGACTACTTAGCCCCCACATGTATGATCGCCATAATAACGCTGGTAGTCAAGCAAGAATCCTATGGACACTATCAACATGTAATAGTGATTTGTAATACCACATAATGCATGTACATGATGATAAAAACAAATTAGACAGCATACTATCATTTTGAGTAAGACTGTTCTACCCGTATAGGTCATCCCTCAATCATCACAATCGCGCATCTGCGATTACAATAATTGACTTGAGGGCACTATATCCAACAATCTCCCACTTGCACTTAAGGCTAATTATTGCGGTGTCGCATACTCACAGCCCGTGTGATACCGAATACCCAACTTCTCTACTAATCAGTCTCGCAAAGCATGTTTGTCAAACTATTGTGTTCGAGAAATAGACTCAGTGAGTAGATCCGCTCCAATGTTTCTATCTTTATCTCTCTATATCTCAACTTCGCGGAGAAAGACTATCTCCCGAAACTAGCGATATATGTCTTAAAATTTGTCTGGATATCTGATGGGACCCAGTTCATGAATGAACTCCAAATCCAACAAATTTCTTAGACCGTATCTTTCACTAAATTTAATTAGTATTCTGCGCCATGCCTTTCTCAGTATTCGCTTACTCCACCTGTCCAACATACTGCCCCTCAAAAGAGAGAAAACTATTAACCCTGACAGCCTGTCACGACCCAATTTAGGAACACGACCGGCACTTAAATCACGCAACGTCTAAAAGCGTGACGTAACTCAAGTAAGCCAACAACCCAGAAATCTAAACCATAAAAAGATAGAAAGATATAACATTTAAAACATTTGCTAAAACATTTGAAAATCTTAAGCGATAAAATTTTAACTTAATTTATTTTCTTGAAAATTTCGGTATCATCTCCTTTGTAAAAACTAGCCCCAAACGGGTACAAGCATAGAATAAATATAAAGCATCCCAAACGGGAGCAACTCACGCCAAAAAGGCCGAAACACAACCACAATAAGTATATACATATATATATATATATACGACGCCATAGCGAAGTAAGCAATAAAGAAGTGAAACAATGTCACAACATAAATAAAATACCGGCTTATATGAGCTCGACACCCAAAGTCACCAAAATATACAATATCGATCCTCACAAACTCGTCTCTAAGTCAATATACATGAAAGTGGTGGATGGAGAGTACTAGATACAATAAGATATACAATGAGATCATACGGATAACCGCAAAACCACCCACCTATCCAAAATCACGACAAACAGCAGCGGTATCTATAGAAGTAGATGAAATGAGAAGCTCTGCCGCAACTATACTGAGGGTCAAGCCTGTAAACACTGTGGCACAATGGGGGTGAGTTTCCAACTCGTGAATAGTAAATAACATCATACAGATAATCGCAAGTATGCATGAAAATCGATAATCTGAAATATGCAATCTGATGGCATAAATATTAACAATACAGATATGCAGTAAAATCATGATCAAGGTACACCACTAGGGTACAACAACTATATGAAACAATGCATGTCTAATAAATCCTGAGTATGGGATAACACATAAAATCTCATATATGAATCATCATCATGGAAACTCGATGTCCATCAACGACACCCTAAATCCCAATATCTCAGGTGCCGTTACACTGATCGGCCCTTATATCCGTTACATCATGAAACCTGAGTGTCCAACATCGACACTCAAAACATCATGAAACCTGTGTCCAACATCGATACGTAAATACTCATATCTCAGGCGCCGTATGCTTAGATCGGCCCTCATATCTATCTCATCTCAGGCGCCGCATACTCAGATCGGCCCTCATCCATCTCATATCATAACTCCAAGACGGTATCCTCCAGATCTCCGCCGAGTTCTATGAAATCACCGGTAGGTAGTACTCCCTCTGCCAGGCTCATCGTCTACTGCACAACATACTTTTCTTGCCCCGGGGTACCATACCGGGTCTACCACGTACCCGCAAACGGCTCATCCAGCTCCTCAAATCGGGTATCACATAGCTCAGAACCGAGAAAACTCATGGTGGACGTCTCGAAATATCATATCAAGAGAAACCGCGTTTTAAAGCAACATGTAATTCTTTATGAAATATATTCGCGCTTCTCAAATCTAGAAATCGCATAAAATCGGCACATCAATAAATATGTCCATGAAATACAATGCATGCAACATGGAACAGTGATGTGAGCATATCAAAGGAAAACCGCTCTTCTAAATATATCAAGTTTTTAAAGGTATCTTGCGGTTTCCCAATTTCACGAAATTGAAGTGCAACATCTTTTGAAAGTAACGGGTGACTATAACAATGTATGTATGTATGATGCAGTTCATATGCGCAATAGAACAAGATTTAACATCGAACTATTAGTGATCAAGAAAGTAGTACAATAAGTTATACAAGGTAATTTCTATAGTGTGCGTGTCATGTCAATTTCTAATGGTGTGTGTGTGGCATACAGTTTGGTGCTCATGCAACATGAACCGTTAGTAGTAATGCTGTGTCTCATTAATACTATGTCCATATACAACAGGAAATAGGGTATGCAACAATGGTACTTATGCACAACCGATGTATACTTATAAATAACAGTCATGTCACTGAATCCAACCCTCGACGCATAACGCCATACGGGCGATTCATCCGTAGATATTAAATCTACTTACCGATGATCTCGAACTAGGTAAATCCAACCACCTGCTTTCCTTTCCTTGTAGCGTCTGATGTCCCCGCAATCGATCCTATATCACATGACAACAGAACAAGCGCAAATTAGAAATCTTCCGATAACACATGCAAACAACGCTTAAACCAACGCACCGACTCCCACAAGCTATCAAGTGTTAGCTTAGTGGCGAACGTGTGTAGCGACACCCTAAACCAACCCAAGTGCAGCAAGCTACACAAAGTACAAAAACCGTGTCGGATATCCGTATCGCGTGTTGCCGAAACACTAGAAACTAGAAAAGTGGTTACAGATTTTGACTGCAGACAATATAGGAAAATCAACCAGAACCAAACACTAAGGATAGCCTACAGACAACTACCCAAAAAAACACAACTTCCCAGGCCTCTAAAAATCCGGCGGCGCCGGCCGTTTCCCTCATTCTCGCCGGGCCGACTAGGAGGGGTGGGGTCCGGGTTTCAGGTGCACACTCAGGGCTTCTAACACTATACTACTGTATTGCTAGATTTTACAGTAGACTAACTTAGTGATAGCAGATCACAGAGACACCAAAACATACACAAAAATACGATATTAACACTAATATAAAACATTAATGTATTTAACTGAAACTATTTTGCAAAACAACTTCCCTATAGCCTAATAAAGAGTCAAAGATCATTACCTCACTAAAACTTGAGAAAAATCCTAGCTTTCCAAGCACCAAGTCATCACAAGCAAGATTAATGAAGGTTTTAGTGAGGTTGATGAAGGTTTATGTTTAGGGTTGTGATGGAAATATTATCAAGTGAAGAATTGTGAATGAGGAGAAGAACAAGAGAATTGAGAGAGTGGGGTGAGAATGAGGGAGGGTGAGGTGAAGAATGAGAGTATATGAGTGTGGGGTAAGTATATGCCTTACACTCACTCTCTCATTAATTATCAACCATGCCTCAAAGTTTTCATCCAAATATTCAACACTTCTCTTCCCTTCTATTCTTTTCTAAAAACCATTAAACCCTTTTTCCTTAAAACTAAAATAGATATAATTGTTTAATATATAACATGGCATGCTAAAAGGAATGGTTAAGTGTGCCATGGCTAATAAAGCATGGTTAACACCTCCTTAACCCTAATTCAACATGCACATGTGTGTGCGAGTGTAAAAATAATTAAATAAATATTAATTAAATAAATAAAATATGAAAATAACTAAATAATTATTAGTTTAATTTCATTAAAACCGCATTAAAGCTTAATTACACTAACCACATTCTAAAGTATTACAATATTCATTAAAACCGCATTAACGCTTAATTACACTAACCGCATTCTGAAGTGTTACATAGCCATTCTGTCATCTAAGTCACCTTGGAAGCCTGAAACGATAGCCGCCTCCTGAAGGAGGCTACCGTTACCATATACCAAGAACATCCACTTATGTTCATAACCGCTTCCCAATGTTTCTCCAGAATTGGATTAATATATATGCTTATTGCATCCAGAGCAAAAGCAATATCTGGTGTGGTACTTGACATTTCATGATTGACTAAATTTCCTAAATAAGTGATGTGTCAATCATGCAAATCTTTCTTCTCATCAGCCTAGAAGATATCTCTTTAGAGAGGGTGACTCTATCATCTGCGGGTACACCACCATACCAGGAGTCGTCCATTCTAAAACACTTTAGAATAGTGTCAACATACCCAATTTGGGACACTTCCCAAATCTAGATCTAAAACCATAGATCTAGTGACTAGAATCCCTGATATTTTATCCAGATCCTATGTGGAAAAATACCTTGTGACAATCACAGTATAACCGATCATAGTATAGGAATTTTAATTCCTATAAGGAGTATGTCATCCAAATACTAGGACATGACTCCCTACTACTTTCTTACCGGGTTCATCTATTGTTCTGATGAAGTCAAACTCTATGACTGTCATATCAAAAATAGACGATCTATCTCTGCTATACTTGCTTTAGTATATAAATAGACATAAGCTATTGGCTTACCACGCTTCCGCTGCTCCCACTGACTACAACAACCTTCTGACAGAGTCATATACACGTGCACTTCCAAAACTAATTTTGAACGACATTACATTCATCCACCTGCCAAATCTCATAGTCTAGGACAGCAGTAGTGGCAAGCTTGGGTCATCAAAAACCTCCATGTCACCGTCTTTGAGGAGACCGAAGTACCTCTTAGGTGGCTGAGGTTACCCACCATATCTGCGGAGTGACTAATGGATTGTTGAATCCAATTGAATCTTTAGGTTCTACTAAATTTTTCAGTAATCGTTTGTGGTTCTGGAATCACTTCCAGTTCTACCATACTCCCACTTGTGTTTTCTAAAAAGAATTCATTTTACTAAAGAGGTGGTGAGTCAAGAACAATATAACTATTGATCCTCCAAATGGTAGAATGTTAACTCTCGTCAAAACCTGGGATAACCCACAAACTGCCATTACTGAAACGTGCCTTCAGTTTATCCAGATTCCGTTTTAAGCATAAGCCGGACTACTCCATATACCTTAACTTCGTTAAGATATGAATCCATTCTATATCTAATATAGAAACAAAAACACTAATTTAATTGGAACCAGATTCAAAATATATGCAGCCGTTTCCAGTGCATATCGACTAAATGAAAGAAAGCCAAGCAGCATTACTCATCAAGGAGCGTACTCACGGATGAGTAACCTGAGAGAGAAGCAAGTTCTCAAATATATTACTTACAACGGAATACCTAACATAAGTATCTACACCTTTGATCACCCCGGGGAATCCTAATACTTGCCACGTATAGTTCTCTACTTTATTCTTATACCTATAACTTCTCAAAATTTAAACCTTGTGATTCAACGAAACGCGTGTCTAAAACCAGAGAAGTCATAAATAAATGGAATATAGTATGGTACCAAACCCTTTGTCCTAATGGACATCGAACAACATACAATACTTTGTATAAGTCCACTGAGTTTATTAACTCAAATCCTGTGCGTCGTAAGTTGAAAACTGTGTTATGGTGAAGCGGAATTACACTGTTGTTGAATGCACCATAAATAACCATCAACTGATATAGGTAAACGTCATAAACATAATTTCAAAAGGTTATATCTCACTTTATAAAATAAAAATACAGATATATCAGTTTGAAATTGGTGCACAACAACGGATATTCAAAACCAAATATTTGCCGTCAAGCAAAACCCAGGTGATTTCCTCAAATATCATCAATTACAAAGAATTCTGATATATTGAGGATCTAATCATCCAATTCTTAATATTCTACTCTCACTCGGCAACTTTAATGCCATACAGATGTGAGAATAAAGTCTGGTAAATATATACCCTGGAGTCAGAATCTAATTGGGAAAGCAGTTTTCAATTAACACCGCACAGTAAGACTGAAACATGAAAATGTTTCGAGGGGTGGCCGGGTATTCCTAGTAATGCCTCTTCCACTATCCAGATTCATGACGGTAGTCGCAATTTTCCTTGACCTCACTGCAATACCTTTATATGTCTTTATTTCTTACCTTCTATACACCATACTTAGGCTAATTGGTTTTCTTCCTTCCTTACGTTTTGACACCTGCCTAAGATTTGGAAGAAGACTATCTAATAAGCGTAATAGATGTACTCTCCTAATACTAGGAGCCCTCACAACCTGAGAGAAGGTAAAGAGAAAATACAACCGAATAATTTATTCAATTTCTCCAGAACCGGAAACCATCCTCGAACTGAAACAACTTTCTTCGAGTTCGTATATAACTATACAATGGCATACCCAAGCAATATGGATCTTCATAGCGATACGGAGTGTTATGGAGAAATGCAAAAGGGAAGTAGGAGTGGCATGGATATATGCGGCTTCGTCGTGAATGATAGTAGTCATAATTTCTTTTGCCCTCACTCTAATCTCTTTATATGTCTTTACTTCTTACCTTTTGTACACCATACCTAGGCTAATTGGTTTTCTTCTTTCCCTACCTTTCGGCACCTGCCTAAATTTTGGAAGAAAACTATCCAATAAGCGTAATAGGTGTACTCTCCTAATACTACGAGCTCTCACAGCCTGAGAGAAGGGAAAAAGAAAAGACAACCGAATAATCCAATTCAATTTCTCCAGAACTGGAAACCATTCTCGAACTGAAACAAGTTTCTTTGAGTTTGTATGTAACTATACGATGGCATACCCAAGCAATATGGATCTTCGTAGTGATACGGAGTGTTCTGGAGAAATGCAAAGGGAAAGTTGTAGCGGCAAGGATATATGCGACTTTTTCGTAAATCATGACAATCCAAAACCAAAGTGTGTAAGAAGGTTTAGTTAACTTGGTTTATGAGTTTTAGTTTAAGGTCAGGTTATGGTCGCTGCCAAAGAGAGAGAGAAAAAAAACACTCAGCGTGCATTCTAACATAAATTAGATTGGTTAATCACTTTATCTAATCAGGATGGCTCCTTCTGTTTTCTCGAATTCTCCTTCAAACCCTAAAAGAAGAATTAGTCAGGATTAATCGCACCCTACAAGTTCGCTTGTCTTTCGGCCAGACCAGTGTTGGTACTTCGGAGAGAGGTGCCCCGTGCTTTCGCACGGACCTAATTAAATAACCTTGTTATCCCAGAGGTGTAGCCCCATTAATACCTTTCTAGACACCTACTTGATTAGCTAATTGCAAAGTGAAAAATTCTCCCGAAGAGTAGCAGATACCCATAGTAGGATCAGGACCCAACTATCATTGTGTGATAATTTTGAAGGAAGCCTACCAAAAATACCACACTCCAAAAGGTATGCAACACTAGCAAGTTTCCTATATATTTGAAACTCCCGATGTGGTTTTTGCCCCGAGCGCTTATAACCTTGACGAAGGCCAAAACATCATAAGTCGCAAGTCAAGTTCAACCCGTCATTATCCAGATTAATTTAGACCCATTCGTACAAGCCCTTGGCGAAGGTCAAAACAGCTGTACGCTTGTCCTAAATTAATGCATCTATCTATGCTACAAATAAGCACCCGCTAGCTACTAAACACTATGCCTTGGTGAAGGTCAAAACACATAGTATGAATACTAGTAGATACCTATCTGAAATGACGGAGGGCTACGGCTGGTTTTTGAAGAAAAACCTTTAACGTAATGAACTTGATATCGTTGAAAGAACCGAATAGTTTTGAGTCGGAGATTTCCGGGTATTTGATTTGACTTCCGCTTTTAAAAACTAGTGGTTTTGAAGAAAACCGAGTAATCTACAGTATCATAAACTTTTGCTCAAGATGTCACTCCCTGTGAAGGGATCTAGGGGGATCTAGGCTCTTGCCTTCTAGAATGTGGTACTGGATGTTCCTAAACGAACACCACTATTCAAAGCAAAAGAATACAACTATAGTTTTTCGAAATTTGTTCCGACAACATCTTTTAGGTTTATTTTCCTTGCATTAATTAAAACTAATGTGGTCCAATCAATTAATCCCTATCACACCAAAAAAGAACGAAAATATAATGTTCGTATATGCCGTCCGCATTCGCCACGGGGCCCCGTCATGCACTGTTAGGTTACTTAACTAACGGCAGAGCGGGGGCTGGACTAGCGCGGATGCAAAACATATACAACATCTACTAGTATATATATAAATATATATAACATTCGTCCCAGGCATGATATAAGCAACATCACAAAAAAGCGATAAGCAACATAGAATAACGGATAATCTAGGATCCCCGGGTTTCATTTGAGCCGCAAATGAGACCCGATGTTCCCCGGTCGTGTGGATAGTATGTGCAATGTATAACCAAGACCCCTACGAGTGCGGCAAGTTACCCATTAATCCCAGAAATGAGGCAGCCCTAATCAACAAAGTGAATGGGCCATTCAGCACTTCACGGAATCCGGTAACTTGAGCACCCCATCGTGGGTCATCCTATACCCCCTACTAGTGCGGCGAATAGCCTGCCAATTCTAAAGTGAGGCCCCCTCAATCTCAACGCCATGAGATGCGAGCCCATTGCCCTTTAGAACCCAGCTACTCGAGCACTTCATCACGGGGTAATCCTAGTACAGAAAAGAAAAACATATATACAAAGGTGACATCGACTTCAACCTGGTCATGCCCTAATAAACGAATATACAAACTGGCGAAAACGGCAGTCCACAAGTCGGACGCTCTCCCCACAATAATGAATATACAAATGAATCAAAACTGTACAACTACCATTGCACTAGAGGCTATCCCACACGACAATCCGAACATTCCATCACAGATATCAACATTACAGCGGTATAAGCAAGTATGTGCAACTCCGTCTAAATGACATGAAGCAAATAGACGAGTTTTGAAAAACACATACACCACTTCACTGATATCAACGATGCAAAATTTCAAGTTTTGAAACTTACCAAGTTGCCCCTAAAGCAAAGACAACACTAAGTGAAATTTGGGGAAATCAAACAAGACCAAAAATACCAATTTACAAAACCCAAGACACTGGATGAAAACGAGGCCCAGAAATGAATAGTAAAAAGGAAGAAACGGGAATTTTGGAGTTTGGCCGACCAAACTTTGAGGGAATGGACTCGTTTTCATCGTGTGTCACATAAATGTTTAGACTAAGTCTCTGCACTTGTTTAAAAAAATTTTAAAGACCAAAAAAATTTCAGAACAGAGAGTGGGTTTTGAAATCGGAATTTTTTGGTTTTGAAACTAATACATCGTCTACTACTAGTTTCAATGTTTGGATGGTTCTGATACCATGTTGGGGTTCCTAGCGCCCTAGCCGTCGACTGCAGCCGTTGCGGAACGAAAAATTTTGGTGTTTAAAACTTGGCGCTAGAAACAACTACCTAGAATCAAAACCTAATATGAAACTAGCAAGCTACAAAGATATTGTCTACTGAGATAGAAGTGTTATACCAAAAGATCCGTGTCCTTCGATCTTCTACCCTCTTCCTTAGCTTCTTGAGGTCTCCTTGATCGAGCTTGACCGCTGGACTTCCTCCGTCGAAGATAATTCACCTGAGGGATGTGGTTCATGGCTTTAGCTCCACACTAAAAATCTAGTGGAGCAAATAAGAACTCTAGATTGCTAATCTAGAGATGTAGTGAGTTGTTCTAAGTGTATATTTATCTCTCTTCCACCCTTGATTCTCAACTCATGAAATGGCAAGGTGGAAGATCAAGAAGAAGGAGGAGGAGCTCAAGAAAGGCTAGTGAGAAGAGATGAGGCAAATGGTGAGAGTGCTTTCATTAAAAACCAACCATCAAAGTGATCATCCAAATGAGAGTATGGTTTTGTATAAAACCATTTTCCAAATAAAATAAAGCAACCATACTTGAATAGTTTGCACAAATGAATCAACACTGTTCAAGCATGGTTCTCACCATTCTCACCTCACTACCTTTACACCTCATTTCCATTTAAATTGATAAATGGATAAACCAAAATGAGGTGTCCACCTTCTAGAATGTTTTCCGTATAAATACGGAATACACTTAACTGTATATGCATACCCGTATTCGTATCAAAATACGAATACCCAAAGACATAGAATAACATAAAGAAAATAATACTAGAATATACATATCGAAATATATATACGTAAATTATTAAATCAATACCTGATTTAATAATCCGGCTCAATCCTAAGCCGGCTAGTATTATCAACCGTCCGATCGAAAGTCCGGGTAACTAGTACAATCATTCGATTGGAACCCTATACGTATTAAAATATGGCTACTACATCATTTCGCCTGAACCAGGGAATCTTTCTGTGTGGGACTCTAAAAACTCGACAGTACGCCGGCAATGAGTTACTGGATAAATCCATAACCACAAGCATGTTAGCGGCACTAGCTGTATGTAACAGCTACCCGAGTACCTGTCGAAAAGGAAAGCCGACGAGCAAACTCAACCAGATCTCTACTAAGCCTATCTATGACAATCTCCGTGCAATCCGGTCTCTTCGTCGAAGAGTATCGCATATCGGGTCTAGAGGGTGGATAAAGTCAGACCCCTAATAACACGATATTTCGTGTCGGTGTGAAGCCCATCACCTGCTGAGAAATTACTTATCCAAATCAGTAATTCTCATCCACCTTGTCCAAGAATTTCTGGTGATGGCCACTCGTGCACAGCGCGACATCAACCCCCAATACTGGGAGAGACGAATCCCCGACGATCCGCTCACTGCCTCCATGTGACTCAGGACTATACCCAACTAAAACTTGTTTGCACAACTCTTTTGAGCCGTGGTAGGGTAGTAATCAAAGTACAGTAGGAACTCACACGAGACAAATGACGATCTCAGGTCGAAGGTTTAACCTGTACTCATTTCACCTGAGAACTGTTATCTGACAATAGGTATAATACCATCTAGTATGTTCCCGATGAGTCCGTCCAGTGTACTCACCCCCAGTGAGCATCTGTATACGATCTTAGGTGCGAAAGACCAATGGTTGTGGGACCAACCATCGCCCCTCATCTGGATCAAGAAACGTATACACCAGTCTACTCCGGAATATCGATGCCCAGTCTCGATACTCCCACGACTAGAGACATTTAAGGATGTGCTTATGGACTACCCAACCCCCACATTTATGATCGCCACCATAACGCTGGTAGTCAAGCAAGAATACTATGGGCTCTATCAACATGTAATAGTGATCTGTAATACCACATAATGCATGTATATGATGATAAAGACAAACTAGATAGTATACTATCATTTTGAGTAAGACTATTCTGCCCGTATAGGTCCTCTCTTAATCATCACAACCGCGTGCCTGCGATTACAATAATTGACTTGAGGGCACTATATCCAACACCGATCACCTCGCCTAGACCGAGACCAATCTCTGAATCACAACATAAAGGCAGGGATGGACGTCTAAATCCCTTGTGTTATGACAGCCAAGCCTGACTTGGTCGGAGGTCGAGATCGGTTCTATTACCATGTTATGAGAGTAGGGATGGACGTCTAAACCTCTCATAGCCATAACCCGATCCGGCCATCGGTGCCCTCGGTCATACCTCAATCGACGTTATATGAGTGTTGGCGCGCCGAAAAGAGGGTCGAGGGGTGTTCCATCATTTGCATGCTCTGCCTTCTGTAGATCTAAAGGAACGTGGATGCATACCTGATCGAGGAGGGCTGGTTGTCTCAAGTCTCGATAGGGCCTCAAAGGAGGTGGTGTTAGTCGCCAGAGTTTAAATTACATTAACTACGATAGGGTGGCTGAAAATCTCTAGAACTAGGAAAATTAATAATCGTTTGATTGAGAGAGAGAGAGAGAGAGAGAGATCTTTTCCTTCGTATTGAACAATTGCTTTTATAGGACTGGGGTTTGTTAGGAACCAGTTCAGAAACCTAAATTCTCCTCGATTTGAGTATTGATTGCGCTCTTCCTTGATGCTTAAGTCATGCAATTCTTGATTTTATGTCTTATCGGTCCTTAACCAAAGATATATTCCTCTAGTTTAATGCATCCTTGTAAATATTTAATTGACTCGTGCATTCGTTCGCATTGATTGAGAGATCCAATGGCCATGAAAACTATTGTTGGCATCCATTACATTCAATCATGGGCCTCATTAGCTAAATACAAGGCCTAAGTTTAGTAGCCTTTATGCGAAACCATCTCCTTAAGCATTCCAAAAACACAAAAGGGTCAGAACTGTTGGCGGAAATGCCGGTTTAGATGGAATATAGAAACCAAGGGAGAAATGAGAAGAGGATCTTATCGGTGAAAGAATACGTTGCACTAATGTAGAGAAAGCTATTTTATAAGGAATTTGAGAACTACAAAATATACAAGAGCTCTCAAACTCTCAATCTCTCACAAAAGCTCACCATAGGTCACAAGTGCTTGTGTTTACTTGATACACATCTTAAATGATCCCTAAGGTATTTATAGGGATCCAATAAATGGTTCTAGAAAGCTTCTAGAATATCTCTAATATTTCTAGACTATTTCTAGAAGAGGTATAGAGTTGTTCCAAAAACAATCCTAGAAGATGTTGAGAGCCATTCTTAAACAATTTCTAGAAGATCACTAGAACTTCTAGACTTTTTCTAGAATCACTCAAGAACTTGGATTTAGAATCAAGAACTTGGACTTGGGCTTATGTGATTTTCCCCTACAGAAAAAGTACCCATGCTAGCTCTGTTCACAACCCTAAGGGTCATATCACCTGCCTTCAAAACTCTACGGCTTCTCAGTGCCTGCAATGAATTACAGACATGAGATCCTGAATCAGTATCCAATACTCAAGAAGTAGAGTTAATTAACAGACAGTTTTCAATCATAAACACACCTGAAGCCGAAACCACAACTTACTTCGAATCCTGATTCCTGGCTTTCCAAACCCTGCAGTCCTTCTTCCAATGACATTTCTTGTGACAATAGAAGCATTTCTCTTTTGCCACTATCGTCCCCCTAACTTTTGCCTTGCCCTTCCCCTGTACCTTAGCGACACATCCTTTCGGTTTGGTGGGGGGTTTTCTTCTTCTTCCGCTTCAATTTCGTCTTGGATCTAGAGAAAGAAGATTTCCTAATAAGCAGAGTGGATGTCTCCCTGATTTTTTTAGGGTGCCCTCTGCACTCCTCAACATGTTAAGGAGCTCTCGAAGTGTAACTTCCTTCCCTTGAATATTGAAATTCAATATAAACTGGGCATAGGTAGAGGGAAGGGTCTGTAAAATCAATTTAGTGTATAACTCATCTCCAACGTGGTCTCAAAGTCCGCGAGCTCTTCAATGTAGCTGATCATCTGAAAGATGTGTTATCCTACAGATGACCCGATAGCCAACCTCGCCTGAAATAGTTTCTTCGAGGTCACGTATCTTGCGATACGAGATTACTCTCTATATAAATTCTTGGTATAGAGGAAAATGGAAGAAAGGTCTATCTTCTCGTGCCGTCTCTGGTGTTCATTATCCATAGAGGCTAGCATGAGGCACTTAGCTTACGCACACTCTATTTCCCATGTGTTACGGATCTCAATATCCGAGACGGTGGAATCTATACCTGGGACGGCGAGGGCTTTAGTAGTAAGGAAGTAACCCATCTTATCATAAGTAATGGCCATTTGGACATTCCTTAGCCAATCTTTATAATTTGGCCCCGTCAATACATTTTTATGTAATAGTAACTTAAGTCCGGTCATCTTGGTCGCTGCAATTAGGAGAGAGAGAAGAAATATTCAGCATGATATTCTTGCAAGTTTAGACTGGTTTTTAGTTTATCTAAACAGGACGGCTCCCACTGTTTTCTCTAATCCTCCTTCAAACCATAAAAGAAGAATTAGTCAAGATTAATCGTACCCTACAATTCTTGTTTTACCCTTTTGGCCAGGCTAGTGTTCGTACTTCGAGAGAGGTTTTACAACGCTTTCATGAATTTCCTTAATTAAATAACCTCTTTTTCCTAGAGGCGTAGCCCTACTAATACCTTTCTAGACACCTACTTGGTTTATGGTATTGATCGTAAAGTGAAAAACTCTCCGAAGAGTAATAATAATTAATCACAGTGAGATCGGGATGCAACTATCATTGTGTGATAACTTTGAAGAAATCCTACCAAAATCATCACACTCCAGATGGTATGCAAAACTAGAAAGTTTTCTTTTCTTTTGAAACTACCCATGTGGATTTTTGCCCCAAACGCTTATGACCTTGACGAAAGCCAAAATATCATAAGATGCAAGTAAAGTTCTACCCATCATTGCCCAGGCTAATTTAGACCCATTCATACAAACCCTTAACGAAGGCCAAAATAACTGTACGTCTGTCCTAGATTAACGCATCTATCTATACTACAAATGAATACCCAATAGCTACCAATCACTATGCCTTGGCGATGGTCAAAATTCATAGCTTGAATACTATAGGATACCCATCTGAAATGATAGAGGGCTACAGTTGGTTTTGGCGAAAACCGTGAACGTAATGAACTTGATATAGTCGAAGGAACCTGGTAGCTTTTAAAAGGAGTGATTTAGGCTCCGCATTTAAAAGTTCTTTTTAAAGAAAACCGAATGGTTTTTAAATTTTTCCAACGATTTAAAATTTTGGTTTGTTTTCTTTGCACTAATCAAAATTAATGTGGTCCCATCATTTAAGCCCATCATTATAGAAGAAACAAAAATAGAACATATGCTTATACCATTCGAATTCACTGGAGGCCCGGGGCCTTCACCGTAAGGTTACTTAAGTTATGGCTGGGCGGGGTAGGGCTAACGCGAGTGCAAAACATAAGCAAATTTTATTATACATAATCTATATATAGCCATTCGTCTCACGCGATAATAGTCATCACAGATCTCATATCACAGCAGAAGCAACACAGATGAATATATTGGATATACTAAAATTTCCGTGTTTCGTTTTAGCCTAGAACGAAAAACGGATTTCACGGTCATGATGAATATCCAAACCCTCACCCTAGACCCCTGCGGGTGCAGTAAACTATCCACCAAATCCCCGAAGTGAAGCAATCTCCCTCAATGAAATGAGTAGGCCACTCGGCACTTTAAGAACCTGGTAGTTTGTGCACCCCACCTTGGGTTTTTCCTAAGTGCAAGAAAGTAAATGAATAATACAACGGTGGCTACAAGCTCAACCCGGCGTGCCCCATAAAAGAATATTACATCACTTTACAAATACACGAATGAAAGAAAAGAACACCCTTCTCACATCCACTGGTCATTCAATCATGACGATCCAATATTTCATATCCATAAACCGTGACAACTAGATACTAGATATGTACAACCCCTACTAATCGACGTATAGCAATTAATCGACATTTAGAAACACATATACAAAAGAAAAATGAATAAACGATGCTAAAATCTTGACTTCGTAACATTCCGTGAAGCCCGAATACAAAGTAACACTATACGAAATCTAGGCCAAAATTGCGTATCACAAAAATTCAAATTCCAAGTGACCAAACCACTGTTCAAAGCACGATACCAAACTCCATAGTAAGACCGCAAATTGTCGGAATTTGGAATATTTTTGCGGCCAAAAATTGGAGTTTTGGTCTCGTGTTTCTACAGTGGTATTCTAATATCATATACTTGTCTCTGCAATACGCAAAATAATTTTCAGAGACCAAAAAAATTTTGACAGAAACTTGGATTTGAGATTTTCGTTACGGAACTATTTTGGTTTCGAAACTTTAAATTTCGTCTATTCCATTAGTTAAGTGTTTGGGTAGGCTCTGATACTTGTGTAAGTGCATGGTGCTCCTTACCGTGACTGAATCAAAAACTTTAAAAAAAACTTGTGCACAATACACTAAAACCCTAGAATACAAGCCCAAACACTAAACTAAACTACACTAACTAGAGTTTGAGCTACTAGATTAGTGTAACAACCTTTGTAGACGGTCCTTCAGGTCTTGAATGGTTCACTCCTTAAGCTCCTAGGTATTCGGATCGAGCTCTCGAAGTCGAACTTCCCGCGTCGAAGACGATCCTTTCGAGAATGCCGATTCAAGCGATAGCTTCACCGAAGCAACTAAAGATCGAGTCTTACTAGGACAAGATGCTTAGGAGGGTGTAGTTTATGAAATAAGATGCTCTCTATACTTTCTCAAAACTTAAGTAGAGAAATGAGGAAGAAGAAGATGAAGAGATAGCAACTCAAGAAAATATCCAACACTTGATGAAAATCTATCATCCAAAAAATATCCTCACACTCTCTCTTATCTCTTCAAGCTAGAAACAAATTAATGGGTGGGCTAGTGACTCGTTAGGGTGAGTCACAAGCCCACAAACTTCTTGAAGAAATGAGAAAGAGAGAGAGAGAGAGAGAGAGAGAGTAGAGATAGGCCACCTCATCCAGATACACACACACATATAAATGTGTATATAATCAAGTATACCCTAAAACCCATATTTATAATAAATATGTATACCATATTTCTATCAAAATACGAATACCGTATTTGTACCGAAAATACAAAATGCGCGTATTCATATTTAGAAAGAAATGCATGTATTTGTATCAAAGCACAAATACCCGTATTTATACAAATACACGTATTCGTATAAATACCGTATTCGTGTTAAAATAAAAATATCCAAAAGAGAGCAATATAATACTAGTATCAAAACTGGTTGTCTTTCAAACCTTCTAGTACTACTAAACTGTCTGATTAAAACACGTGTGTAAATGCACGTGTTCAATCGAACACCCAAGCGTATCACTATACGCAAACTACACCATTTCGCTTGAACCGAGAAACCCTCTGTGTGAGACTTTAAAGACTCGACAATACACTGGCAGTGGGTTTAACCATAAGCACGCCAGTGGTACTAGCTGTACGTAATGGCTACCCAGGTATCTGTCGAAAGGAATATCGACAAGAGAACTCGTCCGAACCCTTACTGAGCCTATAGATGATATTCTCCATACAGTCCGGCCTATTTGTCTAAGAGTATCGTATATTGGGCCTATGGTGGTGGTAAACGTCAGACCCCTAATAGCATGACAAGTTGTGTCGGCGTGGAACCCAATACAACCTGAGAAACTACTGGTGTACCTACTAGTAAATCTCACTTGTCCTGGCCATGGAACTTTAGTATTGGCCAACTGTACACAGCGCAATATCGACTCCCAATATCGAGAGAGACGAATCCCTTCTATCCCCTACTGCCTCCAAGTGCTTCGGGACTGCACCCAACTACTACCTGTTTGCACGACTCATTAGAGCCGTAGTAGGGTAGTAATCTAAGTACAATGGAAACACACTCGAGACAAATAGTGATGTCAAGTCAACGGACTAACCTGTACTCATGTCACCGGAGAACTTCTATCCGACAATAGGTATAATACCAACCAGCAATTTCCAGCGAGTCCGTCAAGTGTAACTCATAACTTAATAAGCACATATATACTATCTTTGGTACCGTATACCAATGGCTGCAGGATAGGCCATCTCCCCTGACGGGGATAAGAAATGAATACACTAGTTTACTCTGGAGTATAGATTCTCAGACTTGATAATCCTATGACTAGGGACAAGTTTAAGGATGTGCTTATAGACTACCCAGCCCCCATTAGTGTGACTGCCATCACAACGCCGATAGTCAAGTAAAGATCCTAAAGGCTCTATCAACATGTATTACCGATACGCAAAAAATACATATACACAAGTTAAGATAGATGCAAACCAGATAGGATACTATCATATTGAGCAAGACTGTTATATATCAGTATATATATCCCAAACTTCCAAAATGTAATATACAATAACGTCCTCTAGGGCATATATCACTAACAGTAATCAACAGGTTTTCCAGTCCATATTTCCTCAGGAGTCTTCAAAGCAACCACCGATGATGGTGACCTGTTGATGAGGTAAGCAGCGGTAGTTGAGGCCTCGGCCCAAAACTCATTCGAAAGTCCAGCGGTAATCCGTAAGTATCGCATCTCTTCCAACGGCGTCTGATTCATGCGTTCTGCAACACTATTTGATTATGGATCTACGGGTATGGTGTAGTGGCTTACAACACCCTCAGATTTACGGAAGCTCTTAAATTCATCTGAGGTGTACTCACCACCATTATCGGATCTTACAATCTTCACGAATTTGTCCGTATGATTTTTTACTATACCTTTCCAAAGCTTAAACTGTTGGATATAGTGCCCTCAAGGCAATTATCATAGTCGCAGACTGATGATTGTGATGATTGAGGTAGGACCTATACCAATAAAACAGTCTTACTCAAGATGATAGTATGCTATCTGGTTTGTCTTTATCATCATGTTGATAAAGCCTATAGGATTCTTGCCTGACTACCAGCATTATGATGGCGATCATATATGTGGGAGCTGGGGTCTATAAGCACATCCTTAAATGTCCCTAGTCGTGGGAGTATCGAGACCGGGCATCGATACTCCAGTGTAGACTAATGTATACTGATCGAGACCCCGACGAGGGGCGGTGGCCAGGTCTCACAAAACATTGGTGTTAGTTTGTCCACCTAAGATAGTATACAGGTGCTCATTAGGTTATGAGTACACTGGACGGACTCGCCGAGAACCTGCTAGTTGGTATTATACCTATTGTCAGATAGCAGTTCCCTGGTGACATGTGTACAGGTTAGTCTGTCGACCTGAGATCGTCATTTGTCTCGTGTGAGTTCCCACTGTGCTTTGATTACTACCCTACCAAGGCTCAAAAGAGTCGTGCAAACAGGTTTTAGTTGGGTACAGTCCCGAGCCACATGGAGGCAGTGATCGGATCGTCGAGGATTCGTCTCTCCCGGTATTGGGGGTTGATGTCGCATTGTGTACGGATGGCCATCACCATAAATCCGTGGCCACGGTGGACGAGAACTACCGATCCAGGATCGATAGTTTCTCAGGCGGTGATGGGTTTCGTGCCGACACTAAATATCGCGTTGTTGGGAGTCTGACTTTATCCACCCCCTAGACTCGATATGCGATACTCTTAGATGAACAGACCGGACTGTGCAGATATTGTCACTGTCAGGCTCAATAAGGGTTCTGCATGAGTTTGCTCGTCGGCCTCCCTTTCGCTCAATACCTGGGTAGCCGTTACGTACAGCTAGTGCCGCTGACGTGCTTGTGGTTAAACCCACTGCCAGCGTATTGACGAGTCTTTAGAGTCCCACACAGAGGGTTTTCACGGTTCAGGCGATATGGTGTACATAAGGTATGTTGATACATACAGGTGTCCGATTAAATATGTGCAAGTTCTGCATAGATTTTAATCGGACGGTTGATAATACTAGCGGCTTAGGATTAAGCCGGATTATTAAATCGTGTTTTGATTTAATAATTTATATATGTATTTGTATATACGTATTCTAGTATTATTATTCATTATTCGTTTTCTCTCTCGGCTATTCGTATTTTGGTACGAATACGCGTATATGTATTTCAATACATGTACTGGGAAGTATTCCGTATTTTGTACGGAATAGCTTCTAGAAGAAAATGCCACCTCATTATTGATTTTCCTTTAGAAAATCAATTAGGAAATGAGGTGGAAAAGGTGACTAGGCAAAGGCATGGGTCAAAGCATGGTCTTTAGATATGGTTGCATTTGTTTAATGAAATTAAACAAAGGAAATGATATTTTTCTTTTGGTGAATGAGAGAGGGGGGGCCAGCCATTATGGTTTGGGGTTGATTTCATTTGATTTTTTTTCATTACAATTGCATTACTCCCTCACTCTCTCATTCACACAAAGAAACTTGGCCAATTTCCTTTGCCTCATGCTAAGTTTTCATCACCTCATTCATCCTTCTTCTTGAGTTGCTCCATGGAGCACATGGATGAGAGGAAAATCATAGTGACACTTCCATACACCCCCACTCTCCATCGCTAGCGACGTTGGAGCGTCGTTTACCTCGTTCGACGAGGTTGGAGCTTACGACGTTTCCCTCGGGTGGATCATCGGAGATGGAGGAAGACCGGCAACCAAACTTCGTCAAAGAACTGCTAGGAGCTTGGAACGAAGACCGAAGGACTTAGATCATCTCGGTACAACAATTCTAACTCTTAGTTTTATTTGCTAGTTTAGGGTTTAAGGTCGATCCGGAATTCGGGTAGCGGTAGCGCCGGTTTAATAAATTTTTGTTCCGCATTTTGGCCGCGTTTCGATGGCCGGGGCGCTGCCGGGACCCTTCATGGTATCAGAGCCACCCTTTAACCCCCTCACTAGCTTGTTTAACCGTGCTTAAAAGATCGATCGACGGAATTTACCGAAATCACGATTCCATTTTCATAGTTGCTGTCTATTTTCAAAAGTAGTCAAAAAATTATTTCAGGCATCTTAAAAATCCGTGCAGGCAATTCTAAGGGTACTGGAAAAATTTGAGCTCGTGATTCCACAAAAACGCCACGGATCCGCCGCACTAAGCCCCTATCGGCGGCGGTTCCGCGGCGGGTTGGTGGCAACGGGCGACCAAATTTTTTCTGTAGCCCTTTTACTTGGAAATGTGATTTTTGTGATATTCTGTTTTGGCTCAGGTTTCAGTGAAGTGTTGTTTTGCTAATAGGGCCAATTTGGAACTTAGTCGATCGATATTTTAAGCGTGCGTTTGATAGTACATACATTATATTCTGCGACCGTGAATGTCATTTGATCGATAAACTCGTCTAATTGCTATATGTCTTTTAGACGGGTTTGCGAACGTGACATTCACGTTGATGTTCTGTGATGTGCTGTAATGTTGGTTGGATCGTCATGGAGGATAGCAATGGTGTAATGATAGTACAGTTTTATTTCATTTGTACATTTGATATTGCGGGGCAAGCGTCCGACATGTGGACTGCCGTCACTGCCAGTTTGTATATTATTCTTTTGGGGCACGACCGGGCTGAGGTCGATGTCACCCTTGTATATTATTTTATTTTCTGTACTAGGATTACCCCGCGGTGGGGTACACGAATAGCCAGATTCTAGAGGGCAACTGGTCCGCATCTCATGGCGTTGGGACGGAGGGGACCTTACTCTAGAATTGGCGGGCTGTTCGCCGCACTCGTAGGGGGTATAGGTTGACCCAGGAGGGGTGCTCAAGTTACCGGATTCCGTGAAGTGCTGAGTGGTCCATTCACGTTGCTGAAGGGGGCTGCCTCACTTCTGGTTTTGGCGGGTAACTTGCCGCGCTCGTAGGGGTCTAGGTTTTCATTGCACAGGCTATCCACACGACAGGGAACGTCGGGTCTCACTTGCGTTTCAAGTGAAACTCGGGGCTCCAGATTATCCACCATTCTGTGTTGCTTCTGTGATGTATCTGTGATGTTGCTTTTATATCATGCTTGGGACGAATGTTATATATATATATATATATATATATATATATATATATATATATATATATTTATATATACTAGTAGATGTTGTATATGTTTTGCACCCACGCTAGTTCAGTCCCCGCTCTGTCGTTAGTTAAGTAACCTAACGGGTGATGACGGGACCCAGTGGTGAATGCGGATGGCATATACATACATTTTATTTTCGTTCTTTTATGGTGTGATTAATTGATGGGACTGCATTGATTCTTATCAATGCAAGGATAAAACAAACCTATTTATGATGTTGTTGGAACCAAGTTTTTAAAAAACTGACATTACAGACGTACACTTTTGCTTTGCACAGTGGTATTCGGTTATGAATATCCAGCACCTCATTCGACGAGGCAAGGGCCGAGATCCCTTCATCGGGAGTGACCCCTTGAGTAAAAGTTTGCGTCAACGTAATAACTTTACTATGGTCGATTATTTTTACTTTGCATCGTCGTATTCAGTTTGGGATATCCTGCACCCCATTCGACGGGGAAAGAGCCGAGATCCCTTCACCGGGAGTGACCTCTTTAGCAAAAGTTTTCACCACTATATATTTATAAAACCACTTGGATTCCTTCAACGAGATCAAGTTCATTACGTTAAAGGTTTTTCGCCAAAAAGCAGTCGTAGCCCTCCTTCATTTCCTATAAGTAGTACTTAGTATTCGTGCTGCGTTTGTTGACTCCGTCAAGGCATAGTGTGCGGTAGCTGAGTGGTGCTTATTTGTAGCATGGATATGTGATTGGTTAGGACAGTCGTGCGGCCTTGTTGACTCCGTCAAGGGCTCGTGCGGGTGGGTTTAATGCAATCAAGATAATGACGGGTTAAACTTGACTAGGACTCTTTGATTTGTTGACTCAGTCAAGGTTACTTGGATTCTAGGGGTAAAAATCATATCGGGAGTTTCAAACATACAGGAAACTTGCCAGGCTTGCGCATACCTTCTGGAGTGTGGTGACTTCAGTGGCTTCCATCAAGTTATCATGCGATGATAGTTGGATCCCGATTCCCACTGATGAGTAGGATTACTCCTCGGTTGATTCCGACTAATTCTCCTTTTGGTTTTGGAGGAGAATTCGAGGAAACGGTGGGAGCCATCCTGATTAGATAAAGAGATTAACCATTCTGATCTAGGTTAGAGTGCACGCTGAGTGTTTCTTCTCTCTCTCTCTCTCTCTGGATGCGACTATGACCCGACCTTTGACTAAAACTCATGAAACCAAACTGACCGAACCTTCTTAAAAACACTTTGGCTTTTGGAATGTTACGGTGTCCCATACATCATTGCCACTTCTATATCACCTTTGCATTTCTCCAGAACACCCCGTATTACTATGAATGTCCACTTCCATTGGATAAATCTATCGTATGGTTATATACGAACTCGAAGGATCTGTTTCGAGGATGGATTCTAGTTCTGGAGAGATTGAATAGGATTATTCGGTTGTCTTTTCCCTTTACCTTCTCTCAGGTTGCGAGGGCTCCTAGGATTAGGAGAGGGTACACCTATTGAGCTTATTGGATAGTCTTCTTCCAAACCATAGGCAGGTGCCGAACGGTAGGGAAGGAAGAAAACCAACAAGCTTAACTGTGGTGTACAGAAGGTAATAAGTAAATAAATATAAAGGGATTAGAATAATGGCAAAGGAAATTACGATCACCATCAATCACGACAAAGACCGTGTATACCCCTGCCACTCCTACATCCACTTTGCTTTTCTATAGAACACTCCATATCACTACGGATATCCACTTCCATTGGATAAATCCATCATATAGTTACATACGAACTCGAAGGAACTTTTTCGAGGATGGATTCTGGTTCAAGAGAAATTGGATAGGATTATTCAGATGTCTTTTCTCTTTACCTACTCTCAGAATGTGAGGACTCCTAGGATTAGGAGAGTACACCTATTACGCTTATTGGATAGTCTTCTTCCAAACCTTAGGCTGGTGCCGAAGGGTAGGGAATGAAGAAAACCAATTAGCGTAAAGAAGATGTACAGAAGGTAATAAGTAAAGACATAATAAAGGGATTGGAGTGAGGGCAGGTAAGTATATGGTTACTGTCGTAAATCAGGATAGTGGAAGAGGCGTTACTAGGAATACCAGTAAACCCCTTCGAAACATTTTCATGTTTCAGTTTCACTGTGCGATGTTAATTGATAACTGTTTTCCCAGTTGGAATCTAACTCCAGGGTATGTATTTACCAGATCAGTTTCTCACATCTGCATGTTATTACAGATGGTGAGTGAGAGTAAGATATTGGGAATTGGGTGATTAGATCCTCATTATATCAGAATTCGTTGTAATTGGTAATATTTGAGGAAATCATCTGGATTTTGCCGGATGACAAATATATGGATTTGAATATCCGTTGTTATGCACCAATTTCAAACTGATATATCTGTACGTTTATTTTTATAAAGTGAGATATATCTTTTTGATATTATGTCTGTGACATTTACCTATATCGGTTGGTGATTAGGTAAGGTGCATTAAACAGCGGTGTAATTCTTCTTAACCATACTACAGTTTTTCAACCTACGACGCACAGGGTTTGAGTTGTTGAACTCAGGGGACTTATACAAAGTATTGTATGTTGTCCAGTGTCCATTAGAACAATGGGGTTGGTACTCGTACTATATTCTGTTTACTCATGACTTCTCTAATTTTAGACAGGTATTTCGTTGAAATGCAAGGTCAAGATTTTGAGAAGTTATAGGTATAAGAATAAAAGTAGAGAACTATTTGCTGAAAGTATCAGGTTTCTTCGAGAAAGTCGAAGATGTAGATACTTGTGTTTGGTATTCCATTGATATTAATAGTTTTGAGAACTTGCTTCTCTTTCGGGTTACTCATATGTGGATGCACTCCTAGATGAGTAATGCTGATTGTTCTTTTTCCATTTGGTTGATATGCACTGGAGACAGCTGCATGATTTTGAATCTGGTTCAAATTAGATTAGTGCTCTTGTTTCTATATCGGATATATATAGAATCAATTTATATCTTAACGATGTTAAGGTATAGGGAGTTGTCCGGCTGATACTTAAAACCAGAATCCGGATAAACTCAAGGCACGTTTCAGTAATGGCTGTTTGTGGGTTATCCCGGGCTTTGACGGGGGTTAACTGTCTACCATCAGGAAGATCAATATTTATATTGTTCTTGACTCGCCACAGTTTTAATAAAATAGACTTTTTCAAAAAACAAAAGTGGGAGTATGGTAGAACTGGAAGTGATTTCAGAACCACAAACGATTATTGAAGATTTAATAGAACCTGAGGATTCAATTAGATTTGATGTTCCATTAGCCACTCCGCAAATTTGGTGGGTAACCTCAGGCACCCGAGAGGTATTTCGGTCTTCTCAGAGACGGTAACAGTGAGGTTCTTGTTTACCCAGACTTATCATTGCTGTTGTTCTAGACTATAAGACCCGGCAGGAGGATGAGTATAGCGTCGTTCTAAACTAGCTTTAGAAATGCACGTATATATGACTCGGCCAGAGGGTTATTGTAGTTAGTGGGAGCAGCGGAAGCATTGTAGGCAAGTAGCTTATGTCTATTTACAGACTAAAGCAAGTATAGCGGAAATAGATCATCTATTTTTGATATGACAGTCATGGGTCTTTACCTCATCAGAATAGGAGATGGATCTGGTAAGAAGGTAGTAGAGAGTGATATCTAGATATTGGGATGACATGCACTTGATAGGAAGGGACATTCCTATACTACGATCGGTTATATTGTGGTTATCACAAAGTTGTTTCTCCACGCAGAATATGGATATAATATCAGGTTTTCTGGTTACTAGATCTATTGTTTTAGATCTAGATTTGGGAAGTATCTTAATCTGGGTATTTTGACATTAAATGGACGACTCCTGGTATGGTGGTTTACCTGCAGGTGATGGGGTCAACCTCTCTAAAAGTGTCTTACAGACTAAACAGGAGAGGGATCTACATGATTAACATATCACTTGCTTAGGCAATTGAGTTAATCATGAAATGTCAAGTACCACACCAGATATTGCTTTTTCACTAGATGCAATAAGCAGATATATTATTCTAACCCTTGAGAAACATTGGGAAGCAGTTTATGAACATTAGTGAATGTTCTATGGATATGGTAACGACAGCCTCCTTCAGGAGACGGTTATCATTTCAGGCTTCCAAGGTGACCTGGATGATAGAGTGACTGTCAGAGTTATAGTTTGTCCCTCTTTTGAGGGACAGTATGTTGGACAGGTGGTCCAAGCGGATACTGAGAAAAGGCGTGGCGCAGGATACTGATTAAATTCAGTGGACGATACAGTCTAAATAGTTTGCTGGATTTGGAGTTCATTTATGAACTGGGTCCCATCATACATCCAGACAAATTCTAAGACAAGTATTACTCATTTCGGGAGATAGTTTTCTCTGCGAAGTTGAGATATAGAGAGAAACAGAAAGAAACATTGGAGCGGATCCACTCACTGAGGCTATTTCTCGAACGCAATCATTTTCGCAAACGGGCTTTGCGAAACTGATTAGTAGAGAAGTTGGGTGTTCGGTATCACACAGGCTGTGAGTATGCGACATCGCAATAATTGGCCTTAAGTGCAAGTGGGAGATTGTTGGATATAGTTCCCTCAAGGCAATTATCATAGTCGCGGACTGATAATTGTGGTGATTGAGGTAGGACCTATACCGAGAAAACAGTCTTACTCAAGATGATAGTATGCTATCTGGTTTGTCTTTATCATCATATTGATAAAGCCCATAGGATTCTTGCTTGACTGCCAGCATTATGATGGCGATCATATATGTGGGAGCTGGTGTCTATAAGCACATCCTTAAATGTCCCTAGTCGTGGGAGTATCGAGACCGGGCATCGATACTCCAGTGTAGACTAGTGTATACTAATCGAGATCCCGACGAGGGTCGGTGGCCAGGTCTCACAAGCCATTGGTGTTAGTTTGTCCACCTAAGATAGTATACAGGTGCTTATTAGGTTATGAGTACACTGGACGGACTCGCCGGGAACCTGCTAGTTGGTATTATACCTATTGTCAGATAGCAGTTCCCTGGTGACATGTGTACAGGTTAGTCTGTCGATCTGAGATCGTCATTTGTCTCGTGTGAGTTCCCACTGTGCTTTAATTACTACCCTACCACGGCTCAAAGGAGTCGTGCAAACAGGTTTTAGTTGGGTACAGTCCCGAGCCACATGGAAGCAGTGATCGGATCGTCGGGGATTTGTCTCTCCCGGTATTGAGGGTTGATGTCGCATTGTGTACGGATGGCCATCACCATAAATCCGTGGCCACGGTGGACGAGAACTACCGATCCAGGATCGATAGTTTCTCAGGTGGTGATGGGTTTCGTGCCGACACTAAATATCGCGTTGTTGGGAGTCTGACTTTATCCACCCCCTAGACTCGATATGCGATACTCTTAAACGAACTGACCGGACTGTGTGGATATTGTCACTGTCAGGCTCAGTAGGGGTTCTGCATGAGTTTGCTCGTCGGCCTTCCTTTCGCTCAATACCTGGGTAGCCGTTACGTACAGCTAGTGCCGCTGACGTACTTGTGGTTAAACCCACTGCCAGCGTATTGACGAGTCTTTAGAGTCCCACACAGAGGGTTTTCACGGTTCAGGCGATATGGTGTACATGAAGTATGTTGATACATACAGGTGTCCGATTAAATATGTGCAAGTTCTGCGCAGACTTTAATCGGACGGTTGATAATACTAGCGGCTTAGGATTAAGCCGGATTATTAAATCGGGTTTTGATTTAATAATTTATATATGTATTTGTATATACGTATTCTAGTATTATTGTTCATTATTCATTTTCTCTCTCGGCTATTCGTATTTTGGTACGAATACGCGTATATGTATTTCGATACATGTACCGGGAAGTATTCCGTATTTTGTACAGAATAGCTTCTAGAAGAAGATGCCACCTCTTTAATGATTTTCCTTTAGAAAATCAATTAGGAAATGAGGTGGAAAAGGTGACTAGGCAAAGGCATGGGTCAAAGCATGGTCTTTAGGTATGGTTGCATTTGTTTAATGAAATTAAACAAAAGAAATGATATTTTTCTTTTGGTGAATGAGAGAGGGGGGGCCGGCCATTATGATTTGGGGTTGATTTCATTTGATTTTTTTCATTACAATTGCATTACTCCCTCACTCTCTCATTCACACAAAGAAACTTGGCCAATTTCCTTTGCCTCATGCTAAGTTTTCATCACCTCATTCATCCTCCTTCTTGAGTTGCTCCATAGAGCACATGGATGAGAGGAAAATCATAGTGACACTTCCATACACCCCCACTCTCCATCGCTAGCGATGTTGGAGCGTCGGTTACCTCGTTCAACGAGGTTGGAGCTTGCGCCGTTTCCCTCAGGTGGATCATCGGAGATGGAGGAAGACCGGCAACCAAACTTCGTCAAAGAACTGCTAGGAGCTTGGAATGAAGACCGAAGGACTTGGATCATCTCGGTATAACAATTCTAACTCTTAGTTTTATTTGCTAGTTTAGGGTTCAAGGTCGATCCGGAATTCGGGTAGCGGTAGCGCCGGTTTAATAAATTTTTGTTCCGCATTTTGGCCGCGTTTCGATGGCCGGGGCGCTGCCGGGACCCTTCATAAACTTCTCAAAGGCTTCAGATTTGGCCTTCATTAAATATATCCAAAGTTTCATTAAGAAGTTATCGATAAAAGATATAAAGTACCTAGCTCCTCTATAAGAAGGAATCAACGTTGGTCCCTACACGTCGTGTGAATATAATCCAAGATACCTTTAGTATCATGCATACATGTATCGATCTTCACCCGATGTTTCTTTCCCAATACTCACTCTTCACAGAAGTCCGGCTTCTCAAAATTTACACCCTCAATCAAATGTCTCTTGTGGAGCACCTCTAGATTTCGTTCACTCATGTGGCCAAGTCGTAGATGTCACAATCATGATGAATCTAGATCTGTATCGGAAGATATAAATGCGGACTCACCTGTGATAGTGTGTCCTTGAAACAGATATAAATTACCGTCCTTCCTTCCTTTCATGATGACCATAGATTCTCGAAGGATCTTCATAGTACCATCCTCGATCATGGTCTTACAACCAAGCGAATCCAGAGCACCTATAGAAATGAGATTCTTTTTCAGATCTAGCACGTACCTAATGTCTATCAATGTCCTTTAAATCCCATCATGCATCTTGATTCGGACCGTCCCTATCCCAGCGACTTTACATGCCGCATTATTGCCCTTGAGAATCGATCTACCATCGAAGTCATGATATGTCGCAAAGTGACTCCGGTTTGGGGTCATATGATAAGAACACCTGGAATCTAGGATCCACGAGCTTTGCACATCGACTGATATGCAAATAGTAAATACCGAGTCGTCACTGCCGTAATTTGAAGTCTCTTTCGCAACACTTGTCGTTTCTGAAAGCTTCTTCTTCTCCTTATCCTTCAATTGAAGGCATTCATTTTTCCTGTATTTTTCTTGCAATTGTGGCACTTGTTGTCTCTAAAGTTCCTCGATTTTGATCTTCCCCTAGATTTATCTCTTGAGCCTCTGCTGTCAATCCTGAGTGAGCGTCCTCTAGCGAGCAATCTAGCTTCCTGATTTTCTCCACAATCCGATGACACCTTCTCTCTGAGCTCTTCTGAGTGCAGCCCGGCTTTGAAATCTTGCAGTGAAAGAGTGTCTCGCCCATATACCATGCTTTTGAAAAAATGACCATATGATGGAGCAAGCGAGCACAATAGAATCATAGCTTGATCATCGTTTTCAATTTTTACGTCGATATTCTTCAAATCCATCATGTTCTTATTGAGCTTGTCTAAATGCTCTTTGATAGACATAACTTCTTTCATCTGAAAAGTATATAGGCGTTGTTTCAGGTTTAACCAATTTGTGAGAGACTTCTTCAAATAAAGCGACTCCAACTCTTCCATAGTTTGGACGCGGTCTCCTCTTCTGAAATCTCACAGGGAACCTCATCGGCTAACGATAATTGGATCGCACTATGTGCTTTCATGTCCATCTCCTCTTTCCGCCTCCGCCGTAGTCTCCTTTGGGAGTTTTTCCCGCTCGAATTATGGTTTTCATTATCCATTCTCGCTTGGTTTTGATGATAGCTTAAATATGAATAGTTATTTGGTGTCGCATACTTTATCTTGTTTATATTATTGACACCAAACATTTATACACTTGTTCATTTTCTTGAATATCTTATAACATGTGTATATCGAATAATATATCAATATCTCTTGGTTTGCATTTGATAAATATTGATATTGATATATTATTCCCATTCATTATTTTGATATTCAAAATATGAATTGTTATTTATGATGTCGTATTCTTTGATCTTGCCTATTTGTTAGATATCATGAATACTTATATAGATATATACATGTGCTCTTTATCCTGGTTTTCATATAACAAGTATATTTATATAGTATATCAATATCTCATACTTTGCGTTTGATTTATATCTTGATATTGATATACTATTGAAAGTAGATCCTAACACCTCTATGAGGGATTTAACAATATCAAGTATGCAATTTTAAAATTTCTAGAGGGCTAAGTCTACAAGCTAGGATCAAATTAAAGGTTTAGGGTTTTATAGGAAAGGAAAAGGAGTTAAACTAAGTGATGAAGAAGCTACAACCTTTGTAGCCAAGTTCTTCACTTCTTAAACTCCTTGTAGTAGTCCCTTGAACTCCTTCTAGAGATCCACTTGAAAAAATGAACTCGCTTTCTCGAAATTTTCTTTGTCGAAAATGATCCACCTTGAGGCAACTCTCACTCAAGCATACACTTCACTAATCAAAGTATTGGTAAAGAGAACAACCTAAACTAATTTGTTAGTTTAGTCTAAATTGATGAAGTAGGGTTTTAGCTCACTTAACTTTCTTTCTTTTCTCTTTCTCTTGATTGAATAGTGTCTCAAGGTAAGAGATGAAGAAGATGAAGATGGAGGAGATAAGAATGAGCTTGGAGTGTTGATAATGTCTAAAAATGATAAAATTATATGAATTATAAAGAAAAGAGAATGAATCATGGTTGTTAGGATGTTCTCAACTAATGACCTATTCCTTTTTCTTTTAATTCAAATAAGATGTCATTATCTTCTTATCTTCAATCTGCAATTCTTATATACACAACTTTTGTGTATAATCAACCATATAACATATTTATATATTATTTATATCATATACAAATAATATATAAAGAGATGAAAAATTAAAGTGAGCATAATATTAGTTTATATATATATGTGTGTGTGTATGTGTGTGTATCAAATTATTAAATCAACACTTGATTTAATAATCTGGTCATATCATATATTACACAGCTAATATAAAAAACCGCTAGATTAGAATATGGTATCATATATCCGTATTTAATCAAGCTCCCGCACATATCTCCATACATGCTCTATTTCGTTTCGTTTGAGTTAGGAAACCTCTATGTGGGACTCTAAAGACTCGTCAATACACCGGCAGTAGGTAATGATCACATCAAAGACTTACAAGCACGCCAGCAGTACTAGCTGCACGTAATGGCTACTCAGATATTGAATGAATAAAAGATCAACTAGTAAACTTGTCGAAACTCCCTTAGATCCTATAAGCAACACTTACCGTACCGTCCGATCTCTTTGTCTAATATGTTGCATAACGAGTCTAGGAGTGGAATCATCAGACCCCAATAACTCGATAAGTCATGCCGATGTGTAGCCTATAACCAATCGAGAAACTACTGATAACACTTATTAGTAAATCTCATCAGCTCTGGCCAGGGACTTGCGATTATAGCCTATCGAGCATAGCACAACATCAACTCCCTATACTGGGAGAGACGAAACCCCTCATATCGCTCACTGCCTCCATGTGACTCGGGACTGTACCTAACTATCTCCAATTTGCACGACTCAGTAGAGCCGTAGTAGGGAGGTAATCAAAGCACAGTGGGAACTACACAAGAAACAATGACGATCTCGGGTCTACATGCTAATCTGTATGAGTGTCACTAGAGAACTGCTATCTGACGATAGGTATGGTACTATCTAAGAGTTCTCGGTGAATCCGTTCGGTGTACTCATTCTCTAATGAGCACATGTGTACAATATTTGGTGTCAAACACCAATGGTTGTGGGATCAACCATCGTCCCATACAGGGTCAAGAAATGTGCACACTAGTCTACACTGGAATATCGATGCCCTGTCTCGATACTTTCTAGACTAGGAACATTTTAAGGATGTGCTTGTGGATTACTCAGGCCCCATTAGTATGATCTACATCATATTCCTGGTAGCCAAGCAAATATCCTAAGGGATTTATTAATATGTATCAATTAAATAGTAAACTAGAACAAATGTACATGTTAAGATAAAGAGTAACCAGATAGCATACTATCATGTTGAGCAAGAATCTCCTATATATATATGTATGTATGTCCAAGCATCCACTATAATTTACAATAATGACCTCTAGGGCATACATATCACTAATAATCTCCCACTTGCACTAAAGCTAGTTGTTTTAGTATCGCATACTCAACATCCCAAAAAGTCTCTCGAACTGCGTCTGGGAAAGGGCCTTCATGAATGGATCCGCCGTGTTGTATTTCGTGTCAACTCTCCTGATCTCGATCTCACGGCGATCAACTATCTCCCGGATCAGAGATACCGCCTCAAAATATGTCTAGATCACTGAAGGGGCCGGGATTCCTTGGCTAAAACCAAGCTCCATTGTTATTACAATACAAGGGTATTGGATCAACAATGGATGGAACCACACCAAGTTCGGTGATGAACTTCTTCATTCAGACAGCCTCTTTGGCAGCATCATTAGCAACGTTGTATTCAGCCTCCATCGTTGAGTCTGCAACGGTATCTTGTTTGGAACTCTTCCAATATACCGCCCCTCCATTGAGGGTAAAGACAAAACCCGAGACAGACTTGCTGTCATCCTTATCACTCTGAAAGCTCGAATCGGTAAAGGACTCCATTTGGAGTTCACTATTACCATACACAAAGAACATTTCTTTAGTCCTTCATAAATACTTAAGAATGCTCTAGTGCTTCTCTCCTGGGTCTGATTGATACCTACTTACCACACTGAGTGCATAAGCCGCATCCGGTCTGGTACATAACTTTGCGTACATGATAGACCCGACGGCTGAGGCATAGGGTATCATGTGTTAGGTCCACATTACCTCTCCCGGTACTTTCGGGGTTGCGGAAACGGTAAATCAATATTTTTCTTAACTTTGTAACATGGACCGTAAAAGCCGGATCTTTGCTAAACTAAACTAGCATACTTGCAAAGAAGAATTAACTACTCGGCAAAGTGGTTATACCTCAACTTGAACTCCTTCACTTCTTGTTGTTGTTCTTCTTTGATGTTCTTCTCTTCTTGTTGTTCTTCTCATTGCTTGCTCAATGGTTGGTCCGGATTTCGGTCACCTCCGCGGCCTCCTTGAGTCGAAGACGATCCACCCGAGAGATGTACACCGAGCTCCACCTCGAGCCGAGGTAACTAGGGCAAGGAGATTGCTAATCTAGAAGCCCTAGGTTGTGTAGAGAGGATGTATGGATGTGTTTGTCAAGTAGAATCCTTTTTCTCTCAACACATGAGATCAAAGGAGAAATCAAGAGGAGGAAGAAGAAGGAGATTTTCTAGCAACCATGGAGCTTCTCATTTCAAGAGAGAGAATGAGAAATGAGCAAATGAAAAGCTTAACCAAGAGAAAAGCTAACCATGGTTGCAATAATGCACAAAACATTATCATTACAAATCCAATCAAGATAAAGGTGATGGCTACAAATGACATGACCATTATCATAACTTAATAAAAAGAAAACCAAAGAATACTTTAGATCTTCTAAGAAGGTCCAAGTCAACTTTGGTCAAAAGGTCAACAAAGTCAAGATGGTCAAATGGTCAATGTAATTAGCCATAACAAAATTATCAATGAAAGGATTAGTAAATAATGTCCCCGGCTCATTTATGGTTTTGACCAAACGAACTGTCGAAACCCTAATGAGTCCGCCTCAAAATGGTTTTGACCGAATCAACTGTCAAAACCCTAATGAGCCTGCCACATAGTGGTTTTGGCCGAACCAACTGCCAAAACCCTAATGAGGCACCTCCTCCTTCATCGCTCCAGAAAACTGTGCATACACACCTGCATCCGTATTCCGTAGAATGCGGATGCGCATAAGACAAAACAGATCCATCCGTGCAATACTAGGATCTGGCTTAAACCAAAGCCCACTAGTACTGCCTGCCCGAACAACATACGCACACAAGTGTACGTAAGTGATCGCAGCCCTGCCGTAAAACCATACGGCCTCTACACGTTTCGCTCAGTGCAGGGAAACTCTCTGTGTGGGACTCTAAAGACTCGACACTACGCTGGCAGTGGGTTTAACCACAGACCGCAAGCGGCACTAGCTGTACGTAACGGTCCCCAGGTAGATGTCGATAAGAAGGCCGATGAGGTAAACCCATCCGAACTCCTACTGAGTCTGCATGTGACAATCTCCGTACAGTCCGGTCTGTTCGTCTGATACATCGCATGTCGGGCCTAAGGGGGCGGCAAGCGTCAGACCCCTAATAGCAGTACAAGTCGTGTCGGAGTGAAGCCCAGAACACCCTGAGATAACACTGGAACCTACCAGTATATCTCGCTTGCCCTGGCCAGGGACTACTCGTGTAATGGCTCTCCTAGACACAGCGCGATGTCAACCCCCAATACCGGGAGAGACGAGTCCTGTCTAACCGTCACTGCCTCCAAGTGCTTCGGGACTGCTCCCAACTACTACCTGTTTGCACGACTCAGTAGAGCCGTGGTAGGGTAGTAATCAAAGAACAGTGGGAACACACTCGAGGCGAAGTGACAGTGTCAAGTCAGCGGACTATGCTGTACTCATGTCACCTGGGAACTGATAACTGACGATAGGTATAATACCAACCATCAGTTCCCGACGAGTCCTGTCCAGTGTACTCGTAACCTAACGAGCACCCGCATACTATCTCAAGTACGACGTACCGACGGCTGTGGGACAGACCGTCTCCCGTGCTGGGATGAGAAGCGCATACGCTAGTCTACTCCGGAGTATCGATGCCCTATCTCGGTACTCCCACGACTAGGGACGTGTATAAGGATGTGCTTGTAGATTACCCAGCCCCCACGAGTGTGATCGCCATCACAACGCCGGTAATCAAGCAAAGATCCTAAGGGCTCTACTAATGCGTATAGGTGATATAATAAATAAACACACATGTACACATTAAAGCAGAGGCAAACCAAGTAGCATACTACTATATTGAGCAAGATTGTCTGTACAACTGTGAATATCCCAAGCTTCCATCAAGTAATATACATACTAGTATGATACAGTAATGGCCTCTAGGGCATATACACCAACATCATGTTCATGCGAGCCCTCTCCTCATCAGCCTTAGAAGATATCTCTTTGGAGAGGGTGATTCTGTAGGTAGACGCTCGTGCTCACGCCGCCAACTAGCTGCAATGCGGAATACAAAACAAGAATTTTCGAAACATGAGCACGAACCCTACAACCTAAAATCGAATCCAAACACTAAACTAGAAACTAATATGAAGAAGTTTAACTACTAGGTTATAAATACAACCTTTGTATTCATGTCCCTCATCATCTTTCCACTTCCTTTGCTCCTTAGGTCGTCCGAACGAGCTTGGGAGTCGGTCTTCCTTTCCGAAAATGATCCACCCCGAAAAAGTCTGAACTAAGGCTCT
Source organism: Agapanthus africanus (assembly GCA_030015575.1). Taxonomy (NCBI): domain Eukaryota; kingdom Viridiplantae; phylum Streptophyta; class Magnoliopsida; order Asparagales; family Amaryllidaceae; genus Agapanthus; species Agapanthus africanus. The sequence continues at coordinate 162,459,786 of CM057348.1, forward strand.
GGCTTCTCACTTGAAACAAGTAGTGATTAACACTTGCTAAGAATTGATCACTAGATTGATGTAGTGGCTAATCTCTACTTAATTTCTCATAATCTTTTCTAATTCTCCACTAATAGAAAACCAAGAGAGGAGAAGAAGAAGCTTAGTGTAGTTTTTCAAGCATGGCCACTTTAGAAAAGATCTCTTCATCCTTATCTTTCTCACTTTTCTTTTCTTTTATGAATGAGTGGGGTGACTCACCATGGTGAGTCATAAGCCTACATCATTCCTCAAAATTCAAGAAGAGAAGAGAAGATAAATAAGAGCAACCTCATTGCACACATATACATATGTATGTATGTGTGTGTGTGTGTATAAATACACTAATACAAGCATATGCTACAAATACAAACACCCGTATTCGTATAAAATATGAATACCCGTATTTGTACTAATGATACAAATACCCGTATTAATATTTTGACACAAATACTCGTATTCGTATAAATACCGTATTCTGTCAAAAAACGAATACCGAAATGAGAGATACTAAAAGTGATATATAATACTAGCTACATTTACCAAAATGTGATAACCTGGCAATCTTTCAAACCGGTTAGTACTAACAAATTGTCTGATTAAAAGTTCGAGCACAAAAGCACGTGTTTTAATTGAACCAAGTACGTATCGAAATACGTGCACAACATCGTTTCACCCGAGCTGGGAAAACCCTCTGTGTGGGACTCTAAAGACTCAACAATATGCCGGCAGTGAATTTAGCCACAAACACGTCTGCGGCACTAGCTGTACGTAACGGCTACCCAGGTATTCAACAAAAGGAAAGCCGACAAGCAAACTTTTCTGTATCCCTACTGAGCCTGAAAGTGACAAACTCCGTACAGTCTGGCTTGTTCGTCTAAGAGTATCGCATATCAGGTCTAGGGGGTTGATAAAGTCAGACCCCTAATAATGTGATAAGTTGTGTCGGTGTATAGCCTATCACCCACTGAGAAACTACTGATCTACAATCGGTAATTCTAATCCACCTTGGCCAAGGATTTCTGGTGATGGCCATCCGAACACAACACGATATCTACCCCCAATACCGGGAGATGATCCGCTCACTGCCTCCATATGGCTCGAGACTGTACCTAACTAAAGCCTATTTGTATGACTTATCAGAGCCGTGGCAGGGTAATAATCAAAGTACAGTGGGAACTCACATAAGACAAATAACGATCTCAGGTCGATAGACTAACCTGTACTCATGTCACCAGAGAACTGCTACCTAACAATAGGTATAATACCATCTAGCATGTTCCCGGCGAGTCCGTCCAGTATAACTCATAACCCAATGAGCATATGTATACTATCTTCGGTGACTAGCCGACACCAATGGCTGACCGGCCATCGTCCCTCGTCAGGATCAAAAAACGTACACACTAGTCTATTCTGGAATATTGATGCCCAGTCTCGATATTCCTATGGCTAGGGACATTTAAGGATTTGCTTATAGACTACCCAGTTCTCACAGGTGTGATCGCCACAATAACCCTGGTAGTCAAGCAAGAATCCTAAGGCTCTATCAATATGTAATGGTGATCCGTTATACCACATAATACATGTACATGATGATAGAGATGAACCAGATAGCATACTATCATCTCGAGTAAGACTGTTCTACCTGTATAGGTCCTCCTTCAATCATTATAATTGCTTGCATGCGATTACAACAATTTCCTTGATGGCACTATATCCAACAATCTCTCACTTGCACTTAAGGCTAATTATTGCGGTACCGCACACTTACAGCCCGTGTGATGCCAAATGCTCAACTTCTCTAGTAATCAGTTTTACAAAACATGTTTGCGAGACATTCGTGTTCGAGAAATGGCCTCAGTGAGTGGACCCGCTCTAATGCTTCTATCTTAATCTCTTTATATCTCAACTTCACGGAGAACGACCGTCTCCCAAAATGAGCGATACCTGTCTTAGAATTTGTCTGGATATCTGATAAGACCCAGTTCATAAATGAACTCCAAATCCAACAAATTTCTTAAACTGTATCTTCCACTGAATTTAATCAGTATAATGCACCATAACTTTCTCAATATCCGCTTGGACCACTGTCCAACATACTACCCCTCAGAAAAGGGTAAACTTTAACTCTGACATCCACTCTATCATCCAGGTTATCTTGGAAGCCTGAAATGATAACTGTCTCCATGAAGGAGGCTGCCGTTACCATATTCCAAGAACATTCTCTCATGTTCATAACTGCTTCCCAATTGTTTCTTTTGGTGAGTTGTGCTCACTCTACATCGAAGTAGAGAGACGAAATGCACAAAAATTAAATTTTTAAGCAAGCACAACCAATTAAACCCAAGTGATCAAACCATGACCTTAAACTAGCAACTATAAGGAGTTTTATCTACTATAAGATAAGGTTATACTAGAAGATCTGTGTCCTTCGGGTCTTCACTCCTCTTCTTAAGCTCCTAGGGATCTCTTAGATCAACCCTGATGGCCGGCCTCCTCGATCCTAGATGATCCACCCAAGAGTTTGTAATTCAAACTTAGCTTCACTAATGAAGCAACTCAACAACCTAGTTTTCTTATCTAGATTGCCAAGATGATGTAGTGAGTTTTCAAGTGTATTTCTATCTCTCTTCCTCACTTGATTCTCAACTAATGAGATGGTAAGGAGGAAGATGAAAAAGAAGATGGAGGAACTCAAGAAAGGCTAGAGAGGAGAGAGACGCTCATGGTGAGAATGAGAAAAATCATCACTTAAAACAATAATGCAATCATGGTTTTATAAAACATATTTTGCAATATAAATATATCAACCATACTTGAATAGTTTGCACAAATACAAAGCCATGCTTCATCCATGCTTCATATCATCTCATTCTTTTCCACCTCATTTTCTATTTTCAATAAAATAATAAAAAGCATGATGAGGTGTTATCTTCTAGAAGGTATTTTGTATAAATGCAAAATACTTTCTACCGTATATACATACACGTATTCGTACCAAAATACAAATACCCAAGAGATAGAATAATACTAATAATATAACACTAGCATTAAATCAATATCTGATTTAACAAACCGGTTTAATCCTAAGCCCGCTAGTATTATCAACCGTCCGATTGAAAACCTGGATAACACTGGAATATACATATCGAAATATGTATATGTAAATTATTAAATCAATACCTGATTTAATAATCCGGCTCAATTCTAAGCCGGCTAGTATTATCGTTCGATCGAAACCCTGCACGTATAAACATACGGCTACCACATCGTTTCGCCTGAACCAGAGAAACGCTTTGTGTGGGACTTTAAAGACTCGACAGCACACTGGCAGTGGGTTTAACCACAAGCATGTCAACGGTACTAGCTATACGTAACGGCTACCCAGGTACCTATCGAAAAGTAAGCCGATGAGTAAGCACATCCGAACCCCTACTGAACCTATCCGTGACAATCTCCGTACAGTCCGATTTCTTCATCTAAGAGTATCGCATACGGTTCTAGGGGTGGTAAACGTTAGACCCCTACTGATCCGATAAGTCGTGTTGATATTGCTCAGGACCAATCCGAGAAACTATTGATCTAACCATCGGTAAATCTCAACTGCCTTGGCCAAGGTCTTACGGTTCTGGCCAACCGAAAACATTGCGATATTGACTCCCGATACCGGGAGAGACGAATCCCTGACAATCACTCACTGCCTCTATATAGCTTGGGACTGTACCCAACCAAAACCTGTTTGCACGACTCAGTAGAGTCGTGGTAGGGTAATGATCAAAGCACAGTGGAAACTCACACAAGACAAATGATGATCTCAGATCTAAAGACTAATCTGTACTCATGTCACCTGAGAACCGCTATCTGACGATAAGTATAATACCATCTAGAGGTTCTCGGTGAGTCCATCCAGTGTACTCACCCCCAGTAAGCACCTGTATACAATCTTAGGTGATCACACCAATAGCTGTGGGACCAACCACCGCCCCTCGTCGGGGTTTAGAAACGTATACACAAGTCTACTGAAATATCGATACCCGGTCTTGATATTCCTTCTACTTGGAACATTTAAGGATATGCTTATAGAATACCCAGCTCCCACTTGTATGATCGCCATCATAATGCTGGTAGTGAAGCAAAATCCTACGGGCTTTATCAACATGTATCCGCCGTATGTGATATCGAGTATAACATATGCACATGTTAAGATAAAGACAAACCAAAATAATATACTATTGTATCGAGTCTTTATCAATATGTGTAAGTAATATAAAGCAGCAAGAGAAAGAAATACACATATTAAGACAAAGACAACTCAGATAATATACTATATACAACTGAGCAAGATTGTCATGTATATACATATCCCTAGCATCTTATACAATACAGGCCTCTAGGGCATACATATCCAACGGTTTCTTCAAGATTGGATTAATATCTGCTTATTGCATCTAGTGAAAAAAATATCCGATGTGGTACTTGACATCTCATGATAGACTCAATTGCCTATGTCAATCATACAAATCTCTTTCCTCATCAGTCCGAAGACATCTTTTTAGAGAGGGTGACTCCATCACCTGTGGGTACACCACCACGCCAGGAGTCGTCCATTCTAAAATACTTTAGAATAGTGTATAAATACCCGAATTGGGAAACTTCCCAAATCTAGATCTAAAACTAAATATCTAGTCATCAGAATATCTAATATTTTATCCAATAACTTTACGAAGAAACACTTGTGGCAACCATAGTCTAACCTATTGTAGTATAGGAACATCACTTTCTATATGGAGTATGTCATCCAAATCCCAGGATAGTACTTTCTACTTAACCTTCTTACCAAGTCTATCTTTCATTCTTGATGAAGTCAAACACTATGACTTTCACATCAAGAATAGATGATCCATCTCAGCTATACTTGCTTCAGTCTATAAATAGGCATAAGCTACTAGTCTACCATGCTTCCGCTGCTCCCACTGACTACGACAACCCTCTAGCAGATGTTAGTTGTATATATACCCTAGAGGCCATTATTATACATAATTGTATATTATAATGGATGCTTGGACATATATAGAGAGGACTTTCTTGCTCGATATGATAGTATGCTATATGGTTGCTCTTTATGTTAACATCTAGACTAGTATTGTGATACTGTCTTGCTCTCACATGTTGATAAAGCCCTTAGGATGTGGGCTTGACTACCAGGACTATGATGCAGATCATACTAGTGGGGCCAGGGTAGTCCACAAGTTCATCCTTTAATTATTCCTAGTTGAGGGGAGTATCGAGACATGACATCGATATTCCAGAGTAGACTAGTGTGTACGTTTCTTGACCCTGTATGAGGCGATGGATGACCCCACATTCATTGGTGTTTGACATCAAAGATTGTATATAGGTGCTCATTGGAGAATGGGTACACCAAACAGGACTCGCCGAGAACTCCTAGATGGTATTATCCTAACGTCAGATAGCAGTTCTCTGGTGACACTGGTACAGGTTAGTCTGTAGACCCGAGATCGTCATAGAGTCTTGTGTGATTCCCATTGTGCTTTGATTTCCTCCCTACCATATTCAAGAGAGTGTGCAAACAGGTGGATTTTAGGTACAGTCCCGAGTTACATGGAGGGGTTTCGACTCTCCCGGTATTAGGGGTTGATGTTGCGCTGTGCTCAATTAGCTATAACAGGAAGTCCCTGGCTAGGGCCGATGATGAGATTTACTGGTAAGTGTTATCAGTAGTTTCTCGACCCGTTATGAGTCTAACATTAGCATGACTTATCAAGTTATTGGGGTTTGACGTTTACCACCCCCAGACTCGATATGCGATATATGAGACAAAGAGACCGGACTGTACAGCAGTGTTACTTACTGGATTCACGGGAGTATGAACAAGCTTGCTTGTTGATTTTCTGATCGCTCAATATCTGGGTAGCTGTTATGTCCAGCTAGTACCGCTGACGGCTTGTGGGTGACTGATATGATCATCACCTACTGTTGGCGTATTGATGACCCTTTAGAGTCCTACACAGAGGTTTCCTAACTCAAGCGAAACGATGTAGGGCACATATGTGATATGTGCGGGACTGAGAATGATGCATGTATATGATACAGTATTCTAATCTCGCGATATAGGTTACATGTGATATAACCGGATTATTGAATCAAGTGTTGATTCAATAATTTGTTATATGTATATTTGATATACATATAAATGATATTAGTCGGTTGTATGTAATATAGCCGGATTATTAAATCAAGTGTTGATTTAATAATTTAACATATATAATTATATATTTGATATATTAATATATATTAACTAATATTAGCTCACTTAATAATTTCTTTTCTTCAAATACATTTAAATATATATGTGGTATATATTAATGTATTTATATTTTGCGTCATGTTAGATAATACATTGGACTTGGGTGTATGAGACTCATACCTAACTAAAGATAATTTGGGTGATTAATTATTAAGAGATAAATCAAACTTAGGTGGAAATTGACATGGTTTAAGATGCTTGTGGAACATGTAGAAATCTTGATTTAGTCCACTAATTTTGTTTTACTCTAGATATTTATTAACCTAACCATTATCTTTAGCCATGGTTAAGTCTCTACAAGAGATTATATAAGATATTTTCTCACCCATGGTTCATGACTTCATCTTCTTCATCATCTCATTTTCTTTACTAGTCTTTGAGTGAGGAGAAAAAGAAAAAGAGAAAATTAATTCTAAAGTGAGCAAAATTCGTATTTCATCAATCTATACTAAACTAGCCATTTAGTATAGGTTGTTTGCTTCACTAATTTCTCAATTAGTGAAGAGGTAGCTTGAGTTAGAGATTTTTCAACGTAGATCATCTTCGGCCTCGAAGATCCTTATGCAAACTCGTTCCTTTTGGGCAGTGGAGCCTAAGGAAAGTCCGGGACACTACTACTTGGAGCTAAGAGACTACTACACGGAGATTTAGAAGTGAAGGACCGGTCTACCAAGGTTGTATTCATATTTAACTTAGTGTAAAGTTTGTTTACATGCTATATAAATCCTAATTCTTTAGTTAGATCATTGGTCGGGCTCGCTCGGCACCCTAGATTTTTGAAATAGCATACTTGATGCGTGCCAAAACATAGCGAGGATGCTAAGCGAACCCAGCAGCAGAGTCATATACACGTGCACTTCTAAATACCTATTTAGAAAGATGTTAGAATTATCCACCAGCCAGATCTCATAGTCTAGAACAGTAGTGGTGATAAGCTTGGGTTATCAAAATCTCCCTGCCACCGTCTTTGAGGAGACCGAAATACCGCTCTGGTGGCTGAGATTACCCATTAAATCTGCGGAGTGGCTAATGGATTGTCGAATCCAATTGAATCCTTAGATTCTATTAAATATTCGGTAATCGTTTGTAGTTCTGGAATTACTTCTAGTTCTACCATACTCCCACTAATGCTTTCTGAAAAGAATTCATTTTACTAAAAATGTGGCGAGTCAAGAACAATATACTATTGATCCTGCAGATGGTAGAATGTTAACTCTCTTCTATGCCTGGGATAACCCACAAACAGCCATTACTGAAAACGTGCCTTAAGTTTATCCTGATGTTGATTTTAAGTATAAGCCGGAAAAATCCATATAGCTTAACATCGTTAAGATATGAATCCATTCTATATCTAATATAGAAACAAATGCACTAATTTAATTTGAAGAATATTCAAAAATTATGCAGCTGTTTCCAGTGCACAACCGAAGAGGAAAAGGCTATACAACATTACTCATCAAGGAGCGCACCCACGGATGAGTAACTTGAGAGAAGCAAGTTCTCAAAATTACTATGGGAGAATACCTAGCATAAGTATCTATATCTTCGATCACCTTGAAGAATTTTGATACTTCCAACGCATGATTCTCTATTTTATTCTTATACCTGTAACTTCTCAAAATTTGGACATTGTATTTCAACGAATGCGTGTATAAAACCAAAGAAGTCATAAGTAAATGGAATATAGTACGAATACCAATCCCTTGTCCTAATGGACATTGGACAATATACAATACTTTGTATAAGTCCGACAGAGTTTAATAACTCAAACCCTATGTGTTGTAGGTTGAAAACTGTATTATGGTTAAGAAGAATTATACCATTATTGAATGCATCTTACCTAATCATCAACTGATAAAGGTAAGTGTCATAAACACAATTTCAAAAAAATTTATCTCACTTTATAAAATAAACGTTCAGAAATATCAGTCTGAAATTGGTGCATAACAACGGATTTCCAAAACCATATATTTTCCGTTTAGGCAAAAACCCAGGTGATTTTCTCAAATATCACCAATTAAAAAGAATTATGATTTTTAAGGATCTTGTCGCCTAATTCCCAATATTCTACTTCAACTTAGCATCTGAAATACTATACAGATATGAGAATCTAGTCTGATAAATACATACCCTGGAGTTAGAATTTATTGGGAAAGTAGTTTTCAATTAACAACGTATAGTAAAACTGAAAAATGAAAATGTTTTGAGTGGGTGGCCGTGTAACATTTCGGAAAATATAAAATATTATTTTTGAAATTTAATAATAAAATAATATTTTTCCCGAAAATTGCCCGATTTGCGAAATTGGGGTTTTCGAAAAAGGGTATAAATATATACCAATAATTGTGAAATAAATGGAAATTAAAATGATTTATGCATTTAAAAATATATTTAAAGGATTTGACAGTTTTAAAATTTATTGTATGCAGTTTGGATAAAAACCCGATTAGTGCATTACTAATCGCAATTTGGCCAAATCCGTATTTCTACAGTTTCCCGAGGCTAGTGCACCATGTCATGTTGCATTTGGTTGCATGTGGTCCATTTGTGTTTGTTGGTTTCATATTGTATTTTGGTTTTGTGAGGAAAAAGAAAAGAAAATGAGAAAAGGGGAAAAGGTGGCATGATGACTTGGAGAGAGAGAGAGAGAGGAATATGAGTGTGGCAGTGAGAATAAGAGAGGAAGAGAGAGAGGGCTGTCTCAGTTCATTTTCCCCCATCATTTTCTTCTCCTTCTTCTTCCTCACTTCACTCCACCTTCAACCCTAGATCCATCTCAAAATACTCCTCAAAACCTTATATCCCTTTCACAAAAAATGATCACCTCCTCACCCTGATCATATTGGACTAAGAAAAGTTAGATTTTGAAGACTTTGAGAAGCTAGGGTTTTTCTTGAGTTGCCCAAATGAGGTATAGCTTCTTCCATTTAGTTAGTTTTGAGTTTTCTTGTATTCTAGTTAGTTTAGAAGTGAATTTGGGTTGGTTGTTGTGAAGTTAGAAATCCCTAGAGAAGGGTTTGGGTAATTATGTGGAAGTGAGGATGAGTAGTGGTTGTTAACAAGACTTGCGTGGTGTTTTATTGACCTAGAACAGAAAATAGAAACCAAATACGAACTTTAGATTTGCCGATAACGGGTTTTTGTGGATTTAGCGATGGTATTTAGAAATCTGGGATGACCCGAGGCCTTTATAAAATAAGTTCCCTTGACAGTGAGACGTGCAAGCAACATAGAAGCAACCCTTGAAGCCCGGGCCCCTGATTCACTGATATGGCCGCAGATTTATTGCTATAGGCCGCAATTTGCGGCCAAGTCGGAGTGGATCCTTGTGATTTTTGGTCTGGGGCATTGTTATCCTATATCTAGAGCAACCCCATATACAAAATTGGCTAGTTTGACCTGAGTCAAAATGTGGGAGCACATTGGTGTGATTTTTGGTTATGTTTTCCGTATTTTGAATGCTAGGTTGTGATATTTGGATTTGTATTTGGTTGTTGGATGTTTGTACATCAACAACAAGGGATGATTGGTTGGTTTTGCATGCGTGGACTATAGGTTCTAACCTATAGGCGATCCGTGTGCCGTATTGATTTTTCGGATTCGATCTTAATAGCGATTTCGATTGTGTGTTATTGTAGGTACCTTCACGTAGATTCCGAGACAACGGAGCGTGGCGTCATCGGCTTCGGCAAGCAAGGAGCAAGGTGAGTAGATCTATATCTACGGGGGAAGTCGGGTGGATGGCGTATAGCACCCCCGCAAATTTTGATGGAACCGATTTATATATAGAATATGGTTAAGGGAACCTTTAATAGAAAACTATAGATAGAGTTAAAAGATAGTTAGAGAAACCATATTAGAAACTAAAGGATAGTTAGAAGTGATATGATACGACTAATATGTGATGACGGGATTTGAGAATGATGTTTGATGGTATTGCCATTTAGGGTATTATAAGACTAGATAGCCGGCGTAAATGTGTCATCCGAACCATTCCTATTTCCAAACGGAAGAATCGTATGCATCTTTTAAGTAAATAACTTGAAGGACGTTACGGATTTTCAAATGATATCTTTTCCTTAAAAACACCGTAGCCCCTACTTTCAAAACTACGATTCGCGTCTTTTAAAAACTGATTGTATGGTTCGGGTGTGTATGTTAGATTAGATACGTATGCTTATAGTAAAGGTATAATGTAATTATGAATTAACCTTATGTGAGATATAGATGCGATGAAAAGAGAATACGATTTAGCATGTGATATGATGATATATTAGTATACGGATGCGAGTCGATTGAGAGGATTGATAGCTTGCCGGTCCCCTGATATGAGATTGTTATGGATGTGACTTGGGACATAGGTATATTGGATATATATGTATATACATGTTGTGAATCATGAATGATAGGCCGTACGTGACATTAGGCCGTACCCTCATTATCATATAGGTTGATAGGATCCCTATTGGTTTAATGCCGTCGTACAATAATTTTCCGTACGTGATGAGTTTAACTTGATGATTGATCCATACCCTTGACTAGAGGATGCCGTACGATAGATTATACCGTACGTGATGTCGTGAAGCTAGATGCCGATGGTTAGATTCACCGACTCGGTCATGTTAGATACGTATACCAGTCAGCATTTGCATATGATTTACCTTATGCTGCATTCATGTTATTCTCATTGCATTGCATATACATGTGCTAGTATACTTACACCATTATCGATTATGCGTATGTTACATGTACACAGATTTGCCGGCTCACACACTTCATCATCGATAATTGCCATGTCACTACATAGTAGGAATTGCTGCATCATGATATGACTCCTGGCATGACTTATTTGCTATAGTTGCATATGCACCTTTATACGATGTTGCATTGGACCTTGGAGAATTTGGGAATCGCGGGATATATTTTAAAACTGGATTCATTTAAAACAGCGGTTTTCCCTCGATATGTGCATATTACTGTTCCATGTTGCATGATATACTGATATGCTTGCATTTCTGTTATATGTCGCATACATCATGCTTCACGCTTGTACGCATTGAGATATGTTGTTTTCATGAGATTTCTGGATTTGAGAACCGCGGTCATTTTAAAAGAAAGTATGTATTGTTTTAAAAACCTTGTTTCTCTTGATATGATATTTCAGTGCGTCCACCATGCATTTTCTCGGTTCTGAGACGTGTGATATGTGAAAACCGATTCGAGGAGTTGGATGATCCGTTTGTGGGTTCATGGTAGACCCGGTACGGTACCCCGGAGCGAGAAGATCGTAGGGATGACGATGAGCCTGGCAGAGGGACTACTACCTACCGGTGATTGGTTGGGCCTTGCGGTTATCCAGAGGATACTGACCGGGTCGAGAGATGGATATTGGGCCGACCCATCTGCCGGAGCCTAAGGGCCGATCCCGCAGACGGAGCCCGAGGGCCGATCCGGACTGACGGAGCCCGAGAGATGAGGATTTATGTGTCGATGCTGGGCACGGGTTTCATGATGTTTTCAAGTGTCGATGCTGGACACTCAGGTTCCAAGATCTTGATGTGTCGTGAGGGACACGCATTGATTTATATCCTCATATTTCTATGCATATGCTTTATGATATTTACATGCATGATGTTGTTGTGTCATTGGTTGACACATGGACGGGATCCACATGCATACATACATTGATGATATAACGTGGACGAGGTCCGCATGCATACCGACATTGATCATATGGTTGGATGATATCCGCATACATAGGTGTTGATTACATTGTTGGCACATATATAGATACGGTCACCATAGATATCATAATATTACCTTTATGATATAGTTGACCTAGGAGTCGTTGTTTATTCGATTTCTACTTGTTGATGTTTTTCTACTCATGAGTTGGCAACGCACCCCCGTTGTGCCACAGTTCTTGCAGGTTGACCGCATGGATCAGTAGCAGTATCGCTGGCATATAGCTGCATTCGGGTGTTTTTCTTTGGTAGGTGGTACATGTTGGATCGTACCCCTCTTGTATTTATTATTCATATTGTATCCAGTCAACTCCATCAATCAAACTAGTATTTGTATAAGTAATGAGATTTAGTGAGACTTGTAGTTGCGAGACTTGAGCGATGGGTTTTATGTTCGCCTATTGGGTTGATGTCTTGCTTATTTATTTATCTTTTGTGGTGAACTTCGCCGTTGGGCGTCGTATACTTATATATACTGTCTTGCGTGGTTATGATCCTCCGTTTGGCGAAGAGGTAGCTCCCGCTTGGGGATGCCTTTATTATCTTAATGTATTTGTGTCTTTGGATCAAAAAATATAAGGGAGGTGCTGCCCAAATTTTTAAAAGACGAAACATGTTTTCAAACTAGAAATTTTCACTTGCATTTTTATGTCCCTTTTCTATGCGTTAAGAAAACTTGATTTCCCTATACCTTTATTTTAAAACTTCACCTCTTTTATTTTCTTAAAAAGGTTTAGATTTCTGGGTTTCAGCTTACTTGAATTACGTTACACCTTTAGACGTTGCGTGATTTAAGTGCTGGTCACGAGCTAATATTTCGGGTCGTGACAAAGTTGGTATCAGAGCACTAGGTTTGACCTTGGTTCGAGTCTATGTTTGACTATGCGGAGTTTAGGGAGGGTATGTATTTTGGAACCTAGATTTGACCTTATGGAACTTAGACTTGAACGGGGGGTATTAGACCCGAACTTTCATTTCATAGGCTGACCCTGATTGATGGAGTAGGTAGTTTGGGTAGATTGCGTACCATACGTATGTTCCGCGGCATATTTACGATACGATACTCCACTTAAGAAACCTTAGAATATATATATTTTGAGATCTGTGATTCTCTTCATACCCTTGATTATACATCCATTTGAGATCCTTGATTCTATTTGTTTCCATGATCATACTCCCATTGATGATGTTCCTTCTTATGATCATGTATCTATTCTAGATCTGTTGTTTTCTTTCATGCCCTTATCTATTTTCATCGATACATGCTTGAGGTTCCTGTCACTATAGTTTGAGCACAGATTGAGCTGCTGCTAGTGATGCGGCCAGGGCGAGCTCGTCATGGGCAAGGGCTGACCATTGTGTTTTCTGGTGACATGGGAACATCTCGATGTAGTGTTGTGTTGTGAACTCTTATTGAGGCGGGTGTTGGTTTTTCATCGGATAATCAGGCCATTGTTAGAACTGCCAGTTGTGAGAGGACTGTTGATATACAGTATACCTTAGAGATTGTGATGTTGTCTACCATACGGACAGATGATCCAACTGTTGCTGAGATTGATGAGATGTATCCTCCCTACTTTACGAGCTGAGATCGCTGGAACTTCCTGGCAAAGATGCCACAGATGATAGCTAGTCTATCCCGAATTGAGAGACGAAGGTGATACATCAGATTGATACGCCGACGCAGGCCCAGTTGTGTTGAAGATTTCCAGTGTGGAGAGTCTTACTCAGATCTACAGTAGACCGATCCAGAGATGACCGTGATGTATCGTCTTTCCTGGAGGATTGAGGCATTGTTTAGCATGCGGACAAAGGGTAATCACATGTCGTCCAGGCGAAGTTTAAAAGTTCGAACGAATGTCAGAAACCCATTCTTCCAAATTTAAAGTATTCGAAGGAACATGCAAGTAATTCTGTAGACCCTCTAGAAGAATGAAACCCTAACTCGACAGGATGATCATGGAACCACTTCTGAACCTTAGGGTTTGTAGCAGTTCAGCGGTGCCATTAGTGAGACTTGGGTTTGCCCTTCTACGGTTGGTCCATAGGAACCGTGGCATGTACTGGATATTATTAGACTGTGCTCAGGTGTTGAGCTTTCGGGGAATTATGGGATTTTGACGAATCGATCGAAAAGTTTGACGTCGTCCGGATATCATGCAATAGGAGATCAGTAAGCTGACCAGCTTCAGATAGAGGACCTCACCCAGATGCATTGTGAGTTGATTGAGAACGGATGAATAAGGTATATTCCTCTGATGATTGGGACGAGTTCCCGAGGACGTGTTCGGATAGAGATCTTCTACAGAGTGATGAAGATACCGAATTCGTGATTTCGAGTCTGTGTGAGAGACTCCGGATTGACTGTAACCGAGAACTATTGCAGTATGCAGATAGCATGACGTGACATCGAAGTGGGCGATGATAAAGACGAGTGGAACGAGAGGTTCGTGCGAGATGCTGACGAGCTGTCATTACTCCCCGTTGAGATTAGAGACCTGATATGTGTACAAAGGCGTTGGGATGTGGACAGTTCTCGAGGAAAGCTGTGCTAGAACGCAGATGTCCAGAGAACGAGAAAAGATTATGCAAGGATACCAACCTCCATACAGTTCGGCATAGGAGAGATCGGAAGAGACCTTGAGCAGGTTCCTTCCAAGACACTGCTGCAATAAGATTTGCACCGAGAATCAGTTGTGTCACGTGTATTCAAAGGGCCAGAGGCCGACGCCAGTGACGTGCTGCTTTACGAATGGTCGTGATGATTGGCCGAGAGATGACCAGAGGAGTGCCAGAGCGAAATTGTTTCCGTTAGTAAACAGGACCGAGCCGATGAGCCGACGGATTGTGAGATTGATAATCCACAGACAAAATGAGGACCCAGAGACAGAAGACGCCAGACCGTGAGCAGAAGTCAAGCGGATGTTCTTGCTGTTCCAGTTTTGGGCGCACCCATATTTTTTCGACATTGTAGGGGTGTGCCTCAATGTCATTTGATGCCTTTGAGGGAGGTTTTACTTGTGCATGTTGGATGCCCTTGATTTAGATTTTATCCGTGCATATTGGATGCGATTTCATTCATGCATGTTGGATACACTTAACTTAGATTTTTATTCGTGCATGTGGGATACAATTGATTTCGATTTCATTCGTACATGACGGATGCACTTGATTTGGATTTCGCGCACGTTGGGCGCATGATTTGAGATGTGATTTTGTGCACACCGGATACAGTCGATTGGGATTTTCATTCGTGCATGTTAGTTGCACGGGATTGAGGTTTTCATGCACTCTAGGTGCATTTGATGTTGTCATGCACACCCGCTGCAGTTGACAGATGCTTTCATGCACAGCCGTTGCACTTAATCTTGCTTTGTGCATATTGTGGCACCTGTGTTTGGATTTGATTTCCGTGCGCACCAGACGCACGTGATTGCTGGATACGCCATTTGAGACTGATTTTGTCTTTGAGCACTTTGTTTTCATATTGGGCACTATATTGTATAGTAGCCAAACATGACTGATCTGAGAACAGTACCTGAGTACTTTTCATGCATTAAAAGTTACCAAGAGGTTTTCAAAAAGGAGCTATAGTCTCGCTAATTCCTACGTGTCCATAAGCGACACGAACGTTTACAAAGGAAAACTTTTTGGGATATTTCAAAACGACGGAACGTATATTTGGGCAAAAACATATATTTATTACTTTACAATGAGCGTACGTCACTGTGACATGAGTTACGCATTACACGGCGATTCAGAAAAGATTTTGCATGTATTTTATTCAGTTTTTGGAGATTTTTCAAGGATGCGTACTATATACATACTATAGTATTTGACTAGTGTATATAGGATTTCAGCATTGGATTTCGAGATCTGTATCTCCATTGTAACTCCGATGATGTGCGTGCAAATCCGATAATTTGCGTGACGCTTGATAGAGTTCGATTTTTGAGTTGTGTACTCGTTTTCATGCGCACTTGACGCGCTGTGTTATTTCTATATCTTCCGTGATTTCGGAGCCCCATTGATTTTAGTTGAGTATTGAAATGTTTTAGTATTTTGGGATTTAAATTTAAATTCGGGGACCGAATATATTTAAGGGGGGAAGATTGTAACATTTCGGAAAATATAAAATATTATTTTTGGAATTTAATATTAAAATAATATTTTTACCGAAAACTGCCCGATTTGCGAAATTGGGGTTTTCGAAAAAGGGTATTAATATATACCAATAATTGTGAAATAAATGGAAATTAAAATGATTTATGCATTTAAAAATATATTTAAAGGATTTGGTATTTTTAAAATTTATTGTATGCAGTTTGGATAAAAACCCGATTAGTGCACTGCTAATCGCGATTTGGCCAAATCCGTATTTCTACAGTTTCCCGTGGCTAGTGCACCATATCATGTTGCATTTGGTTGCATGTGGTCCATTTGTGTTTGTTGGTTTCATATTTTATTTTGGTTTTGTGAGGAAAAAGAAAAAAAAACGAGAAAAGGGAAAAAAGTGGCATGATGACTTGGAGAGAGAAAGAGAAAGAGTGGGACATGAGTGTGGGGGTGAGAATAAGAGAGGAAGAGAGAGAGGGGCTGCCTCATTTCATTTTCCCCCATCATTTTATTCTCCTTCTTCTTCCTCACTTCCCTCCATCTTCAACCCTAGATCCATCTCAAATTACTCCTCAAAACCTTATATCCTTTTCACAAAAAATGATCAGCTCCTCACCCTCATCACATTGGACCAAGAAAAGTTAGATTTTGAAGACTTTGAGAAGCTAGGGTTTTTCTTGAGTTGCCCAAATGAGGTATAGCTTCTTCCATTTAGTTAGTTTTGAGTTTTCTTATATTCTAGTTAGTTTAGAAGTGGATTTGGGTTGGTTGTTGTGAAGTTAGAAATCCCTAGAGAAGGGTTTGGGTAATTATGTGGAAGTGAGGATGAGCAGTGGCTGTTAACAAGACTTGAGTGGTGTTTTATTGACCTAGAACAGAAAATAGAAACCAAATACGAACTTTAGATTTGCCGATAACGGGTTTTTGTGGATTTAGCGATGGTATTTAGAAATCTGGGATGACCCGAGGCTTTTATAAAACAAGTTCCCTTGACAGTGAGACATGCAGGCAACATAGAAGCAACCCTTGAAGCCCGGGCCCCTGATTCATTGATATGGCCGCAGATTTATTGCTATAGGCCGCAATTTGCGGCCAAGTCGGAGTGGAACCTTGTGATTTTTGGTCTGGGACATTGTTATCCTATATCTAGAGCAACCCCATATGCAAAATTGGCTAGTTTGACCCGAGTCAAAATCTGAGGGCACATTGGTGTGATTTTTGGTTATGTTTTCCGTATTTTGAATGCTAGGTTGTGATATTTGGATTTGTATTTGGTTTTTGGATGTTTGTACATCAACAACAAGGGATGATTGGTTGGTTTTGCATGCGTGGACTATAGGTTCTAACCTATAGGCGATCCGTGTGCCGTATTGATTTTTCGGATTCGATCTTAATAGCGATTTCGATTGTGTGTTACTGTAGGTAGCTTCGCGTAGATTCCGAGACAACGGAGCGTGGCGTCATCGGCTTCAGCAAGTAAGGAGCAAGGTGAGTAGATCTATATCTACGGAGGAAGTCGGGTGGATGGTGTATAGCACCCCCGCAAATTTTGATGGAACTGATTTATATATAGAATATGGTTAAGGGAACCTTTCATAGAAAGTTATAGATAGAGTTAAAAGATAGTTAGAGAAACCATATTAGAAACTAAAGGATAGTTAGAAGTGATATGATACGACTAATATGTGATGACGGGATTTGAGAATGATGTTTGATGATATTGCCGTTTATGGCACTATAAGACTAGATAGCCGACGTAAATGTGTCATCCGAACCATACCTATTTCCAAACGGAAGAATCGTATTCATATTTTAAACAGATACCTTGAGGGACATTATGGATTTTCAAATGATATCTTTTCCTTAAATACACCGTAGCCCTTACTTTCAAAACTACGATTCGCATCTTTTAAAAACTGATTGTATGGTTCGGGTGTGTATGTTAGATTATATACGTATGCTTATAGTAAAGTTATAATGTAATTGTAAATTGACCTTATGTGAGATATAGATGCGATGAAAAGAGAATACGATTTGGCATGTGATATGATGATATGTTGGTATACGGATGCGGGTCGATTGAGAGGATTGATACCTTGCCGGTCCCCTGATATGAGATTGTTATGGATGTGACTTGGGACATATGTATATTTGATATATATGTGTATACATGTTTTGAATCATGAATGATAGGCCGTACGTGACATTTGGCCGTACCCTCATTGTCATATAGGTTGATAGGATCTCTATTGGTTTAATACCGTCGTACGATGATTTTCCATACGTGATGAGTTTGACTTGATGATTGATCCATACCCTTGACTAGAGGATGTCGTACGATGGATTATATCGTACGTGATGTCGTGAGGCTAAATACCGATGGTTAGATTCAACGACTCGGTCATGTTAGATACGTATACCCGTTAGCATTTGCATATGATTTACGTAATGCTGCATTCATGTTATTCTCATTGTATTGCATATACATGTGCTAGTACACTTACACCATTATCGATGATGCGTATGTTACACGTACATAGATTTGCCAGCTCACACACTTCATCATCGATAATTGCCATGTCACTATACAGTAGGAATTGCTGCATCATGATATGACTCCTGGCATAACTTACTTGCTATAGTTGCATATGCACCTTTTTACGATGTTGCATTGGACCTTGGAGAATTTGGGAACCGCGGGATATATTTTAAAACTGGATTCATTTAAAACAGCGGTTTTCCCTCGATATGTGCATATTACTATTCCATATTGCATGATATACTGATATACTTACATTTCTGTTATATGTCGCATACATCATGCTTCACGCTTTTACGCATTGAGATATATTGTTTTCATGAGATTTCTAGATTTGAGAACCGCGGTCATTTTAAAAAAAAGTATGGATTGTTTTAAAAACCCGGTTTCTCTTGATATGATATTTCAGTGCGTCCACCATGCGTTTTCTCGGTTCTGAGACGTGTGATATGTGATACCTGATTCGAGGAGTTGGATGATCCGTTTGCGGGTTCATGGTGGACCCGGTACGGTACCCCAGGGCGAGAAGATTGTTGGGATGACGATGAGCCTAGCAGAGGGACTACTACCTATTGGTGATTGGTTGGGCATGGCGGTTATCCTATCCTCCGACCGGGTCGAGAGATGGATATTGGGCCGACCCGTCTGCCGGAGCCCGAGGGCTGATCCCACAGACAAGGCCTGAGGGCCGATCCGAACTTACGGAGCCCGAGAGATGAGGATTTACGTGTCGATGCTGGGCACGGGTTTCATGATGTTTTCGAGTGTCGATGCTGGATACTTAGGTTCCATGATCTTGATGTGTCGCGAGGGACACGCGTTGATTTATATCCTCATACTTCCATGCATATGCTTTTATGATATTTACATGCATGATGTTGTTGTGTCATTGGTTGACACGTGGACGTGATCCACATGCATACATACATTGATGATATAACATGGACGAGGTCCGCATGCATACTGACATTGATCATATGGTTGGATGATATCCGCATACATAGGTGTTGATTACATTGTTGGCACATATATAGATACGGTCACCATAGATATCATAGTATTACGTTTATGATATAATTGACCTAGAAGTCGTAGTTTATTCGATTTCTACTTGTTAATATTTTTCTACTCACGAGTTGGCAACTCACTCACGTTGTGCCACAGTTTTTGCAGGTTGACCGCATGGATCAGTAGCGGTATCGCTGGCACATAGCTGCATTCGGGTGTTTTGCTTTGGTAGGTGGTACATGTTGGATCGTACCCCTCTTGTATTTATTATTCATATTGTATCTAGTCAACTCCATCAATCAAACTAGTATTTGTATAAGTAATGAGACTTAGTGAGACTTGTAGTTGCGAGACTTGAGCGATGGGTTTTATGTTCGCCTATTGGGTTGATGTCTTGCTTATTTATTTATCTTTTGTGGTGAACTTCGCCGTTGGGCGTCGTATACTTATACATACTGTCTTGCATGGTTGTGATCCGCCATTTGGTAAAGAGCTAGCTCCCGCTTGGGGATACTTTTATTATCTTTATGTATTTTTGGCTTTGGATCAAAAAATACAAAAGAGGTGCTGCCCAAATTTTTAAAAGACGAAACATGTTTTCAAACTAGAAATTTTCACTTGCATTTTTATGTCCCTTTTCTATACATTAAGAAAACTTGATTTCTCTATACCTTTATTTCAAAACTTCACCTCTTTTATTTTCATAAAAAGGTTTAGATTTCTAGGTTTCAGCTTACTTGAATTACGTTACGTCTTTAGACGTTGCGTGATTTAAGTGCTGGTCACGAGCTAATATTTCGGGTCATAACAGGCTGGGTATTCCTAGTAATGCCTCTTCCAATATCTAACTCATGACATTAGTTACAATTTCCATTGCCCTTACTCCAATCCTTTTATTTGTCTTTACTTCTTACCTTCTGTATACCATATTTAGCCAAATTAGTTTTCTTCCTTCCCTACCTTTCGACATCTGTCTATGGTTTAGAAGAAAACTATCCAATAAGCGCAATAGGTGTACTCTCCTAATACTAGGTGCCCTCGTAACTTGAGAGAAAGTAAATAGAAAAGAAAATCTGAATAATCCTATTCTATTTCTCCAGAACCGGAATCTATTCTCGAACTGAAATAAATTTCTACGAGTTTGTATGTAACTATACATGATGGTTATATCCATTTTAGGTGGATCTTCGTAATGATACGGAATGTTCTGGAGAAACTAAAGGGTAAAGCAGGAGTGACATGGATATATGTGACTTTGTCATAAATCGTGACAATCCAAAACCAGGTTTGTAAAAAAGTTTCGATCATCTTGGTCTACAAGTTATAGTTTAAGGTGGGTCATGGTTGCTTCCAAAGAGAGAGAGAGAGAAGAAACACACATCGTGCACTCTAACCTAGATTAGATTGATTAACCTTTTTATCTAATCAGGATGGCTCCCACTATTTTCTTGAATTCTCCTTTAAAACCTAAAAGGAGAACTAGTCGGGATCATTTACACCTTACAAGTTCACTAACCAATCAGTCAGGACAGTGTTGGTACTCCGAATGAAGCTCCCCTTGCTCTCACACGGACATAATTAAATAACCCCGTTTCTACAGAGGCGTAATCTCGTTAACACTTTCTAGACACCTAATAGGTTAGCTAATTGTGAAGTGAAAATCTCCCGAGAAGTAATCCTACTCATCAGCAAGAATCGGGACCCAATTATCACTGTGTGATAACTTGATGGAAGCCACTCAAGTCAGCACACTCCAAAAGGTATGTGAATGCCTGTCAAGTTTCCTTTATATTTGAAACTCCCGATATGATTTTTGCCCCATGCGCTTATGACCTTGACTTTAGCCAACAAATCATAACACGCAAGTCAAGTTTTACCCATCATTATCCAGATTAATTTAGACCCATCCGTACACACGCTTGATTTTGGCCAACAAGGTGGTACGATATTCCTAAACCAATGATCTATCTATGTTATGGATAAGCAACACACAGCTACCATTCACGATGGCTTGACTTTGGCTAACAAACACTGCATGAATATTATGTGCTACTTATCCAAAACTACGGAGGGCTACAGCTGGTTTTTGGCGAAACCCCTTTAACATAATGAACTTGATATCGTTGAACGAACTCGAGCAGTTTTGAAAAGGAGTGGTTTAGACTCCGCATTTTTAGAACTAGTAACATAAACTTTTGCTTAAGAGTGAACTCCCCTTCAAGTGAACTCCCCGTGAAGGGATCAAGGCTCTTTCCTTATCGAATGAGGAGTAGGATATTCCTAATCGAATACCCCAATTCCAAGTAAAAGAATATAACTTTGGTTTTGAAGAAAACCGAGTAGTTTTAAAAACATGGTTCCGACAACATAATCTAGATTTGTTTTACTTGCATTAGAACTATAATGTTATCCCATCAATTAATAATATCACACTAAAAAGAAACGAAAATAGGCACGCACATATATGTCATCCACATTCGCCACGGAGTCTCGGGTCTTCACCATAAGGTTACTTAACTTACGGCATGGCGGAAAAAGGACTAGCGCGGATGCAAAACATATATAGCGTCTAATATATATATATATATATATATATATATATATATATATATATATGACAACATTCATCTCAGGCATGATAATATATCGCAAATACAGAATCGCAGCAGAAGGAAACACTATGAAATGGAGGGTATACTAGGAATTTCGTGTTTCATTTAAGCCATGAATGAAACTCGGATTCCACGGTCGTGTGAATAACCAAACCCTAGTTCCCTAGACCCCTATGAGTGCGGAAAGTAGTCCTGCCAGGTTTAGAATAGGATGCCCCGTTCTTAACACCATGAGATAGCCATCCGTTGCCTCCTAAAACCCGGCTACTTGAGAACACTTCCTGAGTCTATCCTACGTACAAGAGATGAAAAAAATATAATTCATAGGCGACACAACCTCAACCAGGATGTGCCCCTTAAAATAATATACATCAAGCAGTGACGGCAGTCCACAAGTCGGATGCTCGCCCCGTAATATGAATATACATATGTAAATATAAATTCTCATCCCATAGAAAACCCCGGCTATTCAAAATGACTACCGCAGCTATTTCAATCAAGATATACATCACAGAAGCAACAAGTATTTGCAGCCTCGTCTAATCGACCTATAGCAATTAGACGACGTTCACAAACAAAAATATGAACTTGAATATAAACGATGCAAAAGTTTCGATTTAAAACTTTCCGTGTTGCCCGAATACAAAAATAACACAAGTGAAAACTGGGCAAAATCAAACATAACCAAAAATCAAGTTTTCATGAGAGTAAGCTACTGGAAAAAATTGGGGACCAGATTCCACTACAAAACCGCCACCGTCGGGGAAATGGGCATTTTCGGTTGTTTTTATTGGGATTGGGTCATCGTTTTTCTACCCTAGTTATTATATCTCATGAGATGATCTCTGCACTTGTTTAAAAAAAATTTTAAGATCAAATAAAATTTGACAGAAACTTGATTTCTAGTTATCGGAAAAACAGAAATTTTTAGTTTCGAAACGTAAATATCGTCTAATTCTAGTTCTGGTGTTTGGGTGGCGCTGATACCATGGAAAGGGTCAGTCAGCGCAGCGGAAACTGGCCGTGGCACCCATAGGTCCCTCAGCAGCTACTTTTTATGTAATCCCCTCACGACGGATTACAACACGCCGGACCATATAACCGCACGGGGCATCATGGGGGTAAGAGCCTATGCTTCACCACTACTACTATACAGTGAGAACCCCCTATGGGTCGGCATCCCTGCCTAGTAGCTTTGATACCATGTAGGTAGACGCTCGTGCTCGCGCCATAAACTAGCGGTAATGCGGAATACAATACGAAAATTTTCGAAACATGAACATGAACCCTACAATCTAGAATCAAATCCAAACACTAAATTAGAAACTAATATGATGGAGTTTAACTACTAGGTTAAAAATACAACTTTTGTAGTCGTGACCTACGTCTTCTTTCCACTTCCTTAACTTCTTGGGTCGTCGGAACAAGTTTTGGAGTTGGTCTTCCTTACCGAAGATGATCCACCTCGAAAGAGTCCGAACTAAAGTTCTAACTTCTCACTTGAAGCAACTAGTGATTAAGACTTGCTAAGAATTGATCACTAGATTGATATAGTGGCTAATCTCTACTTAATCTCTCATAATCTTTTCTTATTCTCCACTAATAGAAAACCAAGAGAGAAGAAAAAGAAGTTTGGTGTAGTTTTTCAAGCATAGCCACTCTAGAAAAGATCTCTTCATCCGTATCTTTCTCTCTTTTCTTTTCTTTTCTTTTATGAATGAGTGGGTTATGACTCACTATGGTGAGTCACAAGCCCACATCATTCCTCAAAGTTCAGGAAGAGAAGAGAAGATAAAGAAGAGCCACCTCATTGCACACATATACATATGTATGTATGTGTGTGTGTGTGTGTGTGTATACATACATACATACATACATACATACATACAAGTATATGCTACAAACACATACACTCGTATTCGTATCAAAATACGAATACCCGTATTTGTACTAATGATACAAATACCCGTATTAATATTTTGACACAAATACGCATATTTACATAAATACTTCGTATAAATACCACATTCTGTCAAAATACGAATACTGAAATAAGAGATACTAAAAGAGATATATAATACTAGCTCACATTTAAACCAAAATATGATATGGTGGCTATCTTTTAAACCGGCTAGTATTAACAAATTGTCCGATTAAAAGTACGTGCACAAAAGGACGTGTTTTAATCGAACCAAGTACGTATCGAAATACGTACACTACATCATTTCGCCCGAGCTGGGAAAACTCTATATGTGGAACTCTAAAGACTCGACAATACACTGGTAGTGAGTTTAACCATAAGCGCGTCAGCGGCACTAGCTGTACGTAATGGCTGTCTAAGTATTGAACAAAAGGAAGGCCGACAAGCAAATTTGTCTGTATCCTTACTGAGCCTGAAAGTGACAGTCTCCGTACAGTCTAGCCTGTTCGTCTAAGAGTATCGCATATCGGATCTAAGGGGTGGATAAAGTCAGACCCCTAATAATGCAGTAAGTCATGTCGGTGTATAGCCCATCACCCACTGAGAAACTACTGATCTACAATTCGTAATTCTCATCCACATTGGCCAAAGATTTCTGGTAATGGCCATCTAAACATAGCGCGGCATCTACCCCCAATACCGAAAGAGACGAATCCCCGACGATACGCTCACTGCCTCCATATGGCTCAGAACTATTCCCAACTAACACCTATTTGCACGACTCGGTAGAGGCGTGGTAGGGTAATAATCAAAGTATAATAGGAACTCACACGAGACAAATGACGATCTCGGGTCGACAAACTAACCTGTACTCGTATCACCAGAGAACTGCTACCTAACAATAGGTATAATACCATCTAGCATATTCTCGGCGAGTCCGTTCAGTGTAACTCATAACCCAATGAGCACTTGTATACTAACTTTAGTGACTAACTGACACCAATGGCTCTGAGACCGACCATCGCTCCTCGTCGGGTCAAGAAACATATACACTAGTCTACTCTGGAATATTGATGCCCGGTCTCGATATTCCCACGACTAGAGACATTTAAGGATTTGCTTATAGACTATCTAGTTCTCACAGGTGTGATCGCCACAATAACCCTGGTAGTCAAGCAAGAATCTTAAAGGCTCTATCAATATGTAAAGTGATCCGTAATACCACATAATGCATGTACAAGATGATAGAGATGAACCAGATAGTATACTATCATCTTTAGTAAGACTGTTCTACCCGTATAAGTCTTTCTTCAATCATCATAATCGCTTGTCTACAATTATAATAATTACCTTGAGGGCACTATAGCCAACAGATTCCTGAGCAAGTGAGTAAGCTACCATGCTTGGAATCTTCCATACTAAATCTTACCTTTTTAGTATGGTGTCTATGTACCTAGATTGGGACAATCCCAATATCCTTTTAGATCTATCCCTATAGATCTTTATCCCCGAGATGCAGGAGGTATCACCCAGATCTTTCATGGAGAACTTTTGTGATAAGAAGAGTTTGACCGAGTGCAGCATAGGAACATCATTTTCTATCAAGAGTATGTCATCCATATACAATGCAAGGAAAACGACCTTACTCTCTATTACCTTTTTATATATATAAGGTTCATCTACATTTTTTATGAAGTCAAACTCTTTGACTGCTACATCAAAACAGATGTTCCAACTCCGCGACGCCTGTTTTAATCCGTAGATTGATTTAAGAAGATTGCACACCTTTCCACTGCTTGCACTGTCTACGAAGCCCTCTGGCTGTGTTATATATACGCACTCTTCTAAATCACCATTTAGAAAAGCGATCTTGACATCCATCTGCCAGATTTCATAGTCATGGTAGGCAGCAATGGCAAGTAGGGTCCGGATGGACTTAAGAATAGCCACTGTAGAAAAAGGTCTCATCTTAGTCGACACCTGGTCGTTAACGAAAACCTTTTGCTACAAATCTAGTTTTGAAGGCCTCAACCTATCCATCTACACCAATCTTCTTCTTGAAGATCCATTTGTTCCCAATGGGTTTTACCCATTCAGAAGCAACCTCGAAAGTCCATATTTTGTTGGTGTATATGGATTCCATCTCAGATCGTATAACATCCAACCATTTCACAGAGTCCCCACTTGTAATGGCCTGCTCGAACTAGTCGGGTCACCATCTTCCATGATGCCATCCTCGCTGCCACCGTCAATGAGAAAATCGTAGTATCTCTCGGATGGGCGAGTAACCCTACTAGATCTACGGAGTGGCTGAGCTTCGTCTGGGACAATTGAATTCTCCGGTTCTACCAAATCTTCAGATGTGGTCTGTACTTCTCGAACTTCTTCCAGCTCTACCGTGCTCCCACTAATTTCTTTTGCAAGAAATTCCTTTTCCAAAAAAGTAGCGTGACAAGCAGCAAACACCTTTTGTTCGTCGGTGTGGTAGAAAATATATCCTAGAGATTTCTTTGGATATCCAACAAACTTGCATATAACCGATCGTACCTCGAGTTTGTCTGGATTTTTCTTTTTAACATAATCCGGACAACCCCGTATCTTAAAAAATTTAAGAAATGGTCTCTTCCCACTCCATATCTCATATCGAATTTTAAGCACAAATTTGGACGGAACTTAATTCAATAGACATGCTGTTGTTTCAAGCGCATATCCCCGGAATGAGAGAGGTAACTCAGCATTACTCATCATAGAGCGCACCATATCCAATTAGGTGTGATTCCTCCGCTTCGATACACCATTGCCCTATGGCGTATACGAAGGAGTAAGCTAAGAAAGAATCTCATTCTCTTTTAGATAATCTTGGAATTATGTGCTTAAGTATTCCCCTCCTCGATCTGATCAAAGGATTTTAATACTTTTACCTGTCCAGTTCTCCACTTCGCTCTTATATTCCTTGAATTTCTTAAAAGCTTCAGATTTGTATTTCAACAGGAACAAATGTCCGAATCTAGAGAGATCATCTGTGAATGTAATGAAGTACGAGGAACCACTTTAGCATGTGTAGACATAGGACTGCATACATCACTATGTATCAGTCCCAAGAGTTCGGTAGCTCTTGCATTGTGTCCTGTAAACGGAGTTTTGATCATCTTTCCTTTGAGACAGGACAGACAAGTATCATAAGATGTAAATTCAAATGGATCCAAAAATCCATCTTTATATAATTTAGCTAGTCTGGTCGTATTGATATGACCAAGTCTAAAATACTATAAGAAGACTTTGTTCAATTTTGATTTTTTTCTTTTGTGTGTGTTCTATATGTTTAGAACTGTATTTTAATTTAGAACATATAAACCATTACATAACGTACCAAACCCAATCAACACTTGATTTAGGAAAATGTTTATAACATTTTTCTCTAATGCAAAGTTATATCCATTTTTATCTAATAAAGAAACAGATATTGTATTGCACATCATAAACGATACGAAATAACAGTCATTCAAAATCAATGTATTATCAATGGGTAATACAAAGTGATATTCGCCGACAGTTTCGGAAATAACAATTGCTCTGTTCCCTACTCTGAGAGACATATCATTTTTTCCCAATGCTGTACTTCTCTTTAACCCTTATAATATATTACAGATGTGGGATCCTAATCCGGTATCCAATACCCATGGCGTAGAGCAAACTAAGAAACAGTTCTTAATAACTAACACATCCGAAGAAGAAGCATCAGAATGCTCCTTCTTCATTAGGGTTACGTGGAAATCCTTACATTTCCTTATCCTTTGCCCAGACTCATGAAAGTTGTCATAAGTTAGAACGGAACCAACGTTCCCCGGCCCAGTATAATAAGCGGATTCGATCAATACATCCATATTATTATCTTGATTAAGGTGTGACATGGTCGCTACCTGTAGAGAGAGAGAGAAGAAACACTTTAGCATATGCTTTTGTAAGATTAGAATGGTTATTATCTTATCTAATCAGGATGACTCCCACTGTTTTTATCAAATCTTCCTTCAACCCTAAAATAAAATATTAGCCAGGATTAATTACATAATACAAGTTCGCTAATCAGTCAGCCAGGCCGGTGTTGGTATTCCGAGGGAGTCTTCCCGTGCTTTCGCATGAAACTAATTAAATAACTTCGTTTCCGCATAGGTATAACCCCGTTAATACCTTTCTAGACACCTACTAGATTAGCTAATTGTAAAATAGAAAACCCTTCCGGAAGTAACGCTTACTCATAGTGGGTATCAAGATCCAACTATCACATAGAAGATATGCAATCTCATTACAAATTTCAACACTTGAAACTCCTGATAATTATTTTTACCGCTAGGACTCTATGACTTTGACGAATAATCAACAAATCAAAGAGCTCTAGTCAAGTTGTACCCGTCATTTCATGATTAATTTATGTCCACCCGCATGACCCTTGACGAATAATCAACAAAGTCGTACGAATGTTCTAACTAATCGCATCACATGTAGCAAATAAGCATCACTTAGCTACCATACACTACGCCTTGACGAATAATCAATAAACATACTATGAATACTAAGTGCTCTACTTATTTAAAATGACGAAAGGCTACGACTGGTTTATGAAAACCATTAACTTGATATCGTTGTTGAACCTAGTAATTTGAAAAGGAGTAGTTTAAGCTCCGCTTTAAAAATTGAGTAGTTTTCAAAACAAACCAAGTGGGTTGTAGCATATGCTAATTTTTGTTAAAGAGGTCATTCCCGGCGAAGAGATCTAGGCTCTTTCCTCATCGAATGAGGTGCTGGATATTCATAATTGAATACCACTATGCAAAGCAAAAAAAGGAGCTACTTTTTTGAAAAATGTGGTTTTACAATATATTTAGCTTTCTTTTCTTTTCATTAATATTATTAATGAAGTCCCATCATTTAAGTTCCTAAACATCACAGAAAAAATGAAAATAAAATACACATATATGCCATCCGCATTCGCCACAGGGACCCGGGTCTTCACCGTAAGGATACTTAACTTACGGCAGGGCTGGATCAGGACTAGCACGGATGCAAAACATATATAGTGTCTACTAATATATCATATATATAAGTAGCATTCGTTTCATGCATTTATATGATCACATCACAGCACAGCAGAAGAATATATATGAAATATAGGATATATTGTGTAACGACCCTGGATTTTCTGTATAAAATTTTCTTTTAAAAGTACATAAACGAGTTTGCAAGCCTGAGTATATTTTAAATTTTGTTTTTGTTTAAGAACAACAAGAAAACACTTGTAGCTCATTGGTAAAACCTTGCACTGCTGTGATATAACCCCTGTATTCAAATCCCCTCAGCCACATATATTTTTAATGATTTTTATTTTACACTTTTGGAAGCCCAAAAGTTTACACCTGCAATACACGTAAAATGAAAAGTCACAGAAAATCAAACATGTGCTGAATGTTATATGAACAGACTTGGACACATGGCCGAAATCCTACCCAACATCTCACCCCTATAGCCAGTGAGACCGGTCATATTCCCGGCACCGACGGGCCGACCATAAGTGATGGTCCCCAAACTCTGCACACTACACCTCTTGGCCTACCCCACTATCCCCATACTGTTTGATTTCTCTGTAAATTAACAGAAAACTTAAAATCACCCATTAATCTAAATTTTAATGCATTTAAATTCATTCTTCAATTTCCAAAACCCTAATTCCATCCTATAAATACAACCCCATACCCTAGCCCTCTTCATTCTGAAATCCCTTATTAAAAATTCTCAAAAATTTCCAAGTCAAAGAAGAGTACAAGTGGAGTTAGCCCAAGGTCACTTTCCGGCGAGGATTCAAGACGTTTCCGGCGACCCCGCGACTCCACGAAACCATCAACTTCTTCCTCTACCTCCCCTCTCTTGTTTTAACTTGTAAGTCCCCTCTCTTCTCCTCTCTTCTTAATTTAAAAAGTTCTCTTTTCAAAACATGTTGGAAGTGGAGTTATTCCGACATCTGATTCTAAACTTATTAAAATCACAATCTTTCTTAATAACCAATCATCCATATCATTATATCTTGCTTTATAATCATGAAACAAACATTGAGAATAAGTTTCATCTTAACATACCATGTTATGTAACTTCTATTTGCATTTTTCGTTTAAATACCACAAACTTTACATATGATATCTTTTAAGTACTTAACTTAACATACCTTTAGAAAAGCTCATGAGATAATAGCCTACCTCCCACATACACACATCTTGACATAGCACGATTCGCTTGAAAACAATATCTTGTGGCAAATACGACTTTTCAAATATATACCTTAAACTATTAAAAACAGTATTTGTTTAAATTGTGTGATTACATTCCTTGCAATTATGCCTCTACAACCCATTTTGGAGAACCCGGTCGGGATGGTGCGGGTTATCGCACATTCTCGGGACTATTAGAACGAGATGCAGACCTCCTCACGGACCATACGATCTCGATGGAATTTTTATACAATTTTTCAAGAAAAACAAGGATTTCTTTTTTATAATAAAGAGTTATCTTTTAATAAATATATAAATATTATCAAAATAAATTCCACGTTTTCTAAATAAAATAAAAGAATAACAAGTTCCATGAAAATACCATCAAGAATCCATACAAGTCAACTTTACACTAAAATATCATGTACTATTCAAGCTAGGTATTTATTCACTAGAATACCTCACTTTTAAAAATTACAACCATGAAAACCCTAAATATGATAAATAAATACTTGAGATTTATTTTGAAAGTATACTAAAAATATTTTTCATAAAACCCCCTCAAGTTATATTAATTTACATTAAGGACCCTAGTAAATATAGGTTTAAGCGGGACTGATTCTCTTGAGCCACAGGGAGCCGGAGAAAGTGGGTGCTTGTCTATTTAAGGTAGACAACTAAAACAGGGTTATCAATGGTAATTGTCTTAGAAAAAAACACAAATTCTGTCGTCCATGTGCAGCAGTTACAGATAACTTCTAAACCTATTTCAGGACTCAAATCTGTTTAAGTGTCTGACTCAATCTGAATCTCAGTATAATCTGAATGTAATCCAAACATGAATCCAATCATATATCTAATTCAACATGAATCCAATGTATCAAACATGAACACTTGAACATGAATACCGAACAATACGAATATGCAACATGACTTGACTTGACCAGTCCATGGTTATATCTTGAACTTGACTACATAACTATCCGTTTACATCCGAACCGTTTACATGGACAACTTATACCATGGTTTCGGCAAGTCTTATACTACAACTCATTACAATCAATACAGTATGTATTACGGGTGTTTTAAAGGAGTAGACTGGTACGGAATGTGTTAAAAGTGGCACGAGATGGTTACTAAAAGACGTAGATAAAAATCCATTACCGTTGTTCTGTGGGTATTGACGGAGTCTTGTACTCCATGTGTCTTAGTCCACGGAGCAAGTTGGACTCCTCTCATATACACTGATATATTCTGTACCAAGCTACAAATAACTACGTTAGTATAACAAAAACAGATAAATTATCAGATCTATTCCTTTTACTTGATCTATCTCTCTTTTGGGACTTACCGAGCGATTGTTCACTGACGACATTCCAATCTCTTCT
Source organism: Agapanthus africanus (assembly GCA_030015575.1). Classification (NCBI taxonomy): domain Eukaryota; kingdom Viridiplantae; phylum Streptophyta; class Magnoliopsida; order Asparagales; family Amaryllidaceae; genus Agapanthus; species Agapanthus africanus. The sequence continues at coordinate 162,491,717 of CM057348.1, forward strand.
TTCTTTGGAATGTTTTCAGGAGGACCAGACTCTCAGGAGATCGAGCCCGGTCAGGAAAATTTGGAGAAGTTTGCAAAGGAGCCAGAGTTCTAGTTCTTACTTGTACTTACTTTTCTATTCAGTTCATATACCATTGTTTAAGCATCGCTATCCATTATTGTATTTTACTTTCCAGTTATATGTAAAGAATGAATATAAATAAAAAGTTGTTGTTTTATTATATCTCTTGCCATTCTTGTGTTTTACTTTTATATTGCTTATTTACGCTTAACGTGTTTACTTCTGAGTAAAAACGTCGCGGCCTCACCACGTCTACTTCCCCGTATATCGGGAAGCGGGGCGTGACCTACTAGGAGTTCCGTATTTTAGATTAAGCCATTAACGAAAATCACGGATTCCACGGTCGTAATGAATAGCCAAGCCCACACCCTTAGACCCTTAAAAGAGCGGCAAGAAACCCTGCCAATTTTAAAGTTAGGCAATTGGTCTCGACTTCTCGAGATAGCCACCCACTGGACTCTAGAACCCGATTATTTGAGCCCTCCATCTTGGGTCTATTATAATGCGGAAAAGTAAATAATATACATCAAGGTGACTACATCCTCACTTCCGCAAATTCCCCAATAAAAGAATATTACATACAATAATTTATATAAATGAAAATGAAAAACTCTCATCTCACATAAACCCCCGGCTATTCAATCACGACGATCTAATATATCATATCGATACAGCAACACAATAACATCACATTTGTCACGCCCCGCTTTCCAAAATACGGAATACGAGGGGTTGACAAGGCCAGCCATGCTCCTACGGCCAAGGAAACATTCTGCCGTAGTCACACTTCGGCTTCTAGCTTTACATGGTAATCAGTAAATAATGCGCAGGTAATGAGAAATGCAGTAACTAGAACAAAACAGTATAAAGAACTGACCTGATGGGAAACAAAAGATATAACTCTGGATAGCTAAACAAGATGTCCGTGATGTGCGACTAGTCCTGGTCCAGGCTAAACCTTCTCCTCACACTGAGCGTGCATACTCAGGTCGTCAGAGCGACACAATAGCAAAATAATATATAAAATCATGTGACAATTCTAACAGTGATAATAGATATATATAACAGTAGATCAATGGCAGTATGGGTATGAACATACAGTAATCAATGCAGCGGAACAGTAAAAGCAGTAGAACGATATGCCACGTATGTCAACACAGTAAGTAAGATATATCAATGCCAGTATCCCTATCAGTCTCTAAGTCTCACTCTACAGGTCACTAAGCCTATCATCAGTCTAAGTGTGAGAGTCAACCACTCGCGAGTGTCCTCCACCCAAGGGCAAGGGACCACGGGCCCAACATGTATATCACGGTAATAATCACGTACCCTGTAAATCTCCATATATCTCCCTAAATATATAAGCCGGCATGGGACTCCCGAGATTCTGTTGAACTCACACTCAAACTACCCCACACCCCGTGGTCTACATCAAACGCTAACCATAACCCTAAATACCAATCGGTCTGTGACAAGTCTGCGCGAGAACTGAAGGCAGGGCCTCTATCAAGCACGTCCCGACTAATACCTAAGATAAATGGCAGTGTCTGGTGCTTTATCTATGACACCCGTGCAAGAGCTTCCATAAGTGTCCCATACCACTTATAGTTACACGTACACGCGTTCTACAGACGTCGACAATGCAATAAGATCATAAGGTTCACTGATTGTGTACAAGTACGTATCACTTTCACTTATTCATGGATACACGAACACTAACGTACTTACCACAATCATCACTAATACCTAACACTGGGTAATGCACGTTATCTCTAGGTTATCAATACAGTGGCATGTGTATGATATGATGCGTAAACAGTATATAAAGCATGTTTAGCATGTCATGAATCAATAATCTACCACTTGCATAAATTATCATAAATCAAACGTATACAGTTTAGCGAAACGATAAACAGGTAATAATTTGTATGTTCAGTTATCTATCCATCGAATTTAGTTTCATGCCAATCGGGTTCCAGGATCATTAATTATATCCATTTCGTTTTAAGCGTTCGCGGCAGGAAATCCGGTTTCAGAATCGGAAGTCCGTTTCGCAACGCATTTTAATCCCAGTTGGGATCAGAATTTAGCGACGCTACAGTCGAATGAAATCTAGGGTTTTCAGTAAGGTTTTCAATGCAATAGACGGATCTTCAATCGCATCTGCACGTCAGGAGTTATACACTGTTTAACATTAATATGTCATTTCAGAATCTGTTCTTGACTGTTATACGTCCATATCTATTAAATTACAGATTAAATAACAAACGATAACGAAACAGGATGAAACCACCTGTGTTGTCTAGATAACACATTCTCCTATAATAAACAGTGGAGTTCCGCAATCTATGAGTTAAGGAAACAGTGTGGTACCCATTACGGGACAGTAAATAACAACTGGAGTCGCTCTGGACTGCAGTCCAAAGTCGCACTCCGATCAAAATATTGTCACGGTTTAAGTACAGGAATATCTGGAAACTAGTATATGGTTAAAGTTCATCGAGTTGACTTTGATTTGAGCCCTCGAACGCATCATTCCAGTGTATATATAATTTATGGCGATTTTAACGGTTTTCGGGTACAATAAAATTCCAGTTTTACTAGTAAACTTGAGGGTAGTCATTTTAGTCGTTAACGGTCATATTATCCAACGAAATTCACACACTAGATTCACGGACATACGGGCCAGCTTATACCATTTAGTTCCATAAAATTAGAAAAGTATTCTCATTGGGAACACACGTCAAACAGGTATGGCACATAATTGATCTAAACTTATAACTTTATGATCTATGTAATTAAAGATTGTAACTTAAGTAAATAGCATGTAAGCAAGTAAAATACTTGCCTAGAGATGGTGAACTGATGGCGCGGCAGTTAAGACGGTAGTGACACGTCCCGGCACGGAGTAGCAAACGCACGACGAGTCTCGGCTAAGCTTGGGCTTGGCTCGAGCTTGAGGAGAGGCTGTTGCGAGCTCAGGTGGTGTCGGGGCTGGGGATCGCTGATGCTGTCGAGGCCGATGGAGAGAGATTGCAGAGGGAGAGAGGGAGAATTTAGAGAGAGAGAAAGAGTTAGAGATATATATATATAGAGAGAGAGAGAGAGCAAGCAGAGAGAGAGCTTGAGAGAGTGGTAGAGGGAAAGAGAGACAGAGATTTGAGAGAGTAGTAGAGGAAGAGAGAGACAGATTTGAGAGAGTGGTAGAGGGAGAGAGAGACAGAGATTTGAGAGAGAGAGAGAGAGACAGAGAACAGATAGAGAGAGAAAGAGAAAGAAAAACAGAGAGAGAGAGAGATCTGAGATTGAGAGAGGGGGAGACATACACAGAGAGAGAGAGAGAGGGAAGGAGGGCTTGGTGGTAGTGAGGGGGTGGTGCTCGGGTCGATGAGATGAGTTGCGGAGGAAGAGAAAGTGAATGGTGATCGAAGTCGTCGTCGTCGATGGCGGCGAGTGATGAAGGTAGTGGGTGCGCGGTGGTGCTTGGAAGGAGAAGGCGACGGTGGAAGGGCACTGCTGGGGTTGGGTTCGGTGGAGGTGCTCGGTGTAGGGAGGAGAGATGATGGAGGTCGGAGCTCCAGCGAGGGGAGCGGGTGAGGGAATCGGAGTGCAAGGGTCGGTTAGTGGGTGCAGGGGAGAGAGAAGAAAGTGAGTGGAGGAGACGAGAAGGAAGTGGGGGATGAGGGAAAAGTGATGGGAGTAAAGAGGGGTGAACGTTGAGGGAGCGGGTCGCAGGGAAACGTGCGCGTCGTGGGCGCAGGCGTGAGTGGAGGAGGCGGGTCGAGGAACAGAGGGCGGGGATTTTGGGAAGTAGCCGTTGGAGAGGGAAGGAGAAGGAGAAGGCGGGTCGGGTCGAAGCAGCGCGGGCCAAAAAGAATGGGCCGGGCCAGATAATTTAAAAGAATTAAAATGGAAAGAAAAATGGGCCGGGCCAGAGAAAATTTAAAGAATTTGTATGGAAAAAGGAAACGGGCCGGGCCAGGTTAAAAGAAATTGAGTTTAAGTTTAAAAAAAACAGTGGGCTGGGGGAATTTAATAATAAAGGGAAAAATGGTGTTGGGTTTTAGGGTTTAACTTTTGAATAAAAGAAATAGGGGAGTTGGGCTGGGTTTAAATCTTAATGAATAAAAGAAATAATAATGGAGAAGGGGCCGGGGCTTAAAGGAAGACTTTGGAAAAATATAGTAGGGTTTTATTGATAAAAGAAAAATGGGGGTTTAGAAGAAATAAAATTATAAATATAAATAAATAAAATTCAAAAGTAACAAAATACAGATTTTGGTATAAAAGGGGCTGGGTATTACATCATACCACCCTTACAAAAATTTCGTCCTCGAAATTTAAAATAAACGATAAATAATACAAACATAGGCGAAAGCTATTATATTGCAAACTAACACATAAAGATTTACTTGAAATAGGCGGATGAAGAAAATTGAAGGTTTAAACATGTAAGAACACATACAAAAGATAGGTCTAAATGAGTATAAGGCAGAAACAACTATAAGAGCAACTACATATATACGGGAATATAAATAACAACCATAACGAACAATATTATTCGAGGCGTACTCGATAAAATCGAAACTCAAATATGTGCACGTATAAGTATATCCAAAGTAGCAAAGCAGAAATAATAAGTATAAGGATAAACCATTTATAATAGTACCCATAGACACAATACCCGAAATAAAGTAGTGAAAAATTTGTCGGTAGGATAAAACATTTTAGGATAACGTATCGATCAGATAACTTAGAAATCTCAAATAGTGAGAATAAGAAACATGGAACGAAAATATGCGTGATGTAAGGTCGCGCTACTGAAAACAGAGGATAATAGTAGTGTGCTTCAAAATACATAAAACTAAGTAGTCGGTACGCGCACTCTTCGACAAATACAAGATAATGGAAACCAAATTTCGAATAATAAAGTCCCTAAATATATATAGGATAATAGGAAACCAGAAATGTATAGGGCTAGTTAGGGTAGGGATTACAAGGAAGTGTAGCTCAATCAGAAGGTTGAAGTTTGGCGGCTTTAGGCTGAAGTTCAAGAGGATTGGGATCGGGTCAGCACAGGAAGTAATGGTGAGCAACAAAGGACTATAAGGGAAACGTATGGGGAGGATAACGGTCTGTACATCCTATGAATCAAGAATTTAAAAGGGTTAGCGAAGTCGGAAGTTTCTCTAAAATTTTCTCCTCTCAGAAGGATCTCAAACGAGGCGCAGACAAAGGGTGGAGGGTGAACCTCAAAAGATCGGGTGTGGTACTGGTTAATCTGAGTGAGGGTTACGACAATGTAAGGAGTAGGGTGGACAGATCTCAGTAGAGAAAAATAATTGCATAGAAGAAATAATCAAGCAGCAAGTGAACTAAGAAGATCGAAAGATTAGCGAACTCAGCAATTTATTTTATTCCAGAAGATTTTAAACAAAGCATTCTCAAAGGTGAAAGGTGACCCTAAACTATACACAGATTTTATTTGGCCTGATAAGACAACATCTAAAGGAATCCCGTCAATCGCGGTTGTGGAGATTCAGCAGGTTATGGTAGGCTCGCGCGTTCAGGTAGGGGCGTCCATTTCCATATCGCCTCGCAGGGATCGCCATTGGGAGTTCTTCCACAGCAGGGTCTTGATCTTCTGGTCCTTCTTCCTCTGCTGGAGCTTCTTCATCGAGGTCTGATTCCATGTGATTCTCTTCTTCTGGATTCTCTTCCATGGGATTTTCCTCAACTGAATTTTCTTCTATCGGGTCTTCCTCGGGATCTTCCTCTATCGGGTTCTCTTCAGGGTCTCCTTCCTCTTCGTCGGAATCGTCTATCATGTTAAACTCTGGGGCGACTACTCCTTCGTCTTCGGAATCTCTGTTCCCGAAATTGGCCTGGGGATCGTTGATCTCATTATCAAAACTCATCAGTGTGCGGTCTAAGGAACCGCACGACTGCGCATCCTCATCTAGATGCGGCGCTGCTCCGGGGTGGGCCATGGCCTGAAAAGGAAGAGTCATGATTAGACAGTGGAATACATCAAGAAAATAGCTCAGGGTACGAAATATAGGAAAATATACGGTGGCAGGAACTGAAAAATCAGGATAAAAGTGCTGTGATAATGAATAGTATGAATAAGGGAAAGGACAAGAGAATGATACATATATTACGATTCAAAGTTTTATTGCATTCAACTAAAAGTTCGACGGATACAAGATTTCAAACGGAAAGAAATATTTATAAGAGGATGATAACATTATTACTGAAACATGAGAATTCTTCTTTGACTACTAGAACATTGCATTCTCGTCACGTGAGTTGAATCCTGTGCTGGGTCCGCCTTATCCTCGAAGTTCGAACTACATAATAACCATCACTCGGAGGAAGTGGGGAGTGTGGATGAATCTCCTCCCTGTAGCTCTTTCCTTTTTGGGCAACCGTTGATAAGATGTTCGCTGGATCCGCAAATCAGACATTTCCCTTGGGCACGGCGACAATCCCTTTGAAGATGTCCTGGCCTCCTGCAGTATCCACAACATGGGGTCTTCTGCTGCTTCTGTCGCGTGGAAACAAATTGGCGCTTCATCTTCTTCTCTTTTCCTCGTCTAACGGGGATCCCTTTATGATTTGAGACTCCCGCTGGTGCCCGATTCACCTACCTTCTCAGTCCTTCAGCTAACAAATCATTCGTTCGCTCCTGGGCTTCCTTTAGACCTTACATTACACTCAGAATCTCGACGGTCTGAATCTGGGGAGTGAAGATAGATGAAGAGTCGTTGGAAAACATGATCCTGAAACAACAATTTTTGAGGATGATATAAGTCACAAGCTATACGAATCAAAATATAATATGGATAGGACAAAGATTCAAGAATATCAGAGGGCTGAATTTATTACAAGTGGAGAATCAACTGTATGACTTTAAGTCATTTAAATAGAGTACGGTAGTGCAATTGCAACAACGTAACCTTGCCAAGTCACCCGAAACTCTAACGAATGGGTAGCAGAACACTCAATGTGAATATGGATCAAGGATATCAAGTTTATAATCTAGACTGAGGGATGTCATAGATTGTCAAGCTCTACACGGAAAACTGCAATCCCAATCGAAGCAAAACCTGGCTCTGATACCAACTAAACCATGTCACGCCCCGCTTCCCAAAATATGGAATATGAGGGGTTGACAAGGCTAGCCATGCTCCTACGGCCAAGGAAACATCCTGTCGTAGTCACACTTCGGCTTCTAGCTTTACATGGTAATCAGTAAATAATGCGCAGGTAATGAGAAATGCAGTATCTGGAACAAAACAGTATAAAAAACTGACCTGATGGGAAACAAAAGATATAACTCTGGATAGCTAAACAAGATGTCCGTGATGTGCGACTAGTCCTGGTCCAGGCTAAACCTTCTCCTCACACTGAGCATGCATACTCAGGTCGTCAGAGCGACACAATAGCAAAATAATATATAAAATCATGTGACAATTCTAACAGTGATAATAGATATATATAACAGTAGATCAATGGCAGTATGGGTATGAACATGCAGTAATCAATGCAGCGGAACAGTAAAAGCAGTAGAACGATATGCCACGTATGTCAACACAGTAAGTAAGATATATCAATGCCAGTATCCCTATCAGTCTCTAAGTCTCACTCTACAGGTCACTAAGCCTATCATCAGTCTAAGTGTGAGAGTCAACCACTCGCGAGTGTCCTCCACCCAAGGGCAAGGGACCACGGGCCCAACATGTATATCACGGTAATAATCACGTACCCTGTAAATCTCCATATATCTCCCTAAATATATAAGCCGGCATGGGACTCCCGAGATTCTGTTGAACTCACACTCAAACTACCCCACACCCCGTGGTCTACATCAAACGCTAACCATAACCCTAAATACCAATCGGTCTGTGACAAGTCTGCGCGAGAACTGAAGGCAGGGCCTCTATCAAGCACGTCCCGACTAATACCTAAGATAAATGGCAGTGTCTGGTGCTTTATCTATGACACCCGTGCAAGAGCTTCCATAAGTGTCCCATACCACTTATAGTTACACGTACACGCGTTCTACAGACGTCGACAATGCAATAAGATCATAAGGTTCACTGATTGTGTACAAGTACGTATCACTTTCACTTATTCATGGATACACGAACACTAACGTACTTACCACAATCATCACTAATACCTAACACTGGGTAATGCACGTTATCTCTAGGTTATCAATGCAGTGGCATGTGTATGATATGATGCGTAAACAGTATATAAAGCATGTTTAGCATGTCATGAATCAATAATCTACCACTTGCATAAATTATCATAAATCAAACGTATACAGTTTAGCGAAACGATAAACAGGTAATAATTTGTATGTTCAGTTATCTATCCATCAAATTTAGTTTCATGCCAATCGGGTTCCAGGATCATTAATTATATCCATTTCGTTTTAAGCGTTCGCGGATCCACCGTCGACATCAAGTTTAGGCCACGGATCTGCGACGCTTTGATAGTTTCATGGGTCACGTTTTCTTGTGGGCCTATAAAAAAGCCTACATGATTTTTGTGGGAAATTTTATTTTGAAAAATATCACAGTTTAAAAAATTGGACAGAAAGGTGTTTTATTCGAGATAAAATCGTCGATTGAACACTTTAACTTCGTCTAAATATCGCTTAAGCCTCTGGCTCTGATACTATGAAACTAGATCCTAGCACCTCTATAAGGGTTTTAACAATATCAAGTTTGCAATTTAAAAATTTCTAGAGGGCTAAGTCTACAAGTTAGGATCAAATTAAAGGTTTAAGCTTTTATAAGAAAGCAAAAGGAGTTAAACTAAGTGATGAAGAAGCTACAACCTTTGTAGCCAAGTCCTTCACTTCTTAAGCTCCTTGTAGTAGTCTCTTGAACTCCTTCTAGAGCTCCTCTCAGAGAAATGAACTCGCTTTCTCGAAATCTTCTTTGTCGAAAATGATCCACCTTGAGGCTACCCTCACTCAATTTCATACTTAACTAATCAAAGTATTAGTGAAGAGAACAACCTAAACTAATTTGCTAGTTTAGTCTAAGTTGATGAAGTATGGTTTTAGCTCACTTAACTTTCTTTCTTTCTCTTGAATGGATAGTGTCTCAAAAGAAGAGATGAAGAAGATGAAGATGGAGGAGATAAGAATGAGCTTGGAGTGATGATAATGTATAGAAATGATAAACTTATATGAATTATAAAGAAAAGAGAATGAGTTATGGTTGCTATGATGTTCTCAACTAATGACTCATTCCTTTTTCTTTTAATTCAAATAAGATGTCATTATCTTCTTATCTTCAATCCTCTTGCAATTCTTATATACACAACTCTTGCGTATAATCAACCATATCACATATTTATATATTATTTATATCATATACAAATAATATATAAAGAGATGAAAATTTAAAGTGAGCATAATATTAGTTTATATATATATATATATATATATATATATATATATATATATATATATAAAATTATTAAATCAACACTTGATTTAATAATCCGGTTATATCATATATAGCATGGCTAATATCAAAAACGCTAGATTAGAATACGGTATCATATATCCATATTTAATCAAACTCCTGCACATATCTCTATACATGCTCTACTTCGTTTCGCTTGAGTTAGAAAATCTCTATGTAGGACTTTAAAGACTCGTTAATACACCGGCGGTAAGTAATGATCGGATCAAACACCTACAAGCACGAGAGTGGTACTAATTACACGTAACGGCTGCTCAGGTATTGAACAAATAGAAGATCAACAAGAAAACTTGTCCAAACTCCCGTAGAGCATATAAGAAACACTTATCGTACAATCCGGTCTCTTCGTCTGATATATTGTATATCGAGTCTAGGGGTGGAATCGTCAGACCCTAATAACTCGATAAGTCATGCTGATGTGTGGCCTATAACCAATTGAGAAATTACTGATAACACTTATCAGTAAATTTCATCAGCCCTGACCAGGAACTCGCGGTCATATCCTATCGAGCATAGCACAACATCAACTCTCTATATCGGGAGAGACGAAAACCCTCTTATCGCTTATTGTCTTCATATGACTCGGGACTATACCCAACTACCACCTATTTGCATGTTCAGTAGAACCGTGGTAGGAAGGTAATCAAAGCACAGTGGAAACCACACATGACGCTATGACGATTTCGGGTCTACAGACTAACCTGTACAAGTGTCACCAGAGAACTGCTATCTGACAATAAGTATGGTACCATCTAGGAGTTCTCGGCGAGTCCGTTCGGTGTGCTCATTCTCCAATGAGCACCTGTGTATAATCTTTGGTGTCAAACACCAATGGTTGTGGGGTCAACCATTGCCCCATACAGGGTCAAGAAACGTACACACTAGTCTACATTGGAATATCGATACCCTATCTCGACAGTCTCTCGACTAGGAACATTTCAAGGATGTGCTTATGGACTACTTAGGTCCCACTAGTATGATCTATATCATATTTCTGAAAGTCAAGCAAATATCATAAGGGCTTTATCAACATGTATCAATGAAATAGTAAACTAGAACAAATGTACATGTTAAGTTAAAGAGTAACCAGATTGCATACTATCATGTTGATATAGATGAGAGCTTCTCACAATTGCAGTATCAAGCTTCGTGAAGCTAAGAAGCCAAGTCCAGTTTGAAGCGTCTAAGTTCGAAGTTAATATTAAAGATTAATTGATTCAAGACGCTTATGAGTGGCGTATTCCAAAGTTCAAGAGAATTTTCGAGGTTCGCGTCGAGTTTCGAGAGCTTAAGATTTAAGAGTCAAAGATTCAAGAGTCGAAGAATCGCTACATCGTCTTATGAATCTTTGTAAGTACTTTTAGATTATGTGTGATATCAATTAGGAGCTCTTGAACACTTATACTCGCATGCAATGATTGTTTTACATTGCATAAATGTCTGGGTTTTTGTTTTCGAAGTTTTCTATTTCATTAAAACCCCAATATCAGTTTCTGTGCAAGCTTGGATATCTGCATCTTGAACATCAAACGCCTGATCTGTTTCTATGTTTTTGGGTTTTCAAAAATATCAGAAATATCTGAAAAATGGATTTTGTTCTTCAGATGTCTGCATGGACATCATAAGATGTCTGGGTGCACTTTGTGTTTTTATCTGGATTATTTTTTTGTGAGAGCCAGACGTTTGAGGCTTCATATACAGACATTTGACGGTGGATTTGAAAATTGGTATTTTAAAATCCAGAGATGAGACAGACGTCTGCTGATCAATTTACAGACATCTGATATTGTTTTTGAAAATGATTTTTGTACTTCAGACGTCTGAGCATTACTTATCCGATGTCTTCCTTCTCTCTGGCCTTTATTGACATTTTTAACAGAGAAGGGACAGATTTCTGATGCTATGAGTGCAGACGTCTGTGGCTGAGAAAAATTCAAAAATATAGCCGTTGGGATTTTTGTCATATAACTGATTACGTTTGCCCATTTCTACTTCAGACGTCTGTCAATATTTTAATTGCCTGCCAGGTAGGCATAACGGCTAGTTTTTAATGGAGGCTATATATATGATTTGCTTTGCTTTTTTCAGCCTAATTCACTTAAGCGTTTCAACTTGCAATTTTCCAAAGTGAAAAATCTCATCTCTTGTGAGAGCAAAACTGATTTTGATTTTATTCATCTCTCTCACACACTCAAAAGAATCAAGAGCTTTATTTAATCACCCATACTCTTTAAGTATTAGAGCGAGTTTTGAGAGAAACTCTTTTGAGAGTATTGTGCTATAATTTTCCTCTTTTTTTTTCGTGAGGACTCTTGAGTGCAAGGGTGTCTTTGTAAGAGAGAAGAGTCACTCATATGTCGAGTGATGTGTATGTGGTTGTTCGTAATGGCGAGTAACGTATAGTCTCGGAGGAGATGTGTTGAAAATAAAGGGAACGGGCTTGCGGATCTAAAGAAAGTGGATTAGGGACCGAGACTTTATCGGTGGCCAAACCATTATAAAAGAGCTTGTGTTTGTGTTTTTGCAATTTCTTATCCCTCTTGCTTTATTTTCAAAGTTAGAAATTGCATGCTTGTGATTTATATGCTCATTGCTTGATTGTTATTTTTCTCTTGCTATATGTTTAGGTTTCACGATTGTATTTGTGCTTAGCTCCTATCTCTATTGATTTATCTTTTGTCTAAGCATTGCATTTATGGTTTCTATTAGCAAGTGTGAATTAATTTTTAAATTGCGCATATTGGTTGCATAGTCTTATTCAACCCTCTTTAGGACTATTTTCATGTACACACCTTGTTACTTCAACATGGCGATCATCTTGATCCTTCAAAGACTGAAACTGTTTTGGCCATCGAATTTCTCCACCTTAAAATTCATCAATGGCATATTCCAGAATCAAATTCAGAACCGAGCCAAGCTCTGATACCAGTTGTTTGCGAAAACGACGGTTTTGGATAAAATATAGAAACCAAAGGAAAAATTAGAAGAGGAATAGTTTGCACTTACAAGGAACTAGCATTTTGCATGTGCGATGCACGTTGGTAACGTTATCCTCTTTAGAATCCAAAAAAAATTCTTGAGCCCATGTATAAATATAAGATGGGAGGTTTTGGGTTTAAAATTATTTTGAATGTTAATAAATGAATAAAATAGTCATTTTAGTAACTTGGATTAAGAATATTCTAAAAAATATTATAGTATGTTATTTAACATATTTAAGTAAAAAAAATGTAGTTATAAGCAAATGAAAGTAGAATTTGAAATATGATGAGATTAAAATAAATTCTACAAAGTTCTTTTTTGTCTTAAGTTCGAGTAGAATGTACATTGAATTTGGAATTCAAATTAATTTCTACAAAATTCTTTTTTTTTGTCACAAGTTCTTGAAAGTTCCTTTTTTCTTTGTTTTTCAAAAAAATGGAGAAATTTAATTATTTTTTGTCTTTTTCTTTGATGATGTGGAGGCTATAAAATTTGTTTTTTTTAACATAACAATTAATTATTTTGTCTCTTTGTATGATGATATAGAAGAATGGAGAATTTTTCTTCTTTTTTCTTTATTTTTTAAAAAAAAGAGTGGGTGGGTTCTAACGAAGTCCATTTGCATTGCATTGTAGTATAGATTTAAGGACTACAAAATATACAAGAGTATTCAAACTCTCAATCTCTTACAAAATCTCATTAGAGAGGTCTAATGAATGGTTCTAGGAAAACGTCAACGGCCGCTGAATTATTCTAGAAGATGTCTAGACCTATTCTAGAACAATTTCTAGAATATCTCTAGAACTTCTAAACTTCTTCTAGAAACACTTTAGAACTTAGGTTTGAGCTCAAGAACTTGGGTCTGGGCTTATGTGATTTTGCATCACAATTCAACAAGAACTATGTTTGGCAGAGGTCTCGGGCTTGGCATTATTAACCTCTAATTTTGGGCTAATCGAGTCACATTTTCCGCCGATCAAATGTGTAAAATTTTAGTGCAGTGGGAAATGTAATTTAAAGTCTTAATTATTCAAAAAAGGAAAAAAAAAAACTCACATAATTTAGCTTAAAATATATAAAGATTTCTGGGGACCCCAACATCCATTTCATATGTAATCATGAAACCAAATCGCTGCCGCCAGACACAGCACACGTGGCAGCAAATGGTGCCGCCTTCACCAATATAAATTCCCCTGCTTCCTCTCTCTTCTCTCTCTCTCAAAAATTCAATCTCTCTTTGAATTCAATTCAAGATAGAAACCCACCAAATAGTTGCCCCATGGTTTATTCTAAGAGAATGGCAGCAGCTGGTAATGGCCTCAGCCGCCATTATAGGAGGAGGAGCTTGGTGACGGCCCCTGCTCCCTCAATGAGTACAAAGGGAGCTGCTCCACAAATGGTGAAGAGAGCTTTTGTAAGGAAAGAATCAGAGGTGAAGAAGGTGAAGGTGAAGAGAGCTTGCCTTGAATGCAGGACCTTGACAACTCCCTGTTGGCGATATGGCCCCAATGGACTCAGGGTACTCCTCTTTTTCTCTCTCATTCATTTTCATTTTTTTTCCTTTCAATTTTTTTCATTTTTCAATTTTTTTTGAACTTGAGTTGATGGGTCTCTTCCATTTTGGATGACTGATGATGGGTTTTCATTTTTTCTCCTTTTGGAAAGTTGGATTCAAATTTTGACATTGAGAAAATTTCTTCTTTGTTATGCAATTGTTTAACTATCCCCTGTTTTATTTTCCAATTGTTTAGTTGGTTCATTAGCTTAATTTTGTCATAAATTATATATCCTGCTCATTTTGGTTGCTAGTGGATAATGGGTTTTATGCTAATTTGTCATTTTCTTAATTTGCTAATTAATTGTTCTTTTCATCTATTTCTTGCAACTTCATTTGGGTTTGCTTATTTTTAAGCTTTCAAGTGTTGTTTCCAAAAGTATATTCAAAGCGGTTTTTATAATATTTTAAATGTTAGGAGTACTGGCATGAGCATTTTCAAATTTTTATATCGTTTGGGTTTGTTTACATGGAATTTCCAAATGCATTGCGCCCATGTTTAATTTCATAAAATTTTCCTATCTTATTACATTCCTTTTGTGATTCATTAATTCATATATGAATATATAATTTTTGTTGTGTTTTCAAATTTTTATATCATTTTGTTGTCTACAGGGAACTTTTAAATGCATTACCCCCATCTTCAATATGACCAAATTTTTGCTAATCTTATTGCATTCTTCTTGTGATTCATTAATTAATGTGTGATTATTAAAATTTGCAGACACTGTGCAATGCATGCGGGCTGCGTTACAGGAAGCAGAGAAGCTCATCACAGCTCAACACTAAGCAGAGGAGCAAATCATCATCATCATCATCATCACTATATAACTCAAAAGAGGGAATGAGTTATGAGGAGATGAAGCAGAGGCAAAAGGAGAAGCAAATGAAGATGCTAGCTCTCTTAGGTTTCAACAAGAGCAAGAACAACAACATTAACAACTACAAGAAGAAGAAGAAGAAATCACCAATTGTTAATGGCACAAAAGTTAGAATTGATGGTGGAGGTGGGAAAAAAGAAGCAGAGGAGGCTGCACTTTTGCTCTTGTCTTTGTCCTCTTCTGCTCATTTCATCCATTAGTTTGCCCCCTCTTTTGTTTTTTATGCTTTTTAAAAACGAAGAAGAAATAGAGTAAGTCATTTTGGTTAACATTTTTGTTAACTTTAACTATAGTTAGGGAGGAGAGAGGGTGAAAGTTAAAGTCATTAGGTTTGCTAATTTTACTTGTAATTGGTACATAGAACAATCATGGAGTTGTACTTAATGAGATGCATGCCTTTGTTTGAAGATGGTAACATTTATAGATTTATAAGATTTTGAGAACAAATAGTTTATTTTCAGTAAAATTTAAACATTTGTATGATGTGGATAATGATATGCATTTTATATGTGGTATGTTTAATTGTTGTTTTGGATAAAGAGTGGTGGAGCAATATGCAAAGTTGAGCATTGAGTGTGTTAAAAATCTATGTAAGAATTATTGACTCTCTTGGACCTTAGGCCCCAAATAAATGTGGGTACAATGTATGGGCTGAAAATATTGAGCCTGTTCCAAATATACAGGCTCATGGTTGCCACTGGTGTCCTTTGATTTACTCAATTAAAAATGTTTATTGTGCTAACAATATTCAAGACACTCCTTAAGTTGGTAAAGCCTGTTTGTAGCTTTAGCAAGAGAATAATGATGTTTGCGAGCGTCATCAAATATCCTGAACCAAAGGCCCATGGAGAGATAGGCTGACCCAACAAGCATTGGTCATACCTAGGCCTCAACGGAACGGGTTGGATAGAGACTACAGGTTCGGCCCGTTAGGTAAAAACTTGAGCCCAGATAGGATAGAGGTTATAAAAGAGCATTCAAGAGCAACAGGGACGGCATGAAAAATCAATTTGACAAAAACCCTAGCATACACTTAGCCATAGCTTCCAGCATAGGCCTAGTTCTTCTCTGGCTGCTATGGCCGTAGAATTGGCCAGTAGTTGATCCACAACCGCCGTCGCCATCGAGGCCCTGCTCTGGATCGAGATGTCTAGCCCTCTCTGACAGGTAATGCCTCTTTCGTCCTAGTTCTACCATCAGCAATATTAGATGGGGCAATCTTCGGCCTCCGGCACCGACGTACGGCCAATCCATGGTCGATTACGTTGGTGTGAATCTGGCTGAAGGGTCCAGTGAGAAAAATCAGAGCAGATCATTCATCAAAGGTGATCCAGATGTCCAGCCCTACATCCTTGGGTCGATGGAGATGGCCCGGACCTCATCACGGGTCAGGTAAGCGGCGAGCTCTCGGCCTCTCATAGCATCCACGAATGGTTCAGGATTTCAGTTCCTGATATCGGACGAGTGATCAGAGGTCTAGTCCTGCACTCAGACTTGTAGAGGTCAGGCCGAGGGAGACGCCGGAAGCCGAGCCGTCGGGTGTGACTCGTTTTTAACCATAAGTCAGATTTCCAGCCCTGGACGGGCATGAGATCTGCAGCTAATACCTCGACCGGCTACCAAATGATCTATGATAAGCAAAGAAGGAACATGCGACACGATAGCCACACATCTTTTATGTGGAGGCCGAACGTCCCCAAAATAATGGGATGGAAATATGTTCGGCCGATATATTTTCTGTAATGTCCCGCACTTTCTATGTCGGAGTTGACTGGTTGTAATTGCCGGCTGTTATCGAGCCGATGAACGTGATGGATTGTTTGTAATAAATAAGATATTGCAAGTGGGGTCGTTGTAATAAGTCAGGTCTTTATGGGCCGATGTCTTGAACTCGGTATATACATATGCCCAAGGATGGTACCGAAATGAAACGGGCCGACCGATTAGTTCGAGCCCCATCCTATTTTTATGATGATGAATAATTTACCATACTTACACATTACCGGGTTTAAACCCCTTTCTTCATTCATTTCAGGAAGACCGTTCTTCCCTTTCTCTAAAAAATAAGATCAGTCATTTAGGGAGACATGATCGCTAAGTTAGATATTTTCGGTTAAATACAGACTCTTCAGGAGACCGGCAAAATAACGCAACAAAGGAACAATCACTTCGCATTAGTTTGCGACCTATTATTTCCAACATCCCACAAAAGAAGAAAAGAAAGACAGGAAGGAATCTCTGCTATGGTAATGCTAAGTCCTGAGGTAGTCATGCTCTTGCCATAATCGATCTTCTTAAAAACGAACTATAAAAAACAAGAACTATCCCCTTACAAGTGCTATCATTTTAAGCTAACCATGTCATCAACTATTCAAATTTTAAAATTTCCTTTCTCATAAAGACAAAAACTCAAAATAAAACTACAAAGTCATTTCCTATTTAAATTTTTTTATTTGAGGCACCCCATTTATCAAATCCTTCTCTCTCACACAAAATTTAATTTGTATTAAAATATTAATTATCATGACATCACATCACATGTATCATCCGTACAAAAAATAAAACTAGCATTTAAAAATTAATTTATAACTTTGATATCCATTAGGAGTGGAAACAAATTATAGGATAACGATAATAATGACAAAATATCACCTCATGCTATCATTATTTGTTACGTGTCATTTTCTCTGAACTCTATTCAAAACTTTTGTGGTGTTCGCTTAGCTTGGAGTTTTATTATGCATTTTTTTGCTATGATATGGCTTTTTATTTAAATGATTTGTGGACTTTTTTCTTTAAAAATAAAATCGATTCGAATTCATGGAAGAATATATAGTTTTTTTTTTTCCATAGAAGTAAATTAAATTTGTAAAATTGCACTAAATTTTTTAAAAATATTATTATAGAAAATAACCTTATTAAGTCAATCTCTTATAAATCTTAAAATTTCCATGTTTCAATCACAAACTCTAACCGCCAGCTTTACAAAGATGTTGGTGCACGTCTCTATCAGTCCTGATAACTAGCGGTTCATCATTGCTTTAGCAATTGAGTTGCATATTGTTGGTTTGATGCGAGGTTACAATTTAACTATTGTGTTTTTTCCACTAAAATACCTTGAAGTTAGTTTATTACAAGTAAATATCTTAAGTGCTAATTTTGAAGGTATTTTAATATAATTTTTTTTCTTTAAACCGCAGTTTACGGTAGTTTACTGTAAGTTAAAAAATTTAAGGTGCTTTTGTTGGGGAAAAAAACACAAAAGAGCTGAGGGTATTTTAGTGTACTTTACCTTTCTTTTTATTATCTCTTTAATAAAAACGTAGATAATTTTTCAACATATCTCCTTAATGAAGTAAGAAATAAAAACAAAGCTAGTTTTTTTCGAAAAGGAGCCATGTAAAGCAAGAAATCCAACTCCCAATAATATATACAAGAAGCAAATTAATAAATAGAAACATAACTTAACTCAATAATGAAATCGTATCCAATTTATTATCTATTTTCTGGGCATGGTGATATTTTAGGGATTGACGAAGTATATACTAACTATAAGCACAAGATTATAAGTTCAATTTATAGCTCAGCCTTAATAAATACCAATAAACAATAGCTCAGTTTGCATGACATCTCCTCAAAGAATCCTGAAAAGAGCATGGAGTTCGAACCTCGGAGAGGAAAGTGACCATATAATTCTTTCGGCGCAAATTCAAGCGTTTCCTGTGTGCTTGTGTGAGCTGTATGTACGTGTAGATGTGATGCATGCTCGGATGATGCTCATGAGCCAATTCAAAAAGGTGAAAAAGAAAAGGAAAGGAAAATTCAAAATCGATAACTCAAGTTTAGTTTAAAACAAACTAAATACTAGCAACATACGCGCACACAACTAATTTAATCGAACAAAAGAAGAAACAATAGGGAAGATCAACCAACCTTAATTTAATTGATTAACTATGAATTAAAGCAAAAGGACACAACACAAAGCTAACACAACAAACCCCATGAACCCTACACCAGTCGTCCTACTAGCTGCCGACGGCAGCCGTCGGTAGAACGGAAACCAAGGGGTGATGGGGTCCGGCGGCGGCGAGACCGGGTATATGAAGACCGGCGGGGGAAGGTAGTTTGGTAAATAACCCGACGGCGGAGGGTAGTTGTTGTACATGGCCGGATCGGGCGGCGGCGGGTAGCCGGATGACGGCGGTGGAGGGTAGTTGGCTCCGGTGTCAGGCGGCGGAAGGCACGGGTATGGGCACTCCGGCGAGCTTTGGGCAACTACCACCACCACTACTGTGAGTGGTAGAGAAGAGAAGGGAATTAGCAGGATGAAGAGCAAGAAGAGGGAGTTTTTGTGCATGTTGAGAGAGAGAGAGAGTGGGAGGGATGGATACCAAAGGGGTGAGGATATCTCTCTCTCTTCAGAAGCTGTCATTCAATTTTGAAATTGATTAATGAAGCGCCTTTTAGTTATTATGGAGAGAAATAAAAAAAAAGCATTATTGTTTTATATACAATATACATAATTAAATAATATGTCATTATTATTTTACACGTGAGATTCACGTAAATATAATGCTATGTCATTATTATTTTACAAACATAGTTAAATTAATAAATAAATTTAACATAAAAATTTCTATAATTGCTTGCAACTCACTTGCAAAAATATGCTAATATTAGAAGGGATAAATATAATTAGGAATAGGTGGGGACATATCTCTACAAAGGGGATCTTTAAATTGAAAAATGCCGATTAATAAACATGACATGTCTAAATATAATTACTTGAAAAATGTATTTTAAAAATCCATAACTCAGTTTGCGTATCATATTAATTTTCTTACAGATAATAAATTAGCTAGCATTTTGCACGTGCGATGCACGTGTCTATATTTTGAACAACATATACTAAAGGCGGATGCAAAAAATTTATCCCAAACATTACATGAATTTTTTTGAAGATATCTATAGTGTTTCTAAATTTAGACTAAATGAATGTGGTTAATGGTTATATTAGAATTGAGAAATTTATAAGTTATACAAAATAACAAATATATAAGGGCTGATGTATAAAATATGTAAGGCATATCTCTTTTAGGCCTTTTGAGCATGAGAGCTAATATGTAATGAGAGAGACAGAGAGAGAGAGGGAGAGGTTGTTCACTTTTCATCTTCTTATATCTGTCTTTTGTGGTCCCCAATTCTCTAATTTGACTAATAAAATTATGTCATTTTTTCTTTTTTTTTCTTTTGTTGAATAGTGACATACTTCTAGTTATAATTGCAAAGCAATGGATTTATAAATAACATGATTAACAAATCTTGAGTTCTTGATGCCTAATCAATTATCAATTTAAATCCGTGCAACACAAGTATCAAAATCTAGTATTAGGAATGAGAAAATTGTGAGGGGCCAGCAGGGCAATGGCTATGGGCGATTGACCAGCTACTGAGACCGGCCCGGTCCTAATCTTAACTCCATCTATCTCACTGTTTTACTTCTTTCCAAACACAATGATGGAGCTGCAGTCGGCTGAAACCCCATATAACTTTCTAGAAAATAAACTTTAAAAGTATGCTGCCAGCTGTTTATTTTTTAAGGTGAGAGAGAACAAAATTAGTGTTATTTAGGACGTTACCTTTCAATTTGGATGGAAAAGTTTCACTACATGACCTATTACGCTCATTACCATTTGGTAAAAAAAAATCATATGCAGTATAAGCCTTCAGTTTAAGCTGTTGGATTGTGCAAAATAAAATAAGTTCTATGAGAAGCTCTAAATTCCTTTTGTTTCAAAATATGCAGATGAATATTATATGGATAATAAATATGCTAACAAATATGTTATTCATATTTACTAGCCTATTTTGCATATTTTAAAACAAACATAATAAAATAATATGTTGGAATATTTTCGAAATGCATAACATTTAAAATGAGCAAAAACTTGTATTGTTTAAGTAAGTATTATTAGCTAAAAAATAAATTTACAATGTATATTTTCTTGTATTTGTTTATGGATATCCATATACCTAGCTATATGTATCTATATGGGTATTCATATCATATATCCAGATATCCGTATATCAGATAACTTTGATAAACCTTTTTCTTATTTGGAAAATTATTTAAATATATAATTGTAATCTGTAACTGGTCATATTCATATCTGAAACATATACGGATCCGGTTGCAACCTACTCTAAATCCATAATTCACATGTCTTTAATATTTTCTATGAGGATGTATTGTCTTTTTTATTTTTTATGGAATATTTGGGGAAATGCCTGTATTTGTTTGTTTGGAAATGGAGTTCAATGCAAATTTTTTCAAATTTTTTTTTCTCATGCTGTTAGCAATGTTGTGAAGGATGTCTCCTATTTATTCAAGACCGTGAAGCCAAAGAAAGGCCAGACATCTGTAACAATACGCAACAGTCGTCTGGTATTTAAGGTCTAGAATCCAGAGCAGAAACCAAACGTCTGCCCCACTAGGCAGCAGACGTATGGCCGAGCTCTGGCCAGACACGACCAAAAGGCCAGACGTCTATCCACAAAGGGACAAACGTCTCGCAGCGTTATTGGCTTTCTGCCAAAGTGCAGACAGACGTCTGCCAACAGAGAGATAAACGTCTGGCTGCGCTATTGGCTTTCTGCCAAAGTGCGGAAAAACGTCTACCCATAGAAGGACAGACGTCTGTTTAGAGATAACCGTAAATTTCAGGTCGAGAATTATCTCGAAAATTTAGTTATTTGATGGCAGTTTTTTTATTTTTGAGATCTTATTATAAATTAAATTGTATAGGCTATATATAGGATCTTAGAGTTATTAATTAGGGTTGATATTTTTTTATCATAAAGTTTAAAGGGAGACGACGACAACGCCTCTATAAGGGATCGAAGAATATCGACTAAGGAGAACTTGTAGAGAGAGATGAAGATCTCGTTGGAGATCGTAAGGAAATAGTTTATTGAAATTCTCTGTAAGGTTTCTTTTTCTTTCTAAAGTTCTAATAAAGGTTCTTCCCATTTCCTCCCAATTTATTTGTGTTATTTATTTCTGCGGTTTTGCATATGGTGTTATTTGCTATTCGTCTATAAATGGATCTAGGTTTATATATCCGTAAGGTTTTCCTCTGTGCCGACTGGTCTTGTGGTATCAACAAAAACTTGACTTAAATTTGAAAGCGGAGTTGCAAAAGTTGTACCAAATTCTTGCAGCATTTATAACAGTAATAAATGCTGTAGTTTGACATAATAGCAATTATTAGATATGTCGTATAAGCTTGTTAAATCTGACGATTGGCTCGACGATCGGATTTCACGTTAAAATATATATGTGTATACAAAGTTAGACGATTTAGAGGCTTGTAATGTATACAGCTTTTACGATGTTTTAAAAATCATCCATTTTGCGATCGTAATATCCATATCTTAGAAGCGTCTAAATCGTCTAAATTTTCGTATGCATATGTTGATTGACATGTAAAACATGATGTATGGAGCCGATCGTAATTTTGATTGATGGATGATTGTCGGATTATTCCATCTCAGTTTAAGATCCTTTCTCTCCATCTCACCGTATCTCAGCCCTTTTATTTACAGTGGGGTATGAGGTCTTGAACATTCATTATTGATGAGATGGATGACATTTTTGATTATCTTTGGACAAATATTGCATGGGTTGTTGTTTGTCTGTGAATGATTTGTGGCAGGTAATGAGTTGGATGATGTTGATTGAATTTAAATGAGAAAGTAACATCCACGACTTGGTTGTGGTCTGCGTGGCTTCATTTCAGCTGGATTGTTCTAGAATTTAAACGAATCTTGTTGTCCTCATTGCCTATCACAATATAAATTAATTTAATAACTTTTTTTAAAGTAAGAAACAGTACAAGATGTCCTACTCAGTATAATGCATACTACAAAACCGATAATAGTTCATCATTAGAGATAACATGCAACTATGAATTAGCTGTAAGTTGTTCAAACAATGATAATCTCTCACCCCCAAATCTTTGATATTTGTATGTTGCTCCCCTAAAATTTTTGATTTTCATACTTCATTCTCAAAACCTTTTAAGTTGTTCAATGATCCCCCATTTATTTATAAATTAAAGAGTATTTATGTATTTGCGGAGGGGGATTTTTGAAAAACTTAAAGGTTTGGTAGGAATGAAATATGGAAATATCAAGTTTAGGGAAAGAAATATAGAAATGGAAAGTCAAGTTTTGGTGAAATGGTTATCGACACCAAGTACTACATAGTTGATATTGTGGTGCCAGAAAATTTCTTTTTCCCCGGTTGATGAAGGTATGGAAAAGATATGTGATGAAGGGTGGAATGTCCTTCAGATGTTGCTTCCCGTTGATCTGCTGATGGCTGTGATGGATGGTTAAGATTGGATCTTGAGGCTGTCGCTCTTGAAGCGTGTGGATCTCAATAGGTTGTGGTTGTGGTTGCCGAGTTATCTGCAAGGAAGTCCCGGGGTGGTTGTACCACCGAGAACTCTCCGACGATCAAGTTAGTCTAGAGATCCGAACAGAGTAACGACTTAGTGGAGTAAAGTCGGCTTACCTTGATCGTCTGAAAGATGGGTTTAAATAGTGGTGGCAGCAGGTGCGAGAATCACGCCGGCCATTACGTTCCCGACGTCATGCCCGCGTGATGAGCGGGACCTCCCATTAATGGCGAGACAGGCTCGTTAATGGGGGATCGTGGTGGCGTGGAACGTGGGATGTGGCCGGCGGAGATCTCGCGCATGGCGAGATTCGTGGGATGGCGGTTACGCCTGCAAGCGGTGCTGTTGGTCGGTCGATGAGACCGAGGAAGATGACCTCGGCAGGAGAGCTCGTGGACGAGCGGGAGAGCCGAGGTATCTTGGTTCTGCGGTAGCTAGGAGATGAGCTGTGAGGCCGAGGAGGCCAGTTATGCAGGGGGCTCGTAGGTGAGCCAGCGTTTGCTCGGTTGGACAAGCATAGGCATGGTCTGGTCGGCCGCTGTAGGCCCTTTCTTGCATGCTCTGGGACACGTCATCTGCTACTTGTCATGATCTGGGAGATCACCGATATCGAGCCTCATCATTAGCCCCCCACTCTCATCCCGACCAGCTGACGGGTCGGGTCGAGAGTGGTCTGCCGGGGTCACCCGAAGTGAGCCCCATTTTCGAAGATATCGTTGGGCGTGTCCCCAGGCCATCCGTTGTATTTTTTGGATGATGTCAGCGAATCAGGGCGAGATCTTCTGCATTAAAGAGGGTGCGCCGGATCGTGTGCACTTTGGTGAAGCGACAAGCCACGTGTCGGGTGCCGGTTGGCTGATGTGACGTGTTGCAGGCTTCTGATGACCGATGGGATGTTGCCAATATGCTCGCGACAGGTGGAGCGATTGTGGCCGTCGGGACGCACTGAACCGTTTTAGCGGGAGTCGACCGTCGCTGTTGGATGGAGACGTCGCTTGCATAAATCGAGGGGAGGCCTGATTCGGGGTCTCTCCCTCTTCCCAATTTCCTCATTCTGAGTTTTATTTGCTCGACGCTATCCTTTTAGGTTGGATCTTGCGTTTTCCTTCTTCTGCTTCTTCTCCTTCTGAGTTGAGCCTCTTCTCCCTTTTGGCAGGACGGATGGTTCGATCCCAGACTCTTGGTGCCTTTGGCGCTCAGTCCCGTAGGGGGGATGGCGGTGCGGCCTTGCCTCCGGCTGACTTAAGCCCTGCGTCGGATGTGCCCCCGACGGCGGGGCCACCTGCCCTGTCACGAGCTCTTGACGATTGTTCCGGTGGCGGCCAAAAGCGTACATGGGTTCCCGATTCTCAGACGAGGGATGCAGGAGAGGGCGAAGACGGGGTTCCCCTCAAGCGGAAAAGGACGGTCTCTCATGCGCCGCCGGCGGAGACTCTGGAGGGGACTCCCGTGCAGGAGGGGGACGTCCAGTTCGTGGTCCCGTCGGGGCTCTTCGTTGCCGCCAGTCTTCTTGCTGGTATGGAGGAGTCGGCCGGAGGCCAGATGCCGCAGGGGACCTTGAGGGCCTGAATGGCTGCTATCGCACAGGAGGCGGTTCAGGTATGCACTCCCTCATGTGTTTCTTCGAGCGACTTTTTCTTAGTTCGGGTGTTCTTAAGTTTCTGTGCCAACTTTCGCCAGGTCCTTCAGCACTGCGCCTTTGTCACTCGTATGGTAGCCGATGGGGCTATTCGGGCTGCAGGATTGGCGGAAGAGTCTTCTTCGGAGGTCGAGGGTCTGCAACTCGAGCTGAGTCTGGAGAGGGAGAGGTCGCTCGCCCTCAAAGCTCGGTCGGAAGATGCGGACCTCGCCGTTTCGAAGTGCCGGGAGTCCTACCGCCGCCTAAGTGAGTCCCACCGAGTCGTTGAGGCGAAGTTGATGGAACTTGCCGATCGCTTGCAGACATGAGGAGGGCGAGGGATGCCAGCAGGCGGGATGCCGACGCGGCGCTTCAGGCGTCGGAGGTCGCCGAAGCCCGGGTTACGAAGGCGGTGACGGATTACAAGGAGTCGGACCAGTTTTACGTCGACCTCGGCGAGGCCTCCGCCCTTGCATGGAACAAAGCTCTTGATGCCGTGAAGGAGCAGCTTACGGAGTTCGCCGACGGTGAGCTCCGTGCTCGGGTCCCACTCTCGATGGTCCCGCCTCCGGTCGATAGCGATGAGGGGAGTGAGGTCTAGGCGGGGCTTGCTGCCCGATCTTTTTGGTTTTTCCTCCTCTCTCTTGTAAGCCTCCGGGTAATTTGATAAGGCTGGGGAGCCCACAGTACCCTTGTAAAAGCTTTGAATTTTTGAATAAAAACTTTTTGTTTTCGCAGTAGTGTTTGTGCTTGTACTTTCTTTTGTTGGTAGACATTTGTATCCGCACAGTACTGCTTTATGGTCGGCATGTTCCTCGTCTAGCGATTACTCGTCGACTTGACTCTGATCATTTGCCGAGTGTGTGAGGACCGGCGGGAAGACGGTGTCTCCATGGTCCCGAAGTCGAAGTGTAGATCGCTAAGACGTTGATAGATTGGATGCCTCTTGTTGAGTTCACGTTCCTTAGTTGTTGGAGGGCCCGTAATTGGCCAACTGAGGATGGTGCCGAGCAGGGTAGCTGCTCGGTGCCTCTTGGCGAGGGCTTTGATCTTTAGCGCGCGAGGGGCCGTGAGAGGCCTGCTGAGGATGGCCGAGCAGGGTAGCTGCTCGGTGCCTCTTGGTGAGGGTTTTGATCCTTAGCGCGGGAAGGGCCGTGAGAGGCCTGCTAAGGATGGCCGAGCAGGGTAGCTGCTCGGTGACTTTTGGCGAGGGCTTTGATTCTTAGCGCGGGAGGGGCCGTGAAAGGCCTGCTAAGGATGGTGCCAAGCAGGGTAGCTGCTCGGTGCCTCTTGGCGAGGTCTTTGATCCTTAGCGCGGGAGGGGACGTGAGAGGCCTGCTAAGGATGGCCGAGCAGGGTAGATGCTTGGTGCCTCTTGGCGAGGGCTTTGATCCTTAGCGCGGGAGGGGTCGTGAGAGGCCTGCTAAGGATGGCCGAGCAGGGTAGCTGCTCGGTGCCTCTTGGCGAGGGCTTTGATCCTTAGCGCGGGAGGGGCCGTGAGAGGCCTGCTAAGGATGACCGAGCAGCGTAGCTGCTCGGTGCCTCTTGGCGAGGGCTTTGATCCTTAAGGATGCCCGAACGGGGTTGCCGCCCAGTGCCTCTTGGCGAGGGCTTTGATCCCTGGCATTCTTCCAGGGATAACCGAGTACGGGTCATGCTAAGCGGTTGCCTCTTTCGAGGGCTTTTCATCCTTAGCGTGGGAGGGGTGTAGGAGGCCTACTAAGGATGCCCGGGCAGGGTTGCCTCCCAGTGCCTCTTGGCGAGGGCTTTGATCCCTGGTGGGGTGCCAGGGATGACCGAGCATGGTTAATGCTAAGCGGTTGCCTCTTGCGAGGGCTTTTGGGTCCTTAAGGATGGCCGAGCAGGGTTGCTTCCCGACCGCCTCTTGTCGAGGGCTTTGATCTGTGGCGTTGGGTGGTAGGTAGCTACCGGCTAGGGATAGACGAGCAAGGTAGCTGCAGGGCTGCCTCTTGGTGAGGGCTTAGATCCCTGGCGTTGGTAGGGTAGCTACCAGCCAGGGATAGCTGAGCAGGGTAGCTACAGAGCTGCCTCTTCGTGAGGGCTTTGATCCCTGGCGTTGTGGGGTAGGGAAGCTACCAGCCAGGGATAGCCGAGCAGGGTAGCTGCAAGGCTGCCTCTTTGTGAGGGCTTTGATCCCTGGCGTTGTGGGGTAGGGATGCTACCAGCCAGGGATAGCCGAGCAGGGTAGCTGCAGGGCTGCCTCTTTGTGAGGGCTTTGATCCCTGGCGTTGAGGGGTAGGGGAGCTACCAGCCAGGGATAGCCGAGTAGGGTAGCTGCTCGGTGTCTCTTGCGAGGGCTTTGATCCTTAGTTTTGGGGTAAAAATTTACACCCCGGTTGACCAAGTCAAAATCAAAGTCAACCCCATGCCAAGTGGGCCCAAGCCCAGATCCAGTGGGCCCATGCCCGGGTCGAGCGCGAACATGAAGCGGCCGGCCTCCCCCATGCCAAGATAAAAATTTTTTAATAAATAATTTTGTTGCATTTCTTTTATTTTATTTTATGGATAAATGTCAGAAAAATAGGCATAAAGCCAAATTTTTGTAAAGCCCATGGCTTATGTGCAAAAAGAAATGCACATGAGCCATGAGATAGGCAAAATGCCATTTTGTGAAGCCCAAGGGGCTATGTGTAAAGTGTATAGCCTATAAAGGCAAAGATAATGAAAATATCTCACAACTTTTTTCTCTCTCAAAATTTTTCAGATCTGAGATTTTTTCTCCTTCTTCAAGGTTCCAAAACCTTCTTTTTTCTCTTGAATTAAATCAAGAGTTTTACTTTTCTTTTTACAAAACAAACTAGTTTTTCACCACAAAACCCATAAAGGGGAACTCAGATCTTCCATTAGATCTCAAAAAGAAGAGATTTTTAAAAAATCCCATATCTCTTGATCTTCAAGATCCAGCTAACAGAGGAGGAAGAAGATCTTTCACTAAACCCAAAAAAAAAAAAATACACACACACTCAGGAGTCCAACTCCTCTCTGATTTCTCTTCCGAGAAATTTTTTTAGGCTAAAAGCCTCTTTTTCTCGCCGGCGCTCAAGCGCAGAGCGCCCGCGTGCCGACACGTGGCGCGCTTGCGCTCAAGCGCTCGAGCGCAAGTCGCCCCGGTGCCGACACGTGGCGCGCTTGCGCTTCAGCGCAAGCGCTCGAGCGCAAGCGCTCGAGCGCAAGTCGCCTCGGTGCCGACACGTGGCGCGCTTGCGCTCAAGCGCAAGCGCAAGTCGCCCCGGTGCCGACACGTGGCGTGCTTGCGCTCAAGCGCCCAGCGCTCAAGCGCAAGTCGCCCCCGTGCTGACACGTCGCACACTTGCGCTCGAGCGTCAGGTGCCGAAGCGCAAAACGCTCACGTGCTAACATGTGGCGCGCTTGCGCTCAAGCGCCTAGCGCTCAATCGCAGAGTGCCCACGTGCCGACACGTGGCGCGCTTGTCGGAGGAAATGAAAGAGCAGATAATTGCCCTGCTGCATGAGTTCGTCGACTGCTTCGCGTGGACGTACAAAGAAATGCCTGGTCTTTCCCCTGAAGTAGTCGTGCATAAGCTGGCTATATCTCCTGATGCTAAGCCAGTCAAACAAGCTCCTCGAAGAATGAGAAGGGAGTTGGAAGAAAAGGTCATCGAGGAAACCAAGAAACTCATCGATGCCGGCTTCATCAGGGAAGAGAAATATGCGGACTGGATCGCATGCATAGTCCCAGTGAAGAAGAAAAATGGGCAGATCCGAGTTTGTGTCGATTTCAGGGACCTCAACAAGGCATGTACTAAAGACGACTTCCCACTACCGGTCATGGAAATGATGGTCGATGACACCTCAAATTACGAATTGTTCACCTTTATGGATGGCTCGTCTGGATATAATCAGATCAAGATGTCGCCTGAGGATGAGAAACACACAGCATTTCGAGCCCCGATCGGAATATATTGCTACAAGGTAATGTCGTTCGGACTGAAGAACGCTGGTGCTACATATCAAAGGGCAATGACCAATATCTTTGATGACTTAATCCATAAAGTCGTCGAATGTTATGTTGATGATCTGGTCGTCAAGACTAAAACCAAGGCCGATCATATCCAAGATCTTAGGACCGTTCTCACCAGACTGAGGGAATACGATCTGAAGATGAATCCTCTGAAGTGCGCTTTTGGCGTGTCAACGGGAAAATTCCTGGGCTTTATAGTCTGACATCGAGGGATCGAAGTTGACCCATCAAAGATAAAGGCCATCATGGAGATGCCCCCTCCGAAGAGTCTGACGCAGCTAAGATCTTTTCAAGGCAAGCTTGCTTATATACGGAAGTTTATCGCAAATTTATCGGGAAGGTGTAGGCCCTTCTCAAAGCTCATGAAGAAAGGAGCTCCTTTTATCTGGGATGCCGAATGTCAAGCAGCGTTCGAAAGCATCAAACAATACTTGTTGCACCCTCCAGTGCTGGCCGCTCCCATTCCAAATAAACCACTGATTCTCTACACTACCGCGCTGGATGAGTCACTCGGTGCGCTCCTTGCCCAGAATAACGAGGAGGGAAAAGAAAATGCCCTCTATTACCTCAGTCGAACTCTAGTCGGGGTGGAACACAACTACTCCCCAATCGAAAAGCAATGCCTGGCTCTAATATTTTCTGTGAAGAAGCTGAGGCACTATTTGCTCGCTCATCGGGTTATGGTGATCTCCAAGGTCGACCCGCTCAAACACTTGATGACCAAAGCAAGCCTAGCCGGCAGAATGGCAAGATGGGCTGTCATGCTACTTGAGTTTGACATAGTTTATACCCCTCAGAAAGCAGTAAAAGGGCAAGCTCTTGCAGACTTTCTCGCTGCTCATCCCATACCAGAAGGGTTGCCGCTAAATTGTGAGTTACCCGACGAACAAGTGCTGCACCTCGAGGAAGATGAGCCATGTTGGGAGCTCTACTTCGATGGAGCCTCATCAATAAGGAGCTCCGGCAGATCAAGCGTCCCGGAGGTAAAAGCGGGGATAGGATTGGTGTTCATCATGCCATCAATGGGAACCCTACGGCGTTCTTTTGCTCTCACCGAGCCTCAGACAAACAATGAAGCTGAGTATGAAGCTCTGATAGCTGGTTTGGAACTCGCCATAGAAATGGAAATCCTTCGGCTACGGGTTTACGGTGACTCCCAGCTTGTCGTCAACCAGGTAAGTGGCGACTATAAGATATACAAACCCGAGTTAGCTCGGTACAGAAGCCGGGTGGTGGAACTCATGAAACGGTTCACTTATATTGAACTAATGAGAATCCCCAGAGCATTGAACGGAAAACCCGACATACTCGCTCGCCTAGCCAAGGAGCTGGCTGATCCTGACATGGAAGAAATTCTGATCACAGTCAGGAGCCGGCAAATTCTACCCCCAGTCTCTCTACGAGAAGAGGAAAGCGCGGAAAAGAAGAGCAGCCCTGCTGAAGAAGCTTCGATCGTCCAAGACGAGCCCGATTGGAGAGAACCCTTCGTAGAGTACTTCCGATACGACAAGCTGCTCGAAGAAAAATCTGTTAGGTCCACGTTACCTCTCCCGGTACTTTCGGGGTTGCGGAAACGGTAAAACAAAAATTTTTTTGGACTTGGTAACATGGACCGTAAAAGCCGGATCTTTGCTAAACAATACACTAGCATCCTAACTAGAGATATATCTACTCGGTTAGGGGTTATACCTCAACTTGAACTCCTTCTCTTCTTGTTGTTCTTCTCTTCTTGTTGTTCTTCTCTTTGCTTGCTCGATGGTTGATCCGGACTTTGGTCACCTCCGCGGCCTCCTTGAGTCGAAGACGATCCACCCGAAAGATGTACAACGAGCTCCACCTCGAGCCGAGGTAACTAGGGCAAGGAGATTGCTAATCTAGAAGCCCTAGGATGTGTAGAGAAGATGTATGGATGTGTTTGTCAAGTGGAATCCTTTTTCTCTCAACACATGAGATCAAAGGAAAAATAAAGAGGAAGAAGGAGAAGCAACCATGGAAATGTTTCTCATTTCTTTTCTATGAGAGAGAATGAGAATGAGCAAATGAAAAACTTAACCAAGAGAAAACACAACCATAGTTGCAATAATGCCAAACATTATCATTACTAATCCTATCATGATAAAGTTGATGGCTACAAATGACATGACCATTATCATAACAAAAGAAAAAGAAAACCAAAGAATACTTTAGATCTTTCAAGAAGATCCAAGTCAACTTTGGTCAAATAGTCAACAAAGTCAAGATGGTCAAATGGTCAATGTAATTAGCCATAACAAAATTATCAATGAAAGGATTAGTAAATAATGTCCCCGGCTCATAATGGTTTTGACCAAACGAACTGTCAAAACCCTAATGAGTCCGCCTCAAAATGGTTTTGACCGAATCAACTGTCAAAACCCTAATGAGCCTGCCACATAGCGGTTTTGGCCGAACCAACTGCCAAAACCCTAATGAGGCACCTCCTCCTTCATCGCTCCGGAAAACTGTGCATACACACCTGCATCCGCATTCCGTAGAATGCGGATGCGCAGAAGACAAAACAAATCCATCCGTGCAATACTAGGATCTGGCTTAAACCAAAGCCCTCTAGTACTGCCTGCCCGAACACCATACGCACACAAGTGTACGTAAGTGATCGCAGCCCTGCCATAAAACCATACGGCCTCTACACGTTTCGCTCAGTGCAGGGAAACTCTCTGTGTGGGACTCTAAAGACTCAACACTACGCTGGCAGTGGGTTTAACCACAGACCGCAAGCGGCACTAGCTGTACGTAACGGTCCCCAGGTAGATGTCGATAAGAAGGCCGATGAGGTGAACCCATCCGAACTCCTACTGAGCCTGTATGTGACAATCTCCGTACAGTCCGGTCTGTTCGTCTGATACATCGCATGGCGGGCCTAGGGGGGCGGTAAACGTCAGTCCCCTAATAGCGGTACAAGTCGTGTCGGAGTGAAGCCCAATACATCCTGAGATAACACTGGAAACCTACCAGTATATCTCGCTTGCCCTGGCCAGGGACTACTCGTGTAATGGCTCTCCTAGACACAGCGCGATGTCAACCCCCAATGCCGGGAGAGACGAGTCCTGTCTAACCGTCACTGCCTCCAAGTGCTTCGGGACTGCTCCCAACTACTACCTGTTTGCACGACTCAGTAGAGCCGTGGTAGGGTAGTAATCAAAGAACAGTGGGAACACACTCGAGGCGAAGTGACAGTGTCAAGTCAGCGGACTAAGCTGTACTCATGTCACCTGGGAACTGATAACTGACGATAGGTATAATACCAACCATCAGTTCCCGACGAGTCCTGTCCAGTGTACTCGTAACCTAACGAGCACCCGCATACTATCTCAAGTACGACGTACCGACGGCTGTGGGACAGACCGTCTCCCCAGCTGGGATGAGAAGCGCATACGCTAGTCTACTCCGGAGTATCGATGCCCTATCTCGATACTCCCACGACTAGGGACGTGTATAAGGATGTGCTTGTAGATTACCCAGCCCCCACGAGTGTGATCGCCATCACAATGCCGGTAATCAAGCAAAGATCCTAAGGGCTCTACTAATGCGTATAGGTGATATAATAAATAAACACACATGTACACATTAAAGCAGAGACAAACCAAGTAGCATACTACTATATTGAGCAAGATTGTCTGTACAACTGTGAATATCCCAAGCTTCCATCAAGTAATATACATACTAGTATGATACAGTAATGGCCTCTAGGGCATATACACTAACAATCTCCCACTTGCACTAAGGCCATGTACTGGCGTATCGAAGACCTATCATCTCGATCAGCCGCTCGAACTGAGTCTGGGGTAAAGCCTTCGTGAATGGGTCCGCAGTGTTGTCCTTTGTGTCCACTCTCCGCACCTCGATCTCCTGGCGATCAATGATCTCCCTGATCAGGTGATACCGCCTTAAGATGTGCCTGGATTTCTGATGGGACCTTGGTTCCTTCGCTAAAGCTATAGCCCCATTGTTATCGCAATACAAAGGTATCGGGTCAACAATGGACGGAACCACCTGAAGTTCACTAATGAACTTCTTTATCCAGACCGCCTCTTTTGCGGCATCGCTTGCAGCAATGTATTCAGCCTCCATCGTCGAGTCTGCGACGGTATCTTGCTTGGAACTCCTCCAACATACCGCCCCTCCGTTGAGGGTAAACACAAAACCCGAGACAGACTTGCTGTCATCTTTGTCACTCTGGAAGCTTGAATCGGTAAAGGACTCGACCCTGAGGTCTCCATTACCGTAAACCAGGAACATCTCCTTAGTCCTTCTCAGGTAGTTGAGAATGTTCTTCACAGCTGTCCAGTGGTCCTCCCCTGGGTCTGACTGATACCGGCTTACCGCGCTTAGCGCGTAAGCTACATCTGGTCTTGTACATAGCATCGCATACATTATAGATCCTACCGCCGAAGCGTAGGGTATAGTGCTCATGCGAACCTTCTCCTCGTCAGTCTTAGGAGACATCTTCTTGGAGAGGGTAATTCCGTGCAATGCGGGTATGTTACCGCGCTTGGAATCCTCCATACTAAATCTCTTTAGTACGGTCTCTATGT
Organism: Agapanthus africanus; assembly: GCA_030015575.1. Lineage (NCBI taxonomy): Eukaryota > Viridiplantae > Streptophyta > Magnoliopsida > Asparagales > Amaryllidaceae > Agapanthus > Agapanthus africanus. The sequence continues at coordinate 162,525,357 of CM057348.1, forward strand.
ACCTGGACTGCGAAAGTCCCAGTAGTCTCTTGGATCTATCTCTATAGATCTTGATCCCCAGAATGTACGAGGCATCACCCAGGTCCTTCATGGAGAACCTTTGTGACAAAAATAGCTTGACGGATTGTAGCATAGGAATATCATTTCCTATCAAAAGAATGTCGTCCACGTACAAGACTAGGAATACGACAGTTCGTCCTACAATCTTCTTATAGACACAGGGTTCATCTTCGTTCTTGATGAAATCAAATTCCTTGATTACCTCATCAAAACAGATGTTCCAGCTCCGCGATGCCTGCTTTAATCCATAAATGGATTTAAGCAACTTGCACACCTTCCCGCTGCTCCCACCGTCTACGAAACCTTCTGGTTGATCCATGTAAACGCACTCTTCCAAACAACCATTTAGGAAAGCCGTTTTAACATCCATCTGCCAGATTTCATAGTCATGGAAGGCAGCAATGGCAAGTAGGATCCGAATGGATTTGAGCATAGCCACCGGAGAAAAAGTTTCATCATAGTCCAAACCAGGTCTTTGACGAAAACCTTTTGCAACGAGTCTAGCTTTATAGGTTTCCACCTGCCCATCTACACCAAGTTTCCTTTTGTAGATCCATTTGCATCCAACGGGTTTTACCCCAGGTGGAGCAATGTCCAAGGTCCACACTTTATTGGCGTACATGGACTCCATTTCGGATTGCATTGCTTCCTGCCACTTATCAGAGTCCCTACTGATAATGGCCTGCCTGAAACTGGTAGGGTCATCTTCTTCCAAGATGCAATCCTCTCGATCCCCATCTATGAGAAAACCGTAGTATCTCTCGGGCGGATGAGAAATCCTACCAGATCTGCGGAGTGGCTGAGGTTCGTTTGGGGTTACTGAATTTTCTGGTTCTGCTAAATCCTCAGTTTGAGTTTGTGGATCAGATATTTCATCCAGTTCTACCGTGCTCCCACTTATTTCTTTTGCAAGAAATTGCCACTCTAAAAAGGTGGCGCGGCGAGCAACGAACACCTTCTGTTCCTCAGTGTGGTAGAACAGATATCCCAGAGAATTTCTAGGATATCCCACAAACTTGCATAAAACTGACCGTGCCTCAAGCTTGTCTGGTTTTTGTACTTTTACATAGGCCGGACAACCCCATATCTTAATTCTTTCTAGATATGGTTTCTTACCACTCCATATTTCATATGGAGTCTTAGGCACAGATTTAGACGGAACCTGATTCAGTAAGTATGCCGCTGTATCTAGCGCAAGTCCCCAGAATGAAAGAGGTAACTCAGCATCACTCATCATGGAGCGAACCATATCCAATAGGGTACGATTCCTCCGCTCCGATACACCGTTGTGCTGTGATGTATAAGGAGGAGTAAGCTGAGAGAGAATACCATTCTCTTTTAAGTAATCTAGGAATTCCGTGCTTAAGTACTCCCCTCCTCTATCTGACCGGAGGATCTTAATACTTTTGCCAATCTGGTTCTCTACTTCCTTTCTGAATTCCTTGGATTTCTCAAAAGCTTCAGATTTGTGTTTCATCAGATACACATATCCGAACCTAGAGAGATCGTCAGTGAATGTGATGAAGTAGGAGAACCCACCCCTTGCATGTGTAGACATCGGACCACATACATCACTGTGTATGAGTCCTAAGAGCTCTGCTGCTCTTTCTCCATGTCCGTTGAACGGAGATTTGGTCATCTTCCCTTTGAGACAAGACTGACAAGTTTCATAAGATGAAAACTCGAACGCATTCAAGAGTCCATCTTTATGTAACTTACTCAGTCTTTTCTCTCCGATATGACCAAGTCTACAATGCCACAAGTAGGATTCATTCGTATCTGAATTCTTCCTCTTGCGTGTGTTTTGTATATTGAGAACTGTATTCTGATTTAGAACGTAGATACCATTACACAGTGTACCCTCTGCAACCAGTACCTTATGAAGGTAAATGTTCATGATATTCTTGTCAAGAACAAAGTTATATCCATCTTTATCGAGTAAAGAAACTGATATGATGTTGCAAACCATGGAGGGTACATAGTAGCAATCGTTCAGAATCATAGTCTTGCCATTTGGCAATACTAGGTGACATTCACCGACGGCTGCCGCATTAACTTGTGCTCCGTTCGCTACTCTGAGCGACATATCACCCGGTGCAACTTTCCTACTTTTTCTTAGTCCCTGCAATAAATTACAGATATGAGATCCTGATCCGGTATCAAGTACCCAGGAGGTAGGGCTGACCGTAAAACAGTTCTCAATTACAAGAACACCTGAAGTAGATGCAAAACCATGCTTCTTCTTCAACTGGGTATCCTGGAAATCCATACAATCCCCTTTCCCATTCTCATACTCATGACTGTTGTCACAAGTTAGAGCTGAACCAACGTTCCCCAGCCCCGAATAAGAATTCGGATCGGTCAAGCGATACATTTTATTATCTTGATTAGGGCGTGAAATGGTTGCTACCTGGAGAGGGAGAAAAGAAACACTCAGCGTATGCTCTTGCAAGATTAGATTGGTTTATTAATTTATCTAACCAGGATGTCTCCCACTGTTTCCTCAAATTCTTCTTAAAACCTTTTAAAAAGAAGAACTAGCCGGGATTTAATTCACGTCACAATACTTGCTTAACCTTTCAGCCAGGCTAGTGTCGGTACTTCGAGGGAGGTTTTCCAACGCTTTCGCGAAGTTCCTTAATTTAAGAACCTCTTTTCCCTGGGGGCGTAGCCCCGCTAACACCTTTCTAGACACCTACTAGGTTTATAGCATTGATCGTTAAGTGAAAGTAATCTCCCGAGAGTAATCCAACTCATCAGTGGGATCGGGATCCAACTGTCATTGTGTGATGACCTAGATGGAATCCACTCTAGCCACCACACTCCAGAAGGTATGCTAAATCTGCAAGTTTCAGTACTTTTGAAACTCCCAATGTGGTTTTTGCCCCTAACGATTTATGACCTTGACAATGCCAACATATCATGAACCGCTAGTCAAGTTCGGCCCGTCATTATCTTGATTAACTTAGACCCACCCGCATAACTCTTGACAATGCCAACATAGCTATGCGACTGTCCTAAATAATCCGAAAAATAAGGCTGCAAACAAGCAATACTTAGCTACCGATCACTACGCCTTGACAATGCAAAAATACGTAGCTCGAATACTAAGTAGTACTTGTAGGAAATGACGGAGGGCTATGGCTGGGTTTTTGGCGAAAAACCCGTTAACGTAATGAACTTGATGTAGTTGAAGGAACATGGTAACCTTTTTGAAAATATAGTGGCGAAAACTTTTGCTAAAGAGGTCACTCCCCGTGAAGGGATCTCGGCTCTTTCCTCGTCGAATGAGGTGCAGGATATTTCAAACTGAATACCTCGATGCAAAGCAAGAATAATCGACTATAGTGAAGTTATTACCATGACGCAAACTTTTGTCCAAGGGGTCACTCCCGATGAAGGGATCTCGGCCCTTGCCTCGTCGACTGAGGTGCTGGGCATTCATAACCGAATACCTCGATGCAAAACAAAAATTGAACGTCCTTGCAATAACAGCTTTTTGAAAAACTTGTTCCAACAACGTCTTTTAGGTTTATTTTCTTGCATTAGTTCTTTTAATGCGTCCCATCATTTAAATCCTACCATTGCAGAAAACAACCAAAATATGACGTACGCTTATGCCATTCGCATTCGCCACGGGGCCCCGTCATCACCCGTTAGGTTACTTAACTAACGACAGAGCGGGGGCTGGGCTAGCGCGGCTGTAAAACATAAGCAACGCCTAAATAGTTATTATATATAGATATACAACAATGATAGCCAATCCAGATCACAGATGAACACTTTGGATATACTAGGAACCCGCGATTCGTTCGAGCCTGCAACGAAAAGCGGATTACACGATCGCGATGAATAGCCAATACCCCATCCAAGACCCCTACGGGTGCGGCAAACTACCCGCCAAGTACCCGAAGCGAAGCAACCTCCCTCAACGCCATGAGTAGGCCACTCGGCACTTCGAGATACCCGGTAGTTTGTGCACCCCCTCCATGGGTCTATCCTAGGAGCAAAAAACAGTAAAAAGAATTATACAATGACGGCTAGAACCCCGACCCGGTTGTGCGGCCATACAAATAATATTACATCAATTTACAAATTTATTACATGAATGAAAGAAAAAGAAACTCTCATCTCACATCCATCCCGGCTATTCATCCGCGACAATCCAACGAGTTCATATACACAAACTATCAGCATCAATCACAGATCACAGATATGTATAACCCCGACTAATCGACATATAGCGATTAGCCGACGTTCAATACATATGAACATCACAGTTATAACCTTTATAGTCAAAGTGTATTGAAGTTCGGAAAAATACGGATTTATAGGCCCCCAAAAACAAATTTCTATTCTGGAAAATCTGGGCACATATAAACCATCTTAAAAATCCTAAAACCAAGTTAGAAATACACTGCACCAAAATCGACCCAGTGACTCAACAAGATGGCCGCGGTTCCGCGGCAATAGCTTGCTATTGCCGCGGAACCGCGGCTCTTTGGTCGAGTTGCTGGCTCGTTTTTGGTGGCTTTCTTCTAAAAACCCTGAGATGATTTTTGGAGTATGACAAATTTTGTTTTGACCAGAAAAAATTTTAACAGAAACTTAGGGTTTTCGAAACTCGGTTTTTCGATTTTTCCGTTTCGAACTTCGATATACTTCACTACCTAGCTAGTTTATGTTTAGTTAGGCTCTGATACCACTGTTAGGTCCACGTTACCTCTCCCGGTACTTTCGGAGTTGCGGAAACGGTAAAACAAAAAATTTTCTGGACTTGGTAACATGGACCGTAAAAGCCGGATCTTTGCTAAATAATACACTAGCATCCTAACTAGAGATATATCTACTCGGTTAGGGGTTATACCTCAACTTGAACTCCTTCTCTTCTTGTTGTTCTTCTCTTCTTGTTGTTCTTCTCTTTGCTTGCTCGATGGTTGATCCGGACTTTGGTCACCTCCGCGGCCTCCTTGAGTCGAAGACGATCCACCCGAGAGATGTACAACGAGCTCCACCTCGAGCCGAGGTAACTAGGGCAAGGAGTTTGCTAATCTAGAAGCCCTAGGATGTGTAGAGAAGATGTATGGATGTGTTTGTCAAGTGGAATCCCTTTTCTCTCAACACATGAGATCAAAGGAAAAATAAAGAGGAGGAAGAAGGAGAAGCAACCATGGAAATGTTTCTCATTTCTTTTCTATGAGAGAGAATGAGAATGAGCAAATGAAAAACTTAACCAAGAGAAAACACAACCATGGTTGCAATAATGCCAAACATTATCATTACTAATCCCATCATGATAAAGTTGATGGCTACAAATGACATGACCATTATCATAACAAAAGAAAAAGAAAACCAAAGAATACTTTAGATCTTTCAAGAAGATCCAAGTCAACTTTGGTCAAATAGTCAACAAAGTCAAAATGGTCAAATGGTCAATGTAATTAGCCATAACAAAATTATCAATGAAAGGATTAGTAAATAATGTCCCCGGCTCATAATGGTTTTGACCAAACAAACTGTCAAAACCCTAATGAGTCCGCCTCAAAATGGTTTTGACCGAATCAACTGTCAAAACCCTAATGAGCCTGCCACATAGCGGTTTTTGCCGAACCAACTGCCAAAACCCTAATGAGGCACCTCCTCCTTCATCGCTCCGGAAAACTGTGCATACACACCTGCATCCGCATTCCGTAGAATGCGGATGCGCAGAAGAAAAAACAAATCCATCCGTGCAATACTAGGATCTGGCTTAAACCAAAGCCCTCTAGTACTGCCTGCCCGAATACCATACGCACACAAGTGTACGTAAGTGATCGCAGCCCTGCCGTAAAACCATACGGCCTCTACACGTTTCGCTCAGTGCAGGGAAACTCTCTGTGTGGGACTCTAAAGACTCGACACTACGCTGGCAGTGGGTTTAACCACAGACCGCAAGCGGCACTAGCTGTACGCAACGGTCCCCAGGTAGATGTCGATAAGAAGGCCGATGAGGTGAACCCATCCGAACTCCTACTGAGCCTGTATGTGACAATCTCCGTACAGTCCGGTCTGTTCGTCTGATACATCGCATGGCGGGCCTAGGGGGGCAGTAAACGTCAGTTCCCTAATAGCGGTACAAGTCGTGTCGGAGTGAAGCCCAATACATCCTGAGATAACACTGGAAACCTACCAGTATATCTCTCTTGCCCTGGCCAGGGACTACTCGTGTAATGGCTCTCCTAGACACAGCGCGATGTCAACCCCCAATACCGGGAGAGACGAATCATGTCTAACCGTCACTGCCTCCAAGTGCTTCGGGACTGCTCCCAACTACTACCTGTTTGCACGACTCAGTAGAGCCGTGGTAGGGTAGTAATCAAAGAACAGTGGGAACACACTCGAGGCGAAGTGACAGTGTCAAGTCAGCGGACTAAGCTGTACTCATGTCACCTGGGAACTGATAACTGACGATAGGTATAATACCAACCATCAGTTCCCGACGAGTCCTGTCCAGTGTACTCGTAACCTAACGAGCACCCGCATACTATCTCAAGTACGACGTACCGACGGCTGTGGGACAGACCGTCTCCCCAGCTGGGATGAGAAGCGCATACGCTAGTCTACTCCGGAGTATCGATGCCCTATCTCGATACTCCCACGACTAGGGACGTGTATAAGGATGTGCTTGTAGATTACCCAGCCCCCACGAGTGTGATCGCCATCACAATGCCGGTAATCAAGCAAAGATCCTAAGGGCTCTACTAATGCGTATAGGTGATATAATAAATAAACACACATGTACACATTAAAGCAGAGACAAACCAAGTAGCATACTACTATATTGAGCAAGATTGTCTGTACAACTGTGAATATCCCAAGCTTCCATCAAGTAATATACATACTAGTATGATACAGTAATGGCCTCTAGGGCATATACACTAACAAAATCTGCAAGGATTCAGCTGAAGAAAAGAGCTGTCCGATACGTGTTTGTAAATGACACGTTATACCGCAGGTTATATGACCAACTCTGGCTCAGGTGTCTGTCATTGGCCGAAGCCCAAAAGGTCATGAAAGATGTTCACTCGGGCGTTTGCGGTGCTCACCAATCTGGCCCCAAGATGCGACTTCAAATCAAACGGCTTGGGTATTACTGGCCCACCATGGTACGGGATTGCGGAGAGCATGCAAAGAAATGTCAGATCTGCCAAATCCATGGTGATTTCATTCACAAGCATCCCAATCCGTTGCATCCTACGGTGGCGTCGTGGCCCTTCGAAGTCTGGGGAACCGACATTGTTGGCCCAATTGATCCTCCGTCATCCAAAGGCCACCGGTTCATACTGGCTGCAACAGACTACTTCTCCAGATGGGCTGAAGCTGTCCCGCTAAAAGAAGTCAAGACAGAAGATATTCTGACATTTTTCCAGCATAATATTCTATACCGCTTCGGTACACCAAGAAGAATCATTTCTGACAACGGGCCTTCTTTCAAGAGCTTTAAAGTCTCAAGATTCGCTACTCAACATAAGATAGACTGGAGATATTCCTCCATCTATAATCCAAGAGCCAATGGGCTGGCCGAAGCCTTCAATAAGACTCTATGCAAGTTCCTGAGGAAAAATGCTTCAGCCAACAAGAGAGACTGGAATCTCAAGCTTCACGAGGCGTTGTGGGCATATCGTACCACGCACCGTACTCCGACTCAATCCACTCCATACTCATTGCTCTTCGGAGTGGAGGCGGTCCTCCCCCTCGAAGTCGAAGTTCCAAGCTTAAGAATGGCCGTTCAGCACGAATTGACAGAGGAGGAAAACGTGCTCCTTCGGCTCGAAGAGCTCGACGCGCTCGAAGAAAAGAGGCTCGCGGTGCAGCAAAACCTGGAGCTATACCGAGCCCAAATGTCATGGGCCTATGACAAGATAACCCGTCTCCACGCTTTCGAGAAAGGTGAATTGGTGTTGGTCCTCAAAAGACCGATTATCCCCAATCGACATGCCAAGGGAAAATTCGAGCCAAACTGGGAAGGACCTACGTCATCGAGAAAGTGTTTGACGGAGGATCCTACCAACTAATAAGTGCCGAGGGAGAAAGGCCCATTCCACCCATCAATGGCCGATATCTCAAGAAATACTACACGTGAATGCTCCAAGTCGCAGGCGAATTGAGCATATCAGCCCTACGGTCTGGATCATACATCCTGCAAAACCGTATATAATCTACGGGCGTAAATGACCCCTATTTCTCCCAAATCCTGCTGGTGAGACTACTTTTAAAGTCCCACCAGCGGCAAAAAAAAGAGACGAAAAAAAGAAAAATAAAAAATAAAAAAAGAAAAAAGAAAGAAATAAAAAGAAATAAACGGTATGTCCACAAGCAAAACGGGCATGGATGAAAACCCGAAAGGGCTCCGTGAATAAAAACAGCAGGACTGCCGGCGAGTTTGTGAAAACCCGAAAGGGCGCAAACTCGTGAAAAAGAGATGAATACACTCGAAAAGTCCTCTCGACCTTGGGAGGAGAAAACCCCTGCGTGAGATCCTTACGACTCACAAAGGAGCAACACACTTAGGAATCCTCACGATTCCTAAGGAGAACATACACCTGCGAGATCCTCTCGACTCGTAGGGAGAAAATGCTTTTATGAGACCCTCACGGCCCATAAAATTGAAAAGCCTTAGGTGATAGAGACCCAAACCTGTCTCCTAAGCCATCGTTCCCCAACGGGCAACGGCAAATGATGAGTCGCTCCTGGCATTTCGCTTCAGTGTTAGCGGTGCTGATGCCGACCAAAAACCCAAATCCCAAGTCCTCCCAAGGCAAATGATGAGTTGCTCCTGGCATTATTCCAGTGCAGCAATTCTGATGTCAAATAAGATCCAAATTCCAAGTCCCCAAACGGCGAATGATGAGTCGCTCCTGGTACTACATTCCAGTGCAGCGATGCAGACGCCAACCAAAATCCAATTTCTCAAAATTCTCCCGGCCCTATGGTGGGTCCCCAAGTTGACCATCGTATACAATCCACGGGCTTAAATAATTCTCATCATACCCATGCCCCACCGTAATCACCAGTTACGCGGCTGGTCTCCACTTTGGGAATGATGCTCCATTGATAAGACCCACTCATGTGTCCTCACGATATATGAGGAGAACAAACCTTTGTGGGATCCTTACGACTCATAAAGGAAAAACACACTTAGGAGTCCTCATGACTCCTAAGGAGAAAATACACCTGCGGGATCCTTACGACTCGTAGGGAGAAAATGCTTTTATGGGACCCTCACGGCCTATAAAATTGAAAAGCCTTAGGCGATAGGGATCTAAACTTGTCTCCTAAGCCATCACTCCCCAATCCCCAAATGGCGAATGATGAGTCGCTCCTGGTACCATATTCCAGTGCAGCGATGCAGACGCCAACCAAATTCCAAATCCCATACCCCAACGGCGAATGATGAGTCGCTCCTGGTACCATATTCCAGTGCAGCGATGCAGACGCCGACAAAGTCCCGAAATTTTTCCGGCCCTACGGTCTGGATCATACATCCTGCAAAACCGTATACAATCAACGGGCGTAAAACAATCCCAATCTCTCCTAAGTCCTACCGGTGAGACCACATTCAAAGTCCCACAAAAAAAATAAAAAATAAAAAATAAAAAATAAAAAGGTATGTCCATAAGCAAAATGGGCACGGATGAAAACCCGAAAGGGCTCCGTGAGTAAAAACAGTAGGACTGCCGACGAGTTTATGAAAACCCGAAAGGGTGCAAACTAGTAAAAAAAAGATGAAATGCACTCACTACGACTCACAAAGGAGCAACCCACCACAAGAAGCGGAGCAAGTCAAATCCAGCACCGACCGTCCGAGTCGCAAAAAGGGCAGAACCGACCGTCCATGTCGCTAAAAGGGCAGCACCGACCGTCCAAGTCGCAAAAAGGGTAGAGCCGACCGTCCACGTCGCTAAAAGGGCAGCACCGACCGTCCAAATCGCAAAAAGGGAAGTATCGACCGTCCAAGTTGCAAAAAGGGCAGTACCGACCGTCCACGTCGCAAAAAGGGTAGCACCGACCGTCCACGTCGCAAAAAGGGCAGCACCGACCGTCCAAGTCGCAAAAAGGGCAGAACCGACCGTCCACGTCGCAAAAAGGGCAGCACCGACCGTCCAAGTCGCAAAAAGGGCAGAACCGACCGTCCACGTCGCAAAAAGGGCAGCATCGACTGTCCACGTCGCTAAAAGGGCAGAACCGACCGTCCACGTCGCTAAAAGGGCAGCACCGACCGTCCAAGTCGCAAAAAGGGTAGAGCCGACCGTCCACGTCGCTAAAAGGGCAGCACCGACCGTCTAAGTCGGAAAAAGGGCAGTATCGACCGTCTAAGTTGCAAAAAGGGCAGCACCGACCGTCCACGTCGCAAAAAGGGCAGCACCGACCGTCCACGTCGCAAAAAGGACAGCACCGACCGTCCAAGTCGCAAAAAGGGCAGAACCGACCGTCCACGTCGCAAAAAGGGCAGCATCGACCGTCCACGTCGCTAAAAGGGCAGAACCGACCGTCCAAGTCGCTAAAAGGGCAGCACCGACCGTCCAAGTCGCAAAAAGGGCAGAACCGACCGTCCACGTCGCTAAAAGGGCAGCACCGACCGTCCAAGTCGCTAAAAGGGCAGTACCGACCGTCCAAGTCGTTAAAAAGGCAGAACCGACCGTCCACGTCGCTAAAAGGGCAGCACCGACCGTCCAAGTCGCTAAAAGGGCAGTACTGACCGTCCGAGTCGCTAAAAGGGCAGAACCGACCGTCCATGTCGCTAAAAGGGCAGCACCGACCGTCCACGTCGCTAAAAGGGCAGCACCGACCGTCCACGTCGCTAAAAGGGCAGTACCGACCGTCCACGTCGCTAAAAGGGAAGCACCGACCATCCAAGTCACAAAAAGGGCAGAACCGACCGTCCAAGTCGCAAAAAGGGCCGCATCGACCGTCCATGTCGTAAAAAGGGCAGTGCCAGCTTCCCAAAAGGTGGGAACCGAATCAAGTCGCCTCCACGTGAAAGAAGATCCATCAATTTCATGCACACGACCTACATATGTGGTGTGCATTTATTGATGGGGGGCAATTTGTTGGGGTAAAAATTTACACCCCGGTTGACCAAGTCAAAATCAAAGTCAACCCCATGCCAAGTGGGCCCAAGCCCAGATCCAGTGGGCCCATGCCCGGGTCGAGTGCGAACATGAAGCGGCCGGCCTCCCCCCATGCCAAGATAAAAATTTTGTAATAAATAATTTTGTTGCATTTCTTTTATTTTATTTTATGGATAAATGTCAGAAAAATAGGCATAAAGCCAAATTTTTGTAAAGCCCATGGTTTATGTGCAAAAAGAAATGGCACATGAGCCATGGGATAGGCAAAATGCCATTTTGTAAAGCCCAAGGGGCTATGTGTAAAGTGTATAGCCTATAAAGGCAAAGATAATGAAAATATCTCATAACTTTTTTCTCTCTCAAAATTTTTCAGATCTGAGATCTTTTCTCCTTCTTCAAGGTTCCAAAACCTTCTTTTTTCTTTTGAATTAAATCTAGAGTTTTACTCTTCTTTTTACAAAACAAATTAGTTTTTCACCACAAAACCCATAAAGGGGAACTCAGATCTTCCATTAGATCTCAAAAAGAAGAGATTTTTAAAAAATCCCATATCTCTTGATCTTCAAGATCCAGCTAACAGATGAGGAAGAAGAAGATCTTTCGCTAAACCAAAAAAAAAAATACACACACACTCAGGAGTCCAACTCTTCTCTGATTTCTCTTCTGATAAATTTTTTTAGGCTAAAAGCCTCTTTTTCTCGCCGGCGCTCAAGCGCAGAGCGCCCGCGTGCCGACACGTGGCGCGCTTGCGCTCAAGCGCAAGCGCTCGAGCGCAAGTCGCCCCGGTGCCGACACGTGGCGCGCTTGCGCTCAAGCGCAAGTCGCCCCCGTGCCGACACGTGGCGCACTTGCGCTCGAGCGTCAGGCGCTGATGCGCAAAACGCTCACGTGCCAACACGTGGCGTGCTTGCGCTCAAGCGCCCAGCGCTCAAGCGCAGAGCGCCCACGTGTCAAAACGTGGCATGCTTGCGCTCAAGCGCAGAGCGCCCACGTGCCGACACGTGGCACTCTAGCGCCTGAGCGCACAGCACCTAGGCGCACAGCTCCCAAGGTGCTGCCTCCACGCATCCTTTGGATGTCTTTTCCCCTTTTTATATATATATATACATGTATATCTATACATATGTATACATATGTACATACACACATACTCCACGACATTGTCCCTGTTAGAAAAAAATTTCTAACGGGGCGCCGCCCCGCACCCCGCAAGGGGGCTGCTAGCCCCATTGACCCCCAGCCCGCTATCCGGGTAGCGGGACCCCCATAAAAACTCTGCGTGGCTCCCAATATATCCAGAACCCCCTTTCAAAACAAAACACACGTACACCGCACATTGAGTTCGCATGACCAGTTTAACCCGTTAATCGGAGGTTCCCTCGCCCCAAAGGCGGGGGGTAATTAACGGCAGCTTAGTCCGCGGCTGCCGGAGATTCGGATCCCCATAATCATTAAACCCCGACCTACCCTAGGCAGGGGGAATCTGTAGTACGCCTGACAAGCGCGCGCGTATTCCCATCTCAATGGGGTGACGAAAAACACCCTACACTTAGCTGTTGGAGGGGCCGTAATTGGACAACTAAGGATAGCCGAGCAGGATAGTCGCTCGGCTGCCTCTAGGTGAGGGCTTAGACCGCAAAGAGAGAACTCTTCTTTTTGCAATGTTCTAACGTTCCTTTCTTGTTATCGGATGGAAAGGACATTTTAGAAAAATTTACGTTGTCTTTGTGAAAGGAGAGGTGTACACTCGTAGGTAGTGAGTTCACTGGTACAACTTGAGCTTCTTGGCGTTGTAAGGCTGCGGAAACGTGCGCCTGTCCGCGTCCTGTAAGCGGTAGGCTCCGTCGGGAAGTACCTCGGCGACGAGTAAAGGACCGTCCTATTTCGGGGAAAACTTATGCAGCCTGCCTTGGTCGCCGAACTCGTTCCGCCGTAGGACCAGGTCTCCGGTCTTGAAGGAATGAGGCTTGACCCACGTGTTGTAGTATCGGCCAGTTTGCTGCTGATAGGAGGCAGCCCTCATCTGAGCCCGGTCCCGTTTCTCCAGCAATATGTCCAGGTTAGTCCACAGTGCCGTAGTGTTTGCTTCGTCGTCGAAATGTTCGACCCGGTTACTGGGTAGCCCGATCTCTATCGGGACCATCGCCTCGGTCCCGTAGCAGAGGCTGAAAGGGGTTTCCCTGGTGGGGGTCTTCTTTGACGTGCGCAGAGCCCATAAGGCCCGGGGAAATTCCTCGATCCAACTGCCTTGGTGCCCCTCCAAGCGGGTCCGGAGACCCCGGAGGACATGCCGGTTGGTTACTTCGGCCTTCCCGTTGCATTGGGGGTGTGCGACCGCGGCGAATTTCATGAGGATATGATATTCGTTGCAGAAATCTTTCACCTTCTTGTTCTCGAAGTTCGTCCCGTGGTCGGTAATGATACACCTCGGGATGCCGAACCGGAATATCAGGTTTTTCTGCAGGAACTTGATGGTCGTGGCAGCGTCCGGTTTTCTGATGGGGACGACCTCGATCCACTTCGTGAAGTAATCCACAGCGACGAGAACATATTTATGCCCGCCCGTGCTGGTAGGGAACTGGCCTATCATATCCAATCCTCAATGGGGAACGGCCACGATGAGGTCAGCGCGGTTAGCTCGGTGGCCGGGAGGCGAGGTATGCTTCCGTAGAGTTGGCAGATTTTGCATCTCCGGACGAGCTTCTGGGCGTCCTCATGAATAGTTGTCCAGTAGTACTCCTGGAGCAACGCCTTCTGGATTAAGGTCCGGGCCCCTTGGTGTGCGCCGCCGACCCCTTCATGAATTTCACGGAGGACATAGTCAGCTTCGTAGGGGTCGACGCACCGGAGCAGGGGCTGAGTGAAGGATTTCTTGTAAAGATTCCCATTGCTCCAGACGAAGTGACGGGCTTTGGCTCGGAGACGGCGGGCTGCTCCCCGATCTTCTGGGAGCGTACCATCCTGTAGGAATTCCACGAGGGGCTTCCTCCAGTCTTAGTCGCCTTCCTGCCACCATATACATGAAGCACCATCGCCCCGTCTTCCACGCTGGGCCGTGACAAGGTCTCAAAGAGGATAGATCGCATGTTGTTGGCCGAGTAGGATGAAGCCAGTTTGCTCAGGGCGTCGGCTTGGGCGTTTAGCTGCCTGGGTATTTGCTCTACCTGGACCTCGTCGAAGTTCTTCCGAAGTTTTCTTACCTCGGCCAGGTACTTCACCATTAGAGGTTCCCGAGCCTCGAAGTGACTGGTCACTTGGCCAATAACTAGGGCCGAGTCGCTGCGGATTCGAATTGTTTTCAGCCTTAGCCCGGAGGCCATGCACAGTTCAGCCAGCAGGGCCTCGTACTCCGCCCCGTTGTTTGAGGCCTTGAATCCGAGCTTTAGCGAGTACTCCATTTCTGCCTCGTTCGGGCCCCGAATGATGAGGCCGACGCCATAGCCTTCCTCGGTTGAGGACCTGTCGACGTAAATGACCCACTCTGGGACCGAGTCGGGTCTCCCCATGATTGGGTGCTGAGCCGCGAGGGCTGGCGTGGACTCCGGTCCCTTGCTGGGGATGGTGCATTCGACGATAAAATCGACCTGTTGGGGTAAAAATTTACACCCCAGTTGACCGAGTCAAAGTCAAGGTCAACCCCCAAGCTAGGTGGGCCCAAGCCCAGGTCAAGCGGGCCCATGCCTAAGTCGAGCCCGGGGCCAGCCTCCCCATGCCAACAACAAAATCATGTAATAAATAATTTTTATGTAATTTTTTTATACATGAATGTATGCAAAATGGGCATAAAGCCAATATTTTGTAAGCTCGTGGCTTATGTGCAAAAATGAAATGGCACATGAGCCAAGAGATAGGCAAAATGCCATTTTTTAAAGCCCAAGGGGCTATATGTAAATATGTAAGCCTATAAAAGGCAACATGATGATGAATAAAGTAATACTTTCTCCATTCTCTCAAAAACCTAGGGTTTGTACATCTTTCCCTTTTCTGAAGGTTTCAAACCTTCTTCTTTCTTTTGAATTAAATCAAGAGTTTTACTCTTTTTTTTCCAAACCTAAATAGTTTTCCACCATAAAACCTACCAAGAGGAGCTTGGATCTGTCATTAGATCTCAAAAAGAAGAGATTTTTAGATCTCACATCTCTTGATCTTCAAGATCCGGCCAAACAACAGGAGGAAGAAGAAGAACCCCCTTAATCAGCTTCAAAACATCCTAGGAGTTTAACTACATATATATACATATATATATAATAAATATTTCCTTTCTGAAGCATAGCTTCTAGTTCTGGGACTAAAAGCCCCCTTTTTCTCGCCGGCGCCCAAGCACTAAGCGCCCATGTGCCGACACGTGGCGCGCTTGCGCCCCAGCGCCCGAGTGCAAGGCGCCCACGTGCCGACACGTGGCGTGCTTGCACCCCAGCGCCCTGCGACCGAGAGCAAGGCGCCCACGTGCCGACACGTGGCCCGCTTGCGCCCCAGCGCAAGGCACCCACTTGCCGACACGTGGCGCGCTTGCGCTCCAGCGCCCGAGCGCAAGGCGCCCACGTGCCGACACGTGGCGCGCTTGCGCTCGAGCGCCCAGCGCTCATACGCAAAGCGCCCACGTGGCGCGCTTGCGCCTGAGTGTACAACACCTAAGCGCACAGCGCTCAAGGCGCTGGCCCCACGCATCCCTTGGATGCCCTTTCTCCCTCTTTTTATGTACATACATATACATATACATGTGTATACATATTTGCACACACACGTGCTCTACGACACTGTCCCTGTTAGAAAAAATTTCTAACGGGGCGCTGCCCCGCATCCCGTAAGGGGGCTGCTAGCCCCCTTGACCCCCAGCCCGCTATCCGGGTAGCGGGACCCCCGTAAAAACTCTGCGTGGCTCCCCATATATCCAAAAACCCCTTTGAAAGAACAACACGCGTACACTGCACATTGAGTTCGCATGACCAGTTTAACCCGTCAATCGGAGGTTCCCTCGCTCCAAAGGCGAGGGGTAATTAACGGCAGCTTAGTCCGCGGCTGCCGGAGATTCGGATCCCCACAATCATTAAACCCTGGCCTATCCTAGACAGGGGGAATCTGTAGTACGCCTGACAAGCGCGCGCGTATCCCCATCTCAATGGGGTGACGAAAAACACCCTACAGATTCTGGCACGCCCGGTGGGACCAATCTCTCCTCCCATATTTTGGGTTAAACGTTCATGCGAACTCAATCAATATACATACCTATATTTAAACTAAAATAATGCTTTTTCATGCAGGTTTTCAAGCAATCACTCTCCAACAATGTCTCGAAGGACGATCCCAGCTCTCAGCGCGACTCCCGTCTGCTACACGATGAAGATGGACTCCCGGACGGTCCTTCCGGCCAGTCTCGGGTGACAATGGGAGGAGGAGCCGCTACCGTTCGGCTCTATCCTGTTCGTGTCATCTAACGCCATCCCGGCTCCTCAAGCTCCAGCAACAGACAGACCGGTCTCGAAAGACAGGAGACCGAATGTGGTAATCTCGAGTGCGCCCCAACACAAACGCAAATCGGTGTCTGGACGGCTTTCCATAGCCCCAACTGGGGGCTAAGCCATCGGAACAAAAGAAGTTGCCAGACGTCGTGGGCAAGCCCAGGCGATACCTTCGACGGACATGCGGGCAGATGTCTTCTCAAGCATCCCCTTCACTCAGCTTATGGCGGCTTCCCGAAGAGCAGAAGCCTGCCGAGCGCTTAAGGCAGAGAAGCTGAGGCAGAAGCGGCTCAGATACAGAGCCAACAAAAGGGTTAGGGCTCTGGCCATGTTAAAATTTATGAATTTCCAAAGCCCGGACCGCTCCGCGAAATCAGCCGCCAAAGACAAAGAAATGGCTGGGTATGTGGTCCGCACAGTCTATAAGGTCAGACATGAAGAAACGAACCCGCCTACGCCTCACAGCCAGGGCGACAATACGGTGGACGCTACCCGACGTCAACTCGATTTAAATGACGAAGAGCCCGCTCAGGCCGATAAGCCAGAAGAGCCCGTGGTTCCTGCGGAATTGAGCTCAGGCAATAAAGGTGACCCGGTTGTCATGACCGGAACTACAGAACAAGCGTTATTCCGATGGCTTCAGAGGTAGCTTCAGGACAGGGACGAGAAGTTAGCCAAGGTCCATTCCAAAGTCGATGAGCTGGCAAATGTCGTGGCAGATCTCATGAACCAAGTCGCCCGATTGCAATTACAGCAGAATAAAATGTTGGTTTACGAGCTAGGGGGTGATACCCGGAGGTAGCCAACTGATACCCCCTTCAACCTAAGGGCAGAGCGCCTTCGCGGAAAACGGCCGCAATCAGCCTCCAGTCCCTCCGACACATACGCCGGGGGGGAATCGCCTCTGAAAGAGAAACTGGAAAAAGTCTATTCCTTCAAAAGGGAAAAGGCCCACAAGATATTCAGGGACGCCCTAAGAAACGGTCTATAACTGCCAGAATCAAAGAGACCGCAAGAAGAAAATATGACCGACGGCCCAGAATATTGCCCCTATCACAGGGTGATAGGTCATGCCATTGAGGACTACTTCGTCTTCAAAGATTGGGTCGAAAGGCAATACAGGACGGGAGAGATAGAACTGTCCAAAGGCGCGTTAGCAAACAGTCAAGCTACGACCGCCGATTTCATGCAAATGGAAACCGAAGCCTTTCGGGAACCTAATCCTCCCAGACATGTGCCATCATCTGAAAAGGGCGAACCAAAGACCGATCGGCCTCGAGGACCAGCATCAGTAAAGGCACCTACTCCAATGGAGAGAAAGAAGAAAGGTATACTCCTTCAGGAGGGATGAAGTCTGCAAAATATTCATGGACGCCTTGAACAACGGTCTGCAACTGCCTGTTCCAAAGAGGCCACAGGAAATGAACATGACCGACAATCCCATATACTGCCCATATCATAGAGTGGTGGGTCATACCATCGAAGACTGCTATATTTTCAAAGATTGGGCAGAGGACCGATATAAGCTTGGAAAAACCTCACAATCCCCGGATGTATCGGCAAGCCACAGTGCTAGGTCATCAATACAGCTCCGCCAAGATCAAAGTTCAAGGAGCTGGGATAAGCAAAGAGGACCACCACGTCGTTAAACTGGGAATGACAGACCACCAAGTCTTTAAACTGGGAATAATCGACCTCTAAGTCGTTAAACTGGGAATGTAAAAAAAATGTGTAAATAAAAGAAAAATAAAGAAAAGCCGAAATGATGGGGCAACTCGCAATAAAAATCAGCGAGTAAAATAAAGATGAAAATAAAGCCGAAGTGATGGGGCAACCGTGAATAAAAGCCGAAATGATAGGGCAATCGCGATCTTCGCGATAAGAAAAGTTGAAATGATAGAGCAATCGCGGTAAAAAAAAACAAAAACAACAAAAACAAAAACAAAAAAAACAAACAAAAAAAACGGCGAATGATGAGTCGATCCTGGTACCATATTCCAGTGCAGCGATGCAGACGCCACCCAAAATCCAATTTCTCAAAATTCTCCCAGCCCTACGGTTAGTCCCCTACAATCCACGGGCTCAAATAATTCTCATCATACCCATGCCCCACCGTAATCACCAGTTACGCGGCTGGTCTCCGCCTTTGGAATTATGCTCCATTGAGAAGACCCACTCATGTGTCCTCACGATACATGAGGAGAACTAACCTTTGTGGGATCCTTACGACTCACAAAGGAAAAACACACTTAGGTGTCCTTACGACTCCTAAGGAGAAAATACACCTGCGGGATTCTCACGACTCGCAGGGAGAAAATGCTTTTATGGGACCCTCACGGCCCATAAAATTGAAAAGCCTTAGGCGATAGGGACCTAAACCCATCTCCAGAGCCATCGCTCTGCCAACAGGAGTAGGCAAATGATGAATTGCTCCTGGCACCTCTGCTTCAGTGTTAGCAACGCTGATGCCGGCCCCTACCCCAAAATTCCAAGCTCGCCATCCATAGACCTCTAAGTTTTTAAACTGGAAACAGATGACCTCTAAGCCGTTAAACTGGAAACAGATAAACTCCAAGTCGTTAAACTGGAAATAGATGACCTCTATGTTGTTAAACTGGAAACAGATGACCAGTAAGTCGTTAAACTGGAAACAGATGACCTCTACGTCGTTAAACTGGAAACTGTTGACCACCACGTCGTTAAACTGCAAACAGTTGACCACTACGTCGTTAAACTGGAAACAGATGACCTCTAAGTCGTTAAACTGGAAACAGATGACCTTTAAGTCGTTAAACTGGAAGCGTTAGACCTCTAAGTCTTTAAACTGGAAATAGATGACCACTAAGTCGTTAAACTGGAAAAAGATGACCTCTAAGTCATTAAACTGGAAACAGTAGACCTCTATGTCGTTAAACTGGAAACAGATGACCACTAAGTCGTTAAACTGGAAACAGATGACCTCTTAGTCGTTAAACTGGAAACAGGTGACCTCCAGGTCGTTAAACTGGAAACAGATGACCTCTACGTCGTTAAACTGAAAACAGATGACCACCAAGTCGTTAAACTGGAAACAGACGACCTTCAAGTCGCTAAATTGGAAACAGTAGACCTCTATGTCGTTAAACTGGGTACAGATGACCACTAAGTCGTTAAACTGGAAACCGTCGACTTCTAAGTCATTAAACTGGGAACGAGGGAAATCTACTCATGTGTCCTCACGATACATGAGGACAACAAACCTTTGTGGGATCCTTACGACTCACAAAGGAAAAACACACTTAGGAATCCTCACGACTCCTAAGGAGAAAATACACCTGCGAGATCCTTTCGACTCGCAGGGAGAAAATGCTTTTATGGGACCCTCACGGCCTATAAAATTGAAAAGCCTTAGGCGATAGGGATCTGAACCTGTTTCCTAAGCCATCGCTCCCCAATTCCCAAGTGGCGAATGATGAGTTGCTCCTGGTACCATATCCCAGTGCAGCGATGCAGACGCCAGCCAAATTCCAAATCCCAATGGCGAATGATGAGTCGCTCCTAGTACCATATTCCAGTGCAGCAATGCAGACGCCAACAAAGACCCAAAATGTTTTTGGCCCTATGGTCTGGATCATACATCCTGCAAACCGTATACAATCCACGGGCGTAAAACAATCCCAATCTCTCCCAAGTCTTACCGGTGAGACCACATTCAAAGTCCTACCAAGAATAATAAAATAAAAATAAAAAAATAAAAAAAGGTATGTCCACAAGCAAAATGGGCACGGATGAATACCCGAAAGGGCTCCGTGAGTAAAAACAGCAGGACTGCCGGCGAGTTTGTGAAAACCCTAAAGGGCGCAAACTCGTGAAAAAGAGATGAAATGCACTCACAAAGTCCTCTCAACTTCGTGAGGAGAAAATTCCCGCGTGAGATCCTTACGACTCACAAAAGAGCAACACACTTAGGAGTCCCCACGACTTCTAAGGAGAAAATACACCTACGGGATCCTTACGACCCGTAGGGAGAAAATGCTTTGTGAGACCCTTACGGCTCACAAAATTGAAATGCCCTAGGTGATAGGGATCTAAACCTGTCTCCTAAGCCACCAATTCGCAAATCCTCGCAGGGCAAATGATGAGTTACTCCTGGCATTATTCCAGTGCAGCAATGCAGATGACAAACAAAAACCAATTCCCAAATCCTCTCGGGGCAAATGATGAGTTGCTCCTGGCATTATTCCAGTGCAGCAATGCAGATGCCAAACAAAAACCCCAATTCCCAAATCCTCTCGGGGCAAATGATGAGTTGCTCCTGGCATTATTCCAGTGCAGCAATGCAGATGCCAAACAAAAACCCCAATTCCCAAATCCTCTCGGGGCAAATGATGAGTTGCTCCTGGCATTATTCCAGTGCAGCAATGTAGATGCCAAACAAAAACCCCAATTCCCAAATCCTCTCAAAGACGGATGATGATTCGCTCCTGGTACCATATTCCAGTATAGCGATGCTTATGTCAACTCAAATCAAACAAATCAAACCAACAACCCCAGCGGCGGAATCATGCTTCGTACCAGAATATAACCCGTGTCGAAATCATGCTTCGCCTCAGGTGTATCTGCCTTCCATGTCGGAATTATGCTTCGACTCGGAATCAACCAGCGACACTCCGTGCCGGGGAAAAGTCGATCAGTGACACTCTGTGCCGGGGAATAGTAAACCACCGACACTCCGAGCCGGGGAAAATTCGATCAGCGACACTCCGCGCAGGGGAAAGGTCGATCAGCGACACTCCGCGCAGGGGAAAGGTCGATCAGCGACATTCCGTGCCGGGGAAAGGTCGATCAGCGACATTCCGTGCCGGGGAAAAGTCGACCAGCGACACTCCGCGCCGGGGAAAAGTCGACCAGCGACACTCCGCGCCGGGGAAAAGTCAACCACCGACACTCCGCGTCGGGGAAAAGTCAACCACCGACACTCCGCGCCGGGGAAAAGTCGATCAGCGACACTCCGTGCCGGGGAAAAGTCGACCACCGACACTCCGTGCCGGGGAAAAGTCGACCAGCGACACTCCGTGCCGGGAAAAAGTCAACCAGCGACACTCCGAGCCGGGGAAAAGTCGACCAGCGACACTCCGCGCCAGGGAAAAGTCGACCAGCGACACTGCGTGCCGGGGAAAAGTCGACCAGCGACACTCCGCGCTGGGGAAAATTCGACCAGCGACACTCCGCGCCGGGGAAAAGTCGACCACCGACACTTCGCGCCGAGGAAATGTCGACCAGCGACACTCCGTGCCGGGGAAAAGTCGACCAGTGACACTCCGTGCCGGGGAAAAGTCGACCAGCGACACTCCGCGCCGGGGAAAAGTCGACCAGCGACACTCCGTGCCGGGGAAAAGTCGACCAGCGACACTCCGCGCCGGGGAAAAGTCGACCAGCGACACTCCGTGCCGGGGAAAAGTCGATCAGCGACACTCCGTGCCGGGAAAAGTCAACCCGACACTCCGCGCCGGGGAAAAGTCGATCAGCGACACTCCGTGCCGGGAAAATGTCAATCCGACACTCCGCGCCGGGGAAAAGTCGATCAGCGACACTCCGTGCCGGGGAAAAGTCAACCAGCGACACTCCGCGCCGGGGAAACGTCGATCAGCGACACTCCGTGCTGGGGAAAAGTCAACCCGACACTCCGCTTCGGGGAAACGTCGACCAGCGACACTCCGTGCCGGGGAAACGTCCAATAGCGACACTCCGTGCCGGGGGCACGTCGACTACAGACACTCCGCCTCGGGGAAACGTCGACCAGCGATACTCCATGCCGGGGGCACGTCTACCAAATCACTCCGGGCCAGGGAAACGTCTACCATGGACACTCTGTCTCGTCGACGCGTCAAGCGTCGACCGTCCATGTCGTAAAAAGGGCAGTGCGTCCCAAAAAGTGGGAACCAAAGCAAGTCGCCTCCACGCAAAGGAAGATCCATCAATTTCATGCACACGACCCACATGTGTGGTGTGCATTCATTGATGGGGGGCAATTTGTTGGGGTAAAAATTTGCACCCCGGTTGACCGAGTCAAAGTCAAGGTCAACCCCCAAGCTAGGTGGGCCCAAGCCCAGGTCAAGCAGGCCCATGCCCAAGTCGAGCCCGCGGCCAGCCTCCCCATGCCAACAACAAAATCATGTAATAAATAATTTTTATGTAATTTTTTTATACATGAATGTATGCAAAATGGGCATAAAGCCAATATTTTGTAAGCTCGTGGCTTATGTGCAAAAATGAAATGGCACATGAGCTATGGGATAGGCAAAATGCCATTTTTTAAAGCCCAAGGGGCTATATGTAAATATGTATGCCTATAAAAGGCAACATGATGATGAATAAAGTAATACTTTCTCCATTCTCTCAAAAACCTAGGGTTTGTATATCTTTCCCTTTTCTGAAGGTTTCAAACCTTCTTCTTTCTTTTGAATTAAATCAAGAGTTTTACTCTTTCTTTTCCAAAACTAAATAGTTTTTCACCATAAAACCCACCAAGGGGAGCTTGGATCTGTCATTAGATCTCAAAAAGAAGAGATTTTTAGATTTCACATCTCTTGATCTTCAAGATCCAGCCAAACAACAGGAGGAAGAAGAAGAACCCCCTTAATCAGCTTCAAAACATCCTAGGAGTTTAACTCTCTCTATATACATATATATATAATAAATATTTCCTTTCTGAAGCATAGCTTCTGGTTCTGAGACTAAAAGCCCCCCTTTTCTCGCCGGCGCCCAAACGCTCAAGCGCTAAACGCCCACGTGCTGACACGTGGCGCGTTTGCGCCCCAGCGCCCTGCGCTCGAGCGGAAAGCGCCCACGTGCCGACACGTGGCGTGCTTGCACCCCAGCGCCCTGCGCCCGAGCGTAAGGCGCCCACGTGCCGACACGTGGCGCGCTTGCGCCCCAGCGCCTGAGCGCAAGGCGCCCACGTGCCGACACATGGCGTGCTTGCGCTCCGGCGCCCTGCGCCCGAGCGCAAGGCGCCCACGTGCCGACACGTGGCGCGCTTGCGCTCCGCGCTCTGAGCCCGAGCGCAAGGCGCCCACGTGCCGACACGTGGCGCGCTTGCGCCTGAGCGTACAGCACCTAAGCGCACAGCGCTCAAAGCGCTGGCCCCCACGCATCCCTTGGATGCCCTTTCCCCCTCTTTTTATGTACATATACATATGTATACATATTTGCACACACACGTGCTCCACGACACTGTCCGTAAAAACTCTACGTGGCTCCCGATATATCCAAAACCCCCCTTTCAAAGCACAACACGTGTACACTGCACATTGAGTTCGCATGACCAGTTTAACCCTTCAATCGGAGGTTCCCTCTCTCCAAAGACGAGGGGTAATTAACAGTAGCTTAGTCCGCAGCTGCCGGAGATTCGGATCCCCATAATCATTAAACCCCGGCCTACCCTAGGCAGGGGGAATCTGTAGTACGCCTGACAAGCACGCGCGTATCCCCATCTCAATGGGGTGATGAAAAACACC
Source organism: Agapanthus africanus (assembly GCA_030015575.1). Taxonomy (NCBI): domain Eukaryota; kingdom Viridiplantae; phylum Streptophyta; class Magnoliopsida; order Asparagales; family Amaryllidaceae; genus Agapanthus; species Agapanthus africanus. The sequence goes on from CM057348.1 coordinate 162,549,486, forward strand.
CTACACGACCAAGTCTTGTGCTTTGATGGCCTACCATGGGCGGTATATGTCGAACTGGGACAGCTCCCACCTCCACTTCTCTAAGCGACCCGAGGATTCGGGTGAGGCGAGGATAGCCCCCAGCGGGCGCTCGGTGAGAACGAGGATAGTGTGCGTCTGGAAGTAGTGTCCCAGCTTTCTTGAGGCCACAACGAGTGCCAAGACAATCTTCTCTATGGCTGGGTATCTCGTTTTTGAGTCTTTGAAGACGTGGCTCACGTAGTACACCGGTTTTTGCGCTCCATCGACCTCTCGTATGAGCACTGAGCCTGCTGCTTGGTCGGATACCGCCAGGTACAGTGATAGCTCATCTCCTTCAACTGGTCGGGTGAGCAGCGGTGGCATCACAAGATGCCTTTTTAACTGGTCGAACGCGGTCTGGCACTCTTCTGAGCACTCGAACCTCGGAATTTTCTATAGAGCTTTGAAGAATGGGAGGCATTTTTCCCCAGACCTCGACATGAAGCGGCTCAGAGCGGCTACCCGCCCTGTCAGTCGCATGATATCGACGTTGGTCTTGGGCGCGGTCATGTCGAGGATAGTGTCTAGCCTCGATCCTACGGTGGGAGACCATGAAACCGAGGAACTTTCCCCCGGTGACCCCGAATACACACTTAGCTGGGTTCAGCTTCATCTTGAACTTGCGGAGTACCTCGAAGGTCTCACCCAGGTCCTTGGCATGGTCGGTCGTCAAGACTGATTTGACTAGCATATCGTCGACGTAAACCTCCATGTTCCTGCTGATCTGTGGCTTGAACATGAGGTTGACCAGCCGTTGGTATGTAGCCCCGGCGTTTTTGAGTCTTAAGGGCATCACCTTATAGCAGTATACCCCTGGTCCGTTGTGAATGCGGTGAGATCTTCGTCTGCCGGATTCATGCGGATCTAATTGTAGCCGGAGAAGGCATCCATAAAGCTCAATAGCTCGTGGCCTGCCGTGCCATCGATGAGCTGATCTATCCGAGGTAGGGGATAGTTGTCTTTGGGGCAGGCCTTGTTGAGGTCGCTGAAGTCGACGCACATGTGCCACTTCCCGCTTGACTTCTTGACCAGGACGACGTTCGCTAGCCATTCTGAATAGGTCACATTCCGAATGAAGTTGGCGGTGAGGAGCCAATCTACCTCGTCCTCGATAGCCTTCTGTTTGACTGGGGTGAAGCTTCGCTTCTTCTGTCTGACGGGTCGGGCTGTAGGATTTACCCCGAGCTTGTGGGATATAACTTTGGGGTCGATCCCCGGCATGTCAGCAGGCGCCCAGGAAAACACGTCGGAATTGCTTCTGAGGAAATGAACCAGGTCGTATCGCTGAGGGCCTGTCAGAAGCGACCCGATCTGAACGAGTCTTTCGCCGTCCCCTTCTACAAGGGGATCGCTGTCAGAGGCTCCACCGGGGTCCCTTGGACCTCTTTTTGCTCGTCTCGAGTATCCAGGGAACACCTGATGTCACCCTCGCCTTCGACATCGTCGACCGGCTGCTCCGATGAGGATGTTGTGGTGAAGCAGACCTTTGCGATTCGCTGGTTCCCATAGACCCGGCCAATCCTACCCTGATCGAGAGGGAACTTCATCGCCAGGTGGTAGGTCGATATCTGGGCCCGGAGGGAGTTCATCGTGGGGCGGTCGAGGAGGATGTTGTTGGCCGATGGAATTCTCGCTACGATGAATTCCACCGGCACTGTCCGCGTATGGCCGGCCTCCCCGATGTTGAACCGTAGAGTGATTACTCCTTCCGCCGGGTTGGAGTGGTTGGGGAATCCTGAAAGGACGTGGGAGGTCGTCCTCAAGTCTGCTGCGGTGAGCCCCATGCGCAGAAAGCAGTCGTGGAAGAGGATGTCTGCCGAGCTTCCCGAGTCGACCAGGATCTTGTGCACCTCGTATTGATAGACCCGAGCCGTGATCACCAGGAGGTCGTTGTGGGGCAGGGATATGCCGTGAAAGTCCCCATCATCAAAAGTGATCAGCTCGGTCTCCCTGGCCTTTTTCATCGGACGGCAATCGGTCTCCGCGGCTGGCGTGGGGTGCTGAGTCTCGGAGGTACTTGACGTACCCCCCGCCGTCATGACCATGATTTTCGACGAGCCTCGGTTCCTTTCGGTGAGGTTCCTTATGCCCCCGGTGGGATTATTCTTGAGCTGCCGTGTTGAGTCTCGCGTGCACGGCCCCGTCATGGGAAGGGGCATAGGTCATGCCTGCGAAAAAGCGATCTGACCGCAACCGCCTCAGGAGGGACAGGGGTGCAGCGAGGCTCGGGGCGAAACTCCCTGGCGTAAGGCCTCAGAGCCAAACGAAGCGGAGTCCACCGGTTTATCGAATATGTCGGCCCGGGGGACCCGCGGCTGTTGGAAACAGTGAGGCACTGATTGGTCATGCCCGCACGAGCAGAGCCTTTTCTCTCTTTGTAGGGGTCTCGGTCCCGAGGCGGGGGAGCAGCGACCTGGGGATTTTTCCCCGCCGTTTGGACGCGGACAAGCGCCTCCACGAAGGATGCGAGTAGATCTATCCAGCCGGCGAGGGCGTTGATGGCATTCGGCGGAGGGGGTTCGTCCGCGCCTCCATTGAGAGGGAGGCGGCGGTTGGTGCTTGGATCGTCGTGATGATCGCTTTCCATTGGAAGGAGATCAGAAGGCGAACTTTGGTTTTTGTGGAATCTACGTTCCCACAGACGGCGCCAGCTGATGGAGGGTGGAATCTCCTTCAGATGTTGCTTCCCGTTGATTTGCTGATGGTTGTGATGGGTGGCTAAGATTGGATTTTAAGGCTGTCGCTCCTGAAGCGTGTGGATCTCAATGGGTTATGGTTGTGGTTGCCGAGTTACTTGTAAGGAAGTCCCGGGATGGTTTTACCACCGAGGACCCTCCGACGATCAAGTTAGTCTAGAGATCCGAGCAGAATAATGGCTTAGTGGAGTAAAGTTGGCTTACCTTGACCGTCTGAAAGAGGGATTTAAATAGTGGTGGCAGCAGGCGCGAGAATCATGCCGGCCGTTACGTTCCCGACATCACGCCCGCGTGATGAGCGGGACCTCCCATTAATGGCGAGACAGGCTCGTTAATGGGGGATCGTGGTGGGGTGGAACGTGGGATATGGCCGGCGGAGATCTCGTGCAGGGCGAGATTCGCGGGATGGCAGTTACGCCTGAAAGCGGCGCTGTTGGTCGGTCGATGAGACCGAGGAAGATGACCTCGTCGGGAGAGCTCGCGGACGAGCGGGACAGCCAAGGTATCTTGGTTCCGCGGTAGCTCAGAGACGAGCTGTGAAGCCGAGGAGACCGGTTATGCAGGGGGCTCGTAGGTGAGCCAGCGTTTGCTCGGTAGGACAAGCATAGGCGTGGTCTGGTCGGCCGCTGTAGGCCTTTTCTTTCATGCTCTGGGACACATCATCTGCCATGTGTCATGATCTGGGAGTTTATCGATATCGAGCCTCATCAATATGAAAACGGAAAGTCTAGTTGCAAAACCGATTTTGAATCAATACACTTGTTCAGATATATAAGACAATACAAAATGAATTATTTTTTGGCACTGACCCGTAAACCCTAATTTAGGGCACACACGATACACCGACACACACCCCACCCCACACACACCCAGAGACCCACGAATTTGCCTCGAAAGTATTAATTTGTGGCCACTTCCGCTTTTGGGGTTTCTGGGATTCGAACCCCTCACTCTCCCCAAGCGTGGAAGTGCTCGTAACAATTGGGTAGAGCTGCTGCTCATTGGTATACAAAATGAATATTATTATTTAATATCACATATTAAAACTAAAAGGGTAACACCATAAATTCTTAAGAAAGTCTCGTATGTTGTTCACCATGGTGTATAGGTTAACTTCATTAATTAGGTTGACTTGACATCCGCTTTTCAAAACTATAATATATAGGAGAATAACCTTCATGATTTTTTAGACGATCGACACCTATCGTCATCATCTTTATTATGTAAGATGTTGATATACCAAATTTTATGTGATTCCACCACTTTTCACCGTTGAATTAACAATGTAAAAAGTTCTATTGTCGGTAAATCGTTAATTTTGCACCCATTAAATCAGTGGTGAAAAAGTAATAGAATTACATGAAATTTAATGTATCCACATTTTACATGATAAAGAAGATGATGGTTGATGTCGATCGTCTAAAAAACCATAGAAAGTGTATTTTTTCGACGCCAGAAGGAAATTCCTTCCTATGACACCTTTCCTCCATTATCCTCATTATATATATGCTTCATGATGATAACAGTCTGGTTGCGATGTATATTATTTTCAGAAAACTATTGATAATACTCGTAAGTGGGAATTCTCCAGATCACGACATGTAGCAGATGACGTGTCATCCATGAAAACCCGCTAGATTTCTAGAAGCTACGGAGCTGGAATAAGTACAATACATTGGGGACATTTTTCGGCACCTCGTCTCCAAGGTTGCATCCTACCTTTTGAAAACCTTTCCGGGGTACATTCGCTATTCGCCTAGCAACCAGCCAACAGCTCGCCTCTGAGCTATTCTACAGTCGAGCTTTCTCAGCCTCCTCGCTCACCGTCGAGCTATTACAGACCTGAGCTTTCTCAGCCTCCTCGCTTGTCTCCGAGCTGTCATCAAGCTAAGCTTCCTCAGCTTCCCTGTTTGGCCGGGAGCACGGAGCCCAAGCGCTCCCGTAATAGCTCCGTGTATCTCGCCACGACGAGATCTCTGCCGCTCCACGTCCCACAACCCATGCTAGCGTATCTCGCCATTAATGGGTGTATCCCGCCTTCAACGCGAACGTGAAGAAGGGGCGTAACGGATGGCGAGAATCCCGCATCGGATCGCTCCATGCGACCTTTATATAAACCCCTCTTCTAGACGACTCAAGTATCTCGAACTCATTCCAATACGCCGCTACTCTGCCCTAATTATTCCTCGGTTACTTACTTGATCGTTGGAGGGTCCTACGGTGGTTTCCCACCCCGGGAATTCCCTTGCAGATAGCTCAGCATTAACAATAACCAACAACCCATTGAGATCCACACGCTCAACCCTCACATCAAATCTCAACCGTTTAGCTCCGCTGGCAGCAAGATCGACGGAGGACAACATCTGAGAGAGATTTCAGCCTTCATCAGTTGGAGCCGTCTATGGGAACCTCTTTTCCACCCAAAAAAGTTGATCTTCCGCCTTCGATTCAATGGCAAGCGATCATCGCAACAAAGTCCCCTGCACAAGCCGTCTCGTCCTCCACAACGGAGGCGGGGGCGATTCTACTCCGCCTCGTATCATCGTCGAAGTCTTGTACGCATGGATCGATAGAAACACGGCGATGGTAGACGCCCTCACCCGTGTTCAAACGGCCAGCCACCCCCTCCAAACCACGACGTAGGGGCGCGTTGAATCCCATGGCCTCGATCATGCCAATCTCGACGTTGCGGAATACCGACATGCCAATTCCGACGGTCGCAGCCCCCACACGAGGAATGATTCCATGACTCGTTAAACGTCGGACAGCCCAACACCGAGGTCTCGGGACCAACCCGACTATCGCTTCAATGATCGCCGCGATCCCTCACCCCCCGAAGAGACTTCGGTCAGGTCGCCTGATTCTAGGAAAGATCGACGTCACCATACTCATCAAGACCATACACATGGCGAACGTCGGGACCAACCACAAAATATCCACCACGAGAATCTGAGGAACGTGATAGAACGAAGCTGAAACCGCTCCAACGCGAGCCCGGAGCAGAGATAGTAGACACTCCGACAATAGAAAATTCTCGAGGTACCAACAGCGAATCGAGGTCCTCGAAAAGAAAATTGAAGACATGCGGCTCGCTACTCGTTTGCCCGGGGGGTCGGAGAAATACTCCGCGGATTCCCTCACGAGACCTTTCACGGAGCAATTACTACGTAAGCGCGTATCATCTCAAAACAAACCGCCCAAGGTGGCCCTCTTCGACGGGAAGTCCGACCCAATGGACCACCTAGACGAGTTTACGGCGGGCATGGGCTTCCAGGACAGTTCGAACACAGCTCAATGCAGAGACTTCCCCACCACCCTTATCTGGGCCGGGCGAGATTGGTTCCGCGGCCTTACTCAGCATTCAATTTCAACTTTCGACAAGTTGGCTACTCGGTTCCTCAGTCATTTCTCCGGCAACCGACGATAGAAGAGGACGGTCGACTACCTGTTCACCATCAAAAGCGAGGACAGGGATTTTTTCAAGAGTTACGTCACCCGGTTCTATAACGCCCTCCTGGAAGTACCCGAGCACTGTGACGAAACGATCATCACCGCCTTGAGATCGAGTCTTAGACACAAAAAGTGGCTCAGCTCTTTTGCATTAGCGCAACCTAAGAACATGGCCGAAGTAAAGGTCTGGATAGAGCGGGAGATCCAACATGAATCTGAAGTGAACGCCAATCTAACCTGTGGGGACCAGATGGACCGAAAGAAACGGGACTGGGAGGAAAAGAAAAGAACCGATCGATTGAAACCCTATTCTCCGAGGTTTCACGAGTACACCCCTTTGAAGGTCTCTCAGGCCGAGCTGCTAGAGGAGGCAAAGAGCGAGAGATTCTTCAAGCTCCCGCTGTAACAACCCAAAACTTTCTGGACAATTTTTTTTTCAAAAATACAAAAAGGGATACTTTTGCCTGAGCACAAGTTATAAATTTGTTTTGCTTTTTAATAGCAAGAAAAAGCTTGTAGCTCACTGGTAAGACCTTGCACTGCTGAACCAAAGCACCAGAGTTCAAATCCCATCAGTCACACATTATTTTTAATTTGATTTCTTTTAATCTTTTTAGAAGCCCAAGAGACAACACGTGCATAACCCGTAAACCCAAAGGTCACACTAAAACAAATGAGTCCAGGAGATAGACCAAGAGGCAAGGGAGACGTGACGGCGAGGCGGACCCCGACCCGGCCTGACTCGGCCGGCGGGAGGCTTGGATCGGCCAGCGCCGCCGGCCGACTCGGAGCTAACTCGGATTTTTCTTCATGAAACCTGTTCCTTTTTTCCTCCCCTTAACCCGTGTTATATTTATTTTACCTTCTTTATTCCAGAGCTAATTAAAACCAATTTAAACCATTTTAATGCATAATTTTTAATGCATTTTCTATCAAACCCTAACCCTAATCTTTTCCTATAAATACCACTCCATTTCACACTCCCCCTCACTCACAAATTCTGTCCAAACTCTTAAGAAAAATCCCAAGAACTTTTGTGTACAAGTGGAGTTAGCGAAGGGCGAAGCTCCGACGAATTTCCGATGAAGACCCTAGGAGCTCCCGGCGACGAAACGACGCACCGGCACCTCCTACCACTCCCTCTTCATCTTCTTTAATCTAAAATCCTGTAAGTCCCTCCTCCTTCTAATCTTTTCTATTATGAAAACTCGTAATTCTAAAACCCGAAGGAAGCGGAGTTAATCCGACTTCCGATTCTGTTTTCTTTAAAAGTTCCATTTTTCTAAAACACAACAATACCAAACTCTCACAACATGACTATTAATCATTAACAAAATATATTGAACATTTTCTATATCAAAAGAATGTATATTGTAATTTTTATCGCATTTTTTCAGAAAAATACGATGTAGTTTAGTTTCGACATTAAATATCATAATTCTTTACTATACCTTTAGATAGTTCATGAGGTAATGACCTACCTCCTCATAACACTCATATGCAACATAGAATGATACCTTTTGGGAACATAGAATATGGGAAAATGCAATTTTACATATAAATACCTTTTACTATTAAAACCTTTTTCTACAAGAAATGTATTTTTAACAAATCTTTGCAATGTGCCGCTACAACCCATTTGGGAAACCCGTTTGGGATGCTGCGGATTATCACACATCCTCAGGCTTAGTAGTGCGAGATGCAGACCTCCGCAAGGAGCATTCAGTCTCGAAAGATTTAAAATACAATTTTTTTAGAAAATGTGATTTATACTATAAATAAAACTTATATTTTATAAATAAATATATATATGTAATTAATATCAAAATATCTATTTTTAATATTTATAATATTTCACACTTCCAAAAGTCAAGAAAAACATCTCATTTACAAGAAAATTCCATACAAGTCCAATATTACAAATAAATACCATATATTATGAAAAATAGGTTTGATTCACTAGAAATGTCACAATAATAAAATATACATCAATGAAAACTCTAAAGACAATAATAAAATACTTGAGGTGTATTTTGAAAATTATACAAAATTATTTTTACATAAAACCCCCTCAAGTTCTATAAATTACCCTAAGGACCCTAATAAATATAGGTTTAAGTGGGACCAGTCTCTTGAGCCCCGGGAAGCCGAAGATATGGGTGCTTGCCTATTTAAGGTAAACAACTTAACAAACGGTGTTATCAACACGGTAATCGTCTTTGAAAAAGACACAAATCCTGCCGTCCATATGCAGCGGTTACCGATAACACTAAAACCTAATTCAGAATTCAAATTTCTTTTCTAATTGTCTGACTCAGACTGAGTCTCAATATAATCAATTTGACTTGAATATGATTCAAGTATCAAACTACAATTCAACATGAATCCATGAATCTATATAATCAATCTGTTCAATCTATTCAATCTGTATTGACTGAACCGAATCATAGATATACATCCATCTACATGATCCTCCAGTTACACCCATTTACTGATATCATGGTTTCGGCAAGTCATCCATCTATACAATTCAATTTACAAGACAATACAATACAATACCATCAGTACAATCATTACTATCAATACAATAAATACACAGGGTGTTGGGGTAGTTCATGCGTGAATCCAATAAAATCTTAAGAGTCCCCCTTGATCATGAATCCGTGTCTACTAACACAAGCAAGCTATCATGAGGGCCCGTGTTTCCTTACTCCTGGATTACAGCCTGTTGAGTTTGGAATACTTCAACACTAGGTTGAAGTCCCATTACTAACATTTGATTCGGGCCCGTGGTTTCCTACCCTTGGATTACAGCCTGTTGGGTTCGAGAACACTATTGAGATTGGTTGACATTCACCCTTAAACTTACGTTAGATTAGTATACCCAAATAGAGACCTGTTAAGACACTTACCTTCACTGCATGTTCATTACACTTACATTATATGGCTATGTTACTTTTATACTACCATGCTTATGATATCAAGTTTATCTACTCGTCACACATTACTATACTTGTTCATTTGTATTGCAATAAAACCGCATGCTAAATAAACTTGACAAGATGATATGACATACTCAATAATTCATATTATAATTTTTCCCTATCATTACATTTTTGGGACTTACCGAGCGAAAGTTCGCTGACGGACATTCCACCTTTCTCTGTTTTCTTGGAATGTTCGTCAGATATTGAGGAGACTGAAAGAGTAGACATCCCAGAGGAGAAGCACCAACAGACCGAGTCACAGGCCTAGACCAGTTACTTTTTTTCCTGTTGATGTACGCCACCTGTTTAGGCGTTTCAATCTTTATTTTCTTTCAGTTAAAAATCATGTATTGTAAATGAATCAAGTGGAATATAAATAAAGTTGTTGAAGTTTTACTTTCATGCTTATTATCGTGTCTTTTATATTGCTTATATTACGCTTAGCGTATTTACTTATGAGTAAATACATCGCGGCCTTGTCATGTACTTGCTTTCGTCTACTGGGAAGCGGGGCGTGACACCCGCCGATAATACAATGGTCGGGTAAGCGACTCCATAGCCCGTACTATGCCTTTCATCGGTCACAGGGGCACCCAACTGAGAATTGCAAACAACTCCGTGATTATATCGAGGAGCTGATCCGCTCCGATCACCTAGCAAAGTACCTATGAGACAAACGTCAAGCGGGTCGGGAGCAAGCAGACCAACCTCTACCCGGAGAGTTGACGGTCGGGAAGATCATGGTCATCTCCGTTGACTTGGCTCCGAGCAACGAGGACACCCACTGTTTCCTGCCGGTCATGACCTTAGGTGATCCCCCTCCAAGAAGTGCAAGAAGGTTGTTCCCATCACCTTCACCGATGATGATCTTCATGGAATATCCCTGTAGGGTGTTTTTCATCATCCTATTGAGATGGAAATGCGCGCGCTTGTCAGGCATTTACAGATCCCCCCTGCCTGGGACAGGCCAGGGTTTATTGATTGTGGAGATCCGAATCTCCGGCAGCCGCGAACTAAGCTGTCGTTAATTACCCCTCGCCTTTGAAGCAAGGGAACCTCCGATTGACGGGTCAAACTGGTCATGCGAACTCAATGTGCAAAATGCGTGTGTTGTGTGTCTTGAGGGGATTTGGATGTATCAGGGTCCACGCAGAGTTTACGGGGGTCCTGCCACCCGGATAGTGGGCTGGGGGTCAAGGGGGCTAGCAGCTCCTTACAGGGTGCAGGGCTAGCAACCCCCTTGTAGAGTGTGTGTATATGTATATATAAGGGAAATAGCGTCCAAAGGATGCGTGGGTGACAGCAAGAAAAGGGGGCTTAGCCCTCTATATTGGGAGTTGTACTCCCAATTGACTTTTGGAGTTAAACTCCTAAAAAGGACAAAGGGGCTTAGCCCCTGCACTGGGAGTTGTACTCCCAATTGACTTTTGGAGTTAAACTCCTAAAAAGAAAGGCTTTTTTTTTTGTTCGGAGTTAAACTCCCAAGAGATTTTCGGAGATGATGAAAGGGGACCCATTTCTTCTCCCTTGAGCCCTAGATCTTCTCTTGAGCCTTGGATCTTCCCAAAGTGGGTTTTTAGAGATGAGTCTCCTTCTTCCTCCTCTCTATTGGCTGGATCTTGGAGAAAAATGGGGCGAGACTTAAAAATCACCCATTTTTGGGATTTGATGGGAGATCTGAGCTCCCCTTCAAGGTTTTTATGGTGAAAAACCGTTTCTTTTTGAAAAAGGAAGAGTTAAACTCTTGATTTAATTTTGAAAAAATAATAAGGTTTAGAATCTTTGGGAAGGGGAAGGAGGCACAAAAACCTTAATTTTTTTAGAGAGAAAAAGATTCTTCTTTATTTTTTTATCATGTTTGCCTTTATAGGCTACACACTTTACATATAACCCTTTGAGCTTTGCCAAATGACACTCGTGCCACCCCATACCTTATGTGCTTATCTCTTTTTACACATAAGCCATGGGGTTTACAAAATTTTGGCTTTGCCCATTTTAGATACACACACACACACACACATAAATATAAAAGAACTACATTAAACCAATTTATGGCTTCATTCTTTTTGTTATGGGGCCGGTCCCTTCCATTCTCGGCCTTGACCTGGGCTTGGGCCCGCTTGGTTTGGAGTTGACTTTGATTTTGACTTGGTCAACCGAGGTGTAATTTTTGACCCCAACAAAGTACCCCCCATCAATAAGTGCACACCGCTTGTCTAGGTTGTGTGCATGAAATTGATAGATCTTGTTCTATATGGAACTTGATTTGGTTGGGCTCCCTTTTGACGACTTGGATGGTCGATGCTGCCATTTTAGTGACTTGGATGGTCGATACTGCCATTTTAGCGACGTGAACGATCGGTACTGCCAATTTAGCGACGTGGACGGTCGGTGCTGCCCTTTTTGCGACTTGGACGGTCGATGCTGCCATTTTTTCGACTTGGACGGTCGTTGCTGCCATTTTTGCGACTTGGATGGTCGGTGCTGCCATTTTTGCGACTTGGACGGTCTTTGCTGCCATTTTAGCTACGCGGACGGTCGGTGCTGCCATTTTAGCGACTTGGAAGGTCGCTGCTGCCATTTTTGCAACTTGGATGGTCGGTGCTGCCATTTTAGCGACGTGGACGGTCGGTGATTTGATTTGACTTGACTTGCTCCGCTTTCTGCTGTGTCGGGATTTGATTTGACTGCTCCGCTTTCTGCGGTGTCGGGGTTGAAATTGACTTGCTCCGCTTTTTAGGTGTCAGGGTTGATTTGTTTGATTTGATTTATTTTGGGAGTTCCCTACCTGTCCAACGGAACTTTTGAGCTTGGAAGCGCTACTAGGTGGGACATTAATTTGATCGATTTCTGTCTTGTTTGGAAAGACTTTTGAATTTGAGAGAAACTTGGAATTTGGATTTTGTTTGACATCAGCATTGCTGCACTGGAATAATGCCAGGAGCAACTCATCATTTTCCCCGGAGGACTTGGGATTTGGTTTTTGGGTCGGCATCAACATTGCTGGACTGGAATAATGCCAGGAGCAACACATCATTTTCCCCGGGAGGACTTAGGATTTGGTTTTTTGGGTCGGCATCAGCACCGCTAACACTGAAGCATAGTTCCAGGAGCGACTCATCATTTACCGTGCCCGTTAGTGATCGATGGCTTAAGAGACAAGTTTAGATCCCTATCACCTAAGGCTTTTCAATTTTATGAGCCGTAAGGGTCTCATAAAAGTATTTTCTCCTTACGAGTCGAGGGGATCTCGCAGGTGTATTTCTCCCTAAGAATCGTGGAGATTCCTAAGTGTTTTGCTCCTTTGTGAGTCGTAAGGATCTCACGCGAGGATTTTCTCCTCACAAGGTCGAGAGCACTTTGCGAGTGTATTTCATCTCCTTTCATGAGTTTTCGCCCTTTCGGGTTTTCACAAACTCGCCGGCAGTCCTGCTGTTTTTACTCATGGAGCCCTTTCGGGTTTTCATCCGTGCCCGTTTCGCTTGTGGACATACCGTTTTTTTATCATCGTCGGTGGGACTTTAAATGTAGTCTCGCCGGTAGGACTTTGGAGAGATAGGGGTCATTTGCACCCGTGGATTGTATACGGTTTTACAGGATGTATGATCCAAACCGCAGGGCCGGTGTGCTCAATTCGCCTGCGACTTGAAGCATTCACACGTAGTATTTCTTGAGGTATCGGCCATTGATTGGTGGCATGGGCCTTTCTCCCTCAACATTTATCAGCTGGTAAAATCCTCCATCAAACACTTTCTCGATGACGTATGGTCCTTCCCAGTTTGGCTCGAATTTTCCCTTGGCATGTCGATTGGGGATGATCGGTATTTTGAAGACCAACACCAATTCGCCTTTCTTAAAAGCACGGAGATGGGTTATCTTATTATAGGCCTGTGTCATTTGGGTTCGGTACAGCTCCAGATTTTGCTCTACTGCGAGCCTCTTTTCTTCGAGGGCGTCGAGCTCTTAAAGCCGAAGGATGACGTTTTCCTCCTCCGTCAACTCGTGTTGGACGACCATTCTTAGGTTTGGAACTTCGACTTCGAGCGGGATGATTGATTCCACTCCGAAGAGTAGTGAGTATAGAGTGGACTAAGTTGGAGTGCGGTGTGTGGTACGATATTTCCATAACACCTCATGGAGCTTGAGATTCCAGTCTCTCTTGTTGGCTGAGGCATTTTTCCTCAGGAGCTTGCATAGAGTTTTATTGAAGGCTTCGGCTAGCCCATTGGCTTTTGGATTATAGACGGAGGAATATCTCCAGTCTATCTTGTGCTGAGTATCGAACCTTGAGACTTTAAAGCTCTTGAAAGAAGGCCCGTTGGCAAATATGGTTTTTCTCGGTGTATCGAAGCGGTATAGAATATTATGCCAGAAGAACGTCAGAATATTTTCTGTCTTGACTTCTTTTAGCGAGACAGTTTCAGCCTACCTAGAGAAGTAGTTAGTTGTGGCCAATATGAACTGGTGGACTTTAGATGATGGAGGATCAATTGGACCAACTATGTCGGTGCCCCAAACTTCGAAGGCTGTAGGATGCAGCAGATTGGGATACTTGTGAATGAAATTACCATGAAATTGGCAGAGATGACATTTCTTTGCATTCTCTTCGCAATCCCTTATCATGGTGGGCTAGTAATATCCAAGCTGTTTGATCTGAAGCTGCATCTTAGGGCTGGACTGGTGAGCCCTGCAGACGCCCGAGTGAACTTCTTTCAAGACTTTTTGGGGTTCGGCCAATGACAGACATCTGAGCCAGAGTTGGTCATATGATCTTCGGTATAGCATATTATTTACAGACACATATCGAAGAGCTCTCTTCTTCAGCTGAACCCTCACAGATTTTTCTTCGGGTAGCTTGTCGTATCGGAGATACTCTATGAAGGGCTCTCTCCAATCGGGCTCCCCTTGAATAATCAGAACATTTTCGGCAGGATTGCTCTTTTCTTCTGCGCTTTCCTCTTCTCGAAAAGAGACCGGGGGCAGAATTTACAGGCTCCTGACTGTGATCAGAATTTCATCCATATCGGGATCCGCCAGCTCTTTGGCTAAGAGAGGGAGTACGTAGGATTTTCCGTTCAACGCCCTAGGGACACTCATTATTTCAATGTGAGTGAACCTTTTCATGAGTTCCACCACCGGCTTCTATATAGAGCTAACTCGGGCTTATATATCTTGTAGTCGCCGCTCACTTAGTTGACGACAAACTGGGAGTCACCGTAAACCCGTAGCCGAAGGATTCCCATTTCTATGGCGAGCTCCAGACCAGCTATCAGAGCTTCGTACTCAGCCTCGTTGTTTGTGTGAGGCTCGGTGAGAGCGAAAGAACGTCGTAGGGTTCCTCCCGATGGCGCGACGAGCACCAATCCTTGTTAGTGATATATGCCCTAGAGGCCATTATTGTATCATACTGGATTGTATATTACATATTGAAAGCTTGGGATATTCACAGTTATAATAACAGTCTTGCTCAAAATGATAGTATGCTGCTTGGTTTAATTCTACCTCAATACATGCATGTGTTTCTTTTAGCATATCTCTTATACATATTGGTAGAGCCCTTAGGATCTTTGCTTGACTACCGGCGTTGTGATGGCAGTCACACTAGTGGGGGCTGGGTAATCTATAAGCACATCCTTATATAGGTCCCTAGTAGTAGGATTATCGAGACGGGGCATCGATACTCCAGAGTAGACTAGTGTATACGCTTCTCATCCCCGCAGGAGAGATGGTTCATCCCACAACCATTTGTACGTCGTACCAGAGATAGTATACATGTGCTTATTGGGTTATGAGTTACACTGGACGGACTCGTTGGGAAATGCTAGTTGGTATTATACCTATCGTCAGGTAGCATTTCCCGGGTGGCATGAGTACAGGTTAGTCCGTTGACTTGACATCGCTATTTGTTTCGAGTGTGTTCCAACTGTACTTAGATTACTACCCTACCACGGCTCAAAAGAGTTGTGCAAACAGGTAGTAGTTGGGTGCAGTCCCAAAGCACTTGGAGGCAGTAGCGGTTAGATATGATTCGTCTATCCTGGTATTGGGGGTTGATATCGCGCTGTTTTCGGAAAGCCATTACACAAAGTCTCTGGCCAGGGCAAACGGGATTTACTGGTAGGTACTCCAGTAGTTTCTTAGGGTGTATTGGGCTCTACTCCAGCACGACTTATTGCGCTATTAAGGGTCTAATGTTTACCATCCCCTTAGGCCCAATATGCGAGTATCTTAGACGAACAGACCAGACTGTATGATGATTGTTACAGATAGGCTCAGTAGGAGTTCAGATGAGTTTGCTCATCGGCCTTCTTATCGATAGATACCTGGGTAGCTATTACGTGCAGCTAGTACTGCTGACGGACTTGTGGTTAAACCTACTGCCAGCGTACTGTTGACTCTTTAGAGTCCCACACAGAGGGTTTCCCTACTTCGGGCGAAACGATGTAGAGGTCGTATGGTTTTACGACAGGTTTCTGATCACATACGTGTACTGGCTACACGGATGATGTTCGGCCGGATAATACTAGTGAGCTTTGGTTTAAGCTGGATCCTAGTATTATATTATTGGATTGTTATCATCTCATTGTATTCGTATTTTTCGGAATACGAATACGGATAAGTATATACGGTGAGGGCATTCTTGTAATTTCACAAGAGATGCTTCTAGAAGGGGACACCTCATTATTTGGATAATCTATTTTGAGAAATAGATTAATGAGGTCGAAATTTGGAGACATAGATGGCATGGGTGAAGCATGGCTCTTTATATTTCTTTATTTGTTTGGACTCACTATTCAAGTATGGTTGTAATTTCTTATTGTGAAATAATCCATGTTTGAATAAGTGAGATGAGGGTGAGCCATTCTTCACATGCTAATCCTAGCTCATTTGTTATTTCCTCCATTTTTTTCCTCTCCTTCTTCCTCAAGACTCTAACCCTCACATGAGTTGTGAAACATAGAGTCTCATGAGATAAAACACTCTATTAGATACTCTACATCATCTAGGCTACTTAGCCTAGCAAACTATATACCCTAGTTACCTCAGTTTATAGGTTGGAGGTTGAAGCGAGGAGGCCGACGTTACAAGCTCAATCCGGATCTTCGAAGAGATCAAGGAGAGAAGGAGAAGAAGACCCTAAGGACATGGTTCTAGGAGGTATAAAACTCTTCATATTAGTTAGAACCTTCTAGTAGTTTAAGCTAGTTAAGGTTTCAGTTAAGATCCCGGAGTTTAGTCGGTGTTGCGAGCCTTGTAAAAATCGTTTTTTGTAAATTCTACCTCCCCGCTAACTCGCCGGGTGCGCGACATCGACTTACAGTGGTATCAGAGCCTGCTAAACCTTAACCAGCAGTTTAGACGATATTTAGAATTACGAAACCGAAATAACTCCGAAACATCGAAACTAAAATCAAAGTTTCTGTCGATTTTTACAGAGGCTCTAAAAATTATTTAAGCAATTGCAGAGTACTCTTCTTGTTTTTACTAGAACATTGTAGAAAAACGAGGCCTAAACAACATTTTTTGGCCGGCCAAAATGAGGAAAATCCCGGCCTGGCCGGTCCAATAAATGAGTTAGGACTTGAGTTTTTACGGTGTTCTGGAATCTTGGATTTAGTGTTTCAGGTTATGTTTGATTTTGCCCAGATTTCATATTATGTTATTTTTGTGTTAGTGCAATTCAGAGTGTTTCGAAGTCGCAATTTTAACAATGTTTTATAAGTTTCTGTGTTTGTATATATGATGCTAAACGTCTGCTAATCGCTATACGTCGATTAGTGGGGGTTGCAAATATCTGTATTGTGATGGTTTGTGTATATGGAGTATTGGATCGTTGTGGATGAATAGCCGAGGGATGTGAGAAGAGTGTTTTCTTTTCTTTCATTCATGTAATTTGTAAATGTGATGTAATATTATTTTGCTGGGCACATCCGGGTTGAGATTGTAGCTGCCATTGTATTATTTCATTTACTGTTTCTTACACCTAGGATAGACCGAAGGTAGGGTGCACAAACTACCGGGTTCTTAAAGTGCTGAGTGGCCTACTCATTTTATTGAGAGAGGTTGCTTCACTTCGGGAATTTGGCGGGTAGTTTTCCGCACCCGTAGGGGTCTAGGGTGGGGTTTGGCTATTCATCACGACCGTGGAATCCGTCTTTCGTTCTAGACTAAAACGAAACACGGAATTCCTAGTATAACCAATATATTTATCTGTGCTATGATATGTGATCTGGAATACCTATTATTGCGTCAGACAAATGGATAAATATATATATATATATATATATATATATATATATATATATATATATATATATATAAAACGTTGCTTATGTTTTGCACCCGTGCTAGTCCAGCCTCCGCTCTGCCGTTAGTTAAGTAACCTAACGGTGCATGACGGGCCCCGTGGTTAATGCAAATGGTATAAGCGTACGTTCTATTTTCGTTTCTTTTCTACAATGATAGGGTTAAATGATGGGATCGCATTAAAATTGATTAATGCAAGGAAAACAAACCAAAGTTTAAATTGTTGGAACAATTTCAAAACCATCCGGTTTTCTTGAAAAACAACTTTTAAATGCGGAGCCTAAACCATTCCTTTTAAAAGCTATCATGGTTCCTTCGACTATATCAAATTCATCACGTTCAAGGTTTCGCCAAAACCTTCCGTAGCCCTCCGTCATTTCAGATGGGTATTCAGTAGTATTCAAGCTATGTATTTTGACCTTCGCCAAGGCATAGTGATTGGTAGCTGTTGGGTATTAATCTGTAGTATAGATAGATGTGTTGATTTGGGACAGTCGTACTACTATTTTGGCCTTCGTCAAGGGTATGTACGGGTGGGTTCAAATTAACCTGGACAATGACGGATAGAACTTGACTTGCGACTTATGATATGTTGGCCTTCGTCAAGGTCATAAGAGCTAGGGGCAAAATCCACATCGGGAATTTCTAAGGAAATTGAAAATTGCTAGTGTTACATACCATTTGGAGTGTGATAATTTTGGTAGGATTCCTTCAAGGTTGTCACATGATAATATTTGGATCTCGATCCTACTGTGAGTATCCGCTACTCTTCGGGAGATTTTTCACTAAACAATCAATGTTATAAACCAAGTAGGTGTTTAGAACGGTGTTAGCGGGGCTACGCCTCTAGGGAAAAGAGGTTATGTAATTAAGGAACTTAGCGAAAGCGTTGGAAAATCTCCCTCGAAGTACCAACACTAGCCTGGCTGAAAGGTTAAGCAAGAATTGTAAAGGCGTGAAGAACATTCTCAAGTGTTAGTGATATGTATGTCCTAGAGGCCATTATTGTATGATATAGTGTATGCTTGGACATATATATGGAGGACTTTCTTGCTCGACATGATAGCATGCTATCTGGTTTCCTTTATCTTAACATGTTCACTTGTATTATTATACCGTCTCTCATATACATGTTGATAAAGCCTTTAGGATGTTGGCTTGACTACCAGGACTATGATGTGGATCATACAACTGGGACCTGGGTAGTTCACAAGCACATCCTTCAATTGTTCCCAGTCGAGGGAATATCGAGACAGGGCATCGATATTCCAGAGTAGACTAGTGTGTACGTTTCTTGACCCTGTATGGGGCGATGGTTGATCCCATATCCATTGGAGTTTGATATCAAAGATTGTACAAAGGTGCTCATTAGAGAATGGGTACACTGAACAGACTAGCCGAGAACCCCTAGATGGTACTATACCTATCGTCAGATAGCAGTTCTCTGGTGGCACTGGTACAGGTTAGTCTGTAGACCAGAGATTGTCATAGAGTCTTATGTGGTTCCCACTGTACTTTGATTTCCTCCCTACCACAGCTCAAAGGAGTCGTGCAAACATGTGGATTTTGGGTACAGTCCCGAGTCACATGGAGGCAATGAGTGATAGGAGGGGTTTCGTCTCTCCTGGTATTGGGGGTTGATGTTGCACTATGCTCGATTGGCTATAACTGTAAGTCCCTGGTCAGGGCTGTTGATGAGATTTACTGGTAAGTGTTATCAGTAGTTTCTCATACCGTTATAGGCCTTATATCAGCATGACTTATCAAGTTATTGGAGTCTGACGATTCCACCCCCAGACTAGATATGCGACATATCAGACGAAGAGACTGGACTGTACGGTAAGTGTTACTTATAGGCTTCATGGGAGTTTGGACAAACTTGCTTGTTGATCTTCTAATCGCTTAATACCTGGATAGCCGTTATGTCCAGCTAGTACCGCCGACGGCTGATGGGTGACTGATGTGATTATCACCTACTGCTGGCGTATTGACGAGTCTTTAGAGTCACACACAGAAGTTTTCTGGTTCAAGCGAAATGAACTAGGGCACATATGTGATATGTGCGAGGGCCTGATTAAATACGAGTATGTGATACCGTATTCTAATCTGACGGTTATTTGTTATCAGTTAGGTTATATGTGATATAACCAGATTATCGAATCAAGTGTTGATTAGATAATGTGATATACAGATAAATGATATTAATCGTTATCTGTGATATAATCGGATTATTAAATCAAGTGTTGATTTAATAATTTGATATAGATTATATTTGATATAATTATATATTAACTAATATTATTAGCTCACTAATTATTCTTCATAATATATATATATATATATATATATATATATATATATATATTATGAAGCATGGCATTTTCTATTTTGTGAAAATAGAAATGATGAGGTGGAAATTGTGGAGTGGTGAGAAGCATGGCCTTTTTATTTGTTTAATGAAAAGCTTGCACTATTGAAGTATGGTTGTGGATATATTATTAGATAATATTCATACTTCAATAATGGGAGAGCCATGGTTGCCATCATTCTTTTACTTGCTCATTCTTCTTCACTTGAGCTCTCTAGCTCTTTTCATCTTCTTCTTCCTCTTCATGTTTCAAGTCCCAACCCCTCACATGTGATATGAACTATGTGGCTTGAATAACGTCTAGTGAGCTAAACAAAACCCCTACTTCATCATCCTACACTTCATTAGCACTCTAGTGTAATGTGTTTCCATCACTAAAGAGTTTAGTGAAGAGATAGCTTGGATTGGCGGACTTCGGCTGGATCATCTTCGGCACGAAGATCATCGGAGGAACCTTGTTCATTCTTCAATTGGAGCCTAGTGGAGTCGCGTGGACTAATACCCGGAGCTTTAGAAGAGAAGGACATGGTCTACAAAGGTTGTTGCCCCTTCCCTTCTTATAGTTATATCATATCATCATAGAAACCCTAATATTCTAGTTAAGATCTTATTAAGTGTTCGTTAGCACCCAAAAATTTTAAAATTGCATGTGTGATGCCCGTTTAAACCCCGTCGTAGTGCTAGCGTACACTTTCATGGTATTAGAGCCAAACTAGAACATTTGGGTAGGCCTTTATGATGTCAAAGTGTTCGATCGAATTTTTGAAACCCGGTTTTCTCAAGTTTCTGTCGATTTTTCAAAAGTTAGAATTTTGGTGATTAAAAATATGTAGAAATCGTGCAGGCTTTTTTATGGAACAACAAGAAATTTCAAACACTAATTCCTTAAAATAGCCGCGGAACCGCGGCCAAAACCCTATTTTGGCCGCCGCAGTTTGGAGAGTTTAGGGGTTGAATTTTTCTGTGCTGCTCCATTAGTAAATTTGGCACTTCCTGGATGTTTTTAATGATGTTCAAGTTGTTGAGGTCTCTGGAATTTGTTGGTGTTCGATAAATCGATCGAAATGTTTAACGTTTTAAAGATTTTGATAATATGTGATACAATTGTTAGAATCCGGAATAATTAGTTTTGTGAAAAGTAGTTAGTATATTGTAAATCTAGTATTTTAGTCTCGGTTAATCGATTTCCATAGAGTTTTGATTTGGATCAAAACTCCATCGCAATCGCGTATTGTACGCAAACACCCGCCGGGTAACTCTAGTAGACAGCCATGCCCTATAGCCCCGACCAAGTGACTGTAGGAGAACCCCGTTGCCAAAAGTACCCACTCGGGTACTTGCGGCAACGGTGTTCCGTCTTAGTGCACTTCGTCGACGACATCGGGGGTGCGACCATCTACTAAACTTTCCGACGAGCATTCGATAAGGAAGTCGGGAATCTTGTTGAATTACCCGAATAAATGATTGAAAAGTGTTTTCAATTTGAGACTAAAGTATAAGGTTTATAGGTTAGGCATGAAATCCGGAATATGAGATATTCCGGGTTTATGATATCTAAGGATATGCAGATTCTAATTATTGTAGTTTTTCATTTCTTTTCTGCGACCGTAAGTGTAATATGTGGGGTATCCCAAATCTCGTTGCTATGTATCTACGGAATTTAGGATACGCGTATTTACTTACGTTGATGATATGTGATATTATGTGTTGCTATGATATATTTTATTGGATCGTCGTGATTGAATAGCCGGGGGGTTTTGCGTGAGATGAGAGTTTTTCATTTTCATTCATGTAAAATATGTATGTTATATTCTTTTATTGGGATACTTCCGGGTTGGGGATGATGTCACAACTGATGTATATTATTTACTTTTCCGCGTTAGGATAGACCCAAGGCGGGGAGTAATGTAACCGGGTTCTAGAGTCCAGTGGGAGACCATCTCGAGGAGTCGAGACCGGGTCTCCTAACTTTAGAATTGGTAGGGTTACTTGCTGCTCTCGTAGGGGTCTAGGGATATGGGTTTGGCTATACATCACGACTGTGGAATCTATGTTTTACATTACTGGCTGAATTTAAAACATGGACCTCCTAATATATCCAATATTTCATATGTTGCTTCTGCTGCTTGGTTCTGTGATGTGATCATATAACTGCGTGAGACGAATGTTATATTATATAAATGATATATAATAAACGTTGCTTATATTTTGCACCCGCGCTAATCCAGCCCCCGCTCTGCCGTTAGTTAAGTAACCTAACGGTGCATGACGGGGCCCCGTGGCGGATGCGGATGGCATAAGCGTACGTTCTATTTTCGTTTCATTTTCTGTGATGTTTAGGAAACATTAAATGATGGGACTTCATCAATGAGATTAATGAAAAGAAAAGAAAGCTAAAGATGTTGTAGAATCAAAAGATTTTAAAAAAGGTAGCTCTAGTTCTTGATTTGCATAGTGGCATTCTTTGATTAATATCCAGCACCTCATTTGATGAGGAAAGAGCCGAGATCCCTTCACCGGGAGTGACATTTTTAGCAAAACTAGCAAATGATACAACCCACTCGGTTTATCTTCATAGCTACTGTAGTTCTTGCTTTGCATAGTGGTATTACTTGATGAATATCCAGCACCTCATTCGATGAGGAAAGAGCCGAGATCCTTTCACATGGAGTGACCTCTTTAGCAAAAGCTAGTAAAAGCTATTCGGTTTGTTTTTGAAAACTACTCGATTTAAAAGTGGAGATTAAACCACTCCTTTTTAAATTACTAGATTCTGGAACGATATCAAGTTCATTACGTTAAAGGTTTTCTTAAAAACCAGCCGTAGCCCTCTGTCATTTCAGATAAGTACTATTTAGTATTCGTGCTGCGTTTGTTGGCCTGCGTCAAGGAGTAGTGTGCAGTAGCTGATTAGTGTTTATCTGCTACATATGATGCGATTGGATTAGGGTAACGACGTTGTTTGGCCTGCGTCAAGGGTCGTAAGGGTGGGTTTAATTCAATCAAGAAATGAACGCGGCGTTGTTTGGACTAGCACCTTATGGGTTGTTTGGCCCGCGTCAAGGTCATAGGACGTTAGGGGTAAAAATAAATATTGGGAATTTCAAGTGTTGAAATTTGCAATGAGAATGCATACCTTCTATATGATAGTTGGATCCCGATACCCACTACGAGTAAGAGTTACTCCTGAGATAGTTTTCCACTTTACAATTAACCGATCAAGTAGCTGTCTAAGAAAGGTGTTAATAGGGTGATGCCCCTGCGGAAACGAGGTTATTTAATTAGTTCTCTGCGGAAGCATGGGGGGACGCCTCGGATTACCAATACCTACCTGGACGAATAATTGGCGAACTTGTAGGGTGTAATTAATCCCGGCTAATCTTACCTTTTAGGGTTTGAAGGAAGATTTGATAAAAACAGTGGGAGCCATCCCGATTAGATAAAATAATAACCAATATAATCTTGCAAAGAGTGCACGCAAAGTGATTATCCTTCTTTCTCTCCTGGTAGCGACCAATGACATGCCTTAATCAAGATAATAATATGGATGTATTGATCGAACTCACTTTTTATACTGGGCTAGGTTCTGCTCTATCTTATGATTGTCATAAGTTTGAGCAAGAAATAGGGGAATATCCGGATTCCCACACTACCCAAACGAAGAATAAGCATGTTGATGCATCGTCTTCGGGAGTGTTCGTAACCGAGAACAATTTCTCAGTTTACTCTACATCCTGGGTATTAGATACCGGGTCAGGATCCCACGTATGTAATTTGTTACATGGGCTAAATTGAGGTATAGAAATGGGAAAGGGTGATATATCTCTAGTAGTAGGGGATGGTGCAATTGTTGCAGCCAAAGCAGTTGGCAAATATCACCTTGTATTACCAAGTGGTAACACAATGATTCTGAGCGACTGTTATTTCGTACCAAAAATATTGTGAATATTTTCCTAAATCAAGTGTTGATTGGTGTAGGGTTCCATAGAGTGGCAGCAAGGTTTCGGGAGGCATCGCCCATGCCCTTTTCAAATTTTTGCTGTTCTTAAGAACCCTAACCCTAGAATCTTAACTAGAGATTTAAACGATACAACATGCAAACAACCTTGCATACAAAGTGAATGGGAAATACAAGCTTTGTAGACCGGTCCTTCACTTCTAAAGCTCCGTGTAGTAGTCCATTCACTCTAAATAGTGAACACCCGAACTTTAGTAAGGGTTCACATGAAGAAATGAACAAGCTTACTCGAATTCTTCGAGGCCGAAGGTGATCTACGTCGAGGAGACTTAAGCTCATGCTACCTCTTCACTAATAGTAGATTAGTGAAGCAAACACCCTAAACTAAATGGCTAATATAGTAGAGGATGATGAAGTAGGAAATGGGCTCACTTTAGATTTAATTTTCTCACAATATTTGCTCACTTAGAAAAAAGCTAGCAAGTTTTTTCTCATGAGGAAGAAGATGATCAAGTGAAGATGGGAAATGAAACTCATGAGGTGAGAAAGGCAACCATGGGTGAGTTAGTGTCATACACTAACTCATGTAGAGACTTAACTATGGCTATGGATAATGGTTAGGTTAATAAATATCTTAAGCAAAACAAAACTTATGGACTTAGTCAATGGTTCCACAAGCTTCTCCAAGCTTCAACCATTAATCCAATTTCCATCAATTTTGAATTACTTGGATAAATAAAACCCCCTCATTATATCAAGCATGGTGTGAGTCTCATACACCCATATAGCATGTGGCATCAAGCATGATACAAATAAAATGTACATTAATATATATCACATATATACTATATGCACACAAGTGAGAAAAAGAAATGTTTAGTGAGCAAATATTAGTTAATGTAAGTTAATATATCAAATATATAATTATATATTAAATTATCAAATCAACACTTGATTTAATAATCCAGCTATATCATATACAACCGACTAATATCAAATGTAACAATCTATCGAATCAACACCTGATCCGATAACCCGGCTATATCACATATAATTGACCGATACACATATCGCGAGAATAGAATGCGGTATCACATAAGCGCATTAATCTCGGTCCCGCACATATCACATATGTGCTCCTACTTCGTTTCGCATGAACCAGTAAATCTCTGTGTAGGACTCTAAAGACTCGTCAATACGCCGGCAGTAGGTGATGATCATATCAAATACCCACAAGATGCAAGCTGTCTGCTAAACGTAACGGCCACCCGGGTATTGAGCAATCAGAAGATCAATAAGCAAGCCTGCTCATACACCTGCGAATCCAATCAGTAACACTACCGTACAGTCCGGTCTCTTCGTTAGATATGTCGCATATCATAGCCTGGGGGTAGTATAACGTCAGACCCTAATAGCCTGATAAGTCATGCCGATGCAAGGTCCATAACGGTTCGAGAATCTACTGATAACAGTTACCGGTAGATCTCAGCAACCCTGGCCAGGTATTTCCTGTTATGGCCAATCGAGTATAGCGCAACATCAACTCCCAATACCGAGAGAGACGAATCCCCTCCTATCGCTCATTGCCTCCATGTGACTCGAGACTGTACCCAAAAACCACCTTTTTGCATGATCTCTTTAACGTGGTATGGTAGAAATCAAAGCACAGTGGGAATCACACAAGACTCTATGACAATCTCGGGTCGACAGACTAACCTGTACCAGTGTCACCAGAGAACTGCTATCTGACGATAGGTATAATACTATCTAGGAGTTCTCGGCGAGTCCGTTCAGTGTACCCAGTCTCCACTGAGCACCTGTATACCTTCTCTGATGTCAAACACCAATGGATATGGGATCATCCATTGCCCATCATATGGGTCGAGAAGTGTATATGCTATTCTACTCTGGAGTATCGATGCCCTGTCTCGATAGACCCACGACTAGGAACATTTGAAGGATGTACTTGCCAACTATCTCTTCTCCACTAGTATGATCCGCATCATAATCCTGGTAGTCAAGTACTTATCCTAAGGGCTTTATCAACATGTAATAGAGAGACGATAAGTATACATGTTAAGATAAAGTGCAACCAGATAGCATACAATCATGTCGAGCAAGAAAGTCCTCCTTATATATGTCTAAGTATCCACTACAATATACATCACATGTACAGTAATGGCCTCTAGGGCATACATATAACTAACAATCTCCCACTAGCACTAAGGCCATTTGTTGCAGTATCTCATACTCAACGTTCTATAGAAGTCTCTCTAGGGTAAGGCCTTTGTGAGTGGATCCGCTGTGTTATCCTTCGTGTCTACTCTCCTGACCTCGATCCCTTGGAGATCAGCCATCTCCCAGATCAGGTGATACTTGCCTCAGAATATGTCTGGAACGCTGATGGGACCTGCGTTCCTAGGCCAAAGCCACAGCTCCATTGTTGTCACAATAACAGTTTTTGGACGCTCAATGGTAGGAACCTTGTTAATCTCATGAACAAGAAATGCCCAGACATCCACTTTGGTAGCATCATTGGTAGCAATGTATTCAGCCTTTATCGTCTAGTATGTCACAATATCTAGTTTGGAACTCTTCCAACATACCGTCCCTCAACTGAGGGTAAAGACAGTGCCTGTGACTGAATTTTAGTAGACCTTATCACTCTGGAAGCTAGAACCAAGAACATTCATTTAGTGCTTCTTAAGTACTTAAGAATGTCCTCCACAGCAGTCCAGTGATTCTCCCAAGATCCGATTGATTCCTGATCACTACACCAAGTGAGTTAGCTACATCTGGTCTGGTACATAACATCGCACACATGATAGAGCTTACTGCCGAAGCATAGGTTATCCCTTGCACGCGAGCTCTCTCCAAATCATTCTCGAGAGACATCCTTTTGGAGAGAGTGATTCCTGAGTAAGTGGGGGAAATACCACGCTTAGAATCCTCCATACTAAACCCCTTAAGTACGCTGTTATTGTACCTGGATTTAGGACCCTCCCAACATCCACTTAGATCTATCACCATAGATCATAATCCACAAGATGTAGTAGGTATCATCTAGATCTTCCATGGAGAATCCTCGTGATAAGAGGAGCTTGACCGAGTGTAGAATAGGAAACCATTTTCTATCAAGAGTATGTCATCTATGTACAATACGAGAAAGACAACCCTACTCTCTACAATCTTCCTGTATATACAAGGTTCATCTACCATTTTAATGAAGTCAAACTCTTTGACTGCCACATCGAAACAGATGTTCCAACCCCGCGATACTTGCTTTAATCCTGATGGACTTAAGCATAGCTTTGAAAGTCTCAACTTTTCCATTTACACCAAGAATCTTCTCAAGATCTATTTGCTCCCAATGGGTTTTATCCCTTTAGGTGCAACATTCAAAGTCATACTTTGTTGGTGTATATGGATTCCATTTTTGATCGTATAGCTTCCTACCATTTCACAGAGTCCCCACTCGTGATGGCCTGTCTGAACCTAGTTGGGTCATCATCTACCATGATGCAATCCTCACTCTTACTGTCACCGAGAAGACCGTAGGATCTCTCAAGTGGATGAGGAACCCTACCAGATTCGCGGAGAGGCTGAGGTTTGTTGGAAACTATTGAATCCTTTGGTTTTACCAAATCATTAGCTGTTAGTTTGTCTAGCTGGAACTCCTTCCAGTTCTACCTTATGACCATAAATTTCTTCATAAGAAATTCTTTTTCTAAAAAGGTGGCATGCTGAGAAACAAAAAACATTTTGCTCCTCAGTTAGGTAGAAGATATACCCTCGCAAATATTTGGGATATCCTAACAAACTTACAGAACTGACCTTGCCTCGAGCTTGTCCAGATTTTTCTTTTCAATATAGGCCGGACAACCCCATATCTTAACTCGTTTAAGATGTGATCTCTTCCCATACCATATCTCATTTGGAGTGGTAGGCACTGATTTGGATGGAACCCCATTCAATAGGTATTCAGCTTCTCAAGTGCATAAGTCCAAAAAGGAAACAGGAAACTCAGCAGTACTCATCATAGAGCGCACCATATCTCATATGGTGCGATACCTCCGCCCCGATACACCGTTGTGCTGTGGTGTATTCGGAGGAGTAAGCCGAGAGAGAATCACATTCTCCTTTTAGAAATTCCAGGAACTCCATGACCAATTATTCTCCTCCCCGATCACATCGTAGGACTGTAATACTTCTACCCGTTTGGTTCTCAACTTCAAGCTTATATTCCTTGAATTTCTCAAAAGCTTCAGACTTGTGTTTCAACAGGAACATATGTCCGAATCCTGAGAGAAGATCAGTGAATATAATGAAGTACGAAGAACCAACCTTGGCATTTGTAGACATAGGACTGTATACATCATCATGTATTCGTCCAAGGGTTCAGTAACTTTTTCTCTGTTTCCTGTAAACGGAGTATTGGTCATTTTATCTTTGAGACAAAACTGGCAAATATCATAAGATGAAAATTCGAACAGATTCTCATATTCATCCTTATGTAACTTAGCTGGTCGTATCGCATTGATATGACCTAGTCTACAATGCCACAAGAAGGATTCGTTCATTTCTGAACTACTCCTCTTGTGTGTGTTCTACATACTTTGAACTGTGGTTTGATTTAGAACGTATATGCTATTATATAACGTGCCTGATCCAATCAACTCTTGATTCAGGAAAATGTTCACAATATTATCCTCCAATACAGAATTATATCCTTCTTTAACTCATTAAAAAAACCGATGTAATGTTGTATATCAGGTTCGGTATGTACTAGCATTCGTTCAGAATCAATGTATTAATACAAGGTGATATTTGCCAAATGGTTTGGCTGCAACACTTGCACCATTCTCTACACTTAGAGACATATCACCCAATCTCAGTTCTCTACCTTTCTGTAGCCCATGTAACATATTACATATGCGAGATCCTGATCTGGTATCACATACCCAGGACGTAGACGATACTGAAAAATAGTTCTCGGTAATAAACACACCCGAAGAAGATGCATCAACATGCACTTTTTTCGATTGGGTGGCATGGGAATCCGGATATTCCCCTATTTCCTGCTCGGAGTTATAACAATTATAAGATAGAGCGGAACCAACGTTCCCTAGCATAGTATATTAAGCAGGTTCGGTCAATGCATCCATATTATTATCTTGATTAAGGCGTGACATGGTCGCTACCGGGAGAGAGAGAAGTAAACACTCTGCGTGCGCTCTTGCAAGATCAGATTGGTTATTATTTTATCTAATCAGGATGGCTCCCACTGTTTTTATCAAATCTTCCTTCAAACCCTAAAAGGTTAGACTAGCCGGGATTAATTACACCCTACAAGTTCGCCAATCTTTCGGTCAGGCCAGTGTCGGTACTTTGAGGGAGGTTCCCCGTCTTTCGCACGGACCTAATTAAAATAAACCTTGTTTTTCCAGGGTCGTAACTCTGTTAACACCTTTCTAGACACCTACTTGATCGGCTAATTGTAATGTGTAAAACTCTCCCAGGAGTAACTCTTACTCGCAGTGGGTATCGGGATCCAACTATCATATAGAAGGTATGCAATCTCATTGCAAATTTCAACACTTGAAATTCCCGATAATCTTCTGGTCCTAGCATCCTATGACCTTGACGAAATCCAACAAACCATAGTCCGCTAGTCAAGTTCAACCCGTACATTTCATAATTGAATTAAACCCACCCACACGACCCTTGACGAAAGCCAACAAAGACGTACGACTACCCTAATCCAATCGCATCATATGCTTAAGCAGATAAGCACTAATCAGCTACCGCACATTACGCCTTGACGAAAGCCAACAAACGTAGCACGAATACTAAATACTACTTATTTGAAATGACAGAGGGCTACGACAGGTTTTTATGAAGACCTTTTGTTTAATGAACTTGATATCGTTGTAGAATCGAGTGATTTTCAAAAGGAGTGTTTTTTAGGCTTTTACTAGTTTTGCTAAAGAGGTCACTCCCGGTGAAGAGATCTCGGCTCTTTCCTTATCGAATAAGGTGCAGGATATTTCACAAAAACCATTATGCAAAGCAAAAACTATAGAAGCAATTAAAAGACAAACCAAGTGGGTTGTAGCATCTGTTAGTTTCGCAAAAGAGGCCACTCCCGGTGAAGAAATCTCGGCTCTTTCCTTATCGAATAAGGTGCTGGATATTCTACAAGGAATACCGCTATGCAAAGAAAGAACTAGAGCTACCAGTTTTTAAACAAGTTTCTACAACATCTTTTAGGTTTTTTTTCTTTCATTAATCTCATTAATGAAGTCCCATCAATTATGCTTCCTAAGCATCACAGAAGAAACGAAAGCAACAATAGTTATTATATATCATATATATAATATAAGCATTCGTCTCAGAATATAAAGTGATCACATCACAGAATATCAGCAGCAGAAGAATCACATATGAAATATTGGATATACTAGGAATTTCGTGTTTTAGATTAAGCCAGTATAAAATACGGATTCCACGGTCGCGATGAATAGCCAAACCCACACCCCCAGGCCCCTACAAGAGCGGCAAGAAACCCTATCAATTCTAGAGTTAGGAGACACGGTCTCGACTCCTCGAGATGGTCTTCCACTGGACCCTAGAACCCGGTTACTTGTGCTCGCCTCCTTGGGTCTATCCTAATGCGGAAAAGTAAATAATATACATCAATAGTGACATCATCCTTAACCCGGAAGTGCCCCAATAAAAGAATATTACATACAAGCTTTTACATCAATGAAAATGAAAAACTCTCTACATAAAAAAACTGGCTATTCAAAACATGACGATCCAATATAACATATCACAGCAACTGTAACGCTTCGAAAATCGTTTAGGCAGTTTTTTTTCGATAATCGGCAAAATAAGCAGTCTTTTCCGTAAAAAGTCAAAATAAGTATTTTTCAATATAGGCCTAATTATACAAAATTTAGATAAGATATTGCTAAAATTTGGTCACTAAATTGTCACTTAAAATTTTCTAGTTAATTTAATTTTTTTCCTTAATTAATTATTTTTAATATTATTTTAAGCTTTTAAAAATACATTAAATTAGTGATAAATACAAATTTAAATGGGTAAATTACACACTTAGGAAACATTATAAACTAAAATATAGTAGTTACAAAAATTTTACCAAAACTTTCCAAGAATTGTGGTTTTATGGTTTAAAAAATGCATTAAAATGGGTTTTTTTTGTAAAAAATTGATGTAACATTCATTAATTGACCTTTGAAGAAGCTTTTTGTGTAGAATTTTCCACACAATTCTCTCTCAATCTCCTCCTTCACCGCCAGGTCATGCAACCTGTAGCAAACCCCCTCCCATTTTCCCTATTTTTTTTAGCTCAAAATTCATACAAAAATCCACCGAAATTCACAAAATTCTTCTCTAATTCAAACCAAAACCTTAAGCCATCCCTTCTCAAGCCCAAATTGGGTTAAAACAAGGAGAAAATAGGCCACTTTGGAGGCTTAGTACAAGAGAATCACAACTTGTAAGGTATAATTCTAATCAAGTTATTTAATTGTAGTTTAAATATGCTAGATTAGAAAGTTTAAGTGTGAATTTTGGTTAGAAATTCTTGTTTAGGATATTTCAAGAAAAGGGTTGATATTGTAATTAGGGTTTGAAGTAGGATAGGTGGGATGTAAATTTTATTGTGGCCATCTAGTAGCTTGAATTGGATGGTTGTGAGTTATTGCAATCGCTAAGTCGTTAATCCGTGAGGTTTGCATCGGAATTTTTACGCGAATGCTTACTAGGTTTTCTAAATTATTAGGAAGTGATTTAATTGTGTTATCATGACAATATTATTATCATCTACTACGACTTGTAGGGTGTGCGAATGCGGAGTTTGATTTAGTCGGGTTTTAGTTTTGGCGGTTATCCCGAAACGACGATTTTAGTTAAGGTTTTAGCGATTTTCGTGTGTTTTCCGCGCACCGAGTACACGTTGTGCCTAATTTTTGAAGGTCGATCTTTTCATATGGTGACTTGCGTTGTTTTATGAAGTGAAATCTTATGTTGTGTGTTATGAAATTTTAGGATCGGTTGCGGAAACATCGGATGCGGCGCGCAAAGGCAAAGCGGTGGCTGGATCTGATTAGCGAGGCGTCCAGGTGAGTAGATGTTTACATCTATGGGGAAATCGTCTGGATGGCGCGAGGCGCCCCATAGTTAGGATTACTTTATTACTTGCAACTATATGCATTGTTAGTTAGCTAACCCTCTCATTCATATGCATACCTTTATTGCTATTCTTGTGCTAGAATTGCATGGATATCCATATACACATGTGTGATATCACCTCTTAGGATACGTACACCATTACCATTGGCTCCTGTTGCACGCGCACTATTTATGTGACACACACGCCTTTGGTAATTTCCATGCCACGAGCACTGTAGAACTCGCTTAGTTCAGTATCAACACTTGCATCGTATATGATGCATCGAATTGTATAGCATATATATATATATATATATATATATATATATATATATATACACACCTCACTTCATCATCATGCTATATAGGTTTCTAGCTATAAATCACATTGCATACCTTTGACATCATAAGCATTTATCATATACAACATGTTGGGTATTATGATTTTCTTGAGGATTTCAGTATTGCTGCGATTTCTGGATTTTGGGGAAAACCGCAAGAATTTAACAAAAGATTATTATTATCATTTTTAAAACAAAGTTGCGGTTTTCTCGTGATGTATGTATCGTCCACCAAGAGTTTTCATGTTTTCTGTTGGATTTCGAGACCCGATTCGAGGAGTGGATGAATCGTCTCGGGTACATAGTGGGCCCGGTATGGTACCCCGGGGCAAGAAGATCGAGTTGTAGACGATGAGCCTAGCAGGGGAAGACTACCTACCGGTGATGTCTGGCGCGACGGATATCCGGAGGATACCGACCGTTGTCGTGAGATTTGATGATATGGGCCGATCCGGACTGACGGAGCCCGATGTATTGAGACATTGAGACAGATATATTTCCATATTTGGTGTCGATGCTTGACACGGTTTTCAGATGATTTCATTGA
The DNA here is from genome assembly GCA_030015575.1 of Agapanthus africanus. Lineage (NCBI taxonomy): Eukaryota > Viridiplantae > Streptophyta > Magnoliopsida > Asparagales > Amaryllidaceae > Agapanthus > Agapanthus africanus. The sequence goes on from CM057348.1 coordinate 162,582,399, forward strand.
TGGTACTTTGGCTATTGCACAAATATTCTTTTTCTAAGTTAAGAATGCAGAACTTATAGCATTTAAAACACTTAAAGATTTCATATTGATGTTGCATACATGTGCATACATATTAGTGGCATTACATCACATCTAGACATACATGTTGTGACGCATTTGCGTGCATTCTTACGATAGCCTTTTTAGATGTTATATTCTACTCACGAGCTGGCAACTCACCCCCGTTGTGCCACAGTGTCTTGCAGGTCGGACCCGTCAGCCTTGTAGCGGCGGGCTTATCTTATCATTGGCTTCTTTTGCTCAGATTCGCGACATTGCTCGTAGGTGGGTTGCGAGGACACTTTATCTCTTTTGTACTATCTTTGTATCTAGTATTCTCCATCTACCACTTCTTATTTGTATAAGCGATCTAGTGATGGGACTGAGAGATTTGTGTATATATGGTTTCTTTTGGGTCGAGCTCACTTGAGCCGACGTTGTGTTTTTCTTATATTTTGCATTTCTTCATGCTCATTCGCTTGATATTACAAATATATTGCGTGTGGTTGTGATCCGCCTTGTGCGAAGAGCTAGCTCCCGCTTGGGGATGCCATTTTGTTATTACAGCTTTATATATCTTGTTGTACCCATTTTGGGGGATAGAATTTACAAAAGAGACTCTGCCGATATTTTCGGAAATTTTTGTTGTTTTTTAAAAAGAGTTAATGTAACTTAATTGATTTTAAGTCATTTTCATGAAAGGTTTCCTTCACTCTCATTGGTTTTGGTTTAGATTTTCTGGGTTTTGGCTGACTTAGTTTACGTTACGCCTTTAGACGTCTCGTAATCTAAGTGCTAGTCACGTTCCGTACCTTCGGGTCATGACAAAGTTGGTATCAGAGCGTAGGCTTTACCTTTCTGAGTGTAGGACGATCCTTGGTAGATGGAGTAGGTGACTTGAGCAAAGTGGCGTAGCGTGGGTATGTTCCGCGGCATACTTACGATACGGTACTCCGCCTAAGTGACCTTAGGAAATAATTGCTTGTATTTCCTTTCTTGATTCCTTGCATTCCTTGATTCAATTGCAATGTTCTTATCGCTCCTGTTTCTTATTCCAGCTTCGATGCCGCCAAAGACTACGAGAGCTCAGCGGGCTTCCGCTACGGATGAGCTTCGAGCGGGCTCGTCTGAGGCGAGGATCGAGCGGGATGATACGCCTACCCCTCAGGATCAGAATTATCAGCCTTCTCCCGACGGTATTGCCAGATTAGAGGCCGGTATGCAGGAGTTGCGATAGATGATGGGGTCGTTAGTTGAGTCCAGTCGGGCACAGAGATCCGAGGACGTTCCTTCGACCGCACAAACCATGATTGTACCTGCTGCTCAGACGGTTACTCCTGCCACTACTGCGACTATCCCTGTTTCACTACAGGAGTTTATGAGATTGGGACCTCCAGCTTTTACCGGTATGGATGCGACAGAGGACCCACGGGCATTTCTTGATAGGATCGCTAGGATTTGCCGTTCGTTGAGGTGTTCTGATGATAGATGGGTGGAGTTCGTGAGTTTTTGTTTAGAGGGCCTTGCCCAGACATGGTTCGATTCAGTAGAGAGAGGCCGAGCTGCAGGTCTACCTTCTATGACCTGGGATGAGTTTACAGCTGCATTTCTTTCTCGTTTCCTTCCGGAGAGTGTCCGAGATGCTCGAGCCCGTAGTTTTGAGTCTTTGCGCAAGACTCCTGGGATGACAGTGTCTGAGTATGATATACAGTTTACCCAGTTGTCTCGATATGCTCCGTACCTAGTAGACACTTAAGAGAAGAGAATAAAGAGGTTTGTGCGAGGGCTTGACACACAACTATTCCTTGCCATCGGCACCCAGAACTTTGACACATACGCAGCCGCGATGGACGGAGCCTTACTTTTGGAGGAGCGCATTTCTGAGACTCCGGTTGTTTCTGGGCCGAAGAGGATCCGTACTGATACGCTAGCTCAGCGGCAGATGGGTAGACACCGTGATTGATTCTTTCCGGGAGAGGGTGGTGGCCGAGGATTGAGACGAGGTCAGTTATTTGGTTCATATCCGCAGACTCAGCAGTCATCGCCAGGATGTTTTCGGTGCGGGAGTCAGTACCACCGTATCAGAGACTGTACTATGGGGCGCCAGGGCGCGGCGACAGTCCCACATGTGACTTTACCACCTTCACCACCTCCTCAGAGAGCTCTACTTCCTACCCCTGATGAGGCTCCATGCCAGGCAGATGCTCCTAGAGGTCGTGGGCGTGGAGGTCCTGTTCAGATAGGACGAGGCGACAGAGGCAGAGGCAGAGGCCGAGGTAGAGGCAGAGGACAGCCAGCTATTAGTGGTGGACAGGCCCGAGTGTTCGCGTTGACTCCTCAGGATGCACAGGCATCCAATGCCATCCTGACAGGTACTCTGCCAGTATGTTCTTTTGATGCACGGGTATTATTTGATCCAGGCTTCACACATTCCTATGTATCCACATACTTTGCACCGAGGTTGGGCCGAGAGTCTTCTTTGTTAGATCAACCACTTGTCGTTATTACTCCGGTGGGCGAGTCGTTTGTTGCTCGTTTTGTGTACCGATCGTGTCCCGTTCGTATCGGGGAGAGAGATTCTTCAGTTGATTTGATTCTCCTCGATATACTAGACTTCGACGCTCTTCTTGGTATGGACTGGCTAGCCACCTATTATGCATCTGTAGACTGCTGTGAGAAGGCGGTCAGATTCAGTTTTCCTAGTGAGCCGGTTCTTGTTATTCAGGGGGATCGTAGCGCTACCCTTCCCAGCTTGATTTCTTCTCTTCGTGCTGGTCAGCTCTTGAGGAAAGGGTGTCGGGGATTCTTAGCCTATATTTGTGATACTAGCGCCACAGAGGTTCTGTTGGACCAGGTCCCTATTGTGAGAGAGTTTCCTGATGTATTCCCTGACGAGTTGTCTGGTCTGCTACCAGAGCGCGAGATTGAGTTCTGTATTGACTTGATCCCCGGCACGGGGCCTATCTCTATACCGCCTTATCGGATGGCCCCGGTGGAGCTTAGAGAGCTGAAGGATCAGTTACAGGACTTGCTGGATAAAGGGCTTATCCGACCGAGTGTGTCACCTTGGGGTGCTCCCGTCCTGTTTGTTAAGAAGAAGGACGGCAGTATGCACTTATGCATTGATTATCGTCAGCTGAACTGGGTTACTGTGCGGAACAGATATCCCCTACCCCGCATTGACGACTTATTAGATCAACTCCAGGGTGCAGGGTTTTTCTCGAAGGTTGATTTACGGTCAGGTTATCACCAGTTGCGGGTTCGTAAGGAGGATATTCCTGAGACCGCTTTCCGTACTCGATATGGTCATTATGAGTTCTTGGTGATGTCGTTCGGGCTCACCAATGCCACGGCAGCATTTATGGACTTGATGAACCGTGTATTCAGGCCGTATCTCGATCAGTTCATCATTGTGTTCATTGACGACATCTTGGTTTATTCTCGGAGCCGGGAGGAGCATGAGCAGCACTTGCGTATCACATTGCAGACTTTGATGGAGCATCAGCTGTTCGCCAAATTTTCCAAGTGCGCATTCTGTCTTGACAGTGTCGACTTCTTGGGTCATGTGGTGACGAGAGATGGTATTTGTGTGGACCCGAAGAAGATCGAGGCAGTGCAGCGTTGGCCCAGACCGGTATCAGTTACAGAAGTTCGCAGCTTTCTAGGTCTGGCCGGCTATTATCGACGTTTTGTCCAGGATTTTCTCCCGTATTGCTGCACCATTGAACGGGTTAACCCGGAAGGGGGTTCCTTTTGATTGGACCGAGGCATGTGAGGATAGTTTCCAGCAGTTGAAGACTCATCTGACTACTGCACCAGTGTTAGCATTGCCTTCAGGATCAGGCGGTTTCGTGGTATATTGTGATGCTTCTCGAGTGGGGCTGGGCTGTGTATGGATGCAGCATGACAGGGTTATCGCGTATGCTTCTCGGCAGTTGAGGAAACACGAACAGAACTACCCCACCCATGATTTAGAGATGGCTGCAGTAGTATTTGCACTTAAGATCTGGAGACATTACCTATACGGCGAGTCGTGCCAGATATTCACTGACCAGAAGAGCTTGAAGTATATCTTTCATTAGCGAGATCTAAATCTGAGACAGCGTCGTTGGATGGAGTTGGTGAAAGATTATGACTGCGAGATTCTATACCATCCGGGCAAGGCGAATGTGGTGGTAGATGCTTTGAGTAGGAGGCCCGAAGGTAGCTTATCCTGTTTGAGCGCAGTACACATGCAGTCGACGGCGGATTGGCAGGTGTTATGTGACAGCAGAGTGCAGTTCGATTTTACTCCTATAGGAGGACAGCTGGCCCATTTCAGAGCACGCCCACAGTTACTTGACCGTATCCATGAGGCACAGTCCGGCGATGCCCGTATTTTAGAGATTATCGAGCAGATTCGGCAGGGCAGAGTTTCTGAGTTCGTGATTGATGATCAGGGGATACTTCGATTTGGGACTCGACTGTGCGCACAAGATTCTGAGGGACTGAGGCGTGATATTCTTGAGGAGGCACATAGATCAGTATATAGTGTGCATCCAGATTCCATCAAGATGTACCGTGATTTGAGAGAGGTTTACTGGTGGGACGGGATGAAGAAGGATGTTACAGACTTTGTGTCGAGATACCTGACTTGTCAGCAAGTCAAGGCCGAGCACCAGAGGCCAGCCGGCGAGTTACATCCTTTGCCCATCCCTGAGTGGAAGTGGGAACATGTCTCCATGGACTTCATTGTGGGTCTACCCAGGACCAGTCAAGGGTATGACTCTATTTGGGTGATTGTGGATCGACTGACGAAAGCGGCTCACTTCCTGTCAGTGAAGACCACTTTTGGATTTGCTCAGTACGCCCAGGTTTATATCGATTAGATCGTGCGACTGCATGGCATCCCGACTTGCATTATGTCCGACCGGGGCACCCAGTTTACCAGCCGATTATGGCAGAAACTTCAGGAAGCTTTGGGTACCCGATTGAGTTTTAGCACAGCCTTTCATCCGCAGGCTGACGGTCAGTCAGAGCGTACTATTCAGACTCTTGAGGACATGCTCAGAGCTTGTGTTTTAGATTTCGGTGGTAGCTGGGATCGTCATTTGCCCTTCATCGAGTTCTCCTACAATAATAGCTTCCAGGAGACGATTCAGATGGCACCTTTCGAGGCTTTATACGGGAGGAGATGTCGATCGCCTGTGTGTTGGATATAGCTTAGGGAGAGCAGTATTTTGGGGTTGCAGATCGTACAGGAGACGACCGAAAGGATACAGCTGATTCGGGACAGGATGAGAGCAGCACAGAGTAGGCAAAAATCATATGCTGACAGGTGCCGTCGCCGACTCGAGTTCGCTGTTGGCGATCATGTTTTCCTGAGGGTCTCTCCGATGAAGGGTGTGATGAGATTTGGGCGCAAATGGAAGCTTAGTCCTAGATATGTTGGTCCCTTCGAGATCCTAGAGCGTGTTGGTTCAGTCGCTTATCGGTTAGCTCTTCCGCCCAGCTTCCCCGATGTTCACCCCGTGTTCCATATTTCGATACTCCGCAAGTACCTTCATGATCCTTCCCATGCGATTCAGCACCAGACGATCCAACTAGAGTGCGATCTTTCATCCACCGAGCAGCCGGTGGTCATTTTGGATCGGCAGGTGAAGAAATTGAGGTTGAAGGTTATACCGTCCGTCAAGGTTCTTTGGCGTGGCCCGAACAGCGAGGAGGTCACCTAGGAGGCCGAGGTCGAGATGAGGGAGAAATATCCCCATCTTTTTTGAAGGTACGCTTAGTTAAATTCTAAATCCGGGGACCGAATTTCTTTAAGGGGGGAAGACTGTAACGCTTCGAAAATCGTTTAGGCAGTTTTTTTTCGATAATCGGCAAAAAGCATTCTTTTCCGTAAAAAGTCAAAATAAGTATTTTTCAATATAGGCCTAATTATACAAAATTTAGATAAGATATTGCTAAAATTTGATCACTAAATTGTCACTTAAAATTTTCTAGTTAATTAAATTTTTTTCCTTAATTATTTTTAATATTATTTTAAGCTTTTAAAAATACATTAAATTAGTGATAAATACAAATTTAAATGGGTAAATTACACACTTAGGAAACATTATAAACTAAAATATAGTAGTAACAAAAATTTTACCAAAACTTTCCAAGAATTGTGGTTTTATGGTTTAAAAAATGCATTAAAATGGGTTTTTTTTAAAAAATTGATGTAACATTCATTAATTGACCTTTGAAGAAGCTTTTTGTGTAGAATTTTCCACAAAATTCTCTCTCACTCTCCTCCTCCACCCCCAGGTCATGCAACCTGCAGCAAACCCCCTCCCATTTCCCCCATTTTGTTTAGCTCAAAATTCATGCAAAAATCCACCGAAATTCACAAAATTCTTCTCTAATTCAAACTAAAACCTTAAGCCATCCCTTCTCAAGCCCAAATTGGGTTAAAACAAGGAGAAAAGAGGCCACTTTGGAGGCTTAGTACAAGAGAATCACAACTTGTAAGCTATAATTCTAATCAAGTTGTTTAATTGTAGTTTAAATATGCTAGATTAGAAAGTTTAAGTGTGAATTTTGGTTAGAAATTCTTGTTTAGGATATTTCAAGAAAAGGGTTAATATTGTAATTAGGGTTTGAAGTAGGATAAGTGGGTTGTAAATTGTATTGTGGCCATCTAGTAGCTTGAATTGGATGGTTGTGTGTTATTGCGATCGCTAAGTCGTTAATCCGCGAGGTTTGCATCGGAATTTTTACGCGAATGCTTACTAGGTTTTCTAAATTATTAGGAAGTGACGTAATTGCGTTATCGTGACAATATTATTATCATCTACTACGACTTGTAGGGTGTGCGAATGCGGAGTTTGGTTTAGTCGGGTTTTAGTTTTGGCGGTTACCCCGAAACGACGATTTTAGTTAAGGTTTTAGCGATTTTCGTGTGTTTTCCGCGCACCGAGTGCACGTTGTGCCTAATTTTTTAAGGTCGATATTTTCATATGGTGACTTGCGTTGTTTCATGAGGTGAAATTTTATATTGTGTGTTATGCAATTTTAGGATCGGTTGCGGAAACATCGGACGCGGCGCGCAAAGGCAAAGCGGTGGCTGGATCTGATTAGCAAGGCGTCCAGGTGAGTAGATGTATACATCTATGGGGGAATCGTCTGGATGGCGCGAGGTACCCCATAGTTAGGATTACTTTTTTACTTGCAACTATATGCATTGTTAGATAGCTAACCCTCTCATTCATATCCATACCTTTATAGCTATTCGTCTGCTAGAATTGCATGGATATCCATATACACATGTGTGATATCACCTCTTAGGACATGTACACCATTACCATTGGCTCCTATTGCACGCACACTATTCATGTGACACACACGCCTTTGGTAATTTCCATGCCACGAGCACTGTAGAACCCGCTTAGTTCAGTATCAACACTTGTATCGTATATGATGCATCGAATTGCATAGCATATAATATATATATATATATATATATATATATATATACATACACCTCACTTCATCATCATGCTATATAGGTTTCTAGCTATAAATCACATTGCATACCTTTGACATCATAAGCATTTATCATATACAACATGTTGGGTATTATGATTTTCTTGAGGATTTCAGTATTGCTGCGATTTCTGGATTTTGGGGAAAACCGCAAGAATTTAACAAAAGCTTATTATTATCATTTTTAAAATAAAGTTGCGGTTTTCTCGTGATGTATGTGTCGTCCACCATGAGTTTTCATGTTTTCTGTTGGATTTCGAGACCCGATTCGAGGAGTGGATGAACCGTTTCGGGTACATGGTGGGCCCGGTATGGTACCCCGGGGCAAGAAGATCGAGTTGTAGACGATGATCCTGGCAGGGGAAGACTACCTACCGGGGATGTCTGGCGCGGCGGATATCCGGAGGATACCGACCGTTGTCGTGAGATTTGATGATATGGGCCGATCCGGACTGACAGAGCCCGATGTACTGAGACATTGATATAGTGAGACATTGAGACAGATATATTTCCATATTTGGTGTCGATGCTTGACACGGTTTCCAAATGATTTCATTGATGGTACTTTGGCTATTGCACAGATATTCTTTTTCTAAGTTAAGAATGCAGAACTTATAGCATTTAAAACACTTAAAGATTTCATATTGATGTTGCATACATGTGCATACGTACTAGCGGCATTATATCACATCTAGACATACATGTTGTGACGCATTTGCATGCATTCTTACGATAGCCTTATTAGATATTATATTCTACTCACGAGCTGGCAACTCACCCCCGTTGTGCCACAGTGTCTTACAGGTCGGACCCGTCAGCCTTGTAGCGGCGGGCTTATCTTATCATTGGCTTCTTTTGCTCAGATTCGCGACATTGCTCGTAGGTGGGTTGCGAGGACACTTTATCTCTTTTGTACTATCTTTGTATCTAGTGTTCTCCATCTACCACTTCTTATTTGTATATGCGACCTAGTGATGGGACTGAGAGATTTATGTATATGTGGTTTCTTTTGGGTCGAGCTCACTTGAGCCGACGTTGTGTTTTTCTTATATTTTGCATTTCTTTATGCTCATTCGCTTGATATTACAAATATATTGCGTGTGGTTGTGATCCGCCTTGTGCGAAGAGCTAGCTCCCACTTAGGGATGCCATTTTGTTATTACAGCTTTATATATCTTGTTGTACCCATTTTGGGGGATAGAATTTACAAAGGAGACTCTGCCGATATTTTCGGAAATTTTTGATGTTTTTTTAAAGAGTTAATGTAACTTAATTGATTTTAAGTCGTTTGCATGAATGGTTTCCTTCACTCTCATTGGTTTTGGTTTAGATTTTCTGAGCTTTGGCTGACTTAGTTTACGTTACGCCTTTAGACGTCTCGTAATCTAAGTGCCAGTCACGTTCCGTACCTTCGGGTCTTGACAGCAACACATAACATCACATGTCATTAACGTAAGTAAATATGCGTATCCCAATTGTCGTTGACGTATAGCAACAAAACTGGCGATACAGCACATATTACACTTACGGTCGCAGAAAAGAAAGTGAAAAACTACAACAATTGGAATCCGCAACCATCTTAGACATCATAAACCCAATGTATTACATACTTTGGATTTCATGCATAACCAAATGAATTCCTTAGACATCACATGCCTAACAATTATAAACCCCGCATTTTAGTCTCGATATTGAAAACAATTTCCAATAACCTGTCGGGTAATTCAACAAGATTCCCGATAACCTAATCGAATGCACGTCAGAAATTTTATTAGACGGCCACACCCCCGTTGCCGTCGACGAAGTGCCCTAAGGCGGAACACCGCGGCCGTGAGCACCCGAACGGATGCTTTTGGCGACGAAGTTCTCCTCCAGTCACTTGTTCGGGGCTATGGGGCGTGGCTATCTAGTAAGGTTACACGGCGAGTATCCGTGTACACTACGTAATTGCAACGGACTTTTGATCCACATCAAAATTCCGTGGCAACCGATCAAATGAGACTAAATTGCTAGATTTATAAAATTCAAACTGGTTATCTCATAACTAATTATGTGGATTCCAAATATTATATCATAATCACAGATAGCTGGACGATATTAAACTTTTTGATCAAATAAACAAACACCCAAAATTTCTAAAAGGGCTCAACACTTGAGCAGAGTTCAAAAAGTACCCAGAACATGCCACAGCTCCTATGAACCATCCGTAGAAGGGCCGACCCATGCCTCACTCATGTCGCCGCGGAATTGCCGCAAACCCTAGGGTATGACCGCGGTTCCGCGATCCAAAAAGTCAGTTTTGGGTATCGTTCTTTTAGAGGGTCCACAGAATCGCTTGCATGATTTTCTGAAAATTTTAAACTTGGAAAAATCCAACTCTTGGAAAATTTCCAGCGAGAGAAAATATGGGTTATTGATATCCGTTCAAGCTTTTTAACGTCGTCTAAATAACCCGAATAAATGTTAGAATTACGATTACGAAACACTCCGAATTGCCTTTGCAGAAAGTTAACATCACATGAAAATTTAGCAAAAACAAGCAATACCTGAAACACCAAAACCCAGAGCCTGGAACACTGAAAAAATTTGGAGCCAGAATCCTCTAATTGGGCCGGCCTGCTCGGATTTATTAGTGATGTGCTCGGCCAAAAACCGGCCAACTTGCTTCAAATTTTCATAGTGTAAATATTATATCTCATACAACATTCTGCAGTTGCAAAAAAAAATTTTTAGAGGCCATTTAAAATTCGACAGAACTGGATTTCGTTGTTTTAAGTTTCGGAGTAGTTTCGGTTTCGTAATCTATCAAATATCGTCTAATTCTCTAGCTTGGATCTGATACAACTGTAGTGTTCCGTAGTGCAGTAGTAAGGTTTCGGAAGGCATCGTCCATACCGTTTTCAAATTTTTGCCGTTCTAAAGAACCCTAACCCTAGAATCTTAACTAGAGATTTAAACAATACAACATGCAAACAACTTTTTATACAAAGTGAATGAGGAATACAACCTTTGTATACCGGTCCTTCACTTCTAAAGCTTTGTGTGGTAGTCTCTTCTCTCTAAGTAGTGAACACCCAAACTCTAGTAAAGGTTTACATGAAGAAATGAACAAGGTTGCTCGAAGTCTTCGAGGCCAAAAATGATCTACGTCGAGGAGACTCAAGTTCATGCTACCCCTTCACTAATGGTAGATTAGTGAAGCAAACAATGGCTAATATAGTAGAGGATGATGAAATAGGAAATGGGCTCACTTTTGATTTAATTTTCTCACAATATTTTCTCACTTAGAAAAAAGCTAGCAAGCTTTTTCTCATGAGGAAAAAAATGATCAAGTGAAGATGAGAAATGAAACTCATGAGGTGAGAAAGGCAATCATGGGTGAGTTAGTGTCATACACTAATTCATGTAGAGACTTAACTATAGCTATGGATAATGGTTAGGTTAATAAATATCTCAAGCAAAACAAAACTTGTAGACTTAGTCAATGGTTCCACAAGCTTCAACCATTAATCCAATTTCCATCAATTTTGAATTACTTGGATAAATAAAAAAACCCTCATTAGATCAAGCATGGTGTGAGTCTCATACACCCATGTAGCATGTGGCATCAAGCATGACACAAATACATTAATATATATCACATATATGCTATATGCACACAAGTGAGAAAAAGAAATGTTTAGTGAGCAAATATTAGTTAATGTAAGTTAATATATCAAATATATAATTATACATTAAATTATTAAATCAACACTTGATTTAATAATCCGGCTATATCACATACAACCGACTAATATCAAATGTAACAATCAATCGAATCAACACTTGATCCGATAATCCGGCTATATCACATATAATCGACCGATATCACATATCGCGAGAATAGAATGCGGTATCACATACGCGCATTAATCTTGGTCCTGCATATATCACATATGTGCTCCTACTTCGTTTCGCATGAACCAGGAAACCTCTGTGTAGGACTCTAAAGACTCGTCAATACGCCGGCAGTAAGTGATGATCATATCAAACGCCCATAAGCCGCAAGCGATCTGCTAAACGTAACAGCCATCCGGGTATTGAGCGATCAGAAGATCAACAAGCAAGCCTGTTCATACTCCTGCGAACCCAATCGGTAACACTACCGTACAGTCCGGTCTCTCCGTCAGATATGTCGCATAGCACAGCCTGGGGGTGGTATAACGTCAAACCCCAATAGTCTGATAAGTCATGCTGATGCAAGGTCCATAACGGTTCGAGAATCTACTGATAACACTTACCAGTAGATCTCAGTAACCTTGGCCAGGGATTTCCTGTTATGGCCAATCGAGCATAGCACAACATCAAACTCCCAATACCGGGAGAGACGAATACCCTCCTATCGCTCATGGCCTCCATGTGAATCGGGACTGTACCCAAAAACCACCTTTTTGCACGATTTATTGGACGTAGTATGGTGGAAATCAAAGCACAGTGGGAATCACACAAGACTCTATGACGATCTCAGGTCGACAGATTAACCTGTACCAGCGTCACCAGAGAACTGCTATCTGACGATAAGTATAATACCATCTAGGAGTTCTCGGCGAGTCCGTTCAGTGTACCCAGTCTTCACTGAGCATCCGTATACCTTCTCTGATGTCAAACACCAATGGATATGGGATCATCCATCGCCCATCATATGGGCCGAGAAGCGTATACGCTATTCTGATAAGCGTATACGCTATTCTACTCTGGAATATCGATGCCCTGTCTCGATACTCTCACGACTAGGAACATTTGAAGGATGTACTTGCCGACTACCTCTGCCCCATTAGTATGATCCGCATCATAATCCTGGTAGTCAAGTACTCATTCTAAGGACTTTATCAACATGTAATAGAAAGACAATAAGTGTACATTTTAAGATAAAGTGCAACCAGATAGCATACTATCATGTCGAGCAAGAAAGTCCTCCTTATATATGTCCAAGCATCCACTACAATATACATCATGTACAGTAATGGCCTCTAGGGCATACATATAACTAACAATTGGGTATGGTACGTTTTATAACGGTATAAACGTTCTAAATCAAAATACAGTTCTAAGTATACTAAACACACACATGAGGAACAGTTCAGAAATGAACGAAGACTTCTTGTGGCATTGTTGACTAGGTCATATCAATGCGACAAGACTGGCTGAGTTTTATAAGGATGCATATTTGAATCCGTTCAAATTTACATCTTATGAAACTTTCCAGTCATGTCACAAAGGCTAGATGACTAAATCTCCGTTTACTGGACACGGAGAAAGAGCTATTGAACTCTTGGGACATATACATAGTGATGTATGCGGTGCTATGTCTACACATGCCAGGAATAATTTCTCGTACTTTATTACATTCACCGATGATCTCTCAAAATTTAGGCATATGTTCCTATTGAAACACAAATCTGAATCTTTTGAAAAATTCAAGGAATATAAGTACGAAGTTGGGAACCTGACGGGTAAAAATAGAATACCCTTCGATATGATCAGGGAGGAGAATACTTGAGCACGTAATTCAGACACTACTTAAAAGAGAATGGGATTCTCTCTCAGCTTACTCTTCCGTATACACCACAACACAATGGAGTTTCGGAGTGGAAGAATCACACTCTATTAGATATAGTGCGCTCTATGATGAGTAATGCTGAGTTCCCTATTTCCCTTTGGGATTATGCACTTGAGATAGCTGCATACCTATTGAATAGAGTTCCGACCAAATCCGTTGCCTACCACTCCATATGATATATGGAATGGGAAGAGACCATCTCTTAAACGAGTTAAGATATAGGGTTGTCCGGCCTGTGTTAAAAAGCAAATTTCGGACAAGCTCAAGGCAAGGTCAGTTCTGTGCAAGTTTGTAGGATATCCCAAACAAACACGAGGGAATACCTTCTACCACACTGAGGAACAAAAGGTGTTTATTTCTCGACATGCTACATTTTTAGAAAATGAATTTTTTGTGTAAGAAATCAAGGGGCAATGAGGTAGATCTGGAAGTAGTTCCAGCAACACAAACTATAACTGACAATTTGGTGGAACCAGAGGATTCAATACTCCCCAATGAACCTTAGCCACTCCACAGATCTAGTAAGGTTCCTCATCCACCTGAGAGATACTACAGTTTTCTCATAGACGGTGAGAGCGAGGATTGCATCATGGAAGATGATGACCCACCTAGTTTCGAGCAGGCCATCACAAGTAGAGACTCTATGAAATGGCTAGATGCTATGCGATCTAAGATTGAATCTATGTACACCAACAAAGTATGGAATTTGAAAGTTGCTCCTGAAAAGGTAAAACCTATCGGGAGCAAGTGGAACTTGAGAAGATAATTAGTGTAGATGAAAAAGTTGAGACTTTCAAATCTAGACTTGTTGCGAAAGGTTTTCGTCAACGACCAGTTGTCAATTATGATGAAACCTTTTCTTCGGTGGCTATGCTTAAGTCCATCAGGATCCTATTTGCCGTTGCTGCATACCATAACTACGAAATCTGGTAGATTGCACTTCAAGACCGCTTTTCTAAATGGTGATTTAGAAGAGAGCATGTACATAACACAACCAGAGGGCTTCGTAAACAGTGGGAGAAGTGGAAGCGTGTGCAAGCTTCTTAAATCAATTTACGGATTAAAGCAGGCATCGCAGAGATGGAACATCTGTTTTGATAAACCTGTCAAAGAGTTTGACTTCTTCAAAAACGTCGATGAACCATGTACATATAAGAAGGTAGTAGAGAGTAAGGTTGTCTTCCTCGTATTGTACATGAATGAAAGATTCTTGATAGGAAACGTTGTTCCTATGCAACACTCGGTCAAGCTCTTCTTATCACACATGTTCTCCATGAAAGATCTAAGTGATGCGTCTTACATCCTGAGGATATAGATCTATAGAGATAGATTTAAGCGGATATTAGGATTGTCCCAATCCAGGTACATTGACACCATACTAAAGAGGTTTAATATGGAAGATTCTAAGTGTGGTAATGTACCCGCTTGTTCAGGAATCACTCTCTCCAAAGGGATGTCTCCCAAGACTGATTTAGAGAGGGCTCGAATGCAAGGGATACCCTATGCTTCGGTAGTCAGGTAAATCATGTATGCGATGTTATGTACCAAACCAGATGTTGTTTACTCACTAGGTGTAGTGAGTAGGTATCAATCAGATCTAGGGGAGAAATACTGGATAGCTGTGAAGAAAATTCTTAAGTACTTAAGAAGGACTAAAAAGACGTTCTTGGTGTATGTTAACGGTGAACTCCAGGTGGAGTCCTTTACCGATTCGAGCTTCCAGAGTGATAAGGACGACAGTAAGTCGGTCTCGGGTTTTGTCTTCACCCTAAGTGGAGGGACGGTATATTCGAGCTTCCAAGCTAGATACCGTAGCAGAATCGACGATGAAGGTTGAATATATCGTTACCAATGATGCTGTCATAGAGGCTGTCTGGATGAAGAAGTTCATGAGATGAACTTGGAGAGATTCCATCCATTGAGCATCCAATACTTGTGTATTGTGATAACAATGGAGCTGTGTCTTTGGCCAAGGAATCCCCGTCTCATCAGTGATCCAGACATATTCTTAGGCGGTATCACCTGATCAGGGTGATAGTAGATCACCGGGAGATCGAGATCAGGAGAGTTGACATTGAGGATAACACAGCGGATCCACTCACCGAGGCCCTCCCCCAGATGCTAATCGAGAGACTTTCTGGGATGTTGGGTATGAGATACTATAACAACTGGCCTTAGTGCAAGTGGAAGATTGTTAGTGATATGTATGCCCTAGAAACCATTACTGTATGATATAGTGGATGCTTGAACATACATATGGAGGACTTACTTGCTCGACATGATAGTATGCTATCTGGTTTCCTTTATCTTAACATGTTCACTGGTATTATTATACCGTCTCTCATATACATGTTGATAAAGCCCTTAGGATGTTGACTTGACTACCAGGACTATAATGCGGATCATACTACTGGGACCTGGGTAGTCCACAAGCACATCCTTCAATTGTTCGTAGTCGAGGGAATTTCGAGACAGGGCATCGATATTCCACAGTAGACTAGTGTGTACGTTTCTTGACCCTGTATGGGGCGATGGTTGATCCCATATCCATTGGTGTTTGACATCAAAGATTGTACACAGGTGCTCATTAGAGAATGGGTACATCGAACGGGACTCGCCGAGAACTCCTAGATGGTCTATACCTATCGTCAGATAGCCGTTCTCTAGTGACACTGGTACATGTTAGTCTGTAGACCCGAGATCGTCATAGAGTCTTGTGTGGTTCCCACTGTGCTTTGATTTCCTCCCTACCACAGCTCAAAGGAGTCATGCAAACAGGTGGATTTTGGATACAGTCCCGAGTCACATGGAGGCAATGAGCGATAGGAGGGGTTTCGTCTCTCCCGGTATTGGGGGTTGATGTTGCGCTATGCTCGATTGGCTATAAGTGTAAGTCTCTGGTCAGGGTTGTTGATGAGATTTACCGGTAAGTGTTATTAGTAGTTTCTCATACCGTTATAGGCCTTATATCGGAATGACTTATCAAGTTATTGGGGTCTGACGATTCCACCCCCAGACTCGATATGCGACATATCAGAAGAAGAGACCGAACTGTACGGTAAGTGTTACTTATAGGCTTCATGGGAGTTTGGACAAGCTTGCTTGTTGATCTTCTAATCGCTCAATACTTGGGTAGCCGTTACGTCCAGCTAGTACCGCTGACGGCTTGTGGGTGACTGATGTGATCATCACCTACTGCTGGCATATTGACGAGTCTTTAGAGTCCCACACAGAAGTTTTCCGGTTCAAGAGAAACGAAGCAGGGCACATATGTGATATGTGCGGGGGCCTGATTAAATACGAGTATATGATACCATATTCGAATCTAGCGGTTATTTGTTATCAATTGGGTTATATGTGATATAACCAGATTATCGAATTAAGTGTTCATTAGATAATGTGATATACAGATAAATGATATTAGTCGGTTATATGTGATATAACCGGATTATTAAATAAAGTGTTGATTTAATAATTTGATATATATTATGTTTGATATAATTATATATTAACTAATATTATTAGCTCACTAATTATTCTTTATAATATATATATTAATATATATGATATATATATTAATATATATGATACATATATATATATATATTATATGAAGCATGGCATTTTCTATTTTGTGAAAATAGAAATGATGAGGTGGAAATTGTGGAGTGGTGAGAAGCATGGCCTTTTTATTTGTTTAATGAAAAGCTTGCACTACTGAAGTATGGTTGTGGTTATATTATTAGATAATATTCATACTTCAATAATGGGAGAGGTATGGTTTCCATCATTCTTTTACTTGCTCATTCTTCTTCACTTGAGCTCATGAGCTCTCTAGCTCTTCTCATCTTCTTCTTCCTCTTCATGTTTCATGTCCCAACCTCTCACATGTGATGTGAACCATGGGGCTTGAATAACGTCTAGTGAGATAAAAAAAAACCTACTTCACCATCCTACACTTCATTAGCACTCTAGTGTAACGTGTTTCCTTCACTAAAGAGTTTAGTGAAGAGGTAGTTTGGATTGACAGACTTCGGGTGGATCATCTTCGGCATGAAGATCATCGGTGGAACCTTGTTCATTCTTCAAGTGGAGCCTAGAGGATTCGCGCGGACTACTATCCGGAGCTTTAGAAGAGAAGGACATGGTCTACAAAGGTTGTTGCCCCCTTCCCTTCTTATAGTTATATCATATCATCATAGAAACCCTAATATTCTAGTTAAGATCTTGTTAAGTGTTCGTTAGCACCCAAAAATTTTAAAATTGCATGTGTGATACCTATTTAAACCCCGTCGCGGTGCTAGCAACACTTTCATCAAGTACCTGAGAAGGAATAAGGAGATGTTCTTGGTGTACGGCAGTGAAGATCTCCAGATCGAGGCCTTCGCTGACTCCAGCTTACAGAGTGACAAGGATGACTCCAAGTCCACGTCGGGTTATGTATTTATACTTAATGGAGGGGCGGTCTATTGGAAGAGCTCTAAGCAGGACACTGTTGCTGAATCGACGATGGAAGCGGAGTATATCGGTGCATGTGACGCCGCGAAAGAAGCAGTCTGGATCATGAAGTTCGTGACAGAGCTTCAGGTGGTTCCGTCTATTGTTGATCCAATACCGCTGTATTGTGATAACAACGGCGCTATAGCTTTAGCGAAGGAACCAAGGTCCTATCAGATGTCCAGACACATCTTGAGGCGGTTCTACCTTTTTAGGGAGATCGTTGATCGCCGGGAGATCGAGGTGGGAGAGCAGAGACAGAGAACAACACTGCAGATCCACTCAAAAAGGCCATCCCTCAGACACTGTTTGAGAGGCTAATCGAGATGATAGGTCTGCGATATGCCAATACATGGCCTTAGTGCAAGTGGGAGATTGTTAGTGATATATGCCCTAGAGGCCATTATTGTATCATACTGGATTGTATATTACATATTGGAAGTTTGGGATATTCACAGTTATAATAACAGTCTTGCTCAAAATGGTAGTATGCTCTTTGGTTTGATTCTACCTCAATATGTGCATGTGTTTCTTATAGCATATCGCTTATACATATTGGTAGAGCCCTTAGAATTTTTTCTTGACTACCGGCGTTGTGATGGCAGTCACACTAGTGGGGGCTGGGTAGTCTATAAGCACATCCTTATACAGGTCCCTAGTCGTAGGATTATCGAGACGAGGTATCGATACTCCAGAGTAGACTAGTGTATACGCTTCTTATCCCAGCAGGGGAGATGGTCTGTCCCACAGCCATTGGTACGTCGTACCAGAGATAGTATACATGTGCTCATTGGGTTATGAGTTACACTGGATAGACTCGTTAGGAACTGCTAGTTGGTATTATACCTATCGTTAGGTAGCAGTTCCCGGGTAGCATGAGTACAGGTTAGTCCATTGATTTGACATCGCTATTTGTCTTGAGTGTGTTCCCATTGTACTTAGATTACTACCCTATCATGGCTCAAAGGAGTCATGCAAACAGGTAGTAGTTGGGTGCAGTCCCGAAGCATATGGAGGTAGTAGCGGTTAGATAAGATTCTTCTCTCCCGGTATTGGGGGTTGATATCGCGATGTGTTCAGAAATCCATTACACAGTCCCTGGCCAGGGCAAGTGAGATTTACTGGTAGGTACTCCAGTAGTTTCTCAGGATGTATTGGGCCCTACTCCGGCATGACTTATTGCACTATTAGGGGGTCTAACGTTTACCATCCCCCTAGACCCAATATGCGAGTATCTTAGACGAACAGACCGGACTGTACGGAGATTGTCACAGATAGGCTTAGTAGGAGTTCGGATGAGTTTGCTCATCGGCCTTCTTATCAACAGATACCTGGGTAGCCGTTACGTGCAGCTAGTACCGTTGACGGACTTATGGTTAAACCCACTTCCAGCGTACTATCGAGTCTTTAGAGTCGCACATATAGGGTTTTCCTGCTTCGGGAGAAACGATGTAGAGGCCGTATGGTTTTACGGCAGGGTTCCGATCATATACGTGTACTGGCTACACGGATGATGTTCGGGTGGATAATACTAGTGGGCTTTGGTTTAAGCCGGATCCAAGTATTATATTATTGGATATCATCTCATTGTATTCATATTTTTCGAAATACGAATACGGGTATGTATATACGGTGAGGGAATTCTTGTAATTTCATAAGAGATGTTTCTAGAAGGGGACACCTCATTATTTGGATTATCTATTTTGAGAAATGGATTAATGAAGTGGAAATTTGGAGACATACATGGCATGGGTGAAGTATGGCTCTTTATATTTCTTTATTTGTTTGGACTCACTATTCAAGCATGGTTGTAATTTCTTATTATGAAATAATCCATGCTTGAATGAGTGAGATGAGGTTGAGCCATTCTTCACTTGCTAACCCTAGCTCATTTGTTACTTCTCATTCTCTCTCCATATTTTCCCTCTTCTTCTTCCTCAAGACTCTAACCCTCACATGAGTTGTGAAACATAGAGTCTCATGAGATAAAACACTCCATTAGATACTCTACATCATCTAGACTACTTAGCTTAGCAAATTAGGTACCCTAGTTATCTCGATTTAGAGGTTGGAGCTTGAAGCACATACTTTCGGATGGATCGTCTTTGACGTGAGGAGGCCGACGTTGCAAGCTCGATTCGGATCTTCGAAGAGCTTAAGGAAAGGAGGATAAGAATACTCGAAGGACTTGGTTCTAGGAGGTATAAAACCCTTCATAGTAGTTAGAACGTCCTATTAGTTTTAGCTAGTTAATGTTTCTCTTAAGATCCGGGAGTTTAGTCGGTGTTGCGAGCCTTGTAAAAATTATTTTTTTGTAAATTCCGCCTCCCTGCCAACCCGCGGGGTAAGCGACATCGACTTACAATCCTATCCCCACTTTTATCTTTGGGACGCTTGATTTACTAGAGGTCTTTATTGATGAGGCTCTATCGAAGTAGAGCTCCCAACAGGGCTCGCTATCCTCTAGGTGTAGCACTTGTTCATCGGGTAATTCATAATTTATCGGCGACTCTTCTGGTATGGGATGAGCAGCGAGAAAATCGGCGAGGGCTTGCCTTTTTATTGCTTTCTGAGAAGTATAAATTATGTCAAACTCAAGTAGCATGACAGCCTATCTTGCCATTCTGCCAACTAGGCTTACTTTGGTCATTAAGTGTTTGAGCGGGTCGACCTTGGAAATCAGCATAACCCGATGAGCGAGCAGATAGTGCCTCAGCTTCTTCACTGTGAATATCAGAGCCAGGCATTGCTTTTCGATCGGGGAATAATTGTGTTCTGCCCCGACTAAAATTTGACTAAGGTAGTATAGGGCATTTTCTTTTCCCTCCTCGTTGTTCTGGGCAAGAAGCGCACCGAGTGACTCATCTAGCGTAGCAGTATAGAAAATCAATGGTTTATTTGGAATTGGAGTAGCAAGCACTGGAGGGTACAACAGGTACCGTTTGATACTTAAGAAAGCTTCTTGACATTCGGCATCCCAGACAAAGGGAGTTCCCTTCTTCATGAGCTTTGAGAAAGGCCAACATCTCCCCGATAGATTCGAGATGAACCTTCGTATATAGGCACGTTTGCCTTGAAAGGATCTTAGCAGCGTCAGATTCTTTGGAGGAGGCATCTCCATGATGACCTTTATCATTGATGGGTCAACTTCGATCCCCCAATGTCGGAATATGAAGCCCAAGAATTTTCCCGACGACACGCCAAAAGCGCACTTCAGAGGATTCATCTTCAGATCGTGTTCTCTCAGTCGGGTGAAAACGGTCTTGAGAACTTGGATGTGATCGGCCTTGGCTTCGGTCTTAACGACCAAATCATCAACATAAAATTCAACGAATTTATAGATTAAGTCATCAAAGATTTTGGTCATTGCCCTTTGATATGTGGCGCCTGCATTCTTCAGTCTGAACGGCATCACCTTATAGCAGTATATTACGATCGGAGTTCAGAATGCTATGTGTTTCTCATCCTCAGGCGATATCTTGATCTGATTGTACCAAGATGAGCCATTCATGAAGGTGAACAGCTCTTAATTTGAGGTGTTGTCGACCATCATTTCCATGACTGGTAGCGGGAAGTCATCTTTAAGGCATGCCTTGTTGAGGTCCCTGAAATCAATGCAAACTCGTATCTGTCCATTCTTCTTTTTCACTAGGACGATGCATGCGATCCAGTCCCCATATTTCTCTTCTCTGATGAAACCAGCATCGATGAATCTCTTGGTTTCCTCGATGACCTTTTCTTCCAGTTCCCTTCTCATTCTTCGAGGAGCTTATTTGACCGGCTTGGCATCAGAAGATATAGCCAGCTTATGCACGGCCACTTCAGGGGAAATGCCAGGCATTTCTTTGTACGTCCACGCAAAGCAGTCAGCGAACTCATGCAGCAGAGCGATTATCTGCTCTTTCATTTCCACTGACAAGAGCGAGCTGTTGTAGGCCGGCCTTGGATTATCGGACGTTCCCAAATCAATCTCTGTTAGCTCGTCGAAGGTTGCTGTTCCGCCATATTTGAGCTCTTGAGGGGCTTCATCTGGCTCGGCTAACTCGTCGTCATCATTTGACCTTTCGCTGGCTTCACTAACATGGATCTGTAAGGTTCCCTAGCACAACAACAAGGTTTCGGGAGGTATCATCCATACCATTTTCAAAAAATTGTCATGCTAAACAACCCTAATCCTAGAATCTTTAACTAGAGTTTAAACAATACCAAATGTAAACTACTTTACATCTGGAGAACAAGAATACAACTTTTGTAGTTCGAGTCCTTCTCTTCTAAAGCTCCGGGTTGAAGTCCACGCGACTCTGCAAGGCTCCTCTTCGAGTTGAACGACCCTCCTTCGTGATCTTCGCGCCAAAGACGATCCACCCGAAATTCCTCTAGATCAAGCTAACTCTACGCTAAACTTCTTTAGTGTAAGAAACACACCACACTAAATTGCTAGTTTGGTGTGGGATGATGAAGTAGGGGATATGATAAGCTCACTTGGTGTCTCACAAGCTCAATGATTCACATCTCATGTGAAGGTTTGAGCTTGGAGGTGAGATGAAGAAATTGTAGAGATCAAGAGGAAGAAGAAGCTCAAGGAAAATGGCTAAGGCATTAAGCATGAAGAAAGTGTAGAAAACAATAATATGAATCATCTCTCTCCTCACTAATTCAAGCATGGAATAAATTGTAATTCTAAATTGCAAGCATGCTTGAATAGTGAGTCAAGACTATTAAAAAACCATATAAGCCCATGCCTCATCCATACCCAAAATATCTCCACAATTTACACCACATTTTTCCATTTACTAAAAATAGAAAAATATGCCATGCTTCATATAATATATATATATATATATATATTAATATATATATATATATATATATATATTTATATATCAAATATATATTAATATATATATATATATAAAGCAATTAGTGAGTTAATGATATTAGTTAAGATATAATTATATCACATATAATATATATCACATTATTAAATCAACACTTGATCTAATAATCAGGTTATATCACATATAACCGACTAATATCATTTATCTGAATATCACATTATCAAATCAATACTTGATTCGATAATCTGGTCATATCACATATGACCTAGCCGATACCAGATAACTGCCAGATTACAATATGGTATCACATACTCGTATTTAATCAGGCCCATGTACATATCACATATGCGCCCTACTTCGTTTCGCTCGAACCAGGAAACTTCTGTGTGGGACTCTAAAGACTCGTCAATACGCCGACAGTAGGTGATGATCACATCAGTCACCTACAAGCCGTCAGCGGTACTAGCTGGACGTAACGGCTATCCGGGTATTGAGCGATATGAAGATCAACAAGCAAGCTCGTCCATACTCTCGATAAAGCCTATCAGTAACAAGACCGTATAGTCCGGTCTCTTCGTTTGATATGTTGTATATCATGTCTAGGGGCAGAAATCGTCAGACCCCAGTAATGTGATAAGTCATGCTGATGTCTGGCCTATAACGGTTCGAGAAACTACTGATAAC
Source organism: Agapanthus africanus (assembly GCA_030015575.1). Taxonomy (NCBI): domain Eukaryota; kingdom Viridiplantae; phylum Streptophyta; class Magnoliopsida; order Asparagales; family Amaryllidaceae; genus Agapanthus; species Agapanthus africanus. The sequence goes on from CM057348.1 coordinate 162,605,565, forward strand.
ACTTATCAGTAAATCTCCGCAGCAGCCCTGGCCAGGGACTTCCAGTTATAGCCAATCGAGCATAGCGCAATATCAACCCCCAATACCGGGAGAGAAGAAACCCCTCCTATCGCTCATTACCTCTATACGACTCGGGACTGTACCTAAAATCCACCTGTTTGCATGTCTCCTTTGAGCATGGTAGGGAGGAAATCAAAGCACAGTGGGAGCCGCACAAGACTCTATGACGATCTTGGGTCAACAAACTAACCTGTACCAGTGTCACCAGAGGACTGCTATTTGACGATAGGTATACTACCACATAGGAGTCCTCGGCGAGTCCTGCTCAGTGTACCCAGTCTCCACTGAGCACCCATATACCATCTTTGATGTCAAACACCAATGGATGTAGGATCTTCCATCGCCCATCATATGGGTCAAGAAGCGTATAATCTAGTCTACTCTGGATATACTTGTGAACTACCCTGGCCCCATTAGTATGATCTCCATCATAGTCCTTGTAGTCAAGTACATATCCTAAGGGCTTTATCAACATGTGAGAGCTAGACAGTATCACAATACAAGTCTACATATTAAGATAAAGAACAACCAGATAGCATACTATTATGTCGAGCAAGAAAGTCCTCTCTATATATATCCAAGAATCCATTATAATATACATCACATGTACAATAATGGCCTCTAGGGCATATATATAACTAACAATCTCCCACTTGCACTAAGGCCATGTGTTGTAGTATCTCATACCCAACATCCCAAAAAGTCTCTCAAATTGTGTCTGGGGGAGGGCCTTTGTGAGTGGATCCGCTACGTTGTCCTTCGTGTCAACTCTCTTGACCTCGATCTCCCGGCGATCAACTATTTCCCGGATCAGGTGATACCGCCTCAGAATATGTCTGGATTTCTGATGGTACCTGGGTTCCTTGTTCAAAGCCACCACTCCATTGTTATAATAATACACAAGTATTGGATGCTCAATGGATGGAACCATACCAAGCTCAGCAATGAATTTCTTTATCCAGACAGCTTCTTTGGCAGCATCGTTGGTAGCGATGTATTCAGCCTCCATCATCGAGTCTGCAACGGTGTCTTGCTTGGAACTCTTCCAACACACCGGCCCTCTGTTGAGGGTAAAGACAAAACCCGAGACCGACTTACTGCCGTCCTTATCTCTCTGGAAGATCGAGTCGGTAAAGGACTCCACTTGGAGTTCACCGTTACCATACACCAAGAACATCTCTTTAGTCCTTCTCAAGTACTTGAGAATGTTCTTTATGTTGGAGATAGTGCCCTCAGAGTCAATTATTGGATCACAGGCACGTGATTGCAATGATTGAGGGAGGACCTATGCCGGTAGGACAGTCTTACTCAAGATGATAGTATGTTATCTGGTTTATCTTTATCATCGTGTACTGCTTTAGGTGACCTTATAGGTCACTATTGCGCGCTGATAAAGCCCTTAGGATTCTTTCTTGACGGCCAGCAGTATGATGGCGATCATATACGTGGGAGCTGGGGTCTATAAGCACATCCTTAAAAGGTCCCTAGTCGTGGGAGTTTTCGAGACAGGGCATCGATACTCCAGAGTAGACTAGTGTATACAGTCGAGACCCCGACGAGGGGCGGTGGCCGGTCTCACAAGCCACTGGTGTCAGTTGGTTCACCTAAGATGTATACAGGTGCTCATTGGGTTATGAGTACACCGGACAGGACTCGCCGGGAACATGCTAGTTGGTCTTATACCTGACGTCAAATAGCAGTTCCCTGGTGACATGTGTACAGGTTAGTTCATCGACCTGAGATCGTCATTTATCTCGTGTGAGTTCCCACTGTACTTTGATTACTACCCTACCACGGCTCAAAGGAGTCGTGCAAACAGGTTTTAGTTGGGTACTGTCCCGAGCCACATGAAGGCAGTGAGCGGATCTGCAGGGGTTCGTCTCTCCCGGTATTGGGGGTGAGGTCGCGCTGTGTCTAGGAGAGCCATTACATGAAGTCCTTGGCCAAGGCAGGAGATTTACTGGTAGGTATTCCAGTAGTATCTCAGGGTGTTCTGGGCTACACTCCGACACGACTTGTACCGCTTTTGGGGGTCTGACTTTTACCAAGCCCCTAGGCCCGCCATGCGATGCTCATAGACAAAGGGACCGGACTGTACGGATATTGTCATTGACAGGCTCAGTAGGGTGTCAGGATGAGTTCGCTCATCGACGTCCCTTTTGGTCAATACCTGGTAGCCCGTTACGTATGGCTAATACCTCGGACGTTCTAGTGGTTAAATCCACAGCCAAAGTATTGATGAGTCTTTAGAGTCCTCCACAGACAGTTTCTCAAGTTTCGGGCGAAACGCTGTAGAGGCCGTATGGATATATGGTAGGGTTCGATCATATACGTGCGGTATTGCACGGATCATGATCGGACGGATAATACTAGCGGGCTTTGGTTTAAGCCGGATCCTAGTATTGTACAGTGTAGATTTTGTCTCATTGCATTTGTATTCAGTCGGAATATAAATGCGGGTATGTATATACAGTCGCGGGGTTTTCCTGTAATTTATTACGGGATCGTTTTTCTGAAGTTGCCAGTTTGCCTTCCGTTTCGGCCATTTTCCTTTGTTTCTTTCTTTGGCTGAAATTTGGTGGAGGGGGTTATTTGCAATTGTGCAATTTATAATGGAGAAGACTTTTTATGGCTCATGATGGTTCTCATGATGGTTCTTGTATATGATGATTTTTTTTTTGCATCATTACTTTGGTGATGGGTTTTGATTTGACTTTGGGGTGATGATTATTCCTCATCATCACCTATTTCTCTCTCTTGGATTATTGTCACACTCCCTCTCTTTTCCATGAGTTTTTGGCCGGCCGTTCTTGATAAAGGGGCTGTCCAAATTTTGGTGAGGAGAATTACTCTCATTTGCTTTGCACAAAATCCTTTTTAGTTCATCCAAAAAGCTTGCATCTCCTTCACCACTTCCAAATGGAAACCTCACGAACCCCGTAAGACAAAACCATTCTAAACATAGCCTACAACATTCTTGGACACGTCGGCTCGCCAACTTCATCCCGAGTTGCCTCGGTCCAGAGGTGGGAGCCCGTAAAAAGACTCGGCGATGTGGTGCCCTTTCCGACGAGGAGATGAAGACCGGAGATTCCGCGAGGAGATCGGGATGGAGGCCGAATCCCGAAGGACATGAATCGCTCGGTATAGCTTTCTACCCATTCTCTAGTTTGCTAGTGGTAGGTTAATGGCCCGATCCGGGTTTTTAGTACGCGGTAGGGCCGTTTTTAAAGTTAAAGAAAAGTTTCGTTTCGGCATTTTGGCCTCGGACTGACGGCCGGGGCGCTGCCGTGCACTTACATTGGTATCAGAGCCACGCCATTAACCTAATCTAGCTTGCTCTAACGTGTTTAGAACTTCGATCGAAAGAAAATTCCGAAAACCGCATTTCCAAGCTCTGTTTTTCTGTCGATTTTTTAAACTGCCCTAAAAATATTTTTGAGCATCTCAGAAAATCGCGCAGGGTTTTTTTGAGAATTATGGAAAAATTTGGTTCGCTGATTTTACTGTAGCGCGGCGGATCCACGGCCAAAATCATGTTTTGGCGGCTGATCAGCGGCCGTACTGTAGCAACAGTGCACCAAATTTCTTCAGTAGGTCTCTGTGTTGGAATTGGGGATTTTGGTATATTCTGTTTGGGCCCAGATTTATCTTGAGTGCTACAGTTGTGCTTGGGGCCCACTTCGGGAAATTTAGTCGATCGAAAATTTTAAACATATTATTTCACAGTATTTACATTATATCTGCAACCGTGAATGTCATTTGATCGGTAAATCCTGTCTAATTGCTATAGCTCTTTTAGACAGATTTGCGAACGTGGCATTCATGTTGATGTTCTGTGTTGTGCTGTGATGTTGCGGATTTATCGTGGTGGATAGCCTGGATGCAATGTTAGTACAGTTTTGATATTATTATATACATTTGATATTGCAGGGCGAGCGTCCGACATGTGGACTGCCGTCACTGCCTGTTTGTATATTATTCTTTTGGGGCACGACTGGGCTGAGGTAGATGTACCCGTTGTATATTTTATTTTCTGTACTAGGATTACCTCGGGTTGGGGTGCACAGGTAGCCGGGTTCTAGAGGGAAACGGGCCCGCATATCATGGCTTTGAGATGGAGGGGGCTTTACTCTGGAATTGGCGGGCTATTCGCTGCACTCGTAGGGGGTACAGGTTGACCCAAGGAAGGGTGCTCAGGTTACCGGATTCCGTGTACTGCTGGGTGGTCCATTCACGTTGTTGAATGGGGCTGCCTCGCTTCAGGTTTTGGCGGATAACTTGCCGCGCCCGTAGGGGTCTAGGATTTTATTGCACAGGCTATCCACACGACCAGAGGAACGTCGGGTTTCAGTAGCGGCTCTATAAAACCCGGGGATCCCAGATATCTGTATTGTTCTGTGATTCTTATTACATTTCTGTGATGTTATATTATATCACGTCTTGAGCGATTATTATATATTGATATATATACTAGTAGATGTTGTATATGTTTTGCACCCGCGCTAGTCCAGTCCCCGCTCTGTCGTTAGTTAAGTAACCTAACGGGTAATAACGGGACCCAGTAGCGAATGCAGGTGGCATATACGTACATCATTATTTTCGTTCTTTATTGGTGTGATCAATTGATGGGACTGCGTTGATTCGGATCAATACAAGCTAAACAAACCTATTCTGATGTTGTTGGAACAATTTTTCAAAAAAGACTGTTATTACAAGGATGTTCACTTTTTTTTTGCACAGTGGTATTCGGTTATGAATATCCAGCACCTCAGTCGACGAAGCAAGGGCCGAGATCCCTTCACCGGGAGTGACCCCTTGGACAGAAGTTTGCGTCAGGGTAATAACTTCACTATAGCCGATTGCCTTTTGCTTTGCATTGTTAGTTATATGTATGCCCTAGAGGCCATTACTATACATAGGATGTATATTGTAGTGGATGCTGGGACATATATAGGGAGGACTTTCTTGCTCGACATGATAGTATGCTATCTGGTTGATCTTTACCTTAACGTGTATGCTGATTGTCTCTCTGTTACATGTTGGTAAAGCCCTTAGGATCTGTACTTGACTACCTGGACTATGATGCGGATCATACTAGTGGGGACATGGTAGTCCATAAGTACATCCTTCAAAGTCCCTAGTCGTGGGTGTATCGAGACGGGGCATCGATATACCAGAGTAGACTAGCGTATACCTTCTCGACCCATACAGATGGGCGATGGATGATCCCATATCCATCGGTGTTTGACATCAGAGATGATATACGGGTGCTCAGTAGAGACTGGGTACACTGGACGGACTCGCCGAGAACTCCCAGATGGTATTATACCTCACGTCAGATGGCAGTTCTCTGGTGACACTGGTACAGAGTAGTCTGTTGACCCGAGATCGTCATAGAGTCTTGTGTGGTTCCCACTGTGCTTTGATTTCCATCTTACCACGTCCAAGAGGGCGTGCAAAACGGTGGTTTTTGGGTACAGTCCCGAGTCACATGGAGGCAATGAGCGATAGGAGGGGATTCGTCTCTCCCGGTATATGGGGGTTGATGTTGCGCTGTGTTCGATTGGCTATAACAGGAAATCCCTGGCCAGGGTTGCTGAGATTTACTGGTAAGTGTTACCAGTAGTTTCTCGAAGAGTTATAGACCTCATATCGACACGACTTATTGAGCTATTGGGGTCTGACGTATACCACCCCTAGGCGAGATATGCGACATATCAGACGATCAGACCGGACTGTACGGTAGTGTTACTGGTCGGATTCACTGGAGTGTGAGCGGGCTTGCTCGTCGATCTTCAGATCGCTCAATACCCGGGTGGCCGTTACGTTTAGCAGACCGCTTGCGGCTTGTGGGTGTTTGATATGATCATCATCCGCTGCCGGCGTATTGACGAGTCTTTAGAGTCCTACACAGAGGTTTCCTGGCTCAAGCGAAACGAAATAGGAGCGCATATGAGATATGTGCGGGACCGAGAATAATGCGTGTATGTGATACCGTATTCTATTCTCGCGATAAATATATCGAATGGTTGTATGCGATATAACCTAGTTATCGATTCAAGCGATGATTCGATAAGCCGATATATTGTATACTAGTCGGTTGTGTGCGACATAACCGGGTCATTGAATCAAGTGTTGATTTAATGATTTAATGCATATTTATATATTTGATATATTACTTTGCGTTAACTATTATTGGTTCACTTTATATGGATTTTCTCACTTGTAATGTGCATATTGTATATGTGATATACATTTGTACATTTGCTTGTATCATGTTTGATGATACATGATTGTTTAAGTGTAAGTTAAGAATAAACCATGGTTATTAATATGATTAGGGTTTTATTTCCTTTTATTATTTATTTATCTATTTATTTATTTTGGAAATAATTAGAAAAGGCATAAGAAGAAAATGGTGGCTATTTTTGTTTCATATTGAAGCTTCTTGAAGACTTTGACCTAGTGACCATTTTGTTCTTATCCTTAACCCTAACCATTCCATTAACCATGGTCTTTTCTCTACACTTAACTAGGGTTGAAGATATGATAAGTATTGATTTACTTATTCATTTTTCTAATAACTTATCATAACCTTTTTCCTTCTTCTTCTTCATTCTTCAAGTGAAGAAGCTTGAAGTCCATCAATGGTGATTGTTGGAAACAAGTGAGAAATCCAATTCTAAAGTCTACCCACTTCCTATTTCTTCATCCTCTACCTCTTGCCAAGTAGTAGAGTGTGTTTCCTTCACAACTTTTCACGGTTTGGTGAAGGTGGAGCTTGATTCATCGATGCCTCGACGTAGATCATCTTCGGCATGGACATCGACGACCTAGCTTGCCCATTCTCCGACGAAGCCGACTCTAGAGCCCGGATTAGATTTGGACAGCGGAGACGACCTCGTTGCGGAGCCGTGGAAGTGGAGGACCGGATCTACAAAGGTTGAATTTCCGTATTCTCTTTAGCTATGTTGTTAGCTAGCTTACTTTTCGCCTAGACATCTAGCAAACGATCCGTAGTTTAGGGTTTGTAGGCACCGTAAAATTATGAAATGGCATGTTCGATGCCTTGTGAGACCTCCTTGGGATGCCTAGGAGCCCTGCATGCATCATGGTATTCAGTTGGAATATCCTGCACCTCATTCTACGGGGAAAGAGCCGAGATCCCTTCACCGAGAGTGACCTCTTTAGCAAACGTTTTCGTCACTATATTTTTATAAAAAGCTATCCGGTTCCTTCAACGATATCAAGTTCATTACGTTAAAAGTTTTTCGCCAAAAACCATTCGTAGCCCTCCGTCATTTCAGACGGGTAGTACGTAGTATTCATGCTATGTTTGTTGACCTTCGTCAAGGCATAGTGTATGGTGGCTATTTGTTACTTTTCTGCAGCATAGATAGATGCGTTGGTTTGGGACAGTCGTACTGCCTTGTTGGTTAAAGTCAAGGGTAGGTACGGGTGGGTTCAAATTAACCTGAAAAATGACGGGTAGAACTTGACATGTGACTTATGATTTGTTGACCTTCGTCAAGGTCATAAGAGCATGGGGTAAAAATCACATCAGGAGTTTCTAAAGAAACTGAAACTTGCCAGATATGCGCATACCTTCTGGAGTGTGATAACGTGAGTGGATTCCGTCACGTTGTTATGCGATGATAGTTTGATCCCGATTCCCACTGATGAGTTGATTTACTCCTCGGGTGATCCCGACTAATTCTTCTTTCAGGTTTGGAGGAGAATTTGACGTTACAGTGGGAGGTTTCCTGATTAGATAAATTGGTAACCATTCTGATCTAGGTTAGAGTGCACGCTGAGTGTTTCTTTTCTCTCTCTTTTTGGCAGCGACCATGACCCGACCCTGGACTTTGACTCAGTGACCAAGATTAACCGAACTTTCTAAAACACTGGCATTTGGATTGTCAGAGTTGCATACCTCATTGCCACTCCTACTTTTACCCTTTTCTCCAGAACACCCCGTATTACTACGAACGTCCACTTCCATTGGATAAAACCATCGTATGGTTATATATGAACTCGAAGGAATTTGTTCGAGGATGGTTTCCGGTTCTGGAGAAAATGGATAGGACTATTCAGTTGTCTTTTCCTTTTACCTTCTCTCAGGTTGCGAGTGTTCCTTGGATTAGGACGGTATACCTGTTACACTTATTGGATAGTCTTCTTCCAAACCATAGGCTGGTGCCGAACGGTAGGGAATGAAGAAAACCATTTCGCCTAAAAGGTGTGCAGAAGGTATTAAGTAAAGACAAATAAAGGGATTAGTAAGAGGGCAAAGTAAATTGCGACTGCTATTCATGACCAAACCAAGTATTTCTTCTCCAATCCTACATCACCTTTGTATTTCTCCAGAACACTCCGTATCACTACGAAATCCACAGTTTATTGGATACTCCATCGTATGGTTATATACGAACTCGAAGGGACTTGTTCCAGTTCGGGGATGGATTCTGGTTCAGGAGAAATAGGAATAAGGTTTATTCATGTGTCTTTTATCTTTACCTTCTCTCGAGTTGCGAGTGCTCCTAGGATTAGGACAGTACACCCATTATGCTTATTGGATAGTCTTCTTCCAAACCATAGGCTGGTGCCGAACGGTAGGGAAGAAAGAAAACCATTTAGCCTAAGAGGTTGTACAGAAGGTAATGACTAAAGACATATAAAGGGATTTGGAGAGATGGCAAAGTAATATACGGTTACAGTTGTGAATCTGAAAATGGAAGAGGCATTGCTAGGAATACCCGGATACCCCTATGAAACATTTCAATGTTTCAGTTTCACTGAGTATTGTTAAAAGAAAACTGATTTCCCAATTGGTCCTTGCTCCAGGGTATGTATTTACCAGATATGATTCTCATATCTGTATGATTTTACAGATGATGAGTGTGAGTAAGTTATTGGGAATTAGGTGATCATCCTCATTATATCGGAATTCGTTGTAATTGGTGATATTTGAGGAAATCGCCTGGGCTGTTTGCCGGACGGCAAATATTTGGTTTTGAATATCCGTTGTTATGCACCAATTTCAAATTGATATATCTGTACGTCTATTTTTATAGAGTGAGATATACCTTTTTGAAATTATGTCCATGACATTTACCTATATCAGTGGATGGTTAGGTAAGGAGCATTAAACAGCGGTGTAATTCTTCTTAACCATAAGTACAGTTTTCAACCTACGACACACAACGAATGAGTTATTAAACTCGGGGGACTTATACAGAGTATTGTATGTTGTCCAGTGTCCATGAGAACAGAGGGGTTGGTACTCGTACTATATTCTGTTTACTTGTGACTTCTCTAGTTCTTAGACATGTGTTTCGTTGAAATGCAAGGTCCAAATTTTGAGAAGTTATAGGTATATGAATAAAGTAGAGAACCAGATATTGCAAGTATCAGGATTCTTCAAGGTGATCGAAGATGTAGATACTTGTGTATGGTATTCAGTTGATAGTAATGATGTTAAGGTACGGGGAGTTGTCCGGCTTATGCTTAAAACCAGACTCTGGATAACTCAAGGCACGTTTCTATAATGGTTGTTTGTGGGTTGACCCAGGCTATGACGAGGGTTGACTTTCTATCATCTGGAAGATCAATAGTGATATTGTTCTAGACTCACCACAGTTTTAAGTAAAATGGATTTTTTTAGAAAACAGAAGTGGGAGTATGGTAGAACTGGAAGTGATTCCAGAACCGCAAACGATTACTGAAAATTTGATAAAAACCTAAAGATTCAATCTGGTTTGACATTCCATAGGCCACTCCGCAGATAAGGTGGGTAACCTCAGGCACCCGAGAGGTACTCTGGTAGCCTCAAGGACGGTGGCAGGGAGGTTCTTGTTTACCCAGACTTGCCATTGCTGTTGTTCCAGACTATGAGACCCGACAGGAGGATGAGTATAGCGTCGTTCTGAACTGGCTTTAGAAGCGTACGAGTATATGACTCTGCCAAGAGGGTTGTCGTAGTCAGTGGGAGCAGCGGAAGCATAGTGGACAGGTAGCTTATGTCTATTTATAGACTAAAGCAGATGTAGCGGAGATAGATCACCTATTTCTGATATGACAGTCATAGGTTTGACTTCATCAGAATAGGGGATGTATCTGTTAAGAAAGTAGTAGGGTATGATGTCCTGGTATCTTGATGACATACACAGAGTAGGAAGTGATATTCCTATACTACGATCGGCTATACTTTGGTTGTCACACAGTGATTTCTCCACATAGGAATTGGGTATTATATCAGACATTCTGGTTACTAGATCTATGGTTTTAGATCTAGATTTGGGAAGTGTCCCAATCAGGGTACTTAGACAGCATTCTAAAGGTGTTTTAGAATGGACGACTTTGGCACGGTAGTGTGCCTGCAGGTGATGGAGTCACCCTCTCTAAAGGTGTCTTACAGACTAAAGGGGAGAAGGATGTGCATGATTGGCAGATCACTTGCTCAGGCAATTGAGTCAATCATGAGATGTCAAGTACCACACCAGATATTGTTTTTGCACGAGATGCAGTAAGTTGATATTGATCCAATTCTGGAGAAACATTCGGATGCAGTTTTAGAATATAAGTGGATGTTCTAGGGATATGATAACAACAGCCTCTTTTAGGAGACAGTTATCATTCCAGGCTTCCAAGGTGACATAGATGACAGAGTGGCTGTCAGAGTTATAGTTTTCCCTCTGACGAGGGGCAGTATTTTGGACAGGTGGTCCAAGAGGATACTGAGGGTGGCATGGCGCAAGATGCTGATTGATTTCAGTTGTCGATACAGTCTAAGAAGTTTGGATTTGGAGTTCATTTATGAACTAGGTCCCATCAGATATCCAGACATACTCTAAGACAGGTATTGCTCATTTCGGGAGATGGTTTTCTCCGCGAACTTGAGATAAAGAGAGACATAGAAAGAAACATCAGAGCGGATCCACTCACTGAGGCTATTCCTCGAACGCATTAGTTTCTCAAACGGGTTTTGTGAGACTGATTAGTAGAGGAGTTGGGTGTTCGGTATCACACGGGCTGTGAGTATGCGACATCGCAATAATTAGCCTTGAGTGCAAGTGGGAGATTGTTGGAGATAGTGCCCTCAGAGTCAATTATTGGATCACAGACACATGATTGCAATGATTGAGGGAGGACCTATGCCGGTAGGACAGTCTTACTCAAGATGATAGTATGCTATCTGGTTTATCTTTATCATCGTGTACTGTTTTAGGTGACCTTACAAGTCACTATTGCGCGCTGATAGAGCCCTTAGGATTCTTGCTTGACGGCCAGCAGTATGATGGCGATCATATACGTGGGAGCTGGGGTTTATAAGCACATCCTCAAAAGGTCCCTAGTCGTGGGAGTTTTCGAGACAGGGCATCGACACTCCAGAGTAGACTAGTGTATACAGTCGAGACCCCGACGAGGGGCGGTGGCCGGTCTCACAAGCCACTGGTGTCAGTTGGTTCACCTAAGATGTATACAGGTGCTCATTGGGTTATGAGTACACCGGACAGGACTCGCCGGGAACATGCTAGTTGGTCTTATACCTGACGTCAAAATTTTGGTGAGGAGAATTACTCTCATTTGCTTTGCACAAAATCCTTTTTAGTTCATCCAAAAAGCTTGCATGGCAACCTCACTAACCCCGTGAGACAAAACCATTTTACACATAGTCTACAGCATTCTTGGACACGTCGGCTCGCCAACTTCGTGCCCGAGTTGCCTCGGTCCAGAGGTGGGAGCCCGTAAAAAGACCCGGCGATGTGGTGCCCTTTCCGACGAGAAGATGAAGACCGGAGATTCCACGAGGAGATCGGGATGGGGGCCGAAGACCGAAGGACACGGATCGCTCGGTATAGCTTTCTACCTATTCTCTAGTTTGCTAGTGGTAGGTTAATGGCCCGATCCAGGTTTTTAGTACGCGATAGCGCCGTTTTTAAAGTTACAGAAAAGTTTCGTCTTCGCATTTTGGCCTCGGACTGACGGTCGGGGCGCTGCCGTGCACTTACATTGGTATCAGAGCCACGCCATTAACCTAGTCTAGCTTGCTCTAACGTGTTTAGAACTTCGATCGATAGAAAATTCCGAAGACCGCATTTCCAAGGTCTGTGTTTCTGTCGATTTTTTAAACTGCCCTAAAAATATTTTTGAGCATCTCAGAAAATCGTGCAGGGTTTTTTGAGAATTCTGGAAAAATTTGGTTCGCTGATTTTACTGTAGAGCGGCGGATCGGCGGCCAAAACCACATTTTGGCGGCGGATCAACGGCCGTACTGTAGCAACAGTGCACCAAATTTCTTCAGTAGGTCTCTGTGTTGGAATTGGGGTTTTTGGTATATTCTGTTTGGGCCCAGATTTATCTTGAGTGCTACAGTTGTGCTTGGGGCCCACTTCGGGAAATTTAGTCGATCGAAAATTTTAAACATGTTAGTTCACAGTATTTACATTATATCTGCGACCGTGAATGTCATTTGATCGGTAAATCCTTTCTAATTGCTATAGCTCTTTTAGACGGATTTGCGAACGTGACATTCATGTTGATGTTCTGTTTTGTGCTGTGATGTTGTGGATTTTTCGTGGTGGATAGCCTGGATGCAATGTTAGTACAGTTTTGATATTATTATATACATTTGATATTGCGGGGCGAGCGTCCGACATGTGGACTGCCGTCACTGCCTGTTTGTATATTATTCTTTTGGGGCACGACCGGGCTTAGGTCGATATACCCGTTGTATATTTTACTTTCTGTACTAGGATTACCCCGCGGTGGGGTGCACGGGTAGCCGGATTCTAGAGGGCAACGGGACCGCATCTCATGGATTTTAGACGGAGGGGGCGGTTGGAACTTCTTCCAGCTCTACCTCTTTGCCACTAATCTCTTTTGCAAGAAATTCCTTTTTTAAAAAGGTGTCATGTTGAGCAACAAACACCTTTTGTTTCTCACTGAGGTAGAAATGATATCCATACGAATTGCTTGGATATCCCACAAACTTACAAAGAACCGATCTTGCCTCGAGCTTGTCCGGATTTTTCTTTTTAACATAGGTCGGACAACCCCATATCTTAACTAGTTTAATAGATGGTCTCTTCCCATTCCATATCTCATATGGAGTGGTAGGCACCGATTTGGTTGGAACTCTATTCAATAGGTAAGCTGTTGTCTCAAGCTCATGACCCCAAAAGAAAATAAGTAAATCAGCGGTGCTCATCATAAAGCGCACCATATCTATTAGCGTGTGATTCCTCCGCTCTGACACACCGTTGTGCTGTGGTGTATACGGAGGAGTAAGTTGGGAGAGAATCCCATTCTCTTTTAGATAGTCGCGGAATTCCGTGCTCAAGTATTCTCCTCCCCGATCAGATCGAAGAATTTTAATACTTTTACCCGTTTGGTTCTCTACTTCATGCTTATATTCTTTGAATTTCTCAAAAGCTTCTGACTTGTGTTTCAACAGGAACACATAACCAAATCTTGAGAGATCGTCAGTGAATGTAATGAAGTACGAGGAACCATTCCTGGCATGTTTAGACATGGGACCGTATACATCGCTATGTATCAGTCTCAAGAGTTCCGTAACTCTTTCTCCGTGTCCTGTAAACGGAGTTTTGGTCATCTTGCATTTGAGACATGACTGGCAAGTTTCTCAAAACCTTTGTAGTTTGAGTCCTTATCTTCTAAAGCTCTGGGTTGAAGTCCACGCGACTCTACAAGGCTCTTCTTCGAGTTGAACGACCCTCCTTCGTGATCTTCGCGCCAAAGACGATCCACCCAAAGTTCCTCTAGATCAAGCTAACTCTACACTAAACTTCTTTAGTGTATGAAACACACCACACTAAATTGCTAGTTTGGTGTGGGATGATGAAGTAGGGGATATGATAAGCTCACTTGGTGTCTCACAAGCTCAATGATTCACATCTCATGTGAGGGTTTGAGCTTGGAGGTGAGATGAAGAAATTGTAGAGATCAAGAAGAAGAAGAAGCTCAAGGAAAATGGCTAAGACATTAAGCCTGAAGGTAGAAAACAATAATATGAATCATCTCTCTTCTTACTAATTCAAGCATGGAATAAATTGCAATTCTAAATTGCAACCATGCTTGAATAGTGAGTCAAGACTAATAAAAAACCATATAAGCTCATGCCTCATCCATACCTAAAATATCTCCACAATTTACACCTCATTTTTCCATTTACTAAAAATAGAAAAATATGCCATGCTTCATATAATATATATATATATATATATATATATATATCAAATATACATCAATATATATATATATAGCAATTAGTGAGCTAATGATATTAGTTAAGATATAATTATATCACATATAATATATATCACATTATTAAATCAACACTTGATCTAATAATCCGGTTATATCACATATAATCGACTAATATCATTTATCCGAATATCATATTATCAAATCAACACTTGATTTGATAATCTGGTCATATCACATATGACCTAACCGATACCAGATAACTGCCAGATTACAATACAGTATCACATACTCATATTTAATCAGGCCCACGTACATATCATATATGTGCCCTACTTCGTTTCGCTCGAACCAGGAAACTTCTGTGTGGGACTCTAAAGACTCTTCAATACGCCGGCAGTAGGTGATGATCACATCAGTCACCTACAAGCCCTCAGCGGTACTAGCTGGACATAACGGCTACCCGGGTATTGAGCAAATAAGATCAACAAGCTAGCTCGTCCATACTTTCCATGAAGCCTATCAGTAACACTACCGTACAGTCCGGTCTTCTCGTCTGATATGTTGCATATCATGTCTAGGGGTGGAAATCGTCAGACCCCAGTAACATGATAAGTCATGTCGATGTCTGGCCTATAACGGTTCGATAAACTACTGATAACACTTATCAGTAAATCTCCGCAGCAGCCCTGGCCAGGGACTTCCAGTTATAGCCAATCGAGCATAGCGCAATATCAACCCCCAATACCGGGAGAGACGAAATCTCTCCTATCGTTCATTGCCTCCATACGACTCGGGACTGTACCCAAAATCCACATGTTTGCCTGTCTCCTTTGAGCGTGGTAGGGAGGAAATCAAAGCACAGTGGGAGCCGCACAAGGCTCTATGATGATCTCGGATCTACATACTAACATGTACCAGTGTCATCAGAGGACTGCTATCTGACGATAGGTATACTACCATATAGGAGTCCTCGGCGAGTCCTGTTCAGTGTACCCAGTCTCCACTGAGCACCCGTATACCATCTTTGATGTCAAACACCAATGGATGTAGGATCATCCATCGCCCATCATATGGGTCAAGAAGCGTATATGCTAGTCTACTCTGGAATATCGATGTCCTGTCTCAATATTCCCTCGACTAGGAACAATTAAAGGATGTACTTGTGAACTATCCTGGCCCCACTAGTATGATCTCCATCACAGTCCTAGTAGTCAAGTACATATCCTAAGGGTTTTATCAACATGTGAGAGCTAGACAGTATCACAATATAAGTCTATATGTTAAGACAAAGAACAACCAGATAGCATACTATTATGTCGAGCAAGAAAGTCCTCTCTCTATATATCCAAGCATCCATTATAATATACATCACATGAAATAATGGCCTCTAGGATATACATATAACTAACAGGATCATGTAGCATGCTTTGGCATCAGGTTGAATGAAATCTATGCCCCGTCTATCTGGGATTCGTCCATCGATGAGTGCTCGGACCTGAGGCGGATGCCATAGCCCTTCGTAAAACTTCGCTTCAGTGTCCGTTTGATATAGCCGACACCCGCACTTTTTAAAGTATTCCCGCATCTCGGGCGCATAATATCTGGGATTGAGGACGGCTCTTATGCCTCTCTCGTATTAAAGGCATGTCACAGACAAATCGTCCGGGTGCGCGACAGGATTTGACCCATAAAAGAAGACACCCTTCTGTCCACTTTTCCTTCCGGGAACGCAGAAAGTTTTCAGCTGATCCACGGTGGAGACTGAAAATGCATCGAGCTCTTCGCACATCTTCCCCGGCACCCTTATGACGGCTAGGGACCCTTCGGCAACTTCGAAGGTCTCTCGTAGCTTTGCTCGTTGCGTAGAGGCCTAATCTGTATAGCTGTTGCAAGGCAGGTTCTCTTCCTCCGACTCTTCAGTGTCGCTTCCTAAACGATGGCAAATTTTGCTATTGGATGGGCCTTCAATATCAGACTCGTCCGTATCGCTACCATGATGATGGCGGTTTTTATGGACGGACGAACTTCCAACGTTGGACTCATCAGTGTCACTGCCGAAATGCGGACGCACTTGTGGGTTTTTGCTTTTGAAAGTGACAGTCGGCTTTGATTTGCTGAGTTTTAGGGTCGTTCTGTCTTTGGTAAGCCGTGGCTCGGCACTTTGGAGGTTCACAAAGTACCAAGAATCTTCATATCGGACTTCATGCACACCGAACGGCTGGATGTCTCCGTCAATGCATCTTTCTTCTCCATTTTTGGTATACTTCATGCACTGATGGAGAGTTGACGAAACGATACTGTAATCGTGAAGCCATGGCCTTCCCAGGAGAATCTTATAGGATGTGTCGGCGTCAATCACGTATATCTTGGCGTCAGTTTGTAGGTCCCCGAACCTGATTGACAGAGCTATGGATCTCAGAACTTGCTGGCAATTTTTATTGAAGCCTTGAATGACAATCCTTTCCCTTAACAGGTGTCGGACGTCCATTGACAAACTCTTCAGAATCCGCAAGTTCATGATATTCACTAAGGACCCTGGATCAATCAATATGCGATTAATTCGGTCTCCATCGCTGTACCTTGTCACGTAAAGCGGTCGGTTGTGCTCAGCTGTTCCTAGTAACAAGTCTTCATCTTTAAATGTGACCGCGGCTGTATGCAGAGTGTACCGAGCTTCTTTCATATCAATTTCCGAAAAGCGAGCCTGGTACCACTCGGGGTTTTGTAGAGTGTGAATGAGAACATCTCTAAGCTCCTTAGATAGAACCAAGGTATCTAGATGCTCAGGAAATACGAAAGCTTTCGGAGATGAGCCAAGATTTTATAGTCCGCCGAGGAAGGACTCAAATTTTCATGAGCCGGCTTTCCGCCGTCTTATTCATTAGTGATTTGTTTTTCCTTTCCTTTTGGGGCGTTGCCTTGATTTGGCGGTAGAGCCTTGCCGCTTCTGAGCTGTATTTGGTTGGCCTTAGTGGCGAGCTCCCCATCCTCCTCGGAAAAACAAAGTTCTTCCTCAGAGTCGCTATCAAGGTGGACTACATAGCAAGTCACTATAGGGATCTCATTATCAGAGTCTTCGTCCAGCTCCTCCAGAATCTCAGCCGCTTCTATGGGGAAGAACTCCTTTAATTGAATTAGAATTATTTCCTTTTATTCAAAGTCTTCGAGAGAATCGATATATTTTTGAATGGTCGATCTCCCTGCAGACTCTTTTTCACGTCGATCTGCACTTTTCTTATTCTTGAGCTTTTTGGATTTTGAGCCTGATTGAGCCAAATTGGTAGCTGGAACGGTGGGCTCCTTCTGTCCTTCCCCTTCCGTTTTGGGCTCTTTCTGAAGTAGCTTTAGCATCTTCTTCATCTTTTTAAACATGTGCATGCTCCATGGAGGTTGCGCTGAGTCAGTTTCATTCTTCCATGTAGCGGGTTCAGCTGTCTGCTCCCAGAAGGCTTCATCTTGTGTCTGTATTAAGTTGGTGGTTGTAGCTTGATTGTTCACCAACACACTTTTAGACAACTCGATCTTCCCAGTCTTATACTGCTTCTTGACCCAGTCTTTGAAAATATAGCAATCCTCGATCGCATGGCTCACTGCTTGGTGGTACGGGCAATATAGAGGATTGTCAGTCATTTTTGCTTCATTAGGTCTTTTCGACTCTGGCAATTGTAGACTGTTGTTCAAGGCATCTTTGAATATCTTGCGGACCTTGTCCCTTCTGAAAGAGTAAACCTTGTTCTTTTTCTCCTCTGGGGAAGGCCCTTCTCCTCCCAGCACTGGCTTTCGAGACCGGTTTGTTTTGGATTCGCCCGCCTTTCGCTTGTCTTCATTATCGGACGCATTGAAGACATTAGTATTGCTGGAATCCCCACTTGTACGGTTGTCGTCCCTCTTGCTCTTCCAAGTCTTGTCTTTTTGAGAGTCTGGGGTAGACTCTTGCTTCGAGCATTCCAGCATTTGGACTTTCTTGGTCAGCTCCTGAAACGTCTTGAGGCCTGCTGTACACAAGAATGTGACTATCTAATTGCCAAGGTTCCTAATGAGGAAGCTGACAGACTGGTCCTGCTCTAGCAGCGGTTCGCACTTGACAGTGAGGTTGCGCCATCGGGCAATAAAGTCTGTGTTGCTTTCGTTTTTCCTCGGCTTGGTTCTCATGAGGTCAGCAATGGAGATTTTTTCATTAACTCTCATGAATCTTTGCCGAAACAGAGACTCCATTTGGGCGAAAGCAGTGAAGGACCCGTCTGGTATACATGCGTACCAGTCGAAAGCGACACCAGTCAGGCTGTTGACAAACTGACGAAGAAAGAGCGCTTCATTGCCCCCTATATTTCCGCACGACGCTTTAAAGTGGACGACATGTTGATTCACGTTCCCCAGACCGTCAAATCTTCCGAACTTAAGAATGACGTAGCCGCTGAGGAACTCGATCAGATCGTACTGTGCGGGATATAGCCGCCAACTACTGCCAATATTCTTCTGAGCCTCGGCTTCAGCCACCAATGTTTTGACTTTGCTGGTGACCAAATCCATTATCCGATCTTGTGTTAGCGGGATAGTGCTATCTGGGCCAAGGCGTCCCCAGAAGCAGAATGTGGCCGGCTTTCGTGCGGCTCACCCAATCTTGGACCCAAAGGGACAGGCATCGGTTGCTTTGGGTTGTCATCACCTAGCTCACGAGTAGAGACTTGTTCTTGATTGGGAGGCGCCCGAGCAATTTGAGCCGTGAACTACATCACAACAGTCATCAGGTCATCGATTTTGGAGTAAAACTTGGCCATCTCTTTATCTTTGCTCCTCAGCTGTTTTTGAAGCTCTTTAAATAGCTCTTGCTCTGTGGTCCTGGGATGGAAAGTCGGCTCTTCTTCGCTGTCCGAGATTTATTCCACATGGACTGAGGGGTCCTTCTGCCTATCGGCCTTATCAAGAGGGTTTTCTTCGTCCAGCGGAGGTGGCTGATCTTGAGAAACGGCAACCACATTCAAGCCAGATTGGGCTTGAGATGTGGTGGCCCCATCCCTGCTTTTGCAGTGCAAGTTATCGCTGGGTCGCGTGACCGCCATATAGACCGTATGGATAACATATCCGGCCGTCTTTTCATTATTGGCAGCTGATTTCGTGGACTGTTGTCATGGCCCTTCTGTTTTGGTAACGGACAATCGATTAAAGATGGATGGCCTGACGGGATTCTTGAGTGGTGCCGGCGCTTCTTTTCTGTATTTGCCCCGTTGCTTTCGCACGGCACAGAGCGCCTGATAGTCTCTTGAAGAGACAGTGTCATGCTTTCTCTGTTGGGGCTAGGACATGTCTCATTGTAGTATCGTTCGGACTGTTGTCTCCTTAATTCTGGCGGTCATGTCGTTTTTCTGAACCCACTTCAAAGGTTCGAAGGAATTGCTGACTGTTACGGCCAACTCAGCCGTCGTCGCGGGGTGACTTTGCTCTTGGAACCTCACAAGATTCCATTTAGCCGGAGTCCTAGCCCTCTTGTTGGCTCTATATCTGAGCCGCTTCTGCCTTAACTCTTCTGATTTGAGCACTTTGCAGGCTTCGGCTCTTCGGGGAGCCGTCGTAGACCGAGCGATGGAGAGTTTTGGAGATACGCCTGATTGTGCAATTGTCAGAGGCGTCGCCTGTGCTTGTCCGCGACGTTCGATGATACCTTTTGTTTCGATAGTTTTTCCCCCAGCTGGAACACCAGAGAGTCGTTCGGACACCGTGTGGTGCCTTAGCGATCACAACGTTCAGCCTCTTGCCCCTTGAGACCGGTTTGGCCATCTGGTTTGCCGTGACCTCCGCCAGATGAGCGCTTCCAGCAGGGTAGATGATGACGGAACCAAATTGACGGGATGGCTTCTCCCATTACCGGCTGAGACTTGCAGGAAGAACCACACGGGCATTGATCTTGACCACATACTTTATCGGAGTCGCGTCAGAAACGAAGCTCATCTTGGGAGACATGATTGCCGAGTTCGAGATTGTGACTGAAAACTAGTTAACTTGTGCAAACAAAAAAATGACTTCAGCATAAGCAGTCGATATATATGTTGATTGAGTTTGTATGAACGTTTAACCCGAAATATGGGGGAGAGATAAGGTCCCACCGGGCGTGCCAGAATCTGTAGGGTGTTTTTCGTCACCCCATTGAGATGGAAATGCACACGCTTGTTGGGCATGTACAGATTCCCCCTGCCTGGGGCAGGCCGGGGTTTCTTGATTGTGAGGATCCGAATCTCCGGCAGCCGCGGACTAAGCTGCCGTTAATTACCCTTCGCCTTTGAAGCGAGAGAACCTCCGATTGACGGGTCAAACTGGTCTTGCGAACTCAATGTTCAGAGTGCGTGTGTTGTGTGTCTTGAGGGGACTTGGATGTATCGGGGGCCACGCAGAGTTTACGGGGGTCCCGCTACCCGGATAGCGGGCTGAGGGTCAAGGGGGCTAGTAGCCCCCTTGCGCGGTGCGGGGCTAGCAGCCTCCTTGTAGAGTGTGTGTATATATATAAAAAAGGAAAACAGCGTCCAAAGGACGCGTGGGCGCCAGCGCCTCACGTGCTTAGCACACGGGCGCTGGGCGTCTCGAGCATCCGACATGTGGGTGCTGGGCGCTAGCGCCTCACGCGCCTGGCGCGTGGGCGCCGGCAGAAAAAGGGGGTTTAGCCCCCTATACTGGGAGTTGTACTCCCAATTGACTTTTGGAGTTAAACTCCTAAAAAAGGACAAAGGGGCTTAGCCCCTGCACCGGGAGTTGTACTCCCAATTGACTTTTGGGGTTAAACTCCTAAAAAGAAAGACTTTTTTGTGTTCAGAGTTAAACTCCTAAAAGATTTTCGGAGATGATGGAGACCCCTTTCTTCTCCCTTGAGCCCTAGATCTTCTCTTGAGCCTTGGATCTTCCCAAAGTGGGGTTTTTGGAGATGAGTCTCCTTCTTCCTCCTTTCTATTGGCTGAATCTTGGAGAAAAATGGGATGAGACTTAAAAATCACCCCATTTGGGGATTTGATAGGAGATTTGAGCTCCCCTTCAAGGGTTTTATGGTGAAAAACTGTTTCTTTTTGAAAAAGAAAGAGTTAAACTCTTGATTTAATTCAGAAAAGAGAAGAAGGTTTAGAACCTTAGGGAAGGAGAAGGAGGCACAGAAACCCTAATTTTTTTTAACGAGAAAAATGTTCTTTATTTTTCATCATGTTTCCCTTTATAGGCTACACACTTTATATATAGCCCCTTGAGCTTTGCCAAATGACACTTGTGCCACCCCATACCTTATCTGCTTATCTCTTTTTGCACATAAGCCATGGGGTTTACAAAATTTTGGAGTTTTGCCCATTTTACATACATTTATATATATATAAAGAATTACATTAAACCAATTTATGGCTTCATTCTTTTTGTCAAGGGGCCGGTCCCTTCCATACTCGGTCTTGACCTAGGCTTGGGTCCACCTGGCTTAGGGCTGACTTTGATTTTGACTTAGTTAACCGGGGTGTAATTTTTGACCCCAAAAATCCTTCCCGCACAATGATCCCCTAGTGATCACGGCTGGGATAAATCAGTACGAAGTCCGGAGAATCCTATTTGACTCGAGAAGCTCGGCGGATATCCTGTTTTACGACTGTTTCTAGCGTATGAGATTGAACCCGTACGATCTCCAACTGACCTCGTACGCCCTCTCCGGGTTTACAAATCACTCCGTCCAAGCCGAGGGAACGATCATCCTACCTTTCAACATAGGGGAGGCCGGAAGAACCCGAACCGTGTCGGTGAGTTTTCTCGTAGCCCGGGTTCCTTTATCTTACAACATACTTCTGGGTTGCCCCACTTTGAATGCGCTCTAGGCTCAGATCTCGACCTGCCACCTCGCGTTCAAGTTCCCTCTGGAGGATGGGGGGATAGGTCGAGCCTATGAAGATCTGCAAACCGCCAGGAGCTGCCTCGCCTCGACACTCTACGAGGACAAAGAAGTTGATATTTTCGAAGGAACATGTGATCCTCGGGAATCCCTGGATACATGTGATGATAATAAAGAGATTCGGGGTTCCCAAACGGAGGCCTTATCCGAGGTTCCTCTGAAGGAGGGAGACAACAGCCGAACTGTCCAGATCGGCTCCCTCTTGATCGAGGAAACTCGGGACAACCTTATCCGGTTCCTCTGAAGCAACTCCGACGTATTTGCTTGGACTCCCAAGGACATGCCGGGAATCGATCCCAAGGTGATCTCCCACAAACTCGGAGTTGACTCCAAAGCCCGGCCGGTTCGATAAAAAAAAGATCCGCGCCTGTCAAACAGAGGGCGATCG
Source organism: Agapanthus africanus (assembly GCA_030015575.1). Lineage (NCBI taxonomy): Eukaryota > Viridiplantae > Streptophyta > Magnoliopsida > Asparagales > Amaryllidaceae > Agapanthus > Agapanthus africanus. The sequence continues at coordinate 162,628,148 of CM057348.1, forward strand.
AGGAGGAAGTGGACCGACTACTTGCAGCTGGCTTCATCAGGAACCTGGACTATTCGACTTAGCTAGCTAACGTAGTCATGGTTAAGAAAACAAATAGAAAGTGGCACATGTGCATCGATTTACCAACCTGAACAAGGCCTGCCCTAAAAACAACTACCCGCTCTCTCGGATAGATCAGCTAGTTGACAGCTCGGCCGGTCATGAGCTGCTGAGCTGCTTGGACGTCTTCTCCGGTTATAATCAAATCCGGATGAACCCGGCCGACGAAGAGCTCACCGCCTTCACCACCGATCTAGGAGTCTACTGCTACAAAGTAATGCCCTTTGGCCTCAAAAACGCTGGGGTAACGTACCAACGGCTGGTCAACAAGCTGTTCAAGATGCAAATTAGGAGAAATATGGAAGTTTACGTCGATGCCATACTTGTGAAGTCCACCCTGTCGGCCGGGAACACCGCGGACCTCGGCGAGACCTTTGAGGTCCTGCGAAAGTACAAAATGAAGCCGAATCCAGCCAAGTGTGCTTCGGTGTCACAAGCGGAAAATTCCTTGGATTCATGGTCACACATCGAGGAATCGAGGCAAACCCGGAAAAGATCAGGGCCATAATTAACATAATGATGCCTAAAAGCAATGTTGAAATCATGCGGCTCACAGGCAGAGTAGCCGCTTTTAGTTGGTTCATGTCTAGTTCCGGCGAAAAGTGCCTGCCTTTTTTCAAAGCCTTGAAGAAAATCTCCGGGTTCGAGTGGTCCGAGGAGTGTCAAGTCACCTTCGAGCAGCTCAGGAGTCATCTGACGACACCCCGGCTTCTCACCTGACTAGCTGAAGGAGACGAGTTGCTGTTGTACCTGGCCGTCTCCGACCAAACTGCCAGCTCCGTGCTCATCAGAGAATCCGAAATGATACAAAGGCCAATCTACTATATTGACCACATATTCAAAGACGCGGAGACCAGGTAACAATCCATTGAAAAAATAGTCCTGGCGCTCGTCGTCACCTCCAGGAAACTCCAGCAGTATTTCCTGGCTCACATGATCACTGTTCTCACCAACCGACCCCTGGCGAACATTCTCGGTTCCCCCGAGTCGTCGGGCTAATTAGAGAAGTGGAGATGGAAGTTGTCATAGTTTAACATATGGTACCGGCCAAGGCAAGCTATTAAAGCACAAGCCCTAGCCGATTTCATGGTTGAATGCACCATTCCGAACAAAGAATAAGTGCCGACATGGGATCCGAACCCACGACCCTCAGTCGAAGAAAAGCTCAGTCCGATTCCGGACTGGGCACTCTACGTGGATGGTTTCTCCACAGAAGAGGGTGCAGGGCCAGGCTAGTTATCCTCGGTCCAAATGAAGCTGAGATGGAATACTCCCTGCAGTTCGACTTCAAGGTCTCGAACAACGCCGCGGAATATGAAGCCTTATTTGCTGGCCTGCGAATCACCTCCGAGGTAGAGATAAAGAAAATCAGAATCCGCAGCGACTCCACGCGGGTCTCGACCAAGTGACCGGACATTTCGAAGCTTGGGAACCTCTAATGATGAAATACCTGGCCGAGGTAAAAAAGGCTGAGGAAAAATTGCGACAAGGTGCAGGCGGAACAGGTTCCCCGAAGTATGAACGTCGAGGCTGACGCTTTGAGAAAACTCATCTCCTCCTATTCGACCAATCACAAGAGAAATATCCTCTTCGAAGTCCTGCCACGGCCCAGCATCGAAGATAAAGAAGTGATACACCGAATCTACACCACTCAATGAGGTATACCGGATTGGAGAAAGCCCATAGTGGAGTTCCTTAAGGACAGAGTACTCCCTGAAGACCGAATCGAAGCACGCCGGCTCCGTATAAAGGCTCGTCACTTCATATGGAGCAGGAGAAACCTGTATAAAACGTCTTACAGCCAAGCTCTACTCAGATGCATCGATTCCGATGAAGCCGAGTACGTTCTCCAAGAGATATACGAAGGAGTCGGAGGAGCACATCAAAGGGCTCGCAGTCTAGTTCAAAAGAAATTTCTACATGGGTATTACTGGCCAAGTATCCACTACGACGCAGGAAAGCTCGTAAGAAGGAGCAGAACTTGTCAACCCTTCGGCAGCACTTCTCGGTTACCGGCCACCAAGCTAACATCATTGAGTTCGCCATTCGCACAATGGGGGATGGACATGTTTGGCCAATTCCCTATCGGTACTGGCGGGCATAAATACATCCTTATCGTCGTGAACCACTTTACGAAATGGGTTGAAGCTACGCAAATCAGGAAACTGGATGCCGCCTCCATGGTGAAGTTCCAGCAGAATAATATAATTGCCCGATTTGGAATTCCGAGGTGCATAATCACCGACAACGGAACCAACTTTGAAAATGACAATGTTAGAGAATTCTGCAGTGACTGTCATATATTGATGATGTTCTCCGCGGTTGCACATCCCCAGTGCAACGGGCAAGCCGAGATAGCAAACCGAGGTGTCATTCAGGGCCGCAGAGCCCACCTGGAAGGAAGACAGGACAGATGGGTCGAGAAACTACCGCGGGTGTTGTGGGCGTTGCGAACATAAAAAAAGACACCCACGGGGGAAACCCGATTCAGTCTCTGTTATAGCACCGAGGCAATGGTCCCCGCAGAAATCGGCCTTCCCATTTATCGAGTCGAGCACTTCGACGACGAGGGCAATGTCTTGGCCCTTAGAAGCAATTTGGACATCTTATTGGAAAAGAGAGACTGGGCACTGTTCACCGCCAAAAACAGAGATGAATTGGGATTGAACGTCTTGCCTGAATTTAGGGGCAGATTGCTATTTTGATTTATCCATCCACCTTTTCGAAGATACCAAGTTGATTTATGGCACCATATATCGGAGGTTTGAACAGACGTGACCGTTGTAGTGTGACTTTATCAGATTCCCCCTCATTTGTGAGTGGTTTTGATTATGGGGACGCTCTTCCCTGCAAAAGAAAGCCTCTGCAGTTAATTACATTACCGCGTTGCGATAATCACTTTCTCCTTCTCCAGCAGATCACTTCATGTCATGTTGTATTTTTGTTTGTTTTGGTTGCCCGTAGATTGTATACGGAGACTAGTTTATGTCGTTGCCCATAGGGCGCGGATTAGTCCAAATTCGTATATTTTAGATTTGGGTATGGGTCAAGGATTTGCTTGACGGGGTCCACGTTGGTAGCTTGGTTTACCAACGGGAATAAACTTAGGATGCATTTATCACATTTGTGAGGTCCATCAGTTCATGGAATATTTTGGTTTGATCTAAGGATTGTTAGTCATATTTGAGACTAAGATCAACTTAGAAACAAATAGCATATGGGCTCAGTTATTTTACAACATTCCATGTTTGGGACGAATGTTAGTTTAAGGACATTTCAGTCCATTATTGCCATGTTCGAGGCGAATATTAGTTTAAGGACATTTCGGTCCAACATTCCCATTTTGGGGACGAATGTTAGTTTAAGGACATTTCGGTCCAACATTCCCGTTCCATTATCCATCTTGCGCGCACGTGTATTTGTTACGTGGCGGCTTGAACGATGGAGACATGGAATGCACCCAATTTAGGGTGCGGTCTGATTTGAGGTGTGCACGTCAATTTGGAGGTGCATCAATGTGGGATGAAAGGAGTTGTCGGTTGTCGGGACCCGCCACCTCTCTGAAGACGCTGAGGAATTACAACGACATATATCAGAGGTGTGAAGATATGTACCCTTGAACCAAATCCCGTATTTGAGAGAAAGATCGTGATGGATCATCCAAGAATCATTAGCCTTATTTAAGACTAAGATTAATTGTATTAGTTTGGATATCACGAACATAAGATTAGCCAATTTGGGCTAAGATTGGGTTTCTGTAACACCCAGCGATGCTAAGCACTTAGTTTCTTATAGCGCTCACGTGTATATCACGTGAGACGCTCCAATAGTGCTAAGCACCAACTTTTCCCGGCGCTCACGTGTGTTTCACGTGAGGCGCTATATAACTTGGTCTTGAGCGCTCACGTGCTTTTCACATGAGGCGCTGAGTTCTTTTGGAAATTTAATCTCTGTTGATCTTTTTAGAGAACTTAAATCTCTGTTAATGATATTTTGACCATTAACGATTACCTAGATCATTAGTTTGAGAATCTGGGATCATGTTCTTTAAGAACTAAGTTCTCGATTTGAAGGAACTAAGTTCCTGGAGTATTATGAACTTCATATTTTCCATGTTCTTTTATCCATATTTTTCTATTCATGTTTTCATAGAGGTTTAAACCTCTGTTAATGGTATTTTGACCATTAAAAATCACCAAGATCATTATTTTAAGGATCTTGGACCGGGTTCTTAAAAAACTAAGTTCTTGATTTGAAGGAACTAAGTTCCTGGAGTATTATGAACTCCATCTTCTTTCTTTTCAATTTTTTTCCAAAATTTTTGATTCTCAAGAACAAGATCTTCCCAATAAGAATTAAATTCTCAACTTGTGGGAGATTTGTCTTGCGGATCTCAGATCCATAAAAAGAACTAGGTTCTTTGAGAAGGTTTAAACCCTTATATATGATATGATAGGTAAAGTAGATGTTTTGATCTCGATATTTTCTTTATCTAGGGTTTTGAGGAAAAAGATCTTGTTTGAGAATTAAATTCTCTGTTGTTTTGTGGGAGTTTTTGGGAGCCTTATGTATTTTTTTTACAGAAACTTATGTGGTGGTCTCCTCCTTCTTTAAATTTAATCTCCTTGCTCCTATTTATAGAGAAGAGAAAAAATCAATTTGTTGAGAAAATCTCTCATTGAGAGATCATGATTAATTTCATAATTAATCAAAATGATCTTTTAGATCAATCGGTGAATTTTATTCACCGTTGGATTTTTAATTCAAAGGCTCTCTGTTTAACAGAGAAGATTTCTTGTTAGTTTAACAAGATTAGGAAATATTTTCTTAAGATACGATTTTATTCTATCATATGAATATATTGTTAGTTTAACAAGATTAGCATTTTATTCTATCATATGAATATCTTGTTAATTTAACAAGATCAAGAAGATATTTTCCTAACATAGAATTTAATTCTGTTTAACAGAGAAGATCTTTCTTATTTTAGAAAAACCGGGGAAATATTTACCACATAAAATTTAATTCTATTAGATGGTTTAATTGGTGATATTTTTATCATAATTGGATTTTAAATCCAAGATTCTCTGTTAGAGAAAGATCTTCCCATATTAGAAAGATCAGGGAAAATATTTCCTAAAAATAGAATTCAATTCTATATAGAATTCAATTCTATCCTCCAGGAGTATTTTAAATTGCGGCGCTCACGTGCTTTGCATGTGAGCGCTGCCAAAAGAAAGCGGTAAGGGAACTCACGTGATTAACACGTGACCCGTAGTGTGGATTTTAATCTGTTTATTTTCAGCGCTCATATGCTTTGCATATGAGCGCTTACGTGTTTAACACGTGAGGCATGTTTTGGCTTTGGTTTGTTGGGGTCAAAAATTGCATCCTGGTTGACCAAGTCAAAGTCAAAGTCAACTCCAACTAAGCGGGCCCAAGCCTAGCTCAAGTGGGCCCATACCCAAGTCGAGCCCCTTGGTTGGCCTCCTCCATGCCAAAATAAAAAATCATGTAATGAATAATTCTGATGTAATTTTTTATGCATGAATGTAAGCAAAATGGGCATAAAGCCCAATTTTTGTAAAGCCCATGGCTTATGTGCAAAAGAAATGAGCACATGAGGCATGTGATGGGCAAAATGCCATTTTGTAAAGCCCAAGGGGCTATATGAAAAGTTTGTAGCCTATATAAGGCAACATGATGATGAATAAAAAATACACTTTTCATTTCTCTAAAACTCTAGGGTTTGTGCCTCCTTTTTCTTCTTCCTCAAGGTTCTAAACCTTCTCCTTTCCTTTGAATTAAATCAAGAGTTTTACTCTTCCTTTCCAAAAACTAAATAGTTTTTCACCACAAAACTCACAAAGGGGAGCTTAGATCTTCCATTAGATCTCAAAAGGGGGAGACTTTTAAGTCTTACCCCCTTTTCTCCAAGATCCAACCGATCAAGAGGAGGAAGAAGGAGACCCATCTCCAAAAATCCAACTTTGGAAAAAATCCCAGTCAAAAGAAGATCCAAGACTCAAGAGAGAAGAACCTCTGAAGATTTTTAGGAAGTTCAACTCCAAGACCCAAATTCTCAAAGGATTTTAACTCCTAATCCAGATTCTTAGGAGTTTGACTCCAAATCTAAATCTTTTGGAGTTTAACTCCACTCAAAATTCTCTTTAGGAGTTTAACTCCCATTTCTGGGGGTAAAACCCCCTTCCTTTCCCTAACGCCCGAGCGCCCAAAGCGCTAGCGTCCGAGCGCCCACGTTCCGGGCAAGTGAGGCCCGAGCGCCCAAAGCGCTAGCGCCCACGTGAGGCGCTAGCACCCAAAGCGCTAGCGCCCGAGCACCCACGTACCGGGCACGTGAGGCGCCGGCGATTTTCCCCCATTTTACACACACGCGTCCTTTGGATGCCATTTTCCCCCATTTTACACACACTCCACACTAAAAATACCTCCCCCATTAGGAAAAATTTCTAACGGGGCGCTGCCACGCACCCCGCAAGAGGGCTGCTAGCCCCCTGACCCTCAGCTCGCTATCCGAGTAGCGGGACCCCCGTAAAAACTCTGCGGGGCCCCCGATATATCCAAAACCCCTTCAAAACACAACACTGCACATTGAGTTCGCATGACCTCTTTGACCCGTTAATCGGAGGTTCTCTCGCTCCAAAGGCGGAGGGTAATTAACGGCAGCTTAGTCTGCGGTTGCCGGAGATTCGGATCCACACAATCAATAAACCCCAGCCTACCCTAGGCAGGGGGAATCTGTAATGCGCCTGACCAGTGCGCCCATATTCCCATCTCAATAGGGTGACGAAAAACACCCTACAGATTCTGGCACGCCCGGTGGGATTTATTTCTCCTCCCATATTTCCGGTTATACGTTCATGCGAACTCAATCAATATACATATCTATATTTATACTAAAATAATGCTTTTTCATGCAGGTTTTCAAGTAATCACCTTTCAACAATGTCTCCAAAGATGAACTCAGCTCTCATCTCCTACACGATGAAGATGGACGCTAGGATAGTCCTCCCGGCCAGTCTCGGGCGACAATGGGAGGAGCCGTCGCTACCATTTGGCTCTATTCTATTCATGTCAGCTATAGCCATCCCAGCTTCTCAAGCTCCAGCAATAGACAGACCAGTCTCGAAAGTCAGGAGGCCAAATTTGGTGATCTTGAGGGCACCACAACCCAAACGCAAGTCGGTGTTTGAACGACTTTCCTTGGCCCTAGCTGGGGGCAAAGCCATCAACACCAACAAAGCAACAAGGCGTCTCGAGCAAGCTCCGGTGGTGCCCTTGACAACTACTCAATCGGGTATTTTTTCTAAGCTCCCCGTTAATCAACTCACGATGGCTTCCTGGATGACGGATGCCCGCCAAGCCCTCAAAATCGAGAAGCTAAGATAGAAAAAGCTTAGATATAGAGCCAACAAAAGGGCTAGGGCTCATGCTAGGCTGAACTTCATGAGGCTTCAAGAACAGGGTTGCCCCGCCAAAGATAAAGAGACGGTTGGATATGTGGTCCACACTGTCTACACGGTGGGCATGCGCAACAAGAGCAAGGATGGGGCTACTACATCTCAAATCCAATCTGGTGTGAATATGGCTGTCACATTCCAAGACCAGCCTCCTCTGGAAGGTAATGAAGACCCTTCCAATGAGGCTGATAAGCAGAGGGAGCCCTCAGTTCATGAGGAGTCGAGCTCGGAAAGCGAAGATGAGCCAATCTTCCATCCCAAGAACGCAGAGCAGAAACTTCTCCAAGTGCTATGAAAACAACTCGGAAGTAAAGATAAGGAGATGGACAAACTTTACTCCAAAATTGACGACTTGACGAATATCGTCTTGCAGCTCACGGCTCGACTTGCCTCTCAGCCGCCCAATCAAGCGTAGGGCTCATGAACCGGGAAACGGTGTCCCAAGGCAGCTGATGCCTATTCCCTCAAATCCAAAGGTGGGCGAAACGCATGAAAGTCAGTCACATCCTATCTCGGGAAATGTCTTGGCTACCGATGACAGTAGCCCGCTAACTCAAGATCAAATCATGGATTTGGTTGCTAACAAGGTCAAAATATTGGTATCCGAAGCTGAAGCGCAAAAAGATGTTAGCAGTAGCGGGAGTCCATATCCTGCTTAGTATGATCTGGTAGAATTTCCTAGCGGTTATGTCATCCCTAAATTCGGAAGATTCGATGGGACGGAAAATGTGAATCAGCACATCGCCCACTTTAAAGCCTCACGCGGGAATATTGGGGGCAATGATGTGCTTCTCCTCCGCCAGTTCGTTAATAGCTTGACCGATGTTGCTTTCGACTGATACGTGAGCATACCGGATGGCTCTGTCATAACTTTCGTCCAAATGGAGTCTCTGTTTCGGCAGAGGTTCATGAGCGTCAGCGATAAGATCACCATTGTCGATCTCGTAAGGACCAAGCCAAAGAACAACGAAAGCAGCACGGATTTTATTACCCGATGGCGCAATCTCTCCGTCAAATGTGAACCGCCGATAAAGCAGGACCAATCTGTCAGTCTCCTCGTCGGAAATCTCAACAATTGGATGGCCCCGTTTCTATGCACCACGGGTCTTAAAACATTCCAAAAGCTGACCAGAAAAGTTCAAATGTTGGAACGCTCAAAGCAGGAGTCCTCCTCTGATTCCCAAAATAACAATAGGTCCTGGAGAAACCGAAAGGACGAAAATCGTAAAGGCGGAAATTCCGAAGATACTGAATCTTTCAACACTTCGGCTAACCGAAATTAGCGAGGGATGAGCGGGCCTAATGCCAACCAGCCTCGGAAGCCAGTGTTTAGAGAGGGAGGAGGATCTCCACTGAAAGAGAAACTGGATAAGGTCTATTCCTTCAAAAGGGACAAAGTCCACTAGATATTCAAGGACGCCCTAAGAAACGGTCTACAACTGCCAGAATCAAAGAGACCGCAAGAAGAGAATATGACCAACGACCCTAAATATTGCCCCTATCATAGAGTGATAGGTCATGCCGTTGAGGACTGCTTCGTCTTCAAAGATTGGGTCGAAAAGCAATACAGGGCAGGAGAGATAGAACTGTCTAAAGACGTATTAACAAATAGTCAAACTGCGACCACCAATTTCATACAAACGGAGACCGAAGTCCTTCGGGATCCTAATTCTCTTAGACATCTGCCTTTCTCTGAAAACAGTCGACCACCACGTCGTTAAACTGGGGGACAACCGACCACCACGTCATTAAACTGGGAACCAATCGACCACCACGTCATTAAACTGGAAACAATCGACCTCTAAGTCGTTAAATTGGGAATGTAAAACAATGTGTAAATAAAAAAAAAAAGAAAAGCCGAAATGATAGAGCAACCGTGAATAAAAGCCGAAATGATAGGGCAATCGCGAGCTTCGCAATAAGAAAAGCTGAAATGATAGAGCAATCGCGGTAAAAATAAAAATAAAATAAAATATAAAAAAATTAGCGAATGATGAGTCGCTCTTGATACCATATTCCAGTGCAGCGATGCAGACACCAACCAAACTCTGAATGTCCCAACTGCGAATGATGAGTCGCTTCTGGTACCATATTCCAGTGCAGCGATGCAGACGCCAACAAAGTCCCGAAATTTTTCCGGCCCTACGGTCTGGATCATACATCCTGCAAAACCGTATACAATCTACGGGCGTAAAACGATGCCAATCTCTCCCAAGTCCTACCGGCGAGACCACATTCAAAGTCCCACCGGCGATGAAGATTCAAAAAAAAGGGTATGTCCACAAGCAAAATGGGCACGGATAAAAACCCGAAAGGGTTCCGTGAGTAAAAATGGTAGGACTGCCGGCGAGTTTGTGAAAACCCGAAAGGGCGCAAACTCGTGAAAAAGAGATGAAATGCACTCCCAAAGCCTTCTCGACTTTGTGAGGAGAAAATCTCCGCGTGAGATCCTTACGACTCACAAAGGAAAAACATACTTGGGAGTCTTCACGACTTCTAAGAAGAAAATACACCTACGAGATCTTTTCGACTCGTAGGGAGAAAATGCTTTTATGGGACCCTTACGGCTCATAAAATTGAAAAGCCTTAGGTGATAGGGATCTAAACCTGTCCCCTAAGCCATCGCTTCCCAATAAGCAAAGGCAAATGACGAATTGCTCCTGGCACATGTGCTTCAGTGTTAGCAACGCTGATGCCTACCCTACCCCAAAATTCCAAACTTCTGATTCAATAGACCCCTAAGTCTTTAAACTGGGAACAAATGACCTCTAAGTCGTTAAACTGGGAACATATGACCTCTAAGTCATTAAACTGGGCATAATAGACCCCTAAGTCTTTAAACTGGGAACAGATGACCTCTAAGTCATTAAACTGGGAACAAATGACCTCTAAGTCGTTAAACTGGAAACAGATGACCTCTAAGTCATTAAACTGGGCATAATAGACCCCTAAGTCTTTAAACTGGGAACATATGATCTCTAAGTCGTTAAACTGGAAACAGATGACCCCTAAGTCATTAAACTGGGAACGAGGGAAATCCACTCATGTGTCTTCACGATGCATGAGGAGAATAAAACTTGTGAGATCCTTATGACTCATAAGAAAACGCCTTCGTGGGATCCTTACGACTCACAAAGGAAAAACATACTTGGGGGTCCTCACGACACCTAAGAAGAAAATGCACCTATGGGATCCTTACGACTTGTAGGGAGAAAATGCTTTTATGGGACGCTTACGGCCCATAAAATTGAAAAGCCTTAGGTGATAGGGATCTAAACCTGTCTCCCAAGCCACCGCGTCCCAATAGGGAAGGGCAAGTGATGAGTTGCTCCTGACATTATTCCAGTGCAGCAATACAGATGCCGACAAAAAAACCAATCCCCAATCCTCTCATGACAAATGATGATTCGATCCTGGTACCACATTCCAGTATAGCGATGCTGATGTCAACCCAAATCAAATCAAACCAACAACCTCTGCGGCGGAATCATGCTTTGTCCCAGAATTTACCCCATGTCGAAATCATGCTTCGCCTCGGAATATCTACCTTCCCTGCCGGAATTATGCTCCACCTCAGAATCAAGTCAACCAGTGACACTCTGTGCCGGGGGGAAGTCGAACAACCAGCGACACTCCGTGCCGGGGACAAGTCGAACAGCGACACTCCGCGACGGGGAAACGTTGAACAGCGACACTCCGTGCCGGGGACAAGTCGACCAGCAACACTCCGCACTGGGGAAACGTCGAACAGACACTCCATGCCGGGGACAAGTCAACCAGCGACCTCCTCGTCGGAATTATGCTCCGCCATGGAATCAAGTCGACCAGTGACCTCCTCGTCGGAATTATGCTCCGCCCTGGAATCAAGTCGACCAGCGACCTCCTCATCGAAATTATGTTCTGCCCTGGAATCAAGTCAACAAGCGACCTCCTCGTCGGAATTATGCTCTGTCTTGGAATCAAGTCGACTAACAATCTCTGCGTCGAAATCATGCTTCGTCTCAGAATGTGCCCCATATCGAAATCAATCTTCGCCTCGGAGTATCTGCTTTCCTTATCGGAATTATGCTTCGCCTGGGAATTAACCTCTGCATCAAAATTATGCTTCGGTCAGAATGTCTGCCGCCCTTCGGAATTATGCCCCGACCCCTTTGGAATCATGCTTCGCTCTTCGGAATCATGCTCCGACCCTTGGAACATGCTCCGCTCTTCGGAATCATGCTCCGACCCCTGGAATCATACCTCTACTCTTCGGAATTATGCTCCGATCCTAGGAATTATGCTCCGACTCTTCGGAATGATACTCCGACCCTGGAATTATACTCCGCAAATCGGAATGATGCTCCGATCCTTGGGAATCATGCTCCCCGAGGGATGCTCCGCCCACGGAACGATGTTCCACTTCGAAGTCCATCTTCAAGATCCATCAATTTCATGCACACAACTCATATGCGGTGTGCATTTATTGATGGGGGGCACTTTGTTGGGGTCGAAAATTACACCCCGGTTGACCAAGTCAAAGTCAGAGTCAACTCCAAGTAAGCGGGCCTAAGCCCAGCTCAAGTGGGCCCATACCCAAGTCGATTCCCATGGCCGGCCTCCTCCATGCCAAAATAAAAAATCATGTAATGAATAATTTTGATGTAATTTTTTATGCATGAATGTAAGCAAAATGGGCATAAAGCCAAATTTTTGTAAAGCCCATGGCTTATGTGCAAAAGAAATGGGCACATAAGGCATGGGATGGGAAAAATGCCATTTTGTAAAGCCCAAGCGGCTATATGTAAATTTTGTAGGCTGTATAAGGCAACATGATGATGAATAACAAATACACTTTTCATTTCTCTAAAACTATAGGGTTTGTGCCTCCTTCTTCTCCTTCCTCAAGGTTCTAAACCTTCTCCTTTCCTTTGAATTAAATCAAGAGTTTTACTCTTCCTTTTCAAAAACTAAATAACTTTTCATGACAAAACCCACAAAGGGGAGCTCAGATCTTCCATTAGATCTCAAAAAGGAGAGACTTTTTAAGTCTCACCCCCTTTTCTCCAAAATCCAGCCGACCAAGAGGAAGAAGAAGGAGACCCATCTCCAAAAATCCAACTTTGGACAAAATCCAGTCAAGAGAAGATCCAAGACTCAAGAGAGAAGAACCTCTGAAGATTTTTAGGGAGTTCAACTCCAAGACCAAAATTCTCAAAGGAGTTTAACTCCTAATCCAGATTCTTAGAAGTTTGACTCCAATTCTAAATCTTTTGGAGTTTAACTCCACTCAAAATCCTCTTTAGGAGTTTAACTCCCATTTCTGGGGGGTAAAAACCCCTTCCTTTCCCTAGCGCCCGAGCGCCCAAAGCACCTAGCGCTAGCTCCAGCGTCCAAGCGCCTAGTGCTAACTCAAGCGCCCAAGCGCTTACGCTAGCGCCAGCGCCCCGCGCCTGCGTGCTAGGCACACGAGGCCCTGGCACCCACGTGTCCTTTGGACGCCATTTTCCCCCCATTTTACACACAATCCACACTAAAAATACCTCCCCCGTTAGAACTCTGCGGGGCCCTCGATATATCCAAAACCCCTTCAAAACACAACACTACACATTGAGTTCGCATGACCTGTTTGACCCATCAATCGGAGGTTCTCTCGCTCCAAAGGCGAGGGGTGATTAACGGCAGTTTAGTCCGCAGCTGCCGGAGATTCGGATCCCCACAATCAATAAACCCCAGCCTACCCTAGGCAGGGAGAATCTGTAATGCGCCTGACCAGCGTACGCGTATTCCCATCTCAATAGGGTGACGAAAAACACCCTACATCGTTATTTATGTTCAGCGCTCATATGTTTTGCATATGAGTGCTCACATGTTTAACACGGGAGGCCTGTTTGGCCTTTTTATTATTTGCTTTCAATGCTTATATACTTTGCATATAAGCGCTCACGTGTTTAACACGTGATGCCAAACTGTGGGAATTCTTTTTCTCTTTCTTCTTTCCCCCTTTTTTTTATAAGGAAACAAATAGCTCTTAGCCAAAAAAATCTGATGGGAACAGGCGCAAATAAAGATAGCCGCATATCAGCAACAGACCACCCAATATTATAATTCCCTGGTCAAACACCGAGTATTCAAGACAGGAGACTTAGTCCTACGACAAAATGAGTTCGAGGACCAAGAGAAGACGCACAAGTTCTTCCCAAAGTGGGACGGTCCCTTCCTCGTAACCGAAGCGTTGCCCGGAGGAGCCTACCGCCTCCAAGATTCCTTGGGGCACGACTTTCCACGGCCATATAACGCCGAAAAGCTAAAATTATATAGATGAACTTGTACTCTTTCGAATAATGAGATTGCTCTTTTTATATCAATAAAATTTATTTTAGTTTCCGAGCTAAGCTCTTACGCGAGTAGATTCTTGCTCGGTTACGAGGCCGTCGGATAGCCTCTTGTTCGTTGCATTCATTCATGGCGGGTAGTTTCCTACCCGGCCAAACAGAGGTTCTACAGCCTTCTCTCGAGCCCATGGGCTGCCTCCAGCCCGGCTTGGAGGCAAGGGAGGTACCCCAAGCCAGCCTTTTGCTCATTCGAATAGAAGAACGAGTGCTCTTGTAGGTAGCCGACCTAAGTCTCGCTCCGCCAATCTTACCTCGGCTCCGGGGTGAAGAAGAGTTCATGAGCAAAGGAATGTTTATTAATAAACGAGAAAATTCGATGTTCTGACATTTATAGTGAAGAAATATCCTTAAGATTTTTTTTTTATACTTTTCTTGATAGGGGTATTCTCGGCTCCTCGGCCTTACAAAATGCCCGGGGGCTCGCAAAGAGAGAAAAAGTATATACTCCTTAAGTATTACAGCAAAGGGAATAGAGGATCGAGAAAGCATTGATTGTGGTATTCGAAGCAAAGATCTTCCAATCGAACCCAAGCGGCATCCCATCGCTCCCTCTGCTGACGCCCGTGGACCCAAGATGCTACGGTTCCGCCGGGGACTTCCACGGCCGAGCATGAAGCTACGATCAGCCGTTGTTGGAAGGTCCATTGAAGGATATCTATCGAGCGGTCCCGCCTGTTTTTCGATATCAGACCCAACTCATGGGCCGAGTGCATCTTGCCAACGGCCTCCTCCACAGTTTGCTGAGACAACGCCCTGAAAAGGCCGATGGAGGATCTTCAGATCACATAAATAAGCACTTACAGGAAAGAAGATCGACACGATAGTAGACGCCCGCAATGACGCTCCAGATGACCTATCACGGCCTCACATGTCACCTCAGAATGATCAAAGTCGTAATGATAAATGTCGTCGCGAGTTATGATATCTCGAATGGTGTACTCATGGCCAGCCATCAACAAACAATGAACTACGCTAGTCGACAGGAGTGCCCTAGAAGGGGCCAAGGCTCCATTATTTATAGCTTCAATGAAAATTCCCCAACGGTTGAGATTCTCTCCCGCCATGGCATGAATTACGGAGTATCGCATCCACTCGATAGGACACCGCCACGCGGTGCCCGGTTATTGGCTCCCTTCCTTTCACACAAATCAGGGAAGATTGAATGACATCTTCGGGAGATCCACGCGTATCTCGAAGTGCCCGCCATATGCCATGAGGCATCGAGAATCAAAGAGGCGCAAATATTGAAGTCATGGCAATCCAACCGTCTGTTAGTTAGTTCACACGAGTGGATTCTTGATCCAAAGTTCTCTTCAAGAGGCACCCGAGTAGATTCTTGCCTGGCCCATTCACAGTGGGTAGCTTCCTGCCCAACAAACCCGTGGATCCAAAGCCCTCTTCACGGGGCACCCGGGTAGATTCTTGCTCGGCCCATCCATATGGGTAGCTTCCTACCCAACGAAGACATGGATCCAAAGCCTTCTTCATGAGGCACCCTGGTAGATTCCTTCTCGGCCCATCCACATCGGGTAGCTTCCTGCCCAACAACGCTGTGGATCCAAAGTTTTCTTCACGAGGCACTTGGGTAGATTCTTGTCCGACCCATCCACCGTGGGTAGCTTCCTGCCCAAAGAAGACATGGATCCAAAGCCCTCTTCACAAGGCACCTGGGTAGATTCTTACCCGGTCCATCCACCGTGGGTAGCTTTCTACCCAACGAAGACGTGGAACCAAAGCCCTCATCAAGAGGTCGGCAGACAGCTTCTTCCCGTCGCACCCATTCAAGACGGGTAGCTTCCTTTCTAGCGACGTCGTGGATCCAAGGCCCTCTTCATAAGGTATCCGAGTAGATTCTTGCCCGGCCCATCCACAACGGGCAGCCTCTTGCCCTACGACATCATGGATCCAAATTCCTCTTCACAAGGCAGCCGTGTAACTTCCTGCAAGGCCCTGGCGGTGGAACCTGAGGCCACGCGCTAAAATTAGTAAGCCGACCTCAACCCAGCACACGAACACGGAGTACGAAAACTCCTAGCGTGACCCAAGTAAATAAAGCCCGGGTTCGGTCGATGGCTGGCGAACACCGATCAACCTATACTTGGTGTTCGCTCGTCCCATGTCGCCTCGACTCTGGGGTAAGGAAGGGACACCGATCAACCTACACTTGGTGTTCTCTTGTCCCACATCGACTCAACTCCGGGGTGAGGAAGGGACACCGATCTACTTATACTTGGTATTCACTCGTCCCACGTCACCTCGACTCTAGGGTGAGGAGAGACATCGATCTACCTATACTTGGTGTTTATATTTGGTGTTCGCTCGTCTCACGTCACCTCGACTCCAGGGTTTGGAGGGACACCGGTCTATCCACACTTAGGAAATAAAGGAGAACAAAAACATTACAATTAGGCACATCAAGGACGAGCTAAAATACTTTTTTAATATTCCGAGTTATATACAAGGTATTATAAGCTCCTCAGCTTTACAAAATGCCCGAAGTCTTACAAAAATAAAATAAAAAAAAGAGAAGAAGAAAGGAGATAGGGAGCGGGAAAAACGACGGCTTCAAACCACCTTCTCGGCCAAGGCCTCGCCGCCGTCCGCTTTCTCGGCGCCTCTGTTAGTAGCCCCGCTGTCTGCCTGCTTGGTGTCTCTACCAGCAGGCTCGATGCTACCGCTGTGGGGCCCTTCCTCCGCAAGAGGATACCTTGCGCGAAGCCTCCGGTCGTCGAACCAGAGCACTGACTCCTTGACGGCGTCGAGGGCGTTGTGCCACCCGACGGCCGTGGAATCAGCAAGGTTGACGTAGAATTGGTCGGATGCCTTGTAGTCTTCCACGGCCTTTTCTGCCCTATCCTCGGCCCGCTTCGCCGCTTCGTGAGCCGCCCAGGCATCCCCCTTGAACGAGTCCCTCTGCTTCCTTATGGTGTCGAAGAGCTCGTTAACCTCTCCAACCTGGGCCTGGAGAGCCCGGTTAAACTCGGTCAGGGCCGGGTGAGACTCCTTCAGCCTCGTGGCCTTCACGCCCTCCGAGACCTGCCTCGACCCAAGGGAGGAAGCATTGTCCTCGGCCTCCTTCAGTTTGGCGAGGAGAACTTCCTCACGCGAGGATGACTCTCCGGCCTTCTTCATTGCTGGACAACTTCCTCGGCCTCCATGGCGGCTAGGAGGGCATAACGTTGAAGGACCTGCAGAACAACATGAACAACATTTGTCAGGAACTAAACATAGGAAAAATCATTTGAAATTTTTGAGGATTATCGACATGGACGGCCTCCTGGGCTATCGCCATGACTTAGGCCTTCATGGTGCCCCGGGGAATCTTGGCCCCCGCTACCTTCTCTATGTCCGCCAGCAAGTTGTCGGCCACGGAAAGCCCCGACGGCACCTCGAGGCAAAAGTCGCCCTCCTGCACCTGTATCCCGGCCGGAGGCGGCCGGGAAAACACTTTCTTGAGTCTCTTGATCGGAGACTCGGCATAGGAAGGTGTCTCTGACCTTACCCGGGGAGCTTGTTTCCGGGCATGCTTCTGCCCTGCACTCCTATGCTCTTCCGTGACGGGGGGAGTGACGACGACCTTGGCAGGAGGACCTTGCCGGGGCTCCACGCCCGGCGCGGGCTTGGACGAACTACCGCCGCTGCCCTTCCTTCCTTACACCTTGGCGGCCAGGGCGGCCATGATCTTCGATCGATCCATGGGCTTTGTGAAAGAAAACGGAAGAAAATGTCAGCAATAGGAACGACAAGTTATGCTAAGTCTAAATTAATCGGCGAAGTCCTAACTTACCCTTGAAGTGCACGGGACTGAGTCATGCCCAGCTCAGAGCCTGCTCGGAAAGCAAGGCGTCGGCACGCTGGATTGACTCACACCACGACACGGCCCCCGCCTCCGGGGCGCTTGACTACTTGGCCTTTGGGCAATCTGCCATGTGCCACTTGGTGGGCACTAGACATTCCTCTCCCTTCGGACGGCCAACGAACATGAACTTCTCCTTCCTCTCATGGATGAAAGAAGGAACGACCACTACCCCTGACCCGGCCGTCCTACCCTTATGCATTTTAAAAGAAAAATAAACCCAGCTCAGCTCGTCCTTACTAGTACCGGGGTGATTTTTGTAGAAAAAGAAGGAGAGGAGAAGACTTAAGTTGAAAGGGATCCGATCAATTTTCATCCGGACCAGGAACCCGAGAAAAATCATCCACGAGTTCGGTGCTAGCTGGACTGGGGCAAGTTGGAAGAAATGGAGGACAGCACAAATCTCGGGTGAGAAAGGCGGACGCATCCCTACTCAAAATGCCTCTAAGTACAGAGCAATCTCATTTCCTTGTATCTGGTCTGCCCGCTCACCCTCCCTGGCCAGAAGGAGCGAATAACCAGGGGGATATGGAAACGAGCCCGGATATCGGAAAGCTCGTCCAACCGAATCAACATCGAGAGCACATTACGAGTAGTCTTGATGCGCACCTTGGGGGTCCTTTTTGCTGCCCGTTGATGAAAAACAAGTGCATCACCACCCCTTGGGGGCGAGCCTGACTCGGAGGAAGAAGAAGAAGTTTCTCGGCTATCAGAAGCCGAGGAAGAGGAAGATGACCTACTAGGCCCGGCTTCAAAGGCTGAAGCTTCATCGCCCGACTTAACCCTAACTACATCAACAGAAGCATCGGAGGAATACATCTAACCTGATTCAAGGAAAGAGTGGCTGGGGATGAATTTTGGCTGAGGATCAGACCCAATGGATCAGACGCCGAGCAATCCTTAGATGACAAGAGGCGAGCAAAACAAATGTGTTTCCTAGGGAAGGACCTCCCCTATTTATACACTCAGCGAAAGCCATTCTACTGCCGAAATCCGCTCCCACCAAAATGAAGCATCGCACCCTACGACCCCGATGACGCCACGTGGCAGCCAACCACTGGATGTTTCCCCCTCACACGGATCAAGCTGGCGGGAACGACATCTCGCGATCCACTGCCCACTTGTGACCATGTGGCGTGAAGATCGGAGGCCTAAGCAAGCGAAGCGACGTCTTCTTTATGGCGCCACCATTTCGCTGATCCGCTGACGTCATCGAGGATACGCGTGAAAATTAAAGCGTACTGTAAAACTCTACGTGGATCCGGAGATCGAAGAGACACGGCCACCAAACTCTACATCGTTCCCAGACAATCCACTATGAAGAATCCTCGACACTATGTTGGTCGGTGAAGACCGAGCAAACCGCTCTCAATCCCACCCATAAATAGGTTGTAACGGGAGTGAGGGGGTAAGGATGATACTCATAAGTGGAAATTTTCCAGATCACGACACGTAGCAGATGACGTGTCATCCACGTAAGCCCATTAAATTCCTGGAGGCTACTGAGCTGGAATAAGTACGATGCATTAGGGATATTCCTTGGCACCTCGTCTCCGTGATTGCATTCGACCTTTTGGAGACCTTCCCAGAGTACATTCCCTATTCGTCTAGCAACCAGCCAACAGCTCGCCTCCGCGCTATCCTACGGTCGAGCATCCTCAGCCTCCTCGCTCGTCTCCGAGCTATTACAGAGATGAGGTTTCTCAGCCCCCTCGCTCGTCTCCGAGCTGTCACCGAGCTGAGCTTCGTCAACTTCCGTGTTTGGCCGGAAGCACGGAGCCCGAGTGCCTCCGTAACAGCTCCGTGTATCTCACCACGACGAGATCTCCGTCGCTTCATGTCTTGCATCCCACACTAGCGTATCCCTCCATCAACGCGAACAAGACGCGGGGGCGTAACAGACGGCGAGAATCTCGTATCGGCTCGCTCTATGCGACCGCTATATAAACCCCTCTTTCAGACAACTCAGATATCCCGAACTCGTTCCAATACGCCGCTACTCTGCCCTAATTATTTTTCGGTTACTTACTTGATCGTCAGAGGGTCCTACAGTGGATTCCCAGCCCGGGACTTCTCTTGCAGGCAGCTCGGCGTCAACAACAACCAACAACCCATTAAGATCCACACGCTCAACCCTCACATCAAATCTTAACCCTTTAGCTCCGCTGGCAGCAAGATCGACGGATGATAACATTTGAAGGAGATTCTGGCCTCCATCAACTATATACCATTATATTTTCACAGTAAATCCCCTCACTTCAATTTTCCTTTTTTCTTTTGGTATAAAGTTAGCGTTTGCCTTTAGTTGATCAAATTACACTATTTCCTGGAAGAATAAATGAGGATGTGAACATTCACAACCCCATTAGCTATGAACACATTCGAACCTTCCTGTGAACCCCTGCAACTTAAACAGAGAGACCTAGAAGCTGTAAGTGCGTTCAGAGCTAATGGGGATATGAATGTTCAAAACCCCACTAACGGCATTTCCTAAATATTTCAACCATGTTTTTTTCCTTAGTCACCGGAACCAAAATACTCTCTCTCACACACTCACTTATACACACAGATCCCCAACATACAACCATGGTTGATTTTTCTTGCTGGGGAAAATAGTTACCAGGTCCACATTTTAGAAATGACTTATTTTCAAACCACTTATTTTTAGATATGCTAAAAGAAACCAATATTTAGAAAATACGAAATGTTTCAAATCCATATGTATTCTAATTGAAGTATTTTTTTAAAACTACCTTCTCTTGCCTTTCTCAAATTATACTCATTTTGAACTTTTGTAACTTCATTTGTCCAGCTATGAGTACATTACATACTAAATCTTAACACTATTTATCATAAGATAATTTTGTTTATAAATCATAACATATATTTTCATAAAATCTTTAAAGTGTATTATTGGCAATATATATACTAATTCGTATATAAATCAATATTTAGGCTTAGAATAAATTCAATATTTTTCATAATATTGAAAGTTCGGGTTTAAAAATAAATCAAGTTAAAAACCTGGACCCGAAAACAATTTTCTCTTTTTAGAATAAGGCTCCAGCGTATCCCTGATGACCTAATACTGAAATATTCTAGTACCTCTTTATTTGTTTCATCCTGAAGCAAAGTAGAATGTCAATCTCTTAATTTTCAAAACAAATGAGAAAGGTTGCTGTCGGGACTAATTAAATACCACCCACATGATGTTTACCCTTTCTCTGCCCTCTCGTACTCTCACTAACTCTTTTATTGTTTTTTAAAAATAAATGAAGACAATGATTCGGTGTTGATTTAAATCTTTAATATTATAATAATTAGATTTTTTTTTTAGCCAAAGTAGAGAACTGTTATGTGATGATACAATATACATTTTTGTATGGAATTCTCTTTATTTATTTCGATCTTATTGCACGGTTCAGAGAGCACTTGCGCATGTGATGCAAATGAACATGTACGAAAAAGCTGTCGTAAAGTTTCTATTTCTTTCTCTTCCCAGAAGACACCGTCTAATTATATTTCGTTCATTTTTGCACTTAGTTTAAAACAATTGCATATATCATGTCATATTTAGAAAATGCCTTGTATTTAATTTTCAACCGCAAAGACACATGAACAAAGTTTATGATCATTTTGATAAATGACGATTTCTTTGCTGTCCAAACTAACATAGAAGAAGATGCTACTAAAGACTTTCTGAAACTCGAGAATAAGCCGAGACTAAAATAAAAGATAACTTATGCACGCACAAAAACTAGTTTTATTTTGGGCGTGCATAATCCACATGGATATTCAATAATACTAGCGACGGGCCCGTGCAAATGCACGGGTCCCTAAAAAATGCTGCGAAGATTCTGATTCATAATTTTTCATGGTTTATGATAGATGTAAACAAGTCATATAATGGGATATAAAAAATTTATGACAATTAAATACATAATAGTTATTGACAATCATAAAAAAATTTAATATGAAAATATATTTAAAGTGATAATTAAGCAATCTATACATTTATCGATAGCAACCTAACTGTTTCAAAAGTTGAATTTTAGCAAAGCAAAGTCGTGATGAGAAGTGGCCGACCGTATCGATTTTACTACTGTTGAGCGCAACTTCATAGAACTCAAAAATATATATCAGTTTAGATAGCATCTTTAACGTTGATCAATTTTATGCAGGAAAAAAGAATATTAGAAAACGAAATGAAATTTCTAGTCTTTTACCCGTGTATAAATAAATTAAAAAGGCCAAAAGACATTTTGAAGGATTGAAATGAAAACTTGAACGTTAAAGAAAGGGCGAACCAATTTTCCCAGCCTTTAAGCTCATTTTGATAAACATAGAAGGGCTGAAATAAAATATTCTTAATATATAGGGGGCGGAGACTAAATATTTCCTGCACCAATCATCATTGATCAAAAGGTAGAGCCAAATGCAAATTTACTTAAGAAGGAAGGGCCTGAGGATAATTATTCAAAGAAAAAGACAAAATTGAGTTTATTGAGTTTCGAACAGGGGGCATGCTCCTTTATATGACCTCATGCAAATGCACGGGTCAGCAAAAAATTCGGTTTTGTCATATACATTTGATGTGCATGGAAAATGAAAATGAAAGAAACTAAATGGATTAAGCAAAAGAGTTATTCAATGTTGTGCAAGACATAAAAATAAATAGAAGTATGGAGACAGAAATTATATTATATTTATGCAAAATAGAAAAGATAAAGAGAAAGGTTTGCAACAATAAGACACATTCATGCGGAACATTGAGAACAACATCGGGGGTTAATAAGAGATCAACATCCGGCGAGGATCGAAGCAAGTTCTGGCGACCCCGCGATGCCACGAAGTTCAACACACCCTCTTCTACTTTTTTATAGGATAACTAGCTAGTAAGTTCCTTCCAATCTCTCTTCTTTCTCTTTAAAAATCTCTTTTTCAAAATATGTCGGTAAGTGGAGTTAATACCAACATTTTATTCTAAATTCTAGAAATTATATTTTTTCTTAAGCATTGCTCATTCATATTTCTACACCTTTCTTGTTAATATAAAACTAATATTTAGAATCAACTTTCACTCAAAAATATCATGCAAAATAACTTTAATCGACATTCACATTAAAATACCATGAACTTTGTATCTACTATATTTAATTGTTTTGCTTAATTATACCTTTAGAAAACCTCACGGGGTAATGACCTACCTCTTACATACACACATGATTTCCATAACACGATACTCTTCAAACGTAATTTTAGGTACAAACACAATATTTCATTAAAATACCATCTACTATAAAAAAACGGTTTTCTTTGGAATTGTATTTTAAAATTCCTTTGCAAATAAGCCTGTTTACCGCCGGAAACAGAGATGAACTGGGATAGATCGTCTTACCTGAGTCCTCGGGGCAGATGCTATTTGGATTTATTCGTCCACCTCTCCGAAAATTCCAAGTTGATTTATGGCACTGTGTATCGGAGGTTTAGACGGATGCGGCCGTTGTAGCGGACTTCGTCAGATTCATCCTCGTTTGCGAGGGGTTTTGATTGTGAGGACGTTCTTCCCTGCAGGCGCAAGCCCCTGCAGTTAATTACGTTACCGCATCGCGATAACCACTTTCTCCTGCTTCGGAGGTTCACTTCGTGTCGTGTGTATATTTGTTTTATTTTGGTTGCCCGTGGATTGTATACGGAGACTAATTTATTTCTTCTCATGTAAGGCGTGGATTAATCCAAATCCGTATATGGATTTGTTTTATTTAAGAATCGTTAATCTGGTTTGAGATTAAGATCGACTAAAATGTATGTGAGCAGTTGGGGCTCGGTTGGATTTTTGTTAAGGATACGTTAGTCCAATTTGAGACTAAGCTCTACTTAACAAGGTGTTATGATCATTTTTGTTTCAGATCCAACAAGAGAGTATTTAGGTTCTGTTGTCTTAGTTTAGATACATTTCGGTCCATTGTCGCCATTTTTGAGGCGAATATTAGTTTAAGGATATCTCGGTCTGTAAGTCGATGTCGCGGACCCCACGTGTTCGCGGGGAGGCAGAAATTGTAAAAAATGATTTTTACGGGCTTCGCAACATCGACTTGAACCAAGGATCGATAATAAACCACAGCTAGCAAACTACTTGAGGTTTAACTACTCGGATGAATGTTATACCTTGTAGTATTGTGTCCTTCGGGTCTTCTCGTTGTCCTCCTCGTCATCGTAGGCTCCAAGGATCGAAATGGATCGAAGCAACCTCGACGGCCTCCTCGAGTCAAAGAAGATCCACCCGAGAGTCTATAGTCCGAGCTCCTACCTCAAATCCAAGATAACTACGGCTTCTAGTTGGCTAAACTAGAAGTCCTAGAGGGTGTAGAGTAAGAAAATGGAGTGGTTTGTCTCTTGGAAACCTCGGATTCTCAACACATGAGAGTTTTAAGGGTTTAGAGGAAGAAGAAGAAGACTTGAAGAAAATGAGAGTGAAGTGTGAACTTGGAAATAGCTTGGCTGTCCTCTTTTAGAAAATTGAAGCATATCAATAATTCATGAGATAATTATCACAACAAAATATCAACTATGCTTATAAATATCTAGTGGTGAGTCATGCCATGAGTCACCAAGTAGCCATGCTAGATTCAATGTAGAAATCCACCTCATTTCCTCCACCTCATTTTGTTTAATCCAATAAAGATTAAAACCCTAATGAGGTGTCCAACTTCTAGAAGCTTTTCCGGAAAAATTACGAGAATGCCCCTCGTCTGTATATACATACCCACATCCGTATTCCGAAGAATACGAATACAAAGAGATGAAACAAATCCATCAATATAATACTAAGATCCGGCTTAAACCAAAACCCACCAGTATTATCCATCCGATCATCATATGTGCACAAGTACACGTAAGTGATCGAAGCCCTGCCGTAAAACCATACGGCCTCTACACCTTTTTTCCGGTGCAGTAAATCTCTCTATGTGCGACTCTAAAGACTCGATACTACGCTGGTAGTGGGTTTAAGCACAAGCCGCAAGTGGTACTAGCTGCACGTAACGGCTACCCAGGTATGTGTCAATAAAAAGGCCGATGAGCTAACTCATCCGAACTCCTACTGAGCCTGTATATGACAATCTCCGTACAGTCCGGTCTGTTTGTCTAAGAGTATCACATATCGGGCCTAGGGGATGGTAATCGTCAGACCCCTAATAGCGCAATAAGTCGTGTCGGAGAGTAACCCAAAACACCTTGAGAAACTACTAGAGTACCTACCAGTAAATCTCGCTTTCCTTGGCCAAGGACTTTGTGTAATGGCCTTCTGAACACAGCGCGATATCAACCCCCAATACCAGGAGAGACGAATCCTATCTAACCGCCACTGCCTCCAAGTGCTTCGGGACTGCACCTAACTATTACCTGTTTGCACGACTCCTTTAAGTCGTGGTAGGGTAGTAATCAAAGTACAGTGGGAACACACTCGAGGCGAAGTAGCTGTGTCAAGTTGACAGACTAAGTCGTACTCATGTCACCTGGGAACTGCTACCCGACGATAGGTATAATACCCACCAGCAATTCCGGACGAGTCATGTCCAGTGTACTCATAACCTAATGAGCACCTGCATACTATCTCTAGTACGACGTACTAATGGCTGTGGGAAAGACCATCTCCCCTGCTGGGATGAGAAGCGTATACACTAGTCTACTGTGGAGTATCGATGCCCTGTCTCGATAATCCTACGACTAGGGACCTATATAGCATGTGCTTATAAACTATCTAGCCCCCACTAGTATGACTGCCATCACAACGCTGGTAATCAAGCAAAGATCCTAAGGGCTCTACCAATATGTATAAGCGATATGCTAAAAGAAAACACATGCACATATTGAGGTAGAAACAAACCAGGTAGCATACCACCATTTCAAGCAAGACTGTTACTATATCCGTATATATCCCAAGCTTCCATTAAGTAATATACAATCCAGTATGATACAATAATGGCCTCTAGGGCATATATCACTAACAATCTTCCACTAGCACTAAGGACATATACTGGAATATCGCAGACCTAAGATCTCGAATAGCCTCTCGAGCACTGTCTGAGGGATGGCCTCTGTGAGTGGATCTGTAATGTTGTTCTCCGTATCTACTCTCCTCATCTCGATCTCCTAGGGATCAACGATCTCTCTGATCAGGTGGTACTGCCTCAAGATATGTCTAGATCTCTGATGGGACCTGGGTTCCTTCCCTAAAGCTATAGCACCGTTTGTTGTCACAATACTAAAGTATTTGACCAACAATGGAAGGAACCACGTGAAGTTCAGTTAAGAACTTCCTTATCCAGACTGCCTCTTTTGCGGTGTCTCATGCAGCGAACTATTCCGTTTCCATCGCCAAGTCTGCAACGGTGTCCTGCTTAGAGCTCTTCCAACAGACCGCCCCACCTTTGAGGGTAAAGACATAAACCGGCATAGACTTGGAGTCATCCTTATCACTCTGGAAGCTGAAGTCAGCAAAGGCCTCGATCTGGAGGTCTTTTCCGCCATACACCAAGAACATCTCCTTAGTCCTTCTCAGGCACTTGAGAATGCTCTGTACTGTTATCCGGTGCTTCTCCTCTGGGTTTGACTGATACCGGCTTACCATGCTAAGTGTGTAAGCAACATTTGGTCTGTTACACAACATCGCATATATTATAGAGTCTACCGCAGAAGCGTAGGGTATAGATGTGATGCGGGCCCTTTCCAAATATGTCTTGGGTGACATCCCTTTTGGAGAGAGTGATTCCGTGACAAGCCGGTAGACTACCGCGCTTTGAATCGTCCATACTAAATATTTTCATCATGGTGTTGATTTACCTTGACTTTAAAAGTCCCACTATCCTCTTTGATCTATCACGATAGATCTGGATCCCCAGAATGTAGTTGGCATCACCCAGTTCAATCATGGAGAACCTCTATGATAAGAATCCTTTGACTGATTGTAGTATAGGAATGTCATTTCCTATTAAGAGAACATCTTCTACGTACTAGACGTGTAATCCCACAGTTCTCTCTACAATCTCACTATATATGCATGGTTCATCTGGATTTATGATAAAGTTGAATTCCTTTGACCGTCTCAATAAAATAGATGTTCCAACTCCGCGATGCTTACTTTAGTCCATTAATGGACTTAAGCAACTTGCACATTTTCCCGCTGCTCCCACTCTGATTGAAATCCTCTGGCTGATCCATATAAACGCACTCTTCCAAATAACCATTTAGAAAAGCCGTCTTTACGGCCATCAGCCGGATCTTATAATCTTGAAAGGCAGCAATGGCAAGAAGGATCCGAATGGATTTGAGCATAGCCACTGGATAAAAGGTTTCATCATAGTCCAAACCAGGTCTTTAATGAAAAAACCTTTTGCAACAAATCTAGCCTTATAGGTTTCAAGCTATCCATCTACACCAATCTTCTTTCTGAAGATCCAATTGCAGCCTTCAGGTTTTATCCCTTCTGGAGCAATATTCAAAGTGCATACTTTGTTGGTATACATGGACTCCATCTCGGTCCGCATTGCATCCAGCCATTTTACTGAGTCACCGCTCTAAATGGCTTACTGGAAGCTAGTTGGCTCATCATTGTCAATGATGCAATCCTCTCTATCCCCGTCTATGAGAAAACCGTAGTATCTCTCGGACGGATGAGACTGCCTACTAGTCCTGCGGATTGGCACAGGGATGTCCTGTTCTTTTGAAACCTCTGGTTCTACCATACTTTCAGTAATAGTTTGTGATTCTGGAATTTTCTTCAGTTCTATTGCGCTCCCACTAGTCCTTTTTCAAAAAATTGATTTTCTAAAAAGTAGGCATGACGAGAAACAAAAAACCTTTTGTTCCTCTGCGTAATAAAAAAGATATCCCCTGGAGTTCTTTGGGTATCCCACAAACCTACACAGTACTGAGCATGCCTCAAGCTTATTCGCATACTGCTTTTTGACAAAAGCTGGACATCCCTATATGTTCAGATACTGAAGATAGGGTTTCTTCCCACTCCACATCTAATATGGTGTGGTAGGCACGGTCTTGGTAGGAACCTTATTCAAAACATATGCAGCTAATCCTAATGCATAACCTCAGAAGGATCGCGGCAACTCAACATTACTCATTATGGAACGAACTGTATCCAATAGGGTTCTGTTCCGCCTTTCCTATACACTGTTGTGTTGTAATGTGTATGGAAGTGTAAGCTAAGAGAGAATTCTATTCTCTTTCGAGTAATTCAGGAACTCGGTAATTAAGTATTCACCACATCGATCAGATCTCAGTGTCTTGATACTTTTGCCTGTTTGCTTTTCCCCATCATTCTTATATTCTCGGAATTTTTCAAAGGGTCTCGGATTTATGCTTCATCAAGAAGACATGTCCTAACCTAGAGAAATTATCCATAAAAGTAATGAAGTAGGAATAACCACTTCGTGCATCTGTAGATATTGGACTACACACGTCACTATGTATGAGTCCTAAGAGCTCGCTCGCTCTTACTCCGTGTCCAGTGAACGGAGTCTTTGTCATTTTTCCTATGAGAATAGATTGAAAAGTTGCATAAGACTGATATTCGAACGGATCCAAATATCCCTCTCTATGTAACTTCGTCAACCGTGTTTCATTGATGTGACCCAGTCTACAATGCCTTAAGAGAGCCTTATTTAATTCTGGAGACTTTCTTTTAAGTGTGTTCTGGACGTTGAAAACCTGAGCTTGATTCAATTTATATTGTCCTCTAGTGTACCTGACCCAATCAAACTTTGATTTAGGTGGATGTGAACCACATCGCTTACAAACTAGACTTGGTACATATAAACAGTTACGTTGAATCGATATTTGCCCACTTTTCAATTCTAGGTGATATACCTTACGGATACAGCATCCACGCTCATTCTGTTAGTAACCCTGAGAGTCATATCAAACCTGTAATGAATTACATATATGAGATCCTGATCCGGTATCTAATACCCAGGAAGTAGAGTTAATTGACAAATTGTTTTCAATCACAAACACACCCGAAGTCGGAACCACAACATGCTTCGGATCCTGGATTCTGGCTTTCCAAGCCCTGCATTCCTTCTGCCAATACCCTTTCCCGTGACAATAGGAACATCCATCCTTCCTTACTGTTAACCCCGAAACTTTTGCCCTACCCTTTCTATCTACCTTACTAACACCGCCTATCGGCTTTGTGGAGGACTTCTTCTTCTCATCCTTGGCATCCGCCTTGGATCCAGAAGAGGAAGATTCTCCAATAAGCAGAGCGCGTGTCTCCCTGGTTTCCTTCAGGGTGCCCTCAACTGGAAGTATAACTTGCTTCCCCTGGGCGTAAGTAGAAGGTAGGGACTATAGAATCAAGTCAGTACATGACTCGTTCTCCAACGTGGTCTCCAGGCTCGTGAGCTATTTAATACAGCTGATCATTGTAGGGACGTGGTCCCCTAGTGATGACCCGACAGCCAACCTCGCTTAAAGTAATTCCTTCGAGGTCTCATATCTTGCGATACGATATTGCTCTCCATATAAATCTTTGTTATGGAGGAAGATGGAAAATAAGTCCATCTTCTCGTGCTGCTTCTGGTATTCACCATCAACTGAGGCCAACACGAGGCACTTGGCATTCGCACAGTATTTTTCCTTTGTCCTACGGATACCAACATCCGCGATGGTGGAAACTGGAGCTGGGACGGGGGGGCTTGAGTAGTAATGAGATGGTCCATCTTGTCATAGGTAATGGACATCTAGATAAATCTTTGCCAGTTAATATAATATAACTTAGCCATTTTATTATCTATCTGTAACTTAATCTGGTCACCTGGTCGCTGCAATTAGGAGAGAGAGAAGAGAACGCTCAGCATGATACTCTTGCAAGTTTAAATTGGTTTTTAATTTATCTAAACAAGATGGCTCCTACTGTTTCTCGAATCCTTCCTCAAACCATAAAAGAAGAATTAGTCAGGATTAATCTCACCATACAATACTTGCTTAACCGTTCGGCCAGGCTAGTGTCGGTACTTCGAGAGAGGTTTTACGATACTTTCGCGAAGTTTCTTAATTAAATAACCTCTTTTCCTGGAGGCGTATCCCCTTTAACACTGTTCTAGACACCTACTTGGTTTATATCATTGATCGTTAAGTGAAGAATCTCCCGAGAAATAGCGGATACTCACAGTAGGATCGGGATCCAAATATCATTGTGTGATAATCTTGAAGGAATCCTACCAATATTATCACACTCCAAATGGTATGCAGCACTAGCAAGTTTCAGTTTCCTTAGAAACTCCCGATGTGGATTTTTGCCCCATGCTCTTATGACCTTGACAAAGGCCAACATATCATAACTCACATGTCAAGTTCTACCCGCCATTGTCCAGGTTAATTTGAACCCACCCGTACATACCCTTGACGAAGGCCAAAATAGAAGTACGACTATCCAAAACCAACGCATCTATCTATGCTACAGATGAACATCCAACAGCTATCAAACACTATGCCTTGGCGAAGGTCAAAATACATAGCTTGAATACTACTGAATATTCAAATGAAATGACGGAGGGCTACGAATGGTTTTAGCGAAACCGTGAACGTAGTGAACTTGATATAATCAAAGGAACCTGACAGCTTTTAAAAAGGGTGGTTTAAGCTCCACATTTAAAAGTCTCCTGTTTTTAAAATAACCAAGTAGTTTTAAAATTTGTTCCAACGATTCATCTTTGGTTTGTTTGCTTTGCATTAATGTAATGCAGTCTCATCATTTACACCTATCATTACAGAAAGAAACGAAGATATGACGTACGCTTATGCCATCCGCATTCGCCACTGGGCCCCGTCTAACACCGTTAGGTTACTTAACTAACGCCAGAGCGGGGGCTGGACTAGCGCGAATGCAAAACATAAGCAACGTCTATTATATAGAATATATATAATAACCATTCATCTCATGCAATAATAGGCATTCTAGATCACAGATGAACATATTAGATATACTAGGAATTCCGCGTTTCGTTTAAGCCTGTAACGAAAGACGGATTCCACGGTCGTGATGAATAGCCAAATCCCATCTTAAACCCCTACGGGTGCGGCAAACTACCTGCCAAATACCCGAAGTGAAGCAACTTCCCTCAGCAAAGTGAGTAAGCCACTCGGCACTTCAAAGTATCCCGTAGTTTGTGCACCCTACCTTGGGTCTATCCTAGGAGCAAAAACAGTAAATGAAATAATACAATGGTGGATACAATCTCAACCCGGATGTGCCCCGCAAAAATAATATTACATCACTTTACAAATTTACATCAAATGAAAGAATGAAAACCCTCATCTCACATCCCCGGCTATTCATCCACGACGATCCAATATAGTTTATATACACAAACCAACATCACATCACAGATATGTGCAACGCCGACTAATCGATGTATAGCAATTAGTCGACGTTTCCAAACACATATACACATCACAAAGCTTGTAAAGTAACTGCGATATTAGAATTCCGCACGCAATTAGTAAACTTAACCAATTTTTCCAAAACTTGAAAAATCCTGTGAGCTAATGATCCAAATACGATCGTTTTAAGACAATCCGGGAGTCGAAACGAACTCGAAACCCGCCCGAATCTTCCCAGAGGAGAAGATACCAAAATTAACTATCGAATCGAGGGCCTCGAGGGGGGTACCCACTCCCGGGGGCCACAACGAGGTGGCCCCCAACGGGAGGCAGACCCAAGAGCACCAATCTGTGGTGCTCTCGGGTCACCAGCCCCCAAGGCCACCTTGTGGTGGTCTTGGGGGGTGAGCCCGGCCTTAGGTCCCCCACGAGGTGTCCCCAGGGTGCGCACACTTTACCCCGCGGCTTCTCGGTTCAAACCGTGAGCCCGCGGGGTGTGCAAACAACTCAAAACATCATTTTTGGAAACTGTTTTTGTCGGCAGTTTTTGCGCTACAAAAACGGTGGATTTCTAACTTTGCTACAAGCTATATAAGGTTTATAAGAGGCTCTGATACCACTGTAAGTCGATGTTACGCACCCCACGTATTCGCGGGGAGCCGGAAATTGCAAAAAATGATTTTTACGGGCTTCGCAACACCGACTTGAACCAAGGATCGATCATAAACCATAGCTAGCAAACTACTTGAGGTTTAACTACTCGGATGAATGTTATACCTCGTAGTATCGTGTCCTTTGGGTCTTCTCATTGTCCTCTTCATCATCATAGGATCCGAGGATCAAAACGGATCGAAGCAATATCGACGGCCTCCTCGAGTCAAAGACGATCCACCCGAGAGTTTATAGTCTGGGTTCCTATCTCAAATCCGAGGTAACCACGGCTTCTAGTTCACAAAACTAAAAGTCCTAGAGGGTGTGGAGTAAGAAGATGGAGTGCTTTGTCTCATGGAACCCTAGAATTCTCAACACATGAGAGCTTTAAGGGTTTAAAGGAAGAAGAAGAAGACTTGAAGAAAATGAGAGTGAAGTATGAACTTGGAAATAGCTTGGCTATTCTCTTTTTGAAAATTGAAGCATATCAATAATTCATGAGATAATTATCACAACAAAATATCAACCGTGCTTCATAAATATCTAGTGGTGAGTCATGCCATGAGTCACCAAGTAGCCATGCTAGATTCAATGTAGAAATCCACCTTATTTCCTCCACCTCATTTTGTTTAATCCCATAAAGAATAAAACCCTAATGAGGTGTCCAACTTCTAGAAGCTTTTCCGAGAAAATTACGAGAATGCCTTCTGTCCGTATATACATACTCGCATCTGTATTCCAAAGAATATGAATATAAAGAGACGAAACAAATCCATCAATATAATACTAGGATCCGGCTTAAACCAAAGCCCACTAGTATTATCCGCCCGATCATCATACGTGCACAAGTACACGTAAGTGATCGAAGCCCTGCGGTAAAACCATAGGTGTCACGCCCCGCTTCCCAAAGTGCGCTAAGATAGGCATGTGACAGAGCCAACCATACTACCTGTGGATAGGAAATATCCCTCCATAGTCACATTACGGCTGTAGAGATATCAAGAACAGTAATAAACTATCTAACACGTGTCCATAAGCCAGAATAAACGAGTCATGAAATAAAATAATGCGGAAGCAAAAGATCCAATACAATAATAATCTGGAATGTACGTCCCATAATGCGGGCTCACATCAGGAATGAAAATACTGAAAGGAAACTAAACTAAACTAATAATAGGTCCTCACTGCTCGGCCTGTTGATCAAAATACTCCTGAACTGCCTGCGATAAAGATAAGGGATCTTGGCCATGCAAAACCCAGACATCAGTGCGTCATAATATCAATAATTTTAAGCAAGCAGGATATAATGAGATATGCAGGCATGAAGTATGAACAATAACAAGTCATCAATAACAGGTAAACAGTAACATGAATATATATCAGTGAACAGGATATAAACAGGTGAAGTGCAGTGAGTAGTCTAAACTGTGCTATAGGGTTATCTACTCTAAAGTTATTCGAAATCAATTAATGTAATGCTCATCGTAACCCATCGGTCTATGCTCCGTTCATTCCCCACGGGACCACGGTAAAATGATATAATAGACTGTGAGTCTATGTCACGTTCATTCCCCACGGGACCACGGTAAAATGATATAATATCCCTTTGAGTTGCGTTCAGCTACATTCTTGATTTCCCCATACCCCCAAGTTATGTGTAAGTCAGGTATTGATAAATCTGGGGCTAATGCCAACACAGGATCAAGCAAGTACAGGTTTGTCTGTATTGACAACAGGATATGTCCGTAGGGACAACAGGTCAAGATTTGTCGGCATTAGTAACAAGATTAGGTATCAAGTCAAGCTGTGGTACATTAGGTCATGTCAGGTAGTGCACATGTATCAAATCATGTCAAGTAGGGTATCAGGTCATGTCAGGTAGTGCACAGGTATCAAGTGGGTGCTCATAATCAACTCTAATAAGTATGGGTTGCACAAAATCAGGTATAGAGTACTAATAAAATGAAATAAACATGAATGGTATGCAAATAGATACAAAATAAATGGTATGGATGCACAACTATATATTAGGGTTACCTTTTATATCTCCAATACTAATTAGGATGCACTTTATTAAACATGGGGTGTTTAAATAACAGTATTATGTAATAATGAGATCTATAGATGCAGCTATATGTATAATATATGATATGGATGCAAACGGGTATCCGAAAACTGTAAAACTTTAATATGGATAAATAATGTGATAAACGGGTAACCTTTGATTCATATGGATGCAGTATATGGTAGTACAGTATGTAACAAGATAGGTTTTCGTGCACTAGATCTGAAATGATATATACGGATATATACGGATGTCGATTAAATCGATAAAACTAAAAACAATAATGTGGATTGCAAAATTAATCATTTTGAAGTATTATAATTCAAATAGATATAGATTATAGTATTATAGCATGTAGCAAGATTAATTTGCCTAGACGGATCAAGAAACGGATATGTACGGTACGTTCGACGTCGGCAAAATGTCGCGACGCACACACGGTACACGGAACGGGTCCAAGTAACACACGAGGGTGAACACGCGGGTAAGGTACGCTGTCTGGATCGTCGGCGTCGATCTCGGCTCCGGCGAACTACGAAATACAAAAATCAAGAATCTAAAGAAAAGTAAAGAAAATAAAGAAAGAAAGAGGAAGAAGAAGAAGAGGGAGAAGGGATTGCTCACTGTGGTTGTGGTGTGTTGTGGATTCAGGGAGATGAGATAGAGTCGAGGGGATGATCGGAGCTCCGGCGATCTAGGGTTTGGTGTTGGGGTTAGGTTAGGGTTTAGGCTCGGTTTTGTGTTGTCTGGGGTTTTTGGTGTGCAGGGTTAGGTGAGGGAGAAGAGAACAGAGGAGAGAGAGAGAAGAGGTAGCAAGAGATGGCGATGGCGATGGAGGTGATCGGCGGCAAGGTGAGGTGGTGGTGCTGGTTTCGATGGGTGCAGGGTGTATGCAGGGGTGCTCGGGATTGAAGGGAGAAGGTGGTGGAGGAAGAGATGAGGGCTCGGTTGAGTTGAGAGTGAGGAGGCATTAGGGATTTTATGGTTAGGGTTTGAGAGAGCAGAGGGTTTGTGATGGGTTATGGAGATGGGAGCTCGGGTTTTAAATAGGAAGGTGACGACGAGAAATGAGGGTTCTGTTATGGGTGGTGACGGGATCGTGGAGGGAGGTGACTGCATCCAAGATCGCTACAGCGATCCCGAGAGGAGAGAGATAGAGAGAGAGTGAGATGAGAGAGAGAGGAGGAGAAAGAAATTTGGAATTTAGTGGGGGAGAGAGAAAGAGAGATGATTGGTGGGGGCCACGGCAAAGGGAGAAAGGAAAGAGAGAGAGAGAGAGAAAACCTGTTTTATTGGTTAGGATTTTTAATTGAAAAAAATATTTTTCGTTAGGGATTTTAAAATATGAACTGTTAAACGAAATATTAAATATTTAAATAATTTGAATTTTGGCGGGATACAAAAATATTCCAAAACACGCCCGGGTCGGGTCTAAAAATTCAGATTTTAAATATTAAAAATATATGCGACGTCCAAATTTCAAAATGAATGTTCAGCTAACGAAAATGCATACCCCCAAGAACGGATGCATGTACGTACGCGTAGCCATCCAAACGAGTCCGTTTTACTGAACGGGACAGGAACAAGGTGCGCGGATGCTACCACAGGGTTAGAGATATCATGCAGGCCATGTTATGTAATTTAAATTATTTTATATGGCTTAAAATGTTATATGGTAAAACATGCAATGGCAGATAAAATGCAAGTATGTAGTATTCATGAAAATGCACATGTCTATATAACAAGTCAAGATAATTCATAAATATGAATCAAATAAGTTTCAAGCAAGCGGGTCGGATCGAATGCAATGTAAAATGTAAAATACCATTCATCCCCAAAACACGATAACTCGAGAAAATACCAAAATAAGCAAATACGATAACTGGAACTGGTATAAATGAACTAGGGTATTACATTATACCCAACTACAAAAAGAATTTCGTCCTCGAAATTTCCAAGAACAAGGAAAGATAAACATTCAAGGAACTACAAGAATAGGTATGGAAACTTCTGTCGGATTTCATCTTCTCGTTCCCAAGTTGATTCTCCATGCGAGTGATTCCCCCAAGAAACAAGTACGAGAGGGATAAACTTGTTCTTAAGGACCTTTTCTCTTCGTTTAACAATCGACATCGGTCGTTCCTCAAAGGTCAAATCCTCTCTTACAGTCAGTGCCGAATGATCCAGCACGTGTGTTTCATCTCGAACATACTTACGGAGTTGGGATACATGAAACACGTCATGAACATTCTCCTAGATTGTGGTAAAGCCAATCGATAAGCCACTTCTCCAACACGTTCCAAAATTTCGAAAGGCCCTACGAATCGAGGACTAAGCTTGCCTCAACTCCTAAAACGAATCACTCCTCTAGTCAGTGATATCTTTAAGAATACCAGATCACCAACTGCGAACTCTAGAGGTCTTCTCGATGTATCGACCCAACTCTTCTGTCGATCTTGTGCTGCCTTCATATTATTCCGGATAGTATTAACTTTCTCCACAGTTTACACGATCAAATTCGGTCCCATCAATCTTCGTTCTCCAACGTCATCCCAACAAAAAGGTGAACGGCACTTGCGACCATACAATGCTTCGAATGGAGCCATCTGAATAGTCGCCTAAAAACTGTTGTTGTAAAAAAAAACTCCACCCAGTGTATATGATCCTCCCATGAACCCTTGAAGTCCAACATGCAAGCTCTCAACATGTCTTCAAGAGTTTAGATCGTTTTCTCCGATTGGCCATCTGTCTGAGGATGATAAGCTGTGCTAAACTTCAATCGCATCCCCAAAATTTCCAGTAAACTCCTCCAGAAGTGCGATAAGAATCGGGTGTCACGGTCGAACACGATGCTCACAGGTACTCCATGAAATCTCACAATCTTATGCATGTACCGCTCTGCCAACGCTTCCGTTGACTGACCAACTCGAAATGGTATGAAATGAGCTGCCTTGGTTAATCGATCAACAATCACCCAAACTGTATTGTTGCCTTTTGGACTCCGCGGTAAAGCTGTCACGAAATCCATGGTTATATGTTCCCACTTTCATTGAGGAATCGGAAGTGGTTGCAATAAACCAGCAACCCTATGATGTTCAGCCTTAACTTGCTGACACACCAAGCACTTCGCTACAAAGAGGGCAATCTCCCGTTTCATGCCTTCCCACCAGAAATGCTGTCGTAGATCTCGGTACATCTTCGTGTCTCCTGGATGTACGGAATATGCGGAACTTTGCGCCTCCTTCATAACTTCTTCGCGAATATCTCCTTTTGGCACACACAAACGGCTACCATATCGCAACGAACCATCTTCATGAATCAACAAGTCCGTTCGAAGTCCTGCTTCAACTTGTTCTCGAAACTTCTGCAATCTTGGGTCCTGTAACTGCGCTGCTTTAATATTCATGATCAACGACGACTGTACTTGCAGCTGCATCAAAACGCATCCCAATCCTTCCCTAGATGCATCGCTGTGAATCACCAATCCTCCGGAACCGTCTGGTACGGTCAAACTAGGAGCGGTTATCAATCTCTGCTTCAATGTCTCAAAACTAACACACATTTATCCACGTGCCGTCTTTTTACTAGAAAAACTGGAGCTCCCCAAGATGAATTGCTGCTGCGAATCCAACCCTTCTCAAGTAATTGAATTCTTCCAACTCCATTGGTGCCATTGGATAATACGCCTTTAAGATTGGCACTGCACCAGGAACAAGGTCGATATCGAACTCTACATCTCGTTTTGGCGGTAAACCCGAGATATCCTCGAACACGTCTATGAAATCTCGAACTACAGCTGGCACTTCAACTTCCATTGATGAAAGAACATTGTTTGTCGGCCTAGCCCTAAACTTGACTGGTCCGACAGAACAGCTTCTTCCAGCAAAACAAACTCCGAATGTCCGGGAATCTGGAAAATCATTTTCTTTGCCCTACAATCAATGTGAGCGTGGAAAGTGAGACCATCCATTTCCAAGACAACCTCATAACTTCCGGTTATCAAACACCAAGAAATCTGCGAATAAATCCTGTCCGCAAGTAACTACAGAACAATCTTTACAATCTCTACTAGCTATGATCTTCCCATTCCCAGTGTGTATGTCCCAACAACTAGACAGGGTCGTGCAAGTAAACTTAGATGACATAAAATAATGGGATGCACTAGAATCGAATAATGCTAATGCGGAAAAAAATCACGAACAAGTAGGATACCTGAAACGACTTCCTCTGAAGCCTTGGTCTCTTCAGCCGTCAGGGTAAAAGGCTCGAGCTTGATTGGATCCCTAAGTTAACTGCTCCTGCTCCCGAAACTGCTTCTGCAGTGGCCTTTGAACATCATCTTTCTTGCGAAGCTTCGATGGACAAGTATCAGTGGTATGATCAGCTGATCCACAAATAAGACAAAGTCCAAGTCTCCTTCGACAATCTCTCCAGAAATGACCCGGTCGTTGGCAGTAATCGCACAACACCCTTCCTTTTTTCTTGGGCAAAACTGACTTCTTCATTGGTATAACGCCATGCCTGTCCACCGGAATACCTCTGTGTATAGGCGCTCAATTCGGCATAAACGCCGGCTTCTCTACCACAACTGTCGGCTGCTGCGTATTTCCAGTCTTTATTGATAGGCTCTGCTGCTTTCGAGCCGCTTTAAGTACTTGTGAGAAAGTGGTCAAACCCAGAGATATAATTCGCCTCTGGATGTCCACGTCCAAACTGCGCATGAACCTCCTTGCCCTATCAGCATCATTGGCAACCAAAGGTCCAGCGAATCTACTGAGCCGTGTCCACTCAGCTGCATGTACATCCACGGATGCGCCGTTCTGCTTCAAGCCGATGAATCTTTCTTCCATTTCCTCCCGTGCAGTCTGCAGGAAGAACTTCTCCAAGAAGCTCTGCGAGAACGTTGCCCAACTGATCGGCTTGGGCAAACGGGACTCCTCTACAAGCCACCATTCACGGGCATAGTCTACCAATTGGATGCGTACTATATTCACTCTCTTGTCCTCTGGAATCTGTGCTGCAACGAGAAAATTCTCCGTATCGACTAGCCACTGCTCTGCTGGCAACAGCTCTTCCAGACCAGTGAAAACGGACGGACCAAGTCTCCTGAAATCTGCCACGGTACCCACACGCTCTATTGGTTTGGCCACAACATTGTTTAAGGACTGCTGGACGGTCCGCAAACCTTCCTGAAAAGCTTCGGTTTGCCACTGGTTCAGCTCAGTCTGCCGTTTCTGGTTCTCTAGCAAGCCACGAATTACTCCAAATAGGGCGGCGTCATCCACACGCCTCTGGTACGTCTTCAAACTTCTGCCCGCCATGATTCTGCAACCAATACACCAAAAAGGATTAGTATGATGAACAAGATTCAAAACTTGCGATGAATGATGACCATGAATCAAGGATATTAATCAAGACTAGAACTCCAAATTACTTAAATAGAGTACCGCATTATAACCATGCCGCGGTACATAGTTACAATCACATAACTCCACTCAAGTCGCCCAAACTAGTATCAGAATCAAGGAACAGGGAGAAACAATAAGGAACCAAAGATTTCAAGTCAAGATGCAAAGTGGTTTGCATATCGTCAAGGCCAAGGATCAAGAGAAAGATATGGTTCAAGAATGGCAAGATGGTAGAGTGGCAGGACATGTTCCTAATCATGAGTATTCTGATTCATGTATTGGGTTCAATACCCAACTATAAAAGGATCAAACCCGACTAATCCTAAATCCTATGGCTCTGATACCAAAGAAACCCTGTCACGCCCCGCTTCCCAGAGTGAGCTAAGATAGGCACGTGGCAGAGCCAACCATACTAACTGTGGATAGGAAATATCCCTCTATAGTCACATTACGGCTGTAGAGATATCAAGAACAGTAATAAACTATCTAATACGTGTCCATAAGCCAGAATAAACGAGTCATGAAATAAAATAATGCGGAAGCAAAAGGACCAATACAAAAATAATCTGGAATGTACGTCCCATAATGCGGGCTCACATCAGGAATGAAAATACTGAAAGGAAACTAAACTAAACTAATAACAGGTCCTCACTGCTCGGGCTGTTGATCAAAATACTCCTGGACTGCCTGCGATAAAGATAAGGGATCTGGGCCATGCAAAAGCCAGACGTCAGTGCGTCATAATATCAATAATTCTAAGCAAGCAGGATATAATGAGATATGCAGGCATAAAGTATGAACAGTAACAAGTCATCAATAATAGGTAAACTGTAACATGAATATATATCAGTGAATAGGATATAAACATGTGAAGTGCAGTGAGTAGTCTAAACTATGCTATAGGGTTATCTACTCTAAAGTTATTCGAAATCAATTAATGTAATGCTCATCATAACCCATCGGTCTATACTCCGTTCATTCCCTACGGGACCATGGTAAAATGATATAATAGACTGTGAGTCCGTGTCCCGTTCATTCCCCACAGAACCACGGTAAAATGATATAATAGCCTTTTGAGTTACGTTCAGCTATATTCTTGATTTCCCCATACCCCCAAATTTGTGTAAGTCAGGTATTGATAAATCTTGTAACAACCCTAAATTTCCTAACACAAGTTTTTACAAAATTTTTTTTTAAATGGGTATCTTAGCCTGAGCACAAGATATAAGTAATTATTTTATTTTTAATTACAAGTTACAAGAATGTAATAACTCTATTTTTAGTGTACAAGAAATTACTTTAAATTTAATGTATATTTTGAGTATTTACTCTTGCTGCTATCATTTTAAGTAATTAATTCACACCATAATTACAAGAAGGAGCTTGTAGCTCATTGGTAATACCTTACACTGCTGAACCAAGCCACCAGAGTTCAAACCCCATACCCCATATTATTTTTAATATTGATTTTTTTAAAAACCATTAGAATACCAAGGGTTTACACGTGCATATCTCACAAAAACCTCTACTACACCCAAAAAAATAACATTTCCAGGGGTTAGATGAACCGTCGGGCGGGGGGGATCCCGGCCGCCTGACTCGGCCGGGAATCGGCAAAATCGGCCTTGACTCGGCCGACTGAGTCCTCCGACCGAGTCACGGCCGAGTCGACCGATTTCGGCGACGGCCCCAACATGAAAATTGTGTCTTTTCATATTTCCTATGCACCTGCAAAATTTCAGCCTCAGACCATTTCCAGAACTCTTTAAAACCCCCAATTACTCCACTTTTAATACATTTTTATTACATTTTATCACATTTTTATTTTAAACTTTTCATCTACCCTAACCTTAGCATAACCCTATAAATACCAACCCTATACACTACCCTCTCACCCCTAAATTCTAAGCCGACTCTCTGAAAATTTCCAAGAATCTTGTGCACTTTGAAAATGAGCTCGAGGCGAAGCTCCGACAAATTCCCGGCGGAACTTCCGGCGATCGTTCTAGGAACTCTCGGCGATGACGCAACACATCGGTGATTCCACTACTTCCCTCTCACCCTCTTGTATGTCCTAAAACTCGTAAGTCCCAATTTCTACCTATCTCTTCTATCTAAAAATACGAATTTACAAAACCCGACGGAATCGGAACAAATCTGATTTCCGATTCAGTTTCCTATAAAATTCCACTTCTCACTAATACAATCATACTTAAACTTTCTCATGTTGACTATTAAATACTAATCAAACAAATTGATCAAATTCTATTACATAAAATGATAGCTATTTCCATTTATCGTATTTTTCACATAAATACCATATTATTTCAATTATACATTTAACTTCATTAAACCTTGGTATATCTTTAAGTAGATCACGAGGTAACGACCTACCTCCTCACACACTCATATGCAACATAATACGATACTCTCGAGAATCTAGAATACGAGAAAACAAAAAATTTCATTTAAATACCCTTTACTTAATAAAACCATTTCTAAAAGATTTAGTATTGATACACATTTTAAATAAATACCTCTTATTATGAAAATAGGATAAGATTGTGGACATCAGTCGTTTATCTAAACCTGACTTTGTGGTGTCTAGGGTAGGCAAGTGAGAAAGGTAACTTTAAAAGGCCCGTCTCACGGTGATTCATGAGCGGATCCCTCTTTTCTTCACTTGTACTTACCTGTCCACAATTGGCGGTGAAGAAGCGATTTGAGGTATCTCACAACTTGTCGCTTTGGACCCGTTAGGAATAGTCTAGTTGACTTAGGAGACCCTAGAATATAGAATACGGAAAATTGATATCTTTACAAATAAATACCATTTACTTAATAAAACCGTTTTCTAAAGGATTTAGTATTCATACAAATCTTTGCAAAGCGCCGCTACAACACATTTTGGGGAACTCGTTCAGGATGGTGCGGATTATCGCACATCCTCGGGCTTAGTAGTGCGAGATCCAGACCTCCGCAAGAAGCATTCGGTTTCGAAAGATTTAAAATACGACTTCTTATGAAAATGAGATTTTTAAAATATAAAAAATATATTAAAACTATTTTTGTATAAATATATGTATAATTATCATTAAAATATCTATTTTGTTATGATATAAATATTCCACCTTTTTCTAAAAATCACAAGAATCAAGTTTACACTAAAATACCATGAATTCCACATAGATCAATATTACAAATAAATACCTTTATTTCTAAATTTAGGATATTTCATTAGAAATATCACAATATAAAATCTACACTCATTACAACCCTAAAGACGAATAATAAATACTAGGGGTACATTTTGAAAAGTATATAAAAGTATTTTTACGTAAAACCCCTCAGGTTCTATAAATTACCCTAAGGACCCTAGTAAACATAGGTTTAAGCGGGACCAATCTCTTGAGCCTCAGGGAGCCGGAGAAGTGGGTGCTTGCCTATCTAAGGTAGACAAATTAATAAAAACAATCAGGACTTCAATATACTTTGCTGATTGCCTGACTCAGTTTGTGTCTCAGTATAATCTGACTTGAATATGATTCAAGTACAATCTACAATCTTCAATATTACAATTCAATATGAATCCATGAATCCAATTATCAATCTATACAATTTGACCGAACCTATCGATGGATATACATTCCATTTATATGGTTCTCCAGTTATTCTATTTACATGATACTACATCCGTTTACTGATATCATAGTTTCGGTCAGTCAATCAATTATACAATCAATACAATTTACAAGACAAACAATATAATCAAAACACTACAGGGTTTAAGGGGTAGATTGATACGGAAGGTGTTAAAAGTGGCACGAGACGGTAAAATTATGACACCTAACCTATATTCCGTTGCTGTTGTACCGTGGCATAACGGTTCCTTGGGTTCCTGATACCTTAGTCTCCGGGGCAAGTGAGACTCCTCTCGTATACACTGGCATCCTTCTATACCAAACAACAAATATCAGCGTTAACACTAAATACAACAATATAACAATATAATACAACTGTAAAAGCTACTCTCTCTCTCTTACTCTCTGTCTATTCTATTTCTTCTCTTATCTTTGGGACTTACCGAGCGACCTGTTCGCTGACGACATTCTATTTCTTTCTTCTTTGAATGTCGTCAGATGATTTGGACCCGTCAGAGATCAAGCCAACTGCAGAAAACTTGGATCAGTACAGCGAAGACCCTGAGCTCTAGACATTGTACATTTTCCATTCAGTACTTTTCCATTTCCTGTTATGCCATTGTTTAGGCATCGCTTTTATTTCAGTTGTATTTCCTTTTCATGCATTGTACAAAAGAATATTAATAAATAAAGTTGCTGTTTTTGTTATACCTTGTCTCTTGTGTATATTTTCTTTTATATTTCTTAGTTACGCTTAGCGTATTTGCTTCTGAGTAAATACGTAGCGGACCAGTTGCGTCCCCTTCGTCGTATACCAGGAAGCGGGGCGTGACAGCTTTTGTTGGTGGCCCATGCAGGTCAGAGCTGTATGAAACCCTATTATGCAGTTCTGTTCTGCGTGAACAACCTAAGCAATATAAAACATAAGAATCAGCAACTAAAACATTCTTTACAATTCATGTTCTTTGAATCTTACAATTTCATATTCCTTGAATCTTATCATTTCATGTACTTGAATCTGTCCTAACCCAAATTTTTCTTCAAGGTTATGGATTGCCAAACAACACCAGCACCAATGTCAACAACACACCTCCGCCAATTCCTCTCACACCTGCTGTTCCTGCGCCACCCACCGAGCAAATGGTTCTACTTGAGGCGATCCGCAGCCTTCTTGAGGGACAGCAACAACTCCTGAACTGTCCCGAGACTGACGCACCTAGGGTAAAGTAATTCAGGAATTTACATCCCAAGCAGTTCTCAGGAAAGGGAAGCCCACCGGAAGCTGAGGAATGGGCTCAAAGCATAGAGGATGATCTGGCGGCAGCACAAGTGCCAGAAATAGCTTGGGTCCGAGTTGCAAAGCTGCAACTCACGGATAATGCACGGAACTGGTGGAAGGCAGAAG
The DNA here is from genome assembly GCA_030015575.1 of Agapanthus africanus. Lineage (NCBI taxonomy): Eukaryota > Viridiplantae > Streptophyta > Magnoliopsida > Asparagales > Amaryllidaceae > Agapanthus > Agapanthus africanus. Next base: position 162,672,529 of record CM057348.1, read on the forward strand.
AAAGCCGTCTTGATCAGCCCATTGAATGGAAGACTTTTCGTGATAAGTTCGACGCAAAGTACTTCCCTGTGACTGCCAGGTTTGCCATGGAACAACAGTTCATTCATCTACAACAAGGTTCGATGTGGGACAAGTCAGTAGATGAGTATGACGCTGAATTCACCATGCTCAGTCGGTAAGATATGTCACAGTATTTCAAATTTTTAATATCACATACTACACAGCTAACACAAGACCATAACAGATTTGCGGCACACCTGATACTGATGGATAAAATCAGAGCCCGTCGATTTCAACAAGATTTGGACACAGAAATTCAGGCTGCACTAGCCACAGGGAAATTTCTGACTCATGAGGATGTTATAGAACCTGCCCGCAGTTATGAGGCAGTGATAAAAGCAAGGGGCAGACCTCAATCTTCCGGTTTGAAACGCCCTGCCACTCAAATGGCACGAGGAGCCTCTTCCAGGCCAACGTTCAAACCCAGGAGAACTGAAGAACCCAATCACCAGCCAAGACCACATTTCTGTTTCCATTGCAAGAGAGATGGACATTTGATAAAGGACTGTACGCGCGCAAAAGGCCTGTGCCTAGTTTTTGGCACGTCCAATCACAGGATTGAGACATGTCCATATAGATACAACTCAGCTCACAACCTACCAACTACCCGCAGCGGCCAACTATCCAGGCTCCTGCAACTCATCCTGCACTCCCAGCACCACCTCCACACAGAACTCCTGCACAGCCTACTCACCAATTCCAACAGGCAATGAGGGACATGCCTCGAGAATAGAGAAACAGGCCTCAAGGATAGAATGTGCCTCCAGCTAGAAGGAATGTACCACGGCGACAGACATTCACCTTAGCAGTCATAGAACCTGAGACTGTGAACCAAGGTAACCCAAGTAACTCCCTCACAACTTTAACCAATTTTTTTTACAATCTTTAGCTCTGTCACCAAACTGTTACACTTTCCTTTTACAAATTTCGAAAACGAAATTTTTATAAGGAGGGTAGAATGTAACAACCATAAATTTCCTAATACAAGTTTTTTACAAAAGAAAATTTTAAAGGGGTATTTTAGCCTGAGCACAAGATATAAGTAATTATTTTGTTTTTAATTACAAGTTACAAGAATGTAATAACTTCATTTTTAGTGTACAAGAAATTACTTTAAATTTAATGTATACTTGGAGTATTTACTCTTGCTGCTATCATTTTAAGTAATTAATTCACACCATAATTACAAGAAGGAGCTTGTAGCTCATTGGTAATACCTTGCACTGCTGAACCAAGCGACCAGAGTTCAAATCCCATACCCCACATTATTTTTAATATTGATTTTTTTAAAAACCATTAGAATACCAAGGGTTTACACGTGCATATCTCACAAAAACCCCACTACACCCAAAAAATTAACATTTCCAGGGGTTAGATGAACCGTCGGGGGGGATCTCGGCCGCCTGACTCGGACGGGAATCGGCCAAATCGGCCTTGACTCGGCCGACTCAGTCCTCTGACCGAGTCACGGCCGAGTCGGCCGATTCCGGGGACGGCCCCAACATGAAAATTGTTTCTTTTCATATTCCCTATGCACCTGCAAAATTTCAGCCTCAGATCATTTCCAGAACTCTTTAAAAACCCCAATTACTCCACTTTTAATACATTTTTATTACATTTTATCACATTTTTATTTTAAATTTTTCATCTACCCTAACCCTAGCCTAACCCTATAAATACCAACCCTACACACTACCCTCTCACCCCCAAATTCTAAGCCGACTCTTTAAAGTTTCCAAGAATCTTGTGCACTTTGAAAACGAGCTCGAGGCGAAGCTCCGATGAATTCCCGGCGGAACTTCTGGTGATCGTTCTAGGAACTCCCGGCGACGACGCAACACATCGGTGATTCCACTACTTCCCTCTCACCCTCTTGTGTGTCCTAAAACCCGTAAATCCCAATTTCTACCTATCTCTTCTATCTAAAAATATGGATTTACAAAACCCGACGGAATCGGAACAAATCCGATTTCCGATTCGGTTTCCTATAAAATTCCACTTCTCACTAATACAATCATACTTAAACTTTCTTATATTAACTATTAAACACTAATCAAACAAATTGATCAAGTTCCATTACATAAAATGATAGCTATTTCCATTCATCGTATTTTTCACATAAATACCACATTGTTTCAATTATACATTTAACTTCATTAAACCTTACTATATCTTTAAGTAGATCACGAGGTAACGACCTACCTCCTCACACACTTATATGCAACATAGCACGATACCCTCGAGAACCTAGAATACGAGAAAACAAAAATTTTCATTTAAATACCCTTTACTTAATAAAACCATTTCTAAAATATTTAGTATTGATACACTTTTTAAATAAATACCTCTTATTATGAAAATAGGATAAGATTGTGGACATTCGTTTATCTAAACCTGACTTTGTGGTGTCTAGGCTAGCCAAGTGAGAAAGGTAACTTTAAAAGGCCCGTCTCACGGTGATTCGTGAGCGGATCTCTCCTTTCTTCACTTGTACTTACCTGGCCACAATTGGCGGTGAAGAGGCGATTTAAGGTATCTCACAACTTGTCGCTTTGGACCAGTTAGGAATAGTCTAGTTGACTTAGGAGACCCTAGAACATAGAATACGGAAAATTGACATCTTTACAAATAAATACCATTTACTTAATAAAACCGTTTTCTAAAGGATTTAGTATTCATACAAATCTTTGCAAAGTGCCGCTACAACCCATTTTGGGGAACCCGTTCGAGATGGTGCGGATTATCGCATATTCTCGGGCTTAGTAGTGTGAGATCCAAACCTCCGCAAGGAGCATTCGATCTCGAAAGATTGAAAATACGACATATTAAGAAAATGAGATTTTTAGAATATAAAAAATATATTAAAACTATTTTTGTATAAATATATGTATAATTATCATTAAAATACCTATTTTGTTATGATATAAATATTCCACCTTTTTCTAAAAATCACAAGAATCAAGTTTACACTAAAATACCATGAATTCCACACAGATCAATATTACAAATAAATACCTTTATATCTGAATTTAGGATATTTCATTAGAAATATCACAATATAAAATCTACACTCATTACAACCATAAAGACGAATAATAAATACTTGGGGTACATTTTGAAAAGTATATAAAGGTATTTTATGTAAAACCCCCTCAAGTTCTATAAATTACCCTAAGGACCCTAGTAAACATAGGTTTAAGCGGAACCAATCTCTTGAGCCTCAGGGAGCCGGAGAAGTGGGTGCTTGCCTATCTAAGGTAGACAAATTAATAAAAACAATCAGGACTTCAATTTACTTTGCTGATTGCCTGACTCAGTTTGAGTCTCAGTATAATCTGACTTGAATATGATTCAAGTACAATCTACAATTTTCAATATTACAATTCAACAAGAATCCATAAATCCAATTATCAATCTATACAACTTGACTGAACCGAACCATGGATATATATTCGATTTATATGGTTCTCCAGTTATTCTATTTACATGATACTACATCCGTTTACTGATATCATGGTTTCGGTCAGTCAATCAATTATACAATCAATACAATTTACAAGAAAAACAATGCAATCAAAACACTACGGGGTTTAAGGGGTAGATTGGTATGGAAGGTGTTAAAAGTGGCACGAGACGGTAAGATTAAGACACCTAACCTATATTCCGTTGCTGTTGTACCGTGGCATAACGGTTTCTTGAGTTCCTGATACCTTAGTGTCCGCGGTAAGTGAGACTCCTCTTGTATACACGGGCATCCTTCTTTACCAAGCAACAAACAACAGCGTTAATACTAAATACAACAATATAACAATATAATACAACTGTAAAAGCTAGTCTCTCTCTCTCTCTTACTCTCTGTCTAATCTATTTCTTCTCTTATCTTTGGGACTTACCGAGCGACCTGTTCGCTGACGACATTCTATTTCTTTCTTCTTTGAATATCGTCAGGTGATTTAGACCTGTCAGAGATCGAGCCAACTGCAGAAAACTTGGATCAGTACAGTGAAGACCCTGAGCTTTAGACATTATACATTTTCCGTTCAGTAATTTTCTATTTCCTGTTATGCCATTGTTTAGGCATCGCTTTTATTTCAGTTGTATTTTCTTTTCATGCATTGTACAAAAGAATGTTAATAAATAAAGTTGTTGTTTTTATTATAGCTTGTCTCTTGTGTATATTTTCTTTTATATTGCTTAGTTACGCTTAGCGTATTTGCTTCTGAGTAAATACGTAGCGGACCAGTCGCGTCCCCTTCGTCGTATACCGGGAAGCGGGGCGTGACAAATCTAGAGCTAATGCCAACACAAGATCAAGCAGGTATAGGTTTGTCTGTATAGATAACAGGATATGTCCGTAGGGGCAACAGGTCAAGATTTGTCGGCATTAGTAACAAGATCAGGTATCAAGTCAAGCTGTGGTACATTAGGTCATGTCAGGTAGTGCACATGTATCAAGTCATGTCAAGTAGGGTATCAGGTCATGTCAGGTAGTGCACAGGTATCAAGTAAGTGCTCATAATCAATTGTAATAAGTATGGGTTGCACAAAATCAGGTATAGAGTACTAATAAAATGAAATAAACATGAATGGTATGCAAATAGATACAAAATAAATGGTATAGATGCACAACTATCGATTAGGGTTACCTTTTATATCTCCAATACTAATTAGGATGCACTTTATTAAACATGGGGTGTTTAAATAACAGTATTATGTAATAATGAGATCTATAGATGCAGCTATATGTATACTATATGATATGGATGCAAACGGGTGTCCGAAAACTGTAAAACTTTAATATGGATAAATAATGTGATAAACGGGTAACCTTTGATTCATATGGATGCAGTATATGGTAGTATAGTATGTAACAAGATAGGTTTTCATGCACTAGATCTGAAATGATATATACGGATATATACGGATGTCGATTAAATCGATAAAACTGAAAACAATAATGTGGATTGCAAAATTAATCATTTTGAAGTATTATAATTCAAATAGATATAGATTATAGTTTTATAGCATGTAGCAAGATTAACTTGCCTAGACGGATCAAGAAACGCATATGTACGGTACGTCCGACGTCGGAAAAATGTCGCGACGCACGCACGGTACACGGAACGGGTCCAAGTAACGCACGAGGGTGAACACGCAGGTAAGTTACGCTGTCTGGATCATCGGCGTCGATCCCGGCTCCGGCGAACTACGAAATACAAAAATCAAGAATCTAAAGAAAAGAAAAGGAAAGAAAGAAAGAAAGAGGAAGAAGAAGAAGAGGGAGAAGGGATTGCTCACTGTGGTTGTGGTGTGCTGTGGATTCAGGGAGATGAGATAGAGTCGAGGGGATGATCGGAGCTCCGGCGATCTAGGGTTTGGTGTTAGGGTTAGGTTAGGGTTTAGGCTCGATTTTGTGTTGTCTGGGGTTTCTGGTGTGCACGGTTAGGTGAGGGAGAAGAGAACAGAGGAGAAGGAGAGAAGAGGTGGCAAGAGATAGCGATGGCGATGGAGGTGATCGGCGGCGAGGTGAGGTGGTGGTGCTGGTTTCGATGGGTGCAGGGTGTGTGCAGGGGTGCTCGGGATTGAAGGGAGAAGGTGGAGGAGGAAGAGATGAGGGCTCGGTTGAGATGAGGGTGAGGAGGCAATGGGGATTTTAGGGTTAGGGTTTGAAAGAGCAGAGGGTTTGTGATGGGTTATGGATATGGGAGCTCGGGGTTTAAATAGGAAGGTGATGACGAGAAATGAGTGTTCTGTTAAGCGAGGTGACGGGATCGTGGAGGGAGGTGACTGCATCCAAGATCGCTACAGCGATCGCGAGAGGAGAGAGAGTGAGAAGCGAGAGGAAAGAGATAGAGAGAGAGAGGAGGAGGAGGAGAAAGAAATTTGGAATTTAGTTGGGGAGAGAGAAAGAGAGATGATTGGTGGGGGCCACGGCTGAGGGAGAAAGGAAAGAGAGAGAGATAGAAAAGCTGTTTTATTGGTTAGGATTTTTAATCGAAAAAAATATTTTTAGTTAGGGATTTTAAAATATGAACTGTTAAACGAAATATTAAATATTTAAATAATTTGAATTTTGGCGGGATACAAAAATATTCCAAAACACGCCCGGGTCGGGTCTAAAAATTCAGATTTTAAATATTAAAAATATATGCGACGTCCAAATTTCAAAATGAATGTTCAGGTAACGAAAATGCATACCCCCAAGAACGGATGCACGTACGTGCGCGTAGCCATCCAAACGAGTCCGTTTCACTGAACGGGACAGGAACAAGGTGCGCGGATACTACCACAGGGTTAGAGATATCATGCAGGCCATGTTATGTAATTTTAAATTATTTTATATGGCTTAAAATGTTATATGGTAAAACATGCAATTGCAAATAAAATACCAGTATGCAGTATTCATGAAAATGCACATGTCTATGTAACAAGTCAAGATAATTCATAAATATGAATCAAACAAGTTTCAAGCAAGCAGGTCGGGTCGAAAGCAATGTAAAATGTAAAATACCATTCGTACCCAAAACACAATAACTCATGAAAATACCAAAATAGGCAAATATGATAACTGGAACTGGTATAAATGAACTAGGGTGTTACAATACGGCCTCTACACCTTTTGCTCGGTGCAGGAAAACTCTTTATGTGCGACTCTAAAGAATCGACACTACGCTGGCAGTGGGTTTAACCATAAGCCGCAAGTGGTACTAGCTATACGTAACGGCTACCCAGATATGTGTCGATAAGAAGGCCGATGAGCTAACTCATCCGAACTCCTACGGAGCCTGTATGCGACAATCTCCGTACAGTCCGGTCTGTTCGTCTAAGAGTATCGCATATCGGGCCTAGGGGTTGGTTATCGTCAGACCCCTAATAGCGCAATAAGGCATGTCGGAGAGTAGCCCAAAACACTTTGAGAAACTACTGGAGTACCTATCAGTAAATATCACTTGTCTTAGCCAAGGACTTTGTGTAATGGCCTTCTGAACACAGCGTGATATCAAACCGCAATACTAGGAGAGACGAATCCTATCTAACCGCCACCGCCTCCAAGTGTTTCCGGACTGCACCCAACTACTACATGTTTGCACGACTCCTTTGAGCCGTGGTATGGTAGTAATCAAAATACAATGGGAACACACTCGAGGCGAAGTAGCAGTGTCAAGTCGATGGACTAAGCTGTACTCATGTCACCTGGGAACTGCTACCCGACGATAGGTATAATACCCACTAGCAGTTCCCGATGAGTCCTGTCCAGTATACTCATAACATGATGAGCACCTGCATACTGTCTCCAGTATGACGTGCTAATGGCTATGGGACAGACCATCTCTCCTGCTGGGATGAGAAGCGTATACACTAGTCTACTGTGGAGTATCGATGTCCCGTCTCGATAATCCTATGACTAGGGACCTGTATAGGATGTGCTTATAGACTACCCAGCCCCCACTAGTGTGACTGCCATCACAACGCTGGTAATCAAGTAAAGATCCTAAGGGCTCTACCAATATGTATAAGAGATATGTTAAAAGAAAACACATGCACATATTGAGATAGAAACAAACTAGGTAGCATACTACCATTTCGAGTAAGACTGTTACTATATCCGTGTATATTCCAAGCTTCCATTAAGTAATATACAATTCAGTACGATACAATAATGGCCTCTTGACCACATATCACTAACACGATCCGTTGTTCACCATTTTGGAGGCCGGGATTTAGTTTAAGGATGTCTCGGTCCGTTGATCACCATTTTGGAGGTGAAATTTTAGTTTAAGAGCGTCTCGGTCCGTTGATCATCTTACACGCACGTGTATTTATTGCGTGACGGGATGAACAACGATGATATGGGATGCACCCAGTTTGGGGTGCGGTCTGATTTGAGGTGTGCACATCAGTTTGGAAGTGCATTAAGAGAAGTTGTTGGTCGTCGGAACCCGCCACCTCTCTGAAGACGTTGAAGAATTACAACGACATATATCAGAGGTGTGAAGAGATTTACCCTTAAATCGAATCCCGTATTTGAGGGGAAATGGAGTTAGTGGTAAACCCGAAAATCATTAGTCATATTTTGAGACTAAGATTTCCTCTAGAGGATGTGGGATGAGTATCATTTTGGATATCATCAGTTGGAAGATCAATAGTCGTATTTGGGACTAAGATCAGCTTGGGAAGTCATGAGCACATGGGCTCGGATGGTCTGAATCAGGGAGGTTCTATCCTCAGGGGACCTAGCCAATTTGGGCTTGGTCCATTCAGTTTTTTTAATTGAAAAGTGCCAAGCACTTGTTTGGGCTCTGTATAATCAGTCCCCTTTTTGTACAAAAAGGGCTGAGCACTTATATAGGTTCTGACGCTCACATATAATCATGTGTGCTTTTAGTCATGGGGATTGCCGAATAAGTGTTAAACACTTTACCCCTTTTTGTCTTTGTATGGAGTGCTAGGCACTTTTTATGGCGCCCACGTGAGGGACACGTGAGGCGCTAGGCGCTGTCTAGTGAGTTCTAAGCACTCTTACATTCTATGGCACCCACGTGAGGGACACGTGGAGCGCTGGGCGCAGGGCGCCGCTTATTGAGTGCTAAGCACTCCCCTCTATGGCTCCCATATGAGGGGCACATGAGGCGTTGGGCACTGGGCGCCGCTCAATGAGTGCTAAGCACTCTTCTCTATGGCGTCCACGTGAGGTGCGCGTGGAGCGCTGGGCGCTGGGTTCTTTTCTTGCTTAATGATCAATAGGATCTTTATTTTGTAGTGAATTTTTGGTTCTCAAGAAACAAGTTCTTCCCAATAAGAATTAAATTCTCATCATATGAGAGACTTGTCTTGTGGATCTCAGATCCAGAGAAAGAACTCAGTTCTTTGAGAAGGGCTAAACCCTCCAGTAGGTATATAGTTTTACCTTTTTATATATATATATTTTTTATTTACCTAAAATTTCCAAGAAGGAAGCTCTTCTTCCTCGAGAATTTAATTCTCTGTTCTTTTTGAAGATTTCTCCCTTTTTTTAAAGCTTATGGGGGGTTCTTCCTCTTTAAAATTGAAGTCTTGTGTCCTTTATATAGTAGAGGCGAGTTTGTTAATTAGTTTTGGAAGAAATCTCTCATTAAGAGATGCTAACTGATTTGGGAATTTTTACCCACCATTGGATCTTTGATCCAAGGGTTTCTGTTTTACAGAACAAGATTGGGAAAATATTTTCCCTTGCATAGAATTTATTCTGCAAAACGGTAATTTTTAATCACCGTTGGATTTTTAATCGAACGGTCCTCTGTTTTACAGAAGGCATAGAATTTTATTCTATGATCCAACCGAAGGTATTTTTCTTGTTTTAGAATGATTTGAGGAATATTTTCTCTCAACATAATTTTAATTTTGAGTCTTGATGATTTATCATCTCCGTTTGATCTTTGATCCAACGGCTCTGTTTAACAGAGAGTAAAATTTAATTCTATCTGGGCACCGGCGCTCACGTGTTGTGCACGTGGGCGCTAATTAGGGTTTTAATTCCTTTATGTGCTTTGCACGTTAGCGCCAGCCTGAAGAGCACGTGCGGTGCCATATAAGAGTTTTTAACTCTGGCGCTGGCGCCCTCGTGGAAGGCACGTGAGGCACTGCCTCTTTAAAAATTTTGGAATAGAGGTTTGCTCTTTTATTGGGGGAAACAAATGCCGCCCCACCGTTGCGCTCACGTGGCTCACACGTGAGTGCAGCGGTGGCACCTTTTCCACCGTTCGATCTTTTATGGAGTTGAACTGTCTCTTAAAGTCTTATAAATAAGGCCTTTGGCCCTTGAGATGGTAGTTGTTCATCTTCTTTAGCCTTTTTCTTTTCTTGAGAATTTAATTCTCCTTTCAGAGCTCAGATCTATGTTCAAAGAAACTCTTTTAGAGTCAAAACTCTGTCAAAGTTTGATAAGAACCATGACTATGTCTTAATGTATGAGGAAACTCCCGAAGGAATCTCTTCATGTTTTAGGGTTTTTTAACCCATTAACAGAGTTTTGCTCTTCTTTTGCAATGATCTCTTAGAGATCTAAAAAAATTTCTTAAGTAGATTGTAGATTCTAGATTTTAAAGATCTTTTAGGGTTTTACCCTGTTAGAAACTTTGTTTTTTGAAGATTATTTGGAATTTAATTCCCTTTCCTTAGCGGAGTTCTGGGGTGTTATCCCATTGTTCTACAGAGCTTGGCTCTGAAGAATTTCTTTTAAAGAAAATCTTTTGGGAATTTTATTCCCTTCCTAATTTTCTTGATAGATTTGAAATCTGTTTGCAGAACACAGTTCTCGAGAGAGTTTAACTCCAGAGTTTAATGATGTTTTCTCATTAAGTGTGAATCATTTTGGATTTTAGTTTTAATGAGTGGCTGCCCCATCATTGATGGGGCGTTACCTTGATTTTTTTTGGGGGGGGGGCTGTCCCTTTCTTTTTTGAACTGTGGTGCAGTACAATTTTATAATGTTAAAGTATTGAACATTTTGTCGATAGCTAACCCTTCCTTTTTTGTGCAAGTACTATGGTTTTTTATTCCTCCTTTCCCTTCGTACGTTCGGAGTGCGCTTTTGCCGACGCGCCTGTAGATCGGGAAGTCTTCGTACTTATTAAGGATCATGACCCAGAGCAAAAATCTCTTCATCTGTGGGGGTCATAGTATAGTCAAATTATTCGGGGTCGGCGATTTTTTCTTTCTCAACGCCTTCGGAGCTGATCCCAGTGATCAATTATGACGATCCGCCGCCGGTGACCTTCGCAGTGGAAGAGGTCAACTGGACCTCGGAAGGTCGTCTTCAACCTTCCATGGCCTCATCACCAGTGCAGCCACCAATGGCCTTAGTTATTTTAGGGCGACGCATATGCCAAGGAGAGTCGCGTCCTTGGAGTAAGTTTACATGATAGGAATGATCCCCCATCATTCGGCCAGCTATCTACAGTGGGCCCGATATATCTTGTCGGCCAAGAAATCGTTGTTATTAAAGACCGGGTTGTATCCCGCGATCTACGCATCCCTCTTTCACTATCACGCTCCTCATGTGTGGTGGATCAAATTCTTTTTGGAACAATGGAACATCTCGACCCATACCTTTCTCTTATCGGATCAGGAGGTTTCGATTTCATTGGAGGAGTTTGCGGAGATCTCCGACTTACCTGTCAAAGGGGAGCACTATGAGAAGCTACTTCCCCCTAATGAGTATGTCTTCGCCACCAAATCAGTGGTATTGGGCCTTACTCTGGTAAACGCCGTTCAACGTTAGTTCCCAAGCTTGATTAAGGTGTTGAACATGTACGAGAGTTTATTCTTGGAGTCTGGCGGACACGGAGTTGGCTTCGCAGATTTCATCGCCCACTTTCTTCATCCGGAAGTTCTGTCTACACAGGCTGCGAAATTCACGAAACTTGATGACCCGTTTGGGTTTGGTTTGGATAACTTGTCGAGTGCGGAGGCGGATTTGAAGAGATTCTTTATTCCGGATACTCCAGTCTTCCCCTTTGCAGAGATTGCTGCCCTGAATGTTGACGAAGAGACGTTCTTTCTGGGGTTTATTGGCTTGTGGTTGAGTTGGTTTGCACTTCCGACGCACCCCCGCTACATGAGGCCGTCTGTTTCTTATCCGGGGTTTCTTATCCGGCTCATCGCATCGTCATGAGGACGCGCGTGACCGTTGAGATCGCTGGGTTGGCTCATTTATATCATGGCTTGAGCTTAGCAGCTGACACCACTCAACCGGGGGTAAATCCCGTGTATCTGCCATTGCATTACTTCACATCATGGATCGAGATGCACGTGCTGGACGCCTTAGGTGTTCATAAACGACCATGTATCTATGATGGCTACAACTTCCCTCGGGTCATGTATCTAGTTGACGCTTCCGCTCTAAACTCATCACAGCGAGAGGCTCGGTGATTGCTCCTTCACCCATGCATGGTTGGGGACAGTATGACCTTTGTTGATAGAGTCCTGACTATCGACAAAGAATCTTCCAAGGTGGTCCAACCGTTGCATGATACTTTCAAGGATGGGGCTTCTGCGTTGAGGGCTTGGGAGGTTATGCACCTATATTCTATCAGGCCGGGCTTCCTAGTATTTAGGCAAAATGCCTCGGTGCTGTTTATGAGGTACAACCCGCATCGTTTTGCCCAACAATTGGGTTATAACCAAGGTTTTCCTCTTGAGGCGTTCTTAGTTGAGCAGGTTGCTACGGAGGAAGGTATTCGCAGCGCAACGCATCATTTTATGCGATTGAATACGGGATCCCATTTCCATGTCAGCGAGCCAAGCCATGTGCCAAAAGCCTCGAATGCTTACACCGCGTGGTACCGGCATGCGACAGGTGCTGTAATCAGGGAGGAGAGGCGGCTTCTACTTGACCATAAGGATGTCGTCCCAGCCGGTAATCCAGCAGTCCCGCTGAAGTGACGGACAATCATTCGTCCTTCTTTAAGAGAAATCACTACGGCGGTAATCCCACGAGCTTTCCCTGATAAGCTTCGACCGGATGTTCCTGCGACGGCGGTAGCCGTGGCGTCCCTAGAATCGGGCATTGGTTCGAAGATCGGGACCCGCCGTCCGAAAAAGCCTGTCAACTGAAAGCTTTTATCGTCAGCTGCTGGTGTCAGTTGGCAAAAGAAGAAGAAATCTCTATTCTCTATCGATGTCGTATTCGGCCAGGAGCCCCATGCTCCCTATAGTGAGGGCTTGTGCGAGTATGGCACCAACAAGGGTTTGTTTGATGCCCCTGTGACTGATTTCGACCTGCAGGCCGCCATTGAAGCGTCGAAACGACTAGCCCGTGAACAGGCGGCTTTAGCCTCTATTGCGGAGTCGGGTATATTTCATTTACGTTCTTCTGCATTATCCCCTCCCCCCTTATTGTGCTTTATTAACACCTCTCTTCCTTAATAGGTATCTCTGCCGAAGAAGCTCTCGCGACTTCCCTCAAGACGTTTGAGGAGGAAGAGAGGCTCCACGCCTCCTTAGGTCTTGGTATAATTCATTTCATTACACCCTTACTCTTTTAGTTCTTTTTATTCATCCTATCACAGGGACCACCAAATCCCAGGTTGTCCCGAGTATAGTGCCAATCCCAGGTGGTGATGCAGAAAATCTTCCAGAGCCACCGACTACGGCCGAGGCCCTCCCAATGCCACCACAGGAGGCGTTGCTGAAGCAGCTGATGATAGACTCCATAGCGGCTCCGGAGGCCGAGCTCGGTTCGGACGACGATGTCCTCCTGTCAAAATTTTTAAGGAGGTCAGTTCACATGGCCCAGGCTGAGAGGAAGCGTAAAAAGAAGGTTACGAGGGAACGTCAGGCTGTCCTGTCGGCGGGCACAGGTTCGAGTGAAGTTCGACCTTCTGTCGTTCCCATGGCGGATGTCCCTTCTGACTTGTCTACTGCTTATCGGCAAGTCGCGCGCGCATCTCTGGAAGAAGCCGAACGGCTACTTCAAGATATAACAACGGGTAGTCCCTTATTAGAACTTAGCAACCATTTTTCCTCGGATCATGACACATTTTTTTGTTCTAAAGCAGGGCTAAGTTCTGGTGATGACCTGGCAGGTGAAGTGCCGGCGACTAAAGAGCTCGATGTGGCCAACCTTTCTCTGGAATCTAAGACTGCTCCGACTGTCGCTTCTTCTCCCTGCGAATCCTTGATATCAGCAGGGGATGCCAGCATTACAACTGCCATTATCGAGTCAGGGGACGAAGGCGTGGGTGCTGATTCCACTTTCCTATTGGAAACCGAGGAAGCCGTCACTACCGGTGATGCTTCGGGCATGGTTTCGGTTTCTGACCTATCAGGTACTTCTTGGGTTATTATCCTTGAGCTTTTAATCCTGCTAAGCATCTCTGATGATATTTCCTTTGTCTTGAGCATAGGTGCAGTAAACCTTGAAGTTATACTGGCTGAAGAATTACCGCCGGCCGTTGCCTTGACTGTCATGGTTCCTTCTTTCTCTTCTGAGTCTCCCCGAATTTCGGAAGGTAAAGACTTCTCATTTATTTGCTTCACTGTAGATTCCATTTTTCGCATTAACCATATATTGTCGCAACATTGCAGGAGTGCTCTTTGACCACTTATACCAAGTGCTAAACCCACATTTTTCCTTCCAATCGGAAGTCGTTCCCCCTTCCGGCACTGGTCAGTATATTCTTCGCTTGGTGTTTCTCCTTTTCATGAGTAAACCTTCTGTTGCTAAGCTTTCCTCATATTGACCACAGTATCACGGCTCGAAGGATGGAGCGAAGGAATAACCAAGCCTTCGGTGCTCCCTGTCTTGCCACTTTCAACAGCTGGTACGGTAGCTCTTGTCCATCAGCTTCTTTCTTTATCTTTCAATTTGAAATTTGACCCTTATTCGTGCGTGATTTATTTTCCAGCAATTATACCGGCTTCGCTTCATTTTGAGTCTCGCATTCCCATGCCTATGAGGCCTTTTGCTAAATGTCAATCTTCTAGGGCGCGATGACTAGCAAGCGGATGTTAAGCGAATTTATCGAAGATCTTGATGCCGAGGCTCTCACCTCTACTGCGGTTTTCGCTGACGAAGTCAACCCTATGCTGACGACGCTTGCGAATTTCCACAACGAAGATTTTGTTCGCTTTTGGGTCGATCATTGTAAGAAGATCGAGGCTTGTTTGCATGAGATCGAGCTCAAGCGTCTCGCTCCTGAAGTATTGACCTTGAAGGCTCAGCGGGTCGTGTGGATCAAGAAAAGCGCCGACTTCATTCAACATTTCCAAATCAAGCTGACCCTGAAGCGAAAGGAGCATGCGATGGCTTCTGTAGAATCTATTCAATTGCGCACCCAAATCGAAGTGAATGCTACGCAGCTGAAAACTATTTTTGAAAAACTCCAACAATGTATATCTAATGGGCTGGCACTGAGGCAGAAGCTCGACTTTACTGAGCGGATCACGCAAGATTGCGAAGCTTCCAAGCAGGAAATCGCTGAGATGCTTTCATCCTGCTTGCAACAACGGGCTCAAATCGAAGTGGGGGTGGCCACAGTAGTTGAATGTGAGGAGGAGTTACGGGGAGCGCGTGAGCGGGTTGCCAGTTTATTGAAAGCCCCTCCTTCCTAATTGTAACTGTATTCCCCTTTTTGCATTAATTGTATTTCTTAAATATTTTGATTCATGAATAAGAATATACATTTTTTTTTGCGCTTATCCGTGTTCTGATGCCTTAATGTGGTGTTAATTAGTTTACTTACTCGTTTCAGAGTTTGTAGTTTATGCGCTCGCTTCGGAACCTGTAGTTTATTCACTTATTCCGGAGTCTCTGGTTTATGGACTCATTTCGGAGTTTGTTGTTTATTCACTCATTCCGAAGTCTCTAATTTATGTACTCATTTCGGAGTCTGTAGTTTATTCACTCATTCCGGAGTCTCTAGTTTATGTACTCATTTCGGAGTATGTAGTTTATTCACTCATTCCGGGGTCTCTAGTTTATGGACTCATTTCGGAGTTTGTTTAGTTTACCTCCCTTAGGCTTATAGGCAAACTTGTCCTAACGTTATAGATAACCCATGCTCTTTGTGGCAGAGGTCCGTTCGGTTTTGTAGTACTAGGGTTTTATTCCGTGGTACCGTCACGTTGGCTGATGCATTCCACGATATGCAGTCTTTACGCTGCTGTTCGAGTAGCCCTACGACTGTCATGTCTATGATCCCTTCAGGGGCTAGACAAGTCGTCTTCAAGTAATCTTCTTAGGAAGTTTAACCATCGAAAGAGAAAGCGTTAGGGATTTTGCCATGCCACTTTTTACTTGAGATTAGGCTCAGATTGGGAGCCCCGATGAGTCATAACCATTCCGCGCTGGTGTGGGATGATCTTCGATAGTCTCTTAGGCTTTATATGACTTGCCGTCGAGGCCCTGAAGCTAGGAATATGTCGTTGCTTCGATTTGATTTGGCTATTTGGAGCCTTTGTTAACATTGCGTTTGCTGTAACAAGAAGATTGTCGAGCTAGAGCTGGGATTTTGTCGTCACTCCTTTTTGTTTCGACCCTTGGGCCTTTTGTTGACGTTGCGTCTGCATCCAGCTGGAATGAGAAGGTACGCCAGAGTTGTCTCTAGGTTGTATATGAACCTTCAAGACTTGGAGCTAGGAATTTGCCATGGCTCCGCTTTGTTTTGACCCTTGGGCTTTTTGTTGACGTTGCGTCTGCATCCTGCTGCAATGAGAAGGTACGCCAGAGTTGTCTCTAGGTTGTATATGAACCGTCAAGACTTGGAGCTAGGAATTTGCCATGGCTCCGTTTTGTTTCGACTCTTGGGTCTTTATTGACGTCTCGTCTGCACTGAGAAGAGACGTCAGGCTGATCTCTAGGCTGTAGATATCGCCATCAAGATCTGGCTCTCCCTTTGACGGAGCCTGGTTGGAAAACATGGTTCCCTTTTTCATTTGTGCCCATGGGTTGTATACAGGGGTCGGTGTAGACTCACCTGTAGGGCAGAGAAAATTTTATTTTATTTTATTTTTTATTTCCGCGATACTCTATCTTTTCAGCTTTTTATATCGCGAAAGTCACTATTGCCCAATCATTTTAGCTATTTATCACGGTGCTCAATCATTTCGGCTATTTTTATATTTTTATTCGCTGCTTTTTATTACGAGTTGCCCAAAGATTTCAGCTATGTATATTTTTTATTTTTACTCGTTGTTTTTTATTGCGAGTTGCCTAATCATTTCGGTTGTTTCATATGCATATATTTTTTGCTCGCTGGTTTTTTATTGTGCGTTGCCCCATCATTTCGGCTATTTCATATGCATCTACTTTTGTTGCAAGTCAGGAACTTGGATCCTGACGCTAATTCCGGCGTCAGCATTATTGCGACTGGGATATTGCCAGGAGTGAATCATTATTTGCCTTGAGAGGACTTGGAATTCGATACTGATTTAGGCATCAGCATCGCTACAACTGGGATATTGCCAGGAGCGAATCATCATTTGCCTTTTTTGATTTGAATAAAGGTTGCTTAGTAGACAGGGTAAGAATCCTGTTGACTAAGGCTTTTGACTTTATGAGCCGTAAGGGTCTCATAAAGGGTTTTCTCCCTACGAGTCGAAAGAATCCCGTAAGTGTAGGTTCTCCCTAGAAGTCGTGAGGACTCCTAAATGATATTTTCTCTTGCAAGTCGTAAGGATCTTATGTCACGTCCCGCTTCCCGATATACGGGTAGAGGACGCGACGAGGCCGCTACGTATTTACTCAGAAGTAAACCCGCTAAGCGTATCTAAGCAATATAAGTAAAATGCACAAGAGACAGGATGTAAATGAACAGCAACTTTATTTATTAACATTCTTTTTACAATACATCTGAAAAGTAAATACATGGAATGGAAAGCAATGCCTAAACAGTGGCATAATATAAATGGAAAATACAGAAATGAAAATGTGTACAAATAACTAAAGCTCTGGGTCGAAAGCTAGCCGGTCCAAATCCTCGCTGGTGAACTCAATCTCTAGTGAGTCCGAATCACCTGACGATATTCCAAAGAAGAAGAAAGAGAATGTCGCCAGCGAACAAATCGCTCTGTAAGTCCCGTAAATAGACAAGAATGGAATAGACAGAATAAAGAGTATATTGTTATAATATTGTATTTAGTATTAACGTTGTTGTTTGTAGCTTGATACAGAAGAGACCAGTGTATACGAGAGGAGTCTCAATAGACCAGAGACTACGGTGGACAGACTACAAGGAACCGTTCAGCCACGGTACAACGACAATTGAATTTAGGTTAGGTGTCTTAATGGTTGCAGTCTCGTGCCACTTCTAACACCTTCCGTACCAATCTACCCCTTAAACTCCGCGATGTCTTGATTGTATTGTTTGTATTGTATTGCAAATTGTATTGTCTTATATTATAGATTGTATTGATGGATGACTTGCTGAAACCATGATATCAGTAAATGGATGTAACTGGAGAATCATGTAGATGGATGCATATCCATGGTTCGGTTCAGTCAATACAGATTGAATAGATTGAACAGATTGATTATATGGATTCATGAATTCATATTGAATTGTTATAAATATACTTGAATCTCATTCAAGTCAGATTAATTATATTGAGACTCAGACTGAGTCAGACAATTAGAAAAGAAATTGAAATCCTGAATTTAGTTTTGATATTATCGGTAACTGCTGCACATGGACGGCAGGATTTGTGTCTTTTTCAAAGACGATTACCGTATTGATAACACCATTTGTTAAGCTGTCTACCTTAAATAAGCAAGCACCCATATCTCCGGCTCCCTGAGGCTCAAGAGACCGGTCCCGCTTAAACCTATGTTTACTAGGGTTCTTATTGTAATTTAATATAACTTGAGGAGGTTTTATGTGTATAATTTTCAAAATACACCTCAGGTATTTTATTATCGTCTTTAAAGTTTTCATTGATGTATATTTTATCATTATGACATTTCTAGTGGATAAAACCTATTTTTCATAATATATGGTATTTATTTGTAATATTGGAATTGTTTGGTATTTCTTGTAAATAAGATGTTTTTCTTGAATTTTGGAATTGTGAAATAGTATAAATATTAAAATAGTTATTTTGATATTAATTACATATATATTTATTTATTAAAAATATAAGTTTTATTTATAATAGAAATCACATTTTCTAAAGAAAATTATATTTTTAAATCATTCGAGACCGTATGCTCCTTGCGGAGGTCTGCATCTCGCACTACTAAGCTCGAGGATATGCGATAATCTACACCATCCCGAACGGCTTCCCCGAAATGGGTTGTAGCGTCACATTGCAAAGATTTGTTAAAAATACACATCTTGTAGAAAAAGTTTTTTTATAATTCGGAGGTAGTTATGTATAAAATCGTATTTTTCCCAAATATATGTTCCCAAATTTTATCGTGCTATATTACATATGATTGTTGTGAGGAGGTAGGTAATTACCTCGTGAGTTTTCTAAAACTCGCATGGTTAAAAAGTATAAACATGCCGATATGAAAGATAGAGGTATTTTACTGTAAAATTAAAATAAAACTTGCTACGATTATTAATTTGATGTCAAACTTGTTTTATTATCTTAGTTAATGAGTATTAAACAATTTATATCAAAAGTTGTAGGTTTGTTATTAAGAAAATTTTGTATTTTGAAAGAAAAGAGAATCGGAAGCCGGATAACTCCGCTTCCGACACGTTTTAAGGATTAAGAATTTGAGAATAGCAAAAGAGAGAGAGAAGAGGGACCTACTAGATTATGGTCAAGAGAAGAGGAAGAAGAAGATTAGGGAAGCACCGGTCGTCGTTTTATCGCCGGAAACTCCTCGGATTGCCGTCGGAAGTTCGCCGGAGTTTCGCCCTTTACTAACTCCACTTGCACACTAAAAGTCTTAGGAATTTTCTTGAGAGTTTGGACAGAGATTTGTGAGTGAAGGGGGTGATTTGAGGGGTGGTATTTATAGGAAAAACTAGGGTTTAGGGTAGTGAAAGGGTGTGATAAAAATTGTATTAAATTTTGCATTAAAAAAATTAAAAGGGTTTTTTTTAATTCTCTGTTTAATTTCAGAGAATTTAAACAGTGCAGGGGAAGTGGGGTAGTCAAAAGGTTGCTGGGAGTTCAAGAAAATTTGGCATCAGGCTGACTCGGGCCGGCGGCGGCGGCGGCAGATTCATCCGAGTCACCAGCCTGAGTTGGCCGAGTCGGGCCGAGTCAGGTTGCCACGTGTCCCCTGGTGTTTGGTCTTGACTCGTGGGCCCGTTTGTTTTATATGTAACTCTTAGTTTTTACGAGTTATGCATATGTAGACTCTTGGGCTTCTAAAAAGATTAAAAGAAATCAAAATAAAAAGATAATGTGGCTGATGGGATTTGAACTCTGGTGTTTTGGTTCAACAGTGCAAGGTCTTACCAATAAGCTACAAGCTCCTTCTTCCTGTTCAAAAGCAAATCAAACTTATAACTTGTGCTCAGGCTCAAGTACCCCTTTCTGTATTTTTGAAAAAAATTGTACAGAAAGTTTAGGGTTGTTACATCTTACAAGAGTGTTTTCTCCTTACAAGTCGAGAAAATTTATAAGTGTCGTTCACCATATGAGGACATTCCTCATCATTGGTGGAACTTGGTACGGGAAATCGTTTATTTGTGCCCGTGAATTGTATATAAGGGCCAATATTGGACTGCCTGTAGGGCAACTTGGGGAACACGACGGCTTAAGAACAGGTCCGGGTCCCTGTAGCCTAAGTCTTTGAATCCTATGAGTCGTGAGGGTCTCATATGGGGTGTTCTCCTTATGAGTTGAGGGAATCTCGTAAGTGAAAATTTTACGAGATTGCGCCCTTTCGGGTTTTCACAAGCTCGCCGGTAGCCCTGCTGTTTTTACTCATGGTGCCCTTTTGGGTTTTCATCCGTGTCCATTTTGCTTATGGACATACCGTTTTTTTTTAACGGTAGGACTCTCGAGAGTAGTTTCGCTTCCTATGACCCATCTGTTTGCCAGTGGGGTTTAGGGATGGCTTTGTTGTTGATGTAGCTGCACAGTCGGTAGAACTTGAGTTGAGATTTTTGCTATCAAGACTTCGATTGCAATACGGATCTCAAGAGACTGTATCGTCATATTTAAGGCGACGCACTAGTTTAGGGACGTTCTGATCCATTGTTAGTTTAGGGACTTCTCGGTCCATTATTAGTTTATGGACATCTCGGTCCATTATCACCTTTTTTTGAGATGAAGCTTTAGTTTAAGGACATTACGGTCCGTTTTCACCGTGTTTGAGGAGAAGTTTTTCCGAATACCACTTAGAGTTTTGACTTAGGAAGATAGTGAGCGGACACGAGCGTCGTCATCTATCATTGACGTAAGTCGTGACTCGTCAAGCGTGGTATTTCTTGAGGAATCGGCCTTTTATTGGCCAGAAAGGTCTTTCGCCATAAATATCCATGAGCAAGTAGGTCCCACCTTGGTAAACCTTGTCTGTGATGTACGGGCCTTCATAGTTTGGCTCGAATTTCTCCTGTTTTGCACGATTGCGGATCATAGGTCTTTTGACGACTAGCACGAGTTCGCCTTGGCGGAATGTTCTCGGCCTAGTCAGTTTTTCATATGACCGTGCCATCCTTGCCTTATAAGCCTCCAGATTTTGCTGCGCTATAAGGCGGGTTTCGTCGAGGGCGTCGAGCTCCTTGAGCCAGAGATGAGCGTCTTCGTCATCTATTATCTCATATTGAACCGCTACTCAGAGAGAAGGGAGTTCTATTTCCAAAGGAATGACTGCTTCCATGCCGAATACCAAAGCGTATGGGGTCGTATTCGTGGCTGTTTTGAATGTCGTCCGGTACTCCCAGAGAGCTTCGTGCGGTCTTTTATGCCAGTATTTTTTGCTTCTGGACACCGTTTTCTTTATAATCTTAGTCAGGGTCTTGTTGAAAGCTTCAGCTAGACCATTAGCTCGGGGATTATAAATGGAGGAGTATCTCCAGTTTATTTTATGTTGTTCTGCGAAGCGGCTGATTTTATGGCTTCTGTAGGCTGGTCCATTATCCGAGATTATCCATCGCGGAGTGCCGAACCGATAGATGACATGAGTCTTGAAGAAATGGAGAATATTCTCCGTTTTCACTTCTCATAGTGGTATTGCTTCTGCCCACTTAGAAAAGTAATCGGTCGTTGCTAGTATGATCCGATGTCATTTGGATGATGCTGGTTTGATGGGGCCAATTATGTCGGTTCCCCACATTTCGAATGGACAACTAGCTACCGTTGGGTGTATCGGATTCGGGTGTTGGTGGATGAAGTCCCCGTGAATTTGGCACGAGTGACACTGCTTCGCATATTCGAGACAGTCCTGAATCATTGTGGGCCAATAATAGCCCATCCTTTGATCTTCAGCTTCATCTTTAGCCTGGCCTGATGAGAACCATAAAGTCTATCGTGAGTTTCTTGAATGACTCTTTTTGCTTCTTCTGGCCCCAAACACCTTAACCAAAAACCGTCAAGCGATCTTCTATATAGAGTATCATTGACGAAAGCGAAAGATAGAGCCGTTTTCATGAGCTGATGTCTTGATGACGCGTTTTCGGGCGTTCGATGGGATTTGAAGTAGTATATGAAGACTTTCCTCCAATCCTTGATCTTTTCTTCGTCTTTTATTTGGAGGACTGCTTGTTTAGTCGTTTCCTTTTCTTCAGATGACTCTGTTAAATCCTCCGAAGATATCTTTGCTGGCACGAGAACCCTGCAGCTTTGCACGATAATCTTTACGTCATCGAGGTCTTTGTCGGCCAATTCCTTAGTCAGCTTGGAAAATGCATCTGCCTTGCTATTTTCCTCACGCGGTATGCTTTCTAGGATGTAGGAAGGGATTTATGTTAGCAGTTGCTGCACTCTCCTGCCATATTTTATCAACTCTGGTTTGCACGTCTGATAGTCACCATTTACTTGGCTAACGATCAGCTGGGAGTCTCCATATATGAGGAGGTTTTCGATTCCCATATCAACAGCGATCTCAAGACCCGTTATCAAAGCTTCATATTCAGCCTCGTTGTTTGTTCTTGGCTCCGTTAAGGAAAGGGCGAAACGCATTATCCCTCCTTGCGGAGTCACGAAGATGAGGCCCACCCCGGATTTGATTATAGGAGTGTTATTCTTCCGCTTCTTCATGGAAGATGCTCCATCGATGTAAGGTTCCCACTGGACATTATTTTCTTCCTTCTCCCCTTCTATTGTGTCGAACACGTGTTCATCTGACAATTCACAATTTAAGGGGGAGTCGGCGAGTATCAGATGCTCGGCAAGAAAGTCAGTGATGGCTTGGTCTTTCACCGCTTTGAGGGGACGATACGTTATCGAGAATTCCATCAAAAGGAGGGCTCATTTGGCGAGCCTTCCTGTTAGAATAGCCCTTGACATCAAATATTTAAGGGGATCCACCTTCGATATGAGATGGACCTCATGTGCTAAGGCGTAGTGCCTGAGCTTCGTTATTGCGAAGATCAGTGCCAGACAATACTTTTCGATGGGGGAGTAGTGATTTTCTGCCCTCAGAAGAACTTGACTCAAATAGTACAGAGCTCTTTCATTTCCCTGGTCATTCTCTTATGCCCATAGCGCGTCTAAAGAACCTTCAAGGGCTGTTGTGTATAGGATGAGGGGCTTTCCCTTAACCAGAGCAGTCAATACTGGCAGATTCTGCAGGTATTGCTTGATTTCGTCCAGTGCAGTTTGGCATTTATGATCCCAAACAAACGGGGTCCCCTTCTTCAATAGATGGCTATAGGGGCGGCATTTGCCGGAGAGGTTGGCTATGAACTGCCGGACATACGCGAGCTTTCCCTGGAGAGACCGCAGTTGTTTGAGAGTTCTTGGCATGGGCATTTCCATAATCGCCTTAATCTTCGAAAGGTCGATTTTGATACCTCGGTGCCGTATAATGAATCCCAGAAATTTGCCTGAGGAGACTCCAAACGCGCATTTGAGAGGATTCATCTTCAGATTATACTTCCGAAGACGCTGGCACACTATGTTCAAATGTTCCCAGTGCTCCTCGTACGATTTGCTTTTCACCACCAGGTCGTCAATATAGCATTCGACAATCTCATGTATGAGGTCATCGAAGATCTTCGTCATGGCCCTCTGGTAGGTAGCACCTGCGTTCTTCAGACCGAAAGGCACACCTTATAGCAGAATATACCCAATGGAGTCCGGAAGGCAGTATGCTTTCGGTCTTCAGGATGCATTTTTACTTGGTTGTATCCTGAATATCTATCCATGAAAGAGAAGACTTCATGAGTAGACGTGTTGTCGATCATCAACTCGGTAACAGGTACTGGGAAGTCATCCTTCGGACAAGCTTTATTGAGGTCCCGAAAGTCCACGCAGATGCGCACTGTCCCAGTTTTCTTCATCACCGGAACGATGTTAGAGATCCAATCAGGGTATTGAACTTCCTGGATGAAGCCGAAGTCAATTAGCTTCTTAACTTCAGCGTTAATAATCATCTCGAGTTCGAGCCGCATTCTTCTTGGTGCCTATTTGACTGCCTTGACGTCCAGCGATATAGCCAGTTTATGCACCGCTATTTCTGGATCTAGTCCCGGTATCTCGGAATAGTTCCATGCGAAGCAGTCTTCATATTGCATGAGCACATCCTTTAGTGTGGCCACCTGTTTTTTAGACAACAGCTTACTGACGAACGTGGGCCTCGGCTCGTTTTCCGTCCCCAAGTCGATTTTTTTCAAGTTGTCCGCCGTAGTGTGTATCCCATCTTCCAGCTCTTTTGGCGCCGGTGGAAACTCCGAGATCACCTCCTCCTCGTCCTCATTTGCGAAGCACTTGAAGAATTCATCCATATTATCATGCCCTCCCTCCTTTGAGAGTGTTATCATGTGGTAAGTATGAGTTCGCTTCCATTCTTGGTGTTGAGCTGGTCCTACCTTCGCGATATAGGTTCTCTTTGGCTCATGCTTTTGCGGTGGGGTCACCCTCCAGTTGTTGGATAAAGCGAACCTGCCTTATTGATATTGGTCTTCGACCCGGTCTTTAAAGGTAAAACAGTCTTTAAGAGGATGTCCTATTGCTCGATGATAGGAGCAATAATCCGGGTGATGGACCTCATTTATCTGTTCAGGGTACCGAGGCTCCGGGAGCGCCATCATTTGATGCTTCATAACAAGGTTGAATATTTTCCTTGTCTTGTCTTGAGGGAAAGAGTATTTCCGTCCCATCTTCTCCATAAAAGACGGATTCCAGCTGACTTTTTCTTGATTGCGTGGCTTCTTGGATCTGCTTCGCTGTTTCTGAACGTCATTCTCGTTCTTCGCTTTGTTTTTGCCCCTGTTTTGGGCTTTTCTCTTGTCGCGAGAACGTACAGCGGACTAAGGGTGAAGGACATCGTAATATTCTCTTTCCGCAGACTGCTGATTGAGACGCTGCGTTCTGGCCTTTTCGTAAATAGCTATTTTGCGGTTGTGATCATCCCGAACCTTTTGATTGGCTTCTCTTATTAGCTTGTCAACTTGCTTTTTGAACGACGGACTTGATGTTTTATAGCGGGATTTTGCTTCGTTTCAACGTCACAGCTATCTAGAAAAGCATTCTTTTCTCCACCGGAGTTATTTATGATGCGGCAGTTGTGGAATCGCTCCCGTTTATTTGACTAAACATATCTAAGCCCAGTCGTCTCTATCCTTCCGTTGGGCATCTTTCGCTGAGTCCTGGGAACGTCCCAGATCTTGTTATAGAACTGGGTTTGTCGAACGGTTTGTTTGAAGAATATGCCTTGGCATCTTAATAGCCTTTTCAATCCCTCTGCATAATATCTGAGCAGACGGATTGGTTGAAGCCTATCAAGTGAAAGTTTGGCACCATGCCAGACTTCTTTCTCTGCTTTGGCCTCCGTAGATTGATAGAAGAGGATCGCTTTTTCATCTCTTCGCCTGGGAGGGACGTAGAAAGTCTGCAGCTCTTGTACGCTGCATGTATTAAGCGCATCAAGTTCTTTATAATGCCGTGGCGAAACCATGGTGATTTGTAAATTCTGATCAGCTCCAGTAATGTTTTGTGCTGACGGGTGAGTGAAGAACACGGCGTTGGCCTCGTCCTCAGAGTCACTGCCAAAGACCAAAATAGGAGTAGATGGTCTGGGCCTATTGCATTGGGGTTGCCCCGAGTAGACTATTTCCTCATCTTCCTCAATATCACTCCTAAAGATCGGGATGGTAACAACAGACTTCCGTTTATCCTCCGGCTTATGACATCTTTCCGTATCTTTGAAGTCTGATAGGAAGTACTTTGCGTCTTCATATTTTTGGACTTCGTTTACGGAGAATGGATTTAGCTCCCCCATAACGGTATACTCAAGGCCATCTTTGAAATACTTCAGACACTGGTGTTGTGTAGAAGGGATGGCGTTATACTCGTGTAACCAAACCCTTCCGAGCAGAGCGTTGTAGCAAGTTTTAGCGTCAATGACATGAAATTTGATGTCAGTGACGAGCAGCTCGAAGCGTAATGTCAGTATTACGGACCCGAGCGTCGGTGATGACTGTAAATGGAAACCGGAAATGGTAATTTTATCTCGGGCTAGATGCTGAACGTTCATGCAAATCTCGTTCAGCACCTTCACATTGAGGAGGTTGACAGAAGACCCATTGTCGACAAGGATTTTGCCTATCTTGATATCGTGGCAGTACCCAGTGATGTATAACGGGCGGTTATGCTCGCATGTTCCGAGGAGGAGATCCTCATCGCTGAATGTGATGCCAGTTGTGTGAGCCTCTGCCAGTTCATACTTCATCCTTTCGTCAGCTAAGAAAGCTTGGAATTGATCAGGATCTTGCAATGCCTTGATCAGAGAATCTCATGCCTCTTTGGACAGGAGGAGAGCATTCAGTATGCATAGTTATGAAGGCATTTTCCTAAGATGTGCTAGGACATTGAAATCCATCTTGTTTTTCCTAAATGGGTCCTGGGCTGCGAGCTCTTTAACGACTCCATCATTAAGGGTGATTTCCTCAGGGACCTTTTCTTTCCCTTTGTCTCTTTTGCTCAAACCTTTATTTGCAGATCCGAGGTTCTTCTCAGGCAACGTGTGATTACGCAGCTGAATGTTCTCGCAGTTTTTTTCCTCCTCTTCTTTTTCGGAGGTGGAGTTCTTGAAGAGAGGGCCGAGAGTCATTTCTTCTTCGGAATCGCTCCCGGAGGTAAGAACTTGGAGTTTTTCGCTTTCCCGACTGGCATCAACCATATGACAGTTGCCAGTCGTTTTCTCACGCGCACTTGTCGAACTTCTTTTCTGTCGACGAGCTTCTCGTTTCATCCTCTTGAAGTGCTGTTGATGGGCAACATGTCCTTACCACCACTCCTTGAAGGCACTGCATTCTTCGGTAGGGTGGGTGACCATCTCTTGATATAGGCAGTAGTTTGGATGTATATCTGCTCCATCAAGGCATATGACCCCGGGAGTGTTTTCCACGAGAGGTGGCAGCTTCATTCCCACTAACAGGGCTTTAGAGAACCGCTTCTCTACCTTGATCATGCTCTTATTTATGGCAGGTGTGCTTCGGTTTGGTTGGTGTATTGTATGACTCATCCTTACCGCAGCTTCTTCATCCTGACGCCGACGCCTAGCCTTTTCATATATGGCCGTTTCGCGTTCTCGGTCAGCTTTACTCTTTTGAAAAGCTTCATTTAGCAGCCTGTCAATTGGGTCTTCTGGCAGCTCTGGGAATTTTGGCACCGATTCTGCCCCCAGTTTCTCTGCGTTGCTTTTTGACATTGAGGGAGCTTCTTCGCCATTTAATGACGAATAGGAAACCATGTGGCAACTTGCTACATAGTTTTCGATTTCTGATGGGTTGTTTTCCTCATCATTGTCATGATTTTCGTTCTCAAGAATATGCTTGAGGAACTCTTCGAGGGTGACCGGTGTCCGTGCCTTCTGGTTGTACTCCTCCAGTGCGTCAATATACCTTTGTAAGTCTGTGCGTTTGTCATCATTCTCGGCAGGTTGCACAGGCTTCTTGGTCTTCTTCTTTTTCTTTGAAGACTTTGAATGCTCGACTTTGGGATTTTACCCTTTGTCAACAGTTTTTAGTACGGGATGTGGTTTTAACATCCCTTCAATGATCTCGGACTCCAGCGGGCTTTTCCACCTGATCGCCGGACACGCCTGGAGATCCTTCAGCATTCTTTTAGTTTTAGCTGAAAGGACGACTTCCCATGGAACTTCTTCCACGAGCGAGCATGATGCCCCCGGCGTATCCACCTTTTTAGGAGCGTGCTTCTGTGGCGAGCTCACCCTCCATTTCTCAGAAAGCGTAAATTTCCCCCGTTGATACTGCTCCTTAATCCAATTTTTGAAGACGTAGCAATCTTCAATTGGGTGGGTCACCATTCTGTGATAGGAGCAGTAGTTGGGTTCGTTGATGTCGCCAGGTTGCGACGGACGTCTTGGGTCCGCAACGTGATGAGTTTGTTGTGCACTGCCAACTCGAGCAGTCTTTTCGTCTTATCACAGGAAAACAAGTAAGCACGTCCTAGCCTTTCTTCCAGAGATAATCGCGGACGCATGTTGTTTTGGCGAGTAACTGGCTTCACGTCACTCGGCTGTTGTTGAGTGTTGGCTACGAAGGCTGCTTTCCCTTTACCCTTGGCATTTCGAGGGTCCATTTTTGAGGAGGAAGGCCCGTGGCCCATCTGGTCCATTTGGGCCAGCTTGTCGATCAGCGCCTGGAAGGTGGTCGGCTTGAAGAACGTCATGAACTGGGACATGGTTGCTTGAGGATTAAGGGTCCCGATGAACATGCCTACAGCAGGAGATTCTTCGATGCACTGTTCCCATTTTGACCATAGGTTCCGCCATCGGATCGCGTATTGAACCCAGGTCTCTCCTGGCTTCACCCTGGCATTGATTATTGCCATGACCGGGGTGTGCTCGCTTGCACTGACGAACCGCTGTGTGAATAGCAATTCCATTTCCGTGAATGTTTTGACGAAGTCATTTGAGAGCTTCGAATACCTTTCAAATGTTGTTTTCGACAGGTTGCTAACGAACTGGCGAAGCAGTAATTTGTCGTCGCCTCCAGTATTACCGCACAAAGCCCTAAACTGAACAACGTGCTGATGAGGATTTCTTGTCCCCTTATACACATAGAATTTAAGGATCGTATATCCCGGTGGGTACTTGATTTGATCGTACCAACCCGGATATGGTCGCCCAATTCTGACGACTTGGCCAGCCATTTCACTCGCTTGATGAGCTCGTATTTGTTGAGCTATGTAATCATCAAGGGCAGCCTTGGAGATCGTTTCCTCCCTGGCTGTTGATAAAGTTGGAAGAGGGTTTGATGTTTCCCCTCTGTCGTCCTCGATGATTATCGGCGGGTCTTCAGCTGGAGGTTCGGGCTGGATCATCATTCCAACCATATCTTGGAACAAAAGCGACATCTGTTTTATATTAGCAGTCTGTTCCGGGGCCTCCTTATCCTTTATTTCCAGCACCCTTCGCAGAAACTCTGTATCGGTCTCCTGCTCCTGACGCTGTTCAGACGTCGCTTTTGGGCTTTCTTTCTGCCCGGTGAGTGCTGCCATTTTCGTCGGCATCTCCTGGAGCTTTTGTTGCTGATCTTAAGATTTTGTCAACGACCGAGTTTGCGGTCGATGACCCATGGAAGTACGGCTTTCCTCTTTCCCGGAAGCCATGTAGACCATGTGTACAACCATGCCCCCAGACTTGGGGCGTTTGGGTCCAGCGCCTTTAGAATTTGCCACAGGCAATGAGATTTTCTCCTGTATGGTGGAGGGATGATTTTCCTCTTGTCGAACCTTCATTTTCTCCGGTTGACGAGAGTGGTCTTTGTTGATCATAAAGTCCTGGACTTTCGGCCAGACCCTGTGGATTTTGGAGGACGGCCGCTGAAGGGGCTGCTCCGGCTTTTCCTACATCATGTTTTCAGCAGGAAGTGGAGATTTCTTCAACACTGCGGTTAGGGAGTTCTTTCGCACCCTCCTAAGCGGTTCAAAATTGTTCCCAGTTAGAACAGCACCGTCAACTTCCACTATTGGAGCTGGTGGAATGAGTTCAGAGGGGGAGTTGCCCCCAGCTCTTCTCACCCGACGCCAGTGGCGACGTCGAGTATGTCTTGGACAGGACCACCTCAGTTGTGTAAGCGGCTCCGTTATGCCCCCGGCTTTGATGAGGGGCTACTGTTGGTGCCAGCCTGTCGAAAACTGACGTCCGTTGAGAGGGAACGTGTAACGTTTTGAAAATCGTTTAGGTGAAATTTCGGATAATCGGTAAAATAACTGGTGTTTTCCGTAAAAACACAGATATAATTATTTTTCCACATAAAATTAAATATACCTATTCTAGCTATGAAATTGCTAGTATTTGATTTTTAATTGGCCACTTATAAAATTTCTAGTTTACAAAAAATTTCCGTAATTAATTATTTTTAGTATTATTTTAAGTTTTCACTAATACATTTAATTAGTGATAATTACAAATTGGAATGGGTTAATACAAATTTTGTGAAACATGACAACCTAGAATCTAGTTTGCAACATATTCCTTCTTCTAAAATTTTCCTCATGGTTCAAGATATTTTTAGAATGCTAGATTAAATAAAATAAAAATAGAAATTGATGTGAGGTGTTTTAATGAGGCTTAAGGGGTTAATTTGACTTGGAAAATTTCTTCACAATACACACACACCCCAAACCCATGCTGGCCGAACCTTATAGCTGCCCACTCCCCAATTGCCCACTCAAAAAAAAAAAAAAAATGAGAAGGAAAAATAAAATGAAGAGAAGAAGGCATGGGCTTTTATATTAAGGTATGGGTTTTATTTGTGTTGACTTTACAACACCTCTCTCTCTCTCCCCCCATCTTCAAAATGTGGCCGAGCCCCCCTTTTCCACTGCAGCATCAGCCCCCCAATTTACTCCCTCAATTCCATCTCAAAAATCATCACAAATGCTTCAAAAATCCAAAATAAACCTCACAAAACTCCAATCCAAGCTTTACCCGTTATTCTTTAGCCATTTTAGCATGGATCTTGGGGGATGGAAGCATGTTTGGGAGGCTAAGCTTTATGTTTGATCTTCAATCTAGGAGGTATAAATCCTAAACCTATATTTAATTTGTTGTTTAAACGCTTAAATCAAATTCAATTAGTATGTAATATGATTCCAATTTCAACTTTAGAAAATTCAAGAAAGAGTTTGAATTCAAGTTAAGGTTTTGTGTAATGGGATTATGGTTATGTGATGTATAGTTTAACATCTTAAGTTATGCAAATTGTAGTCTAGTTGTTAAATTGTTAATTGTTACAATTAATTTGTCCAAATGCTTAATTTTTGCAAACTAGGTTTTAGAAATTTTGAATATAATTGAGAGAAAAATCTAGCTAATATTTTTGTGACCTAATTAAGATAATTAGTAAGCATTGTGGCCGCTAGAATTGTTAAAACAACTAGATTTGAACTAAATTGGCAACTGTTGCTTACTAGAGTTTCGGAAAAATAGCTTTTAAAGCGAATTTGAAGTTTTGATAATTTAAACCCTATTTATATATATGTTTAGTGTGTTGTAAAACCACATATGGTACGTTTGGGTTTTTCTCGGTCAATCGGCGTTTGTACGCCGATGTCGAGGGTTTTTGGTTCTTTTGCATGAGCGGACCATAGGTTTTGACCTATGTGAAATTCGTGTGTCGTTTTGGTCATGAATCGGATTTTAATGCGATACGATCTGTTATGATATGTAGGTACCCCCACGTGGACTTCGGACGATGAAGAAGAGGATGGCGACATCGACTTCGGCAAGCGATGATCAGGTGAGTAGATTTATATCTACGGGGGAAGTCGGGTGGATGGCGTATAGCACCCCTGTAAAGTTGTAAGAAATGATGTGATGTGATATAGATGTACATTTATGTATTACTGAGAGATATGAACACTTAGCAAGAAAGGCATTAGGAGATCATGGGTTAATGTTAGCGAGATTTGAGGAAAGTAGTTTAGTTGGTTTCTTAGTCGCGAACCCTAGAGTGAGGTTGTTGCATATACACATACACGCACGGGATATGGTTTTGGGTGTATACGTCGTATGTATGTATGTATGTGTATATATATGTGTGTGTGTGTGTGTGTGTGTGTAGGTGGATGTGTTGGTGCTTATATATACATACACGTATACACGAAGGTTGAGGATAGTATATGGTACTTGGAGATGAGTCGATGTGTTTGGGCATGATGCCGTGAGATCAGTGATGTGATTTGGTTAGTACTATGAGATACGACAGGAGATTATAGCGGATGTTTAGGCGATGTGTTTCAGACACACGCACATATATGTGTTGATGGTGTCAGTTTGTACTAGATTTAGATCTGTATCCTAGTTCATGACATATGATGATGAGCAATGAGATAAATATGATATTTGACCCGTACCCAGATTTGGGATGTCGTACGATAGATTTACCGTACGAGATATAGTTATGAGGATAGATCTGCACTTTTGACTCAAGAATGTCATATTATTTATTGTATCGTACGTGATACTATTGAGGCGAGATCACCGACTACTATATATATATATATATATATATATATATATATATATATATATATATATATATATCGACTCAGACTTAGGTGGATTCTGGGCTCGAATCATACTCATTTTTCAAAAGTGGAGAATTGCGAGTATTTTAAATACCAAAATGTATGACTCGTATATTGGGTAGGTATATTTTTCAGTGTTGCTGTTACTATATCACTTTCTGTATATTCATGATATTTCATTGCATTGCATGCTTGTACATATGTTATCTGTAATTATTATGAAACCCTGCTGTCAGGACACCAGCACCATTACCGATGATGCGTATGTTCCACGTACACCTACTTGCCGGCTCACACACACCATCATCGGTAATTTCCATGTCACGTACACTTTAGAGAATACTATTCATTGACATAGCTTATTAATTGATAGTTGCAATATGTTATAGCCTTCATATGCTAGTTTAACTATTGCATTTATTGCATGATATCAGATGCATTCAGATATTCATTGGTCATGCAGTATTATGGAGATTTATGCCGGTATTCACTGTTTAATGATATCATGATTTTTATGATTTCGGATCCTTCTTGAGATTTCTGGATTTGGAAACTGCATGTGAAAGTTTTATAAACTGATGATTTGTTTTAAAGAGATAGATGCAGTTTTCCTTGATATGATGAGTATTGTCCACCATGATGTTTTCTCGGTTCTGGGATGGTTTTCGAGACCCGATTCGAGGAGTTAGATGAACCGTCTGCGGGTACATGGTGGACCTGGTATGGTACCCCTGGGCAAGAAGCTCAAGTTGTAGACGATGAGCCCGGCAGGGGCAGACTGCCTACCGGTGATTGTTTGGCGCGGCGGATATCCGGAGGATACCGTTCGTGGTCGTATGATTGATGATATGGGCCGATCCGGACTGACAGAGGCCGAGGTATTGAGATATTGAGATTTGAGACACTGAGATATTGAGGTTGATGATACAGGCCAGTCCGGATAGCCGGAGCCTGAGATATTGAGATTTATGTTTTGTGTCGATGCTTGACACTAATTTCTATGTTGATTTCATTGATGATACTCGATTTATATACATACAGAAATCTCATTAAATAAAGAAAACAGTTCTCACTTATGATGTATTCTGTTTTCATTCGTAATGCATTCATACATCATATATCTGATATGTTGCTATCTAAGGCACTGATACGAGCACGTGGTATTGCACTTATGTGTAGAGGGATCAGGATATTTATTTGAGAATATTACTTGATATGACCTAAGATAGCGTTATACATTCGATTTCTGCTCTGTGATGTTTTCTACTCACGAGTTGGCAACTATTCCGTTGTGCCGCAGTTTCTTGCAGGTTTTGCCGTACAGGTTTCTTGACGGCTTTGCTAGCACACTGCTTTCATTTCGGGTGATTGCTTTGGTAGGTGGGTTCACTTGTATCGTGACCACCATTGTACATTTATTATTTCAGTTGTATCTAGTAAACTCCATCAACCAGACTTGTATATTATTTCAGGCTTAGAAAACCAGTTGTTTTTAGTTCGACTTTAGAGTCGCGCATTGTATTATTATGGGTTTTCTTGATGTTTTTGAGTTTCCTTTTGAGTTTTGATCCTCGCCCTTGGCGTTGTATATTATTTTGCTTGCGTGGTTGTGACCGTCAATTGACGAAGAGCTAGCTCCAGCTCGGGGATGCCTTTATGTATATTATTCATGTTTGTACCCGTTTGGGGCCAGTATTTACAAAGGGGACTCTGCCGAAATTTTTGGGAAAATTTAAAGTTGCTTTTAAACGTTTAATGCCATTCATGTTATTTAAACCACTTGCTTTAAACAAGTTTTCTTTCACTTTCCAAAAAAAATAGTTTAGATTTCTGGACTTTTGGCTTACTTGAATTTGGTGTGATCCTATAGACTTCACATGATTCAAGTGTCAGTCACGTGCTATTTTGGGTCGTGAAAGAACGGCCAATCTTTCGAAGACCGATTTTCTGGTAGGGGAAGCTCTTTTGATGACTTCACCCGCAGTAGGAGTTGGAACGGCCAATCTGTCGAAGACCGATCTTTTGGTAGGCAAAGCACCTTTAACGACTTCACCTGCCGAAGGAGTTGGAATGACTATCCGTTTCGAGATAGCCCCTTCAGGTGTCGTGAGCCTCTTTGCGGGCTTACTTGAGCTTCGACTCGGCCTGTTGAAGACTGGGGTGGCAGACTTGGACGACCCGTTGAGAGGGGCCGTGGTGGTTGCAAGTCGATCGAAGACCGGCTTCTTCGGAGCTTCCTGTGGTGGCACTGGGGCACTAAAACTCGCTGGTGGGAGCATAGTTTCGAAGAACAATCCAGTGGTGGCTTGAGTTACCTGCCCCACCGGCATTGAAAAGATGGAGGCCACATTGGGCTCGTAAGTCACTCCCCCAGTTGGGGCGGAGTGGGAGTTGCTGTTGTAGTTTATGCAGCTGGAAGCCATTAACCTTTTTCCTTCTTCTGCATAGGAGCAAGAAACCAAATCTTAGTACCTCGAATCCAAGGGCAACCATAGCAAACCGCGATTTTTGTTCATAAAACACGACACATGAAGTGTGGAGTGGAAAGAGAAAAAGGTCCAACCGGGCATACCAGTATCTGTTTACCGCCGGAAACAGAGACGAACTGGGATAGATTATCTTGCCTGAGTCCTGGGGGTAGATGCTATTTGGATTTATCCGTCCACCTCTCCGAAGATGCCAAGTTGATTTATGGCATCGTGATCGGAGGTTTAGACAGATGCGGCCGTTGTAGCGGACTTCGTCAGATTCCCCCTCGTTTGCGAGGGGTTTTGATTGTGAGGACGCTCTTCCCTGCAGGCGCAATCCCCTGCAGTTAATTACGTTACCGCATCGCGATAACCACTTTCTCCTGCTCCGGAGGTTCACTTCGTGTCATGTATATGTTTGTTTTATTTTGGTTGCTCGTGGATTGTATACGGAGACTAATTTATTTCGTTGCCCGTAGGGAGTGGATTAGTCAAAATCCGTATATCTTAGATTTGGGTTTGTTTTATTTAAGGATCGTTAATCTGGTTTGAGATTAAGATCGACTTAAATGTATGTGAGCAGTTGGGGCTCGGTTGGTTTTTTGTTAAGGATACGTTAGTCCAATTCGAGACTAAGCTCTACTTAACAAGGTGTTAGGATAATTTTTGTTTCAGATCCAAAAGAGAGCATTTGGGCTCTGTTGTCTTAGTTTAGGGACATTTCGGTCCATTGTCGCCATTTTTTAGGTGAATATTAGTTTAAGAACATCTCGATCCGTTGATCACCATTTTGGAGGTGAGGTTTTAGTTTAGGGACGTCTCGGTCCGTTGATCACCATTTTGGAGGTGAAATTTTAGTTTAAGGACGTCTCGTTCCGTTGATCATCTTACGCGCACTTGTATTTGTTACATGACGGGATGAACAACGATGATATGGGATGCACCCAGTTTGGGGTGCTGTCTAATTTGAGTTGTGCACATCAGTTTGGAAGTGCATTAAGAGAAGTTTTTGGTCGTCGGGACCCGCCACCTCTCTGAA
Organism: Agapanthus africanus; assembly: GCA_030015575.1. Lineage (NCBI taxonomy): Eukaryota > Viridiplantae > Streptophyta > Magnoliopsida > Asparagales > Amaryllidaceae > Agapanthus > Agapanthus africanus. The sequence continues at coordinate 162,708,205 of CM057348.1, forward strand.
AACGTTGAAGAATTACAACGACATATATCAGAGGTGTGAAGAGATGTACCCTTAAACCGAATCTCGTACTTGAGGGGAAAAGGAGTTAGTGGTAAACCCGAAAATCATTAGTCATATTTTGATACTAAGATATCCTCGGGAGGATGTGGAATGAGTATCGTTTTGGATATCATCGGTTGGAAGTTCAATAGTCGTATTTGGGGCTAAGATCATCTTGGGAAGTTATGAGCGCATGGGCTCGGATGGTCTGAATCAGGGAGGGTCTATCCTCAGGGGATCTAGCCTATTTGGGCTTGGTCCATTCAAATTTTTTTATTGAAAATTGCCAAGCATTTGTTTGGGCTCTGTATAATCAGTCACTTTTTGTACAAAAAGGACTGAGCACTTATTTAAGTTCTGACGCTCACATATAATCATGTGAGCTTTTAGTCATGGGGATTGCCTAATAAGTGTTAAACACTTTATCCCTTTTTGTCTTTGTGTGGAATGCTAGGCACTCTTTATGGCGTCCACATGAGGGACACGTGAGGTGCTAGGCGCTGCCTAGTGAGTGTTAAGCACTCTTCCATTCTGTGGAACCTACGTGAGGGACACGTGGGGCGCTGGACGCTGGGCGCCGCTCATTGAGTGCTAAGCACTCTCCTCTATGGCGCCCACGTGAGAGGTACATGAGGCGCTGGGCGCCGCTCATTGAGTGCTAAGCACTCTTCTCTATGGCGTCCACGTAAGGGGCACGTGGAGCGCTGGGCGCTGGGTTCTTTTCTTGCTTAATGATCAATAGGATCTTTATTTTGTAGATGAATTTTTGGTTCTCAAGAAACAAGTTCTTCCCAATGAGAATTAAATTCTCATCATATGAAAGACTTGTCTTGTGGATCTCGGATCCAGAGAAAGAACTCAGTTCTTTGAGAAGGGCCAAACCCTCCAGTAGGTATATATTTTTACCTTTTTATATATATCTTTTTTATTTACCTAAAATTTCCAAGAAGAAAGCTCTTCTTCCTTGAGAATTTAATTCTTTGTTCTTTTTGAAGTTTTCTCCCATTTTTATAAAGCTTATGGGGGGTTCTTCCTCTTTAGACTTGAAGTCTTGGGTCCTTTATATAGTAGAGCCGGGTTTGTTAATTAGTTTTTGATGAAATCTCTCATTAAGAGATCTTAACTGAATTGGGGATTTTTACCCACCATTGGATCTTTGATCCAAGGATTTCTGTTTTACAGAACAAGATTGGGGAAATATTTTCCCTTGCGCAGAATTTATTCTACAAAACGGTGATTTTTAATCACCGTTGGATTTTTAATCTAACGGTCCTCTGTTTTACAGAAGGCATAGAATTTTATTCTATGATCCAACCGAAGGTATCTTTCTTGTTTTAGAAAGATTTGAGGAATATTTCCTCTCAACAGAATTTTAATTCTGAGTCTTGATGATTTATCATCTCCGTTGGATCTTTGATCCAACGGCTCTGTTTAACAGAGAGTAGAATTTAATTCTACGTGGGTGCCGGTGCTCACGTGTTGTGCACACGGGCGCTAATTAGGGTTTTAATTCCTTTATGTGCTTTGCATGTTAGCGCCCGCCTGAGAAACACGTGTGGCGCCATATAAGAGTTTTTAACTCTGGCGCTGCCGCCCTCGTAGAAGGCACGTGAGGCGCTGCCTCTTTAAAAATTTTGGAACAGAGCTTTGCTCTTTTATTGGGGGAAACAAAACCTCTACAACCCTTTTTAGGGAACCCGCTATTGGATGGTGCAGATTATCGCAAATCCTTGGGCTAGTAGAGCGAGATGCAGATCTCCACACGGGGCATTCGGTCTCGAAAGGTTTTTAATACGATTTTTAAGAAAAACACAATTTTCTACTTAATAATAAAAATTAATTTTTAATAATTATATAAATATTATAAAATCCATATATTTTAAAAATATAATAACCTTATATTTTTCAAAGGAAAGAATTATAGGTTTCATCAAAATACCCTCAAGTTATCCAAAAGACAAGTTTTACACTAAAATACCATGAGCTATTCAAGCTAAATTAATGTCACTAAAATACCTCAAATCCTTAAAATTCACATTCATAAAAACCCTAAATAATATAAATAATTTCTCGAGATTTATTTTGAAATTATATAAAAAATATTTTTCACAAAACCCCCTCGAGTTATATAAAACAATGTTAAGGACTTTAGTAACTATAGATTTAAGCAGGATCAATTCTTTTGAGACCCAGGGAGCCGGAGAAAGTGAGTGCTTACCTATTTAAGGTAGAAAACTTAACGGTGTTATCAATGGTAATTGTCTTGGAAAAAAACACAAATTCTGTCGTCCATGTGCAGCAGTTACCGATAACTCCCGAACCTAATTCATGATCCAAATCTGTTCTAAGTGTCTGACTCAAGTCCGAGTCTAAATCAAACCTGAATTCAAACTCAAACCAGAATCTAATTCAAACTTGAATCCAAACTCTAATATATATACTTGAACATGAACCTGAATATCAAACCTGAATACAAGACTTGATTTGACCGAATCATGGTTATAACTCGATATGACTACAAGCTTACAATCCTGAACCGGAACACTTGAAGAATTTGTATCCATGGTTTCGGTAAGACTTGTAATATAATCTATACAATATATTATGGGGTTAACAGGGTAGATTGGTATGGAATGTATTAAAAGTGGCGTGAGATGATCACTAAAATACACCTAAATGAACTCTCGTGTCGTTGTCCCGTGGGTTTTGACGGGGCCTTATACTACATGTTACCATAGTCCACGGGGAAAGATGGACTTATCTCATATACACTAATACCTTCTGTACCAAGCTACAAACAATTACGTTAGAATATCAATTTTATACATGTACACTTTAACAATTCAATTCTCAATACTTGCTATATTCCTTTCTTTCTTTTAGGACTTACCGAGCGCTAGTTCGCTGACGACATTCCTGTATTTTCTTTCTCTGGAATGTTCGTCAGGAGGACCGGACTCTCTCGAGATCGAGCCTAACCAGGAGGACGTGCACCAGTTTACCGAGCAGTAGAATTTCTAGCTTTCCTTGTACTTACTTTTCTTTTCATATGCCACTGTTTAGGCATTGCTTTATATCATTGCACTTTCCTTTTCAAAGCAGTGTATTGTAAAGATGAATGTTAATAAAAGTTGTTGTTCATTTTATATCTCTTGTCATTTCTTGTGCATTTTATATATTGCTTATTTACGCTTAACGTATTTATTTCTGAGTAAATATGTCGCGTGCCCGTCACGTCTTCATCTCCGTACACTGGGAAGTGGGGTGTGACGGGTTTTTTTGGCGGCCCATACAGGTCAGTTCTACATGGAATCCTAAGTAATATTGTCATGCCCCGCTTCCCAGTGTACGGGAAAGAGGACGTGGCAGGGATGCGACGTATTTATTCAGAAGTAAACACATTAAGCGTAAATAAGCAATATAAAAGTAAAGCACAAAAATGACAAGAGATATAATGAACCAACAACTTTTTTTTATTTATATTCATTCTATACACACACTGGAAAGTAAAATACAATAATGGAAAACGATGCCTAAACAATGGAAAATGAACTGAAAGTAAAGTAAGTACAAGTGAACTAAAACTCCGAATCCTCAGTAAAGTGCTCCAAATCGTCCTGGCTGGGCTCGATGTCCTGGGAGTCGGATCCTCCTGACAACATTCCAAGAAAGAAAAAATAAGAATGTCGTCAGCGAACAATCGCTCGGTAAGTCCCAAAAGAGAAATGATCAAGTAAAGAAATAGATCTAGTAATTTATCTGTTTTTGTTAGACTAGTTATTTGTAGCTTGCATCAATGTATACGAGAGGAGTCCAAGTATCCATGGACTAAGGTATACAGAATACAAGGACCCGTCAAGCCACGGGATAACGGCACGGATATTCAGGTTAGGTGTATTATGGTGGCCGTCTCGTGCCACTTCTAATACATTCCGTACCAATTTACCCCGTTAAAACCCCGTAATGCATATTGTATTGATTATAATGATTTGTTGTATAAGACTTACTAAAACCATGGTATAAATTGTTCATGTAAACGGATCGGATGTAAACGGATAGTCATGTAGTCAAGTTTAAAATATATCCATGGTTTGGTCCAGTCGTGTTATGTTGTATGTTCATGTTCAAGTGTTCATGCTTGATACATTGGATTCATGTTGAAATGGAGTTATAGTTGGAATAATGTTTGGATTGTATCCAGATTAGACTGAGACTCAGATTGAGTCAGATACTTTAAACAGATTTGAGTTCTGAATTAGATTTAGGAGTTATTGGTAACTGCTGCACATGATCGGCAGGATTTATGACTTTTTCCAAGCCAATTACTATTGATAACCCCGTTTTAGTTTTCTACCTTAAATAGGCAAGCACCCACTTTCTCCGGCTCCCTGAGGCTCAAGAGAATTGGTCCCGCTTAAACCTATATTTATTAGGGTCCTTAATGTAAATTAATATAACTTGAAGGGTTTTATGAAAAATAGTTTTAATATATTTTCAAAATAAAGCTCAAGCATTTATTTATTGTATTTAAGGTTTTCATGGATGTAACTTTTAAAAGTGGGGTATTCTAGTGAATAAATACCTAGTTGAATAGTTCATGGTATTTTTGTGTAAATTTTACTTTTATGGATTCTTGATGGTATTTTCATGAAAATGTAATTCTTTTCTTTTGTTTAGAAAAACATGGAATTTATTATATATTTAAAATAGATGGATTGATAATATTTATATATAATTATTAAAAATAAAATTTATTTATTAAATAGAAATCACGTTTTTCTTAAAAATTGCATTAAAAATTCCAGCGAGATCGTATGCTCCGTGAGAATGTCCGCATCTCGTTCTACTAGTCCGATGGATGTGCGATAACCCACACCAACCGAATCGAATTCCCCAAAATGGGTTGTAGAGGTACAATTGCAAGGAATTTAAATAATAAAATTTAAAGAATACGGTTTTTAATAGTTTATGGTATTTTAATAGAAAAGTCGTATTTGTCCCAAAAATATTGTTAAAAAGAAATTGTGCTATATCATGATGAGTGTTGTGAGAGGTAGGTCATTACCTTGTGAGATTTTCTAGAGGTAATATAAGCAAGAATGATTAAACGATGTCATATGTAACTTCATGGTATTTAAGCGTAAAAGTATGATAAAAGTTGTTTTACTTGGAGTTTTGAAATGAAACCTGTATATAATTATTGTTTAATATTTAAAAAACAAAGCATAATGATTTAGATAATTAGTTCTTAAGAAAAGTTGTTATTCTAAAAAGTTTTAGAAATGAATGTCGGTATAACTCCACTTACTGACATCATTGAAAAGAAGAAGTTTTGAAATGTGAAAAGGAGAGAAGAGAGGGAACTTACAAGTTTAGGATTTAAAGGAGAGGTTGATGAAAGAATTGGGAGCTTCTTGGAGTCGCGGGGTCGCCGGAATCGTCTCAAATCGTTGCCGGAATTTGACCTAGTGCTAACTTCACTTGTACACATCTTTGCTTTAGAAAATTTTGAGGATTTTTGCCAATAAATTTCATAATGAAGAGGGCTAGGGTGTGGGGTTGTATTTTTAGGATAGAATTAGGGTTTTGAGAATTGAAAAGAGAATTAAAAATGCATTAAAATAGGATTAAAGATGTGAATTTAATCTCTCTGTTGATTTACAGAGAAATCAATGATCGCCTCCAGCTGCCATTCGCCATCACTAGCAACTCTCATCTCTTCTAAGCCGAGCCTCCTCCAGCTGTCACCATCGCCATCTATCTCCAACGACCGCCGCTGCCTATCGCCGCCGTCAAGATCCGCTGCGAGTTGTCATAGCCACCCTCATACCCGACACCTCTGCATCGTCGCCTTCCCCTTGCTCAACTGCTGGCCGGCCACCACCGGACCAAGACCCAAGCCAGCGTCATGCCCAGCACCCGCGTCACCCTGAGTCACCGCCGTGCCCATCCTAGTGTCACCTGCGTATCTAGACATGCCATGACTCATTCCTGCTTCGTGCCCAACACCGTATTCAGTAGTGCCCAGTACCGCATTGCTACCGCACCCAGCACGCGCCAGCACCGCGTCGCGCCGTATCGTGCGTCAATGTGAACCCTACCATTCGTCGCTTTTTTATCAGCGACCGAAGGCAAGTGAACCTCCTCACTTGCTTAATCATGCCATAAATATATAGTTACATTAAATGGTTTGTTAAATGTTAATTGTGATGGTATATATATTTATATTCCAAGAGTTAGACGCGATTGTCATAACCAAAACCCTATTTAAAATCCTCATATTTTATGATCAATAGTTTCCCTTACTGTTAAAAAATATCGTGTAGTGATTTGGCCTTAAAATAAAGTAGTTTGGCACATGTAATGACATCCTCAATAACCGACACGAAATCTGGAATCTACTACACACATCACCGTATTAAATTCGTAGTAAATCGTACATAAATCGTATCATGGCGTACTTAGGCTCGTTATGAAGCAGACTAAATAATATATGAATATCTAGAAACGGTAACTGAATATTGGTTTGGTTAGATAATGAAAACTGAAGAGCATTACGGATATGGACTACAGTCCAAATCAGTAATCTCTGCTAAAACCTGTTTTTAAACACCTGTAGATCTTTGTTAAAATATGAAAATGCGCGGAGTCTTATATCGATGCATAGAGAATTGAGTTAACTTTCATATTCCACCGGTTTCACCAATTCTATCACATTTTGATATTTTTAACACAATTTATATTGTCGATGTGTCTGCCTGATTACTGCAGTAACAGTTTATACGTTGTGACACTAAAAAGACCGTAAACCTCTGCATATGATGGATATTATTGATCCGTTGGTTGTGTTAGAATCTTATCTGGTAAATCTATATTTCGTTAAACTTTAGCGACGCCTAAATATAAACATAACTATTGGAATATGCGTTCGAAATTAGACTTCCAATTCAGAAACTGAAATTCCAGCCGTGAATATCTGTTTTAAAACGATCGTATCTCTCTAACCAGAACCCCGATCGGTGTGAAACCAATTTTATTATCAAGATAATTGGGTCTACTATTTATGACTTTTATATTGTTTCGTTTGATTCTGCACTTATAAATTACTGTGAATTGTCTAACCAGAATGACACTAGTTTTCCATATTTTACTCGTAGTGTATTTTAATGCATTTCTATCATATTGCGTAATTGTTATACCCTCAGTAATTAGTGATCATTTGCATTGATACCGTAGTGAATGTTTTAGATTACCGAGTGATAAGTGTTAGTGATTGGATTGTGACATGTACATTAGTATAAAAGCGTGATTGAGTGGTGGAAGTGACTCATACTTGTACACAATCAGTGGGACCATTTAGTTATTGCATTATCGATATCTATGGGACATATATAAGTGTAACTATAATTAGAATGAGACGAGTATAGAAGCACTTATATTAGTGTCATAGGTAAGATATCGAGGGCTTTCCATTTATCTTAGATACCAGTCGAGACATGCTCGATAGAGACCCTGTCTCTAATTCTCGCCTAGACTTGTCATTAAGCGACTAGTATTTAGATTTGTGGTTGGTGCTTGATGTAGATCGTGGGGTGTAGGGTAATTTGAGTGTGAGTTCGATCAACAGAATCTCAGGAGTCCTTTTACTGGTATATTTCATGATTTCGTGATATTGTTACTGATTGTGTTATTGACTCTTACTGATCGTGATTCAGGTCCATGTTTCTAAGCCCCTGGATATGTGTTTAGTGCCTTGGGTTTGAGAATACTCCTGAGTTGGTTGACATTTACACTTGGACTGATGATAACTTTAGTGACATAAACCTTGAAATTTAGAGACCGATAGGTTTAGTGACATAGACATTGCATTGCTTACCGAACTGATGCACATGCTTTACTGTTACCTGTGCCTGTTATTTCCTGCTCATGTTATTACCCTATGCTTGCTATTTCATATTTATCATTAATGCACATATTATATATATTGCTATATTGTGTCGTCCTGACGACCTGAGTATGCATGCTCAAAGTGAGAAGTGGACTTAGCTCAGATCAGGACCTACCTTACTTCAAGGATATTGCGGATATCTAAATCAGCGGCGTCAGTGCTATCTTTCTTTTATCATTATCTGGTTAGTTATCTCTTTTACTTGTATCCGTTGCACTCTAATTCGTTTAAAAATGATAGACTCGATGGCTGTATATCTCGTTATCTGTGTTAGATTACTACTTACCATGTACTACTAGAAGCCGAAGCATGACTACGGCAGAATTTTTCCTTGACCGTAGGAGTATGGCTGGCCTAATCACCCCTCGTATTCCGTATTTTGAGAAGCGGGACATGCCACACTCTAATCAAAACCTAAATTATTATAGAATTGTGGATTCATCAAAAAACCTTAAAGGAAGCTTTATAATTATAAGATAAATAAATACCAGGAGATAAATCCATATTTAACCTAAAGATAAATATGAATTTAATATAGAGATTAGATTTAAATCTAAACTAAAGATATTAGATTTAAATCCTAACTAATCCAAATTTAAATCAAATTTAACAGTCGATTCAAAAACAAATTGTGTTAAAAATCATGTCGCTCAAATTGAACGCTTTTGCAACTACATGGGTAGGAAAGATAACAGAAATATTTGTTATTGTATTACGACATCCAAACAAACACATGTTTTGCAAAGTATGTAGTTGCAACTACATTCTAACCAAATAAAGGAATGGAATTGTAACTACGGTATTTATATCTACATGTAGTTGTAAATATATTGTTTCTTTAAATACAAGCAACCAAACAGCCAATGGTGAAGATAAAGAAAAAGCGGAAGAAGAAAGACGGAAAATGCTCTCACCAATCTTGCCCTGAGGCCCCTGACACCTGGGTAAAGGAATAGTCCCATGTGTCGGGATATAGGTTTATCATTGATTAAGGGGTTGTATATGAAATATCTATTTTTTCGGAGTGAGGGGAAGGAGGTGATATACCCAAAAAGAAAAAACTTAAAAATACAAAGTTAAATAAAATTATAACTTGACTTTTTTACCTTTAAAGGAAAAGTGGATCTCGATTTGAAATCATAATTTGATTTGTATCATGGCAACTGACAAGAAATATTCAACCATTTCTGAGAGAAAATTAATATGATATTTTCATTCCATCAGCTTTTTATAAAAGAATTGGAAAATTAAAGACCCCAATGAGTCCTGATTTTATTAATCCCTTTCCTTGTTATCGAATTAGGATTTCATTTTTTAATAATCACTAACAAAAAGCTTTTAAAATCTGCACTATATTTTTGAGTCTGGAATATCACATATGCATAGCAGTATAGATGTAGCGCACGTGCAAAAATACTAGAGATAATAATGATTTGTCGTATTAATTCATCAAAAGTGATTATAGACGAGGTAAGAAAACCAAGTCGAAAGCTGCATTTTTGAATTCTCCAGTATTGAGATGGTTTGATTTTTAAGGGTCCAAATGAGGTTGAGTTGAGTTCAAAATGATTTCGTCTTTCGGTGTCTTTTTTATTATTTTAATCAAACATACGATTAATTGTGCACTATTAGATCAGCTTAGTCCCCGGTTCAACCAGTGAACATGACTTATATTTATGAAAATAAAAGGAAAAAATTGACTTGTATTTGTGAAAAAAGAAGAAGACACGTGACACCATTTTACTGAACATAATAGATAAGGACCAAAGTGCAAATAAAACGAAGGGATGGGTCTTGGTCATCGTCCAATAAAAACTTAAGACCTTTTTATCATCCCAAAAAAGGTGTTTTTGTCTGATGAGAATTGGTTTACTAAGACACGATAATTAGCACGATCTCTAACTCTCAAGAGACTCTCAAAAGAAAACACAAGAACAAAGTCTAAATAACCGTGGATAAGATATATGGCCTCTCGTTCAAAAACAAAGCCACCACTTTTACTTGTTACTGAGCATTTTTTATTCAATAACCAATTTAACTTCCTAATATAATATGTTTCTTCCCTTCCGTTTTCCGTTTTAATAGGAGAATAGAATTCTTAAGTAAAAAGAAATAAACTTTAACTAAAAAATTTATAAGATATAAAAAGATACCAATCAAATCTAAACTAATCTAAACAAATAACAATTTAAATTGATTTAGATATTCAATCAAATCTCAATTTAAATTGTAACGAATTTTCTCAAATCTCAGCCGAATTTTTAACCAAATTTTCCTAGAAATCTCTTCTATCCGGGCTTGCTCGACCTAGGCCTCCATCATGTGCTCGACTCCTACTCGGTCTACGGTTGGTCGCATGCTCCTGCATCAAAGTCTTTAACGGTTTTTTATTTTTCAATAGTCATTTACTCTTGTAAATTTTGAGAGATAACTAATATATTATTAGATAGGCTAAATTTCACTAAACCCCCTAAGTTTTAGGGGTGTATCGCATATCTCCTAAGTTTCAAAATGCTATAAAATACCTTTCTAGATTTTTATTTTATATCACACGGCCCACTATGGTTTAAAATGTTACCGTAAACCAAACAAAGCTTATAAAATTTTCAAAATTAGACATTAAGTAAAAAGACTGCTTGGATCCTTATGTTATGAAAACATCAAATAATCAATAAAGATAGGTTTTATAGAAATTATTTGTTTAATGTGATTTTCTCCCGTTCTATCATTTAACTCTTTCTTTTCTCCTTAATCTCTTTCCTTTCTCCTTAATCTCTTTCCTTATCCATAAATTTCATTTTCAAATATATTAATGATTAATATATGGATTTAGACAAGAATTTTATACTGGTTAAAAGATTACTTATCAGCGTTAAATTAGTAAATATAATTTTAAAAAATAGATATAACTATTGGACGAGCAGGTTTGAGAGTGGTCTAATTGATAGATATGTTAAATTGTATTAAACACAATAGTATTAAACATAAAATAACATTTAAAAACTCTAAAGTAAAGGATTTTTTTCTTTTTTGGAAATCAACCCCTTTGGAGATAGAATTTGGTGGAATTAAAATAGGAGCAGATGATGGAAAAGGAAAAGAAAATAATCCAATGGAGGAGGAAAATCGTTTCCAGATGGCTATTTTAATAGATAAATATTTAGGGTTGTTTGGTCATTTTACTAGGTTTATGTTGAGTTTGAGATGTTTTATAAGTGACGAAAATATAAAGAGTATTTTGTAGCATTTTGAAACTTACGGGGTTATGTGATGCCTCCAAAACTTAAGACGGTTTTGTGAAATTCAGCCTATTAAATATTTACCGCATTTTGTATTTAATCACTGTATATCTAACCGATAACTACTATATTTTATAATAAATCTATCACTTCTCCGGGTGAAACTAACTTTACAAATAAAATTGTTGTAAGATGGAAATAAAATTGTTGTAAGGTGGGTATTTGAAAAAGATTGGGATGTCTTGTCTTGTCCATGTCAGGACATGTTCGGCCAAAAAAACTTAGAAAAAAAAGGGAAAAAGTAGTTAGAATATTTTAGTTATTGTTTATTTTGGTAAGAAAAGACAAAAGAAGCCCTAGCTGGCATTCACGTGGCAACAGAAAATAATGTTGTTTCATTGGAAAAATAAAACGTTTGAAAATATGAAATGTTGAGATGAAGTAAGTTGAATCTGACCCCATAGGAAAGCAATTTTAACTTGGATGTCATTCTGAAATATGCTTAAATATACCATTAACTTTCAACTATTAAAAAACTAGTTTTTTTTGCCAGTTGGCACGCATACATGTTTATTAAGAAAAATAATCATGAGGTCTTTGCCGACTTGTTTAAACCGTTTTTAACAAATATGTTAATTGTTAGGGTTCTTCATGGAAAAAAAAATTTACAACTTCAACCAGCCATTATCGCATTTGAATGGTGAAAGCGTAAATATTTAAACTCTTTTGCTTGAGAATGTGAGTTGGCATGCTTTAGGATTAAAGTTACCTGAGCAATCTTTTTTTTATTTTTAATATCTAATTAGAAAAAGGTGAAACTTTTTTGGATACTCTCATGTGTTCCAGTTATAATAGTAAATATAATATGTCAAAATTGCACTTTATAAATTACAACAAAATATCATCAGCTTCGTTTTAATTATATCTCACTGGCGTTTTCGGCACGTGTGTTAATAAAAGTAATTTTGATGAGAATTTTTTTATTAATTTAACTATGCGCATTTCGCTTATAAAATAATAACAACACAATAATTTAATTACGTACATCGCACTTGTAAAATAATAATGACATGGCGTTTAATTACATACATTGCACATAAATCAATGATGTGTTTTTATTTAATTTACCTAAAATAATAAAAAGTCATCTCATCAATCAATTTCAAAATCAAATGAGCCTCTTCTTTTTGTCCTATAATAGCAAAGATAATAGTGTGAATAATTATGCGAGAATATCGTAATATAAAAGTAATTGGATATCAAACTTCAATAGGAATGTATCATTTAATGTAGAATTTTGGACTAATATTATTGTTTGAATTAAGAAAAATTGAGAATTAGACAGCCAAATTCATGTTAGTTTAGTGTAATTCATGAAGTTGAGTATATTTATATTTACTTTTAGAAAGCCATATAAGTTAATCATATTTTAGCATAACTTAATTAGACATCTAAATAATATATTAAATATCTACAAATAAGACAACAACGCTTTCCTTGCCCATTTCCTCCTCCTTTCCTTTTCACCAACTCTTTTCCATTACTTTGTCCCTTTTTTCAAAACACGCTTTTGGTCCAAAAGGAAAGAAAAAAAAGGAGACAAGTAGACTTTTATTTTCTAGCAAGTGATTTTTCTTTTGCTTTTCTTTTTTTTTTTAGGTAAAAAAGTAAAGCAAATTAAGGCTTGCTTCAAAAATTTATTAACTATATTTCTTTACCTTTATAACTCAAATACACGAAGAAATGGATGAAGTGTTTTTCCTTTTTACCAAAAAGCAAGGGCGGCAAAAATTTGAGAAAAACACATTAGAGATATTTGGATTCAAAATATGCTAACTCATAGAGTCATAGAGTCATGGAACATACATTATCATCTTCATATCTTGATCGAATCAAAATTTAAATTCAAATTGTTTTTTAATTAGTAGGACCCACATTCTATATTAAATGTGCATGCCACAAAAGTGGATACCAAAAATGAGATACTTACTTTAATGAAGATACCATGAATGCGGAGAAGAATGAATTCCTATGAAGTTTTTGATCCACATGCATCGCATCTGCACGAGTGTAGCGAAATATTACAGGAAGCCAAATTGCCGAAATCAACGGTTTGCCGAACTAAAACCAGTTTGTAATGACAAGGCACAATCTTTATTTGGAGAATACGAGTTTCAAGTGCAAATCTTGGTTATTATCCAAGGTACATACAAACCAAAGCTTTACCAGAATTATAATGCAAACTCATATGATATGAGGCCCATTAATTTTCAATCTATTATAAAGTTTGCAGTTTCTACTCTTACTAATAAATATGTATATAAGAAAAAATCTGAAGAATTTCCTACCCTCATAAATTCATTCATGCCAACTTATATTTTTATTTTTTGGCAAAAAAACACTTATTCTTAATTTTTTGCCCAAAAAATGCTTATTTTTATTTTAAGTTTTAGCGTACTCTGTTTTTCCAAGAACCCCTCCCTCATAAATCCATGACAACTTTTCTTATTTTAAAATTTAATTAAACCCCCCCACCCCACTGTTCCCCCCCACCTCTCACCCCCCCACTCTCACACACACACAAGGGAAAAAAACACAAAAAAGGAAGAAAAAAAAAACATGTGGTGAATGTTCTCATTCTTATCCATGCCTTACCATGGAATTGGTAGAAAAAATAATTAAATTACACAAGAATCTCTACCATTATAATCCTAACTCCTTCGAGAGTCTGGCTAAGGTCATCTATTGCTTTGGCTAAAAAAATTCATCTATTGATGACATATTTTTTAGTAATATAATTTAAAAAATAAAAAAAATCTACAAATTTATTCTCATTCAAGTTAGATACCTATATCAACACAATTATTTTTTTTAAATGCTCTTTTAATTCAAAATTCAAATCTTACTCCCTAGAAATTCCCCCTCCCCTCCCTCCCTCCTCAAAAATTCAAGTACCATCCAAGTCATCCCTTTTAATTCATAGTTTTAATTCATAGAGATACCTATCAAACTTTATTTTAAAACATATATAATTAAATCAAATCCACGTGCAGAGCACGTGCAAACTAAGTAAGTAAATTATAAACGTATTAGGTCTAATCGCCCAAATCCTTGCATGGTTGATCCAATATAACACCTATACATTCAAGCGGTAAAATGGTGTAAACAACCCCAATGAAAATTTGAATTGTAAGATCATTCAGTAGGTTCTCTTCCAGCAACATCCATTCTGCTGGCATTTGGGCCGCTCAGCCCATATCCATCCAAATGATTAGACGGATAGGTTAGCTCGGTAGAGTAACCGACCTTAACCGGATTGGTTAGCTATATAAGTATATTGCAAGCCTAGAGTTTGCAAGTGCTTAATAATATACAAAGATTAGGCTTTATGCCTCTATCAAGAATTAGCCATCATCTTCTACCTCTTCTCTTCTTCCTCTTTGATGGTTAGTAGTGGGATGAGCACGTGAGGACTTCTCGCCATTTAACGGTGTGATTGTCCTCTGACCGTTGGTAGAAAGAGATCGCTATGCATACGTGGTGTAGGTAAGATTATTTGTCCGATCGACATAATGTACAATCGATCATCTTTTTTATATAGAATTATCATATGCTAAATAGAGATTTTCTTCCGCTATATTATGCATTGATCTCATCTAGATTTCTTTCTTGATAATCGATCTTGTTTTTTTCTATATGCATGTGCTACATTGGTATTAGAGCAATCGTGCTCACGCTCTTACGATATTAGATCCGCTATATTATTATTTTTTTGCAATCAAAATCGCGTTTTTATTGATCTAAAGTTAGATTGATATTTTTTAAAATAGGGATCTAATTTTGGGTTTCAAGATATTATTTATTTTTGAGTGATTATGTCGTGAAATCGTTCCAAGATGGACTTTTGGAGATCCATCTTGATTTTGTTTATGCATCATAAATTTTCATACAGAGGATCTATTATTAAGTCACTTTTGATCTTTTGATCTTTTGATCATAAACGTTTAATTTTTCAAGAATTTTTGACGACAAATTTTGCATTGAAAAAATTGGATTTTTTTTAAAAATAAAATTTGGGTGAAATTCCAGCGATGGAGGCGACCGGGGGTCGCCGGCAACATCGCCGGTCGGCTAAAGGTGGCGACAGCGGCCCGGTGGCTTGCCGGATGCTCGGCTGCGGCTGGTAGGCCCGCTTTCCATAGCAGCACCCATGGGAGCTAATTAAAACCCATTAATTAATATGGTTGATTAATATTATGTAGGCATATGTTAATTAATCAAGTGGCTGGTTCCACTAGCTTGAAGGCATATCTTTTGTAAAATCAAAAGCCTATACACTAATTGGCAAGGTTTTCTTGTTAAAGTTTGTTTTAAAAATAACTGGGCATGACCAGCAAGCCTTTAAAGGAAATATTTTTAAGAGACTTGGCACAAAAATAAATAAAGAGCAAACTAGTTGTTTACAAATGGAGCGGGCCCAAGATGGCTTCAAGCGCAGGCTCCAAACTACCCAATCCTTGGGCTTAAGCCCGAGCTTTGTGCAGGCCGGTCTGGTTGGACCATACCCGAGCTTTGGATAGACCCTGTTCAGTTGAACCACTCAGACAGGGTCAGACATTGTCCAGTTGAACCAGTGTGCCTGTATGAGGCCCAATTTGGCTATTTTGGGCTGTTTTAAACCCAGATTTGAAATTTGGGCTAATTTTTAGATCCAGATTTGGTATTAAGCTAAATTCTGAGCTATTTAAAGAATTTTAAACTATTTTAAGTTATTTTAAATCAGATTTTAATTTTTAAATGCTGTTTTGAGGTTTAAAAATCATTTAAAGGGCCAAATTGGTAGGGGTTTTATAAATTTTCAAAACAATTTTATGGCTTTGGAAGTGCTTTCATCCAAATTAAAATTGTTCTCTGGCAATCTTAGAGATATGTGGGCATTTGTTCCAGTGGAAGCGTCTGTGACGCATTTCAATTATTCTGAAAATATGAAACTCTAATAAAATGGAAAAGATTAGATTCGGATAGTTAGTTAAAAATGAAATTCATTAGATTAGTCATTATATATTGTATTCATTAGATTAGTCATTATATATTGTATTGCGCATGTCATGTCTCTTGTTTTAAAAAAGACCCAATCTATTATGTTTCTATGAGATATTTACTCTATTTTTAATTATTTTAGGACAATTTAAAATTTTGCATTTTTGTTGACTATGATTGGGGCCTTAAGCTTTCTTCTCTTTTTTCGGAATGTAAATTTGTTATTATTGCTACAATGAGTTTGAAAATAGAATGTTATTTAGGAAATAACAATACTCCAAGTAAAAACCAAAGACATAAAATAACCATAATAAAGTCAATGTTATCAACAGTCTCACCATGAGTGAGATGATAGATATAATAACTTATATTTAACATCTAAACAAGCCGATAGACCTGGATACCGGTGACAAGGCTTCATGACACAGCACCATCCAGATGCGACGATCTTTAGAAGATGGACGCATCAATAACTGCACGTTGGACGTGATAAAGAGAAATATCATTAGTATATAGGATTTTATTTCCGAGCAAGCGTCATATATGCTTTCGGTAGGTATCGGGTTATCTACGTGTCAAGCAACTGTGCTAATAATTAAGCGGTACTTACAGGGTTATCTACATGCTCGACAATTATGGAATATGTTATATGGTAGTTACAGGGTAATCTACGTAATGCGATAAAATTTCCTAATTTGTTTGTTTGACCCTACTTGTGTAAAGAGTTGAACCGTGTCATATTAATATACTTAAAAGTTATATCTTCAAGTTCCGGGATTTGAAGAGTGTTGTTCCAGTTTGTCTGTTGAGCAAAAATAATTAGTGGTTATATATTTTTTACTTGATACATTAAGCAGTTAGTTATTAGGAAAGCGAATGCGATGACATTTTGCCGGTACTTTAGAACAATTGAAGTATAAGGTAGATTGCCAAGGACAATGAAATCAAAAGCACTGCTTATGCTGATGAGGACATAGACGTGCAAGGACAGGTGTTCTAAATGCAAGTTGGTTTCAATTGAGTTAAGAAAACCGGTATAATTTGCTAATAATTAAGTGATCTGGCATGAGAAAAATGTTGGCAATAATAAGATGAATAAGTTCGAATTATTTGACTACGGGAATTAGAACCGCTTTACTCGTCAGGGTGCTCAGTAGAAGTATATTTTCTGTTAGGAGCGGAAAAGTTTATGGAAAAAATCGTGTGTCGAGAACATATGAATTTATTCTGTATCAGATACGTAGATAGCTGGCCATAAATTAATTTCCTATCAGTCAAACACTATTAGATATTGTACATATTAGAGACCGTACTATATGGTCTCTAATACTTTTTGAACGGATGCTAAAGTATATTAGCGACCATCCACTATTCAAACGGTCGCTAATACCCGGTCTCAGAAATTTTGGTTGTTGACACGTGTATTAGCGACCGTTCACGGATGGTGGCTAATGTACACGGTCGCTAATGCGACATTAGTGACCGTACATCATGGTCGCGAAAATGATGCCGTGTGGATAACGTAACAATTTTAATCGATATCTGATATTAGTACATGGTCGCTAATGCGGGTATTAGTGACCGTTTCTGTAGCCTGAACGGTCGCTAATACCAATTTATATTGAATTTTTTTACAGAAATTCCTATATCTAATACAATAATGCAATTAATCACAATAAATTACACAAAAAAGCGTTTCGATCGCAAACAAATATATGAATACGATATATCACAAATAAATAGCATTTCGATTACATACCAATACATATCCAACAATTTCAACAACTCAAACATAGAACTAAAATCGTAATAAATAATATAACACGTCGAATGATACGAAACTCTCTCTAAATCAATACATAGACAATATTGTTTTGAATACAAATAATAAATTGCATACTCTATATGTCCAACGATATGTAAAATCCTCTAAATCGCGCGCTGGCGCAATTCTAGCTCACTCAACCATGCGAATCCTGCAAATCCAAATAAATAAATAAATATATGAACTGAAATCATAATGTTCGAAATTAAACAACACGCCAGCTACACTAATTAACACATGTATATACATACCTCACTAACTCCCACCGTTTCCATCGCCACCAGAATCTCGCCTTGACCAGTATCAGTCTGATTCGCTGATGTCTTCTTGCAAAAAGATGAAGAGAACCCTCCTTGAGGGGGAGCCTAGGGATAACAGGGTTCCGGTTGCGGAGGAGGAGGCTGAGGGTAGTAATAGGGTCCCTGTTGCAGAGGCGGAGGGAAGAACAACGATGACGGTCCCTGTGCTTGAGGAGGTTAATACGTATGCTGCGTTGAAGGGGGTAATATGGCGGTTGCGACGGCCATGGACCCTATGCTGACCACAGTTGCGAAGGTGGACCGTGTTGTTGCGAGTATTGATACCTCCACGCATTCATACCAGTTCTTCATGTCGCTTCTTCTGCCGCCTTCTTCTCTACTTCTTCATGCATTCTCCTGAGCTCCTCCTGTAGCTTGTGGATCTGCTGTGCTTTAGTTGTTTGTTGGTGGGAGCGAGCGGTTAACGTACTTGAAGTTTCTCTGATGGAACTTGATCGCACAAGACCAACGGGACCACCTAAAATGGGATAATGGCCGTGTTCTCTTGAGTGAGGGAAAAGCTGATCTAATATAGATATCTCGGCCTCCTTAGGAAGAGGATCTTCAGCCGGAAAATCGGTGTTTGATTCCCGATAACTCATCTCCGCCGTGTTAAAATCCGCCTTTGACAAATGAAATAGTAATTACTTGCAAGGTTAACAATTAAATGTAATTACTTAAAAAAGTTTATAAATGCAATCTCACCATATGATGAGTTGCTATATCCATTTTTTCTTCTGGCATGTCTTCCCCAGTGTGCAATGCCTCCCAAATCTCAGCGAGGCTCGGATTTTTCCCAGCCTTCTCCTGTATCGGATATATGATTTATGTATACATGAGAATATGTAACGATAAACTTAAAAAATCGAACATATAAGTAATTAAAGATAAACTCATCAAAGTCGACCTATACTGATCAGTAGGAACTGATCCACCGTAATAGCTATCTATTGCTTTTCTTCGGTTCCTCTTATTTCTCTCTGATTCTGCCTGCTTATTCAGAAAATAACATATATCAACGTAAACGAATCTAAATTTGATATTCAAATCAATTAAGTATATTTTTAATTACCTTTGCCTCAGGTGTTTCCCAATACAGTAGGAGAAATGCAAATTGTTCCCTAGGGATGACAAAGGGAAGAGCGGCAAACCGTTCCTAATCCTCCGTAAATTTGCTGGGGTTTTTGCAAGTTTTTTTCAATCTTTTTCGCCATCTCTTGAATATTCCTGACATCTTACTTCAGACATATGTCCAATGTCCGTCTATATCATCCTCTAGGTAGAAATGTCTCTGTAATACAAATTAATAGATATATTAGTTAATAAATTAATACTATATAAAAAGTATGCATGTAATGTTGAAATATTGTTAATTGAGTTATGTATTACTAAGAGGGAGAGCCAAGTCCATATATAGGCCTTCTATGGATTATTTGCAAACGTGAATCCCATGTTTCAGAAGTCCGTAGTACGGACGAGAATACCGATATACCCATTGAAATGGATAGCCCATGTACCCAGACCTATGGGCTTCTCACTTACCAATTGCAGAATTTGTCTTCCGTGGTGTGCAAACCAGGCCAATGCCTCAGCGATACTCGCTAATGCTGCATCTACTATCCTCTCCGTCTGAGGACGAAAAACAGCCCACTTCACCATTGCCTTTCTATTATCCTTATCTCGATAAGGTTTTTCATTTTGTAAATAGAGAGGAAGAGGCAATGAATCAACGAATTCATCTGTAACGGGATTCGAGAATGTCCCATGTTCTCTGCTCAGATCTATGCACTGCTCATCTATATATGCATACGGATCCTTCAGCACGGATGCACCTGCATCCTCCTGATCAGATATACCTACACATTTTAATTTATAATAATCAATGTAATAGTTATACGAACAAAATAATTTGAACAAGCTTATTTAAAACACGTAATATAATACCACTACTCTCATGCTCAGGATGTGTAGAAGATGAACCATCTCTAACTTTTTTCTTCGAAGAAAATGCCTGGGCAAATCTGATGAATATTCCTTTTTGCGACATCTGTTTCATATAAGTTATGACGATACAAAATATATAAAATGCATAAATCATTAAACTAACTTATCAATTGATTAAAATGTGATTAAAACTGCAAAGATTTCATATAGCTTTTGATTGTAAGTGTTTGTAATTGCAGAGTTTATAACATATTTACATATAAATTATTACAACCACAAATTTTTTTCATATGTCAATCGGATTTACGTCCTTAATATCTCCCTCGTTGATAGAACTATCGAATAAGGGTTTAGGCGGTGCCCGCAGTGCAATCCAAGCATATTCCGATTATAATCTTTGACATAGAAGTATTGTTCTGCTTGTGAAACTAACATGAACTTCTCGTCTTGGTAAACTTTTTTATTGAGATTGACAAGCTGAAAACTGTACTCATTCTTCTGGATGCAAGCGCACCAACGAATTTTGAACGTAGTAAACCGTTTTTGCTCGTTACTCCCGTAAAATATCTCTATTATGTCCTCTGACCGACTGCAGTATTTCTTTTTTCCATTCCGCGGTCTTTGATCACGGGAACTTGAGAAGCACGTTTGTTCAAACGGACAAAAGATACCGTTATTTTAGGTAGTCAATCTCTCGTCCGTAAGAAATTTTAGGTTATTAATACAATATAAACCATATCGATTCACTTTTACACTAGGACCTTTAGATAGTCATACAAGTACTTCCGGGAATTACATCCCTTTTGTTATGCCGTCTTCAATCTACAATGCATTTACCCGTAAAATGTATAAGCTATATATGTGATATATGCGTGTAATATGTGAAATATATAAGAGATAAGTACGTGTTTACGGAACCACCGTAGAAAGTGTTTCTTATGTTCTTGATTAATTTTCTAATTAGCTCCCTTTTCGGTAATCGCGTACGTAAGTTCTTGAGTATCTCGGCTAAAAAAATATCAATATTATCTATTTAGGCATATATATATCTAGACACAAAAAATATTGACTCGGTTAAAAGTTTTAATTTATATACCTTTTGTGATCGACAGTAATTTCAAGGTTAGTAAAGATATACGTATGTGCTTAGTCAAGCCACTCTTTCCGGTAGGATCGATCTCCCCCTAGTTCACGGGACAACCGATCCTCGTTAATTCGTGAAGGAAGATTTAATCTTGTTTCAACTCCACGCAAGTAACAAGAAGTGAAGTTGATACATTTGTTGGAACAATAACTCTCGGCTATTAACCTTTCCGATCGAGATCGATTGTGCACTTGCCGTTTCAAGAATTCCAAGTATCTAAAACGTTTACGAATATTTTAGACAAATGTGGATGTTATAATGAATTAAATATCAAATTTGAATTAAAAAATTAATTACCTTTCTACTAGATACATCCGCATATATAAGACATGTCCAACAATCAATGCCTCTTGCAACATTTTCAAAAGTATAAATATTATTTTTAATTTAAATAATAATATTATGGGTTTTACGGATATGATAACCAATATGAAGTTGAGTTTTCATGGATTGGTATGATTATATACCTCTATTTTTGGAAATTAATTAGAAATAAAATGAATTTATAATCATGAGAACATTTGTTTAATGAGGTTTTCATTAATTGGTTTTAAAACAATAGTCTATACTAACTATTTTACTAAAAATAAGTTTCTATCTAAATACCATTTTATTTTTCCATGACAAGTTAACCTTCTTTTATCTTCTATTTTAACCCTAATTTGGTTTTAACAAAATATCTCGGAGGCATGGGCATGGTTGGAGTATGTTTTTTTTATAAATATTATTAAGAATGGTGTGTGTATATATATATATATATATATATATATAGAGAGAGAGAGAGAGAGAGAGAGAGAGAGGTGGGGAGGGGGGTTATGGCTTGGCTCTAGCCATTCTCTCATCATACTTTCCTCATCTCCTCTTCCTTCTCTTCTTCATTTTCTCCTCATATTTTCTCTAACTCCCAAAAATTCTACACACACGCATGCAAATCAGTACACAAAAACCATACTATTTTCTTTCAAAAACTTAATGTTGAAGCCAAGTCTTCACCCTTGAGGCCACTTTGCAAGCTTGGAACATCCCATAATCTCAATCAAGAAGTAAATATATCATTTTAATTAAGTTTTAACAATTACTTGCCATGAGAACACTAATTGTTTAGTTAAGGTCAAGTTCTATTAAGTTTGGGCTGGAAAAATCAGCGACATGTCTAGAATTTCGAATTTTTTTGATAACTCTCTGTTGATAATTAGATAAAGTTTATAACTACAAAGTTGTAGATAATTGAATTATATTTTATGAAAAAAGTTTTGGTTAAGTTTTACTGTAAAATGTATTTTATACGAATTTTTAAAGGAAGAGTATCCAAATGCTTTTTTCACTCAAATTGTAATAATTTTCTTAATTTTTATATTAACAATTTGGAAAATATGAAAATTGTAGGCTGTAGATGACTCTGTATAGATATCTTAAGAATTTTTATTTAGCTTATTCACTTTACAAAATTTATAGATATCGAATTTTTAGTGAAAGGTTGTTTTTGTGGTCTGTCAAAATATTCAGAAACATGTTTTAAGTTTGCATTTTAATTCATGTCTTATACTCAAAATTTGGAAATGATATTTTGGGCTATCAAATTTAACTCATTTATCTATATATAGAATTTTAGTTTGAGTCCAAATATTGTGTTTACTATTTTTGGTGATTTTTCAAAGTGAGCCTAAAAACAACCACTTTCTGAACTTGCATTTTGACACAATATGCATCCATGACACGATATTTTCGGGTTAAAACGTCAATAACGGGAGTAGTCTTACGCAAGTGAGACATGACTTGCGCCCTTAGTTTCTAACCTATGAATGTTAGTTCCTTATAAATAGTTTCAGTTTCGATCCTTACACGATAATTTATGGTTTCGATGTTAGGTTCGAGTGCGAAAACCTCCGAGGTGGCAACGGGGGGCTAGAAGGTCGTAGAATATGACTAGCTCGATTAGAGATCGGTGAGTAGATCTATATTTACGGGGAAAGTCGGGTGGATGGCGTATAGCATTTCCGCAACTTATCTAACTAGAATATATGTTATATAGGATATTCATAGATTTTATTCATATAACTCGTATAGTTAGGTTATAGCAATGTAGTTAGTTTATAATTCATAACCAGTAGGCTATAAAGGTATCTACATATATGATTATTGTTATATACCATACACGACTGGATGTCCGTACTATATTGAGTGGATGATGGTTGACATCATATGATGAAGATTCCGTACGGGATGTGATAAGGATAGATCGCCGATTGCGGCTTCTATTTTATTGACTCATGGAGTCTTGCTAAATCCCGATTGGGACTTTATGATATATTTAGAGCTATACTTATTTTTAAAAACCAACGATTCGTTACATACTTTTAAATGATAATGTCAAGGGTGTGATACGAATTTTCAAATGATATCTATTTTAAAAACATCGTAGCTTCCTTATTTCCAAAACAACGTTTCGTTCTATTTCCAAAACAACGTTTCGTACGTCAACGTCGGGAGTTGTTTGGTTGTTCTTGCATGCGTGGACTATTGGTTCTAACCTATGTGTGTTTTTCTTGCCGTATCGATTTTCGGATTTGATTTTGTTTACGATACGATATGCATTGAATTATAGTTATCGTTGTATGGACTTCTGGGACGACGAAGGAGAGCAAGGCGTTCATCGACTTCAACTAGAGCGAGAATAGTAGGTGAATAGATGTATATCTATGGGGGAAGTCGGATGGATGACGTATAGCACCCCTGCAACCGTAGTATTAGAGTACTGGTTATACAGTTATAAATACTAATATTAGGTATGTATACTTAGCTAATAGGGACTATAGGCTATAGTAAGCTTACTCGTAGGAAGGAATACCCTTAGTTCTTATCCTCTTAGCCTTGAGCCTTTGGTATATACGTTGTTACACACACAGATGTATGTATACACACACACATGTAAGTTTGAGGATAATTTCGATATAACATCATGAGATGAGAATATGACTTGTTGCTATGATACGAGTTGATGTGATCGAACATGATGGCACGAGGCTAAGTTATGCGATATGATATGAAATGGCATAACATGATACGATATATATATATATATATATATATATATATATATATATATATTCGTGTTACGACACGAGATGATATTGTAGGAATGCCTAGCACGACAGCAAGGTTTCGGGAGGTATCGTCCATGTCATTTTCAAAAAATTGCCATGCTACACAACCCTAACTCTAAAATCTTAACTAGAGAATTAGACAATACAACATGTAAACAACTTTATATCTAAGTAAATATGGAATGCAACCTTTGTAGACAGGTTCTTCACTTCAATAGCTACGTGTAGTAGTCTCTTCGCTCCAAGTAGTGATCTTTCGGACTCTAGAATGGCTCTACAAGATGAAAGGAACAAGCTTGCACAAAGTCTTCGAGGCCGAAGACGATCTACGTCGAGGAGACACCAACCCAAGCTACCTCTTTACTAATTAGGGATTAGTGAAGCTAACACCCTAAACTAAATGGCTAGTCTAGTATAGGATGATGAAGTAGGATTTTTGCTCACTTTAGAATTAATTTTCTCACTAATTTTCTTTACCTCTCAAAAGCCTAGAGAGCTCTCTTGATGAAGAAGAAGATGAAGAGAATAATGTTGTGAATAATGAATCAAGAGAGAGAGGCAACCATGGGTGAGAAATATCTCATGTAACTCTTGTAGAGATATAACCATGGTTTTAGATAATGGTTAGGTTAATAAATATCTAAGGCAAAACAAAATTAGTGGACTAAGTCAATGGTTCCACAAGCTTCCACAAGCTTCAACCATGGGCTTAAATTCCCACTAATTATTTGATTTACCTTAAATAAATAAACCCCTCATTATCATAAGCATGGTGTGAGTCTCATACACTCATGTTCCATGTGTAATCAAGTATGACACAAAAAGAAAACACAATTAATATATATCACATATATTAAGTGTGCACATGTGAGAAAAATAAATGCACAAGTGAGCTAATATTAGTTAATGTAAATTAATATATCAAATATATAATTGTACATTAAATTATTAAATCGGCACTTGATTCAATAATCCGGCTATATCACATATAATCGACTAATATCATATGTATCAACTTATCGAATCAACACTTGATTCGATAACCCGGCTATATCACATATAACCGACCGATATCACATAATAGAAAACGGTATCACATACACGTATTAATCTCGGTCCCGCACATATCATATATGTGCTCCTACCTCGTTTCGCTTGAGCCAGGAAACCTCTGTGTAGGACTCTAAAAACTCGTCAATACGCCGGCAGTAGGTGATGATCATATCAGTCACCTACAAGCCGTCAGCGATACTAGCTGGACGTAACGGCTACCCGGGTATTGAGCGATCAGAAGATCAACAAGCAAGCCTGCTCATACTCCTGTAAAGCCTGTCAGTAACACTACCGTACAGTCCGATCTCTTCGTCTGATATGTCGCATATCCAGTCTAGGGGTGGTAAACGTCAGACCCCAATAACCGATAAGTCGTGCCGATGTGAGGCTCATAACGGGTTGAGAAACTACTGATAACACTTACCAGTAAATCTCTGTATTAGCCCTGACCAGGGACTTCCTGTTATATCCAATCGAGCACAGCGCAACATCAACTCCCAATACCGGGAGAGACGAATCCCCTCCTATCACTCATTGCCTCCATGTGACTCGGGACTGTACCTAAAAACAACCGTTTTGCACATTCTCTTGAACGTGGTAAGGTGGAAATCAAAGCACAGTAGGAATCACACAAAACTCTATGACGATCTCGGGTCTACAGACTAACCTGTACCGGTGTTACCAGAGAACTGCTATCTGACGATAGATATAATACCAACTAAGAGTTCTCAGCGAGTCCGTTCAGTGTACCCAGTCTCCACTGAGCACCCGTATACCATATTTGATTTCAAACTCCAATGGATGTGGGATCATCCATCGCCCATCATATGGGTCAAGAAGCTATACACCAGTCTACTCTGGAATATTGATACCCTGTCTCGATACACCCTCGACTAGGAACAATTAAAGGATGTACCGTGGACTACTCTGGCCCCACTAGTATAATCTCCATCATAGTCCTGGTAGTCAAGTACACATCCTAAGGGCTTTATCAACATGTGAGAGCAAGACAGTATCATAATACAAGTCTACATGTTAAGACAAAGAGCAACCAGATAACATACTATCATGTCGAGCAAAAAAGTCCTCTCTATATATGTCCAAGAATCCACTATAATATACATCATATGTACTATAATGGCCTCTAGGGCATACATATAACTAACAGATATGACATGTGACGATATGCGACTATACTATATGATATGATGTACATGACCATAGATCCGTACTTTTGATTTGATGATATCGTATGATGGATTATACCGTACGTGATATGATATACCTGATGATTGATCCACACTCTTGACTCGAGAATGTCGTACGATGGATTATACCGTACGTGATACTATGAGGCTGGATCGCCGACTTATGGATGTGTTGACTCGAAAAATTATTGTTTTCTAATCATTTAAGTAGATATTAGGATATCTTTAGAGCCATACCTATTTTCAAAACTAACGAATCGTTATGCATTTTAAATGACAATCTCAAGGGACACTACGGATTTTCAAATGGTATTTTTTTCTCAAAACACCGTAGCCCATATTTTTCTAAAAACAACAATTCGTACTATTTTAAACTACAATTGTATAGCTCATATGTAGTTATGTATTTTATACCATTGCGTTTACAATTTCCTTTTTCTGTTATGCTCATATTATTCTCATCTTGCGGTATACATATACGTTCTTTTCCTTATCTTGTATGATATCGTCTGCCAGGACGCATGCACCATTACCGATGATACGCATGTTGCACGTACACATACTTGACGGCTCACACACTCATCATCGGTAATTGCCATGCCACTTACACATTAGAAACCATTATATCGTTGTATTGTTTCCTAATTTGTAGAATTGCAGTTATTTGTTTAGTATTATTATCGCACATGGTAATTTAGATATTGTACTTCCTTACCTAGTTACACGACATACTTATATGAATACACCAGTTATACCTTACAGTACTGTTCTGTGCTTGTACTTACAGTTCCATCATGGTTACATGCATATGCGATTCTGTCTTCATGAGATTTATGGATTTGAGAACCGCAAATACATTTTTAAAGTCTTATAATTATTTTAAAAACACGGTTTCTCTTGATATGATATTTTGACGTCCACCATGAGATTTCTCGGTTCTGAGCTATGATATAACCAGATTCGAGGATTGAGGATGCACCGTCTGTGGGTACATGGTGGACCCGGTATGGTAAGCCGGGGCAAGAAGATCGTATAGAGAGACGTTGAGCCCGACAAGAGAATACTACACACCGGTGATGGTATTGGACTCGGCGGATATCCGGAGGATACCGACCGGAGCGATTGAGACAGATGGATATGATGGCCGCTCCGATGAAACGGCGCCTGAGACATGATGATTTACGTGTCGATACTGGATATGGGTTTTATGATATTTTCGAGTATCGATGCTGGACACTCAGGTTTTATGATGATTTGATGTGTCGTTGATGGACACATGTTGGATGGTACACATATATACATACATATGATTCAGATGACATAGTACCATATTTATGACACGAGCACGACGATCTTCGATTATTATACTTATGTATACACGTTTACCCTTGTTATCACCCGGTATCATATTATTATATTACGGTATGACCTAGGAGATCGTCATACATTCGATTTCTACCTGATAATGTATTCTACTCATGAGTTGGCAATTCACCCCCGTTGTGCTACAATTTTCTTGCAGGATCGACCACATGGATTCAGTAGCGGCTTGCTGGCACACCGCCTTCTTCTGGGTGATTTGCTTTGGTAGGTGGGATACACTTGGATTGTGACCACCATTTGTATTTGTATATTTATTCGGTTGTATCTAGTTAAGAGCTCTATCAACCAGACTATGTATATTTGGTAGACTTAGACACCCCAGACTTGTATATTATTTCAGACTTAGAGCGAGATGTGTGTATTATTCTTTATTCTGGTTTCGATGATGTTTTGGCTTCTTTACCTTCTTTTCTGTGTTTGATCTTCGTCTTGGGCGTCGTATATTTGTATTCGTGTGGTTGTTTCCGTCAATTGGCAAAGAGCTAGCTCCCGCTTGGGGATGCCTATATCATTGTTGCCATGTTTTTATTTTGGATCAAAATTTACAAAGGAGATACTGCCCAAATTTCAAATGACGAAAATGTTTTCAATTATAGTATACGGTTCACTTGTATTTTCATAAAATATTACTTATATTTTTAAAAGAAGAATTTAATTTCATTATCCCGTTATTTTCAAAACCGCAACTCCATTATTTTCCTGAATAGGTTTAGATTTCTGGGCTTTCGGCTTTCTTGGATTACGGTGGGGTCCTATAGACTTCACGTGATTCAAGTGCCGGTTACGTGCCAATTCCGAGTCGTGATAGAACTACCCAGGTCCTACTAGTATGATCCCTATCATTAATCCTTGTAGTCAAGAAAAGATCCTATGGGCTTTCTCACTGTATTAGCGATACATGATAACATGATAACGAGTAAAACGTATACACATGAAAGATAAAAACAAACCAGATAGCATATTATCATCTCGAGCAAGATTGTTCTCTGTATAAGTCCTCCTTGAATTCAGTAATTATATTTCTGCAATTACGATAATTGTCTTGAGAGCACATATATCCAACACGCATGTGTGTCAGATTCAAAGATTTTTTAAGTCTCGAAAATTTCTCTAAAGATTCGGTAGGAAAACTATAAAAGCGACACCTTTCCATTATTATTGATCATCCCAAAATCTCTTCTCCATCTCAA
Organism: Agapanthus africanus; assembly: GCA_030015575.1. Classification (NCBI taxonomy): domain Eukaryota; kingdom Viridiplantae; phylum Streptophyta; class Magnoliopsida; order Asparagales; family Amaryllidaceae; genus Agapanthus; species Agapanthus africanus. The sequence continues at coordinate 162,737,621 of CM057348.1, forward strand.
ATTTCTTAAATCTCTTAAGAGGTAAAATTCTCTCCAGTGATCGCCAGTAGAGATCGCGGAAGCTCCGAAGGCTTTCATAGACGGCGGCACGAAGCGCAATCATGCTCTTTCTAACCCTTTCTTAATCTCATCATCTTTTTTTATTTTTTTGTTGCATTAATGAAAATCATAAAAATTTATAAAAATCGTCCGTTTTAAATTAAAAATCAAATCTTCTTTAAAATTAAAGGGGTAGGGATAGATTTCCCGGTTGCAAGGCTGGTGGGTTCTTTCTTCTCCTCTTTCTCTTTTTATATTATATCTTTGATTTAATTACTACACGCACGTCTCTAAAGAAAGGAATTTTACGGTTTCAGGAGAATCAAGGCTGAAAAAAGGCTTGTGGTTGGTTTAGCACCAACTCACGAGGACACGGGGAATCACAACGATCTCACAGGCAAACGACGATCAAATCAAAGGTTGTCTAGCGGCCCAATTCAGAAACATAGCAGCGATCGCAAAATCGACCGGAACCAGCAGGGGTAGACTCTGGACTTTCAAGCAACAACTCGCGCCATTGGGGATATTTTCAACCAACACTTCAAGACTGATCTACACCTCCAAAGGCCGAAGTTTTTCCTTCCATCAAATTTATCCACCTTTTAATACATAAATGTCATCTTCCTAAATAATCCGAAACCGTCGAATCTGATGCTCTGATACCACTTGTTGTAATTTCTATATCCGTGATTCTCAAAAGAACCACAAACCACACCAAGAGTCGCAGCGGAAAATCTATCAGGATCACGGGCAAGCAAATTACTTGAAAAAGACAAATCGAAAAATCTACCAAAATAACTCAAATTATCATAAGCACACACCAAACAATACAAACACAAGATTTTTGTCACGCCCCGCTTCCCAAAAGAAGGAGAAAGATGACGCGGCATGGTCCGCAACTTAACTGTATTGAAGGCGGTTTATTCAATACAGTTACGTTAAGCGTATGAATATTTAACATGCAGGATGTGTACCAAAACAAAAATAATAAAAGCGTAAGGCATTTATTTCCATTAACCAAACTTTATTACATCCCAAAAGAAAGAGTAACATAAACTAAGTAGTTTAATTACATCGAGGAGAAACAAAAGCCCTAAACATATGAGCAACAACAAAAATTAAATCTAGCTAATCTTCCATCGTCCAGTCTGCATAATCTTCATAAATTGGCTTCACATCTTGATCCTCGCCATAATACTCATTCTTATCTGACGGACATTCCAAAGATAGAGGAAGAAAAGGAAGGTCCGTCAGCGAGTTATACTCGGGTAGGATTGCCTCAAGGAAATATGAATATAAAAATGAACAGGTGTATATAAGAGTATGATGTATGCAAGCAGACATAAAGTAAGGGATGTAAATGTTTGAAATGCACAAACTTAAGACGTTTTAAAGAGAGGTATATATGAGCATGAGTATGTTGTAAGTTATATGTAGATAAGTAGTAGGAAGTATAGGTGAAGGTAAAAGTTCGTATTAGTTTGTTAAACAAGGGTCCGGATACTCGCGATTATTCCGTTGTGGCCACGCAACAACAACTGGGGAAGTGAAATATACCGTTTCATTTCCCGGGATCATGATCGAGTAGTAGGGAAATCCGAGTTCCGAATTATCCTTGCCTAATCAAACTACCCATCCCTGTGATTCAGTATAAAGGTTTGGACGAATTAGAGTTAGTGCGTATACTTCTAGGTATGGAATTTCCACATTATATAGCCGTCCATATTTTGGACTGGTCACCCGGAATATCGGGATCTTCATATTTGTATAGTCGCCCATATATTGGACTGGTCATCCGGAATATCGGGATCTTCATATTTGTATAGTCGCCCATATATTGGACTGGTCACCCGGAATATCGGGATCTTCATATTTGTATAGTCGCCCATATATTGGACTGGTCACCCTGCCTGCAGGGATGTTCATAATAAGTATTCCATACCTAGGTCTGCGCATTCTAACCCTAACCGTATTATGTCATGTTGTCATAAACTGGAAATTTAAAAAGTATTGATCTCGTTTAATATGGCCTTCCACAACCACTCGTTTTATTTTCTAAAGTTCGTATAGTACTTCGTGTCATCTTAGGGATTGCTTAGTAAAAAGAATAATAGTGTTTAATTATCTTTTATTACTTTTAAGAAAAACAATGGGATTTGGAATATTTATCATTTTGGAAAAATATAATGTTTTACGGAAAAATATTCTTTCGATAAAAGGTTGTGGTGTTTATTTGAAAATCTTTTGCAAGAGATTTTTATAAGGACAAGTTGCAAGAGGTTTTTATTTGAAAATCTAGACTGCTCCTAACTGTTCCAAAAGGACAAGTTGTGAGGTTCTCAAATCGCCTCTTCACCGCCAATTGTGGCCAGGTAAGCACAAGCAAGGAAAGGAGGGATCCGCTCACGAATCACCGTGAGACGGGCCTTTTAAAATTACCTCTCCCACTTGCCTAGCCTAGGCATCACAAAGTCTGGTTTAGATAAACAACCGATGCCTACAACTTTTGCTTTGTCCTAGATTGGTGTTATTTGAAAATTTCCTTTTAATAAGATACTAGATATACCTTTTGAAAAGATATCGTTATACGGATTATGATCCTTGTAGAAAATAGCCCTTCAATAAAGGTCGAGGTATTTAAATGAAATTAATAATTTTATGAAATTATAGTGTTTTATATTCGGGGTAACGTTTTAGAAAATACGTTCGTTTTGGAAAAACCATAAGCCGTTATTTAAATTTAGTATTTTCTTCTTTAAAAAGGTTGAAAGGGGTTTAACAACATTATAGTAGTTGATGAAAAAGTGTAAGTAAAATATATGTATGTCGTATCTAAAATATTTATTTCACATATCTTATCTCTTATGGATATTTTAAACAAATATAACATTTTAATTAAACGAGGGTATTTTGTGGAAGTAACCTATTTCGAGATCGTTTTGATAGTATGGGTAAGTGTGGGTATGTCAGAGGTTAATTGATAATTCATGGGTTATGACATTAAGCATATCAGATTTCAGGTAGTATGAGAGTGCAATATATTTTTGTGTGCAGAGGAAATTAAACACCGTTTTAAAACATGGGATAACATTATCATTATTGAGGTAAAATGAATATGCATGCACGAATATTATAACATCATTTTAAATAGGGGGTTGATGATTAGAAGTTGGAACTAGGTTATTGAGAAAAGAAGAAGGCGACAGAAAAAGGGGAGAGAGGCGGATCCTACCTTTTGTTTAAGTTGGATACCGATGGGTTGAAAACGTAGGCTTGTACAAAATCCTCAATAGCTCCACGTCCCAATTTTTCCTCGGTGATTGGGTGGAGCGGTAGCATCGGCGTCGTCGATACGAAGGCGCTGGTATTTTTTTCAGAATTTTTGGAGTTCTGAGGTGTGAGAAATCAGTGTTTGAAGTGCCTATTTATAGGGTTTTTTCAATAACCATAAAATCCAAATTTCAGTTAAAAATATACGAAAATCTGCGCCGCCGATGATTGTAGAATCATCAGCTGATGATTGCACCCGCCATCAGTGGATCCTGGCTGTTGGATCTTCATGCAACGGCCCAGAGCGCACCGCCACGCCGCCACCAGATGCTACGTGTCGCCACGCGACACGCGTGCGCCTGCGAGTGGAGACCATGCGTTTTCGCGTGGTCCCCACCACGTGGGCGCCGCCGCGAGGGTCTGGGCCATTGGACCTTGTGATCCAACGGTCCAGGTTAAAGGGGTTTAAAAAATTTAAAAATAAAAATTAATGAGAATAAAAATTCAGCAGTTTATTTAAAAATATTGATTTGGGTTAAAATATTTGTTAAAAATAGTTAAAATTATGGGAAAATTTCAGAAAATAGGTTTTATTGTTATCTTAAGTATAAAAATAATTTTGGGCCAAAATAAATAATATATCCCATATTTACGGTTTTAGCTTAGTTATAATAATTATATAATACCTAGTTTATCCTTGATATATTTTTAATTACAAATTAATTATTTTAATCGATAAAATATGTAGATTATTTTAAGGCGTTATAAAATCTTACTAAAACATTTTACGCCTATAAAAGCAATAAATAGATTTTAGAAAATTCCTTTAATCATATTCAATGCTTTGAAAATTATTACTTTAAAATTATTCTTCTATTAACGAAACACATAAATAATTATTTGATACTAGAATTTAAATAGAATATATTTTATTAGGTATTAGAAATCACGGTCGTTACAATCTACCCTCCTTAAAATAATTTCGTCCTCGAAATTCCAGAAGGTAGATCCAGAAAAAGAAAAGTCACTAAGAAGGGATTATCGCGGTTAAATATTTTGGGTCTCGCTCTCTCGTCCCGTTTTCTCACTTCCGTGTATGTCGGCCTAGTAATTCTTTCTCCACATAACTCTAGCCCGCTGGATTGTCTTGTCCCTCAAGGTTGCATCCTTCTGGTATCCCGACCGGTTGCTGCTTGTAGATTACTCCAACCTTTCCATAATCTCGGAACGATCAAAAGTATGACTAGGGCTGCCAGCATACCCTCTTACTGTGATGTATAAAAGCATTATGCACGCCTTCCTAAGAAAATAGCAGACTAGGCTATAAATAAACCCACCGTCTCCTTCCAAGATGTTAAACGGCTGATGAGTCGAGGGCTGAGCTTTCCTCGCTCCCCAAAACGTATCACTCCCCGGTTAGGAGAAATCTTCAGAAACACGTGTTCTCCTGGTTGGAACTCTAGTGGCCTTCTCTTCGTATCTGCCCAATATTTCTGCTGATCTTGTGCTATGCGTAATTGTTCTCTGATGGTTCTTATCACCTCCACTGTCTCGACAATCATCTCGGGGCCTAGAAGTTCTCGGTCCCCAACATCGTCCTAACTTAACGGTGACCTACACTTTCGTCCATACAAAGAGGCGAAAAGTGCCCTGCCGATACTAGACTGGTAGCTATTGTTGTAAGGAAACTCTACCAAGTGCAGGTGATCTTCCCAAGATCCTTTAAAATCCAACATACAGGCCCGGAGCATGTCTTCGAGAATTTGAATAACCCTTCTGATTGGACATCGGTCTGAGGATGGTAGGCGGTACTGAAACTCAGATTCGTGCCCAGACTCTCTTGTAGGCTTTGCCAAAACTGGGATCTGAAACGTGTATCTCGGTCGGACACGATGCAAATCGGTACGCCGTGGAATCTGAAAATCTCCTCCATATACCTTTTTTCAAGGCTTTCGGTTGATTGACCCACTCGAAAAGGGATGATATGCGCCGACTTGGTGAGTCGGTCCACAATCACCCATACAACATCATTTCCCTTAAAGCTGCGAGGGAGTGCGGTCACAAAATCCATAGTGATGTTTTGCCATTTCCATTCGGGTATTGGTAACGGCTGTAATAGACCTGCCGTCCTGTGGTGTTCGGCTTTTACTTGTTGGCAAACAAGACATTTGGATACACTCTTGGCTATCTCCCGCTTCATCCCATGCCACCAATAGTTTTTCATGAGGTCCTTGTACATCTTTGTTCCTCCCGGATGAACAGAGTATGGAGAACTATGTGCCTCTTTTAATAATTCCTCTCTCACCTCTCCCTTAGGTACACAGACTCTGCATCTCTATCTCAAAGAACCATCTTCGTGGATGATGAAGTCCGTCCGCAGATTTGCGTCCACTTGTTCTCTGATCCTTCGCAACCTCGGGTCCTCCATTTGAGCTGTCTTGATCCGTTCGACTAATGTTGAGTGAATTTGCAAATTCACGAAGGATGTAAGCATTCCAGGCATTATCAACTCGGTCTCTAGTTCATTAAGATCTTGGCGATTCCTCCAATGAGTAGTCAGACTCGAAATCATTGGTTGGCGACTCGAAGCATCCGGGACTACATTCACCTTTTCCGGATGATATTGTAAATTTACGTCGAAATCTGCCATTAATTCCAGCCATCTCCTCTGCCTCATATTGAGTTCCTTCTGGGTGAAGATATACTTCAAGCTCTTATGATCGGTGTAAATCTCTGCCCTCTCTCCCAATAAATAGTGCCTCCAAATCTTGAGTGCGAAAACAACTGCGGCAAGTTCTAAATCGTGCATTGGGTATTTTCGCTCATGCACCTTTAATTGTCTTGACGCATATGTGACTATATCGTCGCGCTGATACATCACATCACCAAGTCCCGTCTCCGAAAAATCGTTGTGGATATTTAAAACTTCTGGGTTTGCTAAGAATTGCAAGAATGGTTGTGATAGTTACGATCTACCCTCCTTAGAATAATTCCATATTTGAAATTTTCAAAAGAGTAGCCACTACTAGGCACGGAAATCAGTAACGCTGTCAGAATCCTCTTTGCTGCATGTGTCGCTCCCGCGAGTTGGTGTATCACTTGATGCATGGAAAGTCTCTGAAGGGTTTAGGTGCAAGGAATTGGAAATGTAAAATCAGTAGTTGCTTCCGGGTAGAAAGGTTTGGAAGTTGAAGGAAGGTTGTGAATTAATGGAAGACTTGAGAGATATAACATAAAGGCAACTAGTCAAAATTACGAAAACTAGAGGAATTATAGTGAGTCCAACTAAGATTTGCATCGAAAGATAAATAAGCATGGTATCAAAAGAAAGGTTGAAAAAGAAAAGAGTATCTCTGCTATCTTGCCACGTGGTATCAGCCTTCTCGGCTGTCATGGTGAAATTCTGGCATTTGGGTTCATTCCTCTGCGCTTGCTGAAAAACACGCTCCTGTGATGATAAGGGTGGTCCCTTTGGTGATGCCCCTGTTTCCTGATTAAAAATCAGGAATTACCTCAATGAGGTATCACGTGTTCACACGTGACCAATGGTCACGTGTTGACACGTGATGGTTAAATTCTCATCAAACAGAAATGAAAAAAACGGCTGAAGAAGGACCCAATTGGGGGTCACGTGCTCACACGTGACCAAGGGTCACGTGCCAGCACGTGACAAGCTTTGAAAGCCTTATAACTTAATAGAATTTAATTCTAAAAATCAAGAATTACCTCAATGAGGTATCACGTGCTCACACGTGACCAATGGTCACGTGTTGACACGTGATGGTTAAATTCTCATCAAACAGAAATGAAAACAAACGGCTGAAGGAGGACCCAATTGGGGGTCACGTGCTCACACGTGACCAAGGGTCACGTGCCAGCACGTGACAGGCTTTGAAAGCCTTATGACCGAATAGAATTAAAATTCTAAATTTCTCTAAAATCTTTCCAAATGGAAAAGGATTAGGGAGAACCGTTGGATTAAAAATTCAGGGGTGATTAAATATCACCAATTTATGGAAAAATCTTAGATAAGGAAAGATTTCCCTAAATCTCACTGAAAATAACAAACAGAATATCCTTGGATTGAAAATTCAACGGTGAATAAAATTCACTGAATGATCTAAAGGATTATATTAATTATGAAAACAAACAAAATCTTTTAATGAAATATTTATTAAACAAATTGATTTTTTTCCTTCTCCTATAAATAGGAGCCAAGAGAAGAGAAAGAGAGAGAGAGAGAGTTTTGGAATCTTGAAATTTCAAAGAGAAAAGAAAGGAGAATTTAATTCTCAATAAAGAAAACCCTAGGTAAGAAAAGAAAGGAGATCAAAACTTCAAACAGAGAATTTAATTCTCAAAATCCAAGAGTTTAACTCTTCTGCAAAAAGAACTTAGTTCTTCCTCTGGTTGAAGATCTGCAGAAGCAAATCTCTCCATAGGTTGAGAATTTAATTCTCATCGGGTTGAGATTTTGCCATGCAGATCCAAGACTTAGAGAGAGGGTTGAGTTCAGAAAATTTAATTCTCCCAATTTATAGGAATTTAATTCCTCCAAGATATATTAGGGTTTAAACCCTATCTGAGAATTTAATTCTCTCAAGATTCACAGGAATTTAATTCTTTCAAGATATATTAGGATTTAAACCCTATCTGAGAATTTAATTCTCTCAAAATTCACAGGAATTTAATTCCTTCAAGATATGAAATTAGGGTTTAAACCCTATCTGAGAATTTAATTCTCCTAGAACCATATGAATTTAATTCCTACAAGATGGACAAAACTAGGGTTTAACCCTAATTGAGAATTTAATTCTCTCAGATTAATAGGAATTTAGTTCCTCCTAAAATGAAAATTAGGGTTTAACCCTACATAAGAATTTAATTCTTTCATAATAGGAATTTAATTCCTCCAAAATCATAATTAGGGTTTAACCCTACAGAGAATTTAATTCTTAAAGAAATAAAGGGATTTGAAAGATTTCCATGCATGCAAAGGACTAAGGTCACGTGTCTCCACGTGACCCCTGAAAAGATCCCCAAAAGTGAAAAGGAAAAGGCTCTGAGGCAACGCCTCACGTGCTCCTACGTGACTTACAAAACACAGAAAGAAAAAGCAAAGGAAATATAAGCTTTGGGCGCTCTCACGTGTCCCCACGTGACCCCTTAGCAAATGAGTTAACAATCAATGCATAAATGTCCATCACGTGCCAACACGTGATGCTCAAAATAAAAGTAAAAAGTGTTTAACACTTATTTGCAGAGCGAAGTAAAAAAGGGATCCGGTCCCACCTTTGGGCGCCCTCACGTATCCACACGTGACCCCTCTTTCTCTAGTGTTTAACACTAATTCGTGAGCTTTATTCCCAGTGTTTAACACTGATTGTCTTCTAGTGTTTAACACTAATTTGAGAACTTTACTTTTAGTGTTTAACACTAATTTGAAAACCTTATTTTCAGTATTTAACACTGATTATCTCCTAGTATTTAACATTAATTTGGGGATTATACTTCCAGTGTTTAACACTGTTACCTTCTAGTGTTTAACACTAACTTGAGAGCTTTAACACCGTTGTTATCTAGTGTTTAACACTAGTTTTAACCAAATTGATTAATCTTCCAGAGGCAAAGCCTCCCATTCAAAATTGAGTAAAAATCAGAGCTCTAATGTCTCCTGTTCAATCACAGATAAAAATATTACCAAAGTCCTCAAACTCTTGTTTAGCATTGCTAAATAATGTGGGTTGAAACCAGACAAATGTCTAATGGTCCAACAAAGGGCCAACATTTTGAATCTAATTGGATTTAGCCCAAGTTGGCCATAAGTCCTCAATTCAGACTTAACTGAGCCAATGTGCTCATAATATAATTAATTGATCTTAGTTCCAAATTGGACTGCAGATCACTTAATCCACCTTGGTTCAAGGGTACATCTCTTCACTCCTTTGATATTTGTTGTTGTAATTCCTCAACGTCTTCAAAGAGGTGACGGGTCCCGACAGCCATACATTTCATGGACTGTGGGGTCCTTTAAGCCCATAGACTATGATGTCCTTAACCTCGACCGTGATGTCTTTAAACTAACACTGGACTGTGGGGTCCTTAAGCCCATGGACTATGATGTCCTTAACCTCGACCGTGATGTCTTTAAACTAACAACAGACTGTGGGGTCCTTAAACTCACGGACTATGATGTCCTTAACCTCGACCGTGATATCTTAAAACTAACATCGGATTATGGGGTCCTTAAACCCATGGACTATGATGTCCTTAACCTCGACCGTGATGTCTTTAAACTAACATCGGACTATGGAGTCCTTAAATCCACGGACTATGATGTCCTTAACCTTGACCGCGATGTCTTTAAACTAACAATGGACCGAGATGTCCTTAAACCAACAACGGACCGTAATGTCCTTAAACTAATTATCGACCGCAATGTCATTAAACTAAACAATAAAGCCTAATTGCTCTTTTGTCGGATCTAAACGATCCCGTTAAGTCGATCTTAGTCTAAAATTAGACTAACGTATCCTTAACAAACGTTTAAGTTGATCTTAGTCTCAAATGAGGCTAACGTATTCTTAAACCCAAAACCCAAATCTAAGAAATATACGGATTTGGACTAGTCCACGTCCTACGGGAGACAACATAATTTAGTCTCTGTATACAATCCATGGGCAACCAAACACAAAACAAACACCCACGACACGAAGTGACCATCTGGAGAAGGAGAAAGTTGTTACCGCGATGCGGTAGCGTAATTAACTGTAGGGGCTTGCGCCTGCAGGGAAGAGCGTCCCCATAATCAAAAACCCCTCAAACGAGGGGGAATCTGACGAAGTCTGCTACATCGGCCGTATCCGTTTAAACCTTCGATACACGGTGCCATAAATCAACTTGGCATCTTCGGAGAGGTGGACAGATAGAACCAAATAGCATCTGCCCTCGGATTTCTGGCAAGACGGACCTACCCGGTCGCGTCTCTGTGATTTGGAGGGGAACATATTCTGGCACGCCCGGTGGGACCTTTTCCTCTTTCTACTCCACCTTTCGTGTGTCGTGTTCGCGAACGAATCGCGGTTTGCTATGGTTGCCTGTGGATTCGAGGTACTCAGATTTGGTGTCTTACTCCGTGCAGAAAACAGAAGATCGATGGCTTCAAACTGCACTAACTGCAACTGCAACTCTCGCTCCGTCCCGTCCGGAGGAGTGACGTACGGGCCCCAAGCAGCATCCATCTTCGCTATGCCGGTGGAACAGGTCACTCAGGCCACCACTGGATTGTTCTTCGGGACCATGCTCCCGCCAATGAGCTTCAGCATTCCTGCACTATTAAGAGAAGCTCCCAATTAGTCGGTCTTGTTAGTGTATATGCCTTAGGGGCCATTATTGTATCATACTAGATTGTATATTACTTAATGGAAGCTTGGGTTATTCACAGTTGTATATACAGTCTTGCTAAAAATGGTAGTATGCTACTTGGTTTGTGTCTACTTTAATATGTGCATATGTTTCTTGTAACGTATCACTTATACATATTAGTAGAGCCCATAGGTTCTTTGCTTGATTACCAGCGTTGTGATGGCAGTCACACTAGTGGGGGCTGGGTAGTCTATAAGCAACATCCTATACAGGTCCCTAGTCGTAGGATTATCGAGACAGGGCATCGATACTCCGGAGTAGACTAGTGTGTACGCTTCTCATCCCAGTTGGGGAGATGGTCTGTCCCATAGCCATCAGTACGTCGTACTGGAGATAGTATACAGGTGCTCGTTAGGTTATGGGTACACCGGACAGGACTCGCAGGGGAACTGTTGGTTGGTATTATACCCGTCGTCAGTTAACAGTTCCCAGGTGACATGAGTACAGCATAGTCCGCAGACTTGACACTGATACTTCGCCTCGAGTGTGTCCCACTGTTCTTAGATTGCTACCCTACCACGGCTCAAAGGAGTCGTGCAAACAGATAGCAGTTGGGTGCAGTCCCGAGCACTTGGAGGCAGTAGTGGTTAGACAGGATTCGTCTCTCCCGGTATTGGGAGATGATATCGCGCTGTGTCAGAGAGCCATTACGCAAAGTCTCTGGCCAGGGCAAGCGAGATTTACTGGTAGGTTCCAGTAGTTTCTTAGGGTGTAATGGGCTTCGCTCCGACATGACTTATACAGTTATTAGGGGACTGACGCTTGCCGCCCCCTAGACTTGATATGCGATAGTCTTAGACGAACAGACCGGACTGTATGGAGATTGTCACATCAGGCTCAGTAGGAGTTCGGATGAGTTTCCTCATCGGCCTTCTTATCGACATCTACCCGGGGACCGTTACGTACAGCTAGTGCCGCTTGCGGTCTGTGGTTAAACCCTCTGCCAGCGTAGTGTCGAGTCTTTAGAGTCCCACACAGAGAGTTTCCCTGCTCCAGGCGAAACGATATAGAGGTCGTATGGTTTTACGACAAGGGTTCGGATGCATACGTGTGTTTACACACGTACGACTTTTCGGACAGTTTTTACTAGCCGGCTTTGGTTTAAGCCAGATTCTAGTATCGGGTTATTGGATTTATACAGTCTAAAGTTTTTCCGTGTTTTCACGGATTGAAGGGGCGTTCTCGTAATTTGTCGGGAAGCTTCTAGAAGAGTGGTGACCAAGGGGTTAAGGTGGCATGAGCATTAAATACTTAATGACTCATTTGTGTGATTCATCCTTGGTATTAAATGATGCATTAATTAGTTGGTGAGTCATTTGATGAATCACACTAGGTGAATGAATCTAACCATGATGATTAATCATTTATATTATTTATTTTGATAAATTGTTATGGTTGTTAAATTCATATGAGCTCATTATTCATTCTCATTCTCATCTTCACCTTCTCTCTCCTCAAGCTCTCTCATTCTTCAAACCCTAACCCTAACCTCTCATGAGTTGAGATCAAGGGTTAGCTAGACTAATACATCCATAACCTCACTCTATATCCCCTAAGTAGCTTAGATTAGCACTTTAAGCAACCTAGTTATCTCAAGTTTGAGATTAAGCTTGGCGTAGGAGCTTTCGGGTGGATCGTTTTTGATTCGAGGAGGCCGTTGAGGTGCCGATGTTCCAAGGAGCCTACGAGGAGTGGAGGACAGTGTTGAAGACCCGAAGGACATGTAACGTGAGATATAACTTCGAATCCGAGTAGTTAAACCTCTAGTAGATAGTTAGCAATGGTTTAGATAATGATTCATGCGCTCAAGTCCGTGTTACGAAGCTTTGATAATCGTTTTTCATATATTCCGCCTCCCTACAAGTTCGTGGGGTGCGTGACATGGACTTACAATGGTATCAGAGCCAACTAAACCATTACTAGCTTGTTAGCAACTGCTTAGAAGTTCGATCGACGGAAAACACGAAAACAAAAAACCGAAAACCCTAAGTTTATGTTAATTTTAAAAGTGTCTGAAAAATAATTTGACATACCTTAAAATTCACAGCAGGGAATTATAAGAATATTGGGAAAATACGATGACCCAACTTGACTTGACGACCATGGAACCGCGGCCAAATGGTGCTCTCGGCCGCGGATCCGTGGCCGAGTCAACTCCGAGTTGACTCGGATTTTCACAGTAATTCATATTTTGGTGTTTTTTGTTTTCCTGTACATTCTGTTTCTACCCAGGTTATTTCAGTGCAGGTTTGCTTTTGGGGTAGACATGGAATATGGTTATCGATCGATATTCTAAGATATCTGCTAATTGGGTTTTTATCTGTAATGTTTAATGTGTTCGTAAACCTCCCCTAACTGCTAGTATATCGGTTGGCAGGGGGTTGCACATTTCTGAAATGTTTACTGTTTGTGTATATGAACTGTATTGGGATGTTGTGATGATTAGCCGGGGTTTGAGATGTGTTTAATATCCATTCATTCAATGTAAATGTAATTTGATGTAATATTCTTTTGCGGGGCACATCCAGGTTGCGGTTGTAGCCACCGTTGTATTATTTCTTTTTACTATTTTTTCTCCTAGGATAGACCCAAGGTGGGGTGCACAAACTACCGGGTACGTTGAAGTGTTTAGTGGCCTACTCACGTTGTTGAGGGAGACCGCTTCACTTCGGGTACTTGGCGGGTAGTTTTCCGTACCCGTAGAGGTCTAGGGTGGGGTAATGGCTATTCATCACAACTGTGTAATCCGTCTTTTATTGCAGGCTCAAAGAGAATGCGGATTGCTAGTATATCCAATAAAGTTCATCTGTAATCTGGAATGCTTATTATTGCGTCTGACGAATGTACAATATCTATATATAAATAGCTATTAGACGTCACTTATGTTTTACACCCGCGCTAGCCCAGCCCCCCGCTCTGTCGTTAGTTAAGTAACCTAACGGGTGATGACGGGACCGAGTGGCGAATGTGGATGGCATAAAAGGACGTGGTATTTTCGTTGTTTTCTGCAATGATAAGTTAAAGATGGGACGCATTATTATAATGCAGAGAAAATAAACCAAAATTAAATCTTTGGAACAAATTTGAAAGAAACCACTCGGTTATTTTAAAAGAGCAGAATTTTTAATTGCGGAGCTTTAACCACTCCTTTTAAAAAGTATCAGGTTCCTTCGATTATATCAAGTTCACTACGTTCACGGTTTTGCCAAAACCAGTCGTAGCCCTCCGTCATTTCATATGGATAGTCAATAGTATTCAAGCTGTGTTTGTTTGGCCAAAGTCAAGGCACAGTGTTTGGTAGCTATTGGATATTCATATGTAGCGTAGATAGATGCGTTGGTTTGGGACAGTCATACTGCCTTGTTTGGCCAAAGTCAAGGGTATGTACGGGTGGGTTCAAATTAACATGGATAATGACGGGTAGAACTTGACATGTGACTTATGATTTGTTTGGCCAAAGTCAAGGTCATAAGAGCATGGGGCAAAAATCCATATCGGGAATTTCTAAAGAAACTGAAATTTGCAGAGACAACATACCATTTTGGAGTTTGATGAATGTTGGTAGGATTCCTTCAACATTATCATACGATGATATTTTGGATCCCGATCCTACTGTGAGTATATACTACTTATCAGGAGATTCGTCACTTAACGATCAATGCTATAAACCAAGTAAGTGCCTAGAAAGGTGTCAGCGGGGTTACGCCCCCAGAGAAAAGAGGTTATTTAATTAAGGAACTTCGCGAAAGCGTTGGAAAACCTCCCTCGAAGTATCGACACTGGCCTAGCTGAACGGTTAAGCAAGTATTGTACGGTGAGAATGATCCTGGCTAATTCTTCTTTTATGGTTTGGGGAAGGATTCGAGAAACAGTGGGAGCCATCCTGTTTAGATAAATTAAAAACCACTCTGAACTTGCAAGAGCATCATGCTAATAGTGTTTTCTTCTCTCTCTCTTAATTGCAGCGACCTTGTGACCACACATAGGTTACATCTAGAAAACAATTTGACTGAATCTGACTTATTTGACTGGCAAAGGTCTGTCCAGATGTCCATTGCCTATGACAAACTAGACCACCCTATTACTATTCAAGATCCCGCCGTCCTAGGTCCAGTTTCCACCATCACGGATATGGATATCTGACAGACAAGGGAAAAGGATAAAGCAAAAGCCAAGTGCCTCGTGTTAGCTTCAGTTGATTGTGTATACCAGAAGCAGCACGAGAAGATGGACTCAGTTCCAATCTTTCTCCATAACAAAGATTTATATGGAGAGCAACAAGATATGAAATCTCGACCGAATTAATTCAAGCGAGGTTGGCCGTCGGGTCATTTATAGGGGACAACGTCCTTACAATGACTAGCTATAATGATAAGCTCCAGGACCTGGAGACCACGTTGGGAAACAGGTCAGATACTGACTTGATTCTACAGTCTCTACCTTCTACCCTGAAGGAAACCAGGGAAGTAGAAGGAAAGAGAAGGGCAAAAGTTTCGGGACTTAATGTAGTAAAAGAGGGTAGTTCCTATTATTATGGGATTGGACATTGGCAGAAAAATTGTAGGGCTTTCGAAGCCAGTAACCAGGATACGAAGCATTTTGTGGCTTCAGCCTCAAGTGTGTTTGTTATTGAGAACTGTATGTCAGTTAACCCTACTTCCTGGGTATTGGATACCGGGTCAGGAACTCACATCTGTAATTCATTACAGGCTCTGAGAAACCGTAGGGTTATCGGGATAGGTGACATGACCCTCACGGTTGCTAACGGAATGAGCATGAACGCTAAAACTGTAGGGGAATATCATCTTGGACTGACAACTGGGCAGATATTGATTCTGCGTAACTGTTTTTATGTACCAGGTACGACTTGTAATATCATATCTGTACCCTTACTATCTAAGGAAGGATATGATTTTACTTTTACAAGAGATGTGGTTCACATCCACCTAAATCAAGTTATGATTGGGTCAGGTACATTAGAAAACGGAATATACGTATTAAATCAAGCTCAGATTTTCAGTGTCCAGAACACACTTAAAAGAAAGTCTCCGAAAACAAATCAGGCTTTCTTATGGCATTGTAGACTAGCTTACATCAATGAGAGAAGACTGACTAAGTTACATAGAGAAGGATATTTGAATCCGTTCGAATATCAATCTTATACTACTTGTGAATCTTGTCTCATGGAAAAGATGACAAAGACTCCGTTTTCTGGACACGGAGTAAGAGCGAGCGAGCTCTTAGGACTCATACACAGTGATGTGTGCGGTCCAATATCTACACATGCGCGAGGTGGTTATTCCTACTTCATTATTTTTACGGATGATTTCTGTTCCCCTCCGAAAGACGGCGCACAGGACTGCGGTGTCCTGACGCTGAGATTCGGGGAAGATGCTATTTGGTTTTATCCGTCCACCTCTCCGAAGATGCCAAGTTGATTTATGGCACCGTGTATCGGAGGTTTAGACGGATGTGGCCGATGTAGCAGATTTCGTCAGATTCCCCCTCGCTTGAGGGGTTTTTGATTGTGGGGACGCTCTTCCCTGCAGGCGCAAGCCCCTGCAGTTAATTACGCTACCGCATCGCGGTAACAACTTTCTCCTTCTCCAGAATTTCATTTCGTGTCGTGTGTGTTTGTTTTGTTTGTGGTTGCCCGTGGATTGTATACGGAGACTGAGTAATGCCGTCGCCCGTAGGACGTGGATTAGTCCAAATCCGTATTTACTTAGATTTGGGTTTGGTGTTTTTAGTTTAAGGATACATTAGTCGCGTTGCGGCTAAGATCAACTTACACGTTCGTTAAGGATACGATAATCCTGTTTGAGACTAAGATCAACTTAACGTGATAATCCATTTAATATCTGGCCATCGGGACTCGTCACCTCTCTAACGTCATTGAAGGATTACAACGGCAGATGTCAGAGGAGTTCGGAGATGTACCCTTGAACCAAGGTTGATTTAGAGTTTTATAGTCCATTTAAATGTTTAAGGATACATTAGCCGTATTTGGGGGTAAGATCAACTTAAACGGGACCGTTTAGATCCGGCAAAAGAGCATTTGGGGGCTCTATTGCTCCAGTTTAGGGACGTGATGGTCCATATTCCAGTTTAGGGACGTGATGGTCCATTATTAGTTTGAGGACGTTTCGGTCCATCGCCAGTTTAAGGACGTAGTGGTCCATGTTCCAGTTTAGGGACGTGGTGGTCCACCATTAGTTTAAGGACGTTTCGGTCCATGTTCCAGTTTAGGGACGTGGTGGTCCACCATTAGTTTAGGGACGTGGTGGTCCGTATTCCAGTTTAGGGACGTGGTGGTCCGCTATTAGTTTAAGGACGTTTCGGTCCAACATTCCCATTTAGGGACGAATATTAGTTTAAGGATGTTTCGGTCCAATATTAGTTTAAGGACGTTTCGGTCCAATATTAGTTTAAGGACGTTTCGGTCCACGAGTTTAAGGACCCCACAGTCCATACCGATATGTGGTCGTCGGGACCCGTCACCTCTCTGACGTCGTTGAAGGATTACAACGATGGGTGTCAGAGGAGTTCGGAGATGTACCCTCGAACCGGAGGTAAATTGATTTGAGAGAGCATTTGTGCTCAGTTCAATTTAATTTAAGGACTTACGGCCAGAATTGGGCTAAGTCCAGTTGAAAATGTTCAACATTTTATTTGCATTTGGCCTGTTAGACCTTTACTGGGGCTCTGCTCCTGTTTAATAATGCATGGCCTTTTTGTTTGGTCTATTAGACCTTTATTTGGGCTCTGCCCTTTTATAAATGATGCACAGCATCTGTTTTTATTTGGGCTTTGCCCTTTTTAAAGTAATGTATTGCATTTAATTTGGCCTGTTAGGCCTTTTTTAATTGGGCTTGGCCCTTCTGTAAATAATGCAGTGCATTAATCATCTGATAGTGGCTTGTCAGGCGCTTTGCGCCAATTATTGAGCGCAAGCGCTTATGATGAGGACACGTGTCCTGCTCTGGTGAGCGCAAGCGCAACAGCGCAGTGCGCTGCGCTAGTGCGCTGCGCTGTTGCGCTGCTGACACGTGGCGCGCTCTGGTGAGTTGCGCCAATTCCAGAGAGCAAAGCTCTATTTCAAGAGCGCGTAGCGCAAGTTGTTCTGTAGCTGACACGTGGCGCTCTTCCAAGAGAGCAACAGCGCAGTTTGGAAGTGCAAAGCACTAAGAATCTTTTAGATTCAAGAACAGAAGTGCAAAGCACTATTTGATTTCTTGATCTAATTTAGATCAAAGAAAAGATAAGGTTTTTTCTTGTTTTTTTTTTCTTATCTCAAAGAACCAAAGGTTCATAAAAAGTGCAAAGCACTATTTTTATTTTATTTATTCATTTATTTATTTATTGTTAAAGATCAATGATCTTGTCTTTAGATCACTGATCTGTTCATAAGAGAATTTTCTCTTCTTTTTAAAGGTTTTTACCTTTTTTTTTTGAGGAGTTCTTCAGAGTTCTCTTTCTCTCCCTTTTTTTTTAGAAAATCTTCCCTCTTTTGAATTGAGGCCTAGGGTCCTTTTTATAGTGCCCATAAATTAGTTAAATTTGTTAAAGAGATTTTTCTCTGAGTGATTTGGGGAATTTTCCCCACCTTTGGATATTTGATCCAAGGGCTTCTGTTTTACAGAAGAAAATCTTCTTGTTTTATCAAGAACAGAAAGATTTCTTTAAAATCTTAATTCTGTTTGGCGCAAATGCTCCAGCGCGTGACACGTGTCGCGCAGCGCACAGCGCGGCGCAACTACGCCACCGCATCTGTGCCAGCGCATCTGCGCTGACACGCGTCGCGCGGCGCAAAGCGCAGCGCAACTGCGCTAGCGCGTCGCGTAGCGCAACGCTCGTGTAGCTGAAGCGTTGCTTCCTTTAACAAAGCTTTGCTCTGATTGAGCGCGCCTTTTTGGACGCCGCGCTAATGCATCTGTGCCAGACACGTGGCGCGTTGCGCGCAGCGCAAAGGATCTGAAGCGCTGCTTCATTTATTGAAGTTTAAATTTTCAAAGCAAAGCTTTGCTTCTGATTGGGGGAGCTTCATCTTCCGCCTCGGAATTTGAACAGAGTTTTGCTCTGATTGGGGTAAACAAGTGCCCCCCACCGTTGCGCTTACGTGGCCCCGGAACGTGAGCGCAACGGTGACAGAATTCCAACCGTTGCAGTGATTGTTGGAAGTTGAAAGGGCATTTGATGCCTATAAATAGGACCTTTGGTCCTCAACAGATGATTATCACCTTTAAGATTTTTATTTTCAAAAAAAAACTTCAGAGCTTTGCTCTTGTTTTAAGAACTTTGAAAGTTCAAAACCCAGCACCCTTTTAGGTAAAATTTTAAATTAAATCAAATTCAGCTTAATTAACAGAGCCTTGCTCTCATAGATCTTTTGATCTAAAGGAAATCCTTTTGGGGTTTCACCAAATAGAGCTTTGCTCTCAGGAATCTGTTTCAGGGTTTCTCAACCCATGAACAGAAACTTGCATCTTTGGCAAAACATAGATCCCTTTGATCTAAAAGAACTCTTAAGAGTGTTTCATTGATCTTAGAGTTTGAAGGTGGCATTTTATTCATCATATCGTTTTGTTTAATCAGTCTTTCTGATAATTCTGTCGATCCTCTTTCACAGGAACAATGAACGCCCACGAGATCATCTCTTACGGGGATATCCGCCGACTTGGCCGCTCTCAAAATCGAGAGTTCACAAACGAGGAGTGCGCTGAAATAATGAGTCGTTTCGACGTGTACAATGGTCCACTGCTCCCCCGACGTTCCTCCCTCCTTAAGCTTATCGTGGGAGCCATCTGGGAAGCGCTTCCCCTCTTCTGTTCCGGCGTGCCACTTAGGGCATTGGATGCTGCTGAGGACAAGGTGAACTCGGTGTACCTGTTGAACTTTATCTCGAAGAGACGGCGAGACAGTCTTATCGATCTCTTGCACGAGGTCTTTCAACAGTCCGCCATACTTGCTGCTTATCGGAGGGTGGAAGACATCAGGGGGGACCCTGACGCTTGTGCTCGTGAAAGAAAGCATACTAGGATGGTCCGCGAGGCCTGGAAAGTCATAGATAGTGTAGCTTTTGAGTTCCTCAATCCATGCCCTGGGTTCGAGGTTATTCCCATGTAATAATGTTTTTAGTTTGTTGCTTTTATGATTGTAAGAACTTCTGGCGAAATTAATGAAATTTTTTGTTTTTCCTAGCCTGTCTTATCTTTTGTTCTGAATCTTTTGCATGAATGAATGTGTCTCGAACGCTTGATCAAATGCAGATCAGATGCTCTTTCCGTCACTCTCTTATCATCAGCATGCTGTTACAAATAGCATATAATAGAGTAAGCATCTTGACTTTCCTAAGAAATAGCGATGGTTTAGGCCGCAGGTTCATATCTGCTGCCTAAGACTTTTCAACTCCATGAGCCGTGAGGGTCTCATAGAGACTTTTCTCCCTACGGATCGAGAGGATCTCATAGGTAGGTTTTTCTCCTTAGGAATCGTGAGGATTCCTAAGTGTGGTTTTCTCTTATAAGTCGTAAGGATCCTATAAGAGAATCCTTCCCTCTTATGAGTCGAGAGGACCCGTAAGCGGTTGTTTCCCTCCTTGTCGAAACTCGACTTTGGAGAGTAAGACCCGTGAATAGTATGCAAGAGATCTTTTTGGATCGACTTGCAGGGTCCCATTGTTCAGGAAGCAAGTTTTTTTTAGTCCCTGCTGCCTGAGGCTTCATCTTGCAAGTTGGGACGAATCGGGAATTTCCCGCGGAGACACTGGTTTCTCTGCGAGCCGACGCGAATCAGGAGGCTCTTGTCAAGGAGTGTTTGTATCCGTGAGTCGAGAAATTTGCTAGGGATTATTTGTTTCCCAAGCGCCAAGGATTATTTGTTTCCTTGGGGTTTGAAACGAGTCGAGGATTTCCCACGGAGGCACTGGTGGCTCTGCGAGTCGACGCGGATCAGGAGGCTCTCGTCAAGGAGTATTTGTATCCGTGAGTCGAGGAATTTGCTAGGGATTATTTGTTTCCCAAGCGCCAAGGATTATTTGTTTCCTTGGGGTTTGAAACGAGTCGAGGATTTCCCACGGAGGCACTGGTGGCTCTGCGAGTCGACGCGGATCAGGAGGCTCTCGTCAAGGAGTGTTTGTATCCGTGAGTCGAGGAATTTGCTAGGGATTATTTGTTTCCCAAGCGCCAAGGATTATTTGTTTCCTTGGGGTTTGAAACGAGTCGAGGATTTCCCACGGAGGTATTGGTGGCTCTGCGAGTCGACGCGGATCAGGAGGCTCTCATCAAGGAGTGTTTGTATCCGTGAGTCGAGGAGTTTGCTAGGGATTATTTGTTTCCTAAGCGCCAAGGATTATTTGTTTCCTTAGGGTTTGAAAGGAGTCGAGGATTTCCCACGGAGGCACTGGTGGCTCTGCGAGTCGACGCGGATCAGGAGGCTCTCGTCAAGGAGTGTTTGTATCCGTGAGTCGAGAAGTTTGCTAGGGATTATTTGTTTCCCAAGCGCCAAGGATTATTTGTTTCCTTGGGGTTTGAAATGAGTCGAGGATTTCCCACGGAGGCACTGGTGGCTCTGCGAGTCGATACGGATCATGAGGCTCTCGTCAAGGAGTGTTTGTATCCGTGAGTCGAGGAATTTGCTAAAGACATTGGTTTCTTCGGAATTGGACTGAACCGTCGAGATTTGGCTTCGTCTTCTGGCGGAGCCTGTTGGGAAAGTATGGTCCCCTTTTCGTTTGCGCCCTTGGATTGTATACAGGGATCGATGTGATCTTAACTGTAGGGCCAAAGTTTTATCATCATTTTTTTTTGTTTTATTTCCGCGATGCTCTATCATTTCAGCTTTTATATCGCGAAGGTCGCGATTGCCCAATCATTTCGGCTATTTATTTTATTTTTACTCGCTGCTTTTTATTGCGAGTTGCCCAATCATTTCGGCTATTTATTTTATTTTTACTCGCTGCTTTTTATTGCGAGTTGCTGCTTTTTATTGCGAGTTGCCCAATCATTTCGGCTATTTATTTTATTTTTACTCGCTGCTTTTTATTGCGAGTTGCCCAATCATTTCGGCTATTTTGCATGCATACATTTTTACTTGCTGCTTTTTATTGCAAGTTGCCCTATCATTTCGGCTATTTCGTATGCATGTGTGGCCTATTGGCTTTTCGCCGTAAACCCGGAATTAGACACCGATTTCGGCATCAGCACCGCTACAACTGGGATATTGCCAGGAGCGAATCATCATCTGCCTCCGTCGATGTTAAACAAAGGTAGCTTAGCGACCAGGGTTAGGGTTCTGTCGTCTAAGGCTTTGACTTCATGAGTCGTAAGGGTCTCACAAAGTTATTTCTCCCTACAAGTCGTGAGGATCTTATAGGTGTATTTTCTCCTTAGGACTCGTGAGGATTCCTAAGTGTTCGTTTCCTCTGTAAGTCGTAAGGATCCTACAGGAGGGTTTTCTCCTCATAAATCGAGAGGATTTACAAGGGTTGTTTACCATGCGAACATATCCCCAGCCACGGATGAGACTTGGTTAGGGAAATGTTTATTCGCGCCCGTGGATTGTATACAAGGGTCAGTATTGAGCCACTTGTAAGGCAATATCGGAAGTTGTGGGGGTTGCTTAAGCACAGGTTTAGGTCTCTGTAACTTAAGACTTTCAACTCTTATGAGCCGTGAGGGTCCCATAAGAGAGTTCTCCTTACGAGTCGTGAGGATCTCGCAAGTGTATTTTCTCCTTAGGAATCGTGGGGATCCCTAAGTGTGTTGCTCCCTTGTGAGTCGTAAGGATCTCACGCGGGTGGTTTCTCCTTACAAGGTCGGGAGGACCCTATAAGTGTCTTTTAACGAGGTTGCGCCCTTTCGGGTTTTCACAAACACTCGCCGGTAGTCCTGCTGTTTTTACTCATGGAGCCCTTTCGGGTTTTCATCCGCGCCCATTTTGCTTATGGACATACCGTTTTTTTTATATTCTTTTTACTTTCTTTTTCTCTTTTTTTACGAGGTCGCGCCCTTTCGGGTTTTCACGAACACTCGCCGGTAGCCCTGCTGTTTTTACTCACGGAGCCCTTTCGGGTTTTCATCCGTGCCCTTTTTGCTTATGGACATACCGTTTTTTTTAATTTTATTTTTATATGTTTTTTTTGTATATCTTGTCAGCCTAAAGATGCTGCGGTAGTAGTTTAAAGATGTTTCGGTCTGCTATTAGTTTAAGAACATTTCGGTCCGTCATGGAGAAGGTCGGCTACTACTTATAAAGCTTGAGCTTAGGAAGATAGCGAGCGGACATAGTCGTCGTCATCTATCATTGACCTAGGCCGTGGATCATTAAGCGTAGTATCTCTTTAGGAAGCGACCGTTTATTGGCCTGAAAGGCCTTTCACCGTGCATGTCCCTGAGTAGATAGGCCCCACCCTGGTATACCTTATCTATGATGTACGGGCCTTCATAGTTTGGCTCGAATTTTCCTCGCTTGGCGCGATTGGGGATCATAGGTCTTTTGACCACTAGCACGAGTTCTCCTTGGAAATGTCCTCGGTCGGGTCAATCTTTCGTATGAGCGCGTCATCTTTGCTTTATAAGCTTCCAGATTTTGTTGCGCTATGAGCCGTGTTTCTTCAAGGGCATCAAGCTCTTCAAGCCGAAGGTTAGCATTTTCTTCGTTCGTCAGCTCGTGGTGGACTGCCATTCGTAGAGAGGGTAGCTCTATCTCGAGGGGAAGTACTGCTTCTGTACCGAACACCAACGCGTACGGCATTTTGTTCGTGGCCGTCTTGAACGTAGTTCGATATGCCCAAAGAGCTTCCTGCAGCTTCTCGTGCCAGTCTCTCTTATTTCGGGACACCGTCTTTTTCATGATTTTTGTCAGGGTCTTGTTGAAGGCTTCAGCTAGACCATTAGCTCGCGGATTATAAACCGAGGAATATCTCCAGTCTATATTATGCTGTTGCGCAAAGCGACTGATCTTGTGGCTTCTGTAAGCTGGCCCGTTATCGGAGATGATCCGTCGCGGAGTTCCAAACCGATATATGACGTGCGTCTTAAAGAAGTGGAGAATATTTTCCGTCTTCACTTCTCTTAACGGTACCGCTTCTGCCCATTTATAGAAGTAGTCAGTCGTCGCCAGGATGAAACGATGTCCCTTAGACGATGCTGGTTCGATAGGGCCGACTATGTCAGTCCCCCACATTTCGAATGGCTTGTGACACTTCTCCGTATCTTCGAAATCCGGTAAGAAGTATTTAGCATCTTCGTATTTGCGGACCTTGTTCACAGAGAACGGGTTCAGTTCTCCCGTCACGGTATACTCGAAACCATCCTTAAAATACTTCATACACTGATGTTGTGTAGAAGGGATGATGTTGTACTCGTGTAACCACGGTCGGCCGAGCAAAGCGTTGTAGCATGTCTTGGCGTTTATGACGTGGAACTTAATGTCCGTGACGAGCAGCCCGAAGCGTAGCGTCAGTATCACAGACCCAAGAGTTCTTGATGACTGGGAGTCGAACCCGGAGATGGTGATCTTGTTACGAGCAAGGTGCTGGACGCTCATGCAGATTTCTTTTAAGACCCGTACATTGAGGAGGTTAACGGAGGATCTATTGTCGATCAGGATTTTGCCTATCTTTATATCGTGACAGTATCCTGAGACATAGAAGGGGCGATTGTGTTCGCACGTCCCAAGGAGAAGGTCCTCATCGCCGAAAGTGACATCGGCCGTGTGCACTTCCTCCAATTCATCCTTCATCTTTTCCTCAGCCAGGCATGCTTGGAATTGTTTCGGATCTTGGAGTGCCTTAATTAACGAATCTCTTGCCTCCTTTGATAGCAAAAGAGCGTCAAGAATGCTGAGCTGTGAGGGTAGCTTCCTCAGATGCGCTAAGACGTTGTAATCCACCTTATTCTTCTTCGGCGGGTCCTTGGCGCTTAGCTCTTCCACCACTTGGTCATCTAAGACGATATCTTCAGAGACCTTTTCATTCCCTTTATCTTTCCTGTTTAAGGGTCCGAGGTTCTTTTTAGGCAGCGTCCGATTCCGCAGTCGGATATTTTCGCAGACCTTCGGCTCTTCTTCTTTTCCCGAAGTGGATTCTTTAAAGAGAGGGGCAAGTTCCAGCTCCTCATCAGAATCGCTCCCGAATGTAGGCACTTGTGACCGCCGGTGTTAACCATGCGACAATCGCCGGTAGTTCTTTTAAGCCCTTCGGTCGTATTTCTTTGCTCTCGACGAGTTTTGCGCTTTTCCCGTTTAAAGCGTTGTCGATGAGCAACGTATCCTTGCCACCATCTATCGAAAGCTTTACACTCTTGAGTGGGGTGCGAAACCTTCTGATGATATAAGCAATAGGAGGGGTGCATTTCTATTTCACCAGTAATTTTTCTTTCGGAGGATGGTAACTTCATGCCCATTGATATGGCCTTAGCGACCCTTTTTCTCATCTTGAATTGGCTTTTGTCGGTAGTGAAGGTATTTCGTTCCAGCGGGATCATTTCGGCTCTTTCATCAAGTCGTTGGTGCTTGGCCCTTTCAAAGATGGCCGTCTCGCGTTCTCGATCAGCTTTACTTTTCAACCGAGCTTCATTAAGGAATGCGTCAATTACTTCATCTGACGGCCCCAGAATTTTTGGTTCAGGATCTGCCCCCAGCGTTTCAGTACAAGAAGTCTCCTCATCGTTCGTGAACGAATGGGAAATCACATGACAGCTCGCCACGCATTCTTCAGATTCATCTGACGAACCTTCTCCCTCACCTTCCTCTTGAAAGACGTGGCTGAGAAACTCTTGGAGTGTAATGGGAGTCCATGCCTTCTGGTTGTATTCCTCCAGCGCGTCAATTTGTTTTTGCAAGTCCGTGCGCTTGTCTCCAGGCTTCACGGGCTTCTTTGATTTCTTCTTCTTCTTCTTCGAGGATTTTGACGGCCGGTTGCGAGTGCTTGAGCCACCTCCATCGGTCTTTGGAGTTGGACGTGGCTTCAACATCCCCTCAATGACCTGCGGTTCCAACGGGTTCTTCCACCTAATCGCTGGACATGTCTGAAGATCGTTTAGCATCCTCTTCGTCTTGGCTGATAATACAACCTCCCAAGGAGCTTCTTCAACGACGGAGCATGTTGCCCCCGGCGTATTCATCCCTTTAGAGGTGTGGGGCTGCGGGGGATTCACCTTCCATTTGTCAGATAACGCGAATTTGCCCTGTCGGTACTGGTTTTCAAGCCAATTCTTGAAAACGTAGCAATCTTCGATCGGATGGCCTAGTACTCGATGATAAGGACAGTAGTTGGGCTCGTTGACGTCACTTGGTTGCAACGGACGTTTTGGATCTGGCAGATTTATGAGTCTGTTGCGCAACGCCAGCTCGAATAACCTCCCCGTTTTATCGCGGGGAAAGGAGTAAGAACGTCCTAGCCTCTCCTCAAGGGCTACGTACGGACGCATATTATTTTGACGAGCAACCGGCTTCGAATCGCTCGGTTGTTGTTGAGCATTAGCGACGACGATCGCTTTTCCCTTTCCTTTGTCATTTCGGGAGTCCGGCCTTGGGAGAGGGGGTTTATGGCCCATTTGATCCATTTGCGCTGGTTTATCGATCAAGGCCTGGAAGGTAGTTGGCTTGAAAAACAACATAAATTGCGAGATGGTTGCTTGCGGATCAAGGGTTCCTATAAACATACCCACTGCGGGAGCTTCTTCAATGCGCTGCTCGCACTTCGACCATAAGTTTCGCCATCGTATAGCGTACTGAACCCACGTCTCGCCGAGTTTTATCCTGGCGTTAATCAGTGCCGTCATCGGGGTACGTTCACTGGCGCTTGCAAAACGCTGAGTAAACAGCAGCTCCATCTCCGTGAAGGTTTTAATAGAGTCGTTCGGGAGCTCAGAGTACCATTCGAACGCCGTATCTGATAAGCTTCCAACAAACTGGCGAAGCAACAGCTTGTCATCACCGCCGGTGTTGCCACAGAGTGCCCTGAACTGGGCAACGTGCTGGTGAGGATTGCCCGTCCCCTTGTAGACATGGAACTTAGGAATTGTGTAACCGGGCGGGTATTTGATTTGATCGTACCAACTTGGATATGGCCGTCCTATTTTTACGACCTGGCCAGCTGCTTCGGTCGCATGATGAACCCGTATTTGTTGGACGATGTACTCGTCCAAATCAGCTTTGGAGATTGTATCCTCTTTAGCCGTCGACAGAGCTGGTGGAGGATTTGATGTTTCTCCCCTATCGTCACCAAGGACGATCGGGGGCTCTTCGGCCGGAGGATCTTGTTGTATCATTATTCCTATCATGTCTTGGAAGAGGAGGCCCATACGCTGTATGTTGGCTGCTTGTTCAGCAGCCTCTTTGTCCTTCTTCTCCAATATCCGACGAAGGAATTCGGCGTCGGTTTCTTCCTCTTGGCGTTCATCCGAGGACGTTTCAGGGTTTTCTTTTGGCCCTGTGAGTGCGACCATAGCGTTCATCATTTCTTGGAGCTTCTGTTGTTGCTCCTGCGCCTTGGTCACTGACCGCGTGTGCGGTCTATGACCTGTTGATATGCGGCTATCCTCCTTTCCCGATGCCACATAAACTGTATGAACTATCATGCCCCCGGACTTAGGGCGTTTAGGCTCATCACCTTTGGCATTTTCCGCGGGCGCGGGGGTTTTCTCTGGCTTTCTTCTTTTGTGGGCCGTTGAAGTTGAAGGGGCCGTTGCAGTGGGCATCTTGGTGATCGTTGTCCTCTGCTGCTTAATAGGACGATCCTTTTCTTTTTGCATCTTCATCTTCTTTCGTTGACGGGAGTGATCCGTGTCGATCACGGAGTCTTGAACCCTCCGCCAAACTTTATAAATTCTTGAGGATAGCCGTTGAGGGGGCTGTTCTTGTTTTGTTTCCGGAACTCTCTCCGCAGGCGGAGGAGATCTTTTCAGTGTAGCGGTTGGAGAATTCTTCCGTACCCTCCTCAGCAGTTCAAAGCTGTTCCCAGTTGGAACAGCAGCGTTGACTTCCACCACTGGAGCCGGTGGAGTTAGCCCTGAGGGGGAGTTGCCCCCTGCCTTCCTCACTCGTCGCCAATGGCGACGTCGAGCATGACGAGCCGTTGGGACCGGCTCGAAGATAGAGACAGCTTCTTTTTGCCCCCTGTCTGAATGAGGCGCCGCCGGTGTTAACCTCTTAAAGACTGAGGTTGTCTTTTGAGGGGTGATATTCAACCTGTCGAAGACGGATCCTTGAGCAGGGGCAGGAGCAGGAATCGTCAGTCTTGAAAAGACTGACTCTTTGACAGGGGAAGCCGCCTTGACGACTTCCGGAGCAGCAGTTATTGCCTTCCTTGGGACAACCAGTTTAGAGTTCTGATTTAGCCTGGTGAAAACAGAGGCTGTCGGTTTGGTAGTGGGAGCCCGTTGACAGGGGCCGTCGTAGCAGTGAGCCGGTCGAAGACCGACTTTTTGTTCACTTCCGGTGCAGGTATTGGCTCAGAGAAACTTGTAGGTGGGATTATGGTCCCGAAGAACATGCCAGTGGTGGCTTGGGTTACCTGGTCTACCGGCAGAGCGAGGAAGGAAGCCGCTTAGGGCCCATATGCTACACCCCCAGGTGAGGTGGAACGTCCGTTGCAGTGGCATTTCGAGCAGTTGGTGCAGTTAAATGCCATTGAATCTTGAGTTCTGCGCCAGGCAAAATACCAAACCTTAGTAACTTGAAATCCGAAGGCAACCATTTAACAAACCGCGATTGGTTCGCGAGGACGACACACGAAGTGTGGAGTGGAAAGAGGAAGAGGTCCCACCGGGCGTGCCAGAATCTGTTCCCCTCCGAAAGACGGCGCACTGGACTGCGGTGTCCTGACGCTGTGATTCGGGGCAGATGCTATTTGGTTTTATCCGTCCACCTCTCCGAAGATGCCAAGTTGATTTATGACACCGTGTATCGGAGGTTTAGACGGATGCGGCCGATATAGCAGACTTCGTCAGATTCCCCCTCGCTTGAGGGGTTTTTGATTGTGGGGACGCTCTTCCCTGCAGGCGCAAGCCCCTGCAGTTAATTACGCTACCGCATCGCGGTAACAACTTTCTCCTTCTCCAGAATTTCACTTCGTGTCGTGTGTGTTTGTTTTGTTTGTGGTTGCCCATGGATTGTATATGGAGACTGAGTAATGCCATCGCCCGTAGGACGTGGATTAGTCCAAATCCGTATTTACTTAGATTTGGGTTTGGTGTTTTTAGTTTAAGGATGCATTAGTCGCGTTGCGGCTAAGATCAACTTAAACGTTCGTTAAGGATACGATAATCCTGTTTGAGACTAAGATCAACTTAACGTGATAATCCGTTTAATATCTGGCCATCGGGACTCGTCACCTCTCTAACGTCGTTGAAGGATTACAACGGCAGATGTCAGAGGAGTTCGAAGATGTACCCTTGAACCAAGGTTGATTTGGAGTTTTATAGTCCATTTAAATGTTTAAGGATACATTAGCCGTATTTGGGGCTAAGATCAACTTAAACGGGACCGTTTAGATCCGGCAAAAGAGCATTTGGGGGCTCTATTGCTCCAGTTTAGGGACGTGATGGTCCATATTCCAGTTTAGGGACGTGATGGTCCATTATTAGTTTGAGCACGTTTCGGTCCATCGCCAGTTTAAGGACGTAGTGGTCCATGTTCCAGTTTAGGGACGTGGTGGTCCACCATTAGTTTAAGGACGTTTCGGTCCATGTTCCAGTTTAGGGACGTGGTGGTCCACCATTAGTTTAAGGACGTTTCGGTCCACATTCCAGTTTAGGGACGTGGTGGTCCGTATTCCAGTTTAGGGACGTGGTGGTCCGCTATTAGTTTAAGGACGTTTCGGTCCAACATTCCCATTTAGGGACGAATATTAGTTTAAGGACGTTTCGGTCCAATATTAGTTTAAGGACGTTTCGGTCCAATATTAGTTTAAGGACGTTTTGGTCCACGAGTTTAAGAACCCCGCAGTCCATACCGATGTGTGGTCGTCGGGACCCGTCACCTCTCTGACGTCGTTGAAGGATTACAACGATGGGTGTCAGAGGAGTTCGGAGATGTACCCTCGAACCGGAGGTAAATTGATTTGAAAGAGCATTTGTGCTCAGTTCAATTTAATTTAAGGACTTACGGCCAGAATTGGGCTAAATCCAGTTGAAAATGTTCAACATTTTATTTGCATTTGGCCTGTTAGGCCTTTACTGGGGCTCTGCTCCTGTTTATTAATGCATGGCCTTTTTGTTTGGTCTATTAGACCTTTATTTGGACTCTGCCCTTTTATAAATGATGCACAACATCTGTTTTTATTTGGGCTCTGCCCTTTTTAAAGTAATGCATTGCATTTAATTTGGCCTGTTAGGCCCTTTTTAATTGGGCTTGGCCCTTCTGTAAATAATGCAGTGCATTAATCATCTGATAGTGGCTTGTCAGGCGCTTTGCGCCAATTATTGAGCGCAAGCGCTTATGATGAGGACACGTGTCCTGCTCTGGTGAGCGCAAGCGCAACAGCGCAGTGCGCTGCGCTGTTGCGCTGCTGACACGTGGCGCGCTCTGGTGAGTTGCGCCAATTCCAGAGAGCAAAGCTCTATTTCAAGAGCGCGTAGCGCAAGTTGTTCTGTAGCTGACACATGGCGCTCTCCCAAGAGCGCAACAACGCAGTTTGGAAGTGCAAAGCACTAAGAATCTTTTAGATTCAAGAACAGAAGTGCAAAGCACTATTTGATTTCTTGATCTAATTTAGATCAAAGAAAAGATAAGTTTTTTTCTTGTTTTTTTTTCCTTATCTCAAAGAACCAAAGGTTCATAAAAAGTGCAAAGCACTATTTTTATTTTATTTATTCATTTATTTATTTATTGTTAAAGATCAATGATGTTGTCTTTAGATCGCTGATTTTTAGATCACTGATCTGCTCATAAGAGAATTTTCTCTTCTTTCTAAAGATTTTTACCTTTTTTTTCTTGAGGAGTTCTTCAGAGTTCTCTTTCTCTCCCTTTTTTTTTAGAAAATCTTCCCTCCTTTGAATTGAGGCCTAGGGTCCTTTTTATAGTGCCCATAAATTAGTTAAATTTGTTAAAGAGATCTTTCTCTGAGTGATTTGGGGAATTTTCCCCACCGTTGGATCTTTGATCCAAGGGCTTCTGTTTTACAGAAGAAAATCTTCTTGTTTTATCAAGAACAGAAAGATTTCTTTAAAATCTTAATTCTGTTTGGCGCAAATGCTCCAGCGCGTGACACGTGTCGCGCGGCGCACAGCGCAGCGCAACCGCGCTAGCGCATCTGCGCTGACACGTGTCGCGCGGCGCAAAGTGCAGCGCAACTGCGCTAGTGCGTCTGCGCTGACACACGTCGCGTAGCGCAACGCTCGTGTAGCTGAAGCGTTGCTTCCTTTAACAAAGCTTTGCTCTGATTGAGCGTGCCTTTTTGGACGCCGCGCTAATGCATCTGCGCCAGACACGTGGCGCGTTGCGCGCAGCGCAAAGGATCTGAAGCGCTGCTTCATTTATTGAAGTTTAAATTTTCAAAGCAAAGCTTTGCTTCTGATTGGGGGAAGACTTCATCTTCCGCCTCGGAATTTGAACAGAGCTTTGCTCTGATTGGGGTAAACAATTTCTCTAGGTATGGATATATCTTCTTGATGAAGCATAAATCCGAGGCTTTTGAGAAATTCCAAGAATACAAGAATGAAGTGGAAAAACAAACCGGCAAAAGTATCAAGACACTAAGATCTGATCGAGGTGGTGAATACTTAAGTGCCGAGTTTCTAGGTTACTTAAAAGAGAATGGAATTCTCTCTCAGCTTACTCCTCCATACACACCACAACACAACGGTGTATCCGAAGGAAGGAATCGAACCCTATTGGATATGGTTCGTTCCATGATAAGTAAGGCTGAGTTACCACGATCATTCTGGGGATATGCACTAGAATCAGCTGCATACCTTTTGAACCGAGTTCCAACTAAGACTGTGCCTACTTCACCATATCAGATGTCGTGTGGGAAGAAACCCTATCTTAAGCACATTAAGATATGGGGATGTCCAGCTTTTGTAAAGAAGCAGCTTGCGGACAAGCTCGAGGCACGATCAGTACAGTGTAAGTTTGTGGGATATCCAAAGAACTCCAAGGGATATTATTTCTATTACGCAGAGGAACAAAAGATTTTTGTTTCTCATAATGCTCGCTTCTTGGAAACTGAGTTTTTAGAAAATCAGATAAGTGGGAGCGCAATAGAACTGGAAGAAATTCCAGAACCACAAACTATTACTGAAACCTTAGTAGAACAGGAAGGTTCAGGAGAACCGGACATCCCAGCGCCTATCCGCAGGAGTAGTAGGCAATCTCATCCGCCTGAGAGATACTACGGTTTTCTCATAGACGGGGATAGAGAGGATTGCATGATTGATGATGACGACCCTACTAGCTTCCAGCAAGCTATTCAGAGCGGCGACTCGGTAAAATGGCTGGATGCAATGCGGACCGAAATGGAGTCCATGTATACTAACAAAGTATGGACTTTGGACATTGCTCCAGATGGGGTAAAACCCGTAGGATGCAAATGGATCTTCAAAAAGAAGATTGGTGTGGATAGACAGGTTGAAACCTATAAGGCTAGACTTGTTGCAAAGGGTTTCCGTCAAAGACCTGGTTTGGACTATGACGAAACCTTTTCTCCAGTGGCTATGCTCAAATCCATTCGGGTCCTTCTTGCTATTGCTGCCTTCCATGATTATGAGATCTGGCAGATGGACGTAAAGACGGCCTTTCTAAATGGAAATTTGGAAGAGAGCGTCTATATAGATCAGCCAGAGGGATTCATTCAGAGTGGGAGCAGCGGTAAAGTATGCAAACTGCTTAGGTCCATTTATGGACTAAAGCAGGCATCTCGGAGTTGGAACATCTGTTTTGATGATGCTGTCAAAGAATTTGACTTTATCAAAAATCCAGATGAACCATGCATATACAGTAAGATTGTAGGGAGAGCTGTAGTATTCCTCGTCTTGTACGTGGATGACATTCTCCTAATAGGAAATGATATTCCTATGTTACAGTCAGTCAAAAGATTCTTATCACAGAAATTCTCCATGAAAGACCTGGGTGATGCCACCTACATTCTGGGGATCCGGATCTATCGTGATAGATCAAAAAGGATGTTGGGACTTTCACAGTCCAGGTACATAGACACCATAGTGAAGGATTCAAAATGGATGATTCTAAGCGCGGTAACCTACCGGCTTGTCACGGAATCACCCTCTCCAAAGAGATGTCTCCCAAGACTGATCTGGAAAGGGATCGCATGTCGATTATACCCTACGCTTCCGCGGTAGGCTCTATAATGTATGCGATGTTATGTACCAGACCAGATGTAGCATATGCATTGAGCGTAGTAAGCCGATATCAAGCAAACCGAGGGGAGAATCACTGGATAGCAGTAAAGAACATTCTCAAGTACCTGAGAAGGACTAAGGAGATGTTCTTGGTGTATGGCGGAAAAGACCTCCAGATGGAGGCCTTTGCCGACTCCGGCTTCCAGAGTGACAAAGATGACTCTAAGTCCATGTCGGGTTATGTCTTTACCCTCAATGGAGGGGCGGTCTGTTGGATGAGTTCCAAGCAGGAGACCATTGCTGACTCAACAATGGAAGCGGAGTACATAGCTGCTTGCGATGCCGCAAAAGAAGCTGTCTGGATGAAGAAGTTCCTTACAGAACTTCAGGTGGTTCCTTCCAGTGTTGGTCCAATACCTCTGTATTGTGACAACAACGGCGCTATAGCTATAGTGAAGGAACCCAGGTCCCATCAGAAGTCCAGACACATCTTAAGGCGGTATCACCTGATCAGGGAGATCGTAGATCGCCGGGAGATCGAGGTGAAAAGAGAAGAGACGGAGAATAACATTGCTGATCCATTCATAAAGGCCATTCCTCAGACACAGTTCGAGAGGCCATTCGAGATGATAGGTCTACGATATGCCAGCTCATGGCCCTAGTGCAAGTGGGAGATTGTTAGTGTATATGCCCTAGGGGCCATTATTGTATCATACTGGATTGTATATTACTTAATGGAAGCTTGGGTTATTCACAGTTGTATATACAGTCTTGCTAAAAATGGTAGTATGCTACTTGGTTTGTGTCTACTTTAATATGTGCATATGTTTCTTGTAACGTATCACTTATACATATTAGTAGAGCCCATAGGTTCTTTGCTTGATTACCAGCGTTGTGATGGCAGTCACACTAGTGGGGGCTGGGTAGTCTATAAGCAACATCCTATACAGGTCCCTAGTCGTAGGATTATCGAAACAGGGCATCGATACTCCAGAGTAGACTAGTGTGTACGCTTCTCATCCCAGTTGGGGAGATGGTCTGTCCCATAGCCATTGTTTCCTGATTTTAAATCAGGAAAGCTTATGGAAAAAGCTTGAGAAGAGGGTCACGTGCTTACACGTGACCAGCAGTCACGTGTTGGCACGTGACACCCAAAAGTACCGGCAAAGGAAGTTCATCTTCCTGACTACATCAAAGAAAAAGGGCTTAAGAAAGGGTCACGTGCTCCCACGTGACCAGGGTCACGTGTTGGCACGTGACATTTTAAAGCGGATTCAAAGGCACATCGGTTCCCTGATCAAGTCAAGGAAAAAGAGTCCAGATCAGGGTCACATGCTCACACATGACCAGGGGTCACGTGATGGCACGTGACGGTTAAGCAACAACCAGAAGGCAGCGCAAAAAGAAAGGAGAAGGCTCATTCCAAAGGGGGTCACGTGCCCACACGTGACCATGGGTCACGTGGTCACACGTGACCGGCTTTCAAAGCCCATTTTGTCAACAGAATTAAATTCTAAAAGAGATTCAAATCTTTCCAAAGGAAAACGACTATCTGGAACCAATCGAATTAAAGATTCAGAGGTGATGAAATATCATCTATCTATGGGAAAATCTCGGGTTTGGAAAGATTTCCCCTTTAAATCTAACCGAAACAACAAAGGAGAATCCCGGGACTTGAAATCCAATGGTGAGTAAAATTCACCTAATAATCCAAAGGTCCAAAACGAATGATGGATGCAAATCAAATCTCTCAATGAAGATTCGTCAAAAACTAATTGACTCGGCTGCTTCTCCTATAAATAGGAGCCAAGAGACACAGAGAAAGAAGGACACATGCAGAGGGAAGAAAGGGAGAGAGAGCTTTGATACTTCGAGGAACTTGGATCTTCTGCAAAAGAAAACCCTAGGTAAGAAAGGGAAGGCTCCTTGAAGGAAAAGAGAATTTAATTCTCAACATAGTTTAACTCTGATATAAAAAACAGAAGAACATATTTCTTCTCTCTTTGATAGAGGATCTGCAAAGCGCACATCTCCCCTTGAGGTTGAGAATTTAATTCTCAATGGGTCGAGATCCTGCCATGCAGATCCGAAACATAGAGAGGGAATTGAAGCACGAGAATTTAATTCTCACAGAACTATAGGAATTTAATTCCTTTGAAATAAAACCAGGGCTTGACCCTGTGTTATGGGAATTTAATTCCTTCAGAACAAAAAGAAACAGGGTTTAACCCTAATTAAGAACCTAGTTCTGTTGGAACAGCGGGGATTTAATTCCCTTGATCATAATTTAACAAGAGAGTGGGAATTTAATTCCTTAAAAGCTTTTATTAGGGTTTAACCCTATTTGGTTCTTCACATGAACGAGGAATTTAATTCCTGCAGAAAATTCAGAGTCCAACTCTATTCAGAATATAAACCTTTAAGAGAAAGTAGGAATTTAATTCCTCTGAAATTACTGTCAGGGTTTAACCCTACGAGGAATTTAATTCCTGGAAAAGATTAACAGATCCTCTAAACAATATACATAGAGGCAGGGTCACATGTCACCACGTGACCCCCCCAGAAGATCTACAGAAAACCCCTTTGAGGCAGCACCCCACGTGGCCCTTGACAGAAGCTTTAATACACAGGCATTTGAATGCCCATCACGTGATGGCACGTGATGCTCTGAAAGACGCGATAATCTCAGCAGAATAAATGAAAGGAGGGCGCTCTCACGTGCTGCCACGTGACCCCTCTTGCCTTAGTGTTTAACACTAAATTGAAACTCTCGAACCCAGTGTTAAAACACTGTTGGGCCTTAGTGTTCAACACTAATTAAAAAGCTTTATTTGCAGTGTTCAACACTGATCTGTTTTAGTGTTTAACACTAATTTGAAAAGCCTTGTTGCTGGTGTTTAACACCGATTATCTTTTAGTGTTAAACACTAACTTGTCAACCTCATTCCCAGTGTTCAACACTGATTGCTCTGTAGTGTTTAACACTAGGCTTTGGCCCAATTGGCTAAATGGATGGAGGCAAAGCCTCTCCTGATTGGACTTAGCCCAAGATGGCCATAAGTCCTCAATTTGTGATTAACTGGGCCAATGGGCTCATAACATAATTAATCGGTCTTGATCCCAAATTAGGTCAAAGATTATTTAAGCCATTCCGGTTCTAGGGTACATCTCTTCACTCCTTTGATACTTGGCATTGTAATCCCTCAATGTCTTCAAAGAGGTGACGGGTCCCGACGACCACACATTGATATGGACTGTGGGGTCCCTAAACCCATGGACTACGACGTCCTTAACCTTGACCGAGATGTCTTAAAACTAACAATGGACTGTGGGGTCCTTAAACCCATGGACTACGACGTCCTTAACCTTGACCGAGATGTCTTAAAACTAACAATGGACTGTGGGGTCCTCAAACCCATGGACTACGACGTCCTTAACCTTGACCGAGATGTCTTAAAACTAACAATGGACTGTGGGGTCCTTAAACCCATGGACTACGACGTCCTAAACCTTGACCGAGATGTCTTAAAACTAACAATGGACCGCAACGTCCTTAAACTACCCATGGACCGCAACGTCCTTAAACTACCCATGGACCGCAATGTCCTTAAACTAGAACAATGGAGCCCCGTAGGCTCTTTTATCGGATCTAAACGGTCCCGTTTAAGTTGATCTTAGCCTCAAAGATGGCTAACGTATCCTTAAACCTTCAAACAGACTGGACTATGAATCCCCCCAATTAACTCTGGCTCGAGGGTACATCTCTGAACTCCTCTGACATCCGTCGTTGTAATCCTTCAACGTCGTCAGAGAGGTGATGGGTCCCGACGGCTATACATACGATGGACCACTATGTCCCTAAACTGGAACAATAGAGCCCAAACGCTCCTTTGTCGGATCTAAACGATCCCGTTAAGTTGATCTTAGTCTCAAAGTGAGACTAACGTATCCTTAACAAACGTTTGAGTTGATCTTAGCCTCAAGTATGGCTGACGTATCCTCAAACTAAACCCCCAAACCCAAATCTAAGATAATACGGATTTGGACTAGTCCACGCCCTACGGGCGACGACATAACTCAGTCTCCGTAAACAATCCACGGGCAATAAAATACAAAACAAACACCCACGACACGAAGTGACCATCTGGAGAAGGAGAAAGTTGTTACCGCAATGCGGTAGCGTAATTAACTGCAGGGGCTTGCGCCTGCAGGGAAGAGCGTCCCCACAATCAAAAACCCCTCAAACGAGGGGGAATCTGACGAAGTCTGCTACATCGGACGCATCCGTCTAAACCTTCGATACATGGTGCCATAAATCAACTTGGCATCTTCGGAGAGGTGGACGGATAGCACCAATTAGCATCTGCCCCGAATCTCAGGCGAGGCATTCCATGTCGCGCCACCATTCGGAGGGGAACAGATTCTGGCACGCCCGGTGGGACCTTTTCCTCTTTCCACTCCACACTTCGTGTGTCGTGACTCGCGAACCAATCGCGGTTCTCTAATGGTTGCCCTTGGGTTTCAAGATACTAAGAATTGGCGTCTCGCTTATTGCAGAAAGCAAAGGATCGATGGCTTCTACTTCCGTGAAATTCTCCAACTGCTCAGACTGCAATTGCAACCAACGCTCTGCCTCGCCAGGAGGTATAGCCTACGGACCCCAAGCTGCTTCGCTATTCACAATGCCCGTGGAACAGGTCACTCGCGCCACCACAGGATTGTTCTTTGGGACCATGCTCCTGCCGACAAACTTTACCACTCCAGTGCTGACAACGGAAGCTCTCAAGAAGTCGGTCTTTGATCGTCTTACCCCTGTCGCGGCTCCTCTCAACGAGTCGTCCAACGTCAACGCCTCGGTCTTCTCTAGATTGGGCCAGAAATCCTGCGAACTCATCATGGGGCCTACAATCTCAGAGAAGGCTGCTTCTAAGAAGGTGGCCGCTCCTGCCCCCGAAGTCGTCAAGGCAGCTTCTTCGGCCAAAAGGTCGGTCTTTACAAGATTGACGGCTTCAGCTCCCGCTCCTGCTGCCCAAAGGACATCGGTCTTTGACAGGCTAATACCAACAGCGACCCCCCACCCAGACAGGGGGCAAGACGAAACCATTCTTACCGCTGACCCTACGCCGTCCGCTCGACACGCTCGACGTCGCCATTGGCGCCGAGTAAGGAAGGCTGGGGGCAACTCCCCCTCCGGGTTGACTCCATCGGCCCCGGTGGCAAAAGTTAATGCTGCTGTTCCAACTGGGAACAGCCTCGAAATGCTAAATAAGGTGCGAAGGAATTCTGCTACTGCAGTGCTGAAGAGGTCTCCTCCCCCATTAAAAAAGGTTGTGGAAATAAAACCCGAACAGCCCCGATCTCCTCAACGGCTATCTTCCAAAATCTATAAAGTTTGGCGGCAGGCCCGAGACTCGATCATCGATCCAAACTTCTCCCGCCAGCACAAGAAGCTGAAAATCCAACCGGAAGCTGGTCACCAGGCTAAACCCCAAAGGGCTGTTGATCAACTGGCTCATAAAAGGAAGAGGCCAGAGAAGACCCCCCAGCATGCAACGACGGCTAAAAGCACTGATCCCAGACGCCCTAAGTCTGGGGGCATGGTGGTGCACACTGTCTACATGGCCTCTGGAAAGGAGGAAAGCCGCACTTCTACGGGCCACCGACCGCTAACCCGATCCGTGACAAAGGCCCAGGAGCAGCAACAAAAGCTTCAGGAAATGATGAATGCTATGGCCGCACTTACCGGGCCAAAAGAAAACCCAGAAATGTCCTCAGACGCGCGCCAGGAGGAAGAAACCGACGCTGAATTCCTTCGCCGGATACTGGAGAAAAAGGACAAAGAGGCTGCTGAACAGGCAGTCAACATACAACGTATGGGCCTTCTCTTCCAAGATATGATAGGAATGATGATCCAGCAGGACTTACCCGCTGAGGATCCCCCAATCGTTCTTGAAGACGACCGAGGAGAAACGTCAAATCCACCACCAGCCCTCTCAACGGCCAAGGAGGAGGCAATCTCTAAGGCTGACTTGGTTGATTACATAGCCCAGCAAATCCGGGTTCATCACGCGACTGAGGCAGCTGGTCAAGTCGTGAAAACGGGGCGACCGTATCCGAGCTGGTATGACCAAATCAAATACCCGCCAGGCTATACGATACCAAAATTCCACGTGTACAAGGGGACCGGCAACCCCCATCAACATGTCGCCCAGTTCCGAGCCCTCTGCGGTAACACCGGCGGTGATGATAAACTGTTGCTCCGCCAGTTCGTGGGCAGCCTATCAGAAACTGCGTTCGAATGGTATTCAGAACTCCCGAACGATTCTATCAAAACGTTCGCTGAAATGGAGTTGTTGTTCACTCAGCGATTCGCAAGTGCCAGCGAACGCACTCCAATAACTGCACTGATTAACGCCAGGGTAAAACCAGGCGAAACCTGGGTCCAGTATGCTATACGCTGGCGGAATTTGTGGTCGAGATGCGAGCAACGCATTGAGGAAGCACCTGCGGTAGGCATGTTCGTGGGAACTCTAGACCCTCACGCAACTATCTCCCAGTTTATGATGTTCTTTAAGCCAACCACATTCCAGGCTTTAATCGACAAGTTGGCTCAGATGGACCAGATGGGTCATGGACCAGATGGGTCATAGACCACCTCCCCCGAAGTCGGAACCTCGGAATGACAAGGGTAAACGAAGGGCAACCTTTGTTGCGAATGCCCAACAGCAACCTAACGCCCCGAAACCGGCAGATCAACTCGAGGAAAGGCGTCGGTATTATAATGAGAAGATGAAGCGTCCCTACTCGTTCCCACGAGACAAGACGAAACGGTTATTCGAGCTGGCAATACGCAACAGACTTATAAGCCTACCAAATCCAAGGCGACCGCCGCAACCCACTGAGGCGAATAACCCTAACTATTGCCCTTACCATCAAACGGTAGGCCATCCGATTGAAGATTGCTTCGTCTTCAAAGGATGGATTGAAGACCAGTACCTCCAGGGGAAGTTTGTATTGTCCAAAAAGTGGAAGGTGAACCCACCACAACCGCATACTCCTAAGAAAGTAGATACACCGGGGGCAACCTGCTCCTTTATTGAAGAAGCTCCATGGGAGGTCGTGTTATCAACTAAAACCAAAAGAATACTGAGAGACCTTCATGCGTGCCCTGCGATCGAATGGAGGGACCCTCTTGAACCTCAAATTATCGAAGGGATGCTAAGGCGCTGCCCAACTACAAAGACTCGTGATAAGAGCCCAAATACTCACGCCCAATCGTCAAAATCTTCGAAGAAAAAGAAGAAGAAATCCAAGAAGCCCGCGAAGCTTGGAAACGAGCATACGAACTTGCAGAAGCAAATCGACGCGCTGGAAGAATACAATCAAAAGGCGCGAACTCCTGTCACGCTGCAAGAGTTCCTCGACCACATCTTTCAAGAGGAAGATGATGGAGAGAGCTCGTCGGATGAATCCGAAGGGTATGTGGCGAGTTGTAACGTAATCTCCCACTCGTTTACCGATGATGGGAAAACTCCTGGCACTAAGAAGCTGGAGGCAGAGCCTGTACCAGAACGTGCATGGCCAACAGACGAAATGATCGACACTTTTCTAAACGAGATTCATTTAAAATGTAAAGCGGACCGGGAGCGTGAGACGGCCACATCGGAAGGAGCCAAATGCGGGCAGCTGAACGAAAGAGTTGAACTACCAGAGCGGAAGGCATCCGAAGTAAACAAGAAGATATTCAAGACGAGAAAAAGGTTTGCCAAAGCCATGTCACTGGGGATGAAGCACCGCCCTCGGAAGGAAACACACACGATGGGGTGGAGAGGCACCCTGATTATTGCGCATATCACCGAAAAATATCACACCCCACAGAGAAGTGCGACGCCTTTAAGATATGGTGGCAAGGATATGTTGCTCGTCGGCAACATGTTAAGCGCATGAAACGCAAGAGCCGTCGGGAGCGAAGAAGTACTATCGATGGACACGACAGAACTACTGGCAACTGTTACATGGTAAACGCCAGGGGGTCATAAGTTCTCACCTTTGGGAGCGACTCTGATGAAGAAATCGCTCTGGGCCCTCTCTTCAAAGAATCCGTTTTAGGGAAAGAGGAGAAATCGGAGATCTGCGAGAACATTCAGCTGCGCAATCGCACACTCCCAGAAAAGAATCTCGGGCCCGTAAGTAAAAAGGATAAGGGAAAGGAAAAGGTCACTGAAGATATCACTTTAGATGACCAAGTCATGAGAGAGCTGGCTGCCAAAGACCCTCCTAGGAAGGGTAAGGTGGACTATAACATCCTCGCGCACCTAAGGAAGCTACCTTCTCAGCTTAGCATTCTCGATGCCCTCCTATTATCAAAAGAAGCGCGAGACTCACTAATTAAGGCGTTACAAGAACCTGAGCAATTCCAAGCCTTCCTCGCCACTGAAAAGATGAAGGATGAACTGGAGGAAGTGCATACGGCCGACATCACGTTCGGTGATGAAGACCTCCTTCTCGGGACGTGCGACCACAACCGTCCCCTATATGTCTCCGGATACTGCCATGATATCAAGATAGGAAAGATTCTGGTGGATAATGGATCCTCCGTCAATCTCCTTAATGTTCGGGTGTTGAAGGAAATCTGCATGAGCGTGCAACACCTCGCTCGTGACAAGATTACTATCTCCGGTTTCGATTCACAATCGTCACGGACTCTCGGATCTGTGATACTAACATTACGCTTTGGACTTCTCGTCACAGACATCAAATTCCATGTCATTGACGCCAAGACCTGCTACAACGCCTTGCTCGGCCGTCCTTGGTTACACGAATACAACATCATCCCTTCTACACAACATCAGTGTATGAAGTACTTTAAGGATGGTTTCGAGTATACCGTAACAGGTGAGTTAAACCCATTTTCCGTGAACGAAGTCCGCAAATATGAAGATGCGAAGTACTTCTTGCCAGATTTCGAGGATACAGAAAGATGTCGCAATCCGGAGAACAAAACCGCCGCCACCATCCCTGTTTTCGGGAGCGATACCGAAGAAGAGGAAGAGATAGTTTATGCAGGGCCATCTCAACGCAACAACCTGGGGACGCCCGCCCCCATGTTGGTCTTCGGAAGTGATTCAGAAGATGAAGTTAATGCCGTG
This sequence comes from Agapanthus africanus, assembly GCA_030015575.1. Taxonomy (NCBI): domain Eukaryota; kingdom Viridiplantae; phylum Streptophyta; class Magnoliopsida; order Asparagales; family Amaryllidaceae; genus Agapanthus; species Agapanthus africanus. The sequence goes on from CM057348.1 coordinate 162,779,808, forward strand.
TTCTCCAATCGGCTGTCAATACAAACACTCCCTGGCAATGACCATAGTTTGCAAATCACCATGGTACCGCGAGAACATTACAAGGATCTCGACACGCTGTAGGCTAATAATGTGCAGGACCTGCGAACATTTTACGTCCCTCCCAGGCAAAGGGGTGAGAAGGTGATCCTATTCTACCGATCTTCAGAGTCGAAAATAGAGAAAGAGATCTGGCATGGCGCGGATGCTACACTTGACAGGCTCCAACCCATCCGTTTGCCCAGATACTATACAAATGGATTAAAGAAGCTATTGAAGCGCCAAGGAGTACCCTTAGAACAGACCGTTCGGCAGGCTCGGTTCTACAACAGGATTTGGGATGTCCCCGGGACTCAACGCAAATTGCCCAATGGGAAGATGGAAACACTCGGGCTGGGATACGCAAGAGCCGGAAAACGGGAACGGGCTCACAGCAGCTACGCTATATATACCTTTGATGAAGAGGAGGACGCCCTGTCAGGAGATGCCAACCCTCCATCAAAACTAGACCCCGCGATTAAAACGCCGAGTCCGTCGTTTGAGGAACGAATGGGCAAGCCTATCAGGAAAGTGGGTCAGAAAGCTCGGGATGACCACAACCGCGAAATGGCCATCTACGAGAAGGCCAGGATGCAACGTCTAGTTCAACGTGCTGCAAAAGACAAAGACGCTTATCCTCGTCAATCCGTTGTACGAAAGGCCCGACGCAGAGACGGAAATAAATCAAGAAGCGGCTCGGGTTTGTCCCTCATGAAGAAGATGAGTCGAGCGTACTCCTTCCCCCGAGACAAGACGGAGAGGTTACTTAACCTCGCTATAAAACATCAAATGATCACGCTTCCAGAGTCTAGACATCCTGAGCAAGCTAACAAGGCTTCTCATCTGAGTTATTGCTCTTATCACCAAGCCATAGGACATCCTACCGAAGACTGCGTCACCTTCAAGAACTGGGTCGAGGACCAGTACCAACGGGGCAGATTCGCTTTATCCGACGGCTGGAAGGTAACGCCGCCGCAAAGCATGAGCCCAAGGCCGCAAGAGCAGAACCGGGTCCACCTCAGTCCAGGGAGCGGGTTCGCACTTGCTATACGATTACGATATTAGGAGAAGAGCCCGAGAACGTAGATGACCTTCCCCGGTGCTTTGAGAACAGCGATGATGAGGTGATCTCGGAATTTCCGCCCGCTCCGAAAGAACTGGAAGATGGTATACATACTACTGCAGATAACCTCAAGAAGATTGAGTTGGGATCGGCAGACGACCCGCGACCGACATTTTTCAGCGAGCTGTTATCCGAAGAGAGGGTGGCTGCGTTAAAGAACGTGCTTCTACGGCATAAAGACTGCTTCGCGTGGAACTACTCCGAGATGCCGGGATTAGATCCGGAGATTGCTGTGCATAGATTAGCAATATCCCCAGATATCAAGCCAGTCAAGCAGGCGCCAAGGAGGATGCGACTCGAGCTTGAGATGAGCATCAACGCCGAAGTCAAGAAGCTGATCGATTCTGGATTTATCCAAGAAGTCCAATATCCCGACTGGATCGCCAATATCGTCCCGGTAATGAAGAAGAATGGGACGGTACGCATATGCGTGGATTTCAGGGATCTCAATAAAGCCTGTCCAAAGGATGATTTCCCAGTACCAGTAACCGAGCTAATGATAGATAACACATCCACTCACGAGGTTTTCTCCTTTATGGATGGTTCGTCAGGATATAATCAGATAAAGATGCATCCCGAAGACCAGAAGCACACCGCTTTCCGCACTCCTTTGGGTATATTTTGCTACAGGGTTATGCCCTTTGGTCTAAAGAACGCTGGCGCTACCTATCAAAGGGCCATGACAAAGATCTTTGATGACCTCATACACGACGTCGTCGAGTGCTATATCGATGACCTCGTAGTAAAGAGCATGTCATACGAAGATCATTTAAAGCATCTGGAGACTGTATTTCGACGCCTTCGGCAATATAATTTGAAAATGAATCCCCTCAAATGCGCGTTTGGAGTCTCCTCGGGCAAATTTCTGGGATTCATCGTTCGACACCGAGGTATTGAAATAGATCCGTCAAAGATTAAGGCGATCATGGAAATGCCTCCACCAAGAACCCTCAAGCAGTTGCGGTCTCTCCAAGGGAAGCTCGCATACATCCGGCGGTTTATCGCTAATCTTTCGGGCAAATGCCGTCCTTACAGCCACCTGATGAAGAAGGGAACTCCATTCGCTTGGGATCACAAATGTCAAGGTGCACTAGACGAGATCAAGCAGTACCTGCAGAACCCTCCGGTGTTGGCCGCGCCGGTCAAGGGAAAACCCCTCATTCTTTATACGACCGCCCTCGAAGGTTCCTTGGGCGCGTTATGGGCACAAGAGAACAATCAGGGGAGAGAGAGGGCGCTCTATTACTTAAGTCGAGTTCTACTGGGGGCAGAAAGCAACTACTCTCCCATTGAAAAACATTGCTTGGCGTTAATCTTCGCGATAACAAAGCTCAGGCACTATGCGTTGGCACATGAAGTCCGTCTCATTTCAAAAGTAGATCCCCTTAAATACTTGATGTCGAAAGCCATATTGACGGGACGACTCGCTAAGTGGGCCCTGCTCTTGATGGAGTTCTCGATAACGTATCAACCTCTCAAGGCAGTGAAAGGCCAGGCCATTGCCGACTTCCTCGCTGAGCACCCGATACCGGCCGATTCTCCTCTGAACTGTGATTTGCCGGACGAGCATGCATTTGATGCGATTAGCGGCGGAAGCACCCGATGGGAACTCTATTTTGATGGAGCGTCCTCTATAATGAAACAGAAACAAGGTATCCCAGTGATTAAATCGGGGATAGGCCTCATCTTTGCAACTCCACAAGGAGGGATAATGCGCTTCGCCTTCTCCTTAACAGAGCCGAGGACAAACAATGAAGCTGAATATGAAGCTCTGATAGCAGGCCTCGAGATCGCCATCGACATGGGAATTGAAGACCTCCTTATATACGGGGATTCTCAGCTGGTCGTTAGTCAAGTAAATGGTGACTACCAAACGTGCAAGCCGGAGTTGGTGAAGTACGGCGAAAAGGTGCAACAACTATTGACCCAAATTCCCTCCTATACTTTGGAGAACATACCGCGCGCGGAAAACAGCAAAGCAGACGCGTTGGCTAAACTTGCTAAAGAACTGGCTGACGAAAACCTCGATGACGTCAGAATCGTGGTACAAAGCCGTCGAGTGCTCGCCCCGGCAGAAATATCTCCGGAATCATGCGAAGAGAAGGGAGCGACTGAGCAGACGACCCTACAAATAAAAGACTATGAGAAGGCCGAAGACTGGAGGGAAGTCTTCATAGACTACTTTAAGTCCCACCGAATGCCCAAAGAGGCGTCCTCAAGACATCAGCTCATGAAACGAGCTTTATCTTTCGCTTTCGTCAACGATATTCTATACAAGAGATCGTTTGATTCTCTATGGCTGAGATGCTTAGGACCTGACGAAGCAGAAAGAGTCATTCAGGAAGTTCATGACGGACTTTGCGGTTCTCACCAAGCAGGCCGAAAGATGAAGTTAAAAATTAAACGGATGGGTTACTACTGGCCCACGATGATCCAGGACTGCCTCGAGTACGCGAAGCAATGCCACTCATGCCAGATTCATGGAGACTTCATCCACTAACATCCGAATCCACTGCACCCAACGCTGGCTAGTTGGCCATTCGAAATGTGGGGGACTGACATAGTCGGCCCCATTGAGCCAGCATCATCCCGGGGACACCGTTTTATCCTGGCGACAACTGATTACTTCTCCAAATGGGCAGAAGCAGTACCACTGAAGGAAGTGAAGACGGAGAATATCCTCCATTTCTTCAAGACGCACGTCATCTATCGGTTCGGAACTCCACGGCGGATTATCTCCGATAATGGGCCGGCCTACCGAAGCCATAAGATTAGCCGCTTCGCACAGCAGCACAATATAGACTGGAGATATTCTTCGGTTTACAATCCACGAGCTAACGGTCTGGCCGAGGCCTTCAATAAGACCTTGACGAAGATCATAAAAAAGACCGTTTCCAGGAATAAGAGAGACTGGCACGAAAGGCTGCAAGAAGCCCTTTGGGCTTATCGAACTACATTCAAGACGGCCACGAACACAACGCCGTACGCGTTGGTATTTGGGACGGAAGCAGTGCTCCCCCTCGAGATAGAGTTACCCTCTCTACGAGTAGCAGTCCACCACGAGCTGACGAACGAAGAAAATGCTCACCTTCGGCTTGAGGAGCTTGATGCCCTCGATGAAACCCGGCTCATAGCGCAACAACATCTAGAGGCCTATAAAGCAAAGATGACACGCTCGTACGAAAGATTGACCAGGCCGAGGACATTCCGCCAAGGCGAACTCGTACTAGTGGTCAAAAGACCTATGATCCCCAATCGTGCCAAGCGAGGAAAATTTGAGCCAAACTATGAAGGCCCGTACATCATCGACAAGGTCTACCAGGGTGGAGCCTACCTACTCATGGACATGCACGGTGAAAGGCCTTTCAGGCCAATAAACGGCCGCTTCTTAAAGAAATACTATGCTTAATAAGCCACAGCCTAGGTCAATGATAGATGACGACGACTATGTCCGCTCAATATCTTCCTAGGCTCAGGCTTTACAAGCAGCAGCCAGCCTTCCTATATCGATGGACCGAAACGTCCTTAAACTAACGACGGACCGAAACGTCCTTAAACTATCGACGGACCGAAACGTCCTTAAACTAACGACGGACCGAAACGTCCCTAAAACTACTACCGCAGTATCTTTAAGCTGACGAGATAAAAAAGAAGGAAAAAAAAATAATAAAAAAATATGTGAAAAAGAATAAAAAAAAACGGTATGTCCATAAGCAAAATGGGCACGGATGAAAACCCGAAAGGGCTCCGTGAGTAAAAACAGCAGGGCTGCCGGCAAGTGTTCGTGAAAACCCGAAAGGGTGCGACCTTGTAAAAAAAAGTGAAAAAGAATAAAAGAAAAATGGTATGTCCATAAGCAAAATGGGCACGGATGAAAACCCGAAAGGGCTCCGTGAGTAAAAACAGCAGGACTACCGGCGAGTGTTTGTGAAAACCCGAAAGGGTGCAACCTCGTTAAAAGACACTTGTAGGGTCCTCTCGACCTTGTAAGGAGAAACCACCTGCGTGAGATCCTTACGACTCACAAAGGAGCAAAACACTTAGGGATCCTCACGATTCCTAAGGAGAAAATACACTTACGAGATCCTTACGACTCGTAAGGAGAATTCTCTTATGAGACCCTCACGGCTCATGAGATTTGAAAGTCTTAAGTTACAGAAACCTAAACCTGTTCTTAAGCAAATCCTCCACAACCTTCGATATTGCCCTACAAGAGGCTCAATACTGACCCTTGTATACAATCCACGGGCGCGAAAAAACATTTCCTCAGCAAAATCCCACCCGTGACTAGGGATATGCCCACATGCTGAACAACCCTTATAATTCCTCTCGACTTATAAGAAGAAAACCCTCTTATAGGATCCTTACGACTTACAGAGGAACATACACTTAGGAATCCTTACGATCCCTAAGGAGAAAATACACCTGCAAGATCCTCACGACTTGTAGGGAGAAATACCTTTGTGAGACCCTTACGGCTCACGAAGTCAAAAGCCTTGGTCGACAGGACCCTTAACCCTGTTTACTAAGCCACCTTTGTTCAATATCGACAGAAGCAAATGATGATTCGCTCCTGGCAACATCCCAGTTGCAGCGGTGCTGATGCCGAAATCGGTGTCCAAAATCCAAGCTTGCGGCAAAAAAGCTAGCAAGCCACACATGCCTACAAAATAGCCGAAATGATGGGGCAACTTGCAATAAAAAGCAGCAAGTAAAAATGAAGGCATAAAAAATAGCCGAAATGATGGGGCAACTCGCAATAAAAAGCAGCGAGTAAAAAGAAAAATAGCCGAAATGATTGGGCACCGCGAAAAATAGCCGAAATGATGGGGCAATCGCGACCTTCGCGATATAAAAGCTGAAATGATAGAGCATCGCGGGAAAAGAAATAAAATAAAAATAAAATATATGCCCTACAGGTGATGCTACATCAATCCCTGTATACAATCCAATGGCATAAACAAAAAGGGAACATACCTCCCTCCCCCAGGTTCCACCAAACAAAGAAGCTAAATCTCGACGGGCCACAACCGACCTAGGGATCAGCCCAACATTCGTCTCGTAACAACGGACATAACTTCAAGCTAAACGGAACAGCGGCAACTCCCAGTTCCATGGCTCGGTGGTATACATATCGCCAACAGTCAAACCTCCATCCCGTGAAATGCGGATACAATCAGCAAAATTCCTGGTCACGTGGAACGCGGATAATGTCACTCTTTGACCCCGTGGGAAACGTCCAGAGCGGATCCTGGTCCTCGCAGAGCACGGCAGTGAACCCGTGTGAAGCATCCAGAGCGGAGCCTAGTCCTCGCCTAATGCGGCAGTGAACCCGTGTGAAGCATCTAGTGCAAAATTCCTGGTTACGTGGAACGCGGATAATGTCACTCTTTGACCCCGTGGAAAACGTCCAGAGCGGAGCCTAGTCCTCGCCTAACGCGGCAGTGAACCCGTGTGAAGCATCTAGTGCAAAATTCCTGGTCACGTGGAACGCGGATAACGTCACTCTTTGACCTCGTGGAAAACGTCCAGAGCGGATCCTGGTCCTCGCAGAGCACGGCAGTGAACCCGTGTGAAGCATCCAGAGCGGAGCCTAGTCCTCGCCTAACGCGGCAGTGAACCCGTGTGAAGCATCTAGTGCAAAATTCCTGGTCACGTGGAACGTGGATAATGTCACTCTTTGACCCCGTGGAAAACGTCCAGAGCGGAGCCTAGTCCTCGCCTAACGCGGTAGTGAACCCGTGTGAAGCATCTAGTGCAAAATTCCTGGTCATGTGGAACGCGGATAATGTCACTCTCTGACCCCATGGAAAACGTCCAGAGCGGAGCCTAGTCCTCGCCTAACGCGGCAGTGAACCCGTGTGAAGCATCTAGTGCAAAATTCCTGGTCACATGGAATGCGGATAATGTCACTCTTTGACCCTGTGGAAAACGTCCAGAGCGGATCCTGGTCCTCGCAGAGCACGGCAGTGAACCCGTGTGAAGCATCCAGAGCGGAGCCTAGTCCTCGCCGAGCGCGGCAGTGACCCGTGTGAAGCATCTAGTGCAAAATTCCTGGTCACGTGGAACGCGGATAATGTCACCCTTTGACCCCGTGGAAAACGTCCAGAGCGGATCCTGGTCCTCGCAGAGCACGGCAGTGAACCCGTGTGAAGCATCCAGAGCGGAGCCTGGTCCTCGCCAAGCACGGCAGTGAACCCGTGTGAAGCATCCAGAGCAAATACCGGACTGTGGAGTCCTTAAAATCCACGGACTATGATGTCCTTAACCTCGACCGTGATGTCTTAAAACTAACGATCAACCACCCCGATTCCCTACGGATTCTGCCTTGGTCTAAGGGTACATCTCTTCACTCCTTTGATGCTCGGCGTTGTAATTCCTCAACGTCTTCAAAGAGGTGACGGGTCCCTGCAACCAAACACCGGACTGTGGAGTCCCTAAATCCACGGACTATGAGGTCCTTAACCTTGACCGTGATGTCTTAAAACTAACAGCGGACTGTGGAGTCCTTAAATCCACGGACTATGAGGTCCTTAACCTTGACCGTGACGTCTTTAAACTACGATACCTTAATAGACCCCTGACTCCGTGAAACACGGATAAGGGTGATCACATCCGGCACTTGCAGGCCCTCATGACCTGTAAGGAAGAAAAACTTTCTTGTGAGATCCTTACGACTCTCAAGGGAAAACCCGCTTAAGAATCCTCACGATCTCTAAGAAGAACTCACACCTATGGGATCCTCTCGACCTGTAGGAGAAAAACTCTTTATGAGGCACTCGTGGCTCGTAAAAAGCAAAAGCCTTAGGAAGCAGATCTTAACCCTGAGTCCTGAGCCATTGCTGTCCTGCAAGGAGATCAAGATAGAATATTCGCAGAATACATTCAATGAAAAGGAAACACATCATTGAGAAGAAAAATGTATCTTTTATTCATAAACCAAAATGGGTACAAAGTACAATTCATGAAAGAAACAAAAAGAAAATACTCTCATCCATGAGTATGTACAAAAAGGAAGGAAAAGATACAAATGTTTCAGGCCGGCGGGCGATTCAGCAACTTGGTCAGCTCATCCTGCTTTTGTTGGACCACGGCTTCATGACGCAAGATCTCCAAAAGACGAGCCTCCGCTTGAGCTTGCTGAGCCTGATACGAAGCGAGCCGAGCTTCGAGCTCTTTCTCGGTGGCTTTATGAGCCTCGACCCTCTCATGAGTGAACATGGCAGCTTTAGCGAGAGCCACCGCCTCTTTTATGGACTCCTGAAGCGCCTGCCAGAGTTCGTATGCTTTGTTGGCCTTGGCTGTGAAGCTGGCCTGAAGCTCGCTCAACGCCTTAGAAGCCAATTCCCTCTCCGAAAATTTGCGGCCGAGCCCTTTTCTCGCACAACAATATGTTCGCTACGTGTCGCTCTATCAGGCCACGTAAGCTCGCTTTCGTGACCGCGGCCTTGGAAACAAGACATTTACAAGACCGTATAAATGGGCTTCCAGTCGACGGGACTAATCGATCTAAAACGCGCTCACATCACCTGACGTGAAAGGCAACAAGAAAAGTTTCCGACATATTTCAAGCATGCGTTCGCGATCATATGAGTATTAAAAAAAAATAATAATAATAGCATTTGCAATCGTATGAACATTCATAATGCCTAAAAAGGTCTGATGCGCAGGAAAGTGATGGTAGCATTTGCAATTAAAGAAAGTTCTCATGAGAAGAATACAAAGTTTATTTATGCAAGCAGAAACATACATACTAGCATCAAGCCTACATGGAATTTCGGCATAAAGCGTAAAAAAGGGATTAATTTAAAAATGTTCTACGCTAACGGAAAAGGTCACCAAACATGGGATCAACGGCACAAGGGTTAATGAAGCAGAGGACAAAATTCTCCATCTCTCTCTCTGCTTTCTCCAGCACGTCAAAGCGACGGTTCTCACGAGGAGTCGCTCCCCATCGATTGGCGCCGTGTTCGTCCGCAAAAGCAGACATAACAGCCCGTCGGGCTCTTATCTCGCTCAGCAGATGAATTGAGCAGTCCTTCAAAGCCTGAGTAATCAGGCACGCCTCATGAAAGCCCTCGAGCTTTTCTTCCGCCGCATCAAGCATCGCCAGGGTCATCTCTGCCGGGTGAGGAGGGATGTCGGCAAGCACGGCCGTGAGGATCATCCGGAGCCAGAGAGAACCCATCGGGAGGGGGGACCCCCTACGGATCGAGAGTTCATGCATGGCTGAGTCGCATTCGTTGTCGGTAAGGAGGGGATCCACCAACCGAGCAGCAAAGCGGGGGAGCATCTCCTCGATAGGAACTTCCCATGGCTGTCGACGAGCGTGCGGATGATTGCAGGCCATGGCACTCATTTGTCTCTCAAGACAAGTTACAAAAAATAATAATAATATAAATCTCTCCGTAAAGAGAAAAGAAAGCTATAGCCTCATATATAAAGAAGTGTATTAAGCGCTGTGCGCGGAAAATCTTGCATGGTAAAGCTATTTCCAAGGCCAAAAAAAGGAAAGGCATCTAAAATCAAGGAGATGAAATTATTTCCAAGGCCCTTTCTCTGCATCCAATATTGTGCACTGAAAATACGGCATGGGAAAATTTTGTGAACAGCCCCATCAAGGGGCCCCACGTGCAGAACACGTGAGGCCTAAACCTGATGTACACTTAAAAGAAAATATATGGAGTAGTACCCTGCATATTAAAAGCACAAACAACAACAGTAGCAAAATGATAAAATCCCAGAGAAAAGGCATGCATATTTCAAGAGGTTCATACAAAATATAGAGGACACATTTACAATGGTAAAACTTCAAAAGCGGGGCATGGGTTGAGAAACTCAAAATTAACTTTATTCAAGATCTTCCAAGCATTTCGAACCTCCCGAGTATGCTTCCTCTCACGATCACAAGCATCGGGGTCCCCGCGGATGTCCTCTACCCTCCGGTAGGCGGCAAGTATGGCTGATTGCTGAAAAATCTGATGCAGGAGATCAATGAGATTATCCCGCATTCTCTTTGAGATCAAGTGCATCAGATACACCGAGTGTACTTTATCCTCGGCGGCGTCCAATGCCCCAAGCGGCACACCAGCACAGAATAAAGGGAGGGCCTCCCTGATCGCCAGCACGATCAGCCTCAGAAGAGAAGAGCGACGGGGGAGTAGCCGATGGTTGTACTAGTCAAAGCGGCTCATGATCTCGGCACACTGAGCATCGGTGAACTCCTGGTTCTGACTGCGGCCCAGTGCACGAATATTCCCATAGGAAATGATTTCGTCAAGACCATACAGATGGGCATCCATGATACCTGAAATAAAGGTCATGAGAATCATTACAAAACCACCATTTCATTAATTGCAGAAGAACAACCTCGGGCCAAGAGACCCCAGGAAGCCTCTGTGTGAAGAAATCGAGTTCTTCATTGGAATTAAATTCCTTATTAAGGAAAAGGGAATTAAATTCCCAGAAATATTTTCGGATGGAATTAAATTCCATGGAGTTGAAAAGCCATCATCATCTCCCCAAAGATCATCTAAACCCTAAAAGATCTACAGTTTGAAGGTTAAGCGGTTCTTATGGGAAAACATGAAGAAAAAAAAGGGGTAAAAACCCTTGTTTTGGATTTAAAATCCAGAGGAATGTGAAGGTCCATCGTTTGTCCAAGAACATTACCGGAGGAAAAGAAATCTTTTCGAACAGAGTTAAACTCTGAAAATTGTTTCAAGGCAGAGAACTAAGCTCTGGAAGAAGAGAATTAAATTCTCCGAAAAAGTTCTCAGAAGAAGAAGATGAGCAAAGTGAAGGCCCCTATGAAGAGACAGAGGTATTTATAGAAGGCAATGGAAACGTTTCATCTCCCCAAATCCCTAAAGGAATCCAACGGTCGCAAGAGGTGACAGCGTTGCACTCACGTGCTGACACGTGAGAACAACGCTGTGGGGGCATTTGTTTCCTGATTTTAAATCAGGAAAGCTTATGGAAAAAGCTTGAGAAGAGGGTCACGTGCTTACACGTGACCAGCAGTCACGTGTTGGCACGTGACACCCAAAAGTACCGGCAAAGGAAGTTCAGCTTCCTGACTACATCAAAGAAAAAGGGCTTAAGAAAGGGTCACGTGCTCCCACGTGACCAGGGTCACGTGTTGGCACGTGACATTTTAAAGCGGATTCAAAGGCACATCGGTTCCCTGATCAAGTCAAGGAAAAAGAGTCCAGATCAGGGTCACGTGCTCACACGTGACCAGGGGTCACGTGATGGCACGTGACGGTTAAGCAACAACCAGAAGGCAGCGCAAAAAGAAAGGAGAAGGCTCATTCCAAAGGGGGTCACGTGCCCACACGTGACCATGGGTCACGTGGTCACACGTGACCGGCTTTCAAAGCCCATTTTGTCAACAGAATTAAATTCTGAAAGAGATTCAAATCTTTCTAAAGGAAAACGACTATCTGGAACCAATCGAATTAAAGATTCAGAGGTGATGAAATATCATCTATCTATGGAAAAATCTCGGGTTTGGAAAGATTTCCCCTTTAAATCTAACCGAAACAACAAAGGAGAATCCCGGGACTTGAAATCCAATGGTGAATAAAATTCACCTAATAATCCAAAGGTCCAAAACGAATGATGGATGCAAATCAAATCTCTCAATGAAGATTCGTCAAAAACTAATTGACTCGGCTGCTTCTCCTATAAATAGGAGCCAAGAGACACAGAGAAAGAAGGACACACGCAGAGGGAAGAAAGGGAGAGAGAGCTTTGATACTTCGAGGAACTTGGATCTTCTGCAAAAGAAAACCCTAGGTAAGAAAGGGAAGGCTCCTTGAAGGAAAAGAGAATTTAATTCTCAACAGAGTTTAACTCTGATATAAAAAACAGAAGAACATATTTCTTCTCTCTTTGATAGAGGATCTGCAAAGCGCACATCTCCCCTTGAGGTTGAGAATTTAATTCTCAATGGGTCGAGATCCTGCCATGCAGATCCGAAACATAGAGAGGGAATTGAAGCACGAGAATTTAATTCTCACAGAACTATAGGAATTTAATTCCTTTGAAATAAAACCAGGGCTTGACCCTGTGTTATGGGAATTTAATTCCTTCAGAACAAAAAGAAACAGGGTTTAACCCTAATTAAGAACCTAGTTCTGTTGGAACAGCGGGGATTTAATTCCCTTGATCATAATTTAACAAGAGAGTGGGAATTTAATTCCTTAAAAGCTTTTATTAGGGTTTAACCCTATTTGGTTCTTCACATGAACGAGGAATTTAATTCCTGCAGAAAATTCAGAGTCCAACTCTATTCAGAATATAAACCTTTAAGAGAAAGTAGGAATTTAATTCCTCTGAAATTACTGTCAGGGTTTAACCCTACGAGGAATTTAATTCCTGGAAAAGATTAACAGATCCTCTAAACAATATACATAGAGGCAGGGTCACGTGTCACCACGTGACCCCCCCAGAAGATCTACAGAAAACCCCTTTGAGGCAGCACCCCACGTGACCCTTGACAGAAGCTTTAATACACAGGCATTTGAATGCCCATCACGTGATGGCACGTGATGCTCTGAAAGACGCGATAATCTCAGCAGAATAAATGAAAGGAGGGCGCTCTCACGTGCTGCCACGTGACCCCTCTTGCCTTAGTGTTTAACACTAAATTGAAACTCTCGAACCCAGTGTTAAAACACTGTTGGGCCTTAGTGTTCAACACTAATTAAAAAGCTTTATTTGCAGTGTTCAACACTGATCTGTTTTAGTATTTAACACTAATTTGAAAAGCCTTGTTGCTGGTGTTTAACGCCGATTATCTTTTAGTGTTAAACACTAACTTGTCAACCTCATTCCCAGTGTTCAACACTGATTGCTCTGTAGTGTTTAACACTAGGCTTTGGCCCAATTGGCTAAATGGATGGAGGCAAAGCCTCTCCTGATTGGACTTAGCCCAAGATGGCCATAAGTCCTCAATTTGTGATTAACTGGGCCAATGGGCTCATAACATAATTAATCGGTCTTGATCCCAAATTAGGTCAAAGATTATTTAAGCCATTCCGGTTCTAGGGTACATCTCTTCACTCCTTTGATACTTGGCATTGTAATCCCTCAATGTCTTCAAAGAGGTGACGGGTCCCGACGACCACACATTGATATGGACTGTGGGGTCCCTAAACCCATGGACTACGACGTCCTTAACCTTGACCGAGATGTCTTAAAACTAACAATGGACTGTGGGGTCCTTAAACCCATGGACTACGACGTCCTTAACCTTGACCGAGATGTCTTAAAACTAACAATGGACTGTGGGGTCCTCAAACCCATGGACTACGACGTCCTTAACCTTGACCGAGATGTCTTAAAACTAACAATGGACTGTGGGGTCCTTAAACCCATGGACTACGACGTCCTAAACCTTGACCGAGATGTCTTAAAACTAACAATGGACCGCACCGTCCTTAAACTACCCATGGACCACAACGTCCTTAAACTACCCATGGACCGCAATGTCCTTAAACTAGAACAATGGAGCCCCGTAGGCTCTTTTATCGGATCTAAACGGTCCCGTTTAAGTTGATCTTAGCCTCAAAGATGGCTAACGTATCCTTAAACCTTCAAACAGACTGGACTATGAATCCCCCCAATTAACTCTGGCTCGAGGGTACATCTCTGAACTCCTCTGACATCCGTCGTTGTGATCCTTCAACGTCGTCAGAGAGGTGATGGGTCCCGACGGCTATACATACGATGGACCACTATGTCCCTAAACTGGAACAATAGAGCCCAAACGCTCCTTTGTCGGATCTAAACGATCCCGTTAAGTTGATCTTAGTCTCAAAGTGAGACTAACGTATCCTTAACAAACGTTTGAGTTGATCTTAGCCTCAAGTATGGCTGACGTATCCTCAAACTAAACCCCCAAACCCAAATCTAAGATAATACGGATTTGGACTAGTCCACGCCCTACGGGCGACGACATAACTCAGTCTCCGTAAACAATCCACGGGCAACAAAATACAAAACAAACACCCACGACACGAAGTGACCATCTGGAGAAGGAGAAAGTTGTTACCGCAATGCGGTAGCGTAATTAACTGCAGGGGTTTGCGCCTGCAGGGAAGAGCGTCCCCACAATTAAAAACCCCTCAAACGAGGGGGAATCTGACAAAGTCTGCTACATCGGACGCATCCGTCTAAACCTTCGATACATGGTGCCATAAATCAACTTGGCATCTTCGGAGAGGTGGATGGATAGCACCAATTAGCATCTGCCCCGAATCTCAGGCGAGGCATTTCATGTCGCGCCACCATTCGGAGGGGAACAGCCATCAGTACGTCGTACTGGAGATAGTATACAGGTGCTCGTTAGGTTACGGGTACACCGGACAGGACTCGCAGGGAAACTGTTGGTTGGTATTATACCCGTCGTCAGTTAACAGTTCCCAGGTGACATGAGTACAACATAGTCCGCAGACTTGACACTGCTACTTCGCCTCGAGTGTGTTCCACTGTTCTTAGATTGCTACCCTACCAGGGCTCAAAGGAGTCGTGCAAACAGGTAGCAGTTGGGTGCAGTCCCGAGAACTTAGAGGCAGTAGTGGTTAGACATGATTCGTCTCTCCCGGTATCGGGAGATGATATCGCGCTGTGTCAGAGAGCCATTACGCAAAGTCCCTGGCCAGGGAAAGCGAGATTTACTGGTAGGTTCCAGTAGTTTCTTAGGGTGTAATGGGCTTCGCTCCGACACGACTTATACAATTATTAGGGGACTGACGCTTGCCGCCCCCTAGACTTGATATGCGATAGTCTTAGACGAACAGACCGGACTATACGGAGATTGTCACATCAGGCTCAGTGGGAGTTCGGATGAGTTTCCTCATCGGCCTTCATATCGACATCTACCTGGGGACCGTTACGTACAGCTAGTGCCGCTTGCGGTTTGTGGTTAAACCCACTGCCAGCGTAGTGTCGAGTCTTTAGAGTCCCACACAGAGAGTTTCCCTGCTCCAGGCGAAACGATATAGAGGTCGTATGGTTTTGCGACAAGGGTTCGGATGCATACGTGTGTTTACGCACGTATGACTTTTCAGACAGTTTTTACTAGCCGGCTTTGGTTTAAGCCAGATTCTAGTATCGGGTTATTGGATTTATACAGTCTGAAGTTTTTCCGTGTTTTCACGGATTGGAGGGGCGTTCTTATAATTTGTCGGGAAGCTTCTAGAAGAGTGGTGACTAAGGGGTTAAGGTGGCATGAGCATTAAATGCTCAATGACTCATTTGTGTGATTCATCCTTTGTATTAAATGATGCATTAATTAGTTGGTGAGTCATTTGATGAATCACACTAGGTGAATGAATCTAACCATGATGATTAATCATTTATATTATTTATTTTGATAAATTGTTATGGTTGTTAAATTCACATGAGCTCATTATTCATTCTCATCTTCACCTTCTCTCTCCTCAAGCTCTCTCATTCTTCAAACCCTAACCCTAACCTCTCATGAGTTGAGATCAAGGGTTAGCTAGACTAATACATCCATAACCTCACTCTATATCCCCTAGGTAACTTAGATTAGCACTTTAAGCAACCTAGTTATCTCAAGTTTGAGATTAAGCTTGGCGTAGGAGCTTTCGGGTGGATCGTCTTTGATTCGAGGAGGCCGTTGAGGTGCCGATGTTCCAAGGAGCCTACGAGGAATGGAGGATAGCGATGAAGACCCGAAGGACATGTAACGTGAGGTATAACTTCGAATCCGAGTAGTTAAACCTTTAGTAGATAGTTAGCAATGGTTTAGATAACGATTCATGCGCTCAAGTCCGTGTTACGAAGCTTTGATAATCATTTTTCATATATTCCGCCTCCCCGCAAGTTCGTGGGGTGCGTGACATGGACTTACAGGTCTTTGATCGACTTGCAACTGCTGTGGCCCCTC
Source organism: Agapanthus africanus (assembly GCA_030015575.1). NCBI lineage: Eukaryota > Viridiplantae > Streptophyta > Magnoliopsida > Asparagales > Amaryllidaceae > Agapanthus > Agapanthus africanus. The sequence goes on from CM057348.1 coordinate 162,795,911, forward strand.
TCAACGGGTCGCCCAAACCAAATGCTTCATTTTTTGCCAGATTGGGCCAAAGTTCATATGGGCCCATGAAGAAGCCTGCAATCCCAGAAAAGGTTATTCCGAAGAGGATAGTCATCCCTGCTCCAGAAGTCGTTAAAGCGGCTTCTCCTGCCAAAGGGTCAGTCTTCACAAGACTGGCCGTTATAACTCCCCGTCCAAGCGAAGTCGCTAAGGCTGCTTCCCCCGCTCAAAAGTCTGCCTTCGACAGGCTGTCCATTCCCTCTCAACGGACGTCAGTCTTCAAGAGGCTCACACCGGCAGTAACCCCTCACCAAGACAGGGGGCATGGTGAAACCATCCCCATAGCCGAGCCAGTACTGTCGGCCCGACATGCTCAACGTCGCCACTGGCGCCGAGTGAAGAAAGCTGGGGGCAATTCCCCTTCTGGACTGACTCCACCAGCCTCAACGGTGGAAGTCAATGCTGCTGTTCCAACTGGGAATAGCTTTGAATTGCTGAACAAAGTGCGCAGGAACTCTCTTACCGCCATGCTGAAAAGATCTCCTCCACTGGTGGAGAATGTTACAGAAACAAAGCTGGAGCAGCCCCCTCAGCGGCTGTCCTCCAAAATATACAAGGTCTGGCGACAGGTTCAGGACTCAGTGATTGATCAAGATTACTCTCGCCGACAGAAAAGGGCAAAGGTTCAACAGGAAGAGAATCGTCCTGGCAAGCCACAAAGGACGACAACCAACTGGGTGCCCGCTGCAACGGCCCCCTCGACGTCAACTACTCAAAAGAGAAGGAGGCCAGAGAAAGCCCTTGTGACTGCGGTAAACCGTAAAAGCGCTGAATCTAAATGACCCAAGTCTGGGGGAATGATGGTACATACCGTTTATATGGCTTCCGGAAAAGAGGAGATCCGTGCTTCCATGGGCCATCGATCGCTCACCCGATCAATAACGAGGGCTCAGGAACAGCAACAGCAGAAGCTTCAGGAGATGCTGACTGCGATGGCCGCACTCACTGGGCCAAAATAAAATCCAGAGACCTCAGAGCAGCGTCGGGAACAAGAGACTGATACCGAGTTCCTCCGAAGAATGCTCGAGAGGAAAGAAAAGGAGGCCACAGAGCAGGCAGCCAATATAAAAAGAATGGCTATTTTGTTCCAAGACATGGCCGACATGATGTTACAGCCGGAGCCTCCAGCTGAAGATCCCCCGATCATTGTTGAAGATGACAGAGGAGAGACATCAAACCCTCCTCCGGCTCTTTCAACAGCCAAGGAGGAGACCATCTCTAAGGCTGCTCTGGATGATTACATTTCCCAGCAAATACGAGCTCACCAAGTGAATGAGGCGACCGGGCAGATCGTTAAAACTGGACGACCATATCCAGGCTGGTATGACCAGATAAACTACCCGCCGGGATATACGATCCCTAAATTTCATGTGTACAAGGGGACAGGCAATCCCCACCAGCATGTCACCCAGTTCAGAGCTCTATGTGTCAACACCGGAGGCGACGATAAACTGCTACTTCGTCAGTTCGTCGGCAGCTTGTCGGAGACGAAGTTCGAATGGTACTTTGAACTTCCGAACGACTCCGTCAAAACTTTTGCGGAGATGGAGCTATTATTTACCCAACGTTTCGCAAGTGCTAGCGAACGCACCCCAATAACGACATTTATCAATGCCAGGGTGAAGCCCGGTGAAACATGGGTGCAGTACGCAATACGGTGGCGGAACTTGTGGTCAAAATGCGAGCAGCGCATCGAAGAAGCGCCTGCAGTAGGCATGTTCGTGGGTACTCTTGACCCTCAAGCGACCATTTCCCAATTCATGATGTTCTTCAAGCCCACTACTTTCCAGGCCTTGATTGACAAGCTGGCCCAAATGGACCAGATGGGTCATAGACCATCTCCTCCAAAGCCGGAGCCGCGAAAAGAAAAAGGGAAAGGGAAAGCGACTTTCGTCGCTAATGCTCAGCAGCAGCCTAATGGTCCAAAATCAGCCGATCGCCAAAGTGATAGACAACCATCCCTTGGAGAAAAGATGAGACGCCCTTACTCGTTCCCTCGGGATAGGACGAAGAGGTTATTCGAGCTAGCGCTACGCAACAGACTCATCAATCTGCCGGATCCAAAACGTCCGTTGCAGTCAGGCGATGTCAACAATCCTAATTACTGCCCTTACCACCAAGCAGTAAGCCATTCAATTGAAGATTGCTTTGTCTTCAAAGGCTGGATTGAGGACCAGTACCAACAAGGCAAGTTCGCATTATCCAAAAATTGGAAGGTGAACCCACCACAACCTCACGCCCTTAAAAAGGTGGACATGCCAGGGGCATCGTGCTCATTCATAGAGAAAACCCCTGGACCGAAATGTCCGTAAACTAGAAACTCGCCTTAAATGCGGAAACAACGGACCGAAATGTCCTAAAACTAACAATGGACCGAAACGTCATTAAACTAATAGCGGACCAAGACGTCCTTAAACTAACAATAGACCACTATGTCCTAAAACTAGCTGTTGACCGGGACGTCAATAAACTACGATGGATTACAGCATCCCAAAGCTGATAAAAAAAAGGAAAAGAAAAGACAAGAAAAAAAATAATAATAAAAACGGTATGTCCATAAGAAAAATGGGCACGAATGAAAACCCGAAAGGGCTCCGTGAGTAAAACAGCAGGGCTACCGGCGAGTTTTGTGAAAACCCTAAAGGGCGCAATCTCGTTAAAAAACACTTGCAAGGTCCTCTCGACTTTGTAAGGAGAATCCACCTGCGTGAGATCCTTACGACTCACAAGGGAGCAACACACTTAGGGATCCCCACGATTCCTAAAGAGAAATTACACTTGCGAGATCCTCACGACTCGTAAGGAGAACCCTCTTATGGGACCCTCACGGCTTATAAGATTCAAAAGTCTTAAGCTACAGGGATCTGAACCTGTTCTTAAGCAGCCCCCACAACCTCCAATGCTGCCCTACAAGCGGTTCAATATCGACCCTTGTATACAATCCACGGGAACGAATAAACATTTCCGTAACAAAGTCCCATCCGTGACTAGGGATACGTTTGCACGACGAACAGCCCTTGTAAGTCCTCTTGACTTATAAGGAGAAAGCACTCTTGTAAGATCCTTACGACTTATAAGAGAACATGCACTTCGGAATCCTCATGATCCCTAAGGAGAAAACGCACCTACGAGATCCTCACGACTTGCAGGGAGAAATACCTTTATGAGACCCTTACGGCTCATGAAGTCAAAGCCTTAGTCGACAGGATCCTAACCCTGTTCGCTAAGCCACCTTTGCTCGATATCGACGGAGGTAAATGATGATTCGCTCCTGGCAATATCCCAGTTGTAGCAATGCTGATGCCGAAATTGGTATCTAATCCTAAGCTTGTAGCGAAAAGCCAGCAGGCCACACATACATACAAAATAGCCGAAATGATTGGGCAACTCGCCATAAAAAGCAGCGAGTAAAAATAAAATAAATAACCGAAATGATGGAGCACTGCGAAAAATAGCCGAAATGATTAGGCAATCGCGACTTTCACGATATAAAAGCTGAAATGATAGAGTATCGCGGAAAAGAAAAATATATAAAATGAAACTTTTTGCCCTACAGGTGACATCACGTCGATCCCTGTATACAATCCAGGGGTGCAAACAAAGAGGGAATCACACATTTCCTCCTCAGGCTTCATCAAAAGAAGAGGCCAAATCTCAACGGTTCACAGATAGCCTGGAGATCATATCAACATTCGTCTCATTACAACAGACGCAACATCAAGCCAAACGGAGCCATGGCAAAGTCCCTAGTTCCGAATCTCAATGGCCACATCTACAGCCTAGATGTCAACAACGGTGTGCCTCCTCATTCCAGCAGGACGCATATGTTACACCATGAAACGGAACCGCGGCATAGTCCCTAGTTCCAAATCTCGATGGTTCACAGACAACCTAGAGACCATTTCGATATTCGTCTCATTACAACAAACGCAACGTCAGCCAATGACCCCGTCTCGGAAATACGTCAGCCAATGACCCCGTCTCGGAAACACGTCATCCAAATGACCCCGTCTCGGAAACACGTCATCTACATGACCCCGTCTCGGAAATACATCAGCCAATGACCCCGTCTCGGAAATACGTCATCCAAATGACCCCGTCTCGGAAACACGTCATCTACATGACTGTTCATATCAGATTTTTGCATTTTTATACCACCCATTTTTATCACATTGCTTATCGGTAGGTACTCTTGAGCCGTGTTTGCTAATTAATTGCAGGATACAGGTTCTCGGCTCTAAACAGTGAAATTTATGGAAAAGCGTGACAAATTCTGGATTACTTCCAACCATAGATAAAATACGGGTCTCCGCTCTCTATCCGTATGATGCCGCACACCAGTTTGAGGGACAAAATGGCAAATCAATGGTCATTTTCATGCACAAAGCACAATGGCAACACAAAATCCAAGATATCTACGCGGAGCTCAAGGAAATCATGGCAAAAGATCCACATCACATCACCTTTTGATCTACTGAAATTCTGGAAGAAATTTGAAGAGCTTCTGAAAAACCACACATACCACACTGAAGGAAACATCAAAACAGGGAAAACCACAAAAGTTGATGAGCCAACTCATCATTATGGCCGCGAATCCATGGCCAACATGGGGGGTCTAGGCCGCGGATCCGCGGCCATATAGGCTCGTCAGATGGAGATTTTTCTGGGGCAGTTTGGTTTTTTCATGAAGGGTCAGAATGTGGCCCTAGGGTTTCAGTTTCCTGCCTATAAATAACCCAGAACTTGCCAAGCCAAAGGGTGCTTATTTTCTTGTGTAAAATTTTAGGATATATTTTGTAGCCTTCTTCCTCTTTTCATCTTCTCTCCATTTAAACTTTGTAGTGAGCTTTTTATGAGTGAAGGATGAATAAAAGAGTTCTTTTCCTTATCATGCTTGTCTTGTTATTTTGTTAATTGTAATTGCTTGTAATTTTCATTTGCTAATCTAGTTGTTGTTATTTGTTGTTGTTTCTTTCTTGTTTTCTTTTTTCTTTATCCTTAACAACAATGATGCTTAAGCTTGATCCTTGCCAAGGTGAGGTCTCAAATAGCTAGTTGTAATCTTCTAACCTCTTTCTTTCTATCTTCCTCCTTTGTTGTATTTTCTTTTTCTTGTAATGGATGAGTAGTTTTCTTACTTGTTAGGGTAGGATAAGGAAAGTTTGAGAGAAGGAAATCTCTCTCACTCTTTCCTTGCCCAACATCTTAATTCGGACTCCCGTTAATTGAACCACAATCCGCTCCCTACGGCACCCTATCCTACATGATAGCGGTGATTCTTTAGTGAGATCGGTTGTGGTTGAATTAACCGGAGGTTAAGACTAAGAGTCAAGAACGGACGGACAAGCACCAAAAGGAAAAACTTAAGCGTTGGAAAGCCTAGCTTATACTCGCAAGTTCCTTCCTAGTCGTGCTAATCCCCGTTGTTGCCGATTACCGTAACACCGATATTAAGAGTGGCAACGAAAGAAGTGAGCGACTCCTAACTCAAACTAACCTAATCCTAACCCTAACAAGCTCTCTTTATATAACATTTTAGCACATAGTTAATCTCAAACAAATCTGGATATTTGGACTTAACTCGTTAAAAGCACATAGAAAAAGATTCCCATCTCCCTGCGGACGACCCGTACTCAACCGGCTAGCTACAAGCGAAACCGTCTTGATTGCGGTAATTAACTAAGCACGCAAAAACTCTACCAATCAAATGGCGCCGTTGCCGGGGAGACGGTAGTTTATTTCTTCGTGTAATTTCGGCTTAATTTGTGAATATAAATCTAACCGAAAAACAAAACAAAAAAATATACATTGTAAAAATTCATCTTGTTATTTTTGATTAGTTTTTGTGCAAGTGTGCAGGATAAAACGAAGTTCGAGTTCAGTGCTAAAGACGTGGGAAGTTAGACCCATATCTCGCGGCTACACCGCGACGGATCAAGACGGAGCCAACGGTCTACTGTAAAATTCTGGAGCAGATCTAGTAAGCAAATCAAGATTCATGACATCCAGACAAGAAGAGGACAGCCAAGGCAGCACCTACAAGCAAAATGAAGCTCCAAGGCCACCTTCAAGCCGCGGAACCGCGGCATAAGCGTGCTTAGGCCACGGAACTGCGGCGGTTGGCTGCCTTCAGAATCCCAATTTTTTTGGTAAGTCCTTCTATCCTCTTCCCCACTCCTCTGAACTCCACTGAACTGTGTTTTCTGCAGCATTCTTTGCGCAAACTCTCTTCCCCCTTCCAATAAATTGTTTTTGTGCAGGATTCTTTGCGCCGCGCTAAAAAATAAAAAAATTGATTGCATTTGATTGTTACTGCTTTGCATATTTTAATAGAACTTTAAGGGGCTTGAAACCAATCCAGATTGGGTGGGGATTTCATCACCCTTCCCAGGACCCCAGAAATCATAAAAAGCATATGCATTGACCATTATTTAATTAAAAAATACTAGACTCAGCCCTAAGGATGTCGCGCTCAATAGGACAGAGGACTCGTTGTAGGCATCGGCCGTTTATCCTATCCTGATTTTACGGTGTCTAGGCAAGTGTGTCCAAGGCAAGTGGTTACTTAATTAGGACCACTACTTACGTAGTGGGGAGCCTCCCACTTACCTGGCACTTACCTGGCCGCAATTGGCGGAGAAGAGGCGGTTTGAGGTCCTATTTCTAGCCCTTTAGATCAGTTAGGAGCTGTCTAGCTGACCTAGGTGACCCTAGATCTAGGTATGATTGCGCATATTTTGTCTGTGATTGTTTGAAGCCGTAAATCCGTACATATTTCTGTAAAACTCTTTCTAAAAGAAAAAAAACACAAAACAATAACTTTTATAAAAACTTGCCCTTTGTCGCCCAAAATCCCATTTTTTTCACCCACCACCCATCGTACTTCTCCATTGACGTTTTCTTACCCTCACCTTCTCCGCTTTGACTGCACTAAACTTGTTTAGTGTATGTCCGCTTGGACTCGGGACACTAGCGTCCGCCTAGTCCGCGTTACGTTAGTCGCTACCGACTACGCGATCGACTCAGACGTCGAAACTCCTTCCACGCCTCTTTCACCCTTACCTTTGCCGGCCAACTCCGACGTTGACCGGAATTCTGTTCATACATCCTCACCTTCACCATCACCGACCTCATCTTCTGGGATGTCAGGATTTAATCCAAACATCCCTTCAACTCCCCCGGGATTGATTCCACCTCCTATGGATACGAATAACCCACCACCACCGCCTGTTGTAGCGCCACAGCGAATCGCGCTCCAGGATCGTTTCTATCCCACCCGCTCTGCACTTCCCACCTGTCTTTCCCTTTCACCGGCCAATGTGGATAATTTTGAAATTAAGCCCCACTTCATTAACATGCTTCCGAAATTTCATGGGCTTGAATCTGAAGGTGCCTATATCTTCATCAACAAGTTCCAAAATGTTTGTGCCATGATGAAAACTACCCAGCTGTCTGACGATGTTATACGGCTACGGGTCATTCCGTTCACGTTGTGCGATCTTGCTGAAAAATGGCTGTATAGCACCGCTTCCCACTCCATAACCAGTTGGGACGAGTTTGTGAAAGGGTTTCTCAAGAAATTCTATCCGAATCATAAAACCGTGAGGATCCGTAACGAAATCAACCAATTCTCTCAGCTTCCTACTGAACCCTTTTGGAAGTGCTTTGACCGGTATAAAGACCTTCTTGTTCAGTGCCCTCACCACGGTATTGAGAAATGGCAACTTTGCCAAACCTTATACGAGGGCCTGAACCCAGCAACCAAGCAGTTGTTGGAAACCATTTGTCAGGGCCACTTCCTATCGAAATCTGACGAGGAAGCGTGGCAATTCTTCAATGACCTCGCGGAACAAACGCTTCAATGGGAGAGCACCAGACCAACTTCTTCTTCTTCTTCCTCCACTTCTACTGGTCAGTCTAGGGTAGGCATTCACCAACTCGATGTCTCTATTGCGATGAAAGCTGAAATGGCTGCAATAACGAGAAAACTTGAAGCGATAGAGAGCAAATTTTCATCTCCTGCTCCTGCCCCTGTTCTTCCCCTTCGTACCATTTGTGCTTGTTGTTCCGATCCTTCTCACTTAACCGAAGAGTGTCCTTACAATCCACCATCTCAAGGACAGGATCAGGTTAATGCTGCATTTCAGCAAAGACCGAGAAATGATCCATACTCTTCCACCTACAATCCCGGTTGGAGGAACCACCCCAATTTCGCCTGGAATCAGAACCAGCATCAATTCCAAGGCAACAATTTCCAGAGGCCCCCTCCTCCGCAACAACAAGCGCAACAACAAACTCAACATCAATTTTAGCAGCCCTTCCAACCCCAACCTTTTCAAAATCAGATGAACAACTTTGCACCCAACAATTCTTTTCCCCAAAACAACTTTGTTCCGTCAAACAACGATAAGGTTTCCTCGCTCGAACGAAGTCTGGAGGCGTTTGTAAAACAATCAACTCAGTCCACCGCCAACATCCAGTCTTCCATTCAGTCCTTGGTGCAACACACTGCCGCTCACGGGAAAAGTATCAAAACCATCGAAGCCCAGATAGCACAACTGAATGCGGCCTTAAGCGAGCGAGAGAAGGGGAAGCTTCCATCTCAACCACTCCCAAATCCCAGTCACCCACATAATATACATGTTACTCTTGAACAACAGAACCATAATGTGAGTGCCGTGACTACATTGAGATCGAGAAGGATGCTGCAAAACAACGTTGGCACACGGATCGACGATGACACCCCGGCCGCTTCTTCTTCTTCTTCTTCTTCATCTTCTGAGCCTATTCTCCATTCTTCAAAAGGCTCTTCCTCTTCTTCTGCTCTAAACGGACCCACTTCTCACTCCACGAAAACACCAGCTCTAGGATCCGTTCTAACTCCACAATCTCCTCCACAAGCATTGGACTCAACCAATTTTAAAAACGTTCCATTTCCAAACCGGTTGAGGCCCAATAAACAAAATCCATAAATGGAGAAGATTCTGGAGTTGTTTAAGCAGGTTAACATCAGCATTCCCCTTTTAGATGTTGTCCAACAAGTCCCGTCCTACGCGAAGATTTTAAAGGACTTGTGCACGAAAAAGAGGAAATCTCAGGTACCCAAGAAAGTTTTCTTGACTAGTGCTGTGAGTGATGCCCTTACCCAATCTTTACCTCCAAAACGGAAGGACCCTGGCTGTCCTACGATTTCTATTACCATTGGGGATAAGAACATCAACCGTGCACTTTTAGATCTTGGTGCCAGTGTTAACCTGCTTCCGTACTCAGTATATGAGCAACTAGGTGTAGGAGAGCTGAAACCCACACACTGTACTCTCCAAATGGCCGACCGATCAATCACCCATCCTAGAGGTGAGCTAGAGGATGTGTTAATCAAGGTTGGGGACTTCATATTCCCCGTTGACTTCATTGTATTAGACACACAGCCTGTAGCTATCCCTCGAAATCAAATTCCGGTGATACTCGGTCGCCCATTCCTTGCAACCTCAAATGCTGTGATCAATTGTCGAAATGGTTCGATGAACCTATCTTTTGGAAACATGACAATTGAACTCAATATTTTTAGGTTGGGGAATCAGCCCTCCGAACCTAATGCTCATATACTAGACGTTTGCTCAATCCAGGAGATCACCCCGGAAGAGTGTGAATTCGAGGAGTTTTTGTTCGATCACGATAACCTTAACGCCACTAATGCGTTCCTCTTCGAACCTGCTGCTGTTTCTGTGCCCGACAATGATAACGAGTGTTTCACTTTCTCGAACGATCTTAGCCACTCACCACCCGAGTTTGAATCCTTCGAATTTTCGGATGAGTTACCTGAACCATCCAACTCGGTCGCTTACACTCGTTTTGAACCTTTACTGGAATCCTTTGAGTTCGAGACCTTTTCACCAATCTTGCCTTCAATCGTCTCACCTCCAACGCTCGAACTCAAGCCTTTGCCGTCTCACCTTAAGTACGCTTACTTGGGTGAGAACGAGACCCTCCTTATTATCATCTCGGCTTCTCTAGCTCCCGAGCAAGAGAGAGCCCTTCTTGCGGTCTTGCACAGCAATAGGCAAGCTTTTGGCTGGTCCATGGCGGACATCAAGGGGATTAGTCCCCTGATCGTTGAACATCACATTCATCTGATGGATTGTGCCAAACCAGCCAGGGATCCACAAAGACGTCTCAACCCAGTCATGAAGGAGGCTGTAAAAAAGGAGATCGTAAAGTGTCTAGATAGTGGTATCATTTACCCTATCTCTAATAGCCAGTGGGTTAGCCCCATTCATGTTGTCCCCAAGAAATCAGGCATAACGGTCATAACCAACGAGGCGAATGAGTTAATCCCTACTCGCACCCAAACTGGGTGGCGAGTATGCATTGATTATAGAAAACTCAACGCCGCAACGCGGAAGGACCACTTTTCGCTACCTTTCATTGACCAGATGCTTGAACGATTGGCCGGACACGAGTACTACTACTTTCTTGATGGCTACTCCGGCTATAATCAGATTCCCATCGCCGAAAAAGACTAGGACAAGACCACATTCACTTGTCCTTTCGGCACGTTTGCATATCGTCGCATGCCCTTTGGGTTATGCAATGCGCCCGCTACCTTCCAGCGGTGTATGATGGGAATCTTCTCAGACATGGTGGAGAAATTCTTGGAGATTTTCATGGACGATTTCTCCATTTTCGGCGATTCCTTTAAAGAGTGTTTGCTGCATCTCGACGCTGTCCTTACCCGATGTAAGGACAAGAACCTCACTTTGAATTGGGAGAAATGCCACTTCATGGTGCGCGAAGGTATTGTCTTAGGACATATCATCTCGCAAAATGGCATAGAGGTTGACAAAGCGAAGATTGAGGTCATTTCCAATCTCCCTCCTCCCAGATGCGTCAGAGACATCCGAGCCTTCCTTGGCTATGCCGGTTTCTATAGACGGTTCATCAAGGACTTTAGCAAGATTGCTAGGCCCTTGACTCTTTTGCTGGCCAAGGACATGCCATTTGACTTCAACTCGAGCTGTGTGACTGCGTTCGAGTCATTGAAAAGCTCACTTACTTCTGCTCCCGTTCTTTCTTCTCCTAACTGGACGCACCCATTTGAGATTATGTGCGATGCATCTGACTTTGCCATTGGTGCTGTCCTTGGACAACACATCAACAAGATGCCGCACGTAATCTATTATGCTAGCCGAACCCTGAACGACGCCCAACTTAATTATACAACAACTGAGAAGGAATTCTTGGCTGTTGTATTTGCTTTAGAAAAGTTCAGGCCCTACCTCATCGGCTCTCCAGTCATTGTCTACACAGACCATTCTGCTCTGCGCCATCTTTTTGCGAAGAAAGATGCAAAATCTCGGCTAATACGTTGGATCCTCTTGCTTCAAGAGTTTGACCTTGTCATCAAGGACAAAAGAGGATGTGAGAACGTAGTCGCCGACCATCTCTCACGACTTCCTTCTTCGCCGTCGCTTCAAATTCCGATCAACGACATTTTTCGGGATGAACAGCTCTTGACAGTATCTTGCGAACCCTGGTTCACAGATATTGTGAACTGTTTGGACATAGGATTACTACCGACTGAATGGTCAAGTCAGGACAGACTTCGATTCTTATCCCAAGTAAAACACTTTTACTGGGACGAACCCTATCTGTTCAAGTACTGTCCCGACCAGATTATTCGTCGGTGTGTCCCTGACGATGAATTCAAGAGTGTGCTGTCGTTTTGCCACGATCAAGCATGTGGCGGGCATTTTGGCCCCAGAAAGACAGCCGAGAAGATCTTGCAGTGTGGTTTCTACTGGCCACAACTCTTCAAAGACGCTCATGACTACTGCAAGACATGCTCCCGGTGCCAACACTTGGGCCGGATATCCAGGAGAGATGAGATGCTGCTCCAACCAATCTTGGTTGTGGAGATTTTCGATGTTTGGGGGATCGATTTCATAGGGTCGTTTCCCAGCTCTTTTGGGAACTTGTACATCCTTCTCGCTGTTGATTATGTCTCTAAGTGGGTCGAGGCTGTACCCAGCCGGACTAACAACAACAAGGTTGTCGTTAGATTTCTTAAGGAAAACATTTTCTCCCGGTTTAGGCACCCCCGAGCGATCATTAGCGACAATGGAACTCATTTCTGCAATAAGACCTTCGAGGCCTTGATGCAGAAATATTCCATTAATCATAAGCTATCTACGCCCTACCATCCCCAAACCTGTAGGCAAGCCGAAGTTTCAAATCGGCAAATCAAGCAGATACTGGAGAAGACGGTTTCCAAGAACCGTAAGGATTGGTCGTTGAAACTCACTGATGCCCTTTGGGCATTTCGAACTGCTTATAAGACCGATCTTGGCATGTCTCCATATCGGCTTGTGTACGGAAAGGCTTGCCACCTCCCTGTGGAAATAGAGCATCGCGCATTTTGGGCGATAAAAGAGCTGAATCTGTCTCTCGAAAATGCGGGCAGCCATCAGAAGCTGCAGTTGAACGAATTGAGCGAGCTTAGGGATAAGGCTTACGAAAACGCGGTTGTCGTTAAGAACCGAACGAAGGTGTTTCACGATAAACACCTTTTGCGCAAAACATTCATACCTGGTCAACAGGTACTGCTTTACGACACCTGGCTACATTTCCATCCAGGAAAGCTCAGATCTCGCTGGAAAGGGCCGTATTTTGTGTGGAATGTGTATCCGCATGGCGCTGTGGATTTGGAGAATCCAAAGGACGGCTCATTTTTCAAAGTAAACGGACACAGACTAAAACCGTACCTTAGTGCCGAACCAACAGAGGAGCTCCTGGTCTTACAGGAGCCGGTTTACTCTGCATAATCTTCCTCTGCTACCACCAAACTTCGGTTATCCAGCCATAACAGTGGACACTGTTTCAAATAACTTTAGGAGTATGTATAGACCATTTTGTATATATTTGTGGATATTCTTTTCCATTTTTACTTTTTTTTCTTCTTCTTTAAAAAAAAAATTTGTGTATATCTAACCGACAATTTTGACCCTTCAAATGATCTCTTCATGCAATGACAGTGAGGACACTGTCCAGTTTAAGTTTGGGGGTACGCTCGGTACGCATTTCTAACTTTCGCATTCATATGTATATTTTGCATCTGCATACTAAAATCCATAAAAATCAGAAAATTTTATAAAAACATAAAAACTTTTTGTACTTTTTGTCAAGTTAGCTAGTGGGAGAACTAAGATTCAACATTTCAACGGTTTTGTTTGATAAGATAAGAATAACTAAATCTTATTTTTAGATTTTAAAAACCTGAAAGATAACTCTCCTTTGAAGTTGACTATAGCTGATATACGTCTTTACATCACACTACACGTATCGTGAGTTTTGGAAATTAGATGACAAGTCTATTATGTCTAAAAACTTTTAAATGGATAAATTATTTTCTGAGAATCAAATAGGTTTGTTCTGAAATAAGTAATATCAAGAATAGTTTATGAAGTGAAGCGAATATGAAGGAATGTTATTGATGCCTTTATTGGAACTAATTCTGAAAACTAACCCATCTGGAACTTGATTGGAATGATTACACACCGAACCCACTAAACACGTCTTTTATCCAAAAAATAATTGAACTGCCAGTTATATCTCCGTTCGCATTGAATCATCATGATTTTCACACTAAATTGTCTTTTGTTTTTGGATCTAGGTAACTTGAGTAATTAAGTCCACTGGGGTGTCTCTACACCTAATGCCCTAAAGCCAACTGATTTGGGAGCATTGGCACAAAGCTCGTTAAGAAGCCTAGAAAGTCCAGATTAAAACAAAGTCAAGCAAGTGTTTTCTCCGAGTTAAAATTCCTAACGGTTCTTTGTGTGAGAATAATCTTGACAAAAGACAGGTTTTTATAAAAAAGTATTTCTAGCGGAGATATGAAGGTTTTAGTCTATGATAAAGACTATTGCACGTTCACAGAGGTGTGTATGAAATGAAAACAAGAAAAAGGTGGAGTGAAAAATAAGACCTAGTTTCCTGTTAAGGAAGATAGAAATTCTGAAATTGAAACCTCACTGGAAAACGAAACTTGAAAAATACTTAACTCTTTATAAAACTTATGTGATCCTTTTAAAAATTTTATCTGGGCTTTATTGTGTGACATGATGACTTTAATCGATCCTTCTGGAACTTAACGGCACTATTTGCACTGCATGTAAAGACATATAAAATCTTAAGTTAAATAAGAAGCGAGGTGTGAAAAATAAAGGTTCGATAGTCTAGACTTAGGATAATAGAATTGTTATTTTCTGAAACAAAACCTTAGGGTTTGAATCATAGTTATTTTGCAAAACTAGCTTGACCGGATTTTGTGGGTAGTATCCGCTGAAAACCCTCAGGAGACAACACTCCTCCTACTAGGGACCCTAGAGGTTTAACGGCTTTTTGCACATGCTCAGTGCAATCGCGTTCCCTGCGAAAGTGAGGTTAGGAATTTTTTGTGAATAAATTGGCTTTGCTCTGGACGAGCAAATGATATTTTTGGGGGTATTTGTTCATATCAGATTTTTGTATTTTTATACCGCCCATTTTTTATCAAATTGCTTATCGGTAGGTACTCTTGAGCCGTGTTTGCTAGTTAATTGCAGGATACAGGTTCTCGGCTCTAAACAGTGAAATTTATGGAAAAGCGTGACAAATTCTGGATTACTGCCAACCACAGATAAAATACGGGTCTCCGCTCTCTATCCGTATGTTGCCGCATACCAGTTTGAGGGACAAAATGGCAAATCAATGGTCATTTTCATGCACAAAGCACAATGGCAACACAAAATCCAAGATATCTACGCGGAGCTCAAGGAAATCATGGCAAAAGATCCACATCACATCACCTTTTGATCTACTGAAATTCTGGAAGAAATTTGAAGAGCTTCTCAAAAACCACACATACCACACTGAAGGAAACATCAAAACAGGGAAAACCACAAAAGTTGATGAGCCAACTCATCATTATGGCCGCGGATCCGCGGCCAACATGGGGTCTAGGCCGCGGATCCGCGGCCATATAGGCTCGTTAGATGGAGATTTTTCAGGGGCAGTTTGGTCTTTTCATGAAGGGTCGGAATGTGGCCCTAGGGTTTCAGTTTCCTGCCTATAAATAGCCCGGAACTTGCCAAGCCAAAGGGTGCTTATTTTCTTGTGTAAAATTTTAGGATATATTTTGTAGTCTTCTTCCTCTTTTCATCTTCTCTCCATTTAAACTTTGTAGTGAGCTTTTTATGAGTGAAGGATGAATAAAAGAGTTCTTTTCCTTATCATGCTTGTCTTGTTATTTTGTTAATTGTAATTGCTTGTAATTTTCATTTGCTAATCTAGTTATTGTTATTTGTTGTTGTTTCTTTCTTGTTCTCTTTTTTCTTTATCCTTAACAACAATGATGCTTAAGCTTGATCCTTGCCAAGGTGAGGTCTCAAATAGCTAGTTGTAATCTTCTAACCTCTTTCTTTCTATCTTCCTCCTTTGTTGTATTTTCTTTTTCTTGTAATGGGTGAGTAGTTTTCTTACTTGTTAGGGTAGGATAAGGAAAGTTTGAGAGAAGGAAATCTCTCTCACTCTTTCCTTGCCCAACATCTTAATTCGGACTCCCGTTAATTGAACCACAATCCGCTCCCTACGGCACCCTATCCTACATGATAGCGGTGATTCTTTAGTGAGACCGGTTGTGGTTGAATTAACCGGAGGTTAAGGCTAAGAGCCAAGAACGGACGGACAAGCACCAAAAAGAAGAACTTAAGCGTTGGAAAGCCTAGCTTATACTCGCAAGTTCCTTCCTAGTCGTGCTAATCCCCGTTGTTGCCGATTACCGTAACACCGATATTAAGAGTGGCAACGAAAGAAGTGAGCGACTCCTAACTCAAACTAACCTAATCCTAACCCTAACAAGCTCTCTTTATATAACATTTTAGCACATAGTTAATCTCAAACAAATCTGGACATTTGGACTTAACTCGTTAAAAGCACATAGAAAAAGATTCCCATCTCCCTGCGGACGACCCGTACTCAACCGGCTAGCTACAAGCGAAACCGTCTTGATTGCGGTAATTAACTAAGCACGCAAAAACTCTACCAATCAATGACCCCATCTCGGAAACACGTCAACCAATGACCCCGTCGCGGAAATACGTCAGCCAATGACCCCGTCTCGGAAACACGTCAGCCAATGACCCCGTCTTGGAAATACGTCAGTGAATGACCCCGTCTCGGAAACACGTCATCTACATGACCCCGTCTCGGAAAATCGTCAGCCAATGACCCCGTCTCGGAAATACGTCATCCAAATGACCCCGTCTCGGAAACACGTCATCTACATGACCCCGTCTCGGAAATACGTCATCCAAATGTCCCCGTCACGGAAACACGTTATCCAATGACCTCGTCTCGGAAACACGTCAGCCAATGACCCTGTCTCGGAAATACGTCAGCCAATGACCCCGTCTTGGAAACACGTCATCTACATGACCCCTTCTCGGAAATACGTCAGCCAATGACCCCGTCTCGGAAACACGTCATCCAAATGACCCCGTCTCGGAAACACGTCATCTACATGACCCCGTCTGGAAATACGTCAACCAATGACCCCGTCACGGAAATACGTCAGCCAATGACCCCGTCTCGGAAACACGTCAGCCAAATGACCCCGTCGCGGAAATACGTCAGCCAATGACCCCGTCTCGGAAATACGTCAACCAATGACCCCGTTGCGGATAAAGTCAACCCTTCCTGGTTACGTGGAACGCGGCTTATGTCAATCCTGACCCCGTGGGAAACGTCCAGAGCGGATCCTGGTCCTAGCAGAGCATGGCAGTGAACCCGTGTGAAGCATCCAGAGCGGAGCCTGGTCCTCGCAGAACACGGCAGTGAACCCGTGGGAAGCATCCAGAGCAAAATTCCAGGTTATGTGGAACGCGGTTTATGTCAATCCTGACCCCGTGGGAAATGTCCAAAGCGGATCCTGGTCTTCCCAGAGCACGGTAGTGACCCCATGTGAAGCATCCAGAGCAGAGCCTGGTCCTCGCAGAACACGGCAGTGAACCCGTGGGAAGCATCCAGAGCAAAATTCCTGGTTACGTGGAACGCGGCTTATGTCAATACTGACCCCGTGGGAAACGTCCAGAGCGGAGCCTGATCCTCGCAGAACACGGCAGTGAACCCATGGGAAGCATCCAGAGCAATCTCTGATTCCGTGAAATACGGATAAGGGCAACTTCACCCATCACTTGCGGGTCCTCACGACTCGTAAGGGAGCAAATTCTCTTGTAAGATCCTTACGACTTTCAAGAGAAGACACACTTAGGAATTCTCACGATTCTTAAGAAGAAATTACACCTACGGGATCCTCTCGACTGGTAGGGAGAAAATTCTTTATGAGACCCTCATGGCTCATAAAGTTGAAAAGTCTTAGAAGGCAGATCTTAACCCTGAATCCTAAGCCATCACTATCCTGCAAAGAGATCAAGATAGACTATCCACAAAATACATTCAATAAAAAGGGACACACCATTGAGAAGAAAAATATGTCTTTTATTCATGAACCAAAATGGATACAGAGTACAATTCGTGAAAGAACCAAAAATATACTCTCATTCAGGAGTATGTACAAAAGAAGAATAAAGAAAAAATATATACAAGGCTTCAAGTCGGCGGGTGATTTAGCAGATTGGCCAGTTCGTCCCTCTTTCGCTGGGCCTCGCCTTCATGGTTCAATATTGTCAGAAGACGAGCCTTCGCCTGAGCTTGCTGAGCCTGGTATGAGGCAAGCCGGCCTTCGAGCTCTTTCTCAGTAGCCTTATGAGCCTCAACCCTTTCACGAGTGAACACGACAGCTTTGTCGATGGCCACCACCTCCTTGATGGCCTCTTGAAGCACTCGCCAAAGTTCATACGCTTTGTTGGCCTTGGCTGTAAGGTTGGCCTGAAGCTCTATCAGCGCTTTCGAAGCCAGCTCCCTCTCCGAAAACTTTCGGCTGAGCCTCTTCTCGCACGACAGCATGTTCGCAGCGTACCGCTCAATCAACCCCTGTAAGCTCGCCTTTGCGGCCACAACCTCTGAAGGAAGGCTTGTACACTCAAGACTATATAAACAAGCCTCCATTCGACGACAATACTCAATCTAAAACAAGTACAAACCATCTAATATGGGAAGCGACAAGGAAAGTCTCCGATGTATATCCTATCAAGCATGCATTTGCAACTATATGAATGTTTAAAAGGAAATGATACCCAAAGCACTGATGCACGTGCAACATAACGATAGCGCTCGCGATTAAAGAAAATTCTCACGAAAAAAATATAAAGCTCATTTACGCAAGCAAAACGCACGTACCAATATCCTACAAACATGAAAATTCGACAGAAAGCATATAACAGCCAATGATAAAAAGAGTACATCGATTTAAACACACTACGCCACTGGGAAAAGATCGCCAAACAAGGGATCAGTGGCACAAGGGTGAACAAAACAATATACAAAATTTTCTAACTCCCTCGCCGCCTTCTCCAGCACATCGAAACGACGATTTTCACGAGGAGTGGCTCCCCACCGATTGGCGCCATGTTCATCCGCAAAAGCAGACATAATAGCCCGTCGGGTTCTTATCTGGCCCAACAGATGAACCGAGCAATCTTTCAGAGCCTGAGTAATAATGCTCGCTTCATGAAAACACTCAAGCTTGTCTTCAGCCGCATCAAGTATCGCCAGGGTCATCTCCGCTGGGTGAGGAGGGATGTCAGCGAGCACGGCAAGAAGAATCATCCGGAGCCAAATGGATCCCATTGGAGGAGGGGACCCCTTACGGATCAAAAGTTCATACATCACCGCGTCACACTCGGCATCGGTGAGCAAGGGATCCACCAGTCGCGCAGCAAAACGAGGAATCATCTCCTCAACAGGTACCTCCCATGGTTGTCGACGAGCATGGGGACGGTTGCAAGCCATAGCACTTAGTTGTTTTCTCAAGATAAATCACCCTAAGTTGTAATTGGTGTTCTCTGTGAAGGGAGAAGGAAAACTATGGCTTCAAGTTATAAAGGGGAGCATTAAATGCTGCATACGGAAAATATTGCATGGTGGAACTATTTCCAAGACCCAGAAAAAGGAAAGGCAGTGGAAATCAAAGAGGTGGAACTATTTCCAAAGCGCCCTCTCTGCATTCAATATCTTACACAGAAAAGGTTGCATGGGAAATTAAACAACCCCATCAATAGGGCCTCACGTGCAGAGCACGTGAGCACCAACCGTAACATGCATTGAAAAGTAAAACAATATCGCACGTGAATAACATGTGAGTGGGAAGACAAGTTCTGTTAAGTGACCAACAGATTCAAAGTTGTGCGATTAAGGGAAAAACCCTTGATGTGGATTTAAAATCCAATGAAGATTTCTGCAAAGTTTTTCAACCGTTCAAAGATCATTACTTGAAGAAAGGGTCTTTCTTGAACAGAGTTAAACTCTGAAGATTTTCAAAGCAGAGAACTAAGCACTGGAAAGGAGAGTTAAATTCTAAAATGGGAAAAATTAGCAAGGAAGAAGATGAAAGAGTGGAGGCGCTTCTGAAGAGACCCCTGCATTTATAGGATGGGAAACGTTTCATCTCCCCTATTCCCTAGGCAAATCGAACGGTCACAAAAGTGACAGCGTTGCACTCACATGCAGACACGTGAGAGCAACGCTGTGGGGGCATTTGTTTCCTGATTAAAAATCAGGAATTACCTCAATGAGGTATCACGTGTTCACACGTGACCAATGGTCACGTGTTGACACTTGATGGTTAAATTCTCATCAAATAGAAATGAAAACAAACGGCTGAAGGAGGACCCAAGGTCACGTGCTCACACGTGACCAAGGGTCACGTGACAGGCTTTGAAAGCCTTATAACTTAATAGAATTAATTCTAAAAATCAGGAATTACATCAATGAGGTATCACGTGCTCACACGTGACCAATGGTCACATGTTGACACGTGATGGTTAAATTCTCATCAAACAGAAATGAAAACAAACGGCTGAAGGAGGACCCAATTGGAGGTCACGTGCTCACACGTGACCAAAGGTCACGTGCCAGCACGTGACAGGCTTTGAAAGCCTTATGAGTGAACAGAATTAAAATTCTAAATTTTTCTAAAATCTTTCCAAATGAAAAGGATTAGGGAGAACCGTTGGATTAAAAATCCAGGGGTGATTAAATATCACCAATTTATGGAAAAATCTTAGACAAGGAAAGATTTCCCTAAATCTCACCGAAAATAACAAACAGAATATCCTTAGATTGAAAATTCAACGGTGAATAAAATTCACTGAATGATCTAAAGGCTCATATTAATTATGAAAACAAACAAAATCTTTCAATGAAAGATTTATTAAACAAATTGATTTTTTTCCTTCTCCTATAAATAGGAGCCAAGAGAAGAGAAAGAGAGAGAGAGTTTTGGAATCTTGAAATTTCAGAGAGAAAAGAAAGGAGAATTTAATTCTCAATAAAGAAAACCCTAGGTAAGAAAAGAAAGGGGATCAAAACTTCAAACAGAGAATTTAATTCTCAAAATCCAAGAGTTTAACTCTTCTGCAAAAAGAACTTAGTTCTTCCTCTGGTTGAAGATCTGCAGAAGCAAATCTCTCCACAGGTTGAGAATTTAATTCTCATCGGGTTGAGATTTTGCCATGCAGATCCAAGACTTAGAGGGAGGGTTGAGTTCAGAGAATTTAATTCTCCCAATTTATAGGAATTTAATTCCTCTAAGATATATTAGGGTTTAAACCCTATCTGAGAATTTAATTCTCTCAAGATTCACAGGAATTTAATTCCTTCAAGATATATTAGGGTTTAAACCCTATCTGAGAATTTAATTCTCTCAAGATTCACAGGAATTTAATTCCTTCAAGATATGAAATTAGGGTTTAAACCCTATCTGAGAATTTAATTCTCCTAAAACCATAGGAATTTAATTCCTTCAAGATGGACAAAACTAGGGTTTAACCCTAATTGAGAATTTAATTCTCTCAGATTAATAGGAACTTAACTCCTAAAATGAAAATTAGGGTTTAACCCTACATAAGAATTTAATTCTTTCACAATAGGAATTTAATTCCTCCAAAATCATAATTAGGGTTTAACCCTACAGAGAATTTAATTCTTAAAGAAATAAAGGGATTTGAAAGATTTCCATGCATGCAAAGGACTAAGGTCACGTGTCTCCATGTGACCCCTGAAAAGATCCCCAAAAGTGAAAAGGAAAAGGCTCTGAGGCAACGCCTCACGTGCTCCCACGTGACCTACAAAACACAGAAAGAAAAAGCAAAGGAAATATAAGCTTTGGGCGCTCTCACGTGTCCCCACGTGACCCCTTAGCAAATGCGTTAACAATCAATGCATAAATGTCCATCACGTGCCAACACGTGATGCTCAAAATAAAAGTAAAAAGTGTTTAACACTTATTTACAGAGCGAAGTAGAAAAGGGATCCGGTCCCACCTTTGGGCGCCCTCACGTGTCCACACGTGACCCCTTTTTCTCTAGTGTTTAACACTAATTCGTGAGCTTTATTCCCAGTGTTTAACACTGATTGTCTTCTAGTGTTTAACACTAATTTGAGAACTTTACTTTTAGTGTTTAACACTAATTTGAAAACCTTATTTTCAGTATTTAACACTGATTATCTTCTAGTGTTTAACACTAATTTAGGGATTATACTTCCAGTGTTTAACATTGTTACTTTCTAGTGTTTAACACTAACTTGAGAGCTTTAACACTGTTGTAATCTAGTGTTTAATATTAGTTTTAACCAAATTGGTTAATCTTCCAGAGGCAAAGCCTCCCATTCAAAATTGAGTAAAAATCAGAGCTCTAATGTCTACTGTTCAATCACAGATAAAAATATTACCAAAGCCCTCAAACTCTTGTTTAGCATTGCTAAATAATGTGGGCTGAAACCAGACAAATGTCTAATGGTCCAACAAAGGGCCAACATTTTGAATCTAATTGGACTTAGCCCAAGTTGGCCATAAGTCCTCAATTCAGACTTAACTGAGCCAATGTGCTCATAATATAATTAATTGATCTTAGTTCCAAATTGGACTACAGATCACTTAATTCACCTTGGTTCAAAGGTACATCTCTTCACTTCTTTGATATTTGTCGTTGCAATTCCTCAACGTCTTCAAAGAGGTGACGGGTCCCGACAGCCACACATTTCATGGACTGTGGGGTCCTTATGCCCATGGACTATGATGTCCTTAACCTCGACCGTGATGTCTTTAAATTAACACTGGACTGTGGGGTCATTAAGCCCATGGACTATGATATCCTTAACCTCGACCGTGATGTCTTTAAACTAACAACGGACTGTGGGGTCCTTAAACTCACGGACTATGATGTTCTTAACCTCGACCGTGATATCTTAAAACTAACATCGGACTGTGGGGTCCTTAAACCCTGTTCCCCTCCGAACGGCGGTCAAGACATGGACGTCTTGCCTGAGATTCGGGGCAGATTTTAATAGGTTTTATCCGTCCACCTCTCCAAAGATGCCAAGTTGATTTATGGCACCGTGTATCGGAAGTTTAGACGGATGCAGCCGATTTAGCAGACTTCGTCAGATTCCCCCTCGCTTGAGGGGTTTTTGATTGTGGGGACGCTCTTCACTGCAGGCGCAAGCTCCCGCAGTTAATTACGCTACCGCATCGCGGTAGCAACTTTCTCCTTCTCCAGAATTTCACTTCGTGTCGTGGGTGTTTGTTTTATTTGTGGTTGTCCGTGGATTGTATACGGAGACTAATTTATGTCGTCGCCCGTAGGACGTGGATTAGTCCAAATCCGTATTTTCTTAGATTTGGGTGTGGTGTTTTGGTTTAAGGATACGTTAGCCATATTTGAGGCTAAGATCAACTTAAACGTTTGTTAAGGATACGTTAGTCTAATTTGAGACTAAGATCAACTTAACTGGATCGTTTAGATCCGACAAAAGAGCATTTGGGGGCTCTATTGTTCCAGTTTAGGGACATAGTGGTCCATTTAATGTATGGCCGTCGGGACCCGTCACCTCTCTGACGACGTTGAAGGATTATAACGACAGATGTCAGAGGAGTTCAGAGATGTATCCTTGAACCAAAGTTGGTTGAGAGATCTATAATCCAATTTGGGACTAAAGTCTATTTTGAAAGTTTTGGTTTAAGGATGCGTTAGCCATATTTGAGGCTAAGATCAACTTAAACGTTTGTTAAGGATACGTTAGCCTAATTTGAGACTAAGATCAATTTAACAGGATCATTTAGATCCGACAAAAGAGCATTTGGGCTCTATTGTTCTAGTTTAGGGACATAGTGGTCCATTGCCAGTTTAGGGACGAATACTGGTTTAAGGACGCATTAGTCCATAAGTTTAAGGACGCATTAGTCCGTGAGTTTAAGCACGCATTAGTCCGTGAGTTTAAGGACGCATTAGTCCGTGAGTTTAAGGACGCATTAGTCCATATCAATGTGTGGTTGTCGGGACCCGTCACCTCTCTGACGACGTTGAAGAATTACGACGACAAATATCAGAGGAGTTCAGAGATGTACCCTTGAGCCGGGTGTAAATTGATTTGAGAGAGCAGTTGTGCTCAGTTCAATTTAATTTGAGGACTTATGGCCAGTATTGGGCTAAGTCCAGTTGAAAATGTTCAACATTTTATTTGCATTTGGCCTGTTAGGCCTTTAATTGGGCTCTGCTCCTTTTTTGAAATGATGCACAGCATCTTTTATCATGGTCTGATAGACCTTTTTATTGGGCTCTGCCCTTTTAATAATGCAATGCATTTAATATTCTGACAGTGCCCCACGTGGCTTGTCGGCGCTTTGCGCCAATTGAGGAGCGCAAGGCGCAAACTCATGTGGGGGTGACACGTGTCACGCTCTGGTGAACGCAAGTCTGTTAGCGCAGTGCGCTGCGCCAGTGCGCTGCGCTAGCGCGCTGCTGACACGTGGCGTGCTCTGATGACTTGCATCAATTTAAGAGAGCAGTGCTCTGTTTTAGAAGCGCATAGCGCAGTTTGTTCTGGGGCCGACACGTGGCGCTCCCTGGTGGCTTGCGCCAATCCAAGGAGCGCAGCAGTGCAAACCTTGAAAATGCAAGGCACTGCTTAATATTTGGATCAAAGAAAACAAGTTTTTCTTGTTTTCCAGAGAGCTTTTACCTCAAATTTGAAGAACCAGTGGTTCATCAAAAGACAATACCTTTATTGATCAAATGATTTATGAAGTAATACTTCTTTTTATCTTTTTGTGATTCGATCTTTTTGATCTTTTTCCTTTTTAATTGAAGATCTTGATCTTGTTCTTAGATCATTGATCTTTTTAGAAAAAAATTCTTCTTTTTTATTTTCTAAAGGTTTACCTTTTTTCTTTTCGAGCTCTTCTCAAAATTTTTAGAGGAGTTCTCAATATCCCTCTGTGTGTTTTCTTTTTTTTTTATTTTAGAAAGAAGGATCATTGGTCATTGGGACCCACCACCTCTCCGACGACACTGAGAGATTACAGTGCCATATATCGAAGGTGTGGAAGGATGTACCTTTTGAACCATGTCTCACTCATTAGGGGGGAAGAACAGGCTGGAGTTTAAGCTTCTCGCTGCTGAAAAGGCTTCTTTGCGTTCGCGCACGTGCGTCGCACGTGTTGGGAGCACGTGCGTCGCACGTGTTGGGCGTACGTGCGTCGCACGTAATGCACATGGAGCTTGCGCATATGCGAATTATGGGGGGAGCAAGCTCCTATAGAGAACGGGTCTCCTTTTATTGAATATTCTCATGTGGTGCGCACGTGCGTTGCACGTGGTGCGCGCTTGGTGGGCACACGTGCGTTGCACGTAGCGTACATGCGCATTAAGAGGAGAAGCAGGGCTTCTATATATGGAGAACTAAGCTCCTTTCAATATTATTAAATGTTCTCATGTGGTGCGCACGTGTGTTGCACGTGGTGTCCGCGTGGCGGGCACACGTGCGTTGCACGTAGCGCACATGCGCATTATGAGGAGAAGCAGGGCTTCTATATATGGATAACTAAGCTCCTTTTAATATTATTAAATGTTCTCATGTGGTGGCACGTGCGTTGCACGTGATGCGCGCGTGGCGGGCACACGTGCGTTGCACGTAGCGCACATGCGCATTATGAGGAGAAGCAGGGCTTCTATATATGGAGAACTAAGCTCATTTTAATATTATTAAATGTTCTCATGTGGTGCGCACGTGCGTTGCACGTGGTGCGCGCGTGGCGGGCACACGTGCGTTGCACGTAGCGCATATGCGTATTATGAGGAAAAGCAGGGTTTCTATATATGGAGAACTAAGCTCCTTTGGAGAACTAAGCTCCTTTGAGTATTGAATCCTTTGAGGATTGAACTCTACCCTTTCTAAGAGGTATCCCCTTTTATTTATATGGGAGTGGTAGAGAAGCCATCTCTCCTTTTCCCAATGTGGGACTAAAAATGCATTCCCAATGTAGTAGAGCATTACTTTAGATTACACGTGCATAGCACATTTGCTCATAACTTTTGATCTCGGATGAATTATGAGACCCATAATATATCAAATCGAAGGATTTTTCGAGATACTTTCGATACCATCAGAATTTAGCTGTTTCTCATTCCTTAGTTTGTCAAAATACAGCTCGGAAAATACTGGTTCGCATCTTCTTCCTTAGATCACATGTGCATATACATTTGCTCATAACTTTTGATCCCGGATGAACTATGAGGCCCATAATATATCAAATCGAAGGTTTTTTTGAGATGCTTTCAATACCATCAGAATTTAGCTGTTTCTAATTCCAGAGTTTGTCAAAATACAGCTCGAAAAATACTAGTTCGCATCTTCTTCCTTAGATCACATGTGCATAGACATTTGCTCATAACTTTTGATCCCGGATGAATTATGAGGCCCATAATATATCAAATCGAAGGTTTTGTCAAGATGCTTTTAATACTATTAGAATTTAACAGTTTCTCGTTCGGGAGTTTATCAAAATACAGGCCACAAGATACTGGTTCGCATTTCCTTAAGCGTATGGCTGCCATTTAATACCTTGGACTCTTTTGCGCAGAATTTTTGGCGAGAACAAATGCCCCCCACTACTTTGCCCACGTCAGTATATACGTGGGTGAAGTAGTGCAGAGTAATGCATAGTGTATGACCAGTTTCGGGTTGATATATAACTTTCAGAATCTTGATCTGAGAAGATAACAAGCGGACAAAAGCGTCGTCATTTATCATTGACTCAAATCTCAACTCTTAAAAGATATAGTTCCAAACTCTCAATTCAATGAGCCGCACCCTTTTATTTCTTTATGTTTTACTCTGGCGTGAAGTAGTTTATATGCTCATGAGTAACTTCTCCATTTCAGTGGCATGTAGCTTTGGCAAGTGTGGCCCATAGATGGTAGATAACAATTCATCTTGAATCCTTTATAAGGTAGTGATGGCTTTGAAGACAGGGGTAGGATCTGCCACCTAAGACTTTTCAACTCTATGAGTCGTGAGGGTCTCATAAAGACTTTTCTCCCTACGGATCGAGAGGATCTCGTAGGTGTATTTTCTCCTTAAGAATCGTGAGGATTCCTATGTGCGTTTTCTCTTATAAGTCGTAGGGATCTTATAAGAGAATTTACTCCCTTACGAGTCGTGAGGACTCGCAAGTGATGGGTGAAGTTGCCCTTATCCCCCTTTCACGGGGTCAGGGGTTTGACTCTCGGTCATTGATGTACTGTCGAGTCATGGAACTGGGAAATTTGCCGTTACTCCGCTTTACTGGCGTCGTATATTCCTGCAGAGAGACTGATTTCTCTGCGGGTCGGTGCGAATTGAGATGCTCTCGTCAAGGACGCTGATTTCCCTGAATCGAGGAGGTTGCCAAGGACGCTGATTTCCTCGGCGTTGAGACGAGTCGAGATATTCCTGCAAAGACGCTGATTTTTCTGCGGGTCGACGCGAATCGTGATGCTCTCATCAAGGATACTGGTTTCCCTGAATCGAGGAGTTTGCCAAGGACACTGATTTTCCTGGGGTTGAGACGAGTTGAGGTATTCCTGCAAAGACGCTGATTTCTCTGCGGGTCGACGCGAATCGAGATGCTCTCGTCATGGACACTGGTTTCCCTGAATCAAGGAGGTTGCCAAGGACACTGATTTCCCTGGGGTTGAGACGAGTCGGGGTATTCCTGCAAAGACACTGATTTCTCTGTCGGTCGATGCGAATCGAGGTGCTCTCGTAAAGGACACTGATTTTCCTGAATCGAGGAGGTTGCCAAGGACACTGATTTCCCTGGGGTTGAGACGAGTCGAGGTACTCTTGCAAAGACACTGGTTTCTCTGCGGGTCGACGCGAATCAAGAAGCTCTCATCAAGGACGCTAGTTTCCCTGAATCGAGGAGGTTGCCAAGGACACTGGTTTCCTCGGGGTTGAAACGAATCGAGGTATTCCTGCAAAGACACTGGTTTCTCTGCGGGTTGACGCGAATCAAGAAGCTCTCATCAAGGACGCTAGTTTCCCTGAGTCGAAGTATTTTGCCGAGGACACTGGTTTCCTCGGGGTTGAAACGAATCGTGGTATCCCTGCAAAGATACTGGTTTCTCTGCGGGCCGACGCGAATCGAGAAGCTCTCATCAAGGACACTAGTTTCCCTGAGTCGAAGTATTTTGCCGAGGACACTGGTTTCCTCGGGGTTGAAACGAATCGGGGTATCCCTGCAAAGACACTGGTTTCTCTGCAGGCCGACGCGAATCGAGAAGCTCTCATCAAGGACGCTAGTTTCCCTGAGTCGAAGTATTTTGCCGAGGACACTGGTTTCCTCGGGGTTGAAACGAATCGGGGTATCCCTGCAAAGACACTGGTTTCTCTGCGGGCCGACGCGAATCGAGAAGCTCTCATCAAGGATGCTAATTTCCATGAATCAAGGTATTTGCCAAGGATACTGATTTCCCTGGGGTTGAGACGAGTCGAGGTACTCCTGCAAAGACACTGGTTTCTCTGCGGGTCGGGGCGAATCAAGAAGCTCTCATCAAGGATGTTAGTTTCCCTGAGTCGAAGTATTTTGCCGAGGACACTGGTTTCCTCGGGGTTGAAACGAATCGAGGTATTCCTGCAAAGACACTGGTTTCTCTGTGGGTCGACGCGAATCAAGAAGCTCTCATCAAGGACGCTAATTTCCCTGAATCAAGGTATTTGCCAAGGACACTGATTTCCCTGGTGTTGAGATGATCTCTGGTGGTCTTTCAGGTTTTATATGAGTTACCGTCAAGACCGTGAAGCTAGGAATTTGGCCTTCGCTTCGCTTGCAGTGGTGTGTCCGAGTCCTGTTGGAGAAGGGACGCTGTAGTGACATTTCGTCTGTTGTGTAGAGACGAATGTCGAAGTGGTGATCACTCCACGCTGGGGTGAGATGATCTCCGATTGTCTTTCGGGCTTTATATGAGTTGCCGTCAAGACTTGACTCCGTCTTCTGATGAAGCATGGGGAGGGAAGATATGTTTCCTTTTGTGTTTACGCCCCTGGATTGTATACAGGGATTGATGTGATATCACCTGTAGGGCATCAATTTCATTCATTTTTTTATTATTTTATTTCCGCGATGCTCTATCATTTCAGCTTTTATATCGCGAAGGTCACGATTGCCCAATCATTTCGGCTATTTTTCGCGGTGCCCAATCATTTCGGCTATTTTTTTAATTTTCACTCGCTGCTTTTTATTGCGAGTTGCCCCATCATTTCGGCTATTTTGCATGCATACATTTTTTTACTTGCTGATTTTGTTGCAAGCTGCCCCATCATTTTGGCTATTTCGTATGCATGTATGGCTCCCTGTTTTTTTTTATCGCGAGTGTGAAACTTGGAATCTGGTGCCAATCTCAGCATCAGCATCGCTACAACTGGAATATTGCCAGGAGCGAATCATCATTTGCCATGAAAGGGCTTGGAATTTGATACTGGTTTAGGCATCAGCATCGCTACAACTGGGAATTGCCAGGAGCGAATCATCATTTGCCTCTGTCGATGTCGAACAAAGGTGGCTTAGCGAACAGGGTTAGGATCCCGTCGACTAAGGCTTTTGACTTCATGAACCGTAAGGGTCCTACAAAGGTATTTATCCTTACAAGTCATGAGGATCTCGTAGGTGCGTTTTCTCCTTAGGGATCGTGAGGATTCCTAAGTGTATGTTCCCCTGTAAGTCGTAAGGATCTTACAAAAGGGTTTTCTCCTTATAAGTCGAGAGGACTTACAAGGGTTGTTCACCGTATGGACATATCCCTAGTCACGGGTGGGACTTGGTTAGGGAAATGTTTATTCGTGTCCGTGGATTGTATACAAGGGTCAATATCGAGCCGCTTGTAGGGCAATATCGAAGGTTGTGGGGGGTTGCTTAAGAACAGGTTAAGGTTTCTGTAACTTAAGACTTTCAAATCTTATGAGCCGTGAGGGTCTCATTAGAGAGTTCTCCTTACGAGTCGTGAGGATCTCGCAAGTGTAATTTCTCCTTAGGAATCGTGAGGATCCCTAAGTGTGTTGCTTCCCTGTGAGTCGTAAGGATCTCACGCGGGTGGTTTCTCCTTACAAGGTCGAGAGGACCTTGTAAGTGTCTTTTTTAACGAGCTTGCGCCCTTTCGGGTTTTCACAGACACTCACCGGTAGTCCTGCTGTTTTTGCTCACGGAGCCCTTTCGGGTTTTCATCCGTGCCCATTTTGCTTATGGACATACCGTCTTTTTTTTCCTTTTTTTTATTCTTATTCTTTTTATTCTTTTTTCTAACGAGGTCACGCCCTTTCGGGTTTTCACGAACACTCGCCGGTAGTCCTGCTGTTTTTACTCACGGAGCCCTTTCGGGTTTTCATCCGTACCCATTTTGCTTATGGACATACCGTTTTTATATTATTTTTTTATTTATTTTATTTTTTTATCTCGTCAGCCTGAGGATGCTGCGGTAGTAGTTTAAAGACGTTTCGGTCGTCAACTAGTTTTAGGACGTAGTGGTCCGTCATTAGTTTAAGGACGTTTCGGTCCGTCATTGAAGAAGGCCGGCTACTACTTATAAAGTTTCGAGCTTAGGAAGATAGCGAGCGGATATAGTCGTCGTCATCTATCATCGACCTAGGCCGAAACTCATTAGGCGTAGTATTTCTTCAGGAAACGGCCGTTTATTGGCCTGAAAGGTCTTTCTCCATGCATGTCCATGAGTAGATAGGCTCCACCCTGGTAGACCTTGTTTATGATGTACGGGCCTTCATAGTTCGGCTCGAATTTTCCTCGCTTGGCGCGATTGGGGATCATAGGTCTTTTGACCACTAGCACGAGTTCGCCTTAGCAGAATGTCCTCGGCCTGGTCAATCTTTCATATGAGCGCGTCATCTTTGCTTTATAAGCCTCCAGATTTTGTTGTGCTATGACCCGGGCTTCATCAAGGGCATCAAGCTCCTCAAACCGAAGGTGAGAATTCTCTTCGTCCGTTAGCTCATAATGGACTGCCACTCGTAGAGAGGGTAACTCTATCTCGAGGGGGAGTACCGCTTCTATACCGAATACCAACGCATACGGCGTTGTGTTCGTGGCCGTCTTGAACGTGGTTCGATATGCCCAAAGAGCTTCTTGCAGTCTCTCGTGCCAGTCCTTCTTATTTCGGGACACCGTCTTCTTCACGATCTTCGTCAAGGTTTTGTTGAAAGCCTCAGCTAGACCGTTGGCTCGGGGATTATAAACTGAGGAGTATCTCCAGTCTATGTTGTGATGTTGTGCGAAGCGGCTGATCTTATGGCTTCTATAGGCTGGCCCATTATCGGAGATGATCCGTCTTGGAGTTCCAAACCGATAAATGACGTGCGTCTTGAAGAAATGGAGGATATTCTCCGTCTTCACTTCCCTCAGCGGTACTGCTTCTGCCCATTTGGAGAAGTAGTCAGTCATTGCCAAAATGAATCGATGTCCCCTGGACGACGCTGGTTCGATGGGGCCAATTATGTCAGTCCCCCACATCTCGAACGGCTAACTAGCCACCGTTGGATGTAGTGGATTTGGATGCTGATGGATGAAGTCCCCATGGATCTGGCATGAGTGGCATTGCTTCGTATACTCGAGGCAGTCCTAAATCATCGTGGGTCAATAATAACCCATCCTTTTAATCTTTAACTTCATCTTCGGGCCTGCTTGGTGAGAACCGCAAAGTCCGTCATGAACTTCTTGGACGACTCTCTTCGCCTCTTTGGGTCTCAGGCATCTCAACCACAGCGAATCAAATGACCTCTTGTACAGAGTATCATTGACGAAGGCGAAAGATATGGCTCGTTTCATGAGCTGATGTTTTGAGAATGTATCTTCAGGCGTTCGACGGGATTTGAAGTAATCTATGAAGACTTCTCTCCAATCCTCAGCCTTTTCTTGGTCTTTTATTTGCATAGCCATTTGCTCAGTCTCTCCCTTTTCTTCGGATGATTCCGGAGATATCTCTGCCGGTGCAAGAACCCGACGGCTTTGTACCATGATTCTTACGTCATCGAGGTTCTCGTCGGCCAGTTCTTTAGCGAGCTTGGCTAACGCATCCGCTTTGCTGTTTTCCGCACGCGGTATGTTTTCCAAAGTGTAGGAAGGAATTTGGGTCAACAGTTGCTGTACCCTCTCGCCGTACTTCACCAACTCTGGTTTGCAAGTTTGGTAGTCGCCATTTACTTGACTGACGACCAGTTGGGAGTCTCCGTATATGAGGAGGCTTTCGATTCCCATGTCGATGGCGATCTCAAGACCTGCTATCAAAGTTTCGTATTCGGCTTCATCGTTTGTCCTTGGCTCTGTTAAGGAGAAGGCAAAGCGCATTATCCCTCCTTGTGGAGTCATGAAGATGAGGCCTACCTCTGATTCGATTATAGGGGTGCTTTGTTTGCGCTTCTTTACGGAAGACGCTCCATCAAAATAAAGTTCCCACCGGTTACCATCACCGTCGATCGCATCAAATGCGTGTTCGACTGGCAGTTCGCAATTCAAGGGAGAATCGGCCGGTATCGGATGTTCAGCGAAGAAATCGGCGATGGCCTGGCCTTTCACTGCCTTAAGAGGTTGATAGGTTATTGAGAACTCCATCAAGAGCAGAGCCCACTTAGCGAGTCGCCCCGTCAATATAGCATTTGACATCAAATATTTGAGAGGTTCCATCTTCGATATGAGACGGACTTCATGTGCCAATGCATAGTGCCTGAGTTTTGTTATCGCGAAGATCAACGCCAGACAGTGTTTTTCAATGGGGGAATAGTTGCTTTCTGCCCCCAGGAGAACTCGACTTAAGTAATAGAGAGCTCTTTCTTTCCCTTGGTCATTCCCCTGTGCCCATAATGCACCTAAGGAACCTTCGAGGGCGGTTGTAGTTGGCGGAGTCAGTCCAGAAGGAGAGTTGCCCCCAGCCTTCCTTACTCGGAGCCAGTGGCATATCCCTAGTAGGAGGAGTGTTGTCTCATGAGGGTTTTCAGCGGATTACATCCACAAAATCCTATAATAAAAGAGAGATGGTGAAAGTTATATAAAGATAAGAACTATAAAAGAAAGAACTTGAAAATAAGAGTTTTCAACTATACCAGTTTTTCAGTTGCTATGAGCCCTATCTTAATGGTCATGAAAAAATATTAGAAATCACATTATCCCTCAATAAAACATCGCTTTTAGTTTTCATTCCTACCTTTCTTCCAAATATTGATCATATACCCCTACGTGTGTGAACTGGACATCCCTACACTCAGAGAATTCAATTCAAGCAATCATACTCTTGTCCATCCACCTTAGTACTTTTTAATAGATATTTAGATGGAATTTGCTCACACATTCTTCATGCGACCGTTAATACTTCTTGAGGTACTAACCGATCGATTACTCATGTGCTTGCTAATTAGGTGTTTTTCCTCGTCTTGCAACACCTAAGGCTTAGCAGTGGCTCCCAAACCAGTTGGTCTAAGGCACTAGGTGATAAAGCACCCTCGCTATATTTTTTTATTGCTGCCTCGGTGATAACAAAACCAGTGTTCATTTTTCTTTTCACCATTTTATCTTTTATTCTCCACTTTTATTTTCTTCATACTTTGGCTTTTA
Source organism: Agapanthus africanus (assembly GCA_030015575.1). NCBI lineage: Eukaryota > Viridiplantae > Streptophyta > Magnoliopsida > Asparagales > Amaryllidaceae > Agapanthus > Agapanthus africanus. The sequence continues at coordinate 162,829,059 of CM057348.1, forward strand.
GACAAGAGCATTTCAAGGTATCCTCTACTATCCCGAGTTTCAAGATGTGTGTAAGTGCGTATAGTAGGGTATCAACGTTCAAATGTTTGGCTTCCAGAATAGGAACTATTTTTCAGGCTTATTTTTATCCTCAGATTAGTAATTTCCTTCATCTTACTAATTCTTGGGACAACAGCTCATAACTACTTATTACTAGTTTCATTTAAGAAAACATCTAACTTTCTTGTTTTTCTTAAACTATTCCTATCTTTTAAATATAATTTTTCACTTTCTACTCTTTTATTATCACAATTTTTGTGTGTGCTCATATATAGTATAATGCAAAGTAAGGCGTAAATAAGCACAGGAGCGCTGAAAAACGACTTCTTGGGAGCTTCTTGCTATGGTACAGGAGCGCTGAAGCTCGTTGGCGGGAGCATGGTCCCGAAGAATAGCCCAGTGGTGGCTTGAGTTACCTGCTCCACTGGCATAGTGAAAAGGGAGGCCGCTTGGGGCCCGTAGGTTACTCCTCCAGATGGGACAGAGCGAGAGTTGCTATTGCAGTTAGTTCAGTTTGAAGCCATTGATTTCTTGAAGAGCTTGAATATTCTGCCCCCTGCGTCGACCTTGGTCTTTGGCATGTGCCAGTTGTTTAAGGACCGATTCCGTCGGCAAGGCTGCTGCTTGGGGAGCCTGCCTGTGGACGATAGACATCCTCTGGGCTTCCTCCATCGGCGTTGAGGCACCGAGGGTGGGAGGTGGAAGCATCGACCCAAAAAGGAGCCCGTTGATTTCTTGAAGAGTCGAATTGCAGAGATTTGAGGCTGCAAGTGACCCATACTTGACTCCGCCGGATATGACAGAGCCTGAGTTGCTAGGGTAGGAGCAAATGCCATTCTTCATAGAGACGAAATGCCGGCTTCAATATCCACTCCCCTAAGGGCAACCAAAAACATACACACCGCGATTATTTGATCGCGGAAAAAACATGACACACGAAGTGTGGAGTGGAAAGAGGAAAAGGTCCCACCGGGCGTGCCAGAATCTGTTCCCCTCGGAACGGCGGCCAAGACATGGTCGTCTTGCCTGAGATTTGGGGCAGATGCTAATAGGTTTTATCCGTCCACCTCTCCGAAGATGCCAAGTTGATTTATGGCACCGTGTATCGGAGGTTTAGACGGATGCGGCCGATTTAGCAGACTTCGTCAGATTCCCCCTCGCTTGAGGGGTTTTTGATTGTGGGGACGCTCTTCCCTGCAGGCGCAAGCCCCTGTAGTTAATTACGCTACCGCATCGCGGTAACAACTTTCTCCTTCTCCAGAATTTCACTTCGTGTCGTGGGTGTTTTTTTTTTTGTGGTTGCCCGTGGATTGTATACGGAGACTAATTTATGTCGTCGCCCGTAGTACGTGGATTAGTCCAAATCCGTATTTTCTTAGATTTGGGTTTAGTGTTTTGGTTTAAGGATACGTTAGCCATATTTGATGCTAAGATCAACTTAAACGTTTGTTAAGGATACGTTAGTCCAATTTGAGATTAAGATCAACTTAACTGGATCGTTTAGATCCGACAAAAGAGCATTTGGGGGCTCTATTGTTCCAGTTTAGGGACATAGTGGTCCATTTAATGTATGGCCGTCGGGATCCGTCACCTCTCTGACGACGTTGAAGAATTACAACGACAGATGTCAGAGGAGTTCAGAGATGTACCCTTGAACCAAAGTTGGTTGAGAGATCTATAATCCAATTTGGGACTAAAGTCTGTTTTGAAAGTTTTGGTTTAAAGATGCGTTAGCCATATTTGAGGCTAAGATCAACTTAAACGTTTGTTAAGGATACGTTAGCCTAATTTGAGACTAAGATCAATTTAACAGGATCATTTAGATCCGACAAAAGAGCATTTGGGCTCTATTGTTCTAGTTTAGAGATATAGTGGTCCATTGCCAGTTTAGGGACGAATACTGGTTTAAGGACGCATTAGTCCGTGAGTTTAAGGACGCATTAGTCCATATCAATGTGTGGTTGTCGGGACCCGTCACCTCTCTGATGACGTTGAAGGATTACAACGACAAATATCAGAGGAGTTCAGAGATGTACCCTTGAACTGGGTGTAAATTGATTTGAGAGAGCAGTTGTGCTCAGTTCAATTTAATTTGAGGACTTATGGCCAATATTGGGCTAAGTCCAGTTGAAAATGTTCAACATTTTATTTGCATTTGGCCTGTTAGGCCTTTAATTGGGCTCTGCCCCTTTTTTGAAATGATGCACAACATCTTTTATCTTGGTCTGATAGACCTTTTTATTGGGCTTTGCCCTTTTAATAATGCAATGCATTTAATATTCTGACAGTGCCCCACGTGGCTTGTCAGGCGCTTTGCGCCAATTGAGGAGCGCAAGGCGCAAACTCATGTGGGGGTGACACGTGTCACGCTCTGGTGAGCGTAAGTCTGTTAGTGCAGTGCGCTGCGCCAGTGTGCTGCGCTAGCGCGCTGCTGACACGTGGCGCGCTCTGATGACTTGCGCCAATTTAAGAGAGCAGTGCTCTGTTTTAGAAGCGCATAGCGCAGTTTGTTCTGGGGCCGACACGTGGCGCTCCCTGGTGGCTTGCGCCAATTCAAGGAGCGCACCAGTGCAAACCTTGAAAGTGCAAGGCACTGTTTAATATTTGGATCAAACAAAACAAGTTTTTCTTGTTTTCCAGAGAGGTTTTACCTCAAATTTCAAGAACCAGTGGTTCATCAAAAGGCAATGCCTTTATAGATCAAATGATTTGTGAAGTAATACTTCTTTTTATCTTTTTGTGATTCGATCTTTTTGATTTTTTTCCTTTTTAATTGAAGATCTTGATCTTGTTCTTAGATCATTGATCTTTTTAGAAGAAAATTCTTCTTTTTTATTTTCTAAAGGTTTACCTTTTTTCTTTCCGAGCTCTTCTCAAAATTTTTAGAGGAGTTCTCAATATCCCTCTGTGTGTTTTCTTTTTTTTATTTTAGAAAGAAGGATCATTGGTAATTGGGACCCACCATCTCTCCGACGACACTGAGAGATTACAGTGCCATATATCGAAGGTGTGGAAGGATGTACCCTTTGAACCATATCTCACTCATTAGGGGGGAAGAACAGGCTGGAGCTTAAGCTTCTCGCTGCTGAAAAGGCTTCTTTGCGTTCGCGCACGTACGTCGCACGTGTTGGGCGCACGTGCGTCGCACGTGTTGGGCGCTCATATTTGCACGTAACGCACATGGAGCTTGCGCATATGCGCATTATGGGGGGAGCAAGCTCCTATGGAGAACGAGTCTCCTTTTATTGAATATTCTCATATGGTGCGCACGTGCGCGCTTGGCAGGCACAAGTGCGTTGCACGTAGCGCACATGCGCATTATGAAGAGAAGCAGGGATTCTATATATGGAGAACTAAGCTCCTTTTAATATTATTAAATGTTCACATGTGGTGCGCACGTGCGTTGCACGTGGTATGCGCGTGGCGGGCACACGTGCGTTGCACGTAGCGCACATGCGCATTATAAGGAGAAGCAGGGCTTCTATATATGGAGAACTAAGCTCATTTTAATATTATTAAATGTTCTCATGTGGTGGCATGTGCGTCGCACGTGATGCGCGCGTGGCGGGCACACGTGCGTTGCACGTAGCGCACATGCGCATTATGAGAAGAAGCAGGGCTTCTGTATATGGAGAACTAAGCTCCTTTTAATATTATTAAATGTTCTCATATGGTGCGCACGTGCGTTGCACGTGGTGTGCACTTGGCGGGCACACGTGCGTCGCATGTAACGCATTATGAGGAGAAGTAGGGCTTCTATATATGGAGAACTAAGCTCCTTTGGAGAACTATGCTCCTTTGAGTATTGAATCCTTTGAGGATTGAACTCTACCCTTTCTAAGAGGTATCCCCTCTTATTTATATGGGAGTGGTAGAGAAGCCATCTTTCCTTTTCCCAATGTGGAACTAAAAATGTATTCCCCATGTAGTAGAGCATTACTTTAGATTACACGTGCATAACACATTTGCTCATAACTTTTGATCTCGGATGAATTATGAGACCCATAATATATCAAATCGAAGGATTTTTCGAGATACTTTCGATACTATCATAATTTAGCTATTTCTCATTCCGGAGTTTGTCAAAATATAGCTCGGAAAATACCGGTTCGCATCTTCTTCCTTAGATCACATGTGCATAGACATTTGCTCTTAACTTTTGATCCCGGATGAATTATGAGGCCCATAATATATCAAATCGAAGGTTTTTTCGAGATGATTTCAATACCATCAGAATTTAGCTGTTTCTAATTCCGGAGTTTGTCAAAATACAGCTCGAAAAATACTGGTTCGCATCTTCTTCCTTAGATCACATGAGCATAGACATTTGCTCATAACTTTTGATCCCGGATGAATTATGAGGCCCATAATATATCAAATCGAAGGTTTTTTCGAGATGCTTTTAATACCATCAGAGTTTAACAGTTCCTCTTTCAGGAGTTTATCAAAATACGGCCGAAAGATACTGGTTCGCATTTCCTTAAGCGCATGGCTGCCATTTAATACCTTGGACTCTTTTGCGCAGAAATTTTTGGCGGGAACAAACCCATGGATTATGATGTCCTTAATCTCGACCGTGATGTATTTAAACTAACATCGGACTAGAGTCCTTAAATCCACGGACTATGATGTCCTTAACCTTGACCGCGATGTCTTTAAAGTAACAATGGACCGAGATGTCCTTAAACTAACAACGGACCGTAATGTTCTTAAACTAATTATTGACCGTAATGTCATTAAACTAAACAATAGAGCCCAATTGCTCTTTTTTCGGATCTAAACGATCCCGTTAAGTCGATCTTAGTCTAAAATTAGACTAACGTATTCTTAACAAACGTTTAAGTTGATATTAGTCTCAAATTAGGCTAACGTATCCTTAAACCCAAACCCCAAAACCCAAATCTAAGAAATATACGGATTTGGACTAGTCCACGTCCTACGGGAGACAACATAACTTAGTCTCCGTATACAATCCACGGGCAACCAAACACAAAACAAACACCCACGATACGAAGTGACCATCTGGAGAAGGAAAAAGTTGTTACCGCGATGCGGTAGTGTAATTAACTGCAGGGGCTTGCGCCTGCAGGGAAGAGCGTCCCCACAATAAAAAACCCCTCAAACGAGGGGAAATCTGTCGAAGTCTGCTACATCGGCCGCATCCGTTTAAACCTTCGATACACGGTGCCATAAATCAACTTGGCATCTTCGGAGAGGTGGACGGATAGCACCAAATAGCATCTGCCATCGGATTTCAGGCAAGACAGACTTACGCGATCGCGTCTCTGTGATTCGGAGGGGAACAGCCCCTTGACCGGTTGGTTTAGTGGCAGAAGGTGGCCGGTTTCCCTGTGTTTGTGCCACATAGTTAGCCGGCTAGTTGACGGGGCCTGATTGTCTACCTCTCTAAGGACAGTCCCTAATGGCATGATCCGGAGACCCACAGACTATGCAAAGTTTGTTCAAAATGCGACAGTCTTTCCTGTAGTATCCGGTCCTACCACACTGGTTGCGTATAACGGCTGGTTTTCCAAAGATAGTTGGCCCTGCTGGTCTCTTGGGTTGTTGTCTCCCGTTGAATCTGGAAGATGATCCCCCAAGAACTTGATTGGCTGGTCGCTTAATGCCAGTCAATCGGTCATCCTTCCTTATGTGTCGCTGAAGGTCTTCAAAGTTTCGTGTCGCCTCTAATATTTCATCATAAGTCGAAAGAGTAGCAGAAGACATGGAGGACTGCGTCTTCAGGTCCAATCCTTGTCGGAATCTCTTAGCATAAAGTTCTGGGGTTGCCACCAGATGATGCGCGAACCGACTTAACCTTACGAACTCCGAAGCGTACTCGTCCACCGACTTATCCCACATGCTCCCTTGTTGGAAATGTATAAACTCTCTTTCCATCCTTAAGTGTGCCACGACTGGAAAATACTTGGTATCAAAACGCTGTTTGAACGTTTCCCAGTCGATGGGCCTCTTCAATCTACTTTCCTTTGCCTCCCACCATATCCTGACATTATCCGTAAGTTGTAGCTTAGCGATGTTCACCCATGCGTCCTTCGGAATTTGGGCGGCACTGAGATTATTGACTATTCTCTTGAGTCATCCTTCGGCAGGAGCCTCGCTCTCTGATTCCACCTCTATAGGGTTTTTGTTCTTTTGCAGGGGCCTCCTCATCCGGATCATATTCTATGGGATTCTCTCCCGCCGCAGGAGCTTCTTTTTCTGGCCCATCCTCTATATGCTCCTCTTCCACGGGATCTTCTTCTTCGTCTTCGGAGTCATTAGCCATCACCGGCTCCGGAGTTGCAGCATCGACTTCTTCGTCTTCCGAGTCGCTGTCGGAAATAACCGCCTGAGAGTCTACGACTTTGTCGTATAAATCTCCAGATGTATCTTCAAAAGTAATATCGGACATTTCATCCTCGTTGGAAAGATTTGCCATGACCAGAAGGAAAGATATGGTCAGGGTACAGAATGTCAAGGAAGGGACAAGGGACATAGGAAAACTATGATATCGGTATAGATGGATGAAATTCACAAATATAATAAGTCAGTTAACGGTTTTATTTTTGTACACAAGATGACCTGCATGGGCTACCACAAAAACCTGTCACGCCCCGCTTCCCAAAAGAAGAAGAAGGATGACGTGGCATGGTCCGCAACCTAACTGTATTGAAGGTGGTCTATTCAATACAGTTACGTTAAGCGTATGAATATTTAACATGCAGGATGCGTACCAAAACAAAAATAATAAAAGCGAAAGGCATTTATTTCCATTAACCAAACTTTATTACATCCCAAAAGAAAGAGTAACATAAACTAAGTAGTTTAATTACATCGAGAAGAAACAAAAGCCCTAAACATGTGGGCAACAACAAAAATTAAATCTAGCTAATCTTCCATCGTCCAGTCTGCATAATCTTCATAAGTTGGCTTCACACCTTGATCCTCGCCATAATACTCATTCTTATCTGACGGACATTCCAAAGATAGAGGAAGAAAAGGAAGGTCCGTCAGCGAGTTATACTCGGGTAGGATTGCCTCAAGGAAATAGGAATATAAAAATGAACAAGTGTATATAAGAGTATGATGTATGCAAGCAGACATAAAGTAAGGGGTGTAAATATTTGAAATGCACAAACTTAAGACGTTTTGAAGAGAGGTATATATGAGCATGAGTATGTTGTAAGTTATATGTAGATAAGTAGTAGGAAATATAGGTGAAGGTAAAAGTACGTATTAGTTTGTTAAACAAGGGTCCGGATACTCACGATTATTCCGTTGTGGCCACGGAACAACAACTGTGGAAGTGAAATGTACCGTTTCATTTCCCGGGATCATGATCGAGTAGTAGGGGAATCCGAGTTCCGAATTATCCTTGCCTAATCAAACTGCCCATCCCCGTGATTCAGTATAAAGGTTCGGACGAATTAGAGTTAGTGCGTATACTTCTGGGCATGAAATTTCCACATTATATAGTCGCCCATATTTTGGACTGGTCACCCGGAATATCGGGATCTTCATATTTGTATAGTCGCCCATATATTGGACTGGTCACCCGGAATATCGGGAGTCGCCCATATATTGGACTGGTCACCCGGAATATCGGGATCTTCATATTTGTATAGTCGCCCATATATTGGACTGGTCACCCGGAATATCGGGATCTTCATATTTGTATAGTCGCCCATATATTGGACTGGTCACCCTGCCTGCAGGGATCTTCATAATAAGTATTCCATACTTAGGTCCACGTATTCTAACCCTAACCGTATCATGTCATGTTGTCATAAACTGGAAATTTAAAAAGTATTGATCTCGTTTAATATGGCCTTCCACAACCACTCGTTTTATTTTCTAAAGTTCGTATAGTACTTCGTGCCGTCTTAGGGATTGCTTAGTAAAAAGAATAATAGTGTTTAATTATCTTTTATTACTTTTAAGAAAAACCATGGGATTTAGAATATTTATCATTTTGGAAAAACATAATATTTTACGGAAAAATATCTTTTCGATAAAAGCTTGTGGTGTTTATTTGAAAATCTTTTGCAAGAGATTTTTATAAGGACAAGTTGCAAGAGATTTTTATTTGAAAATCTAGACTGCTCCTAACTGTTCCAAAATGACAAGTAGTGAGGTCCTCAAATCGCCTCTTCACCGCCAATTGTGGCCAGGTAAGCATAAGCAAGGAAAGGAGGGATCCGCTCACGAATCATCGTGAGACGGGCCTTTTAAAATTACCTTTCCCACTTATCTAGCCTAGGCACCACAAAGTCTGGTTTAGATAAACGACCGATGCCTACAACCTTTCCTTTGTCCTAAATTGGTGTTATTTGAAAATTTCCTTTTAATAAGGTACTAGATATTCTTTTTGAAAAGATATCGTTATACGGATTATGATCCTTGTGGAAAATAACCCTTCAATAAAGGTCGAGGTATTTAAATGAAATTAATAATTTTATGAAATTATAGTGTTTTAGATTCGGGGTAACGTTTTAGAAAATACGTTCGTTTTGGAAAAACCATAAGCCGTTATTTAAATTTAGTATTTTCTTCTTTAAAAGGTTGAAGGGGGTTTAACAACATTATAGTAGTTGATGAAAAAGTGTAAGTAAAATATATGTATGTCCTATCTAAAATATTTATTTTACATATCTTATCTCTTATGGATATTTTAAACAAACATAATATTTTAATTAAACGAGGGTATTTTGTGGAAGTAACCTATTTCGAGATCATTTTGATAGTATGGGTAAGTGTGGGTATGTCAGAGGTGAATTGATAATTCATGGGTTATGACATTAAGCATATCAGATTGCAGGTAGTATGAGAGTGCAATATATTTTTGTGTGCAGAGGAAATTAAACACCGTTTTAAAACATGGGTTAACATTATCATTATTGAGGGTACAAGGAATAGGCATGCACGAATATTATAACATCATTTTAAATAGGAGGTTGATGATTAGAAGTTGGAACTAGGTTATTGAGAAAAGAAGAAGGCGACAGAAAAAGGGGAGAGAGGCGGATCCTACCTTTTGTTTGAGTTGGATGCCGATGGGTTGAAAACTGTCATGTCCCGAAAGTACGGAATATGACCGGCACTTAAACTAAGAAACGTCTCGAGACGTACGTAATCCAAGTAAGCCGAAAACTCAGAAATCCAAACCAAGGAAAGTAGTAGAGTGAAGGAAAAACCATTTTAAATCAAAACTTTGCAACATACGCCGAAATATGCATTTTAAAATCACAAGTCTTTTCTAAAAATTTCGGCAGAGTTTCCTTTGTAAAATCTGACCCCAAACGGATACAAGACCTGATAAACAATATATAAAGAAAAATGCATCCCCAAGCGGGAGCTAGCTCTTCGTCAATCGACGGTCACAACCACGCAAGCAATATAAAATACAACGCCGAAAGGCGAGGATCACAACAGGAAAAGACACTCAAAACAGCATGAAACCCAGAGAAATATAACGCGCGACTCTAAGGTCGAAAGAATACACATCACTGGTCTCTATCTCAAATAAATACATGTTTGGTTGATGGAACTTCTAGATACAACAGAATAATAATATACAAGGTAAAATGATGGGTACGATACAAATAAACCCACCTACTAGCAAGTCACCCGAAAAGAAACAGTGCCAGCAAAGCCGTAATGAAACCTGTACGGCAAAACCTGCAAGAAACTGTGGCACAACGGGGGTGAGTTGCTAACTCGTGAGTAGAAAAACATCTACGAACAGAAATCGCATGAACAACGCAATCCTAGGTCATACGATCATAATATATCCTCAATTATATAACCAGCAGCCTATAACCATGGCTAGGGTATACCTCTAAACAACGGTAATACCAAGTGCTCGTGTCAGTGCCTCAGATAGCAATATATCATATGGATGATGTATGAATGCATGAAAACAGAATACATGTACTAAAGAAACTGCTTTCATAAATTAGTGAGATTTCCTTTGTACCTTTAAAATGAGGTATCATAGATGAAATCAGCATAAACAGTGTCTAGCATCGACACAAAACATAAATCTCAATGTCTCAAAATCTCAGGCTCCGGCTATCCGGACTGGCCTGTATCATCAAATCTCAGTACCTCAATATCTCGAAATCTCAATGTCTCAATCTCAATATCTAGGGCGCCGTCAGTCCAGACCGGCCCCTACCATCCATCTCAAGACTACGACGGTATCCTCCGGATATCCGACGCGTCGGGTAAAATCACCGGTCGGTAGTGCTTTCCCGCCAGGCTCAACGCCATCATCTGCGATCTTCTTGCCCCGGGATACCGCACCGGGTCCACTATGTACCCGAAACGGTTCCTCCATCTCCTCGAACTCGGGTCTCGAAATCCATCAGCAAACTCATGGTGGACGACTCATACATCATGGGAAAACCGCACTTTTATTTAAAAAGAGAGAAAAGAAGTTTATATAAGTTTTGCGGTTTTCCCCCAAATCCAGAAAATCTCATGGAAATCCGAATCCAAAACCTCAATAGCACGTAAAACAGTGAATATAGGCATGAGAATCCATGAATGCGGCATAACGATGAATAACAGTATGCATGAAGTGACAAGTAATAACTACAATGTCTAAACTAGTATATAAGGCAAATACACTAATATCATGTCAAAACTACTAGCTAACAACCTATGTCAAGGCAATAGTATTTCTAAAGTGTACGTGGCATGGCAATTACCGATGATGATGTGTGTGAGCCAGCAAGTAAGTGTACGGGGTACATACGCATCATCGGTAATGGTGCTGGTGTCCTAGCAGCATGATATCAATAATGGAATATGAATTACAATAAGTATGCGATGCGGAGCAACAACAATAATGTGCGGGAGCTGAATACTAGACACAACGATAACTAATCTGCATTACCCTAATATAAGTCCTACAATAGTGCGTTTTGAAATAACACGAATCGCAGTGTTTTGAAAATAAGGGCTGCGGTGTTTTTAAGAAAAGATACGTCTTTTGAAATATCCGTAGAATCCCTTAACCTGTCTTTTAAAATACCCACGATCCGTTAGTTTTGAAATAGGTAGGAGTTTAATCTAGTCTAACAACTACGCTAAACTATACGGCTGACTAACAAGCTGAACTACAGGTAAGAAAACCGCCTAACATCTGGGTCGATACATATACATACCTGTATATATATTAGTCGGTGATCCCACCTCAATAATATCATATCCGATACCACATCTATAATCAGACTTCCCAAGTCAAGAGTGCGGATCAATCATCAATATATAGCTCGTACGTAAATCCGTCGTACGGCATCCCCAAATCTGGGTACGGGTCAATATCATACTCATCACACTGTTCATCTGGTATCCTCTTTATCAAGATCATCATCTGGGTACTGACCTACGTCTAGTACACTACTAATATCATTAATATAATCATGATCTGACTACTGATCGACAATATCGTACAAACCGATATCATCAGCACATATCATCATAAGAAGGATACATCGCTCAATGTGACCCATTATAAATATCTTATCATATCGTATCGTATCTCATATCACGACCACATGTCAACCATTTTATTTATATATCACTATTCACATGACATCGTCATCCAAAGATCCGCTATAACATCAGGACGTATCTCAAGTATGAATCCTGCCATATCACCGATCTTACGGCCTCAAATCATATCTCATTGACTCACCTCAAATCCCAAGTATTATCCTCAAATCCAGTATATGATCACATAGTTCCATACCCATATGAACACATAAATATATAATCCCATAAGCACATATGAAAGAAGAATGTATGCAAGTATGTGCGTGGGTGTGTGGGTGTGTGCAACCACTACTCTAGGGTTTCGCACTACACTAAACCAATCCATCTTATCACCAATAATCTCAACAACATAATAATGTATGTGTGTATACGCATCCGTATACATCACCACGAACTGCGGGGGTGCTATACGCCATCCACCCGACTTCTCCCCGTAGATATAAATCTACTCACCTTGCTTCTCGTGTGCCGATGCCGATATCGCCATCTTTATCTTCAATGCCTCGACGTCACTTGGGTACCTACAAGGATATCACAACGCTAAAGCACATAAAAATCAAATCGAAAACCAAAACGGCACACGCTACACCTATAGGTAAAATCCTATAGCCTCGCGTGCAAACACGACCAATAACCCTTTGCCGTTGACGTTCAAACGCCACCCGACAGAAATGAATCATCAAATACCAAAATCCATGCTAAAACAAGTCGTAAATCATGCGCCAACACATGAAAACTAACCCAGATTTTACCCTAAATGGAATCAGACAAAATTGCACATGCCAAGGGTCAAGTTTATAGGGTATAAGGCTACAGAACAAAAATGGACACCAGAACCCCTGCTCTGGCCGCAAATTGCGACCAGAGGGATTAAATCTGCGGCCTGAACAAGGTGTTAGGGGCTGGGGCTTTGGGTGGTGGTTCGTAGGTGCTTGCACATCTCTCTGTCAACTCAATTTTATTTTCATATGTCTCGGGTGAAAGCAGATTCCCAAAAACAGTGACAGATTTACAGTTTTTTCAGATATCGATTCTATAAATCCGTATTCTGGTTTCAATTCTTTAGTTTTGTCCAATATAACATCCCACCAGGGGTTGTAACCTCTAATTACACCTCAATTCATCTTTAATTTCGAATCAAACCCTAAACCCTAACTTGAATTTTCCAAAGTCCATCAAAACACACAATATCGACATGAAACTAGTATAGATGCACAAGAAATCGAAATACTACGCTAGTGGTGCAGAATTTACCTCCTTTGGCAACTCAAGAAAATTCTTGAGTTGCTCAAAATCCTCAAAATCCATTCTTTCTAGGTCCAATGCGATCCTCTCGAGCTTGTGAACAAGTTTTGTGAAGTCGAAATGGGGTTTCGGGGTTGTTTCCATGGTGGATCTAGGTTTGAAGATGGAGGAGGAAGAAGAGGGAGGGCTGCAGCAGCAAGGGAAGGAGAGGAGAGAGAATGAGAAGAGAAATGATGGGGATGGGTTCAAACAAAAGGGTTGACCTATACATTCTCTCTCTTCATCATACCATACCTTTTTCCTTTTCTTTTCTTTTCTTTTTCCTTTTATTCTTCTCACACAATGGTTACCCTAGGCCACCATCTACCCACAACATGTAAGAAATGTAACAAGTGTGGAAAAAATGATATGTGCACATTTTTGCACAAAAACGCCAAAAATCCGATTAGCGATTTTTAATCGCGATTAGCACTAAAATAGCATATAATTAACCATAAAAACATAAAAATGGCAAAATTCCATAAAATACCCTATTTTAGAATTTTCCATAATTTTCCCAAAATTTTCCCCATTTATCGGTATTTAATTATACCGAATTATTAAAATATTCATTAAAAATTAATATTAAATTATAAAAAAAATATTTTATTATTTTTTTTCTTGAAATGTTACAATCTTCCCCCCTTAAAGAAATTCGGTCCCCGAATTTAAATTTAAACCCTAAAATTCTAAAACATTTCAATACAATGTCCAAGTCAACGGGGCTCCGAAATCATCAATACGTAAAACGCACCATAGCGCAATGCATGCGCATGAGTAATGAGCAGAAAACTCAAAAATCGAAACTCCGTCAAGCGTCCCGCAATCATCGGAGTCAAGGTAAAGACACGAATGCCAAATTCAAAGCAAAACCAATATGATCTAACTCGAAACTATACATGTAAATATCAAATCTATATGTGTAAATATCTGAAGGAAATGCATGCCAGATCTTTTAAGGTCGCTGTGCAACGCGCATAACACTGCACAGTGGCAGACGTCTATCGTAAGAAAATAACTATATACGTATATATCTTTTGTTTAATATTTACGTTCGCCGTTTTTTGGAAACAATTTAGAAGGGTTCCCTTATTTTAAACGTTTCGTGTCATATCAGACACGTAGGTAAACACTGAGACTATAGCTCGCTTTTGGAAATCCCCTCCAACAACTATCAATGCATGCAAAATATATTCAGGTACTGTCCTCTGACTAGTCCTGCTCGGTACGAAAACAAATCGCAAATATCATAAAAACGTACTGCTCCATAAGAATCAATCCCAAAATATGCGTATGAATACTACGTGCGTATGGTGCGCACGGAAATCAAATCCATGAATGTGCCATTCATGTGCACAGAAACAACATCAAGGTGCAACGAGTGTGCACGAAGCATCTGTCATAGGCAACGTGTGTGCCTGACAGCAAAATCAGGTGCATCTGACATGCACGAAGAATCTCGATTTAGTGCATCTGGTGTGCACCAAAATTGCATATCATAACATGCGCCCAACATGCGCGAAAACCCAAATCAGGTGCATCCATCATGCACGAAATCATGAAATCCAATATCAAACGCCGAACATGCGCAAAATCCAATCAGGTGCACAAGGTGCACAAAATAAATATCGAGCATCACAATCGAAATCGAAGTCCAGTGCATCTAAGTGCACAAAATGCGTATCACTGCACTGCAAGCATACGTGAACTATACCGAGTGCAAAAACCAAATCGTGTGCGTACATATGCACAAAATCAACTCAACTGTATGAAACCCATAAAATCATAAACATGAGAAATCATGGCACGAAAATGATATCAAGTGCAACAACTGTGCAAAGATCGTAAATACTTAGTAGGTGCAACCATGGTGCATGAAAACAAATATCATAAAACTCAATCATCAAAATCAATCATGCGAATAGATCGCCCAAAATACCGAAATCAAGTATGGCGGAATAGTCCCGCTCAAGCACATCTTCCAGGAATCTCTGGCCAACTGTCCTGGTCACTCATAGCATATCTCGTCGACGATCCTGAAATCTGGCTTGCTGGTGTGCGTAACATGACCACTCCTGGGTCTAAGTCTTCTCGTAATTTATTCCAGAAAGGTCATGTCGAGGTCTCTTCCAAATCTCGTCTCTGCCTAACTGTCCGGAAGTCATCGTCCTTTACTATATCTGTTTCTTATTCCGGAACGGCTGCATACTCATCGCGACTCCTTCTGGAAGGTATATCCAAGTACAATGCTTCGGCATGCGTATCGCATCTCTGATGTCGGCGGAGTGAAACGTCATCTTATCCAGATCTTGTACGAACCTCTTACTCCACTTTTCTCTAATATCGACTGCTTCGGACTCGTCTCGTCGTGGCTGCATGGACTGAGCTCCAATGGCTATCCTCGTATCTGGAGTCTCCCAAGAAATGCATCTCACCACCTAGCATCCGAATGAAGTCGAGCCATCCGATCGATTTGTCAAAACCTCATAATCCCCCAAGAGCTCAACATCTTGGGCACAGTTTAATAGTATCCAGTACATACCACAGTATCGGTGGTCCAGCCGTAGAAGGGCAAACCCAAGCCCCACTAAAAGCGCCGCAGAACTGCCGCAAACCCTAAGGTTCAAAGGCTTTCACACGGTCATTATGTCGAGTTAGGGTTTCATTCTTCTAGAGGGTCTATAGAATTGCCTTCATGTCTTTCCGAATACTTTAAATTTGGAACAATAGGTTTCTGACATTCGATCGTCTCTGTCGACTCTCAACATCTCCGCGTGAAGTCGTCTTTAGCTGGAATCAATCTATCTGATGACCTCGCATCGGGGTAACGAACGATCTACATGTCCTAGTCATTCATCCTCGGTGACTAGCGACCTTCTATCATCTCTTAGTACAACTCGTACCGTAATAGCTCCAACATCTGGGGCGATATCTCGTCGTTCGCAGCAACAACTGGCTCACTCATCTGCACGCTGAACAGTGCCTCAATTATCATGAATAAGCAATACATCAACGGTCATCAAAATCTGGTTGGCCTCTGTCAGTGGCCCAATCCTCTGGTGCCGATCAGCACATCCGAGTAATCTCATACAGCGATCCATCAAACGCTCGTGGCGCGAAAACACAATAAAAAGACACATCTCTGCAATCGTGTGTCGCCGGAATTACGCCCCGGTCAGTCCTCGTCCGTAACGAGCTCGTGCTGACCGCAACTCTAGCCGTAGCTCTCCCTCCCATAATCGTGGCGGCAAACCATAACTGGTACCGATGAGGCTAGATCATGAATGAATATAATACTGAACAAACAAATGTACATCCTAAGGCTTCTTAAGTGGAGTAGCGTATCGTAAGTATGCCGCGGAACATACCCACGGTACGTCACTCTACTTTAGTCACCTATTCCATCAACCAAGGGTCATCCTACGCTCCGAAGGTAAACCTAACGCTCTGATACCAACTTTGTCATGTCCCGAAAGTACGGAATATGACCAGCACTTAGACTACGAAACGTCTCGAGGCGTACGTAATCCAAGTAAGCCGAAAACCCAGAAATCCAAACCAAGGAAAATAGTAGAGTGAAGGAAAAACCATTTTAAATCAAAAGTTTGCAACATACGCCGAAATATGCATTTTAAAATCACAAGTCTTTTCTAAAAATTTTCTAAAAATTTCGGCAGAGTTTCCTTTGGGAAATCTGACCCCAAACGGGTACAAGACCTGATAAAGCATATATAAAGAAAAATGCATCCCCAAGTGGGAGCTAGCTCTTCGTCAATCGACGGTTACAACCACGCAAGCAATATAACATACAACGCCGAAAGGCGAGGATCACAACAGGAAAGGAAACTCAAAACAGCATGAAACCCAGAGAAATATAACGCGCGACTCTAAGGTCGAAAGATTACACATCACTGGTCTCTATCTCAAATAAATACATGTTTGGTTGATGGAACTTCTAGATACAACAGAATAACAATATACAAGGTAAAATGATGGGTACGATACAAATAAACCCACCTACTAGCAGGTCACTCAAAAAGAAACAGTGCCAGCAAAGCCATAATGAAACCTGTACGACAAAACCTGCAAGAAACTGTGGCACAACGGGGGTGAGTTGCCAACTCGTGAGTAGAAAAATATCTACGAACAGAAATCGCATGAACAACGCAATCCTAGGTCATACGA
This sequence comes from Agapanthus africanus, assembly GCA_030015575.1. Classification (NCBI taxonomy): domain Eukaryota; kingdom Viridiplantae; phylum Streptophyta; class Magnoliopsida; order Asparagales; family Amaryllidaceae; genus Agapanthus; species Agapanthus africanus. The sequence goes on from CM057348.1 coordinate 162,846,129, forward strand.
TCATAATATATCCTCAATTATATAACCAGCAGCCTAAAACCATGGTTAGGGTATACCTCTAAACAACGGTAATACCAAGTGCTCGTGTCAGTGCCTCAGATAGCAATATATCATATGGATGATGTATGAATGCATGAAAACAGAATACATGTACTAAAGAAACTGCTTTCATAAATTAGTGAGATTTCCTTTGTACCTTTAAAATGAGGTATCATAAATGAAATCAGCATAAACAGTGTCTAGCATCGACATAAAACATAAATCTCAATGTCTCAAAATCTCAGGCTCCGGCTATCCGGACTGGCCTGTATCATCAAATCTCAGTACCTCAATATCTCGAAATCTCAATGTCTCAATCTCAATATCTAGGGCGCCGTCAGTCCAGACCGGCCCCTACCATCCATCTCAAAACTACGACGGTATCCTCCGGATATCCGACGCGTCGGGTAAAATCACCGGTCGGTAGTGCTCCCCCGCAAGGCTCAACGCCATCATCTGCGATCTTCTTGCCCCGGATACCGCACCGGGTCCACCATGTACCCGAAACGGTTCCTCCATCTCCTCGAACTCGGGTCTCGAAATCCATCAGCAAACTCATGGTGGACGACTCATACATCATGGGAAAACCGCACTTTTATTTAAAAAGAGAGAAAAGAAGTTTATATAAGTTTTGCGGTTTTCCCCCAAATCCAGAAAATCTCATGGAAATCCGAATCCAAAACCTCAATAGCACGTAAAACAGTAAATATAGGTATGAGAATCCATGAATGCAGCATAACGATGAATAACAGTTTGCATGAAATGACAAGTAATAACTACAATGTCTAAACTAGCATATAAGGAAAATACACTAATATCATGTCAAAACTACTAGCTAACAACCTATGTCAAGGCAATAGTGTTTCTAAAGTGTACGTGGCATGGCAATTACCGATGAAGATGTGTGTGAGCCGGCAAGTAAGTGTACGTGGTACATACGCATCATCGGTAATGGTGCTGGTGTCCTAACAGCATGATATCAATAATGGAATATGAATTACAATAAGTATGCGATGCGGAGCAACAGCAATAATGTGTGGGAGCTGAATACTAGACACAACGATAAATAATCTGCATTACCCTAATATAAGTCCTACAATAGTGCCTTTTGAAATAACACGAATCACGGTGTTTTGAAAATAAGGGTTGCGCTGTTTTTAAGAAAAGATACGTCTTTTGAAATATCCGTAGAATCCCTTGACCTGTCTTTTAAAATACCCACGATCCGTTAGTTTTGAAATAGATAGGAGTCTAATCTAGTTTAACAACTACGCTAAACTATACGGCTGACTAACAAGCTGAACTACAGGTAAGAAAACCGCCTAACATCTGGGTCGATACATATACATACCTGTATATATATTAGTCGGTGATCCCGCCTCAATAATATCATATCCGATACCATATCTATAATCAGACATCTCAAGTCAAGAGTGCGGATCAATCATCAATATATAGCTCGTACGTAAATCCGTCGTACGGCATCCCCAAATCTGGGTACGGGTCAATATCATACTCATCACACTGTTCATCTGGTATCCTCTTTATCAAGATCATCATCTGGGTACTGACCTACGTCTAGTACACTACTAATATCATTAATATAATCATGATCTGACTACTGATCGACAATCTCGTACAAACCGATATCATCAGCACATATCATCATAAGAAGGATACATCGCTCAATGTGACCCATTATAAATATCTTATCATATCATATCGTGTCTCATATCACGATCACATGTCAACCATTTTATATATATATCACTATTCACATGGTATTGTCATCCAAAAATCCGCTATAACATCAGGACGTATCTCAAGTACGAATCCTGCCATATCACCGATCTCACGGCCTCAAATTATATCTCATCGACTCACCTCAAATTCCAAGTACTATCCTCAAATCCAGTATATGATCACATAGTCCCATACCCATGTGAACACATAAATATATAATCCCATAAGCACATATGAAAGAAGAATGTATGCAAGTATGTGTGTGGGTGTGTGGGTGTGTGCAACCACTACTCTAGGGTTTCGCACTACACTAAACCAATCCATCTTATCATCAATAATCTCAACAACATAATAATGTATGTGTGTATACGTATCCGTATACATCACCACGAACTGCGGGAGTGCTATACGCCATCCACCCGACTTCTCCCCGTAAATATAAATCTACTCACCTTTCTTCTCGTGTGCCGATGCCGATGTCGCCATCTTTATCTTCAACGCCTCGACGTCACTTGGGTACCTACAAGGATATCACAACGCTAAAGCACATAAAAATCACATCGGAAACCAAAACGGCACACGCTACGCCTATAGGTAAAAACCTATAACCTCGCGTGCAAACACGACCAATAACCCTTTGCCGTTGACGTTCAAACGCCACCCGACAGAAATGAATCATCAAATACCAAAATCCATGCTAAAACAAGTCGTAAATCATGCGCCAACACATGAAAACTAACCCAGATTTTACCCTAAATGGAATCAGACAAAATTGCACATGCTAAGGGTCAAGTTTATAGGGTATAAGGCTACAGAACAAAAATGGACACCAGAACCCCTGCTCTGGCCGCAAATTGCGGCCAGAGGGATTAAATCTGCGGCCTGAATAAGGTGTTAGGGCTGGGGCTTTGGGTGGTGGTTCCTAGGTGCCTGCACATCTCTCTGTCAGCTCAATTTTATTTTCAGATGTCTCGGGTGAAAGCAGATTCCCAAAAACAGTGACAGATTTACAGTTTTTCCAGATATCGATTCTATAAATCCGTATTCTGGTTTCAAATCTTTAGTTTTGTCCAATATAACATCCCACTAGGGGTTGTAACCTCTAATTACACCTCAATTCATCTTTAATTTCGGATCAAACCCTAAACCCTAACTTGAATTTTCCAAAATCCATCAAAACACACAATATCGACATGAAACTAGTATAGATGCACAAGAAATCGAAATACTACGCTGGTGGTGCAGAATTTACCATAAAATCCAAATTTATAGGGTTTTTTCAATAACCATAAAATCCAAATTTCAGTTAAAAATGTACGAAAATCCGCGCCGCCGATGATTGTAGAATTATCAGCTGATGATTGCGCCCGCCGCCAGTGGATCCTGGCCGTTGGATCTGCATCCAACGGCCCAGGGCACACCGCCACGCCGCCGCCAGATGCCACGTGTCGCCACGCGACACGCGTGCGCCTGCGTGTGGAGACCACGCGTTTTCGCATGGTCCTCATCACGTGGGCGCCGCCGCAAGGGTCTGGGCCATTGGATCTTGTGATCCAACTGTCTAGGTTAAAGGGGTTTAAAAAATTTAAAAATAAAAATTAATGAGAATAAAAATTCAGCAGTTTATTTAAAAATATTGATTTGGGTTAAAAAATTTGTTAAAAATAGTTAAAATTACGGAAAAATTATGGGAAAATTTCAGAAAATAGGTTTTATTGTTATCTTAAGTATAAAAATAATTTTGGGCCAAAATAAATAATATATCCCATTTACGATTTTAGCTTAGTTATAATAATTATATAATACCTAGTTTATCCTTGATATATTTTTAATTACAAATTAATTATTTTAATCGATAAAATATGTAGATTATTTTAAGACTTTATAAAATCTTACTAAAACATTTTACGTCTATAAAAGCAATAAATAGATTTTAGAAAATTCTTTTAATCCTATTCAATGCTTTGAAAATTATTACTTTAAAAATTATTCTTCTATTAACGAAACACATAAATAATTATTTGATACTAGAATTTAAATAGAATATATTTTATTAGGTATTAGAAATCACGGTCGTTACAATTTTATTCAGGTTCGGCACAAGTTACACCTAATCCTACAATCCGACGACGAAAATTTTCACTATTAAAAAATTATTACAAAAGAATTCTCTCATTGCTCCTCTTCCAAAATACAAGAAACTCTCTCTCTCTCTCTTATAACCCCCGTCTCTCTCTCTCTCTCTAACCTCTTCGACTTTAATTGCCGCCTCAAACAATGAAGACTTTTAGATGCGTTAACTATTAGTGCTATTAATAATCACCTTATACTTATACTTATACATGCTAAAGAGACAAGTATAATTTAATTGAATTTTGATTCAATTAAATCATCAAGCCACCTACGCCTATTAGGAACGGCATGCCATAAAAATGAGATTGGCTTCTCTTGAGCCTTGACTTCTTGGGCATATGATTTTGAATCGATTATCAACAGATGATACACCCTCCCCTGATATTTTTTTATAACCATAAAGTCATCTGAAATTTTGAAAGTGAAAAATATAGGTAGTATTATTCCAAAATAAGAAATAAATAGTACTCACTATCTCTATTATAGAAGGAAAATGGAGGGGGTAATTTAATTTTGAAATTCAGAGAAATTAAACAAAATATACCATTGTTTTATGTGCAATGCACGTAATTAAATATCATTTCATTATTATTTTACAATTGTGATGTACGTAATTAAACGGCCACGTTATTATAATTTTACAAGTGTGATACTTGTAGTTAAATTAATATAAATATTTATCAATAAAAAGTTTTATAATTATGTGTAACACACTTGCCAAAAATCGCTATAATTATAGCTAGCAATCATGTTCTTGTATGGATCAAGAAACAACAAGTAGGTACCTCATATATCTTGTTCATCCCATTGCCACTGTCACTGACTTCATCGTCATTTATGTCTAAAAATTTCAGCAATTATTTTAGTTACTAATCTTAGGAAAAAACCATCGTCTCGTGCTGTTAAAGTTCTTTTTAATTTATCAAACACAATTTAATATTGCAAAAACTTAAATTAAATCATACTAAACATGCCAATGTAATATTTTCACTGTGGAAAAATTAAAATTTCTCTTCTAAAATCGTAAATTTTCAAAAAAAATAAATGTTATGCATTCCCAAAGAGACCAATAATCCTAGTCATTCTTATGGTCAAAATATCCCATCTCAATTTAATTTTATTTTATTATCTTTTGTTTGGTGGAGCCAATACAAAAAACAGAATATTTCCAAATATAAATCAACCCATAGACCAGATACAAAGCAAAGATTTGATCCATTGGATCGGACTAGGCCCAACAAGGCCCATGTGAATCCACATCAAGTCAAGCGCGAACTATTCGCCATATTAATCGCTTCAAAAATTATTCAATCTAGATCTCTCATATCTATAAAAATACACAACCAAATTCATTTACTCCTATTTCTCTTTGCCTATCAAAAATCAAAGTGAAGAACAAAAGTTTGATTCTTGGAGGGAGAGATCATGGCTGGTTTGATCGACAAGGCAAAAGGGTTTGTCGCTGAAAAGATCGCTAACGTTCCAAAGCCGGAAGCTACCTTGACCGATGTGTCGGTTAAGCATTTTAGCCGCGCCTCTGCCGAATTCGACGGTGAGGTCTCTGTTGCCAACCCATATAGCCATAGACTACCTATCTGTGAGGTCTCATACACCTTCAAGAGCGATGGCAGGTGAGGATTTTTATTTCCTTTTCATTTGTGTATGGCCTTAAATATTTTATATTGAATGTGTATTCATTTTATGATTTCTTAATTTATTTTTTTAATTTCCAAGTTGAATGTTCTGTTTAGACTTTTATATTAATCTATAAATTACCTTTCAGAATGTCATAATACATAAATTTTAGATAAAGAAAAGACGGTATGATTAACTTGATTAACTGGACGAAAAAGAAGATAGTATAAAATTAAATATTGTTTTTAGGAAAAATGGAATATAAAAAAATGTCCATACTATATTAGTCCAAAAGAATTTATCATTGCAACTTTAACTATCAAAGTTATAATAGATGATTGAGAAGAAATTTTTACTACAAAAAAAAAATTAAGGAGTCTAAAGGGTATTGCATCACAATATAAATAAAAAATTTCAAGAATGAATCTAAGTATGAAATAAATATTTAAAAATGGTACATAAGAAAAGACTAGTTTTGTTTTGAAATTAGGATTTGATTGGTCTCTTGAAGTTAGAGATGGAATATGTTTATAACTAAATGCAAATCTAACTATTGTGGTTGGAATTAAATTTGATTTTTTGTTGGGATGGAATTTTAACAACACTTTTTAGAAGCTATTTCCCCCCCTTTTTTGTTGGATGGATGCATTTACATAACTACTAATCTTTTTATAATTATATATGAATGTTGTATCAATTCTGCGTTTCTTTATATACTCCAATTGATATACTCAAACTACATGGCTTCTAGAAAGCATGCTTATATTTCTATAGCATAGTGTACTTGGCTTTGAAAAAGCAGAAAACTGCCGAAAACTTGAAAATAAAATAAATAAGCTTTATTATGTTGCAACTGTACCGCAATAATGACATGTATTATAGAACATGAGCTTAATGGGGCTATGAAAATTCACAGCCCCATCAGCTATGAACGAATGGGAAAAATCAGCTATGAACGAATGGGAAAAAGCAAGGCTGCATGTGACATTCACAGCCCATTTTTGGCCATATAGCATATAGTAAAGATCTATTCTAATCAAACTAAGAAAAATTGTTTTAGCTATCATGGTTGTATATGTATAAAGTTGCATATAACATGGCACTGACATGAACGTTGTTTAGAGTTATTGCATCAGGAACAATGGCTGATCCTGGATGGATAGAAGCTAGTGTCGTGACGAAGCTGCTGATTCCGATCAAGGTTCCATACAACTTCTTGGTGAGTTTGATGAAGGACATTGGACGGGACTGGGACATTGACTATGAGCTCGAGGTTGGACTCACCATTGATCTTCCAATTGTTGGAAATTTTACCATACCTGTTTCTAGCAAGGGAGAGCTTAAGCTCCCGACCCTCTCAGATCTCTTCTGAGATCATGTGATTTCTTCTTGTATTCTTATAACCATGCATCAACTAATAATGAATTTTAATGCCTTGTATTATTTATTTATTTATTTTGCCAAAGAATTTAAAATGCTTCCTAGCTTTGGGCCTGTTTGCTTATTTAGTATTTGGATGGATTTGGCCTGTTTTCGTCCAAGAGATTATAAAATGGGCTTTACATCATCATTTCATCAAAAAAATAGAATTACTATTTGTGTTCAAAATCTGTTGTGTTGCAATATAATGTTTAGAAGCTTGAAATAGAACAAATAAATTAATACTGTAATTATGTTCAATTTTAGTTTCAACTTATCAGATGCGATCGAATATAATTTGTAAAAATATTTTTCTAATTTCTATTATATCCATTTCCCATTCCTCTTCAAACATGAAGAATGCAAAACCCTAATAATCCAATGAAAAGAAAATCATAGCAAAATCAACGATAGAAAATGATAATAAAATAAAATTGAAAAATACTCATCTTGAATTTCTTTTTCCCTCTTCTTGAAATTAATGGAGAGAATATGTTAAACTGATAGGTTTTAGATTAGAGTTAAAAACTTAAGTACCTTCAAGAAAATGGAAAAAAGTTTGGAGGTGTAATTGAAGAAAAGACATCATCAAGATTTTAAATCAAGGCTAAAATATTGGTATTTTAGGATTAAAAATTGGTTTTTCAGAATAGAAGAAAAGAAGAAAGGGGTATAATAGGTATTGGGAAAATATCTATTAAGCTTAAGAGATGTAAATGCTTATTATTATAGTTCAGAGAGTATAAGTGTTCAACCCAAAATAATCCAGGAGGCTGATGTGCGATTTACCCATTAAAAGAAAAACATGTTAGCTCCTCTGTTTATTTGATGTAATGTTTTAGGAGACTGGTGCATGATAGAATATATATAACATGTTTAAAATATTGTTTTGTGTTAAAGTTCAAATTGGGCTTTGAATTTGTAGATGGATTTTACTGAAGAACTATCTGTTTTGCAAATGTATGTTGGTGCTGGATACACTAATATTCACATGTTAATAGCATTTGTAATTTTAAAACATAATGAGGAGAGTTCGAGGAAGATGATTCCATGCGATCCAATTATCGGTAATGACCTTGTTTAATTGCTTCTTATAGGTTATTTTGGAAATGAATTGCGTTCTTATTGATTAAGTTTGAGTTATTCCATTTTGATGTTTAGTTGATGTTTACCTTTCTTGTATGATGAATGTGTTGCTATAATTGTTTATTTAGTTTTTTCAGAATGGTTTTAATCTGTTAATTGTTGTTATTTATGTCCTTTAATTCTTTGAACATGCTTCCTTTTTTTTCTTACCTTCCGGCCGGGTTTGGTCGTCAGTATTGCATGCACTAGTAAAAAGATGGTTTGCCCCTACGGATAATAAAATCCGTAAGGGCCATTAACGAATGCCCCTATGGATTAAGCCGTAGGGGCAGCTAATTCCCCTACGGATAACACCGTATGGGCATTTATAAATAAAAATTTGTTAAAATTTAACTTATACGGTTGTCCTTACGGTGCCACTACAAAAAAACTTACGGATATATCTGTTGGGGCAAATTTAAATATTAAAAAATAAATAAAAACCAAATTGTTATTGTCCATGTCACCATATCCTAATTCCCAATTCTCCCCCAAAATTTTCCCGCGCACGCCTCCTCCCCCGTCGCCTCCTCCGACATCTCGTCGCCTCCTCCAAGCTTTCGGCCCCTCCTCTGACTGCATCTCCTCCTCCCTCGTCGTCTTCTTCGTCCTCCTATGACCTCCAGCGCCGTCTCCATCACCTTTTGCGCCGTCCTCTTCATCAACGTCGACCTCCCACGGCTTCCTCATCACCGTGAAAATCGTTATGAAGTTAGTTAATTTATTGATAAATTTAAATTTTTATTTCTGTAAGTTGAATTTAGTGTGTAGGGCTTCAATTTGGGGATTTTGAATTGCGGTGGTGGCTGTGGTGGTCGCTGGTGGATGGTGATGGCTGTGGCGGCGGCTGTGGTGGTTTGGAGATATGGGCGGCGGCGGCGGCTGTGGTGTTGGTTATGGGCAGTGACGGCTACACTGTAATTAAGTCTATGGTCAGGGTTAATTGGGTCTAGGTGGCGGCGACTGTAGTTTGGGATGTCGGCGGCGGCGGCGGCGGTGGGCGGTGGCGGTTGCGCTGTAATTAGGTTTAGGGTTAATTGGGTCTAGAGTTAGGGTTAAGGTAGTCAGGATTAATTTGGTCTAGGATTATGGTTAAGCTAATTAGGGTTAGAGTTAAGGGTGGGGGTTATGATCAGAGTATTTTAGTATTAGTGTAAGCGTATGTGTGTGTAAAAGAAAGATAATGTTGATGATGGTATGCGTGCGTTTGTTTGTGTGTTTGTGATTATGATGATGTTGATCTCTCATATTAAATAAGGCCAAATCCTAATTTTAAACTTAACACCAGAACTAAATCCAAAATCTTAAACTTCACACCAGAACCAAATCCAAAATCTTAAACTTGATTAAGAAAACCCTTAACTTTAAAAAACTTTACCTGAACTAAAAACTTAAAACTCTTGAAATTGAAACGTAAATATAAAACTAATTCAAGTTAAATCTTATAATAAGTGTATATATAATAATCGATGATAATATGAAATTTTCATATGCTCATCAATTGTCATATATGAAAATTAAAGCGCGACTTAGTCCCCGTCTATTGGTTAACATACGTTCGATATTCGTCGTGACATAAAACTATACGAAGGTTATTAAATATCGGACGGTTTCGTTCGGTGCTAACAACCATCATGTAGTCTATGTGACGACAAAATTCAGTCGTATGATAACCGATAAATTTGTCCAGTTTGGACAGGTTAGGAATGTATAAAGCAAACACCTACATTCACTTGTGTTTTCATTCGTTTTGAGTTATTTCGTCGGTGCTTTTTCGCTGGTTGTCCGTGTACGAAAATAGATTAGATGTTTATTTCAACGTTGTTTCAAACTATTAAAATAATTATTTATTCTATTACAGTGTCCTTAGAGAACAACGGGGAGGTTCTGCCGAAATTTATTCGAAACGGATGAAAACATAAGAAAATGGATGTATGATCTCTACTTTCTTAATGGGATAGAAGCCTTACCCCCGACAGTTGAAACACACACACACACACAACAAGAATACACAATACACACACACAAAACACATACACACTACTAATCTTACACCCAAGCTAAATTATAAATTGAAACACACATACACAGAATACAACTCATACTTGGGTATCTTCAAACCTAACTTTGTTAGTCGATAATTTATCACTTTCAATGACAAACTTGCCTCTACAGATTTTCTTCTTTGTCAATAACCATCTCGTTCTTAGATTTCTCAATATAATCATCATAAAAAATCAAAATCCATAACTTACAATTTATATGTTATACAGTCTCACATGACTCATGAGTACATCAGAGTTAAGGACTGGATGTACGTGGATTGGCAACAACGCATGCAATCTAAGTTTGTCGCAGGAGTTGCTGCTTTCATTAAATTTGCACGCGCACATAGTAAGATCATGTTAGAAAAGATTCTCTGTCCGTGCGATAGATGTGGGAATAAGTTCTGACAGAAGGTAGAATTCGCAGAGCTTCACATCGTTAAACATGGTTTTACAGGACTTAATACAACTTGGCTATATCATGGAGAATGACAAAAAGAAGACGGTAATGCGACAGAAGAAGGAGAAGACAGTAATGCGGTGGAAGAAGAAGAAGACGATAATTTCTTTTCAGGAAAAGAAATAGATGATATGGTAGAGGCTGCCCTTGGTGATAGTAATCCTACCGAAGATGGCATTCCTTCCGGTCAAGGACCGCATGCGGATAAGTATGAAAAGTTCATGAATGATATTAGAAAACCAATTTATAAGAATGCTAAGTATTCCACTCTATCATGGTTCTTCCAAATTTTCCAGATTAAGTGCCTAAATAGATTGAGCAACAAGTCATTCACGATACTTCTGAAGTTCCTGAAAGATTCTATGCCCCCGGGAAATAACGTGACCGACAGCTGGTACGAAACCCAGAAGATGATGTCTGATTTGAGTCTGAACTGTGAGAAAATTCATGCATGTCCCAAAAATTACGTGTTGTACCGGAAAGAGAATTCAGATTTGAAAGAGTGTTCAACATGCGGAGAGGCCGGGGTTAAGCCGAAAGAATCTGATAAGAAGCCAGATATACATGTTAAGATAGCACGATACTTTCCCATAACACAGAGGCTGCAGAGGCTATTCAGGTGAAAGAAAACAGCCGAGGTAATGATTTGACATCACCGTGTTGCTCCAAGCGAAGATGGAAAAATGAGTCATCCAAGAGATTCACCGATATGGAAGGATTTCGATAGGAGGCACCAAATATTCAGTAGTAATCCTCGCAATGTCAGGTTCAGACTGGCTATTGATGGCTTCTGCCCATTCAATTATATGGCTGGAGGCTTGATTGATCGTGAAAAAGTGTTTATAGAATAACCGCAATCAATAACGGTGTCGCGTGTAGCTAGCCGAGATGAGTACGGGTCATCTTCAAGAATTTATGGAACTTTTAATCTTGCTTTAGACGTGTTGATTAGAAAATAGGAAGGAGAATAGAGAATAGTGAAGAATAGATTTTATGGTAAATACGGATGTAGAATATATATTTTTCAGATTTAGTTTAAATAAAGATATAGAATATATAAGAAGAAGGTTTGTAGGGTTTGTTAGGATTTAGTAGTCATGGATGAATAATAAAAATTACTCCTTTTATTTATTGATAGATTTAAAAGTAGATTGATAGCGATGAATGGGCATTAGGGTTCTTGGAAAAAACTAGGGTTTCCACACTATTGACCCTTGTCCTTTCATTGATCTCTATTCATGTTTAGCCCTTAACAAAACAATTGTTAATCTGATCTCAAATCGTGGTCGAGACTAGCAATAAATTGGTAGCGCGCCCTATAAGGATGTTAACGATTCTTTTACTAAACTTTATAAACTTCATAAGACTTAAAAGAAGTTAAAATATTTTCTCATCCATCGTTCTACCATAATCCTACGAACCCTAACAAGCGGAGAATTAATCGCGCATATTTTTAGAAAAAGAAGAAAGGATAGTTAAAGAAATCATAATGCAGAAAAATACAGAAAATAAATAATTAAACAAAATGATCTACCTTTATTAATCAACTTCACAAGTACAAATCCTACGAATCTAGATTACAAGAGAAAGAATTTGCTCTCGATCTCTGCCCCTTAGGAAGTAGATACTCCGTCGATTTTCACGTCGTCCTATCACGTCGAATCGTGGACCTGTCGTAGATCTCTTGTTCTTTGACGATGATTTGCTTTGTGGTAAAGGTGATGCCCTCTAATTTTAGCCCTCGGTCCTTTATATAGCTCTCAAATCAGAAAACCAAGTTACCTAATATGGTGATTTCCTAATATGGTGGTTTCCATGCCTGGATTCTGAGTCTCTGCCAGTATTGATTTTATGATTTTGGCAGATTTTTGATCCCGACATCTTGAACATCTTGATCTCTTGACCTGAGCTAAATCTTGCACAATATCTCCATGAATAATGTTAGTACTATTTATTAAATTAGAGAGAGTATGTTAATCACTATATATGGTAATAAATTATTAAGAAACTTGATTAAGAATATTTGATATGCTGTGCATCTTTTAATTACTAAAATATTATGCATATATTTTGAAATATTATTCTAACCATTTGTATGATATTATTTTTTTTAAGAATCTTGATTAGAATATTTGATATGATATGCATATTTTCAATTACCAAAATATTATATAAATATAAAATGCATATATTTTCATCCATAATGTTAATTATAATATATAACATATGGTAAATAGTATTTTGCAGATAAATCCAAATATGTTCTATATTTATAATAAACACCTTTAAATATTTAAGAAAAGTAAGGAAAATGTTATAATAAATGTGCAATATTTTCGACTAAACAAATACCAACAAACTTAACTTTGATCGTCCTGTGCAAACTTGTTATTCAAGAGAGGGAGAAAGAAGAAAAGAAAAACTAACTAGCATACTTTCATATGCAACACGATTGCACTGAATACGTGCAACAAGCCGTTAAACCTCTAAATGTCCCTAGTAGGAGGAGTGTTGTCTTCTGAGGATTTTCAGCGGATTACACCCACAAAATTCTATAGTAAAAGGAAGATGGTGAAAGTCATATATAAATATAAAAACTATAAAAGAAAAAACTTGAAAATGAGAGTTTCCAACTACACTAGCTTTTCGGTTGCCATGAGCCCTATCTTAATGGTCATGAAAAGATATTAGAAATTACATTATCCCTCAATAAAACTTTGCCTTTATTCTTCATCCCTACCTTTCATCCAAATATCGATCATATACCCCTACGTGTATGTGAAAGACATCCCTATACTCAGAGAATTCAATTCAAGCTATCATACTCTTGTCCCTCTGCCTTAGTACTTTTTAGTCGGTGAATATTATAGATGGAATTGCTCACATATTTTTCATGCGGCCGTTAATACTTCTTGAGGTACTAACAGACCGATTACTAAATATGCTTACTTATTAGGCGTAATTAGCAATTTTCTCGTCTTGCAATACCTAAAACTTAGCAGTGGCTCCCAAATCAGTTGGTCTAAGGCAATAGGTGATAAAGCACCCTTACTATATTTTATTTATACTGCCTTAAGTAATTACAAAACCAATGTTCATTTTTCTTCATCATTTTATACTTTATGCTTTATTTATATTTATTTTTCTTCATACTAAGGTTTTTAGATAAGAGCATTTCAAGGTATCCTAATATCCCAAGTTTCAAGATGTGTGTAAGTGCGTATAGTAGGGTATCGACATTCAAATGTTTGGCCTCAAAACAGGGACTATTTTCAGATTTATTTTTATTCTCAGATTAGTGACTTCTTTTATCTTACTAACCTTTGGGACAACGACTCATGACTACTTATTACTAGTTTTGTTTAAGAAAACATCTAACTTTTTTCTTTTCTCAAACCATTCATATCTTTCATATGTAATTTTTCACTTTCTTTTATTATCTCAAAAAAAAATTATAGTGCCTAATGCCAAAAGATAATTCAGTGAATACAAACCCCCTTCCAAATATGTTTTCAGCAGTGTCCTCACTAATGTTGTTCTTTGAGTGCAAAGACCTGTAGACTTAGGGAGAGAAAATAATAGGGGTAAAATAATAGTCAAATGAAAACTACCCCCAAACTTGTATTTTGGCACGCACGGATATTCAGTTAAATCCTTTTTTTCACTCACCTCCATTCTTAAGATGAGACAATATTATTGATACATGGAGGTGAGGCGGAGAAATTTAGTTATGATAAAGCGGCTCCTGTAAAAATAGAAGCTCCTCCTCGGGGTCAGCGGATAAATACGGTTTTAATCTATGCCCATTTACTTTAAAACTAGAATCGTTTTAAATATTTTCAATTTCAATTGCCCCGTGTGGGTATACATTTCGCACCATAAATGGTCCTTTCCAACGAGATCTTAGCTTACTCGGATGAAGATGGAGACGGGAATCGTAAAGAAGGATTTGTTGTCCCGGTGTGAAGGTTTGTCTAAAAAGGTTTTTATCGTGGAAAACTTTAGTTCGGTTCTTTACTATAACCGCATTATCGTAAGCTTCATTGCGGAGTTCGCTTAGCCCATTTAATTGCAGTTTCCGATAGTTGCTGGCTTAATTGAAATCGAAGTTTAGCTCTTTAATAACCCACATTGCTTTATGTTTGATCTCGATAGGATGGTGGCAAACCTTTCCAAACACTAGGCGGTAAGGAGACATACCAAGATCGGTCTTATAAGCGGTGTGAAATGCCCAAAGAGCATCCGTCAATTTGGTTGACCAATCTTTACGGTTTTTAGAAACCGTCTTCTCTAAAATTTGTTTGATTTGCCTATTAGAAATCTCAGTTTGCCCGCTCATTTGGGGATGATAGGGAGTAGAAAGTTTGTGGTTGATTGAAAATTTCCTTATCAAAGCCTCAAAAGACCGATTACAGAAATGCGTCCCGTTGTCGCTAATTATAGCGCGAGGGTGTCCGAATCGCGAAAAGATATTTTCTTTAAGGAACTTAATAACAACTTTGTTGTCATTAGTGCGACACGGTATTGCTTCCACCCATTTTGAGACATAATCAACCGCTAACAAGATATATAAATTTCCAAAAGAGTTGGGAAAATGGCCCATAAAATCAATACCCCAAATATCGAATATCTCCACAACCAAGATAGGTTGGAACGGCATCTCATTTCTCCGTGAAATCCGACCCATGTGTTGACACCGATGACAAGTTTTGCAATGATCGTATGCATCTTTAAATAATGTTGGCCAATAAAAGCCACATTGCAAAACTTTCTATGCCGTTTTATGTGGACCAAAGTGACCGCCACATGCTTGATCATGACAAAAAGACAATACAATCTTGAATTCTTCATTAGGGACGCATCTGCGAATGATTTGGTCGGAACAATACTTAAACAAATAAGGTTCATCCCAGTAAAAGTGTTTTACTTGGGATAGAAATCGAAGTTTGTCTTGTTTCGACCAATCGCTAGGAATAAGTCCCGTTGCTAGATAAGTCACAATATCCATGAACCAAGGTTCATAGGATACGGTCAAGAGCTATTCGTCAGGAAAAGAATCATTTATTGGCAAGGTCACTGTAGGTGAAGAAGAGATGTGTGAAAGATGGTCGGCTACAACGTTTTCACATCCACTCTTGTCTCGTATGACAAGATCAAATTCTTATAACAACAGGATCCAAGGTATTAACCTGGCCTTAGCATCCTTCTTTGATAAAAGATGTTTTAGGGCGGAGTGATCAGTGTAAACCACTATCGGTGAGCCAATCAAGTAAGGCCTGAATTTTTCTAATGCAAATACAACTGCCAAGAGTTCTTTCTCGGTAGTTTTGTAATTAATTTGGGTATCGTTCAAGGTCCTACTTGCATAATAAATTACATATGGCATCTTATCAATGTGCTGTCCTAGGACTGCACCAATGGAAAAATCTGATGAATCACACATAAGCTCGAACGGGTGGTTCCAATTAGGAGATGACAGAACGGGGGCTGTAGTGAGGGAGCTTTTAAGTGATTCAAAAGCAACCTCACAATCCGAATCGAAGTAAAATGTTGTATCCTTAGCCAAGAGAAGAGTTAAGGGTCTAGCAATTTTTCTAAATTCCTTAATGAATCTCCTATAAAATCCTGTATGACCAAGGAAGGATCGTATATCTTTGACGCATTTGAAATGAGAAAGGTTATGGATGACATCTATTTTAGCTCTGTATACCTCAATGCCTTTTCGTGAAATGATATGTTTAAGCACAATACCTTCTTGGACTATGAAATGAAATTTTTCCCAATTCAAAATTAAGTTCTTATCTCTACAGCGGGTAAGAACCGCATCAAGATGACGTAGGAAATTCTCAAAGGAGTCCCCAAATATAGAGAAACCGTCCATAAATATCTCCATAAAATTCTCCACCATGTCTGAGAATATCCCCATCATACACCGCTGAAATGTAGCGGGAGCGTTACATAACCCAAAGGGTATGCGTCTATAAGCAAAAGTACCGAAAGGACAAGTAAATGTTGTTTTATCTTGATCTTTTTCGGCGATGGGGACCTGGTTATAGCCAGAGTATCCGTCCAAGAAATAATAGTATTCATGTCCAGCTAATCGTTCCAACATCTGGTCAATGAAGGGTAGAGGAAAGTGATCTTTCCCCGTTGCGGTATTGAGTTTCCTATAATCAATACATACGCGCCACCCCGTTTGGGTGCGTGTTTGGATCAACTCATTAGCCTCATTAGTTATGACCGTGATGCCAGACTTTTTAGGGACTACATGAATAGGACTTACCTATTGGCTATCAGATATTGGGTAAGTAAATTATACCACTATCTAAGCACTTGACGATTCCTTTCTTTACCGCCTCCTTCATAACGGGATTTAAGCGACTTTTTGGGTCTCGGGTTAGTTTGGCTTCATCCATCAAATGTATATGATGTTCAACAATCAAGGGATTAATCCCTTTGATGTCTGTCATTGTCTACCCAAATGCTTGCCGATTTGATCTCAAGACCGTCAAAAAAGCATTCTCTTGATCTAAACCTAGAGAAGCGGATATGATTACGGGAAAAGACTCATTCTTACCTAAATATGCATATTTAAGATGAGAAGGTAGTGTTTGAGATCTAGTGTCGGCGGAGAGACGATAGAAGGTAGGGTAAGGGAATGATACTCGAACTCCCCAAAAGGTTCATAACTTGCATAGGATATTGACTCGGAAAGCGCTACTGACTTTTGCGATGAGTCAAAAGGTTCAAACTCACGGGTGGACTCGTCAAAGGTGTCCTCACTATAATAATTTGCTAGATCAAACAATGACACACTAGTGTCGTCGAGATTATTATAGCAAAGTTCCTCAACCTCGCAGTTGTCAAGAGTTATTGTTAGAGATAGTGCCCTCAGAGTCAATTATTGGATCACAGGCACGTGATTGCAATGATTGAGGGAGGACCTATTCCGGTAGGACAGTCTTACTCGAGATGATAGTATGCTATCTGGTTTATCTTTATCATCGTGTACTGCTTTAGGTGACCTGATAGGTCGCTATTACACGTTGATAGAGCCGCCAGGATTCTTGCTTGACTGCCAGCAGTATGAGGGCGATCATATACGTGGGAGCTGGTAGTCTATAAGCACATCCTTAAATGGTCCCTAGTCGTGGGAGTTTCGAGACAGGGCATCGATACTCCAGAGTAGACTAGTGTATACAGTCGAGACCCCGACGAGGGGCGGTGGCCGGTCTCACAAGCCACTGGTGTCAGTTGGTTCACTTAAGATGTATACATGTGCTCATTGGGTTATGAGTACACCGGACAGGACTCGCCGGGAACATGCTAGTTGGTCTTATACCTGACGTCAGATAGCAGTTCCCTGGTGACATGTGTACAGGTTAGTTCATCGACCTGAGGATTGTCATTTGTCTCATGTGAGTTCCCACTGTACTTTGATTACTACCCTACCACGCTCAAAGGAGACGTGCAAACAGATTTTAGTTGGGTACAGTCCCGAGCCACATGGAGGTAGTGAGCGGATCTTCAGGGGTTCGTCTCTCCCGGTATTGGGGGTGAGGTCGCGCTGTGTCTAGGAGAGCCATTACACAAAGCTCTCGGCCGAGGCAGGAGATTTACTGGTAGGTATTCCTGTAGTATCTCAGGGTGTTCTGGGCTACACTCCGACACGACTTGTACCGCTTTTGCGGGTCTGACTTTTACCAACCCCCTAGGCCCGCCATGCGATGCTCATAGACGAACGGACCGGACTGTACGGATATTATCACTGACAGGCTCAGTTGGGTGTCAGGATGAGTTCGCTCATCGACGTCCCTTTTGGTCAATACCTGGTAGCCCGTTACGTATAGGCTAATACCTCTGACGTGCTAGTGGTTAAATCCACAACCAAAGTATTGACGAGTCTTTAGAGTCCCCCACAGACCAGTTTATCAAGTTTCGGGCGAAACGCTGTAGAGGCCGTATGGAGATATGGCAGGGTTCGATCAGATACGTGCGGTATTGCACAGGTCATGATCGGACGGATAATACTAGAGGGCTTTGGTTTAAGCCGGATCCTAGTATTGTACAGTGTAGATTTTGTCTTATTGCATTTGTATTCAGTTGGAATACAAATGCGGGTATGTATATACAGTAGCGGGGTTTTCCTGTAATTTATTACGGGATCAGTTTTTGGAGTTGCCAGTTTGCTTTCCGTTTCGGCTATATTTCTTTGTATCTTTCATTGGCTGAAGATTGGTGGAGGAGGGATTATTTGCATTTATGCAAATAAGCATTTTGGAGGGTTGTCTTTGCATATTGATGCTTCATGATAGCTCTTGTTTGACCTTGACCCATTGACTTCATAAGTTCATGATTGCATGACTTTTTGTAGTTATGATTGGTTGATTTGGAGTGAGGGTTTTATTGTGATCATTGCTTTTCATCATCACCCTTTTTCTCTCTCTTGCTTGTTTTTTCTTTGGCTCACTCATTTTCATTCTTTTTGGCTATCTCCCCATTCTCATTCTTGGAGAAGAGTGGCCGGCCATAGAGGGAGGGGGGGCTGCCCAATATTTTTGGGTGGGATTTTGTTCTCCTCTTGTTTGCAAAAATCCCCTAGTTCATCTCCAAAATTCAACAGTTCATTTCCTTTACCAAAGGCAACTTCCTCAAACCCCAAATGAGACATAGAGTTCTACACTATTCTACAGCAACTCTTGGGCACGTCGGCTCGCCAACTTCGTGCCCGAGTTGCCTCGGTCTAGAGGTGGGAGCCCGTAAAAGAAGCCGGCGAAGTGGTGCCCTTCCGGTGACGTGGTGAAGACCGGAGATTCCACGGGGAGATCGGGACGACGGCGAGAAGACCGAAGGACACGGATCGCTCGGTATATCTCTCTACCCGTTCTTTAGTTAGCTAGGACTAGATTAATGGCCCGATCCGGGATTTCTGTGCGCGGTGGTGCCGGTTCAAAAGTTAAAGTATTTTATCGCTTCCGCATTTTTGGCCTCGGAAAGACGGCCGAGGCGCCGCCGTGCACTTACACTGGTATCAGAGCCTCGCCATTAATCTAGTCTAGCTTTGTCTAGTGTGTTTACATTTCCGATCGAACAAAATTCCAAAAACCGCGTTTTTATGTGCATCAGTTTCTGTCGAAATTTTTTTAGCTCAAAAAAATTTTTCAGGTTGTTGCAGAATGATGTGCAGGGAATTCTAAGAATTCTGTGAAATTTTGGTCTCGTGAACACACTACATCACCGTGGAACCGCGGCCAAACCCATGCTTGGGCCGCGCTTCCGCCGCGACTTGCACTGTTCAGTGTACCAAAATTTTGCAGAAAGCTCCTGACTTGAAAATAGGGTTTTTGGAATGTTCTTTTTGGGCCCAGATTTTCTGTGAGTGTTACAGTAGTGCTTGGGGCCTACTTGGGTAAATTTGATCGATCGAATATTTTAAACACATTAGTTCACAGTATTTACATTATATCTGCGACCGTGAATGTCACTCGATCGGTAAATCCTGTCTAACTGCTATAGCCCAGTTAGACGGATTCACGAACGTGACATTCACGTTGATGTTCTGTGTTGTTGCGGATTGGTCGTGGGGGATAGTCTGGATGCAATGTTAGTAAAGATTTGGTTGTATTATGTACATTTGATATTGCGGGGTGAGCGTCCGACATGTGGACTGCCGTCACTGCCCGTTTGTATATTATTCTTTTGGGGCACGACCAGGTTGCAGTCAATGTACCCGTTGTATGTATATTTTACTTTCTGTACTAGGATTTCCCCACGGAGGGGTGCACGGATAGCCGGGTTCTAGAGGGTAACAAGCCCGCATCTCATGGCGTTGAGACGGAGGGGGCTTCACTCTAGAATTGGCGGGCTATTCGCCGCACTCGTAGGGGGTACAGGTTGACCCAGGAGGGGTGCCCAAGTTACCGGATTCCGTGAAGTGCTGGGTGGTCCATTCACGTTGTTGAAAGGGGCTGCCTCGCTTCAGGTTTTGGCGGTTAACTTGCCGCGCCCGTAGGGGTCTAGGATTTCATTGCACAGGCTATCCACACGACCAGGGGAACGTTGGGTTTCAGTAGCGGCTCTGTGAAACCCGGGGATCCCAGATATCTGTATTGTTCTGTGATGCTTATTACATTTCTGTGATGTTGCATTTTATCACGCCTTGAGCGAAATAATATATATTGATATATATACTAATAGATGTTGTATATATTTTGCATCCGCGCTAGTCCAGTCCCCGCTCTGTCGTTAGTTAACTAACCTAACGGGTAATGACGGGATCCAGTGGCGAATGCGGATGGCATATACGTACGTCATTATTTTCGTTCTTTGTGGTGTGATCAATTGATGGGACTGCATTGATTCGGATCAATGCAAGTTAAACAAACCTATTCTGATGTTGTTGGAACACTTCTCACTTTTCAAAAAGCTGTTATTGCAAGGGCGTTCTCTTTTGTTTTGCATCGTGGTATTCAGTTGGAATATCCTGCTCCTCAGTCGACGAGGCAAGGGCCGAGATCCCTTCACCGGGAGTGACCCCTTGGACAGAAGTTTGCGTCAGGGCAATAACTTCACTATAGTCGTTTACTTTTGCTTTGCATCGTGGTATTCAGTTGGAATATCCTGCACCTCATTCTACGGGGAAAGAGCCGAGATCCCTTCACCGGGAGTGACCTCTTTAGCAAAGGTTTTCGTCACTATATTTTTATAAAGCTATCCAGTTCCTTCAACGATATCAAGTTCATTACGTTAAAGGTTTTCGCCAGAAACCATTCGTAGCCCTCCGTCGTTTCATATGGGTGGTCAATAGTATTCAAGTTGTGTATGTTGGCCAAAGTCAAGTCACAGTGATTGGTAGCTATTGGGTATTCATATGCAGCATAGATAGATGCGTTGGTTTGGGGCAGTCGTACTACAATTTTGGCCAAAGTCAAGAGTATGTACGGGTGGGCTCAAATTAACCTGGAGAATGACGGGTAGAACTTGACATGTGACTTATGATATGTTGGCCAAAGTCAAGGTCATAAGAGCATGGGGTAAAAATCACATCGGGAGTTTCTAAAGAAACTGAAACTTGCCAGATATGCGCATACCTTCTGGAGTGTGATAACGTGAGCGGATTCCGTCACGTTATCATGCGATGATAGTTAGATCCCGATTCCCACTGATGAGTTGGTTTACTCCTCGGGTGATCCCGACTAATTCTTCTTTCAGGTTTGGAGGAGAATTTGACGGTACAGTGGGAGGTTTCCAGATTAGATAAATTGGTAACCATTCTGATCTAGGTTAGAGTGCACGTTGAGTGTTTCTTTTCTCTCTCTCTTTGGCAGCGACCATGACCCGACCCTAGACTATGACTCAGTGACCAAAATTAACCGAACCTTCTTAAACACTGGCTTTTGGATTGTCAGAGTTGCATACCTCATTGACACTCCTACTTTTACCCTTTTCTCCAGGACACCCCGTACTACTACGAACGTCCACTTCCATTGGACAAAGCCATCGTATGGTTATATACGAACTCGAAGGAATTTATTCGAGGATGGTTTCCGGTTCTGGAGAAAACGAATAGGACTATTCAGTTGTCTTTTCCTTTTACCTTCTCTCAGGTTGCGAGTACTCCTTGGTTTAGGAGATAGTACACCTATTACGCAAATTGGATAGTCTTCTTCCAAACCATAGGCAGGTGCCGACCGGTAGGGAATGAAGAAAACCAATTAGCCTAACGATGGTGTACAGAAGGTATTATGTAAAGACAAAGAAAGGGATTAGAAGGAGGGCAAAGTAAATTGCGACTGCTATTCACGACCAAACCAGGTATTTCCTTACCACTCCCACTTCACCTTTGTATTTCTCCAGGACACTCCGTATTACTACGAAGATCCACAGTTTATTGGATACTCCATCGTATGGTTATATACGAACTCGAAAGGAACTTGTTCTAGTTCGGGGATGGATTCTGGTTCGGGAGAAATAGGAATAAGGTTTATTCGGTTGTCTTTTATCTTCACCTTCTCTCGCATTGCGAGTGCTCCTAGGATTAGGACAGTATACCCATTATGCCTGTTGGATAGTCTTCTTCCAAACCATAGGCTTGTGCCGAACGGTAGGGAAGGAAGAAAACCATTTGGCCTAAAGGGGTGTGCATAAGGTAATGACTAAAGACATATAAAGGGATTTGGAGAGGTGACAAAGAAATATACGGTTACAGTTGTGAATCTGGATAATGGAAGAGGCATTACTAGGAATACCAGGATACCCCTACGAAACATTTCAATGTTTCAGTTTCACTGTGTACTGTTAAAGGAAAACTGATTTCCCAATTAGACACTTGCTCCAGGGTATGTATTTACCAAGTTTGATTCTGACATCTGTATGGTTTTACAGATGATGAGTGGGAGTAGTTTATTGGGAATTAGGTGATCCTCCTCATTATATCGGGATTCGTTGTAATCGGTGATAGTTGAGGAAGTCACCTGGGTTGTTTGCCGGATAGCAAATATTTGGTTTTGAATATCCGTTGCTATGCACCAATTTCAAATTGATATATCTGTACGTCTATTTTCATAGAGTGAGATATACCTTTTTGAAATTATGTCTATGACATTTACCTATATCAGTGGATGGTTAGGTAAGGAGCATTAAACAGCGGTGTAATTCTTCTTAAGCATAAGTACAGTTTTCAACATACGACACACAGGGTACGAGTTATTAGACTCAAGAGACTTATACAGAGTATTGTATGTTGTCCAGTGTCCATTAGGACAGAGGGGTTGGTCCTCGTACTATATTCGGCTTACTTATGACTTCTCTGGTTCTTAGATAAGTGTTTCGTAGAAACACAGGGTCTGAGTTTTGAGAAGTTATAGGTATATGAATAAAGTAGAGAACCAGGTGTTGCAAGTATCAGGATTCTTCAAGGTGATCGAAGATGTAGATACTTGTGTATGGTGTTCAGTTGATAGTAATGATTAAGAGAACTTACTTCTCTTTCAGGTTACTCATAATTGGAAGCATTCCTAAGTTGAGTAACGTTGATCGGCCTCCTTCCATTTAGTTGATATGCACTGGAGACAGCTGCATGATTTGAATCTGGTTCAATTAAATCAGTGCCTCTGGTCCTATATTGGATATAGAACAGTTCGTATCTTAACGATGTTAAGGTACGGGGAGTTGTCCGGCTTATGCTTAAAACCAGACTCTGGATAACTCTAGGCATGTTTCTGTAATGGTTGTTTGTGGGTTGACCCAGGCTATGACGAGGGTTGACTTTCTACCATCTGGAAGATCAATAGTGATATTGTTCCAGACTCGCCACAGTTTTAATAAAAAATGGATTTTTTCAGAAAACAGTAGTGGGAGTATGGTAGAACTGGAAGTGATTCCAGAACCACAAACGATTACTGAAGATTTGATAAGGAACCTAAAGATTCAATCTGGTTTGACATTCCATTGGCCACTCCGCAGATAAGGTGGGTAACGTCAGGCACCTGAGAGGTACTTCGGTAGCCTCAAGGACGGTGGCAGGGAGGTTCTTGTTTACCCAGACTTGCCATTGCTGTTGTTCCAGGCTGCGAGACCCGGCAGGAGGATGAGTATAGCGTCATTCTAAACTAGCTTTAGAAGTGTACGTGTATATGACTCTGCCAGAGGGTTGTCGTAGTCAGTGGGAGCAGCGGAAATATTGGTGGACAAGTGGCTTATGTCTATTTATAGACTAAAGCAGATATAGCGGAGATAGATCATCTATTTCTGATGTGACAGTCATAGGTTTGACTTCATCAGAATAGGGGATGGATCTGCTAAGAAGGTAGTAGGGTGTAATGTCCTAGTATTTGGATGACATACACAGAGTAGGAAGTGAAATTCCTATACTACAATCGGTTATACTTTGGTTGTCACACAGTGGTTTCTCCATATGGGACTTGGATATAATATCAAGACATTCTAGTTACTGGATCTATGGTTTTTGATCTGGATCTGGGTAGTTTCCCAATCAGGGTACTTAGACAGCATTCTGAAAGTGTTTTAGAATGGACGACTCCAGACATGGTAGTGTACCTGCAGGTGATGGAGTCACCCTCTCTAAAGGTGTCTTACAGACTAAAGTGGAGAGGGATGTGCATGATTGGCAGATCACTTGCTTAGGCAATTGAGTCAATCATGAGATGTCAAGTACCACACCAGATGTTGTTTTTGCAGTAGATGCAAGAAGTTGACATCAATCCAATCCTGGAGAAACAATCGGAAACAGTTTTAGAACATAAATGGATGTTCTAGGAATATGATAACAACAGCCTCATTCGAGAGACAGTTATCATTCCAGGCTTCCAAGATGACCTGGATGACAGAGAGGTTGTCAGAGTTATAGTTTTCCTTCTGACGAGGAGCAGTATTTTGGACAGGTGGTCCAGGAGTTTACTGAGAGAGGCATGGCGCAGGATACTGATTAAGTTCAGTTGACGATACAGTCTAAGAAGTTTGGATTTGGAGTTCATTTATGAGCTAGGTCCCATCAGACATCCAGACACATTCTAAGACAGGTATTGCTCATTTCGGGAGATGGCTTTCTCCGCCAACTTGAGATATAGAGAGACATAGAAAGAAACATCAAGGCGGATCCACTCACTGAGGCTATTCCTCGAACGCAATAGTTTTGCAAACGAGCTTTGTGAGACTGACTAGTAGAGGAGTTGGGTGTTCGGTATCACACGGGCTGTGAGTATGCGACATCGCAATAATTAGCCTTGAGTGCAAGTGGGAGATTGTTGGAGATAGTGCCCTCAGAGTCAATTATTGGATCACAGGCACGTGATTGCAATGATTGAGGGATGACCTATTCCGGTAGGACAGTCTTACTCGAGATGATAGTATGCTATCTGGTTTATCTTTATCATCGTGTACTGCTTTAGGTGACATGATAGGTCGCTATTACACGTTGATAGAACCCCCAGGATTCTTGCTTGACTGCCAGCAGTATGAGGGCGATCATATACGTGGGAGCTGGTAGTCTATAAGCACATCCTTAAATGGTCCCTAGTCGTGGGAGTTTCGAGACAGGGCATCGATACTCCAGAGTAGACTAGTGTATACAGTCGAGACCCCGACGAGGGGCGGTGGCCGGTCTTACAAGCCACTGGTGTCAGTTGGTTCACCTAAGATGTATACAGGTGCTCATTGGGTTATGAGTACATCGGACAGGACTCACCGGGAACATGCTAGTTGGTCTTATACCTGACGTCAGATAGCAGTTCCCTGGTGACATGTGTACAGCTTAGTTCATCGACCTGAGGATCGTCATTTGTCTCGTGTGAGTTCCTACTGTACTTTGATTACTACCCTACCACGCTCAAAGGAGACGTGCAAACAGGTTTTAGTTGGGTATAGTCCCGAGCCACATGGAGGCAGTGAGCGGATCTTCAGGGGTTCGTCTCTCCCGGTATTGGGGGTGAGGTCGCGCTGTGTCTAGGAGAGCCATTATACAAAGCCCTCGGCTGAGGCAGGAGATTTACTGGTAGGTATTCCAGTAGTATCTCAGGGTGTTCTGGGCTACACTCCGACACGACTTGTACCGCTTTTGGGGGTCTGACTTTTACCAACCTCCTAGGCCCGCCATGCAATACTCATAGATGAACGGACCGGACTGTACGGATATTGTCACTGACAGGCTCAGTTGGGTGTCAGGATGAGTTCGCTCATCGACGTCCCTTTTGGTCAATACCTGGTAGCCCGTTACGTATAGGCTAATACTTCTGACGTGCTAGTGGTTAAATCCACAACCAAAATATTGATGAGTCTTTAGAGTCCCCCACAGACCAGTTTCTCAAGTTTCGGGCGAAACGCTGTAGAGGCCGTATGGAGATATGGCAAGGTTCGATCAGATACGTGCGGTATTTCACAGGTCATGATCGGACGGATAATACTAGAGGGCTTTGGTTTAAGCCGGATCCTAGTATTGTACAGTGTAGATTTTGTCTCATTGCATTTGTATTCAGTTGGAATACAAATGCGGGTATGTATATACAGTAGCGGGGTTTTCCTGTAATTTATTACGGGATCAGTTTTTGGAGTTGCCAGTTTGCTTTCCGTTACGGCCATATTTCTTTGTATCTTTCATTAGCTGAAGATTGGTGGAGGAGGGCTTATTTGCATTTATGCAAATAAGCATTTTGGAGGGTTGTCTTTGCATATTGATACTTCATGATAGCTCTTGTTTGACATTGACCCATTGACTTCATAAGTTCATGATTGCATGACTTTTTGTAGTTATGATTGGTTGATTTGGAGTGAGGGTTTTATTGTGATCATTGCTTTTCATCATCACCCTTTTTCTCTCTCTTGCTTGTTTTTTCTTTGGCTCACTCATTTTCATTCTTTTTGGCTATCTCCCCATTCTCATTCTTGGAGAAGAGTGGCCGACCATAGAGGGAGGGGGGCTGCCCAATATTTTTGGGTGGGATTTTGTTCTCCTCTTGTTTGCAAAAATCCCCTAGTTCATCTCCAAAATTCAACAGTTCATTTCCTCCACCAAAGGCAACTTCCTCAAACCCCAAATGAGATATAGAGTTCTACACTATTCTACAGCAACTCTTGGGCACGTCGGCTCGCCAACTTCGTGCCCGAGTTGCCTCGGTCCAGAGGTGGGAGCCCGTAAAAGAAGCCGGCGAAGTGGTGCCCTTCCGGCGACGTGGTGAAGACCGGAGATTCCGCGGGGAGATCGGGACGACGGCGAGAAGACCGAAAGACACGGATCGCTCGGTATATCTCTCTACCTGTTCATTAGTTAGCTAGGACTAGATTAATGGCCCGATCCGGGATTTCTGTGCGCGGTGGTGCCGGTTCAAAAGTTAAAGTATTTTATCGCTTCCGCATTTTTGGCCTCGGAAAGACGGCCAGGGCGCCGCCGTGCACTTACAGTTATCTCGTTGACGGAACAGACATCGATTAAATGAGAAGAAGGTTCAGATGGTTGACTTCCTATCTTATAAATATTAAGCTCAATTATCATTTTTCTGAAGGATAAGTTCATAGAACCGTTACGACAATTAATGACAGCATTGGAAGTTGCTAGGAAAGGCCGACCGAGAATCACCGGGATTTGGTTTCGTGGGTTTGCTACAGGCTGTGTATCTAGAACAATAAAGTCCACAGGGAATATGAATTCCCCGACTTTGATTAACACGTCCTCTAGCTCACCCCTAGGTTGGGCGATAGATCGGTCTGCCATCTGGAGAGTGCAGTGGGCAGGTTTCAACTCTCCTATACCTAGCTGCTCATAGACGGAATATGGAAGCAAGTTAACATTAGTGACGAGGTCAAGTAGAGCATGATTGATGCTTTTACCCCTAATAGTTATAGATATTGTAGGACAACCAGGGTCCTTACGTTTTTTAGGCAATTGTTGGGTAAAAGCTGTGCTTACATTACTTGTCATGAATACCTTTTTCGGCACTTGAGTTTTTCTCTTCCTAGTGCACAAGTCCTTAAGGATTTTTACATAAGACTGAACTTGTTGAATAGCATCTAGGAGAGGGATATTTATGTTGACATGTTTAAACATTTCCACAATCTTCTTCATTTGTGCGTTAGGTTTGTTGGCCCTCAACCTGTTTAAAAAAGGAGCTTTATCAATAAGTTTTGGGTCCAACATTTGTGGAGAAGTTTGTGGGGATGGACTCGATCCCATAATCGGAGTCGGAATCGTTTGAGGTTGACTCGAGAAAGTGGGCGAAGTGTTCGAGCCTTGGGGAAAATGAAGAATAAGCTCGAAAGAGGGTGAGAGACTAGACGAAGTACGGTAAGAAGTGGAAGCCAGGGTATTATTGATTGATTCCTCATTATCAACCTGTTCACCGACTAGATTGTTCAGTACTCTTCCCCATCTCAACGTAGTAACGGCACTCATATTATGATGTTGTGAGTCGCCAGGATTCGGTAGGGGTTGAGATGGAAGTTTCCTATTCTCTTTCACACTCATTGCGGCATTTAATTGTGCAATTTATGCTTCTATCGATTTTATACTCTCACCGTGGGAGGCAGAGTCTTTCGTTAATGTGTCGATAGAAGACTTTATATCAGCCGACGTTTGCATGGAATGTTTTATAAACATATCCAAGGTGCGTTCGAGTGTAGATGAGTTTTCAGTACCGGCCATTTGGAAAGAATTATTATAAGGTGTGTAATTGTTGGCCGGATTTTTAAAAGTTTGTGGTTGAAAGGGGGTGCTGACTCTGTGGTGGTTGCTGTTGCTGTAGAGGAACTCTTTGATAGTTATTTTGGTTTGGAACCGTATTTTGAGTTTGGTTTCGGTGTTGGTTCCAAGCAAAATTAGGATGATTCCTCCATCCCTGATTATATGTGGAAGAACAAGGATCGTTTCTAAGTCGCTGCTGAAAGGTAGCATTAGTGTGTTTTTGACCTTGAAACGGTGCATTCAAAGGACATTCTTCCGTCAGATGTGATGGGTCGGAATAGCAACCACACACGGTTTTGGGGAGCGTAACCTGGTTTAGGGAGACCGATGAGAATTTGTTTTCCATAGCTTCGAGTTTCTTTTGCATCGCTGCCATTTTGGCTTTTACTGCGATGGAAATATCGAGCTGATGGATACCTCCCCTAGATGAAGGTGGTCTAACGCTTTCCCATTGCAAAGTATTTTCAGCAAGATCTTCCAGGTATTTCCAGGCTTCACCATCGTCTTTGGACATGAAATTGCATTGACATATAGTTTTAAGCATCTGCTTTGTTGCTGGATTAATGCCCTCATATATAATTCGGCACAGATCCCATCTATTTATTCCATGATGAGGACATTAGACAAGAAGATTCTTAAACCGTTCAAAACATTTCTAAAATGGTTCATTGGGAAGCTGGGCAAACTGGTTGATTTCGCTCCGAACACGGGCGGTCTTATGATTGGGGTAAAATTTCTTAAGGAATGCTATCACGAATTCATCCCAATTGGTAATAGAGTGTGCGACGGTATTATAAAGTCATTTTTCTGCTAAATCGCACAAAGTGAAAGGGAGAAGACACAAGCGTATAGCATCCACTGAAAGTTATGAAGTACCCATCATTGCACATACGTTTTCGAATTTGGTGATAAAAACGTATGCGTCTTCAGACTCGAGCCCGTGAAATTTTGGCAAAAGGTTGATAAAGCGGGGTTTGATTTCAAAATTATCCCCATTGGCTGGTGGAAGGGATAGGCATGTAGGAAGGGGACCACGTATAGGATAGCATCTCTTTTGGAGAGAGATGCGTGGTGTGTTCTGCACACCTGCGGGTGGTGGCAGAGTGGTGTTATTAAAATTTGATGGAGAACCGTCTATCTCGGTCGTTGTTGTGGGTGGGGGGAAAAAGAGGATGAAGAAGTATCGACTTCAGTGTCGATAGTAGGAACGCGGACAAGACGGGCACTAGAATCCCGTGTCCAGCCGAGCATGCACTAAGCGGGTTTAGTGCAAGTGGCATCGTGTGAACGATAAAATGGTTTGTTTTGAAAATGTGTCGGACCTGAGACAGATCACACAAAAAATGCACAATCAACCCTAGAACTAAGGTCACCTAGGTCAAGTCACTAGACCGCTCCTAGACTTCCAAAGGACAAGCCGCAGGATCAATTTTCTACCATCTCTTTATTACTCTTGTGGCCAGGTAAGTGCCAGATAAGTGGGAGGTATCCGCTATACGAATCACCGAAAATAGCGGGCCTAATTAAGTAACCACTTGCCTTAGACACCACGCAAGTAATGCGGATAAGCGATAGATTACCCACGACCTTGCTCTGTCCTAATTGAGCGCGATGGTCCTTAAAGTCTTGATCTAAATATTTTTTAATTAATGTAGGGTGATGAGAATGCTCGTTTTGTGATTTGTGGGGCCTAGGAAAGATGATGAAATCCTCACCTAATCTGATTTTTGGTCTTGCCCCTTAAAATACGTATTAAAAATATGCAAAAATAAACCGCAAAACAAAACAAGCAAAATGAATTTTTTTTTGAGCGGCGAAATTTGCAAAGAAAGCTGCAGAAAAATATATTATTGGATTTTCCAGAGGAGATAGAAAGAGATAGGAAAATTACCAGAGAAGTTTGGAAACCTAATTCCCTAACTATGTCGCGGTTCCGCTGCCAAAAGTTGCTTGTTGCCGCGGTTCCGCCACGTGATTGAGGGTTCTTTTGAAAAAATTTCCACTATATCCTCCTTTTCTCCTTTGGTGCTCTCTGAAAGTCTCTGAATCTCAAATTTCTCGTTCAAGTGACTCCAGATTCCCTTGCAAAATTCGCACAATAATTGTTAAATACACAATTTGCTGTTTTGTTTTATATTTTATGGATCGGATAAAAATTCAACCTGAATAGCAAGAAAAAATTTACGCACGTATCCCCGGCAACGACACCATTTGATTGATCGTGAAAAAGTGTTTGTAGAATAACCGCAATCAATAACGGTGTCGCGTGTAGTTAGCCGAGATAAGTACGGGTCGTCCTCAGGGATTCGTGGAACTTTTAATCTTACTTTAGACGTGTTGATTAGAAAATAGGAAGGCGAATAGAGAATAGTGAAGAATAGATTCTATGGTAAATACGGATGTAGAATATTTATTTTTCAGATCTAGTTTAAATAAAGATATAGAATATATAAGAAGAA
The DNA here is from genome assembly GCA_030015575.1 of Agapanthus africanus. Taxonomy (NCBI): domain Eukaryota; kingdom Viridiplantae; phylum Streptophyta; class Magnoliopsida; order Asparagales; family Amaryllidaceae; genus Agapanthus; species Agapanthus africanus. The sequence goes on from CM057348.1 coordinate 162,877,377, forward strand.
GCCTTGTAGGGTTCGTTAGGATTTAGTAGTCATGGATGAATAATAAAAATTACTCCTTTTATCTGTTGATAAATTTAAAACTAGATTGATAGTGATGAATGAGGATTAGAGTTCTTGGAAGAAACTAGGGTTTCCACACTATTGACCCTTGTCCTTTCATTGATCTCTGTTCATGTCTAGCCCTTAACAAAACAATTGTTAATCTGATCTCAAATTGTGGTCGAGACTAGCAATAAATTGGTAGCGCGCCCGATAAGGATATTAACGATTCTTTTACTAAAGTTTATAAACTTCATAAGACTTAAAAAGTTAAAATATTTTCTCATCTATTGTTCTACAATAATCTTACGAACCCTAACAAGCGGAGAATTACTCGCGCATATTTTTAAAAGAAGAAGAAAGGATAGTTAAAGAAATCATAATGCAGAAAAATACAGAAAATAAATAATTAAACAAAATGATCCACCTTTATTAATCAACTTCACAAGTACAAATCTTACGAATCTAGATTACAAGAGGAAGAAGTTGCTCTCGATCTCTGCCCCGTAAGAAGTAGATACCCCGTCGATTTTCATGTCGTCCTATCACGTCGCATCGTGGACCTGTCGTGGATCTCTTTTTTTTTACGGTGATTTGCTTTGTGGTAAAGGTGACGCCCTCTAAGTTTAGCCCTCGGTCCTTTATATAGCTCTCAAATCAGAAAATCAAGTTACCTAATATGGTGATTGCCTAATATGGTGATTTCCATGCATGGATTCTGAGTCTCTGCGAGTATTGATTTTATGATTTTGGCAGATTTTTGATTCTGGCATTTTAAACATCTTGATCTCTTGACTTGAGCTAAATCTTGCACAATATCTCCATGAATAATATTAGTACTATTTATTAAATTAGAGAGAGTATGTTAATCACCATATATGGTAATAAATTTTTAAGAAACTTGATTTAGAATATTTGATATGCTATGCATCTTTTAATTACTAAATATTATGCAAATATTTTGAAGCATTATTCTAACCATTTGTATGATATTATTTCTTTTAAGAATCTTGATTAGAATATTTGGTATGATATGCATATTTTCAATTACTAAAATATTATATAAATATAAAATGCATATATTTTCCTTTATAATATTAATTATAATATATAAACATATGGTAAATAGTATTTTGCAAATAAATCTAAATATGTTCTATATTTATAATAAACACCTTTAAATATTTAAGAAAAGTAAGGAAAATGTTATAACAAATGTGCAATATTTTCGACTGAACAAGGCTACAACACATGGCCTGTTGTAATGATGGTTTATAATCTGTTGCCTTGGTTGGCTATGGATCAATCTTATTTTATGATGCCTCTTCTTATTGACAGACCAAACTCACCGGGAAACAACATCGACGTCTATCTCCAACCTCTGATCGATTAGTTAAAATCTTTATTCATTGCTGGTGTAGAGACTTATGATGCAAACACAGATACAACATTCTCAATGTGTGCGGTTTTAATGTGGACACTTAATGACTTTATTGCGTATAGAATGCTATTAGATTGGTCCGTACATGGTCACAAAGCATGCCCTTACTGCCATCAAGATACAATATCGAAATGGTTGAATTTTAGCAAGAAGATTTGTTATTGTGATCATCGGCGTTTCCTGCCACTAGACCATCCCTACAGGTTAGACGTTGCTCACTTCAATTGTCATCAGAAGTTTCTTGGGCCTCCAGCCTCATTGTTCGGAGATGACGTGATTGCTCAATGGGATGGTTACATAAACGTGACCTTCGGGATAGATCCGGCAAAACAGGTTAAACCACCATACTGGAACAAGTTAAGCATTTTCTACGAGCTTCCGTACTGGTCAACAAATTTAGTGCGTCATTGTCTGGACGTTATGCATATAGAGAAAGGAGTATCCGTACTTAACCTGCTTCTTTGTAAAGACGGAAAATCGAAAGACAACCTCCGTGCTCGGATGGATCTTCAGGACTGGGAAATTAAAAATGAATTGCATTCTAACCCGATAGCGGATAAACCAGGCAAGTTTATACGTCCCAATGCCACATATCATATGTCACAGCCGGAGAATAAAAGGTTCCTGCAGGTGTTGAATAATTTGAAAGTTCCCACAGGTTTCTCAGGATCATTTAGCAAGAAGATAAAGATTGTGAAAGGCAAGATTGATGGGCTGAAAAGTCATGATCACCATGTTATTATGGAGCACCTTCTCCCATTATCCCTTAGGACTTCTCTTCTCGAATCGGTTGGTCTAGTAATCAATGATCTTTGTTGCTTTTTTAGAGAATTGTGCGCTAAAACTTTGGATGTTGTAATGATGGAGAATTTAGAAAATTCTATTTTATCGATAATTTGCAAACTTGAGTGTATTTTCCTGCCGTTGTTCTTCGATATCATAATACACCTACGGTTTATCTTGCAACCGAGGCTAAGTTTGCCGGACTGGTACAATATCGATGGATGTATCCCGTCGAAAGGTATGTTGAATTTTTTGTTTCACGCATTTTGTAAAATTATTGTTGTCTTATATACCCGTATTTATTTATTTAACATATTTTTCTTTAGATAGCTCTACATTCTAAAAAAATATATACTCAATAGAAATCGACCAGAGGTTCTATCATGTAAGATTATCTTTCAGATAAAATAACCATATTTTGTTCCCGCTATCTGGACGAGAACATTAAGACGAAACTTAACCGACATCGGAGAATTCAGGACGTGCCATATGATAAAGCTGATTATGAGAGAGTAGACCCCATATTTATCAACAAGATATATCAGTTTATCCTCCTCAATAGCGTATGTCTTGAGAAAGTTAGAGAGTAAGTTTTTTTTGAATTAATTGTTATATTTGTGTATGTGTGTGTGAAATGATATAATATTAATGTCATAATTTATTGTTGAGAACATAATTTATATTGATGAGGTACGGGAGGGGCATCATAATTGGAATGATGAACGATTGGAAAAATATCATCAGAATAATTTTTGCGATCGGGTTGCAGATCATATAAGTTGTTCGAATAACATATTATTGCTATCAGTCTTAATCTAAACTTATATTGTTATGTATTTTCCGTAAAATTTGTTTTGTAAGATCCACGATCCGAACTTGTTTGCATCATTCGAGAGAGATTCAAGATGTTTAGCTCAGTTTCCTAGCATGAAGCTTGCATACTATAAAGGATTCGGTGTCCTTAAATACAAATTTGAAATTACGAACATAGAAATATCTCGAAGCATTCAGAATAGTGGGATTGCGATCGTAGGATCGGTTGGTGTGATTTATTATGAATACTTAAATTGCATACTTGGCATCCAATATCTTGGCTGATCAGAACCGTTTTATATATTTCAGTGTATTTGGTACGATACACGAACCAATATGGATAAATGGATAAACAGTCTCGAGACTTGGAAAAATGAATATAGATTGACTAGTGTAAACACACTTCGATTTTTCGGTCAGGACGGTCCATTTATCTTTCCACAACAAGCATTTCAAGTATACTACTCATAGTGCTTGAATCATCCGGGATAGAGTGTCGTATGCCGTTGGAAATCTAGGGATATTTACATTGTCCCAGAATTCAAGGACCGTATGGAGGACAGCGATGAGGATGAAAAAAAGAAAAGACTTAGAGTGCTCCGACCGTCTGTTTCCAAAGACGGGTTGTCTTCGGCTGATCGTGAAATTACGTGAGTTGGGAATGATATCGATAATGAAATCCAAGTAGACATGTCTAACACATCTACGAAACAAAAAAGATTATCAGTAATGTTATATTATTACTTCATATTTCTATGATCTATACATATATTGCATGCATATATAATGATTGTATTCTTATCTAGGTCTGATGATGATGTCGGGAGCAGCGAGGGGTGGAAGGAGCATCAGCCGCGGCAGAGGCAGAGGCAAAAGCAGAGCGATTCTGCCATCCGAGGAGCTACGTAGGGAGCTCCAGAGGGCTGGTCTTGCACCCGATCCGCATCCCCTTTGGATGACTCCTTCCGTGTGGACTTTACAATACCTCCAGGTATATTGCACGCATATTCATTTCGAATGTAATATTATAGATATACACACATATTTATTTTAAAATTACTTATATAATCAATGTTTAATTGTCTAGCTGTAGGCGGTGCGTCCACATCAGAGGCAGACGCTACTACCGTACCTGCAGGTATGTTTATATATCATATAGTGTATGCATATTAATTTAGAATGCTATATTATAAATATACACACATTCTTTTTACTCTTACTTATATAATCAATTTTTGATTGTCTGGCTGTAGGTGGTGCCTCCACATCCCGGGCAGAGATCACCACCGCACCTGTAGGTATGTTTATATATCATATATTACATGCATATTGATTTAGAATGTTATATTATAGATATACACATATTCTTTTTGCAATTACTTATATAATCTATTTTTAATTGTCTAATTGTAAGTGATGCATCCACATCTGGCGCGGAGACCACTCCATCCACATCCGTACCCTCCGCACAGTCTGCAGATCAGTATTCTTAAATATAAAATATTTTTTCATTTTACATATCCTCTAAGAATAACCATGAATTTCATGTAATTTTATCGTCAATATTTATTTTCTAGTTGGAGGGGACGCGTCCTTGTCCGGGACACCGGTTGTTTCTCACTTGAGGAACTATCGTTCCGATCGTGCTGCTGCCCGGGCCCAGGCTCGTGCTACTATCGCCGGAGGTATATATCGCACTTCAATTTTAGTTAATCCTTGATTTCTAAATAACGTTTTGTCTTAATATTGCTTGTCTTGATATTTCTTGTAGATGCAGGGTGGTCCCACCCCGAGAGGGGGACTCGAAGGCCGAATCAGTCCCACAGGCTGAGGCCCAATAGAGTTAGGAGGGAGGCACCATTCCTCCTCTTCTTTACCCCTGATTATCGCTATACTGGCGATTATTCTGAGAGGTTCGGCCGCTATATGGGGGATGAGAGCTGCATCCAAAAAACGTATCCACTTCACGTTGAGTGGTGTGATCAGCACCGGCGCTCATTTGACCTTTTCTGTGATCAGGTTCGGGTATTAATATATATTTTCATTTGAATTATCAAATAAATTTATTATTATTTAACACTTATAATTTAAATATATCATTTTCTTATATTTGCTGTTGGATTACGACTTTCAGCCTGTACCCGACCCTGATCACCCTAACATAGTGTTCGATCTTCATGCTTTTTACCCGGGCCTCATGAAGAACATGCAATCTAACTCATATATAATTAGAATGGGCTGAAGATTGATTGCGGAGGGAGTGGCTCTTCTACATTCTCCGGCCTTTGCCAGAGTCAACGTAGATAAATGGCCTCTCTTGTGCCAATATTATGACTCTGAGCACAAACAGGTTTGTAATTTAAATATAATTCATTGTTTAGTATATAATTTATATTTTTGTGTTGCTTAATTGTGTTGTGCAGAAACAGGCCGATCAAAATAAGGAAAATAGGAAGTCGGCGAAGAGGGGTCGCCCCACTTATACAGGTGGCTCGAAAAACATTACTCGTGCCATGGAGGCATTGGTAAATTACAATAGATCTATTTTCATATAATGCAATATTAAGAGTTATTTTATAATATATCTAAATTTTTGGCGAATTGCAGAGAGCTCAGACCCTGGCGCAGGGTTGTACACCGAGCATGTTGACCACGTATCTTACCGTCCATGGCATCTCGACAGATCCCACCATGGACGAGCTTCGATTCCCCGACACCGCTACACTGGAGTATTGCGTAAGTGTTAATATTTATTCTAATTCGAATAAAAATTTTGTTTTGATAAGTTCAAATTTAAATGATATACTTATATTTTAATGGTTAACGTTGGTGTAAGAGCGGGTGGTGGAGCAGGCGGAGGTATCGGAGATCGATTTTAGTGGACAGACCGATCCGATCTTACTGACCCCAGTCCAAGATGCCACACACGAAGGGCACTACGGAGGTTGGGAGAGAGGCTGGGGACTTGGTCCGAGTAGGGCCCATATGAAGTTGGTCTCCACTTCGGCTGTTACTTCCCCTACCCCCCATGAGCAACGTCTGGAGCATGATGTTACCGCCTTGAAGACCACCGTCGAGAAGTTGAAGGAGATGTTGATATGTATATTACTTATTAGTAAAATATTATATCTTATTATAGATAGTAACATATGCAATATTAGTAGCCTGAGTTTATTTGATTTTAAACTTAAGTTTGATTAATGAGACTTACAACTATCTAATTAAACTGAACTCTATAATCCTAACTATGCCCCATCTTTCTTCATTCTGGAGTTTAAAAAGTTATGATTATCCAAATTCAAAACTTGAGAAAACATTTCTTTATAAATTAGATATCTCCAAAACCAAGTATCCAATCAAAGCTAAATAATTAAGGAGAGATACGGATTTACAAGTTAGAGTAAGCATCATTTCTACCTCTATTTAAAATAAACTATGGTTTTCCAAACTAGATACCCAAACTAGGTCTAAGTCCCTAAGTATTCTTAAATTGGGGTATAAAATCATAGCCTCGAATGTGTGGAATTTCAACATGTATAAATTCTCATACATAACATATGAATTTCAACGGATATTGTGGAATCTCAACAAAACATATATAAATTCGCTGTTTCGCAATAATCTGATAATGATATGAATTCGACTAAAATCTAATACACCGTTCTTACTCGTTTATTACACAAACACAAAATTTTACAGATTCGGCAGGCTGCTTCGGCTACGGCTTCACATGCATATCCTTCGGCTACGGCTCCACAAGCCACTATCTCGACTGCGGTTGTGCAGACCACTCCTATAGCTCGATACCCTCGCTTAGACTGCCGCACAGTTCGCTCCTTCATTAGTCGAGTTTTTGAAGACTCAGGGTTGTACCGAGGAGCAGATGTGCCAGATTACGGCGATTATCAGAGCTGGAGGAGTTGGACCGAGGTAGGATAGCTTTATTTATATTTTTGAGGATGTATATACTTATTTGATACATATTGTATATTTTGGACGATATTGGTGGTTATTTGTATGTTTACGATGATTTTAGATTGATTTTGTATTCTTTTTGTTTAATTTTTTTTATATATTATGCATAAGACGTTATTTATGAATATTTCTGTACTTGGCCATATATATATATATATATATTATTGTGCATAGGACGGGAAAAAAATGGTAAGTCCCTTTTAAAAAAACCCTGATATAATGTCCCTACAGATTAATCCATAGGGACGAGTTTTGTCCCTACACATTTCTCCGTAGGGACAAAATATCAGAATATCTGATATTTTGTCCCTATGTGGTCGGTAATTGGGGCAAAACGTGCCCCAACGGATTAATCCGTAGGGGCATATAGGAGGCCCTACGGATTACTCCGTAGGAGCAATTATTTTATTTTATAAACAGATAAATTAAATAAAAATTATATCTCGACGGATTACTCCGTAGGGATACTTGCTCCTACGGTTTAAGCTGTAGGGGCATGATCAGGATGAAGACTTGCACCTGTGGCCTTTGGGCCTACGGAGACATTTTATATCCTTACGGAGGCCTACGGAGACATTTTATATCCTTACGGATAAATCCGTATGGGCAGCTCTTTACCCCTACGGCTAAATTCGTAGGGGCAATTGAATTTTGTAGTAGTGATGGTTTCTAATTTTTTTTTTGGTGTTAACCATTGCTCATATTTACCACCTTGCAAGTGACCATCAAATCCCTTTTTCTAACTTCAAACTTGTATTATGCATCACCAAATAATGGAACCAACTTCATGTAATCCAGGTCCTGAGTTTTAACAAGCCAAACAAGAAAAAACTCAAGCCAAACAAGAAAATGGAAATTTCAGAAGACAACAACCCATAAAATTCTGACACAAATGCAAATCCTCTATCTAGGATAGCTGCAACCAAACAAACCCTTATGTGGGATGATATATAAAGGCCATGGTACCAAATGATTTAACTTGGTCCAAAAGGATGTTGAGGTTAGGGGATTGAGAATTTGGAGTGTGAATTTGTCCAATTGCAGCCATTCGTGTGAGTGTGTTGTCATTTCTTTTTCTTCTAGAAGAATTTGGCAGAGCCCTCTCACCAACTCCACACCCACTGTGGGCCCAATTTCACTTGGTCAACCCAGACTCTTTATCTTTTTAAGTTTGTCTTCTTCCTTTTTGGCAAACTGGTGGCTGAAAATAAAGAGCTGACCTGCATGTATGTCGATGTCATGCACATCAATTATTTTGTGAGGGTTGTTCAAGAAGAATGTTCTTTGTTTTTTTTCTTTTTGTCCTTTTATTAAACGAAGTTAAATAGGGCATAATCTTTAAAAGATAATTTAATGAAACCATAGAAAAAAGAAGACGCAAAATCCTCAAACTGAATAATCCTGATATTCTGGGCAAGAAACGACCTCATACATAAAACACCGTCAACTCGGAACGTCCATAAAGACTAATACAAAACCATACTAAATAAGCGATGTGTTACCGGCCTCCTTCTGCAGCACTCTAATCCTCACTAATCTTGTGGTCTTACATCTCTCCATCATCGAGCCATCCTGAGGAGCGTGTGCTCTATCATCAGTGATGAAGTTCCTAGTACCCTTGCCGCTAACCCGCGGCCGATGCGGAATCCAAAACAAAAATTTCATGATAGCACTAGTAACTTAAACTCAAGAATCTTAACCAAATACGTAAACCAGCTAACATAACTACAAGTTTGTAAAGATCACAATCTTTGTAGCGTGTCCATCCAATCGTGGAAGATCTTTTCAAGCTCCGTAGAACGTCTGAAACGAGCTTGAAAGACGACGGCCCTTACCGAAGATGATCCACCCGAGAGAAACCGATTTAAACTCCAGCTTTACAACAAGAACACTAGTGAAGTAACATAAAAATCACAATACGCTAGGTTGTGATGCTTGGGGATATATGAGTATTTCCACTATGAAGATCTTTTATTTTGATACTCAAGAGAGATGGCATGAAGGAGGAGAAGAGAACGAGAGAGAGCTCATGAGAGAATGAATCCATGCATCATCAAAGAACATGAACCATACAACAATGTTTTTGACCAAGTGAATTTTATGATAAAATATAGTGTCCATTCCTCTCAACCATGCTTTCTACCATGCCTCCTCCTCCACCTCATTTCTTTTCTTTTCAAAAAAAAGAAAAGAAAAACAAATAATGAGATGTTCCCTTCTAGAAGTATTTGTATAAATACAAATACGACCCCGGTATATATATCGAAATGCATATACACATATCCATATAAAAATACGAATAGCCAAGAGAGAGAAAATGAATAATGAACATAATAATAGAACACACACACACATAAATTATTAAATCAATACTTGATTTAATAATCCGGCTTAATCCTAAACCGGCTAGTATTATCGAATGTCTGATTAAAGTCCGTGTAGCTAGTACATGTATTTAATCGAACCCTTGCAGGTATCAACATACGGTCTCTACCTCATATCGCCTGAACCGGGAAAACTCTCTGTGTGAGACTCTAAAGACTCGACAACACGCTGTCAGTGAATTACTGGATAAATCTATAACCACAAGCACGTCAACGACACTAGTTATACGTAACGGCTACACAAGTATGTGTCGAAAAGGAGGTCGACAATCAAGTCCGTCTGTACCCTACTGAGTCTACTGAGTCTGTAAGTGACAATCTCCATACAGTCTGGTCTCTTTTTCTGAGAGTGTCGCATACCGAGTCTAGAGGGTGGATAGAGACAAACCCATAATAACCCGATAAATCGTTTCGGTGTCAAGCACATCACCTACCGAGAAACTTATGATCTCCTATCAATAAATCTTATCCACCATAGCCAGAGATTTGTGGTGATAGCCAACCGAACACAGCACGGCATCAACTCTCTAAACCGGGAGAGACGAATCCCTTCCGATCACTCACTGCCTCTATGTGGCTTGAGACTGTACCCAACTAAAACCTGTTTGCACGACTCTTTCGAGCCATAGTAGCATAGTAATCTACGTATAGTGGGAACTCATACGAGACAAACGACGATCTCAGGCCTAAAAACTACCCTGTATTGATGTCACTAGAGAACTGCTATCTGACGATAGATTTAATACCATTTATAAGTTCTCGACGAGTCCGTTCGGTGTCTTCACCTCTAGCGAGCACCTGCATACAATCTTAGGTGCTATAACACCAATGGGTTGTAAGACCGGCCATCGCCTCTTGTCGGGGTCTAGAAAGTATACACTAGTCTAGTTTGGAATATCGATGTCCAGTCTCAATACTCCTATAACCGGGAATATTTAAAGATGTGTTGATAGACTACCCAGCTCCCACGTATATGATCGCCAACATAATACTGGTAGTCAAGCATGAATCCTATGGGCTTTATCATTATGTATTAGTGATACGTAATAGCTAGTAAAATGTTTACACATAATGATAAAGACAAACCAGATAGCATACTATCATCTCGAGCAAGACTGTTCTACCCGTATAAGATCTCCCTCAATTACCATAATTGCCTTCCTGCAATTACAATAATTGCCTTGAGGGCATTATATCCAACAATCTCCACCTGCACTTAAGGTTAATTATTGTGGTATCGCATACTCACATCTATGTGTGTTATCGAATACTCAACTTCTTTACTAATCAACCGTGTTCGAGAAACAACCGTGTTCGAGAAATAGCCTCAGTGAGTGGATCCGCTACAATGTTCCTTATTTTATCTCTCTATTTCTCAATTTCACAGAGATCAACTATTTCATGAAATGAGAGACACCTGCCTTAGAATTTGTCTAGATAGATGATGGGACCAAGTTCATAAATAAACATCTTTATCCAACCAACTTTTTGGGCTGGATCCTCCGCTGAATCTAATCAGCATCCTGCTCCATGTCTATCTCAGTATCCGCTAGGAATATTTTCTAACATACTGCCCTTCAAAAGAAACTAAACTTATAATTCTGACAGCCATTATGTCATCCAAGTCACCTTAGAAGCTGGAACCGGTAACCGCCTCCTATAGGAAGCCGTCATTACCCTACTCCAAGAACATCCTGTTATGTTCTCCACTTCTTCCTTTTGTTTATCCGGGATTGGATTAATATCCGCTTACTACAGCAAGTGCAAAAGCAATATCTGGTCTGGTATATGACATCATATGATTGAACTAATTTCCAAAGCAATTGAAATGACATTCACGCGAGTCCCTCTTCTCATCAGTCTAGAAGACATCTCTTTAAAAAGGACGACTCCATCGCATGCGGATACACTGCCATGCTAGGATTCGTCCATTATAAACCCCTTTAGAATGGTGTTCGAGTATTTTGATTGGGACACTTTCCAAATCTAGATCTATTATCATAAATCTAGTTACCAGAATCCTTAATATATTCTATGTGGAGAAACACCTGTGACAACCATAGTTTGACAGATTGTAGTATAGGAACATCACTTTCTAGTAGGAGTATGTCATCCAAATGCCAAGACAGTACTCCCTATATCCTTCTTATCAGGTTCATCTATTGTTTTGATGAAGTAAAACACCTTGACTGTCATATCAAAACAGATGATCTATCTCCATTATGCCTGCTTTAGTCTATAAATAGACATAACCAACATGCACACCTTCCACTGCTCCTTTTGACTACGATAACCCTTTGGCAGAGTCATATACACGTGCACTTCTAAATTCCCACTTAAAAAGACGTTATAGTCATCCACCTGCCAGATATCATAGTCATGAATAGCAGCAGTGACAAGTTATATCCATATGGACTTTAGCGTAGACACTGAAATTAGAGCTTCATCATAATCCACACTTCGTACTTGATGAAAAACCTTTTTCCTGAAATAATCCTAGAAGGGGATGAATAGGATTATACTAACAATACCCATAAATTAAAAATTATACTTGCAAGATAAAAAGAAACACAATTATAGCACAAAATAATTAGCAAGTAAGAGATGGAAAGAGAGAAACAAAACACAAACAAAAGCGATTCAGAGAGGTTCGGGAGATCCCCTAGTCCTCTTTGTTTAGGCGTACGAGCCTGTTCCATTTAATCACATCTCCACCGAGACAAATACGTTGCACTCCCGCAACAACACGTCACTCGACACACGAGTGACTCTCTTCACAAAACTTCTCCTCACTTACAAGAACTCTCCTACACTCAAGATATTCCACACAAAGAGAGAAGAAGAGGAAGATTATAATCCAAGATACTCTCTCAAGAGTTTATAATTCAAGCTCTAGAATACTTCAATGGAGTATTAGATTTGCAATTAAAGCTTAAGTGTTTTCTTTTTCTTTTGGTGGGTGAAGATGAACTTAGAAAATGAATGCAATTTTTTCAGAATAGTTGTTGTGCACTAACTACACAAGAATCCATTTTAAACCCCACACACAAAACATTCAAGTACATGCATTTATTACGCCTCAGGCAAAAGAAAGAACATACATCTGAAGGACAAGAAGACAGACGTCTGAAGGCAAAATAAAACTAGCTGCTATAATATTAAATGCACGTAACGATGATATTTTTCAAACAAAAATAGCTTCAGACGTCTGTCGTCATGAACTTCAAACATTTGCCGTGGTTTTTAAAATATGGCCAATGAAAGTACAAAGAACAAACAAATGTCTGAAGAACAGGTGGCACACGTCTGAATTTTCAAAGATTTTCAAAGATTTTAACTTTTAGACGTTTGTTCCAAACAGGTTTAGACGTTTGTTCCCTTAAAAAGTTTTAAGGTAATGAAAACACAGAGAACAAACAAATGTTTGAAGAAATTTTGACTTACGTTTGTTCTATGAAAAGTTTTAAGGTAATGAAAACACAGAGAACAAACAGACATCTGAAGAAGCATTGATAGACGTTTGTTCTGTCAAAAGTTTTAAGACAAAAATCCATAGAACAACCAGACGTTTGTTCTGGTAAGCTTCAGACGTTTGTTCTGAAGTATAAAACTGATATTTCAAAACTTTTGCATGTTTTGCAATAGTGTACAGACGTCTGAATAAGACTTGGATAGACGTCGGAAGAAGGAATGCACAAAAAATTTTGAACTTGAAATTGAAAAACGTTTTGAATGAAAAACTTTGCCAAGTTTTGCCCAAAGATTTCATGCATGCAATAGTGTATGTGTTTTAGCTTTTCATGCTAATCTTATAAATCACGAAGTACTTATAATGATTTCCAAGAGAATACACTTATAGCTCGAACTCTTGATATCTTTGATTCTTGAAATATTTAAACTTGGACTTTTGGCTCCTTAGCTTCTTGAGCTTGAATGTGATCATTGAGGAGCACTAGTCCATTATCCTCCAACTTCCAATAGATTTACAGTTTTAACTGTAAGTCCACGTTGCGACCCCCGGTTCTTACGGGGAGGCGGAAACGGTATAAAAATCAAATTTTTAGCGCAAGGGGCAACATGGACTAAGCAAAGTCGGGATCTTTGACTAAACTAAAACTAGCAAACTTAGCTAAAGAGAGTTAGCTACTCGGATGGAGATGGTTATACCTTAACTTGTCTTGAACTCCTTCGTCTTCAAGCTCCGATGGTGGTCCGGAATGGCTTCTTCTCGTCGTCTCCGTACGCCGAAGATAGATCCACCTGAAAGCTCCAACCTTTAGCTCCTTCTTCGTTCTTTGAAGAAACTAGTTCACTTGGTTTGCTAAACCTAGTGAACTAGAATGAGTAGAGAAGAATTAGAATGGGATTTTATCTATGGTTCTTGATTCTCAACTCATGAGACAAGAGAACCATAGATTAAAGAGAGGGAGCAAGAGCAAAAGGGTGAGAGCAAAAGGAGAGCTCAAGAACAAGAGAGAGAATGAGCAAGAAAGAATGAGCAAGTATTTTGTCTCTCACCCTCTCATAATCCAAAGCAATGATAACTCATCATATTAACAAAAGTCTTATGTGATGGTTAGAAGCAACCACAACCATATCATTTCATGCACTCATTTTACACAAATGAGCAAGTAAACAAAAGTCTTTGCCATGAAATGATGGCTATGGTTATCATGATGGTCAACTAGTCAAGCCTAGTCAACCGGTCAACAAGTCAACAAAAATCAACAAGTCAACAAAGTCAACAAGTCAACAAGTCAACAACCATATCACCATAATACTTAATTAATATAATAGTTAATCACATATCATATTCTCATTAGGGTTGAGCATAAAGTCAAATAGTCAACGGTCAACTGTCAACAACCCTAATGAGAATCCGCTGCCTCTGCCTCCCTGTCAACTGTGCATACACACCCGCATCCGCGTTCCGAGGAACACGAATGCAAACTGGATAAATCCAATCCCATAAGGTACACTAGGATCTGGCTTAAACCAAAGCCCGCTAGTGTAAACTGTCCGGACACTGTACGTGCACAAGTGCACGGATGTGACCGAACCCTGTCGCAAAACCATGCGACCTGTCGCAATACCATGCGACCTCTACTCTTTTGCCTAAAGGCGAAAAGCTTTCTGTGTGGGACTCTAAAGACTCGACACTACGCTGACAGTGGGTTTAACCACAGACCGCAAGCGGCACTAGCTGTGCGTAACGGTCCCCAGGTAATGCCGACAAGAAGACCGACGAGGCGAAACCCATCTGAACTCCTACTGAGCCTGAGTGTGACATTCTCCGTACAGTCCGGTCTGTTCGTCTGATACATCGCATGGCGGGCCTAGGGGGCGGTAAACGTCAGTCCCCCAATAGCGGTACAAGTCGTGCCGGAGCGAAGCCCAAAACACCCTGAGATAACACTGGAAACCTACCAGTATATCTCGATTGCCCTGGCCAGGGACTACTCGTGTAATGGCTCTCCTAGACACAGCGCGATGTCAACCCCCAATACCGGGAGAGACGAATCCTGTCTAACCGTCACTGCCTCCAAGTGCTTCGGGACTGCACCCAACCACTACCTGTTTGCACGACTCCTTTGAGCCGTGGTAGGGTAGTGATCAAAGTACAGTGGGAACACACTCGAGGCGGAGTGACAGTGTCAAGTCAGCGGACTAAGCTGTACTCATGTCACCTGGGAACTGATAACTGACGATAGGTATAATACCAACTAGTCAGTTCCCGACGAGTCCTGTCCAGTGTACCCGTAACCTAACGAGCACCCGCATACTATCTCAAGTACGACGTACTGACGGCTGTGGGACAGACCGTCTCCCACACTGGGATGAGAAGCGCATGCGCTGGTCTACTCCGGAGTATCGATGCCCTGTCTCGATAGTCCTGCGACCAGGGACCTGCATAAGGATGTGCTTATAGATTACCCAGCCCCACTAGTGTGACGGCCATCACATCGCTGGTAATCAAGCAAAGATCCCAAAGGCTCTACTAATGTGTATAGGCGATATACAAAAATAAACACATGTACACATTGAAGTAGAAACAAACCAAGTAGCATACTACTATTTTGAACAAGATTGTATATACAAGGTGAATATCCCAAGCATCCATTAAGTAATATACAAACTAGTATGATACAGTAATGGCCTCTAGGGCATATACACTAACAATCTCCCACTTGCACTAAGGCCGTATCGAAGACCTATCATCTCGATCAGCCGCTCGAACTGAGTCTGGGGCAAGGCCTTGGTGAATGGATCTGCAGTGTTGTCTTCTGAAGCGACTCTCCGAACCTCGATCTCCTGGCGATCCACGATCTCCCTGATCAGGTGATACCGCCTCAAGATGTGCCTGGATTTCTGATGGGACCTTGGTTTCTTCGGTAAAGCTATAGCCCCGTTGTTGTCGCAATACAGAGGTATTGGATCAACAATGGACGGAACCTCCTGAAGTTCTTTCAAGAACTTCCTCATCCAGACAGCTTCTTTTGCGGTATCAGATGCAGCGATGTATTCCGCTTCCATCGTCGAGTCTGCAACGGTTTCCTGTTTGGAACTCTTCCAACACACCGCCCCTCCATTGAGGGTAAAGACAAAACCCGACATGGACTTGGAATCATCCTTGTCACTCTGGAAGCTGGAGTCAGCAAAGGCCTCGATCTGGAGGTCTTTTCCGCCATACACCAAGAACATCTCCTTAGTCCTTCTTAGGTACTTGAGAATGTTCTTTACCGCTATCCAGTGTTTCTCCCCAGGGTTAGACTGATACCGGCTTACCACACTCAGTGCATAAGCTACATCCGGTCTGGTACACAACATCGCATACATTATAGAGCCTACCGCAGAAGCGTAGGGTATAATAGACATGCGATCCCTCTCCAAATCAGTCTTGGGAGACATCTCTTTAGAGAGGGTGATCCCGTGACAAGCCGGTAGGTTACCGCGCTTGGAATCTTCCATACTGAACCTCTTCAGTATGGTGTCGATGTACCTGGACTGTGAAAGTCCTAATATCCTCTTGGATCTGTCACGGTAGATCCGGATACCCAGAATGTATGAGGCATCACCCAGGTCTTTCATGGAGAACCTGTGTGACAAGAACCCCTTGACAGATTGTAGCATAGGAATGTCATTTCCTATTAAGAGAATGTCATCCATGTACAAAACGAGGAATACTACAGTTCTCGCTACAAATCTACTATAGATGCATGGTTCATCTGGATTTTTGATAAAGCCAAATTCTTTGACCGTCTCATCAAAGCAGATGTTCCAACTCCGCGATGCCTGCTTTAGTCCATAAATGGACTTAAGCAACTTGCACACCTTTCCGCTGCTCCCACTCTGAATGAAGCCCTCTGGCTAGTCCATATAGACACACTCCTCTAAATTTCCATTTAGAAAAGCTGTCTTTATGTCCATTTGCCAGATCTCATAGTCGTAGAAGGCAGCAATGGCAAGAAGGATCCGAATGGATTTCAGCATGGCTACTGGAGAAAAGGTTTCGTCATAGTCCAAGCCAGGTCTTTGACGGAAACCCTTTGCTACCAGCCTAGCTTTATAGGTCTCAACCTGTCCATCTACACCAATCTTCCTTTTGAAGATCCACTTGCATCCTACGGGTTTTACCCCGTCTGGAGCAATGTCCAACGTTCATACCTTGTTGGTGTACATGGACTCCATTTCGGTCCGCATTGCATCCAGCCATTTCACTGAGTCAACGCTCTGAACGGCCTGCTGGAAGCTAGTAGGTTCATCATAATCTATGATGCAATCCTCTCTATCCCCGTCTATGAGAAAACCGCAGTATCTCTCGGGCGGATGAGACTGCCTACTACTCCTGCGGAGCGGCGTAGGAATGTCCTGTTCTGTTGAACCCTCTGGTTCCACTAACCTTTCAGTAATAGTCTGTGGTTCTGGAATTTCTTCCAGTTCTACTGCGCTCCCACTAATCTCCTTTTCCAAGAACTGGTGTTCTAGAAAGTGGGCATTACGAGAAACAAGGACTTTTTGTTCCTCTGCGTAGTAGAAAAGATACCCCCTGGTGTTCTTTGGGTATCCCACAAACTTGCACAGTACTGAGCGTGCCTCGAGTTTGTCCGCATGCTGCTTTTTGACAAAAGCTGGACATCCCCAGATCTTCAGATATTGAAGATAGGGTTTCTTCCCACTCCACATTTCATATGGGGTGGTAGGCACAGTCTTAGTCGGAACTCGGTTCAAAAGGTATGCAGCTGATTCTAGCGCATACCCCCAGAATGATCGCGGTAACTCAGCGTTACTCATCATGGACCGCACCATATCCAATAGGGTGCGGTTCCGTCTCTCCGATACACCGTTATGTTGCGGGGTGTATGGAGGAGTAAGCTGAGAGAGAATTCCGTTCTCTTTTAGATAGTCCAGGAACTCGGCACTTAAGTATTCTCCACCTCGATCCGATCTTAGAATCTTAATACTTTTGCCGGTCTGTTTCTCTACTTCATTCTTATACTCCTGGAATTTTCCAAAGGCTTCGAACTTATGTTTCATTAAGAAGACATAACCGTACCTTGAGAAGTCATCCGTAAAAGTAATGAAGTAAGAATGGCCGCTTCGCGCATGTGTAGACATTGGACCGCACACGTCACTGTGTACGAGTCCCAAGAGCTCGCTCGCTCTTACTCCATGTCCAGTAAACGGAGTCTTTGTCATCTTTCCTTTGAGACAAGATTGACAAGTGGCATACGATTGATATTCGAACGCATTCAAATATCCCTCTGTATGTAACTTAGTCAACCTTCTCTCATTGATGTGACCCAGTCTACAATGCCACAAGAAAGTCTGATTTATTTCTGGAGACTTTCTTTTGTGTGTATTCTGGACATTGAAAATCTGTGGTTGGTTCAATACGTATATACCATTACTCAATGTACCTGACCCAATCAAAACTTGATTAAGGAGAATGTTTACAACACTACTTACAAACGCAAATTCATAACCTTCTTTAGAAACTAAAGATACAGAAATGATATTACAAGTTGCGTTGGGTACAAAAAAGCAATTACGCAAAACCAAAACATGTCCATCTGACATTCCCAGGTGATAGTCCCCCACGGCTTTAGCATCCATGCTAGCTCCGTTCGCAACTCTGAGGGTCATGTCACCTGCCTTCAAAACCCTACGGTTTCTCAACGCCTGCAAAGAATTACAGATATGAGATCCTGATCCGGTATCCAATACCCAGGAAGTAGAGTTTATTGAAAGACAGTTTTCAATAACATACACACCTGAAGCTGAAGCTGCAACCTGCTTCAATTCCTGTGTTCTGGCCTTCCAGGCCCTGCAATCATTCTTCCAGTGTCCTTTCTTATGACAATAGAAGCATTCTTCCTTATCCACAAGCTTCCCCGCTATCTTTGTTGCTTTTGCTTTTCCCTTCGTATCCACTTTACTAACACCGCCCCTTGGTTTGGCGGGGGCTTTCTTCTTCTTTCCCTTGGCTTTCGCCTTGGACCTAGAAGAAGACGATCCTCCTACAAACAAAGTGGATGTTTCCCTACCTTTCTGTAGGGTGCCCTCTGCGCTCCTCAGCATGTTGAGGAGCTCTGATAGTTCAACCTCTTTTTCTTGTAGGTTGAAGTTCAGTGTAAACTGGGCGTAAGTGGAAGGAAGGGACTGGAGAACTATATCCGTATATAGCTCACTCTCCAATGTGATCCCTAGGTCAGCGAGCTCCTCAATGTAGCCGATCATCTTTAGCACGTGCTCGGCTACTGATGATCCGACGGCCATTCTTGTCGAAAATAACTTTTTCGACGCTTCGTATCTTGCGATACGTGATTGCTCTCCATACAGTTCTTTTGTATGGAGCAATATGGACTCCATGTCCATATTCTCATGCCTCCTCTGATGTTCGTTGTCCATCGAGGCAAGCAGGAGGCATTTGGCCTTCGCGCTATCAATCTTCCAAGTCTTACGGATTTCCTTATCCGCGACGCTGGAAGTTGGACCAGGGACAGGGGGAGCTTTGGTGGTAAGAAGATACCCCAGCTTGTCGTAAGTGATTGCTATCTTGACATTCCTGAGCCAATCTTTGTAGTTTGGCCCTGTCAGTTTGTTTTTATCTAGGAGTAACTTAAGTCCAGTCATGTTGATTGGTCGCTGCAATTAGGAGAGAGAAGAAGAAACACTCAGCATGATGCTCTTGCAAGTTTAGAGTGGTTTTTAGTTTGTCTAAACAGGATGGCTCCCACTGTTTCTCGAATCCCTCCTCAAACCATAAAGGAAGAATTAGCCGGGATCAATCCCACCGCACAATACTTGCTTAACCGTTCAGCCAGGCTGGTGTCGGTACTTCGAGGGAGGTTTTCCAACGCTTTCGCGAAGTTCCTTAATTAAAGAACCTCTTTTCCCTGGGGGCGTAGCCCCGCTAACACCTTTCTAGGCACCTACTAGGTTTATAGCATTGATCGTTAAGTGAGAAATTTCCCGAGGAGTAGCATATACTCACAGTAGGATCGGGATCCAAATATCATTGCGTGACGAAACTGAAGGAATCCTACCAGAATCATCACACTCCAAATGGTATGCAAATCTAGCAAGTTTCAGTACTTATGAAACTCCCGATGTGGATTTTTGCCCCATGCTCTTATGACCTTGGCGTGAGGTCAAAATGTCATAAGTCACATGTCAAGTTCGTCCCATCATTATCCAGGTTAATTTGAACCCACCCGTACATACCCTTGACGTAGGCCAAAATGGCAGTACGACTGTATCAAACCAACGCATTCTATCTATGCAACAGATAAATATCCGGCAGCTACCAATCACTATGCCTTGGCGTGAGGTCAAAATACATAGCTTGAATACTACCGAATATTTAACTGAAATGATGGAGGGCTACGGATGGTTTTGGCAAAACCGTGAACGTAGTGAACTTGATTTGGTCGATGGAACGAGATAGCTTTTAAATGGAGTGGCTCAAACTCCGTATTTTAAAAGTTTGTTTTGAAAAGAACCGAGTGGTTTTTCGAAAGTGTTCCAACGACTTTAACTTGGTTTATTATCTTGCATTAGTTCTTTTAATGCGTGATATTCTTGCATTAGTTCTTTTAATGCGTCCCATCATTTAATCCTACCATTGCAGAAAACAACCAAAATATGACGTACGCTTATGCCATTCGCATTCGCCACGGGGCCCCGTCATTACCCGTTAGGTTACTTAACTAACGACAGAGCGGGGGCTGGGCTAGCGCGTCTGTAAAACATAAGCAACGCCTAAATAATATCATATATAGATATACTGCAATGATAAACATTTCAGATCACAGATGAATACATTGGATATACTAGGAATCTGTAATTTGCACGAGCCTGTAACAAAAACAGATTACACGGTCGTGGTGAATAGCCAAATACCCCACCCAAGACCCCTACGGGTGCGGCAAACTACCCGCCAAGTACCCGAAGTGTAGTAACCTCCCTCATCTCCATGAGTAGGCCACTCGACACTTCGGCATACCCGGTAGTTTGTGCACCCCCTCCATGGGTCTATCCTAGGAGCAAAAACAGTAAAAAGAAATTATACAATGACGGCTACAACCCCGACCCGGTTGTGCGGCCATACAAATAATTATTACATCAATTTACAAATTTACATGAATTGCAAGAAAAGAAAACTCTCGTCTCACAACCCCCGGCTATTCACCCGCGACAATCCAACATATTTATATACACATTCCAGCACATTACAGATCATGTATAACCCCGACCAATCGACTTATAGCGATTAGCCGACGTTCAATACATGCAAACATCACAGATATAACCATCATAGTCAAAGTGCAGTGAAGTTCGGAAAAATACGGAATTATAGGACCCCAAAAGGAAATTTCTTTTCTGGAAAATCTGGGCACATATAATATATTTCAAAAATCCCAAAACCAACACAGACACACACTGCACGAAAAACGATGCAGAGAAGACGACAAACCGCGGCGCTTCCGCGGCACATGCCTACCTCGTGCGGCGGAAGCGCGGCGGTTTGAACGAAACAGTGGACCGTTTTTCATGGGTGTTCACACAAAACCCTGAGCCGAATTTAGGAGTATAAAGTTTTTCATTTTGACCAGAAAAAATTTCAACAGAAACTCAGGTTTTGTAAAAGTTAGGTTTTTGGATTTTTTTTCGGTTCCGAACTTCGTTACACTTTACTACCAAGCTAGTTTAAGTTTAGTTAGGCTCTGATACCACTGTAAGTCCACGTTGCGACCCCCGGTTCTTACGGGGAGGCGGAAACGGTATAAAAATCAAATTTTTAGCGCAAGGGGCAACATGGACTAAGCAAAGTTGGGATCTTTGACTAAACTAAAACTAGCAAACTTAGCTAAAGAGAGTTAGCTACTCGGATGGAGATGGTTATACCTTAACTTGTCTTGAACTCCTTCGTCTTCAAGCTCCGATGGTGGTCCGGAATGGCTTCTTCTCGTCGTCTCCGTACGCCGAAGATAGATCCACCTGAAAGCTCCAACCTTTAGCTCCTTCTTCGTTCTTTGAAGAAACTAGTTCACTTGGTTTGCTAAACCTAGTGAACTAGAATGAGTAGAGAAGAATTAGAATGGGATTTTATCTATGGTTCTTGATTCTCAACTCATGAGACAAGAGAACCATAGATTAAAGAGAGGGAGCAAGAGCAAAAGGGTGAGAGCAAAAGGAGAGCTCAAGAACAAGAGAGAGAATGAGCAAGAAAGAATGAGCAAGTATTTTGTCTCTCACCCTCTCATAATCCAAAGCAATGATAACTCATCATATTAACAAAAGTCTTATGTGATGGTTAGAAGTAACCACAACCATATCATTTCATGCACTCATTTTACACAAATGAGCAAGTAAACAAAAGTCTTTGCCATGAAATGATGGCTATGGTTATCATGATGGTCAACTAGTCAAGCCTAGTCAACCGGTCAACAAGTCAACAAAAATCAACAAGTCAACAAAGTCAACAAGTCAACAAGTCAACAACCATATCACCATAATACTTAATTAATATAATAGTTAATCACATATCATATTCTCATTAGGGTTGAGCATAAAGTCAAATAGTCAACGGTCAACTGTCAACAACCCTAATGAGAATCCGCTGCCTCTGCCTCCCTGTCAACTGTGCATACACACCCGCATCCGCGTTCCGAGGAACACGAATGCAAACTGGATAAATCCAATCCCATAAGGTACACTAGGATCTGGCTTAAACCAAAGCCCGCTAGTGTAAACTGTCCGGACACTGTACGTGCACAAGTGCACGGATGTGACCGAACCCTGTCGCAAAACCATGCGACCTGTCGCAATACCATGCGACCTCTACTCTTTTGCCTAAAGGCGAAAAGCTTTCTGTGTGGGACTCTAAAGACTCGACACTACGCTGGCAGTGGGTTTAACCACAGACCGCAAGCGGCACTAGCTGTGCGTAACGGTCCCCAGGTAATACCGACAAGAAGACCGACGAGGCGAAACCCATCTGAACTCCTACTGAGCCTGAGTGTGACATTCTCCGTACAGTCCGGTCTGTTCGTCTGATACATCGCATGGCGGGCCTAGGGGGCGGTAAACGTCAGTCCCCCAATAGCGGTACAAGTCGTGCCGGAGCGAAGCCCAAAACACCCTGAGATAACACTGGAAACCTACCAGTATATCTCGATTGCCCTGGCCAGGGACTACTCGTGTAATGGCTCTCCTAGACACAGCGCGATGTCAACCCCCAATACCGGGAGAGACGAATCCTGTCTAACCGTCACTGCCTCCAAGTGCTTCGGGACTGCACCCAACCACTACCTGTTTGCACGACTCCTTTGAGCCGTGGTAGGGTAGTGATCAAAGTACAGTGGGAACACACTCGAGGCGGAGTGACAGTGTCAAGTCAGCGGACTAAGCTGTACTCATGTCACCTGGGAACTGATAACTGACGATAGGTATAATACCAACTAGTCAGTTCCCGACGAGTCCTGTCCAGTGTACCCGTAACCTAACGAGCACCCGCATACTATCTCAAGTACGACGTACTGACGGCTGTGGGACAGACCGTCTCCCACACTGGGATGAGAAGCGCATGCGCTGGTCTACTCCGGAGTATCGATGCCCTGTCTCGATAGTCCTGCGACCAGGGACCTGCATAAGGATGTGCTTATAGATTACCCAGCCCCACTAGTGTGACGGCCATCACATCGCTGGTAATCAAGCAAAGATCCCAAGGGCTCTACTAATGTGTATAGGCGATATACAAAAATAAACACATGTACACATTGAAGTAGAAACAAACCAAGTAGCATACTACTATTTTGAGCAAGATTGTATATACAAGGTGAATATCCCAAGCATCCATTAAGTAATATACAAACTAGTATGATACAGTAATGGCCTCTAGGGCATATACACTAACATTAACTCAATTTCCTCCATCCTCTATTATAGGCTAGTGTCGGTTGATATCCTAAAATTTTTCTCAAACACGACCAAGCTCATATACAGTGTTATGAAATATGCAATATGAAACACACGTATATATCTATTAATATTGTGTAACATCATCAAAACTAAATAGTATGATTATAAAAATCCATAAGCCATCAATCTCTCCCTTTTTGATGATGTCAAAATATTAATAGAAAATATCGATATATTGAAAGTTAAACGTTTGAATAACTTCAATAATCGATAAAAAGACCAATATATTAAAATTAAACATTTGAATAACTTCAATATATTGATAAGACCTATTACTCTCTCCCTTTTTGACATAATCAAAAAAGGTGTCCTAAGAAATAAAACGTTTGAATTACTCCTTCTAGACACATACGTACTTCCAAAAGTAAGTTAAATGTTTGAATAACCCCCCTAAATGTATGCATGGAAGACTAGTAGGAGTTGATGTGAGCAAGGGTAAAGTTAAACGTTTGGATAACTTTCAAGACAAATATATGGCTCACATCAACAAGCATGTATATAAGATAAGTAAAAGCAATTGATACATGCAAAATAACCATATGTAATATATACTCAAGTTCTAATATCATACGGTTGAAAAGATGAGATAAAGATATAGTAAAATAGGGTTTTCTCATCTTTTAGTGTCGGCAAACCCATGAAGGCCCTGAACACACTCTGCTAGAACCTAAGATATGTTATAAACAACAAATCTACAATTGGGTTCTCCTAATGAGGGTTGCGGATGCCATTTTGGCAAGATGATACTTAAGCACAATATCACTCAATTGAACACATATTAAGCTCTCCCCTAATATAAGCAAAACATGTAGTATCGGGGGGTTGGTAAAGATATCGACCAATTGGTGTTGTGTAGGTATGTGCTCTATAATGATGTCCCCTTTTTCATGATGATCATGAGGAAAATGGTAGCGGACATCAATGTGTTTGGTGCGACTATGTTGATTTGCATTTTTAGTCATGTGAATCATGCTCGTGCTATCATAAAGAATATGAATATGATCTAGAAGTACATCAAACTCTTTAGGATATGCTTCATCCATAGGATTTGAACACAACAAGCACCCACGACAATATATTCCGTTTCGGCCATGGAAAGAGCAATCAAGTTTTGTTTCTTGGATGACCAAGAGACTAGACAATTTCCACGAAATTGACACGTTCCACTCGTGCCCTTATGATCTATTTGGCTCCTCGTATAGTCCGCATCCGAATAAGATTTAAAATCGAAAATTTTATTCTTCGGATACCACAAAGCTAAACCAATTGTTCCCTTAAAATATCTAAAGATTCTTTTTACCATACTTAGATGCGATTCTTTGGGACACGATTGGAAACGGGCACACAATCAAACACTAAACATTATATCAGGTCTACTAGCGGTTAAGTAAAGTAAACTACCAATCATACCACGATATTTAGTGATGCCTATATTCTTGCTGGATTCATTTTTTGAAAGATTTATTGTAGTGGCTATTGGAGTGTTACTGGGCTTCACATCTTCAAGATCAAACTTCTTGATTAGTTCCTTTGTGTACTTGGCTTGATTTATGAAGATGGCATCCTTGAGTTGCTTGATTTGTAGTCTAAGAAAATAATTGATTTCACCTATTACGCCCATTTTAAACTCTTTTTGCATGCTATGGGTAAATTCCTTGCATAGAGATTCTTTAGTAGACCCAAAAATAATGTCATCTACGTAAATTTGTAGCAAAATCTCATCATTTTTTTGATAAAAAGTGTGGAGTTAATCTTGCTCTTTGAAAACCCTTTTTCAAGTAGAAATGTGCACAATCTAGCATACCAAGCTCTAGGAGCTTGTTTCAAACCATACAAAGTTTTATGCAACTTGTAAATATGATTAGGATGTTTAAAATCTTGAAAACCGGATGTTGTTCCACAAAAACTTCCTCCTCAAGGACACCATTCAAAAAAGCATTTTTAACATCCATTTGATAGACTTTGAAATCTTTAAAACATGCATATGAGAGTAAAATGCGAATGGTTTCTAATCTAGCTATCAGAGCAAAAGTTTTATCGAAATCGATACCTTCTTCTTGATTGTAACCTTATGCTACGAGTCTTGCCTTATTCATAGTGATCACACCAAATTCATCAAGCTTGTTCTTGAAGACTCATTTTGTATCTATAATGTGTCTATCACTAGGCTTAGGAACCAACATCTGCACATTGTTCCATTCAAATTGGACAAGCTCCTCTTGAATAGCACAAACCCAATTCCTATCCATGATAGCTTCTTTAGAATTCTTAGGTTCAATATAAGATAACAAAGCTATGTTAGCAAAGAAATTTAGACTATGAGAATGGGTGGTTACCCTCTTTGACACATTGCCTATGATTTGAGTTGGTGGATGATTCTTATTGTATCTCCAATCTTTTGGTAGTGTTGGTACCGATTTATCATCCACATCGACTATTACACTTGAAGGAGGCTCTTGTTTAGAATCTTCCTTTGAGATGTCAAGTTCCTCCAAGCGAGCTCGAACCACTTCATCATTTTCTTCCTCAAGTACTATAACATTCTTGGTAAAAAGATTAGTTTTATCAAACTTAACATGCATACTCTCTTCCATAGTGTTAGAGGTTTTATTAAAAATACGATAAGCTTTACTAGTGGAAGAATAGCCAAGAAAAATACCCAACTCACCTTTTGCATCAAATTTACCAAGAGGATTTTTGGTATTCAAAATATAACATTTGCTTCCAAAAACTTTAAAATAACCAATGTTGGATTTTCTACCAAAATATAATTTGTAAGGAGTTTTCTCAAGTCATTTATGAATAACAACCCTATTTATAATATACGATGCAGTTTTAATCGCTTCGGCCTAAAAAATAGTGAGATAAAGTATGTTCATTTAGCATTATCCTAACCATTTCTTGAAGAGATCGATTCTTTTGTTCAACGAATCCATTTTGTTATGGAGTTCTAGGACAAGAAAATTCATATTTAACCCTGTGATCATTGCAAAAATCTTCGAAAAACTCATTTTGATATTCTCCTCCTTGATCACTATGGATTTTCACAATGGAAAGTTTTTTCGTTTTGCATTTTGTTAAAGAAATTTTTGAAAGCAACAAAGGCATCACTTTTGTTGGCAAGAAAAAGAATCCAAATAAATCTTGAAAAATTATCAACAATCACAAAAGTATATGATTTACCACCAAAACTCAAAGTTCTAGAAGGACCAAATAAATCCATATGAATTAACTCAAGTAGATTAGAAGTTGATACCACAACCTTCGGCTTAAAAGAGCTCTAGACTTACTTACCCATTTGGCATGCATCGTATAGCTTGTCTTTTGCAAATTTGAGATTTGGGATGCCAATGACCAAATCTTTGTTTGTAATGGATGAGAGTAGGTCCATGGAAGCATGTACAAGCCTTCAGTGCCATAGCCAACTATCATTTTCTATAATACTTAAACACTCAAAATTCTCATTAGAAATATCATAAGTGCCAATGGAATAAACATTACCATTTCTTTTCCCACAAAATATCATCTCATATTTTGAATCAAGAACTTTTCCAAACTTTTCATCAAAAACAACTTTAAAGCCTTTATCACAAAATTGACTAATACTTAGAAAAATATGTTTTAAGTGATTAATAAGAAGAACATCTTCTAAAGTAGTAGCGTTTTTACCGATAATTTTACATTTACCATCATAGTGACAATGCCACATTCCTCTCTTGATAGGGTTGCAAAACACTTAAATTTGTCGGTCATATGCCTTGAACAACCACCATCAAGGTACCATTGATCTTCACGTCGTGACTTGCGGGGTACTTATAGAAGATGTAATAAATGTAAATTTTGGTACTCAAGTATTAATGGGTCCACGGTGGTTAGTATTTAGAACCCAAATCAATTTCTTGAAAGATCTATCTTTGCAATTGTAAGAGATATATTCAATATGGCCACAATAGTTACATACAACATTACCAGTTTTAGAATGTTTATGTGCATGTGTGTGTCTAGCATGATGATGATGATGTGAAGTAGGAGTCTTAACATGAGTAGTTATAGCAAAAGATTTTCTAAAACTTGGAGCATGAGCAAATCTAGCAGTACGATCATATGATATAGGAGCATGTACATGATGAGCATTGTGATCATAAAAAGTAGATGCATGCGAAGAAGTAGCCTTAACAAAAGTAGTTGTAACAACTCCAATTTTAGTGTACATAAAATTCATTTAAAATTAATGTATATTTGGGGTATTTACATTTCCTGTGAGTACTATAAGTATTTGTTTTGGTTTTTAATAGCAAGAAAGAGCTTGTAGCTCACTGGTAAGACCTTACACCGCTGAACCATAGCACCAGAGTTCAAATTCCATCAGCCACATTATTTTTTATATTGATTTGTTTTAATCTTTTTAGAAGGACAAGAGTCTACACGTGCATAACCCATAAATCCAAAGGTCACACTAAAAACAAACGAGCCCAGGAGGTAGACCAAGAGACATTGGACACGTGGCGGCAAGAATCGGAGCGACTCGGCCGGCGAAGCGGCCGAATCGGCCGACGCCGCCGGCCGAACTCGCTTGAATCGGGGTTTTGCCTTCTTGACTCTTGTGTCTCTTTGCCTCCCCCTAACCCCTGTTATATTTATTTTACCTGCATTATTCCAGAGCCAATTAAAACCAATTTAAACCGTTTTAATGCATAATTTTTAATGCATTTTCTATCAAACCCTAACCCTAATCTTTTCCTATAAATACCACTCCAATTCACACCCCCCTCACTCACAAACTCTGTCCAAACTCTCAAGAAAAATCCCAAGCGCTTTTGTGTACAAGTGGAGTTAGCGAAGGGCGAAGCTCCGACGAAGCTCCGACGACGACCCTAGGAGCTCCCGACGATGAAACGATGCACCGGCACCTACTAGTACTCTCTCTTCCTCTTTTCTAATCTACAATCCAGTAAGTCCCTCCTTCCTTTCCTCTTTTCTATTCTGAAAACTCGCATTTCTAAAACCCGACGGAAGCGGAGTTAATCCGACTTCCGATTCGGTTTTCTTTAAAAAGTTTCGATTTTCATAAATAAAACAATACCAAACTTTCTCATCATGACCATTAAATATTAACAAAATATATTGACAAGTTTCATATCAAAAGAATTCCCATTTTACTTTTTCTCGCAATTTTACAGAAAAATACCATGTAGTTTAGTTTCGACATTAAACATCATAATTCCTTATTATATCTTTAGATAGTTCTCGAGGTAATGACCTATCTCTTCACAACACTCATATGTAACATAGCACGATGATATTGGGAAATATAGATTTGGGAAAATACGGTTTTATATAAAACTACCTCCAACATATATAAAAATCTTTTTCTACAAGATTATGTATTTTAAACAAATCTTTGCAAAGCGCCGCTACAACCCATTTTGAGAAATTCGTTCAGGATGGTGCGGATTATCGCACATTCTCGAGCTTAGTAGGGCGAGATGCAGACCTTTGTAAGGAGTATACGGTCTCGAAAGATTTAAAAATACAAATATCTTAAGAAAATGAGATTTCTAGAAAAATAATAAATTAAAATTATTTGATATATATATATATATATGTATGTATGTATGTATGTATGTATCATAAAAATATCTAATTTTTGATATAATATAAATATTCCAATTTTTCTAAATCAAAAGAATCAGTTTACATGAAAATACCATGCAATTCCATACAAGTTTAATACTTTACAATTAAATACCATATATTATGAAATTAGATTTTACTCACTAGAAATGTCACATATATAAAATCTATATCTATGAAAACTCTAAAAACGATAATCAAATAGTTGAGGTGTATTTTGAAAATTATACAAAATTATTTTTAAATAAACCCCCCTCAAGTTTTATAAATTGCAATAAGGACCCTAATAAATATAAGTTTAAGCGGGACCAGTCTCTTGAGCCTCAGGGAGCCGGAGATATAGGTACTTGCCTATTTAAGGCAGACAACTTAATAATCAGTGTTATCAACACGGTAATCGTCTTTGAAAAAACACAAATCCTGCCATCCATATGCAGCGGTTACCGATAACACCAAAACCTAATTCAGGAATCAATTTCTTTTCTAATTGTCTGACTCAGACCGAGTCTCGATATAATCAATCTGACTTGAATATAATTCAAGTACAATCTACAATATAACAATTCAATATGAATCCATATATTCAATATGTTCACTCTATCAATCTGTATTGACCGAACCGAACCATGGATATACATCCATCTACATGATTCTCCAGTTACATTCATTTACTGATATCATGGTTCTGGCAAGTCATCCATCTCTATAATCTATAATACAAGACAATACAATTTACAATACCAACAATACAATCAAGACATCGCGGAGTTTAAGGGGTAGATTGGTACGGAAGGTGTTAGAAGTGGCACGAGACTGCAAGAATTAAGACACCTAACCTGAATTCAATTGCTGTTGTATCATGGCATAAACGATTCCTTGTACATTCCGTTCACCTTAGTCTCTGGTCTACTTAGACTCCTCTCGTATACACTGGCCTCTTCTGTACCAAGCTACAAACAACAGCGTTAACACTAAATACAACATTATAACAATATAACACCACTTTAAAAGTTGCACACACACACTCTCTCTCTATTCTACTTCTCCCTTATCTTTGGGACTTACCGAGCGATTTGTTCGCTGATGACATTCTCTTTCTTTTTCTTTGGAATGTCGTCAGGTGGATCGGACCTTCAGGAGATCGAGCCTACCAGCGAGGATTTGGATCAGCTGACTTATGACCCAGAGCTTTAGATTCTTGTACATATTTACATTCCGTATTTTTCTTTTCTGTTATGCCACCGTTTAGGCATTGCTTTCCATTCCATGTACTTACTTTTTAGATGCATTGTACAAAAGAATGTTAATAAATAAAGTTGTTGTTCATTACATTTGTCTCTTGTGTATATTTCTTTTATATTGCTTAGTTATATTTAGCGTATTTACTTCTGAGTAAATATGTAGCAGCCTCGTCGCGTCCCCTTCCCCGTATACCGGGAAGCGCGGCGTGACAGGATTTGTTGGTGGCCCACGCAGGTCAGAGTTGTATGGAACCCTATCATGCAGTTCAGTTCTGCGTGGAAAACCTAAGCAATATAACACAAGAACCAGTAACTAAAACATTCTTTATAATTCATATTCCTTGAATCTTACAATTTCATATATTTTGAATCTGTCCTAACCCAAAATTTTCTTTCAAGGTTATGGATTCCCCAAACAACACAAGCAACAATGTCAACAACACACCTCCACCACTATCACTCACACCTACCATCCCTGCTCTGATCAACGATCAGACGGTTCTGCTTGAGGCAATCTGCAGCCTCCTAGAAGGACAACAGCAGCAGACTGCTCTTTTAATGAATCGTTCCGAGACAGAAGCACCTGGGGTGAAGCAATTCAGGGCTTTGCACCCCAAATAGTTTTCGAGAAAAGAGAGCCATCTAGAAGCTGAAGAATGGGATCAAAGTATCGAAGATGATCTAGCAGCAGCACAAGTGCCAGAGGTAGCTTGGGTTCGTGTTGCGAAACTGCATCTCACGGACAATGCACGGGTCTGGTGGAAGGCGGAAGAAAGCCGTCTTGATCAACCCATCAAATGGAAGACTTTCCGCGACATGTTCGACGCAAAGTACTTCCCTGAGACTGCCAGGTTCGACATGGAACAACAATTCATCCATCTGCAACAAGGTTCAATGTGGACCAAGTCAGTAGATGAATACGATACCGAGTTCACCATACTCAGTCGGTAAGATATGTCTCACTAATTCGATTTTTCAATATATCACATACTACACAGCTAGCACAATACTTTAACAGATTTGCGGCACATCTGATACCGACGGATGAGATTAGAGCCCGTCGATTTCAACAAGGTTTAGATTCGGAGATCCAGGCTGCACTAGCCACAGAAGATTTTCCGACTCACGAATTGGCTCTGAAAGCTGCCCACAATTATGAGGCAGTGGTAAAGATGAGGGGCAGATCAAATCTGCTGGAGTTAAGCGCCCTGCTTACCAGATGGTAGGAGGAGCCTCATCAAGACCACATTTTGCACCAAGGAGACCAGGAGTACCGAACAGCAGGCCCAGCCCAGCCTTTTGTAACTACTGCAAGAAAGATGGGCATCTGGTGAAAGGCCGCCGGAGAGCCAACCGTCTTTGCTTAGTCTGCGGCTCAACTACTCATGATATTGGATCTTGTCCTAGAAGACACAACCCAATTGCTGCACCCAGGCCAGCAATCACTTACCAGCAGAGACCAACCCTTCAGGCACCTGCTCCAAGACTCACTCTCCCTGCTCCACCACCTAGAGGACCACCGACTGTACCTCCTCCACGCCAGTTCCATCAAGCTCAACAGAATGTTCCGAGGAATGCTCCTCCGGCCAGGAGGAGTGTACCACGGCGACAGGCTTTCATGACGACCGTGGAAGAAGCTGAGGCCACTGGCCAAGTCATCACTGGTAACCCTTTCTTCTCCAGCTTTTCTTTCAGTCTTAACACCTACCCACGTATTTTCCCTATACCTAAAACATATCCCACATACCTTAGGTATAATCTTAGTAGCCTCACTTCTTGCACTAGCACTCTTCGATACTAGAGCATCTCACTGTTTTATGTCGCAACGGTTCGTCCGAACTCATGCGATTCCAGTCACACCGCTTGTATCCAGCTGGAATGTCAGTTCAGGAAATGGCGTTCTAAAGACAACAATAGGATACAGCTTGTGTCCAGTAGTCATCTGCAGCAGAGAATTCTATGCTGACTTCAAGGTGCTGGACATACCGAACTTCGATGTG
Source organism: Agapanthus africanus (assembly GCA_030015575.1). NCBI lineage: Eukaryota > Viridiplantae > Streptophyta > Magnoliopsida > Asparagales > Amaryllidaceae > Agapanthus > Agapanthus africanus. The sequence continues at coordinate 162,910,171 of CM057348.1, forward strand.
GTTCTAGGTATGGATTGTCTCGGAACCTTCTATGCTACCATCGACTGTCATCAAAGGAGGGTAGTATTCAAGATTCCAGACCATCCGGTCTTCTATTTCAAAAGTAGTGACCGTACCCTAGAGCCAAGTACCTACAAGGCGAAACCAAAGAAGGCAGTGATTGTAGCAACTCAAGCGGAGGAAGAATCAAAGCCAGATGTGGTTCGAGAGTTCGACGATATGTTTCCTGACGATATATCAGATTTGCCTCCCGATCGAGCTCTTGAATTCAGCATTGATTTAGTACCAGGAGCACAACCGGTGATCAAAGCACCTTATCGATTAAGTCCGAAAGGTTTGAAGGAAGTCCGAACTCAGTTGGACGAATAATTGGCAAAAGGATGGATTTGTCCCAGCACTTCAAGTTGGGGATCACCAGTATTGCTTGTGAAGAAGAAGGAAGGTTCATACAGAATGTGCATTGATTATAGAGCCTTGAACGAAGTAACGATAAAGAACAAGTATCCACTCCCGTGCATCGACGATTTATTCGATCAGTTAAGTGGATCGTGTGTTTTCTCCAAATTAGATTTTCATTCAGGTTATCATCAGGTCAAGGTCAAGGAAGCTAATATTCATAAAACGGATTTCAGAACTCGTTATGGGCATTACAAATTTCCTGTGATGCCATTCGGAGTGACCAACGCACCAGCAATATTCATGAACCTAATGAATCAAGTTTTCCGGGAATACTTAGACAGGTTCGCTGTCATTTTCATCCACGACATCCTGGTGTATTCTAAGAGTCGGAAAGAACATGCCGAGCACCTACAAATTGTCTTGGAAACTCTACGACAACATCAACTCTACGCCAAGTACAGCAAGTGCGAGTTTTGGCTAGATCAAGTTGGTTTTCTTGGACATATTGTATCAGGCGAAGGAATCTCTGTGGATCCAGCGAAAGTTTCAGCAGTAAGCGAATGGCCAACACCAAAGTCAGTGAAGGACATTCGAAGTTTCTTGGGTCTGGCTGGATATTACCGAAGGTTCATTGAAGGCTTTTCTAAGATAGCAACACCCCTGACCAAGCTCACACGTGAAGATGAAGACTTTGTGTGGTCAGAAGCATGCGGACAGGCTTTCGTAGAATCAAGTCAAGGTTGACATCATCGCCTATTCTCGTTATACCGGACCAATCTGGAGGTTTCGAAGTACATTGCGATGCATCCGGTAAGGGATTAAGATGTGTTCTACATCAGCACGGTAAGGTTGTGGCTTATGCTTCAAGACAGCTGAAGATTCATGAGCGCAATTATCTGACGCATGATTTGGAGTTGGCAGCCGTTATCTTTGCTCTCAAGATTTGGCGCCATTATCTTCTTGGTGAACGAGTGAACATATACACGGATCACAAGAGTCTAAAATATGTGTTTACTCAGAAGGAGCTTAATATGCGGTAGAGACGATGGTTAGAACTCATGGCGGAGTTTGACATCAACCTGTAATATCATCCAGGGAAGGTGAATGTGGTACCTGATACCCTTAGTTGCCAACCATTAGCAATGAATCTCACCGCTCAGTGGAAGCTTCAACAGAACTTGCATCAGATGGAGATTGAAGTAGTCATGCCAGGTAACGCTTCAAGTTTGATAAATTTACAAGTTCAATCTACCATTGTCAATCAGATCAAAGCAGCTCAAGCAAATTATGCTAAGTTGCAAAAGATCAGAGAACAAGTAGAGAATGGACTCAGAACAGACTTCATCATCCATGAAGATGGATCTTTAAGATACGGCAGCAGATTATGTGTACCAAAAGGTTCTATTTGGGAAGAGTTAATGAAAGAAGCTCACAGCTCTCCCTACTCAGTACACCCTAGAAGTACAAAGATGTACAAAGATCTACGTCAGAATCACTGGTGGTATGGAATGAAACGTGAAGTAGTCAGAAGCGTCGCTAAATGTTTGGTGTGTCTGCAAGTAAAGGCTGAACATCACAGGACTGCTGGATTACTTCAACCGTTACCTATCCCAGAATGGAAGTGGCAACACATCACGATGAATTTTGTGACAGCTCTCCCTCGCAGCACAAAGGGTAACGATGCGGTATGGGTTATTGTGGATCGACTCACAAAGTCGGCTCACTTTATCCCATTTCGAGTTGGCCAATCAACTGAGACATTAGCAAAGAAGTACATGGAGGTAAGAATCTAATTAAGATTTAAACTCTACATAAATGTACTATCCCTGATACCCATGAACTCATGCAGGAAATTATGAGACTTCATAGAGTACCGGTCTGCATTGTCTCCGATCGTGACACTAGGTTCCGATCACAATTTTGGCAGAGTCTGCAAGCAAGCTTGGGAACAAATCTGAACTTCAGCATGGCTTATCATCCACAAACAGATGGTCAGTCTGAGCAAACTATTCAGATTTTGGAGGATATGCTCAGAGCGTGTATGTTAGACTTCGGAGGATTGTGGGAAGATCACCTACATCTTGTGGAGTTTTCATACAACAACAGCTACCAAGCAAGTATTGGAATGGCACCTTTTGCAGCGCTTTATGGAAGGAAGTCTCGATCGCCATTAAGTTGGGACGATATCGGAGATAGAGAACTTCTTGGACCTGAGATGATAGTAGCAACTATTGATGTGGTACGCACTATCAAAGAAAAGTTGCGCATAGCCCAAGATCGACAGAAGCACTGGGCTGATGCAAAGCAACGTCACTTGGAGTTCCAGCCGGGAGATCACGTATTCTTAAAGATATCTCTGAACCGTGGAGTGATCCGATTTGGAAGACGGGGTAAGCTAAGTCCAAGATACATTGGACCGTTTGATATACTCGAACGAGTCGGTGAAGTGGCATACCGCTTGGCACTTCCACCTTCATTGGAAGGAATGCACAATGTATTCCATATATCCCAACTCAGAAGGTATGTGAGTGACCCCGGCCACATTCTCGATCATTCCGAGCTCACTGTACAGCCTGGCTTATCTTGTGAGCAACAACCTATCGATATCCTGGACAGGAAAGTGAAGCCACTTCGGAACAAGGAAGTCAACTTGGTTCGAGTGATGTGGAGAAAAGACACTCCAGGAGAATCGACATGAGAAAGGGAAGATGAGATGCGTGCAAGATATCCTCACCTATTTGTAAACTAGTCCTTAAAATAAAATTGTAAATTTCGAAGACGAAATTTTTGTAAGGAGGGTAGACTGTAACAACTCCAATTTTAGTGTACATAAAATTCATTTAAAATTAATGTATACTTGGGGTATTTACATTTCCTGTGAGTACTATAAGTATTTTTTTTGCTTTTTAATAGCAAGAAAGAGCTTATAGCTCACTGGTAAGACCTTACACTACTGAACCATAGCACCAGAGTTCAAATCCCATCAGTCACATTATTTTTTATATTGATTTCTTTTAATCTTTTTAGAAGCCCAAGAGTTTACACGTGCATAACCCGTAAACCCAAAGGTTACACTAAAAACAAACGAGCTCAGGAGGTAGACCAAGAGATATTGGACACGTGGCGGCAAGAATCGGCGCAACTCGGCCGGCGAAGCGGCTGAACTCGCTTGAATCGGGGTTTTGCCTTCTTGACTCTTGTGTCTCTTTGCCTCTTCTTAACCCCTGTTATATTTATTTTACCTGCATTATTCCAGAGCCAATTAAAACCAATTTAAACCGTTTTAATGCATAATTTTTATTGCATTTTCTATCAAACCCTGACCCTAATCTTTTCCTATAAATACCACTCTAATTCACACCCCCTCACTCACAAACTCTGTACAAACTCACAAGAAAAATCCCAAGAACTTTTGTGTACAAGTGGAGTTAGCATAGGGCAAAGCTCCGACGAACTTCCGACGACGACCCTGGGAGCTCCCAACGACGAAACGATGCACCGGCACCTCCTACCACCCCCTCTTCCTCTTTTATAATCTACAATCTAGTAAGTCCCTCCTTCCTCTCCTCTTTTCTATTCTGAAAACTCGTATTTCTAAAACCCGACGGAAGCGGAGTTAATCCGACTTCCGATTCGGTTTTCTTTAAAAAGTTCTGATTTTCTTAAATACAACAATACAAAACTTGCTCATCATGACCATTAAACATTAACTAAACATATTGACAAGTTTCATATCAAAAGAATTCCCATTTTACTTTTTATCGCAATTTTACAGAAAAATACCATGTAGTTTAGTTTCGACATTAAACATCATAATTCCTTGCTATACCTTTAGATAGTTCACGAGGTAATGACCTACCTCTTCACAACACTCATATGCAACATAGCACGATGATATTGGAAAACATAGATTTGGGAAAATACGGTTTTACATAAAACTACCTCCAACATATATAAAAACCTTTTTCTACAAGATTATATATTTTAAATAAATCTTTGCAAAGTGCCGCTACAACCCATTTTGGGAAATCTGTTCAGGATGGTGCGGATTATCGCACATTCTCGGGTTTAGCAGTGCAAGATGCAGACCACCGCAAGGAGCATACGGTCTCGAAAGATTTAAAAATACAAATATCTTAAGAAAATGAGATTTCTAGAAAAATAATAACTTAAAATTATTTTATATAAATATATATATATGTATCATCAAAATATATAATTTTTGATATAATATAAATATTCCAACTTTTCTAAATCAAAAGAATAACTTTACATGAAAATACCATGCAATTCCATACAAGTTCAATACTTTACAATTAAATACTATATATTATGAAATTAGGTTTTACTCACTAGAAATGTCACATATATAAAATCTATATCTATGAAAACTCTAAAAACGATAATCAAATAGTTGAGGTGTATTTTGAAAATTATACAAAATTATTTTTACATAAAACCCCTTCAAGCTTTATAAATTACAAAAAGGACCCTAGTAAATATAGGTTTAAGCAGGACCGGTCTCTTGAGCCTCAGAGAGCCGGAGATATGGGTGCTTGCCTATTTAAGGTAAACAACTTAATAAACGGTGTTATCAACACGGTAATCGTGTTTGAAAAAGACACAAATCCTGCCGTCCATGTGCAGCGGTTACCGATAACACCAAAATCTAATTCAGGATTCAATTTCTTTTCTAATTGTCTGACTCAGACTGAGTCTCGATATAATCAATCTGACTTGAATATGATTCAAGTACAATCTACAATATAACAATTCAATATGAATCCATATATTCAATCTATTCACTCTATCAATCTATATTGACTGAACCGAACCATGGATATACATCCATCTACATGATTCTCCAGTTATATTCATTTAATGATATCATGGTTCCGGCAAGTCATCCATCTCTATAATCTATAATACAAGACAATACAATTTACAATACCAACATTACAATCAAGACATCACGGGATTTAAGGAGTAGATTGGTATGGAAGGTGTTAGAAGTGGCACGAGACTGCAAGAATTAAGACACCTAACCTGAATTCAATTGTTGTTGTACCGTGGCATAAACGGTTCCTTGTACATTCCGTTCACTTTAGTCTCTGGTCTACTGAGACTCCTCTCGTATACACTGGTCTCTTCTGTACCAAACTACAAACAACAGCGTTAACACTAAATACAATATTAGAACAATATAACACCACTTTAAAAGTTGCACACACACTCTCTCTATCTATTCTACTTCTTCCTTATCTTTGGGACTTACCGAGCGATTTGTTCGCTGACGACATTCTCTTTCTTTTTCTTTGGAATGTCGTCAGGTGGATCGGACCTTCAGGAGATCGAGCCCACCAGCGAGGATTTGGATCAGCTGACTTATGACCCAGAACTTTAGATTCTTGTACACATTTACATTCTGTATTTTCCTTTTCTGTTATGCCACCGTTTAGGCATTGCTTTCCATTCCATGTATTTACTTTTCAGATGCATTGTACAAAAGAATGTTAATAAATAAAGTTGTTGTTCATTACATTTGTCTCTTGTGTATATTTCTTTTATATTGCTTAGTTACGCTTAGCGTATTTACTTCTGAGTAAATACGTAGCGGCCTCGTCGCGTCCCCTTCGCCGTACACCGGGAAGCGGGGCATGACAGTAGTCTTAAAGGAAGTTTTATCATATGTCGGTTTGGGGCTACTAGCATGAGCATGTTGAAACCCAATTCCATTCTTCTTATTGGAAACATTTAAATTGCTTATCATGTTATCAAAAGAAATTTTGCTAGTGACAAACTTGTGAAGAGTGGCATCAAGATCATTAATCTTAATCTTCATTTTATCAACATCTAGCAACATAGCATTATGAGTGATCATCAAAGAACCATATTTGCACTTAAGAGAAGTAAAAGTGGAAGCTAGTCTCTCATTTTTGAAATTAGCATCTTCGGGAGAACTATTTAAAGAAGCAATCTTAGACAAAATATTTTCGTTCTCAAGTTTTAAACTCTTACATCTATAAGATTTAATAGAAAAATTTTCATTTTCAAGATAAAAAAATTTCTTTTTGGCAATGGAATACTTAGTTCGAAGTGTAGAATAGACATCATGTAAGGATCCAAAAGTTTCAAGAAGCTCTCAAAATTTGATGAGTTTGGATCATCTATTACCTCAACCTCATATGCCATGAAGCACATGTTTGCTATCTCTTAATCGGATGTTTGGTCTTTATTATCGCTCCTTTTCGACTCATCCCACATTCTTGCATTGAAGGCTCTTCGATTTGGTCGATGTAGAGCCTCCTTTTCATTATTGAGGGGCAATCGGCAACGAGATGGCCAGGATTCCTACACTTGAAGCAAGGGCTAATTTCCTTGTTGTTGTTGTTGTAGGGACGATCTTTTGGAAAGTTTTCTCTATTGAAATTTCTTTAAAACTTAAGGAATTTGTTGAATTGCCTTGTCATAAGAGCGATATCCTCATCATCTCCACTAAGTTCGTCATCTTCGCATGATTTGGATGGAGCTTTGGATTTGGTGACACCTTGGATTTAGCGTCGAGAGCGATGTTCTTGAGCTTGCCTTTCTTTTCCACCTTTTCATCTTCTAGATCGTAGGTTTTGAATTCAATCTCAGAAGTCTTGAGATTTCCTTAAAGCTCTTCAATGGACATGACCTTAATGTCGGCTATTTCCTTGAGAGTAGTCGCCTTTATTTGCCATTTCTTGGCGAGTGATCGAAATATCTTCCTCACATTTTTCCCATTCTTCATAGGATCATCTAACAAAGAGTCAAGAGAATTAGTGATGCAAGTAAAACGACTAAACATATCATTAATGTTTTCATTGGGCAATATTCGAAAATTTTCATACTCCGTTTTCAAAAGATCAATTTTAGCCCTCTTAATATTAGAACTCCCTTCATGAGCAACTAATAAAAATTTTAACATAGCAAAAGCACTTTTACATTTTATAACATGAACCAAATCATTTTCATTGAGACAAGAAAAGAAAGCAAACTTGGCTTTATGATTAGCTTCATAAGCCTTTTTATCTACTACACTCCAACTATCCTCATCGGTGGTGGGTAACTCATACTCTTTCAAATAGGTGTATCTTCACTCATCTCTACTTTGTGATTCTAGAAAGGACTCCATCTGAACTTTCCAAATGGTAAAGTTAATTCCATTAAAATATGGAGGTTTGGTGATGGATTGAGAATGTCCCACACCATGTGAAGAAGAAGAAGAAGCCATCGGATCTCTTTAGGGTTTTAAACCTAACAAATAAGAGCACCTTGCTCTAATACTAATTGAAATAATCCTAGAGGGGGGTGAATAGGATTATATTAACAATATCCATAAATTAAAAATTCTACTTGCAAGATAAAAAGAAATACAATTATAGCACAAAATAATTAGCAAGTAAGAGATGGCAAGAGAGAAACAAAACGCAAACACAAGCGATTTAGAGAGGTTCGGGAGATCCCTTAGTCCTCTTTCTTTAGGCGTACGAGCCCGTTTCACTTAATCAATCTATTCAGGAGATCCCTTCACCGGGAGTGACTCCTTTAGCAATAACTGGCAGATGCTACACACTCGGTTTGTTTTTCATTGCTTCTATAGTTTCTGCTTTGCACAGCGATATATGTGATATATCCCGCACCTCATTCGACGAGGAAAGGGCCGACGATCCCTTCACCGGGAGTGACCCCTTTAGCAAAACTAGAAAAGCATAAAAAAACGCTCCATTTCAAAATCATTTGATTCTACAACGATATCAAGTTCATTACGCAATAGGTTTTCAGAAAAACCTGTCGTAGCCCTCCGTCATTTCAGATAAGTTGTATATAGTATTCGTGCTGCATTTGTTGGCTTTCGTCAAGGTGCAGTGTGCGGTAGCTATATGCTGCTTATCTGCTGCATACGATGCGATTGGATTAGGGTAGTCGTGCGGCTTTGTTGGCTTTCGTCAAGGGTCGTGCGGGTGGGTTTAATTCGATCAAGAAATGTACGGGTTGAACTTGACTAGCGGGCTATGGTTTGTTGGCTTTCGTCAAGGTCATAGCACGTTAGGGGCAAAATATTATCGGGAATTTCAAGTGTCGAAATTTGCAATGAGATTGCATACCTTCTATGAGATAGTTGGATCCCGATACCCACTGCGAGTAAGAGTTACTCCTGGGAGAGTTTTACACATTGCAACTAGCCGATCAAGTAGGTGTCTAGAAAGGTGTCAACGGGGTTACGCCTCTGGGAAAACGAGGTTTACATTAATTAGGTTCGTGCGAAAGCACGGGGGACCTCCCTCAAAGTACCGACACTGGCCTGGCTGAAAGATTGGCGAACTTGTAGTGTGTAATTAATCCCGGCTAGTCTTTCCTTTTTGGGTTTGAAGGAAGATTTGATAAAAAGCAGTGAGAGCCATCCTGATTAGATAAAATAATAACCAATCTATTCTTGCAAGAGCGCACACTGAGTGTTTTCTTCTCTCTCTCTCCAGGTAGCGACCATATCACGCCTTAATCAAGATAATAATACGGAAGTATTGACTGAACCCACTTGTTATACTGAGCTGGGGAACGTTGGTCCCGCTCCAACTTATAATTGTTATAAGAAAGAGCAAAAAATTGGGGATTACCAGAATTCCCGTGCCGCCCAAACGAAGAAAGTGCATATGATGCATCTCCTTCGGGTGTGTTCATTATATAGAACTGTTTCTCAGTGTCCTTTACGTCCTGGGTATATGATACCAGATCAGGATCCCACATATGTAATTTGGTACATGGGCTACAGATAGGTAAAGAACTGAGAACGGGTGATAAGTTTCATGAGGCAGAAAACGGGGCAAGTGTTGCAGCCAAGTCTGTTGGTCACTGTCACTCTGTATTACCAATACATTGATTCTGAACGAATGTTATTAGATACCGAACCTGATATACAAAATCATATCAGTCTCTTTATCAGTAAAGAAATGATAAAATTTTGTATTATTGGATAATGTTTTGAACATTTCCTATATCAAAAGTTGATCGGTTCAGGCACGTTATCTAAAAGCGTTGATGTTCTAAATCAAACTACAGTTCTTAGTATACGGAACACACACAAGAGGAAGAGTTCAGAAATGAACGAATCCATCTTGAGGCATTGTAGACTAGGTCATATCAATGCGACCCGACTGGCTGAAGTTAATTGTAGATGCATATCTAAATCTGTTTGAATTTACATCTTATGAAACTTGCCAGTCATGTCACAAAGATACGATGACCATAGCTCTGTTTACTGGAAACAGAAAGAGTTAGTAAACTCTTGGGATGATACATATTGATGTATGTAAGGTCCCCTGTCTACATATGCCAGGACTGGTTCTTTGTACTTCGTTACATTCTCTGATAATCTTTCAAGATTCAGACATATGTTCCTGTTGAAACACAAGTCCGAACCTTTTGAGATATTCACAGAATATGATTTAGAAGTAGAGAACCAAAACACGGGTATAAGTATTATGTCCTTTGATGAGATCAAGGAGGAGAATACTTGAGCACGGAATTCCTGGATTATTCTAAAGGAGAATGAGATTCTCTCTCAGCATTACTCCTCCGTATACACCATAGCACGATGGTATATCGGGGCGGAGCAATAACACCCTATGTGATATGGTGTGCTCTATGATGAGTACTACTGAGTTTCCTATTTCCTTTTGGGAGTTATGCACTTGAGAAGCTGCATACCTATTGAATAGGGTTCAAATCAAATCAGTTGCCTACCATTTCATTTTTGATATGATAAGGGAAGAGCCCTTCTCTTAAGTTAGTTAAGATTTGGGGTTGTCCGGGCTATGTCTAAAAGCATAATCCGGACAAGCTCGAGGCAAGGTTTGTTATGTACAACTGGAAAGGTTCCAGCTATACAAACTGCAGCTGATGATTTGATAGAACCAAAGGATTCAGTAGATTCCAACGAACCTCAGCCTCTCCGCCGATCTAGTAGGGTTTCTCACCCACCTGAGAGATATTTCGGTTTCTCTATGACAGTGGGAGCGAGAATTGCATCATGAGATGATGACCCAACTAGTTTCGAGCAGGCCATCGAGAGTAGGGACTCTGTAAGAATGGCTGGATGCTTAGCGATCTGAGATGGAATCCATGTACACCAACAAAGTATGGACTTTGGTTGCAATATCTGAAGGGTTAAATCCCCATCAGGAGCAAGTATATCTTGAGAAGATTACTTGGTGTACGTGGAAAAGTTGAGACTTTCAAAGCTAGACTTGTTAAAGGTTTGCATCGTTGACCAGGTGAGGATCATGAGGAAACCTTTTTCTAAGGAGCTATGCTTAAGTCCATCCAGATCCTACTTACCACGGCTACATACCATGACTATGATATCTGGTGGTTAGGTATCATGACAGCTTTTCTAAATGATGTTTTAGAATAGAGCGTCTATAAGTACACAGCCAGAGTACCTCGTAGACAGTGGGAGCAGCGGAAACGTGTGCAAGATGTTTTATGTGATAAAGCAGGCATCGCGGAGTTGGAACATCTGTTTTGATGGATAAGTCAAAGAGTTTGACATCATCAAAATGGTAGATGAACCTTGTATAAACAAAAAGGTAGTAGGGAGTATGGTGGTGATCCTCATAGAGAACGTGGATGTCATGCTCTTGATAAGAAAGGAGTTTCCTATGCTACGCTCGGTCAATCTCCGCATATCACAATGATTCTTCATATGGGATCAAAGTGATACCTCCTAAATCCTGGGTTTTGGATTTATGAGATAGATCTAATTGGATGTTAGGATTCTCACTAGTTGTAGTGAGATGGTATCAACCGATCCTGGGGAGAATCACTGGAAGGGTTCCAGGGTGATAAGGAGGACTGAAAATCAGTCACAGGCATTGTCTTTACCCTCAGTAAAGGGACGGTATGTTGGAAGAGTTCCAAGCTAGATACCATAGCATACTAGACGATAAAGGCTGGATACATTGCTACTTAAGATGCTACCAAAGAGGCAGTCTGGATGTATATTTGTTCATGAGATGAACTTAGTTCCTCCCATTGTGTGACAATGGAGTTGTGGCATATGCCAAGGAACGTCCGTCCCATCAATGATCCAGATATATTCTAAGGCAGTATCACCTGATCATGGAGATGGTTGATCTCCAGGGTGATCGAGGTTAGGAGAGTTGACCAAGAGGACAACACGGCGGATCCACTCACAAAGGCCTTTTCCCAGAGAGAGACTTTTATGGGATGGTTGAGTATGAGATACTACAACCACTGCAATCAGATGGCCCTAGTGCAAGTGGGAGATTGTTAGTTATATGTATGCCCTAGAGGCCATTACTATATATAGGATGTATATTGTAGTGGATGCTTGGACATATATAGGGAGGACTTTCTTGCTCGACATGATAGTATGCTATCTGGTTGATCTTTACCTTAACGTGTATACTGATTGTCTCTCTGTTACATGTTGGTAAAGCCCTTAGGATGTGTACTTGACTACCTGGACTATGATACGGATCATACTAGTGGGGACATGGTAGTCCATAAGTACATCCTTCAAGGTCCCTAGTCGTGGGTATATCGAGACAGGGCATCGATATACCAGAGTAGACTAGCGTATACCTTCTCGACCCATAAAGATGGGCGATGGATGATCCCATATCCATTGGTGTTTGACATCAGAGATGATATATGGGTGCTCAGTGGAGACTGGGTACACTGGACGGACTCGCCGAGAACTCCCAGATGGTTTTATACCTTACGTCAGATGGCAGTTCTCTGGTGACACTGGTACAGAGTAGTCTGTTGATCCGAGATCGTCATAGAGTCTTGTGTGGTTCCCACTGTGCTTTGATTTCCACCTTACCACGTCCAAGAGGGCGTGCAAAACGGTGGCTTTTGGGTACAGTCCCGAATCACATGGAGGCAATGAGCGATAGGAGGGGATTCGTCTCTCCCGGTATAGGGAGTTGATGTTGCGCTGTGTTCGATTGGCTATAACCGGAAATCCCTGGCCAGGGTTGCTGAGATTTACTGGTAAGTGTTACCTGTAGTTTCTCGAACTGTTATAGACCTCATATCGACACGACTTATCAAGCTATTGGGGTCTGACGTTTACCACCCCTAGGCAAGATATGCGACATATCAGACGAACAGACCGGACTGTACGGTAAGTGTTACTGGTTGGATTCATAGAAGTATGAGCGGGCTTGCTCGTCGATCTTCTGATCGCTCAATACCCGGGTGGCCGTTACGTTTAGAAAACCGCTTGCGGCTTGTGGGTGTTTGATATGATCATCACCTGCTGCCGGCGTATTGACGAGTCTTTAGAGTCCTACACAGAGCTTTCCTGGCTCAAGCGAAACGAAATTGGAGCGCATATGAGATATGTGCGGGACCGAGAATAATGCGTGTATGTGATACCGTATTCTATTCTCGCGATGAATGTATCGATTGGTTGTATGCGATATAACCTAGTTATCGAATCAAGTATTGATTCGATAAGCCGATACATTGGATATTAGTCGGTTATATGCGATATGACCGAATCGTTAAATCAAGTGTTGATTTAATGATTTAATGCATAATTATATATTTGATATATTACTTTGCATTAACTAGTATCGGTTCATTTTAAATGGATTTTCTCACTCGAATGTGCACATTGTATATGTGATATATTTTTGTGCACTTGTTTGTATCATGTTTGATGATACATGCAAAATTGGCTTTGTGTAAAGACTTATACCATGGTTATGATAATGGTTAGGGTTTTGATTTATTCACTTATTTATTTATCCATTCATTTTTGAGAAATAAATAAAAGAAAACAAAAATGGTTTCTTTCTTTCTTTTCATGAAGCTTATTGAAGCTTCATGAAGCTTTGACCAAGTGACCATTTTGTCTTCTTCTTCTAACCCTAACCATTCATCTAAACTTAAGTTAGTTCTCTACACAAAACCATGGTTAAAATTATGATAAGAATTGATTTTCTTTTCTATAATATTATTCTTATCATAATATACTTCATCTTCTTCTTCTTCTTCACATGAAGAAAAGCTTGCTATCAACAATGGCAACTTGAGAAAATGAGTGAGAAATCCAATTCTAAAGTGAACCCACTTCCTATTTCTTCATCCTCTACCACTTGCCAAGTAGTATAGGGTGTTTTCTTCACAAGTTTCATGACTTGGTGAAGTGAGAGCTTGATCTTGTGATGCCTCGACGTAGATCATCTTCGGCATCGTAGTCGATGACCTAGCCCGTCCATTTCTTCGATGAAGCCAACGCTAGAGCCCGGGATTTGATTTGGACAGCAGAGGACTTCATCGCGGAGCTATGGAGGTGGAGAACCGGATCTACAAAGGTTGTATTTCCGTTCACTTAGTTATATTGTTAACTAGCTTTTTGTTTCGCCTAAAATTCTAGTTAACGATCCGTATTAGGGTTTCTCGGCACTTGTAAAATTTGAAATTGGCATGGTTGATGCCTTATGAGACCTCATTAGTGTGCCTAGGAACCCTACAGTGGTATCCGAGCTACTAGGCATTAGATGTCGACCTATGGGGGGTTCTCACTGTGTGACAGTGTGGCGAAGCATAGGCTCTTACCCCCAGGGTGTCCCGAGACCGGAAGGTGTTCCGGCGGGTTGTAGTCCTCGAGAGGGGGCATGCGTAAAAAGTAGTTGCTGAGGGACCCGTTGGTGCTACGGCGACCCCATTGGATGGGGTGGCTGCCTGACCTACAGTGGTATCAGAGCCTAGCTAGAGCCTTAGGCGATGCGTAAACGGAGTTTGAAGTCCGATCGAACCGAAATCCCATTTCCAAAATGCTCTCTGGACTTTTTTCAAAAACTGGTTTTTTTCCAGATTAAAAATTGCTAAAAAATTCAGCAGGGTCTTAGTTGAATTACTGTGAAATTCGAGGGGCTAACTCATCTAAAGCGCGGAGGAACCGGGGCACAAGCATGCCTTGTGCGGCGGTTCCGCGGCCATATGATGACGTCAGCCCTCCATTTTTGCACAGTAATTTGTCACTTCAGGTGCTGGATTTTCTGGGAATTTTTTAATATTTATTCAAGAGTTGAATATTCCAGGGTGTTTTGGAGATTCGATGATTCGATCGGATTATCAGATTTTGTCTATGTGGATTCTGGATAATTTTTGAATATGTTAAAAGTTCGACCGGATATAAATACCCAACTTTTCCCCTGCCGGAAAATTTCCAAGTGTTGGATTTTTCCGAGGTTTAAAGACGTTCTAAGTAGTGCAAGTAACGCGATGGTCCCTCTAGAAGACAACAAACCTTAACTCGATTATGTGACCGTCTTGAACTGCCCTTTGAACCTTCGGGTTTGGGGCAGTACGGCGTGCCACATGTGAGGCGTTGGCTTGACCCTTCTACGGCTGGACCGTTGGTACTGAGGCACGAAGTGAATGTTTTTGAACTTATTTCATGAGTTGAGCTATTTCGGGAAAACTTGGGTGTTCGATTGTTCGATCGGAAAGTTTAACATTTTCTATCTTATTCGGAATTGGATACAATAATTGGAATTCACAAACAGTTATGAGATAACTGAATGAATGTTATAAACATAGCACTTTAGTCTCACTTGATCGGTTGCCACGGAATTTTGATGTGATCAAAAGTCCGTCGCAATCACGTAGCGTACGCGGATACTCGCCGGGTAAACTTAATAGACAGCCTCGCTCCATGGCCCCGACCAAGTGACTGTAGGAGAACCCCGTCGCCGAAAGCATCCGTTCGGGTGCTTGCGGTAGCGGTGTTCCGCCTTGGTGCACTTCGTCGACGGTATCGGGGGTGCGGCCGTCTACTGAAGTTTGCGACGAGCATTCGATCAGGATGTCGGGAATCTTGTTGAATTGCCCGACTTTATATTGAAAAGAGTTTTCGATTTTGAGACTAAAATGCGGGGTTTATAATTGTTAGGCATGCGATGTCTAAGTATTTCATTTGATTAGGCATGCGATGTCTAAAGTGGTTGCGGATTCCAACTGTTGTAGTTTTACACTTTCTTTTCTGTGACCGTAAGTGTAATATGTGATATCGCCGGTTTCGTTGCTATATGTCAACGACAATTGGGATGCGCATATTTACTTACGTTGATGACATGGGCTGTTATGTGTTGCTGGATATGTTATATTGGATCGTCGTGTTTGAATAGCCGGGGTTTTTTATGTGAGATAAGTGTTTTTCATTTTCATTCATGTAAAAACTTGTATGTAATATTCTTTTATTGGGGCACTTCCAGGTTGCGGAAGATGTCACCCTTTGTATATTGTTTACTTTTCCGCACTAGGATAGACCCAAGGAGGGGAGCACAAGTAACCGGGTTCTGGAGTCCAGTGGGAGACCAACTCGAGGAGTCGAGTCAGGGTCTCCTAACTCTGGAATTGGTAGGGTTGCTTGCCGCTCTCGTAGGGGTGTAGGGGTGTGGGTTTGGCTATTCATCGCGACCGTGGAATCCGTATTTTATACTGGCTCGTATTGAAAACACGGACATCCTAGTATATCCAATATTTCATATGTTTCTTCTGCTGCGATATCTGTGATGTGATCATGTGATATGTTCTGTGATAGATACTGTATATAGTATATATGATATATTATATAGACGTTACTTATGTTTTGCACTCGCGCTAGACTTGCCCCACTCTGCCGTTAGTTACCTAACCTAACGGTGCACGAGGGGACATCGAGGCGAATGCGGATGGCATAAGTGTATGTCGTATTTATCTGTGATGTTTAGGTATTTAAATGATGGGAATTCATTAATATGATTAATGAAAGTAAAAGAAACCTAAGATATTGTAGAATCGAATTTCAAAATAAAAAGGGTAGCTACAGTTCTTGCTTTGCACAGCGGTATATATGATATATCCCGCACCTTATTCGATGAGGAAAGGACCGAGATCCCTTCACCGGGAGTGACTCCTTTAGCAATAACTGGCAGATGCTACACACTCGGTTTGTTTTTCATTGCTTCTATAGTTTCTGCTTTGCACAGCGATATATGTGATATATCCCGCACCTCATTCGAAGAGGAAAGGGCCGACGATCCCTTCACCGGGAGTGACCCCTTTAGCAAAACTAGAAAAGCATAAAAAAAACGCTCCATTTCAAAATCATTTGATTCTACAACGATATCAAGTTCATTACGCAATAGGTTTTCAGAAAAACCTGTCGTAGCCCTCCGTCATTTCAGATAAGTTGTATATAGTATTCGTGCTGCATTTGTTGGCTTTCGTCAAGGTGCAGTGTGCGGTAGCTATATGCTGCTTATCTACTGCATACGATGCGATTGGATTAGGGTAGTCGTGCGGCTTTGTTGGCTTTCGTCAAGGGTCGTGCGGGTGGGTTTAATTCGATCAAGAAATGTACGGGTTGAACTTGACTAGCGGGCTATGGTTTGTTGGCTTTCGTCAAGGTCATAGCACGTTAGGGGCAAAATATTATCGGGAATTTCAAGTGTCGAAATTTGCAATGAGATTGCATACCTTCTATGAGATAGTTGGATCCCGATACCCACTGCGAGTAAGAGTTACTCCTGGGAGAGTTTTACACATTGCAACTAGCCGATCAAGTAGGTGTCTAGAAAGGTGTCAACGGGGTTACGCCTCTGGAAAAACGAGGTTTACATTAATTAGGTTCGTGCGAAAGCACGGGGGACCTCCCTCAAAGTACCGACACTGGCCTGGCTGAAAGATTGGCGAACTTGTAGTGTGTAATTAATCCCGGCTAGTCTTTCCTTTTTGGGTTTGAAGGAAGATTTGATAAAAAGCAGTGGGAGCCATCCTGATTAGATAAAATAATAACCAATCTATTCTTGCAAGAGCGCACGCTGAGTGTTTTCTTCTCTCTCTCTCCAGGTAGCGACCATATCACGCCTTAATCAAGATAATAATACGGAAGTATTGACTGAACCCACTTGTTATACTGAGCTGGGGAACGTTGGTCCCGCTCCAACTTATAATTGTTATAAGAAAGAGCAAGAAATTAGGGATTACCAGAATTCCCGTGCCGCCCAAACGAAGAAAGTGCATATGATGCATCTCCTTCGGGTGTGTTCATTATATAGAACTGTTTCTCAGTGTCCTTTACGTCCTGGGTATATGATACCAGATCAGGATCCCGCATATGTAATTTGTTACATGGGCTACAGATAGGTAAAGAACCGAGAACGGGTGATAAGTTTCATGAGGCAGAAAACGGGGCAAGTGTTGCAACGAAGTCTGTTGGTCACTGTCACTCTGTATTACCAATACATTGATTCTGAACGAATGTTATTAGATACCGAACCTGATATACAAAATCATATCAGTCTCTTTATCAGTAAAGAAATGATAAAATTTTATATTATTGGATAATGTTTTGAACATTTCCTATATCAAAAGTTGATCGGTTCAGGCACGTTATCTAAAAGCGTTGATGTTCTAAATCAAACTACAGTTCTTAGTATACGGAACACACACAAGAGGAAGAGTTCAGAAATGAATGAATCCATCTTGAGGCATTGTAGACTAGGTCATATCAATGCGACCCGACTGGCTGAAGTTAATTGTAGATGCATATCTAAATCTGTTTGAATTTACATCTTATGAAACTTGCCAGTCATGTCACAAAGATACGATGACCATAGCTCTGTTTACTGGAAACAGAAAGAGTTAGTAAACTCTTGGGATGATACATATTGATGTATGTAAGGTCCCCTGTCTACATATGCCAGGACTGGTTCTTTGTACTTCGTTACATTCTCTGATAATCTTTCAAGATTCAGACATATGTTCCTGTTGAAACACAAGTCCGAACCTTTTGAGATATTCACAGAATATGATTTAGAAGTAGAGAACCAAAACACGGGTATAAGTATTATGTCCTTTGATGAGATCAAGGAGGAGAATACTTGAGCACGGAATTCCTGGATTATTCTAAAGGAGAATGAGATTCTCTCTCAGCATTACTCCTCCGTATACACCATAGCACGATGGTATATCGGGGCGGAGCAATAACACCCTATGTGATATGGTGTGCTCTATGATGAGTACTACTGAGTTTCCTATTTCCTTTTGGGAGTTATGCACTTGAGAAGCTGCATACCTATTGAATAGGGTTCAAATCAAATCAGTTGCCTACCATTTCATTTTTGATATGATAAGGGAAGAGCCCTTCTCTTAAGTTAGTTAAGATTTGGGGTTGTCCGGGCTATGTCTAAAAGCATAATCCGGACAAGCTCGAGGCAAGGTTTGTTATGTACAACTGGAAAGGTTCCAGCTATACAAACTGCAGCTGATGATTTGATAGAACCAAAGGATTCAGTAGATTCCAACGAACCTCAGCCTCTCCGCCGATCTAGTAGGGTTCCTCACCCACCTGAGAGATATTTCGGTTTCTCTATGACAGTGGGAGCGAGGATTGCATCATGAGATGATGACCCAACTAGTTTCGAGCAGGCCATCGAGAGTAGGGCCTCTGTAAGAATGGCTGGATGCTTAGCGATCTGAGATGGAATCCATGTACACCAACAAAGTATGGACTTTGGTTGCAATATCTGAAGGGTTAAATCCCCATCAGGAGTAAGTATATCTTGAGAAGATTACTTGGTGTACGTGGAAAAGTTGAGACTTTCAAAGCTAGACTTGTTAAAGGTTTGCATCGTTGACCAGGTGTGGATCATGAGGAAACCTTTTTCTAAGGAGCTATGCTTAAGTCCATCCAGATCCTACTTACCACGGCTACATTCCATGACTACGATATCTGGTGGTTGGGTGTCATGACAGCTTTTCTAAATGATGTTTTAGAATAGAGTGTCTATAAGTACACAGCCAGAGTGCCTCGTAGACAGTGGGAGCAGCGGAAACGTGTGCAAGATGTTTTATGTGGTAAAGCAGGCATCGCGGAGTTGGAACATCTGTTTTGATGGATAAGTCAAAGAGTTTGACATCATCAAAATGGTAGATGAACCTTGTATAAACAAAAAGGTAGTAGGGAGTATGGTGGTGATCCTCATAGAGTACGTGGATGTCATGCTCTTGATAAGAAAGGAGTTTTCTATGCTACGCTCGGTCAATCTCCGCTTATCACAATGATTCTCCATATGGGATCAAAGTGATACCTCCTAAATCCTGGGTTTTGGATCTATGAGATAGATCTAATTGGATGTTAGGATTCTCACTAGTTGTAGTGAGATGGTATCAACCGATCCTGGGGAGAATCACTGGAAGGGTTCCAGGGTGATAAGAAGGACTGAAAATCCGTCACAGACATTGTCTTTACCCTCAGTAAAGGGATGGTATGTTGGAAGAGTTCCAAGCTAGATACCGTGGCATACTAGACGATAAAGGCTGGATACATCGCTACTTAAGATGCTACCAAAGAGGCAGTCTGGATGTATATTTGTTCATGAGATGAACTTAGTTCCTCCCATTGTATGACAATGGAGTTGTGGCATATGCCAAGGAACGTCCGTCCCATCAATGATCCAGATATATTCTAAGACAGTATCACCTGATCATGGAGATGGTTGATCTCCAAGGTGATCGAGGTTAGGAGAGTTGACCTAGAGGACAACACGGCGGATCCACTCACAAAGGCCTTTTCCCAGAGAGAGACTTTTATGGGATGGTTGAGTATGAGATACTACAACCACTGCAATCAGATGGCCCTAGTGCAAGTGGGAGATTGTTAGTTATATGTATGCCCTAGAGGCCATTACTATACATAGGATGTATATTGTAGTGGATGCTTGGATATATATAGGGAGGACTTTCTTGCTCGACATGATAGTATGCTATCTGGTTGATCTTTACCTTAACGTGTATACTGATTGTCTCTCTGTTACATGTTGGTAAAGTCCTTAGGATGTGTACTTGACTACCTGGACTATGATGCGGATCATACTAGTGGGGACATGGTAGTCCATAAGTACATCCTTCAAGGTCCCTAGTCGTGGGTATATCGAGATAGGGCATCGATATTCCAGAGTACTAGCGTATACCTTCTCGACCCATAAAGATGGGCGATGGATGATCCCATATCCATTGGTGTTTGACATCAGAGATGATATACGGGTGCTCAGTGGAGACTGGGTACACTGGACGGACTCGCCGAGAACTCCCAGATGGTATTATACCTTACGTCAGATGGCGGTTCTCTGGTGACACTGGTACAGAGTAGTCTGTTGACCCGAGATCGTCATAGAGTCTTGTGTGGTTCCCACTGTGCTTTGATTTCCACCTTACCACGTCCAAGAGGGCGTGCAAAACGGTGGCTTTTGGGTACAGTCCCGAATCACATGGAGGCAATGAGCGATAGGAGGGGATTCGTCTCTCCCGGTATAGAGAGTTGATGTTGCGCTGTGTTCGATTGGCTATAACCGGAAATCCCTGGCCAGGGTTGCTGAGATTTACTGGTAAGTGTTACCTGTAGTTTCTCGAACTGTTATAGACCTCATATCGACACGACTTATCAAGCTATTGGGGTCTGACGTTTACCACCCCTAGGCAAGATATGCGACATATCAGACGAACAGACCGGACTGTACGGTAAGTGTTACTGGTTGGATTCACAGGAGTATGAGCGGGCTTGCTCGTCGATCTTCTGATCTCTCAATACCCGGGTGGCCGTTACGTTTAGCAGACCGCTTGCGGCTGCTGGGTGTTTGATATGATCATCACCTGCTGCCGGCGTATTGACGAGTCTTTAGAGTCCTACACAGAGGTTTCCTGGCTCAAGCGAAACGAAATAGGAGCGCATATGAGATATGTATGGGACCTAGAATAATGCATGTATGTGATACCGTATTCTATTCTCGCGATGAATGTATCGATTGGTTGTATGCGATATAACCTAGTTATCGAATCAAGTATTGATTCGATAAGCCGATACATTGGATATTAGTCGGTTATATGCGATATGACCGAATCGTTAAATCAAGTGTTGATTTAATGATTTAATGCATAATTATATATTTGATATATTACTTTGCATTAACTAGTATCGGTTCATTTTAAATGGATTTTCTCACTCGAATGTGCATATTGTATATGTGATATATTTTTATGCACTTGTTTGTATCATGTTTGATGATACATGCAAAATTGGCTTTGTGTAAAGACTTATACCATGGTTATGATAATGGTTAGGGTTTTGATTTATTCACTTATTTATTTATCCATTCATTTTTGAGAAATAAATAAAAGAAAACAAAAATGGTTTCTTTCTTTCTTTTCATGAAGCTTGTTGAAGCTTCATGAAGCTTTGACCAAGTGACCATTTTGTCTTCTTCTTCTAACCCTAACCATTCATCTAAACTCAAGTTAGTTCTCTACACAAAACCATGGTTAAAATTATGATAAGAATTGATTTTCTTTTCTATAATATTATTCTTATCATAATATACTTCATCTTCTTCTTCTTCTTCTTCACATGAAGAAAAGCTTGCTATCAACAATGGCAACTTGAGAAAATGAGTGAGAAATCCAATTCTAAAGTGAACCCACTTCCTATTTCTTCATCCTCTACCACTTGCCAAGTAGTATAGGGTGTTTTCTTCACAAGTTTCATGACTTGGTGAAGTGAGAGCTTGATCTTGTGATGCCTCGACGTAGATCATCTTCGGCATCGTAGTCGATGACCTAGCCCGCCCATTTCTTCGATGAAGCCAACGCTAGAGCCCGGGATTTGATTTGGACAGCAAGGGGACTTCATCGCGGAGCTATGGAGGTGGAGAACCGGATCTACAAAGGTTGTATTTCCGTTCACTTAGTTATATTGTTAACTAGCTTTTTGTTTCGCCTAAAATTCTAGTTAACGATCCGTATTAGGGTTTCTCGGCACTTGTAAAATTTTAAATTGGCATGCTTGATGCCTTGTGAGACCTCATTAGTGTGCCTAGGAACCCTACAGTTTGAAGAAGGAATGCACAGAAATTTTGAACTTGAAATTGAAAAACGTTTTGAATGAAAACTTTGCCAAGTTTTGCCCAAAGATTTCATGCATGCAATAGTGTATGCGTTTGAGCTTTTCATGCTAATCTTATAAACCACGAAGTACTTACATTGATTTCCGAGATAATACACTTCTAGCTCAAACTCTTGATATCTTCGATTCTTGAAATCTTTAAACTTGGAATTTTAGCTCCTTAAATTCTTGAGCTTGAATGTGATCATTTAGAAGCTCTTTTCCCTAATAAAAATCAAGAATTACCTCAATGAGGTATCACGTGCTCACACGTGACCAATGATCATGTGTTGACACGTGATAGTTAAAGCAGAAACGAAAACAAGCGGCTGAGAAAAGACCCCAATTGGGGGTCACGTGCTCACACGTGACCAAGGGTCACGTGCTAGCATGTGACCAAGGGACACGTGCTAGCACGTGACAGGATTTGAAAACCTTGTAACTTAACAGAATTAAATCCTAAATTTCTCTAAATCTTTCCAAACGAAAAAAGGATTATGAGGAACCGTTGGATTAAAAATCCAAGGGTGATTAAAAATCACCAATTTATGGAAAGATTTTAGACAAGGAAAGATTTCCCTAAATCTCACCAAAAATAACAAACAGAATATCTTTTGGATTTAAAATCCAACGGTGAATAAAATTCACTGAGTGATCTAAAGGATCATATTAATTATTAAAACAAACAAAATCTTTCAATGAGAGATTTACTAAACAAATTGATTCTTTTCCTTTCCTTCTCCTATAAATAGGAGCCAAGAAGAGAAGAGAGATATAGAATTTTGGGATCTGGAGATTTTCTAAAAAAAAAAAAGCAAATAGCAGAGAGAAAAGAAAGGAGGATTCAATTCTCAAGAAAGAAACCCTAGGTGAGAAAAGGGAAAAAGACAAAAACTTCAAAAGGAGAATTTAATTCTCAAATCTAAGAGTTTAACTCTTTTGCAAAAAGAACTTAGTTCTTTCTCTGGTTGAAGATCTGCAGAAGCAAATCTTCCCATAGGTTGAGAATTTAATTCTCATCGGGTTGAGATTTTGCCATGCAGATCTAAGACTTAGGAGGAGAATTGAGTTTAAAGAATTTAATTCTCCCAAATTTACAGCCATTCAATTCCTTCATGATAAAACCAGGGTTTAACCCTATATGAGAATTTAATTCTCCTAAAATTATAGGAATTTAATTCCTTCAAGATGGACAGAACTAGGGTTTAACCCTAATTGAGAATTTAATTCTCTCAAATTCACAGGAATTTAATTCCTCCTGAAAGAAATTAGGGTTTCACCCTATATAAGAATTTAATTCTTTTATATATATGGGAATTTAATTCCTCCAAAAAGAGATTAGGGTTTAACCCTATATAAGAATTTAATTCTTGCACAATAGGAATTTAATTTCTCCAAAATCATAATTAGGGTTTAACCCTACAGAGAATTTAATTCTTAAAAAATAAAGAGACTTAAAAGATCTTCATATATGCAAAGAACTAACGTTATGTGTCCCCATGTGACCCCTGAAAAGATCCACAAAAATGAGAAGGAAAAAGTTTTGAGGCAATGCCTCACGTGCTCCCACGTGACCTCCAAAACAAAGAGAATAAAAGCAAAGGAAATGTTGGCTCTGGGCGCTCTCACGTGTTACCACGTGACCCCTAATAAATTTCTTAACGAATCAGTGCATCAGTGCCTATCACGTGCCCACGCGTGATGGTCAGAAGATAAAAAGTGTTTAACACTTATTTGCAGAACAAAGTGAGGAGATCTGGCCCCACCTTTGGGTGCCCTCACGTGTCCCCACGTGACCCCTCTTTCTTTAAGTGTTTAACACTAATTCGAGTGCTTTATTTCCAGTGTTTAACAACTGATTGTCTTCTAGTGTTTAACATTAAATTGAGAATCTTATTTCTAGTGTATAACACTACCTTGAGAATTTTCTTTCCAGTGTTTAACACTGTTATCTTCTAGTGTTTAACACTAATTTGAGAGCTTTATTCCCAGTGTTTAACACTACTGTTCCCTAGTGTTTAACACTACTTTTAGCCAAATTGGCTAATTTTCCAGAGGCAAAAGTCTCCCCTTCAACTGAGTCTCAAAATTGAGTAAAGCTCACAGCTACAATATTAATGCTCAGTCAAACATAAAAATGTTATCAGAGACCTCAAACTCTTGTTTAGCATTGCTAAATATTGTGGGCTTGAACCCAGACAAGTATCTAATAGTCCAACAAAGGGCCAACACTTCAGATCTAATTGGACTTAGCCCAAATTGGCCATAAGTACTCAATTCAGACTTAACTGAGCCAATGTGCTTAAAATATAATTAATTGATCTTAGTTCCAAATTGGACTACAGATCACTTAATTCACCTTGATTCAAGAGTACATCTCTTCACTTCTTTGATATTTGTCGTTATAATTTCTCAACGTCTTCAAAGAGGTAACGGGTCCCGACAACCACACATTTCATAGACTATGACGTCTCTAAACTACGGACTGTGGGGTCCTTAAACTCATGGACTATGATGTCCTTAACCTCGACCGTGATGTCTTTAAACTAACATTGGACTGTGGGGTCCTTAAACTCATGGACTATGATGTCCTTAACCTTGACCGTGATGTCTTTAAACTAACATTGGACTGTGGGGTCTTTAAACTCATGGACTATGATGTCCTTAACCTCGACCGCGATGTCTTTAAACTAACAATGGACTGTAATGTCCTTAAACTAACAATGGACCGTAATGTCCTTAAACTAATCGACTGCAATGTCACTAAACTAAACAATAGAGCCCAATTGCTCTCTTGTTGGATCTAAACGATCCCGTTAAGTTGATCTTAGTCTAAAATTAGACTAACGTATCCTTAACAAACGTTTAAGTTGATCTTAGTCTCAAATGAGGCTAACGTATCCTTAAACCTAACCCCCAAACCCAAATCTAAGAAGATATGGATTTGGACTAATCCACGCCCTACGGGCGACAACACAAATTAGCCTCCGTATACAATCCATGGGAAACCACAAACAAAACAAACATACACGACACGAAGTGACCATCTGGAGAAGGAGAAAGTTGTTACCGCGATGCGGTAGCGTAATTAACTGTAGGGGTTTGCGCCTGCAGGGAAGAGCGTCCCCACAATCAAAAACCACTCAAACGAGAGGGAATCTGACGAAGTCTGCTACATCGGCCGCATCCGTTTACACCTTCGATATATGGTGCCATAAATCAACTTGGCATCTTCGGAGAGGTGGACCGATAGCACCAATTAGCATCTGCCCCGAAATTCAGGCTAGACGTTTGCCGCATCTCTTGTCGCGTCTTTCGGTGGGGAACAGATTCTGGCACGCCCGGTGGGACCTTTTCATCTCTCCACTCCACACTTCATGTGTCGTGTTTGCGAATTAATTGCGGTTTGCTAATGGTTGCCTTTGGGTTCGAGATACTAAGATTTGGCGTTTTGCTTGGTGCAGAAAGCGAAAGATCAATGGCGTCCACTTGCGCGAAGTGTTCCAGCCGCAACTGCAACTCACGTTCTGCCTCATTTGGAGGCATAGCTTACGGGCCCCAAGCAGCTTCCTTGTTCACGATGCCGGTGGAACAGGTCACTCAGGCCACCACTGGATTGTTTTTTGGGACCATGCTCCCACCGATGAGTTTCAGCGCCCCTGTGCCAGCACCAGAAGCTCCCAAGAAGTCGGTCTTTGATCGGCTTGCTACTGACGCGGCCCCTCTCAACGGGTCGTCCAGCTCCGGCGCTTCAGTCTTTACCAGATTGGGCCAAAATTCATGCAGGCCCATGATGAAGCCTGCAGTTCCAAAAAAGGTTATTCCGAAAAGGATAGCCATCCCTGCTCCTGAAGTCGTCAAGGCGGCTTCTCCTGCCAAAGGGTCGGTCTTTACAAGATTGACTGTTCCGGCTCCCACTCCTGCTCAAAAGTCTGTCTTCGACAGATTGGCTACTGCTGCTCAACGGACGTCAGTCTTCAAGAGGCTGGCACCGGCGATGCCTTACCAGAACGGGGGGCATGACGAAGCCATCCCCATCACCGAACTAACACCATCAGCTCGACACGCTCGACGTCGTCACTGGCGCCGAGTAAGGAAGGCTGGGGGCAACTCCCCCTCTGGGTTAACTCCACCAACCCCAACGGTGGAAGTCAATGCTGCTGTTCTAACTGGGAACAGCTTTGAATTGCTGAAAAAGGTGCGCAGGAACTCTCCTACCGCCGTACTGAAGAGATCTCCTCCACTGGTGGAGACTGTTACAGAAATAAAGCCGGAGCAGTCCCCTCAACGGCTGTCCTCCAAAGTTTACAAAGTCTGGCGACGGGTCCAGGAGTCGGTGATTGATCAAGACTATCTTCGCCGACAGAAGAAACTGAAGGTTCAACAGGAAGAGAACCGTCTTAGCAAGCCACAAAGGACGACAACTGCCTGGGTGCCCGCCTCAACGGCCCCCTCAACGTCAACCACTCAAAAGAAAAGGAGGCCAGAGAAAGCCCTATGAACGTGGCAGGCCACAAAGACGCTGAGCCCAAACGCTCCAAGTCTGAGGGCATAATGGTCCATACTGTTTACATGGCTTCCGGAAAAGAGGAAAGCCGCACTTCGACGGGCCACCGACCGCTCACCCAATCGATAATAAGGGCTCAGGAACAACAACAGCAGAAGCTTCAGGAGATGCTGACTGCAATGGCCGCACTCACCGGACCAAAAGAAAGCCCGAAGGCGTCATCGGAACAACGTCACGAACAAGAAACCGACGCTGACTTCCTACGCAGAGTCCTCGAAAAGAAGGACCGAGAAGCTGCAGAACAAGCTGCCAACACAAATGACGCTTCTCTTCCAGGACATGGTCAGGATGATGTTGCAGCCGGATCCCCCAGCTGAAGACCCTCTGATCATTATTGAAGATGACAGAGGAGAAACATCGAATCCACCTCCGGCTCTTTCAGCAGCCAAGGAGGAAACTATTTCCAAGGCCGCCTTGGATGACTATATTGCTCATCAAATACGAGTTCACCAAGAAAATGAAGCGGCCGGCCAAGTCATCAAAACCGGGCGACCGTATCCAGGCTGGTATGATCAGATAAAGTACCCGCCGGGCTACACGATCCCCAAATTCCATGTGTACAAGGGGACAGGCAATCCCCATCAACATGTCGCTCAGTTCATGGCTCTTTGTGGTAACACCGGTGGCGATGATAAGCTTTTGCTCCACCAATTCGTCGGCAGCTTGTCGGAGACGGCATTTGAGTGGTATTCTGAACTCCCAAACGACTCCGTCAAGACTTTCGCAGAAATGGAGTTGTTGTTCACCCGGCGATTCGCGAGTGCTAGTGAACGCACCCCAATAACGGCATTGATCAATGCCAGGGTGAAGCCAGGAGAGACGTGGGTTTAGTACGCAATCCGATGGCAGAATCTGTGGTCGAAATGCGAACAGCGCATCGAAGAAGCACCAGCGGTGGGCATGTTCGTGGGCACCCTACATCCTCATGCAACTATTTCACAGTTCATGATGTTCTTAAAACCGACCACATTCCAGGATTTAATCGACAAGCTAGCCTAGATGGACCAGATGGGTCATAGACCGTCTCCTCCGAAGCCGGAGCTACGGAACGAAAAGGGTAAAGGGAAGGCGACCTTCGTTGCAAATACCCAACAACAGCCCAGTGCCCCAAAACTAACGGACCAACTGGAAGAGAGACGGAGCTATTATAATGAGAAAATGAAGCGTCCTTACTCGTTCCCATGGGACAAAACGAAGAGACTATTTGAAATGGCGATGCGCAACAGGCTCATCAATCTGCCAAATCCTAAGTGACCACTGCAACCCGGTGAAGCTAATAGTCCCAATTATTGCCCTTACCACCAAACGGTAAGCCATCCAATCGAAAATTGCTTCGTTTTTAAGGGATGGATCGAGGATTAGTACCAACAAGGTAAGTTTGCGCTGTCTGAGAAGTGGAAAGTAAGCCCACCACAACCGCACACTCCTAAGAAGACGGACACACTGAGGGCATCGTGCTCTTTTGTTGAAGAAGCTCCATGGGAGGTCGCTCTTTCAGCCAAAACTAAGAAAATGCTGAACGATCTCCAGACATGCCCGGCGATCAGGTGGACGAATCCGCTGGAACCCCAGATCATCAAAGGAATGCTGAAGCCGCGCCCAATTCCAAAGATCGGTGTTGATAGCCAAAGTGTCCATACCCAGCCGTCAAAATCTTCGAAAAAGAAGAAGAAATCCAAGAAGCCCGCGAAGCCTGACGACAAGCACACGGACCTGCAAAAGCAGATTGACGCGATGGAAGAATATAACCAGAAGGCGCGGACTCCAATCACGCTCCAAGAGTTCCTCGGCCATGTCCTTAAAGATGGAGATGATGGAGAAGACTCGTCGGATGGATCTGAGGACTACTTAGCAAGTTGCCATGTGATCTTTCACTCGTCGATAGACGATGAAGAAGCTCCTTGCACCGAGAGACTGGGGGCAGGTCCTGAACTGGAACTTCCAGGGCCATCAGACGAAATGATTGACGCATTCCTAAACGGAGCTCTTCTGAAAAGTAAAGCTGATCGGGAGCGAGAGATGGCCATATTTGAAAAGGCCAAACGCCGGCGACTGGACGAAAGAGTTGAGACACTCCCGCCGAATCAAAAGACATCCATCGCGAATAAAAACAAGTTCAAGACGAGAAAAAGGTTTGCTAAAGCCATATCAATGGGAATGAAGCTACCACCCTCCGAAGGAAACACTCTCGGTGAAGCAGAGATGCATCCTAGCTACTGCCCATATCATCGAAAGACGGCACACCCCATCGAAGAGTGCAATGCTTTTAAAAGATGGTAGCAGGGGTATGTTGCTCACCGGCAACATTTTAAGCGGATGAAACGCAAAACCCGTCGGGAGCATAAAAGTACGACCGAGGAGTATAAAAGGACTACCGGCAACTGTCACACAGTCAACGCCGGGGGATCGCAGGTTCTCACCTTCGGGAGTGACTCCGACGAAGAAATGACTCTTGGCCCTCTCTTTAAGGAATCCACCTCGGGGAAAGAGGAAGAACCAAAGTTCTGCGAAAATATTCAGCTGCGCAATCGCACGCTGCCCGAAAAGAATCTCGGACCCGCGAATAGAAAAGATAAGGGAAAAGAAAAGGTTCACGAGGATATCATCCTTGATGACCAAGCCATTGAAAAGCTGACAGCTAAGGACCCGCCAAAGAAAAGTAAGGTGGACTACAACATTCTGGCGCACTTGAGAAAGTTACCTTCGCAGCTCAGCATTTTTGATGCCCTTTTACTATCAAAAGGAGCAAGAGATTCATTGATCAAGGCGCTACAAGAGCCAGAGCAATTCCAAGCTTTTCTCGCCGAAGAAAAGAAGAAGGACGAGCTAGAAGAAGTGCATACAGCCGATATCACCTTCGGCGATGAAGATCTCCTCCTCGGGACATGTGAGCACAACCGTCCCCTTTACGTCTCAGGATACTGTCACGATATCAAGATAGTCAAAATCCTGGTCGATAACGGGTTTTCCGTCAATCTCCTCAACGTACGAGTGTTGAAGGAAATCTGCATGAGCGTTCAGCACCTTGCTCATGATAAAATCACAATCTCCGGTTTTGACTCCCAGTCATCACGGACTCTCGGGTCTGTGATATTGACGTTGCGCTTCGGGCAACTTGTCACAGATATTAAATTTCACGTCATTGACGCCAAGACATGCTACAATGCTTTGCTCGGCCGGCCTTGGTTACACGAGCACAACATCATCCCTTCTACACAACATCAGTGTATGAAATACTTCAAGGATGGTCTCGAGTACACTGTGACGGGGGAGTTGAACCCATTCTCCATGAACGAAGTCCGAAAATACGAAGATGCAAAATACTTCTTACCAGATTTCGAGGACACGAAGAGGTGTCACAAACCGAAGGACAAAGCTATCACCACTATTCCAGTCTTCGGGAGTGATACCGAGGAGGAAGAAGAGATAGTTTATTCAGGGCCGCCACAACGCAACAACCCGGGACCGTCCGCCCCCATGTTGATCTTCGACAGCGACTCGGAAGATGAGATTAACGCTATATTTTCCACTCGGCCATCAATACAA
The DNA here is from genome assembly GCA_030015575.1 of Agapanthus africanus. Classification (NCBI taxonomy): domain Eukaryota; kingdom Viridiplantae; phylum Streptophyta; class Magnoliopsida; order Asparagales; family Amaryllidaceae; genus Agapanthus; species Agapanthus africanus. The sequence continues at coordinate 162,940,671 of CM057348.1, forward strand.
GCCTTTGCTGGCGGTAATCAGAGTTTGCAAATTATCATGGTTCCACAAGAGTATTACAAAGAGCTCGATGCACTTAAGACTTATAATGTGCAAGAATTGCAGACATTCTACGTCCCTCCCAGGCGAAAAGGTGAAAAGGCGATCCTATTCTACCGATCCGGGGAAACCAAAGTGGAAAAAGAAATTTGGCCTGGCGCCGATTCTACACTTGACAGGCTCCAGCCCATCCATCTGCCTAGATATTACACAGAAGGCTTGAAAAGACTCTTGAAGCGCCAAGAGGTACCCTTCAAACAGACCACTCGACAATCTCGGTTCTACAACAGGATTTGGGATGTCCCCGGAACTCAGCGCAAGTTGCCCAACGGGAAATTGGAAACGATCGGGCTTGGATATGTTCAACCCAAAAAACGAGAGCGAGTCCATGGCAGTTACGTCATACATGACTTCGATGAAGAAGAAGACATTTTGTTAAGAGAGACCAATCCTGAACCAAAACAAGGTCCTGTCATCAAAATGCCGAGCCCATCATTTGAAGAACGAATGGAAAAGCTAGTAAGGGAAACGGGTCAAAAGATCCGAGATGACCATAACCGCGAGATGGCCATTTACGAAAAAGCCAGGACACAGCGCCTCCTTCAACAGGCCGCAGGGAATGGCAATGCTCTTCCTTATCAACCCGTCGTAAAAAAGGCCCGACGGAGAGGCAAAAACAAATCAAAGAGCGGGAAAAGCGTTCAAGAGCGACAAAGCGGGATCAAGAAGCCACGCGATCGGGAATCGAGCAATCCGGAGTCGTCTCTTATAAAAAAGATAGGTTGAGCATACTCTTTTCCTCAGAACAAAACATGGAAGATACTTGATCGCGGCATAAGACATCAGATGATTACACTTCCGGAGCCTAAACACCCCGAGCAAGCCAACGAGGTCTCTCACCCGGACTATTGCTCTTATCACCGAGCAATAGGACATCCTCTCAAAGATTGCTTCACCTTCAAGAACTGGGTCGAAGACCAATATCAGCTCGGCAAGTTTGCTCTATCCAGCAGTTGGAGGATAAATCCGCCACAGAAGCACGAACCGAAAGCCGCACCTACAGCGAGAGTTGATCAGATCAACACCAGTCTTGGAAGCGAGCTCGTACCTGTCACGTGATTACGCTATCAAAAGAAGAGGCCAAGAATATGGATGACCTCCCCTGGTGCTTCGAAAACAATGATGACGAGATGATCTCAGAATTTCAACCGGCGCCGAAAGAGCTGGAAGATGGAATACATACCACTGCAGATGATCTCAAGAAAATTTATTTGGGGACGACAAGTGATCCGCGGCCGACATTCGTCAGTGAGTTGCTGTCTGAAGAAAGGGTAGCTACACTAAAAGACGTGCTTATGCAGCATAAAGATTGCTTCGCATGGAACTATTCCGAGATGCCAGGACTAGATCCAGAGATTGCTGTCCACAAACTGGCCATATCCCCGGACGTCAAGAAAATCAAACAAGCACCGAGAAGAATGCGGCTCGAGCTTGAGATGAGCATCAACGCCGAGGTCAAGAAGCTGATCGACTCTGGCTTCATCCAAGAGGTGCAGTATCCTGACTGGATCGCCAACATCGTCCCGGTGATGAAGAAAAATGGGATAGTGCGCATATGAGTGGACTTTCGGGATCTCAATAAAGCCTGCCCGAAAGACGACTTCCCGGTACCGGTCACCGAGATGATGATAGACAATACGTCCACTCACGAAGTTTTCTCCTTCATGGACGGCTCGTCAGGATACAATCAGATAAAGATGCATCCCGAAGACCAGAAGCATACTGCTTTCTGGACCCCTTTGGGTATATTTTGCTACAAGGTGATGCCTTTCGATCTAAAGAACGCCGGTGCCACCTATCAGAGGGCCATGACGAAGATCTTCGATGACCTCATACGTGAAATCGTCGAATGCTATATCGACGACCTTGTGGTGAAAAGCAAATCATACGAGGAACATCTAGAGCATCTGAAGATCGTGTTTCAACGCCTTCGGCAATACAACTTGAAGATGAACCCTCTCAAATGCGCGTTCGGAGTTTCCTCGGGCAAGTTCCTAGGATTCATCGTCCGACACCGAGGCATCGAGATAGATCCGTCAAAGATCAAGGCGATTATGGAGATGCCCTTGCCAAGGACTCTCAAGCAATTGCGGTCTCTCCAAGGTAAGCTCGTCTATATCCGGCGATTTATAGCCAATCTCTCCGGCAAATGCCGTCCTTACAGTCACCTGATGAAGAAGGGAACCCCTTTCGTCTGGGATCGCAAATGCCAAAATGCACTGGACGAAATCAAGCAATATTTGCAGAACCCGCCAGTGCTGGCTGCTCCGGTCAAGGGAAAGCCTCTCATTCTGTATACAACCGCCCTTGAAGGTTCCTTAGATGCATTATGGGCATAAGAGAACGACCAAGGGAAGGAGAGAGCCCTCTACTATTTGAGTCGAGTGCTACTGGGGGCAGAAAGCAATTATTCTCCCATCGAAAAACACTGCCTGGCATTGATCTTCGTGATAACGAAGCTCAGGCACTATGCGTTGGCGCATGAAGTCCGTCTCATATCGAAGGTGGATCCTTTCAAATACTTGATGTCAAAGACCATATTGACGGGGCGGCTCGCTAAATGGGCCCTGCTCTTGATGGAATTCTCGATAACCTATCATCCCCTCAAGGCAGTGAAGGGCCAAGCCATCGCCGACTTCCTTGCTGAGCATCCGATACCTGCAGATTCTCCTTTGAATTGCGAGCTGCCAGACGAACATGCATTTGACACGATCGACAGAGGTGATGCCTGGTGGGAACTTTATTTCGATGGAGCATCCTCCATGAAGAAGCGCAAACAAAGCACCCCCATAATCAAATCAGGGGTAGGGCTCATCTTCGTAACTCCATAAGGAGGGATAATGCGCTTTGCCTTCTCCTTAACAGAGCCGAGGACAAACAATGAAGCCGAGTATGAAGCTTTGATAGCAGGTTTTGAGATCGCCATCGACATGGGGATCGAGAACCTCCTCATATACGGAGACTCCCAACTGGTCGTTAGTCAAATAAACGGTGACTATCAAACATGCAAGCCAGAGTTGGTAAAGTACGGCGAGAAAGTACAATAACTGCTGACCCAAATACCTTCCTGCACCTTGGAAGCATACCGCGTGCGGAAAATAACAAAGCGGATGCATTAGCTAAGCTTGCTAAAGAATTGTCCGATGAGAACCTCGATGACGTAAGAATCGTGGTACAAAGCCGTCGGGTTCTTGCACCGGTAGAAATATCTCCGGAGCCGTCCGAGGAGAAGGGAGCGACCGAGCGAATGAATCTACAAATAAAAGACCAAGAAACGGTTGAGGATTGGAGAGAAGTCTTTATAGACTACTTCAAATCCCGTTGTACACCTGAAGATGCGTCCTCAAGACATCAGCTTATGAAACGAGCTCTGTCTTTCACCTTCATCAATGATACTCTGTATAAGAGATCATTTGGCTCTTTATGGTTAAGCTGCCTGGGACCAGACGAGGCAAAGAGAGTCGTCCAAGAAACTCACGACGGACTCTGCGGTTCTCACCAAGCCGGCCCAAAGATGAAGCTGAAGATTAAAAGGATGGGCTACTATTGGCCCACGATGATCCAAGACTGCCTCGAGTATGCGAAGCAATGCCACTCGTGCCAGATCCACGGAGACTTTATCCATCAGCATCCGAATCCGCTACACCCGACGGTGGCTAGCTGGCCGTTCGAAATGTGGGGGACTGACATAATCGGCCCCATCGTACCAGCATCGTCCAGAGGACATCGATTCATTTAGGCGACGACTGATTACTTCTCCAAATGGGCAGAAGCAGTACCGCTAAGGGAAGTGAAGACGGAGAATATCCTCCATTTCTTCAAGACACACGTCATTTATCGGTTTGGCATTCCGAGACGAATCATCTCCGATAACGGGCCAGCCTACAGAAGCCACAAGATCAGCCGCTTCGCACAACAGCATAACATAGACTGGAGATACTCCTCAGTTTATAATCCCCGAGCTAACGGTCTAGCTGAGGCTTCAACAAGACCTTGACGAAGATAGTGAAAAAGACGGTGTCACGAAATAAGAAGGACTGGCATGAGAGACTGCATGAAGCTCTCTGGGCGTACCGGACTACGTTCAAAACGGCCATGAACACAACTCTATACGCATTGGTATTCGATACAGAAGCGGTACTCCCCCTCGAGATAGAGCTACCCTCTCTACTAGTGGCAGTTCATTACGAGCTAACAGACGAACAGAATGCTCACTTTTGGCTTGAGGAGCTCGATGCCCTTGATGAAACCCGACTCATAGCGCAACAAAATCTGGAGGCTTATAAAGAAAAGATGACACGCTCATACGAAAGATTGACTAGGCCGAGGACATTCCGCCAAGGCAAACTCGTGCTAGTGGTCAAAAGACCTATGATCCCCAATCGTGCTAAACGAGGGAAATTCTAGCCGAATTATGAAGGCCCGTATATTATAGACAAAGTCTACCAGGGTGGAGCCTATCTACTCATGGACATGCATGGTGAAAGACCTTTCAGGCCAATAAACGGTCGCTTCCTGAAAAAATACTACGCTTGACGAGTCACGGCCTAGGTCAATGATAGATGACGATGATTATGTCCCCTCGCTATCTTCCTAAGCCTAAACTCTATAAGTAGTAATCGGCTTCCTTTAGAACGGACCGAAACGTTCTTAAACTAACGACGGACCGAAACGTCCTTAAACTAACGATGGACCGAAAACGTCCCTAAACTAACAGTGGACCGAAACGTCCTTAAACTAACGACGGACCGAAACGTCCTTAAACTAATAACGGACCACTATGTCCTAAAACTAGCTGTTGGCTGAGATGTCGATAAATTACGGTGGATTGCAGCATCCCAAAGCTGATACAAAAAAAGAATAAAAAAAAGAGAAAGAAAAACGGTATGTCCATAAGCAAAACGGGCACGGATGAAAACCCAAAAGGGCTCCGTGAGTAAAAACAGCAGGGCTATCGGCGAGTTTTATGAAAACCCGAAAGGGTGCAACCTCGTTAGAATATAAAAAAAAGAAAAAAGAAGAAAAAAACGGTATGTCCATAAGCAAAATGGGCACGTATGAAAACCCGAAAGGGCTCCATGAGTAAAAACAGCAGGGCTACCGGCAAGTTTTGTGAAAACCCGAAAGGGTGCAGTCTCGTTAAAAGACACTTGTAAGGCCTTCTCGACTTTGTAAGGAGAATCCACCTGCGTGAGATCCTTACGACTCACAAGGGAGAAACACACTTAGGGATCCCCACGATTCCTAAGGAAAATTACACTTGCGAGATCCTCACGACTCGTAAGGAGAACCCTCTTATGGGACCCTCACGTCTCATAAGATTCAAAAGTCTTAAGCTACAGAGATCTGAACCCGTTCTTAAGCAGCCCCCACAACCTCCAATACTGCCCTACAAGCGGCTCAATTCCGACCCTTGTATACAATCCACGGGCGCGAATAAACATTTCCCAAACAAAATCCCATCCGTGACTAGGGATATGTTTACACGGTAAACAGCCCTTGTAAGTCCTCTCGACTTATAAGGAGAAAACACTCTTGTAAGATCCTTACGACTTATAGGAGAACACGTGCTTAGGGATCCTCACGATTCTTAAGGAGAAAACGCACCTACGAGATCCTCATGACTCGCAGGGAGAAATACCTTTATGAGACCCTTACGGCTCATGAGGTCAAAAGCCTTAGTCGACAGGATCTTAACCCTGTTTACTAAGCCACCTTTGTTCGTCATCGACAGAGGCAAATGATGATTCGCTCCTGGCAATATCCCAGTTGTAGCGGTGCTGATGCCGAAATCGGTGTCTAAATCCAAGCCTGCGGCAAAAAGCCAGCAAGCCACACATGCATACGGAATAGCCGAAATGATGGGGCAACTTGTAAACAAAATCAGCAAGTAAAAATGTATGCATACAAAAACAGCCGAAATGATTGGGCAACTCGCAATAAAAAGCAGCGAGTAAATAAAATAAATAGCAGAAATCATTGGGCACCGCGAAAAATAGCCGAAATGATGAGGCAATCGCGACCTTCACGATATAAAAGCTGAAATGATAGAGCAACGCGGAAAGAAATTAAAAAAAATGAATTTTTTTGCCCTGCAGGTGGTATCACATCAATCCCTGTATACAATCCAGAGGCGCAAACAAAGAAGGAATCACACCTTTCCTCCCCAGGTTTCATCAGAAGAAGAAGCCAAATCTCAACGGTTCACAGATAGCCTGGAGATCATCTCAACATTCGTCTCATTACAGCAGACACAATATCAAGCAAAGCGGAACAGCGGCAACTCTCAGTTCCATGACTCAGCGGTGCACAGATAACCAAGAGTCAAACCCCGATTCCGTGAAATGCGGATAAAGTCAAAAATTCCTGGATTGCGTGGAACACAGCTTATGTCAATCTTGACCTCGTAAGAAACGTCCAGAGCGGATCCTGGTCCTCACAGAGCACGGCAGTGAGCCCGTGTGAAGCATCCAGAGCGGAGCCTGGTCCTCGCCGAACATGGCAGTGAACCCGTGGGAAGCATCCAGAGCAAAATTCTTGGTTAAGTGGAACGTGGCTTATGTCAATCTTGACCCCGTAGGAAACGTCCAGAGCGGATCCTGGTTCTCGCAAAGCACGACAATGACCCCGTGTGAAGCATCCAGAGCGGAGCCTGGTCCTCGCCAAACACGGCAGTGAACCCGTAGGAAGCATCCAGAGCAAAATTCCTGGTTACGTGGAACGCGGCTTACGTCAATCCTGGCCCCGTGGGAAATGTCCAGAGCGGATCCTGGTCCTCGCAGAGCACGGCAATGACCCCGTGTAAAGCATCCAGAGCGGAGCCTGGTCCTCGCCGAACACGGCAGTGAACCTGTGGGAAGCATCCAGAGCAAAATTCCTGGCTACATAGAACGCGGCTTATGTTAATCCTGACCCCGTGGGAAACGTCCAGAGCGGATCCTGGTCCTCGCAGAGCACGGCAGTGAACCCGTGTGAAGCATCCAGAGCAGAGCCTGGTCCTCGCCGAACACGGCAGTGAACCCGTGGGAAGCATCCAGAGCAAAATTCTTGGTCACGTGGAACGTGGATAACGTCAAGTCTGACCCTATGTGAAGCATCCAGAGCGGAGCCTGGTCCTCGCCGAACACGGCAGTGAACCCGTGGGAAGCATCCAGAGCAAAATTCCTAGTCACGTAGAACGCGGCTTATGTCAATCCTGACCCCATGGGAAACGTCCAGAGCGGATCCTGGTCTTCACAGAGCACGGCAGTGAACCCGTGTGAAGCATCCAGAGTGGAGCCTGGTCCTCGCTGAACACGGCAGTGAACCCATGGGAAGCATCCAGAGCAAAATTCCTGGTTATGTGGAACGCGACTTATGTCAATACTGACCCCGTGGGAAACGTCCAGAGCGGATCCTGGTCCTCGCAGAGCACGGCAGTGAACCCGTGTGAAGCATCCAGAGCGGAGCCTGGTCCTTGCTTAACACGGCAGTGAACCCGTGGGAAGCATCCAGAGCAAAATTCCTGGTCATGTGGAATGCGGATAACGTCAACTCTGACCCTGTGTGAAGCATCCAGAGCGGAGCCTGGTCCTCGCCGAACACAGCAGTGAACCCGTGGGAAGCATCCAGAGCAAAATTCCTGGTTACGTGGAACGCGGCTTATGTCAATCCTGACCCCGTGGGAAACGTCCAGAGCGGATCCTGGTCCTCGCAGAGCACGGCAGTGAACCCGTGTGAAGCATCCAGAGTGGAGCCTGGTCCTCGCCGAACACGGCAGTGAACCCATGGGAAGCATCCAAAGCAAAATTCCTGGTTACGTGGACCGCGACTTATGTCAATCCTGACCCCGTGGGAAACGTCCAGAGCGAATCTTGGTCCTCGCAGAACACGGCAATGACTCTGTGTGAAGCATCCAGAGCAGAGCCTGGTCCTCGCCGAACACGGCAGTGAACCCGTGGGAAGCATCCAGAGCAAAATTCCTGGTCATGTGGAACGCGGATAATGTCAACTCTGACCCCGTGTGAAGCATCCAGAGCGGAGCCTGGTCCTCGCCGAACACAGCAGTGAACCCGTGGGAAGCATCCAGAGCAAAATTCCTGGTCACGTGGAACACGGATAATGTCAACTCTGGGCCCATGGGAAACGTCTAGAGCGGAGCCTGGTCCTCGCAGAACACGGCAGTGAACCCGTAGAAAGCATCTATAGCAACTCCCGACTCCGTGAAATGCGGATAAGGGCAATTTCACCCATCACTTGCGGGTCCTCATGACTCGTAAGGGAGCAAATTCTCTTGTGAGATCCTTACGACTTTCAAGAGAAAATTCACTTAGGAATCCTCACGATTCTTAAGGAGAAATTACACCTACGGGATCCTCTCGACCGGTAGGGAGAAAATTCTTTATGAGACCCTCACGGCTCATAAAGTTGAAAAGTCTTAGGAGGCAGATCTTAACCCTGAATCCTAAGCCATCGTTGTCCTGCAAAGAGATCGAGATAGACTATCCACAGAATACATTCAATAAAAAGGGACACACCATTGTGAAGAAAAATATGTCTTTTATTCATGAATCAAAATGAATACAAAGTAAAATTCATGAAAGAAAAAAATATATACTCTTATTCAGGAGTATATACAAAGGAAAAATAAAAAAATATATCTACAATTCTTCAAGTCGGCGGGCGATTCAGCAGATTTACCAGTTCATCCCTTTTTCGCTGAGCCTCGCCTTCGTGATTTAGTATCGCCAAAAGACGGGTCTCCGCCTGAGCTTGCTGGGCCTGGTATCAGGCAAGCCGGCTTTCAAGCTCTTTCTCCGTAGCCTTATGAGCCTCAACCCTTTCATGAGTGAACACGACAGCTTTGTCGATGGCCACCACCTCCTTGATGGCCTCTTGAAGCACTCGCCAAAGTTCATACGCTTTATTGGCCTTGGCCGTAAGGTTGGCCTCTATTAACGCTTTCGAAGCTAGCTCCCTCTCTGAAAACTTGCGGCCGAGCCTCTTCTCGCAAGATATCATATTCACCGCACATCGCTCAATTAGACCCTGCAGGCCTGCCTTCGCAGCCACAGCCTCAGAAGAAAGTCGGGTACACTCAAGCACATGGAAGCAAGCCTCCACCTGCCGACAAAACTCAACCTAGACTTGCACCACTGCTTCACTATGATAGGTGGCAAGAAAGGGAAGAGAGCCGTTAGCTTCAGTAGCAAACGCTTCGGCTGTGATTACACTGCCAGCACGAAGTTCCTCGATCAGAGATGACAGAGAGGCGAGGCTTTATTTTACCATACGGTCCGAGGCGCGTAAAGCATAAGGGCCGGGTGGCATAGCGATGCGTGACTCCAACGTGGGAAGAACTGGCAGGGCTATTCAGATTTATAAACAGTCGGCGAAACTTGTAAGAAAAGAACAAGTGGAAGGACATTGAGACTTTACTTACCCACAGTCATGCAAGAGGGATCTAAAGGCTCCTCAGGCCCTTCAAGAATCTCAACCTCGTTGTCGGCCTCCAGAACTGTAAAAGACATCAATTCCATTTTATGAAATAGTAACAATGCTGTGAAAAGGGGGTAAACAGCACTAACCTTGCCCGGAAGAGAGGACGATGCGCTGAGGAGTATCGCTTGCGGAGCGGCCATCTCCAATATACGCTGAAAGGACTGCCGGGGAGACAGATCAGCAATAGAGGCCGCCAATCCGCGCAACTCTAAAAAGACAGAAGAATTCAGATGATGGAAAGATTACTAATTTAAAATATAGAAGGTTACCTTCGACGCTCCTCCCATTCTGAGCCGGAGAGATAGCAGCTTCAACGGCCTCCGCCGTGGCCTCGGGCACATCATCGAGGACGCGGGCTGGTGTAGCGGCCTCTGAGGAAGGAGCAGCGGCTGCCGCTGCAGGCTCCAACGAAAGTACGGTAGCCTCAACTACCTCTACCCTAGCCTCTGGATCGCCCTCAGGAAGATCCATCGGCACGACGACTGCCAAAGGTACCTCTCCCAAGGGAACAAGTGCTTGGTGAGCGGGAACCATCGAAGAAGATTCCGCCGCGAGAGCGACTGTTGCATCAACCCCCTCCACATTGATTGGTGCTTCACTGGGGATATCAGCAGACTCTATGGCCAAAACACGACTTAGAGCCTCCGCCGCCGCCGAAGTCCCTGCAAAATTTGTAGAAGGATAAGGATACGTATATGTGTATATAAGTAATATGAAATATTACAAAGAAATACAGAAACATACCGATGCGCAAGGGAGCTTCCAGTATGGCTTGTTCAAGCCGACGCTCCTTCATAAGGAGATGTGCTCGCCGAGGTCCGAGGGTGGACTCGTGGCCGCCGGTCCACAGGGAAAGCGCGTCCTCGGCGTCGGCCGAAACAGCCTGTTTAAGGGCCCTTTCGCCCCATTCTTCCAAAGGGCCGATGAATCGTCGCCGGATCCACGGAGGGTCTTCGTAAAAGATTAAGGGGGGATAGGGCTTCTTCGGAATCCTTACATTCTCCGACTCATCTTGCGAACGTCTTATAGCCTCAGCCAATTATGCGGCTTCCTCGGCAGTTGAACTCGGAAAGAGTAAGCCAACATCCGATTCTTGCAGAGCCAATGGTTCATTCTGAAGAATGGGCTCAGACTATACTAAAGAGTCAAGCAGATTGGTAGCCGTCCTCCTCCGTCGCTTGGATCCAGAACCGACCGCCGAAGACGATTGTTTCCTCCCTCGTAGAACTTTAGCACGGTGCCGACCCACCTCACCTTCAACACCCTCACTTCCAACGCCCTCGCTTGGCGGTGCTACCGAGGATGACACAGCCATTGTCGACGCCACAGACGATGGTGCTGCTACCGGAGCCCGATTAGCCCGCGATCGGGTACCCAATGGCATACCAACTGTAGGAGTGAGCTCCACCTCCGACGCCCTCGGAATAAGCGCAACACTGGTGTCCCTCAAGGGAAAGCGGACCGATGCACGCAGTCACGGCGGAACTCCCGTGGCCTGAACCGGAATAGGAGCACCGTATCCAAGAAGTACCCTCTTCTCCTCAGCAATAATCGGATCGACCCGATGAAGGTACCAGCCCGTGAAGGATCCCACACATCGGGGAATGTGGTCAGCTTCAGGAATCATGAAGTAAGAACCAGTGTTTAGCCTCACAAAGTGATGAGCAGCATCACGAACAGCTTCAGGTGAAGGGACCGGCACAACTGTAAAAGCCTCGAAGGGGACGCCCTGATCATATCCAAGCTGCCGGGCGAAGCGGTGCGGATTATACCGCATGAAAAGGGCCGCACTGTTCTGACGAAATACTAGATAACCTGGTCTGATCGCATATAGATGCATGGCCTCCCTGGGCTTCAGAGAAGGTGCCCCCTCTTTCGACAAGTCGTGGAGTTGTTGAATTGGACCTGAAGGAGAGGATATGGCCCGATCAACGAATACCAATCCGCCCGTACTGGCATAGGGAGCAATCAACACGTGAATGGCCCCAGACTGAGTCGGGTCAGGAGCAGAAGCATCCACTAGCCGCATGAGCTGCGGAAAAGTGTAGGCATCATAAAATTCGGGTCTCTGGTGCGCAGCAAAGGCCCCCAACATGTGCATCTCAATCCAAGACGTGAAGTAATGAAGAGAGAAATTTACCACATACACACCTGGAGTTGAGGTATTAGTCGCGGTGCCTAACCCATGATAAAGATGCACTAGCGCTGGGATGCCTACGGCTAGCCGTGTCCCCTCAGCGATACAATGAGCAGGGTAGATAACCGAGGCTCTCATGAAGCGGCGATGCATGGGGATGACGAACCAGCTGAGCCAGACGCTGATAAAATCCACAAAGAAAGTCTCCTCATCCATGCCGGGAGCTACAATCGATTCGAAAGATACCGCCGACATGATAGGGAAGTAATACTACGGCAGATCCTCTTCCTTAGTCGGCCGCCGGTTCAAACCAAACTCAAAGGGGTCATTAATGTTCGCAAACTTCGGAGCCGTCTTCGATAGGACACCCTCGCGAAGGAAACAAGCGATAAAACTCTTAAAAGTGACGCCGTGCTCCTCAGATTCTGTAAACAGTTTGTCAAAGATGCCCAAGGCCTTGATCAAACTCGGGCGCTTGTGTCAGACGGCGTTCTCGGTAGACAGGCTGTCAAGCATTGCAGGCTCGGTCTCAAAGACGTACTCGTCGGGAGGCAGCAATTCCTCATAAAGGGTCCCCCTGATTGGCAGCCCCAAGATCTCGCGAAATTCTTCCAAGGAAATCGAAACTTCGCGGTCCCCTAGGAGGAAAGTGTTGGTGGGGAGATTCCACTGGTTCAAGAAAGCCTTAACCCACCAGACGTGAGGAGATTGGTAGTGGAAGAGAGACGCATATATCGCTTGATAAAGCCCAACCCTCTGCAGTCGCGCGCGATGGGCAGACAAGATGTAGCGAGCCCAAAGAAGGTAGCCCGTAGGGTGTCGAAGGGTAAGCCCTATTTTGTAAATCTGGCCTCATGGTTGGGCTTCGCCCTGGCAAATGCGGCGCCCCAAAATATCGATAGCCGGGATCGGATGGTTCGGAATACCAGTCGTTGAAGGCTCAAGCCGCCCCATAGGGGTCCAATTCGGCATCTCTACGGCAAAAACAGTCCTTGGAGGATCCATCGGCAGGAACGGATAGGTGGGCTCCATCGGTATCTTGCAAAGAAAACTTCGGCGACCGCGGATGATGTGACCGTACCAGGTCCCCCACAGAAGTAAGTTGGTGTGATTCGGATCATGAGCCCTAACCATAGCCATTACTTCCTCGTCAAATGGTGACTGAGGAAAAGCAGCTTCCGAGCGAGTGAAAGGAAAGTACGGAACAGAAGTCACTGTACCTGAAATAAAATGAGGCGAAATTATTAGAGCGAAGCCAACATTGTATATATATATATATATGTTTATAAATGTATATATATGAAAAGACAGTGGAAGACAGCGACAGAGGACTCATTTTATGGGACCATTGGTTACAAAACACATGGGTCCCACAAAATCAAGATGACGGCTTGCTCATGATGAGGTAAAGCAATTACAATGAGACAAAAGGAATATTCTCATTAAATAAGCAAGGGATTTCAAATAACCCTACACATTCCCCTAAGAGAAATCCATCTTGGACTCTGTAACAAATCAAACAGAATCAAGGGAATTAAATTCTCAGAAAGCACCACTGCAAACTTCATCTTCTTGGTTGCAGAGAGACAACTCAGGGCAAGAAAAACCCAAGGAGTTCTCTGGGAAGAACTAAGTTCTTCATAGGAATTAAATTCCTTTTGGAAAAGGGGAATTAAATTCCCAGAGACATTTTTCAGAGCCAAAGCTCTTTGAAGATGGAATTAAATTCCGTGGAAAAGACAAGCACCATCAACCCCCCTGAAGATCATAGAAACCCTAAAGGACCTGTTGATTAAAGAATGAGTGGTTTTCTTTTTAAAGAACTTAAAGAAAAAATGGGTTCTTGATTAAAGGGAAAAACCCTTGGTGTGGATTTAAAATCCAAAGAGTTCATATGAATGGAAGTTCTTCGATCATTCAAATATCATTACCTGAAGAAAGGGTCTTTCTTGAACAGAGTTAAACTCTGAAAATATTCGAAGCAGAAAACTAAGCTCTGAGAAAAGAGAATTAAATTCTCAAAGGGAAAAGTTAGCAAGAAAGAAGATGAAAGAGTGGAGGCGCTTCTGAAGAGACCCCTGCATTTATAGGATGTGATGGAAAACGTTTCATCTCCCCTATTCCCTGACAGATCCAACGGTCACAAAAGTGACAGCGTTGCACTCACGTGTAGACACATGAGAGCGGCGCTGTGGGGGCATTTGTTCCCTGATTAAAAATCAAGAATTACCTCAATGAGGTATCACGTGCTCACACGTGACCAATGGTCACGTGTTGACACGTGATAGTTAAAGCAGAAATGAAAATAAGCGGCTGAGAAAAGACCCCAATTGGGGGTCACATGCTCACACGTGACCAAGGGTCACGTGCTCACACGTGAGCACGTGACCAAGGGTCACGTGCCAGCATGTGACAGGTTTTGTAAACCTTGTAACTTAACAGAATTAAATCCTAAATTTCTCTAAATCTTTCCAAACGAAAAAAGGATTATGAGGAACCGCTGGATTAAAAATCCAAGGGTGATTAAAAATCACCAATTTATGGAAAGATTTTAGACAAAGAAAGATTTCCCTAAATCTCACCAAAAATAACAAACAGAATATCTTTTGGATTTAAAATCCAACGGTGAATAAAATTCACTGAGTGATCTAAACGATCATATTAATTATGAAAACAAACAAAATCTTTCAATGAGAGATTTACTAAACAAATTGATTCTTTTCCTTCTCCTATAAATAGGAGCCAAGAAGAGAAGAGAGATATAGAATTTTGGAATCTGGAGATTTTCTAAAAAAAAAAGCAAATAGCAGAGAGAAAAGAAAGGAGAATTCAATTCTCAAGAAAGAAACCCTAGGTGAGAAAAGGGAAAAAGATAAAAACTTCAAAAGGATAATTTAATTCTCAAATCTAAGAGTTTAACTCTTCTGCAAAAAGAACTTAGTTCTTCCTCTGGTTGAAGATCTGCAGAAGCAAATCTCCCCATAAGTTACGAATTTAATTCTCATCGGGTTGAGATTTTGCTATGCAGATCCAAGACTTAGGGGGAGAATTGAGTTTAGAGAATTTAATTCTCCCAAATTTACAGGAATTCAATTCCTTCATGATAAAACCAGGGTTTAACCCTATATGAGAATTTAATTATCCTAAAATTATAGGAATTTAATTCCTTCAAGATGGACAGAATTAGGGTTTAACCCTAATTGAGAATTTAATTCTCTCAAATTCACAGGAATTTAATTCCTCCTAAATGAAATTAGGGTTTCACCCTATATAAGAATTTAATTTTTTTACATATATGGGAATTTAATTCCTCCAAAAAGATATTAGGGTTTAACCCTATATAAGAATTTAATTCTTGCACAATAGGAATTTAATTCCTCCAAAATCATAATTAGGGTTTAACCCTACAGAGAATTTAATTCTTAAAAAATAAAGAGACTTAAAAGATCTCCATATATGCAAAGAACTAAGGTCACGTGTCCTCACGTGACCCCTGAAAAGATCCCCAAAAATGAGAAGGAAAAAGCTTTGAGGCAATTCCTCATATGCTCCCACGCGACCTCCAAAACAAAGAGAATAAAAGCAAAGGAAATGTTGGCTCTGGGCGCTCTCACGTGTTACCACGTGACCCCTAATAAATGCCTTAACGAATCAGTGCATGAGTGCCTATCACGTGCCTACGCGTGATGGTCAGAAGATAAAAAGTGTTTAACACTTATTTGCAGAACAAAGTGAGGAGATCTGGCCCCACCTTTGGGCACCCTCACGTGTCCCCACGTGACCCCTCTTTCTTTAAGTGTTTAACACTAATTCGAGAGTTTTATTTCCAGTGTTTAACAACTGATTGTCTTCTAGTGTTTTAACATTAAATTGAGAATCGTATTTCTAGTGTTTAACACTACTTTGAGAATTTTATTTCCAGTATTTAACACTGTTATCTTCTAATGTTTAACACTAATTTGAGAGCTTTATTCCCAGTGTTTAACACTGCTGTTCCCTAATATTTAACACTACTTTTAGCCAAATTAGCTAATTTTCCAGAGGCAAAAGTCTCCCCTTCAACTGAGTCTCAAAATTGAGTAAAACTCATAACTACAATATCAATACTCAGTCAAAGATAAAAATGTTATCATAGACCTCAAACTCTTGTTTAGCATTGCTAAATAATGTGGGCTTGAACCCAGACAAGTGTCTAATGGTCCAACAAAGGGTCAACACTTCAAATCTAATTGGACTTAGCCCAAATTGGCCATAAGTCCTCAATTCAGACTTAACTGAGCCAATGTGCTCATAATATAATTAATTGATCTTAGTTCCAAATTGGACTACAGATCACTTAATTCACCTTGGTTCAAGGGTACATCTCTTCACTCCTTTGATATTTGTCGTTGTAATTCCTCAACGTCTTCAAAGAGGTGACGGGTCCCGACAACCACATATTTCATAGACTATGATGTCTCTAAACTACGGACTGTGGGTTCCTTAAACTCATGGACTATGATGTCCTTAATCTCGACCGTGATGTCTTTAAACTAACATTGGACTGTGGGGTCCTTAAACTCACGGACTATGATGTCCTTAACCTCGACCGCGATGTCTTTAAACTAACAATGGACCGTAATGTCCTTAAACTAACAATGGACCGTAATGTCCTTAAACTAATCGACCGCAATGTCACTAAACTAAACAATAGAGCCCAATTGCTCTCTTGTTGGATCTAAACGATCCCGTTAAGTTGATCTTACTCTAAAATTGGACTAACGTATCCTTAACAAACGTTTAAGTTGATCTTAGTCTCAAATGAGGCTAACGTATCTTTAAAGCTAACCCCAAACCCAAATCTAAGAAGATACGGATTTTGACTAATCCACTCCCTACGGGCGACAACATAAATTAGTCTCCGTATACAATCCACGGGCAACCACAAACAAAAAAAACACACATGATACGAAGTGAGCATCTGGAGAAGGAGAAAGTTGTTACCGCGATGCGGTAGCGTAATTAACTGCAGGGGTTTGTGTCTGCAGGGAAGAGCGTCCCCACAATCAAAAACTCCTCAAACGAGGGGGAATCTGACGAAGTCTGCTACATCGGCCGCATCCGTTTAAACCTTCGATATTTGGTGCCATAAATCAACTTAGTATCTTCGGAGAGGTGGACGGATAGCACCAATTAGCATCTGCCCCGAAATTCAGGCTAGACGTTTGCCGCGTCTCTTGCCGCGTCTTTCGGCGGGGAACAAGCTCTAGTTCATTATCCTCCAACCTCCAATAGATTTTCCGTTTTAGCTCAATTTCCTCCATCCTCTATTATAGGCTTATTTCGGTTGATATCCTAAAATATTTCTCAAACACGATTAAGCTCATACACAGTGTTATGAAATATGCAATATGAAACATATATATATATATATATATCTATTAATATTGTGTAATATTATCAAAACTAAGTAGTCGGATTATGAAAATCTATAAGCCATCATTTACTATAAGTCTAGCCTTAGGTTACTATCTTTCCACCTGCACTAATCATTAAAGATCTGCTTGCTGCTAATGGGTTTTACCCCTTTAAAAGCATCCAGCAAAATCCAAAGTCCATAATTTGCTGGAGTGCGTGGAGTCCAACTTGGATATCTTGCATCTGGCCATGACCTGTTGATAATTAGTAGGGCCACCATCACTATGATGCTGACCTCCCTGTCACCGTCAACGAGAAAAACGAAGTATCTCTCGGGTGGCTGAGGTCACTTACTAAATACACATAGTGGTTATGGTTTGTCGATTCCAATTGAATCTCCAAGTTCTACTAAATTTTCAGTGACCGTTTGTGGTTTTGAATTCACTTCTAGTTCTACTATACTCCCACTAGTTTCTTTTGCAAAGAAGTATTTTTTTAATATAAAAATAGTGGTAAGTCAAGAACAATGCAATTATTGATCTTGAAAATGGTAAAAGTTAACCCCTTGTGAATGCTTGCGATAACCTATAAACTGCCATTACTTAAACGTGCCTTAAGTTTGTCCGGTTTCTGCTTTTAAACAGAAATCGGATAACTCCATATCTTAACAATCTCAAGATTTGCTACCCATCTATGTCCATAAAGAATCATAGGCACTAAATTAGATGAAACCATATTCAATTGGTATGCTGTTGTTTTTAGTGCATATCACCTAAATGGAAGAAGGCCATACAACATTATTCATCATGGAATGCACACGCGGATGAGTAATCTGAGAGAGAGAGAGAATCGAATTCTCAATATTACTACAATGGAATACCTAGCATAACTATCTACATCTTCAATCACTTTGAAGAATCTTGATATTTCCAACGTTTGGTGCTCTACTTTATTCTAATACCATATGAACTTCTCAAAATGTTTGGACCTTGTATTTCAACGAACGCGTGTCTAAAATAAGGGAACTCATAGTTAAAACGGAATGAAGTAAGAGTACCAACCCCCCGTCTTACAGGACGTCGGATAACAAACATTATCATCTATAAGTCCTAAGAGTTCAATAACTCAAATTCTATGTGTTGTAAGTTGAAAACTGTATTTTGGTTTAGAATGTCTTACACCGTTATTCAATGCACCTTAGCTTATTCTCAACTGATAAAGATAAATGTTTTTCAAAAATTATATCTCACTTTATAAAATAAAGAGATAGATATTTCAGTTTTAAAAATTGGTGTATAACAACGGTTATTCAAAACCAAATATTTGTTGTTGGGCAAAACCAGGTGATTTAATCCAGTATCACCAACTGTTATGAATTCCGATATTGAGGATCAAATCACCCATTTCCAAATATTCTACTCCTTCTCAATATCTGTAACGCCCTATAGATATGGGATTCTAATCCGGTATGCAAATACCTAGGAGTCAAAATTAATTGAGAAACAGTTTTCAATTACAACCATACAGGAAAATTGAAACATAAAAAATGTTTCAAGGAGGTGGCCGGGTATTTCTAATAATGATTTTTCCATTGCCCAGATTCATGACATTAGTTGCAATTTTCTTTGCCCTCACTTCAACCCCTTTATATTTATCTAAATCTTACATTCTATACACCATATTTAGGCTAGTTGGTATTTTTCATTCTCTACCTTTCAGCACCAGTCTTAGATTAGGAAGAAGACTATCCAACAAGTATAACTGGTATACACTCCTAATACAAGAAGCTCTCAACTCGAGAAAAGGTAAAAGAGGAGAGACAACAGAATTATACAATCCAAATTCTCCAAAACCAGTTGATATTCTCGGACTGAAATAAATTTCTTTGAGTTCGTATGTAACTATACGAGATGGCCTTTCCAAGAAATATGGATCTTCGTTTTGATACGGAGTGTTCTGGAGAATGCAAAGGGAAAGTAGGAGTAGCAAGGATATATGCGACTTTGCCGTGAATCGTGACATTCCAAAACTAGATGGTAAAAAGGTTCAGTTAACTTAGTTTACAAGTTTTAGTTTAAGGTCAGTCATGGTTGTAAACTAGAGAGAGAAAAGAAACACTCAATATGCACTCTATCAAGATTAGATTGGTTTAGGCTTCCACTGTTTCCTCGAATTCACCTTCAAACGCTAAAAGGAGAACTGGTTGAGATCATATTCACCTTACAAGTTCGCTAACCGTTCATTCAGGCCAGTGTTGGTACTCTGAGGGAGGTCCCCCATGCTTTTGCACGGACCTAATTGAATAACCCTATTTCCATAGAGGTATAGCCCCGTTAACACTTTTCTAGATACCTAATAGCTCAGCTAGTTGTGAAGTGAAAATCTTCCGGGAGTAATACTTACTCATCAGTAGGAATCGGGACCCAACCATCTTTGTGTGATAACCTTGATGAAAGCCAACCAAAGTCACCACACTCCAGAAGATATGCGCACACTTGGCAAGTTTTCCTTATATTTAAAACTTCCGATTTGGTTTTTGCCTTTAAAACCCTAGTGACCTCGACCGAGCCAACAAATCATAAGATCCTAGTCAAGTTCAACCCGTCATTATCTTGATTGCATTAAACTCATGAGCATGAGCCCTTGACCGAGCTAACAAGGCCATATGACTTTCCTAACCAATCGCATCGTATGCAACAGAAAAGCACTACAGAGCTACCGAACACTATGTCTCGGCTAAGGATGAATAACGTAGCATGAATATTAAGCAATACTAATCTGAAATGACGGAGGGCTATAGCTGTTTTTTGGCGAAAAACCTTTAACGTAATGAACTTGATATTGTTGAAGGAACCGAATGGTTTTGAAAAGGAGTGGTTTAGGCTCTGCTTTTAAAATGAGTGGTTTTGAAGAAAACCTAGTGGTTTATAATAACATAAACTTTTGCTTAAGAGCGAACTCTCAGTAATGGGGTCAACGCTCTTGCCTCATCGAATGAGGTGCAGGATATTCCTAACAGAATACCTCTATGCATAGAAAAAGAATACGGCTATAAATTATTATGAAAATTTGGTTCCTGCAAAATTAGTTTGGGTCTATTTTTCTTGCATTAAAAATATAATGTAGTCCCATCATTCATGTTTCTAGCCACAACTAAAACAACCAAAATAGCATACTTTTATATGCCATCCGCATTCGCTACGGAGCCGCGGGTCTTCACCGTAAGGTTACTTAACTTACGGTAGGGCGGAGGCAGGGCTAGCGCGGATACAAAACATATAGAAGCATCTAATATATGTGTGTGTGTCATCACATGCATGTAGCAAACAATATGGAATAGCGGATAAACTGGGAGCTCCTCATTTCATTTGAGCCTCAAATGAAACGCAATGTTCTCCAGCCGTGTGGATAGCACGTACAACATCGAACCAAGACCCCTACGAGCGTGTCAAGCTACTCGCCAATCTTGGTAACGGTGCAACCCGACCTCAATGTCATGAGTGGGCCACCCAACGCTTTTTAAAATCCGGTAACTTAAGCGCTCCATGTGGGTCTTTCCTAGAACCCCTACAAGTGCGGCGAGCAACCCGCAAATTCAAGAGCGAGAAGGCCCGGTCTCAACTCTATAAGATGGCTACCTACCACACTTTAGAATCCGGTTACCCGAGTACTTGTCCGTGGGTTCATCTTAGTAATGGAATGAAATATATAGAATGGCAACAACGCCCGCATCCTGGACGTGTCCTAATAAAAGAATAAATATCAAGCGGCAACGACGGCCACAAGTCGGCCGCTCATCCCAAATAAATGAACACAAAAAATATTGTACATACATTATCACATGACGGGCTATCCGTCAGGACAATCCAGATAAACCATCACATGATATATAAACCAACAACATAAGCAAGATATGTGCAACCCCTTCTAATCGAATATATAGAAATTAAGCGACGTTTCTCAACACATATAAACAAATATACTGATCATAAACAAATGAATGTTTTCTCGAGTTGCCGGAAAACTAAGATAACACAAACTGAAAACTGGGACAAAAAGACATACGCCAAAAATCCCATTTCCTTGAAACCAAGCCACTGTGAGAAGCATGAGGCTAGAGCTTGCACTCTGGCCGACCCAGGTGGCTAAATGGCCGACTAGGTCGGCTAGAGCATAAGCTTTTAGGCTCGTTCTCCTCCAGTTTTGATCGGCACGATTAATTGCATTTTAATACCGCTCATTTCTTATCATTTTGTAGATAAATAGTGCTATTCAATTCATGTCTGCTCATTAGTACAGGTTACAGGTACACAGGCAAAAACACAGAAAATAATGCTCTGCATGCACGGATTACGACAGAATTGTGCCGATACTGCAACCGGGATGGAAAACTGATCAATTCTAAGGTGTTTTCAACAATGTCAAGTGTATGCAACAAAAATAAATGTTTTGGTCTAATATGATACAATAATATGCAAGTGTGAACAAGTAACAATAAGCAAGTGGGCATTAGCCATGACTCTTGTGATCATGAGTTATGCAAGTTGTGCAAGTGGGAGCAAGTGGTTCATGTGGTCATGTGCCACATGCAAGTGGGAACACAAATGGGATAGCCATGACTCATGTGAATCATGAGTTGTGCAAGTTGCACAAATGGATCACAAGATAAAGTTGTGAGGTGAAATGTGAATGGGCTAACATTAAGCAACTTCTTTGACTGAACTTCGTGTGTGTAATCCAGTGTGATTTAGAGAAAATGAATGTAGCCAAAAATCATTATTTCATGTCAGAAGAAAGCACAAGAAAATTGAAGGCATGACTCAAAAATTTGATGGCGGATGCGCGGCCCCATAAGAAGGTTTGGCGGCGGAAAGGCGACGGTTTTGGTGCTAAATGACTTCGTCTTTCAGGGTCATTTTTGTAACTTCCCAATGGTTCAGAAAACACCCTCATAGTTTTACTTCAAGGCCTATAAATATAGCAGATCAGAACAGAGCCAAACCCATTCTTTTGTCCAAATTTTTATACAAGTTTTTAGTTTAGTTTTGAAAGGAGAGTTTGTGTGGATTAAAGTCATGGTTATCTTTTTCTTCTTCCCTCTTGAAGCTCTTATTTGAGAGCTCCGTTAAGAAGGTTGAAGTTGACAACCTACCATGTACCTCAATCTTCTCTTCAAGTGTTAATAGAATTGCATTCTTTTGCTTTACTTTTCTTTACATGTTCATGTGTTTTATTTTTCTTTCTCTTGTGTTTTCATTTTCTCTATCGTGATATTTGAGTAATCTCTTGGTTATGGTAATGGTAAGGATGAGAGATGAATGGCCAAGCCTTCTTCTCATTTCTCTTTGATTATGATTTGTGCTTAAAATTGGATTGTAATTTTAAGTTTGCAACTTGGTAGTTGCTTGATAGTGTATTTAGCTTCCATATTTACTTGGTAACCAATAATCTTATACCTTATTATCTCAATTCCTCCATTTTGCAATCGTAAACTTTGAATCAAAACTAGTGTTAAGCTTGCTAAGTGTTTAGATAGGGTATGTAGATTGATGGTTGGACTGACAAACTTCCTAAATTATATACCCTATACTATCACCCTCACACTTAGCAAGTTTAATGCTAAACACTTTTATTTCTAATTTGCTAATTGATGTGTGTTGATGTTGTATGCTTACTAACCCTTATGCTTATTGTGATACATCATGCACGGACATAAAAATAGTATGTGGGAAAGTAACGGACTAGTTTCATTCCTCGTGTTGCAATTTTGAAATTTTAAGGATTTATGCTTCGCCACCGCCTTGATAAGCTATGCTTCATTTCGGAATCAACATAAAGAGAAAACACTCATGATCAAGTGAAAGTTGAAGGATTCGCCACGATTCACCATCCGAACTGGAGCCACGACCGCTTTTCTTCTTTTATATACTTCGTTTTTCTTTTTGTGACACAAACCTAAAAAAACAAATTCTTTATTCTTGAGCTTGATGCAACAACTTCTAATCAGCAATTCCCTGTGGATCAATCCGTACTTGCCGGCTGGCTATAATGAGCCGTGCACTTGCGGTTATTTATTTTAAAATGAGACCGAGCTCGTGTGCGCCGTATTTCTAAAAACCTTTCTTTCCAAAACGCATTGGCGCGCGCGCGTGAGGTTCCAACAAGTTTTTGATGCTATTACCGGGGATGCGGTAGTCATTAGGGGTTGTTATTTCAGGTTCATTTGTACATACAAAACTAACAAACTAACAAAAAAATTTCAAAACAAAACAAAAAAACTAACTTTTTGGACATTTGTTTTCTGTTTTTTTTATCTGTTGTCAGTCTGGATTTAATTGGAAGATTTAAAGTATAAAATAAGGCACTAAAAGGACAAGAAGCACACAGTACAAAGTTGGAACCCCAACTCCAAGAGTTGGCCGTCTATTTATTTGTTTTGGCCGCAAATTGCGGCCCAACTTGCTCTGTTTGCTCCAATTTTTTGGTGCTTGCTTCTTTGTCCTATTTTTGCTCCATTTTGATACTTTAAAGTTCAAAATTGTGTGTGTGCAGCATATTGATATATCGTTTTTTCGATAAATTTTACGATATTTCCGACATTTTAGTTTTAGACAGAACGTGCGGAGAAAATTGAACTTTCAAGAATAAGGCTTTAGTGAAGTACAGTGCCAAACATTCAGGTGGTTTAACCCGCGCAAGCGAACATTCAAGTACTCATGGATCGGCTCAATGGGGGTTTCTTAACCCGAACATTTCGGTATGTATTTCTAAACTCCTCTCTCGAATCCCGACGCATTCTAATATTCTACCTTTTGCAGAATTCTTTGCAAGTTCGCCGCCAATACTCAAAAGAGAACTGACCCGTATTTGTTGCAGTATCTAAGCCTAAAATGAAAAAGATGTGCTTGATTATTTGATTGCTTAAATTCTTTTATTAATTGCGCGTTTGCATCTTAATACGGACTTAAGGGAAAAGAACCCACAGGATACGGTAAAGGATTTTATCACCTTTTTCCGTGGCCCATAAATCACAAAACTACATTCTTGCATACCCACGGTAATTTTAAAATCAATTAGAACTCTGATTTTAAGGATTCACGCTCAATAGGATAAGTTAATTGTGTTTAGAACACCACTTAATGTTCCATTGTTCATGAGGTGTCTAGGCAAGTGTGAAAGGTGCAACCGCCGAAAGAGAAATGGTTGCTCTAATTAAGAAACTTTGTAATACCCTAGCATGATCATATATTATTTAATGATATTATATAATGCTTAGGGTTTCATTTAAATCATTCTTTTGTTTGGGTTGTGATTGGTGTTTGGATAGTATGCGTGATTATCAGAGCCGACCCGCTTGCGTGAAATCCGTTGTGGGTTGATATTTAAATAGAGTATATTTTATTGATATTTATCCATAAAATAATTCTATATAAATCCCAAACAATAGATATAAAATGTTTAAACTGGTATGTATTTTTGTAGCCATACGTTATGGATATTATATATCAAACCTTAAACTGTTACTGTGCTATTATCATATTTAAATATTCCATGATATTTTATTGACGGTTATATATACATGTAACAAATCTTTGGCTCCTTTAAAATTTTGTCTTCATCTTCAATATTTTATGATCCCTACTTTCACACACGCTTGTCCGACACTAACATCTAACCATACCACCAACATTTTCTTTTCTTTTTTTGTATATTTTTTGGTTTGCCATCCTTAGTCTTATATTGACAAAAAATTTGAATGTCTGGTACTAATTTCTGGACTAATACAATCTCCTAATTGTTAATACTGTAAATAACACTTAGGTTTTCTTTTTATGAATAAAAACTCGCATTGTAGGTCTAAGTCTAGCAACCGGAGACGGGGGGCAACGATGAGGAAATCGTAAATCTCATATTTGGGGGTGAGCAATCCGTTTGCTTTTTGTTGCATCATGTGTAAATTCTACATTGCATATATATTAAAAAACCCATAAAATTTGAAAAAAAATTCAAAACATAAAAACTTTGTCGTCAAGTTAGCCAGTGGGGAAACTTAGATTGAAAATACCGACGGTTTAGTTTGATAAGATAGAAACAACTAAATCTTATTTTTAGAAACCTGAAAGATAACCCTTCTTAGAGTTTAACTGCAGCTAATATACGTTTTTGCATCACACTACACGTGTCATAAGTTTTGAGAATTAGATGACAAGTTTGAAACGTCTTAAAATTTTTTAAATTGATAAACTCCTTGAGGAACAAACATATTTGTTCTGAAATAAGTAATATAAAGAATGGTTCATAAAGTAAAGTGGATATGAACGGATATTATTGAAAACTTTAATGGTGGCTACAGTCTGAAAAATAACCCATTTGGAATTTGATTGGAGTGATTATACATTTTATCCATACAAGCACGTCTTTGGGATGAAAAGAAAAAAATGGTAATATCTTCATTCACTCCGCTTTCTGAAAATTTTAACGCATATTAACGAGTCTTTTGTTTTGCGGCCTTGGTGCCTTGGGAAATTGAGTACTAGGGGTGTCTCTATACTTAATTCCCTAAAACCATCTGGTTTGAGAGTCATTAATCCAAAGCTCGCTAAGTCTCCAATCGCCAAATAAAACAATTCAAGCAAGTGTTTTCTCCGAGTTAAAAATCATCATGATTCTTTGTGGGAGAATAATCTTGGCTGGAACGAGTTTTGATTATAACAGTTTTTAGCGGAGATATAAAAGTTTGATTTGAAAGATTATAAGACTTTTTGCACGGTCACGAAGGTTTGTATGAACAAAGACAGGAGAAATGTAAGAGTAAAGAATAAGGCTTATTTTTTTGTTAAAGATGATAGAAATTTTAGATTTGAGACCTAACTGGAGAATGAAACTTGAGAAATTCTTAAGTCTTTTCAAACTTGATTGATCTTTTTAAAGTTTTCTCCGGTCTGTATTTGTGGCAAGATGACACTAATCGAAGTTTTTTGAAACATAGCAATACTTTCTGCACAAGCACGTAAAGACGTATAGGATCTTAAATTAAATGAAAAAGTGAGGTATGGAAAATAAGGGTTCGATATTTCTAACTTAAGGTGATAGAATTTCTAGTTTAGATACTGAACCTTAGGATTAGAATTGACAGTTACCTTACGAAACTAGCCTAACAGGATTTTGTGGGTATAATCCCTTGAAAACCCTCAGAAGACAAAACTCCTCTTATGAGGGGCACCTAGAGGTTCAACGACTTATTATACGGGTTTAGTGCAATCGCGTTCCTTGCGAAAGTGAGGTTTGGGGGTATTTGTTCGGCACGATTAATTGCATTTTAATACCGCTCATTTCTTATCAGTTTGTAGATAAATAGTGCTATTTAATTCATGTCTGCTCATTAGTACAGGTTAGAGGTACACAGGCAAAAACACAGAAAATAATGCTCTGCATGCTCGGATTACGACTTAATTGAGCCGATACTGCAACCGGGATGGAAAACTGATCAATTCTAAGGTGTTTGCAACAATGTCAAGTGTATGCAAAAAAAATAAATGTTTTAGTCTAACATGATACAACAATATGCAAGTGTAAACAAGTAGCCATGAGCAAGTGGGCATTAGCCATGACTATTGTGATCATGAGTTATGCAAGTTGTGCAAGTGGGAGCAAGTGGTTCATGTGGTCATGTGCCATATGCAAGTGGGAACACAAATGGGATAGCCATGACTCATGAATCATGAGTTGTGCAAGTTGCACAAGTGGATCACAAGATAAAGTTGTGAGGTGAAGTGTGAATGGGCAAACATTAAGCAACTTCTTTGACTGAATGTGTAATCCAGTGTGATTTAGAGAAAATGAATGTAGCCAAAAATCATTATTTCATGTCAGAAGAAAGCACAAGAAAATTAAAGGCATAACTCAAAAATTTGGCGGCGGATGCGCGGCCACATAAGAAGGTTTGGCGGCGGAAAGGCAGCGGTTTTGGCGCCAAATGACTACGTCTTTCAGGGTCATTTTTGTAACTTCCCAATGGTTCAGAAAACACTTTCATAGTTTTACTTTAAGGCCTATAAATACAACAGATCAGAACAGAGCCAAGCCCATTCTTTTGTCCAAATTTTTATACAAGTGTTTAGTTTAGTTTTGAGAGGAGAGTTTGTGTGGATTAAATCCATGGTTATCTTTTTCTTCTTCCCTCTTGAAGCGCTTATTTGAGAGCTCCGTTAAGGAGGTTGACGTTGGCAACCTACCATGTACCTCAAGCTTCTCTTCAAGCGTCAATAGAATTGTATTCTTTTGCTTTACTTGTTCTTGTGTTTTTTTTTTCTTTCTCTTGTGTTTTCATTTTCTCTTTCGTGATATTTGAGTAATCTTTTGGCTATGGCAATGGTAAGGATGAGAGATGAATGGCCTAGCCTTCTCTCATTTCTCTTTTATTATGATTTTTGTTTAATATTTGATTGTAACTTGCCGGCCAGCTATAATGAGCCGTGCACTTGCGGTTATTTATTTTAAAACGAGACCGAGCTCGCGTGCGCTGTATTTCTAAAAACCTTTCTTTTCAAAATGCATTGGCGTGTGCACATGTGGTCCCAACAAGTGTCTATCTTGAAAAATATCCAGTCCATTTTGGTATGTCAAATTTTTTTAAAGTCCGTTTCAAAAATTAATAGAAACTTGGTTTATGGGAAATGAATATGGAAAAATTTCGGTTTTGAAAATAGAACATCGTTTACATCTAGTTCTAGTGTTTTGTTGGCTCCAATACCATGATGAAGCTCCTAGTGCCCTTGTCGCTAACACGTGGCCGATGCGGAATCCAAAACAAAAATTTCATGATGGCACCAGCAACTTAAACCCTATAATCTTAACCTTGCACTATACTAGCTAACATAACCATAAGTTTGTGGAGATTACAATCTTTGTAGCGTGTCCACCCAATCGTGGAAGACCCCTCCAATCTTCATAGGCCATTGGGTACGAGTTTGAGAGACGACCGCCCTTGTCGAAGATGATCCACCAGAAAGAAACCGATTCAAGCTCCAGTTTCACATCAAAAACACTAGTGAAGTAACCTAGAGATCATAATTCGATAGGTTGTGATGCTCAGGGATGTAGGAGTTTTTCCACTATCATGATCTCTCATTTTGAAGACTCAAGAGAGCTCACATGAAAAAGGAGGAGGAGAGATTGAGAGAGAGCTCATGAGAGAATGAATCCATCATCAAAGAAAATGAGCCATAAAACAACGTTTTTAACCAAATGAATTTTACAATAAAATATAGTGCTCATTCCTCTTAACCATGTGCTCTACCATGCCTCCTCCTCCACCTCATTTCTTTTCTTTTCAATAAAGAAAAACAAATAATGGGGTGATCCCTTCTAGAAGTAGTTGTATAAATACAAATACGATCCCGATATATATATCGAAATACATATACGCATATCCATATAAAAATACAAATAGCCAAGAGAGAGAAAATGAATAGTGAACATAATACTAGAATATATATATCAAAAAATATATATGTAAATTATTAAATCCATACTTGATTTAATAATTCGGTTTAATCCTAAGCCGACTAGTATTATCAAATGCCCGATTAAAGTCCGTGTAGCCAGTACACGTATTTAATAGGACCCTTGCACGTATCAACATACGGTCTCTACATTATATCGCCTGAACTGGAAAACCCGTCTGTGCGGGACTCTGAAGACTTGAAAATACGCTGACGGTGAGTTACTGGATAAATCCATAACCACAGGTACGTCAGTGGCACGAGCGGTACGTAACCGCTACCCTGTTATGTGTCGAAAGAGAGGTCGACAATCAAGTCCTTCCATACAGTCTCCATACTGTCCAGTCTCTTCGTCTGAGAGTATCGTATACCGAGTATAGGGTGTTACTAGTAAAAACTGTATGCATTAGAGACCGCTTATTAAGGACCATGTAAATATATGTGGTCCCTGATAAATTATTAGAGACCGTATATATTATACGGTCTTTAATAAACGGTTGCTAATACATTGGTGGTCGTTCACATAATATTAGCGACCGTTCTAAATGGTTGCTAATATGTCGATTAGATAAGAGCCGCGATGGCTCTTTCTTCCTCTTCATTCCCCTAAAAATTTTCCCGAGAGGTTATTCTTTTCCTCCTTTTTCTCAAATTTTTCGGAAAAATTATGAAATCCAACCCCAATTTTTTTTGTAGGTGTTATTGTTGCAGTTGGTAGTGTAGGAGCTTACAATCGCTCTTTTTCTTTTCAAATCCGGGCCAAGGTTGGTGTTTTCTCCTCCTAATCCTAATCTTTTCAATTAGATTATTAAATTTAGAAATTAGATAATTATAATATGTGATTTGTGTTGGTTTTGAAATATTAAATATGGTTAATGATGAATTGAATTGGTTGTAGAATGATGGGTTTGAAATTAGGGTTTGAAATTTATTTTGATTTTGGGGATTGATGGATTTTATCATTAAAATATAATTGAAGAAAATTGTTTTAGATGGGTTTTAGAATTGAAAATAGATGAAAAATTGAAATATAAATTTGGTAATTTAGGTTTTGAGTTGAAGATATAAGGATTATAGGTAATCGATGAATTTACTTATTAGATTAATTTAGGGTAAGTTGGATTATAGGATTATGTTAGATGAATTTAAGGTAAAATGTATTATAGTTATTTGAGGGGGTGCACGCGCGCATGTGTGTTTGTGAGTATATGTAAATGTGTGTTCGCGCGAACGTATGTGAGCGAGTGTGTGCGTGTGCATGTGAGCGAGTGTGTGCGCGCACGCGTGTGAGTGCGTGCACGTATGTGTGAGAGTGTCTGAGTGTATATGTGTGTACGTGCCGCCCGCATATGAAATATTTAAAAAATATATTTATTCTAAGTTCTACCTTGTACTTTGTAAATATAATGATTCGATATCCTTTATTTTGTAAATTTAATAATTTGATATCTTATTGCTTATGATTTATTGCTTAGATTTTTTAATTGTAGCATAATTTATAAACCAAATCAAAATAAAAATCAAATCTTTTAATACCAATTAAACCATAGTAGATGCATAAATCAAAACTAAAATCAAATTGATTAAGAAAAATTAACACTAGTTAACCTATAACATTAATTATATTAATTAAGAAACCTTAATTAAGACTAGATAATAATGAACCGAGATCCTGATTAAAAAACGATTAAATAGAAAGTTAAGGGATACCCTAAAATTTTGACTAGTAATGTAATTAGGGTTTTATATTTTCTTTTAATTAGGAAGTTTAAGATCGAAAGGTCTTAAACTTGTTTAGGATCGACCTATAGTTTCCCGTCTGATAATTGGTGCATGTCAAATTTTTTTTCCTGTTGAATTGATAGGATCACATTATATGTTTGTGAGAGTTGAGCGTCATGTTCAATTTTTTCAAACATATGTGTAGTATTCAACGACGGGATTTGACATATAGTAATTGTTGGATTTGTCCAGTTTGGACATGTTACGAATGTAACAAGACTCACATCTCACATCCTCCTGTATTTTCGTCCATTTCGAGAAGTTTCGACGATCCTTTCCACTTGTTCCACATGTACAGATTTATGTATGAACATGAGGAACAAGGGGGAAATGCTGCCGAAATTTTCTCGAAATGGACGAAAACAGGAGGATGTGAGATGCAAGTATTGCATTCGTAATGGAAATTAGGACCTTTATTCTTGACAGCCGTGAAACTAATTATTCGTCCCGACCTTTTGCCCTGAGTACTTACGACAATCTTAAATGACTTTAGATGCTTTGATACGTCCTCATCATGAAATCTAATTTAAGACTTGAAAATTTATTTAATGATGAGCTTGTAATAAACTCATAAAATATGTTAAACTCATATTATTATCTGTGTTATAACATATGAGAATTCTTCCCAATAAATCGTTTATGCACATGGGGAAAAAGATAGGTATAGTTTGAGAGACACCTGATTTAAAGATGTGCTTAAAGCCTTTTTAGATTACGCATAGATGAACCCAAAGCGTAATCGAGACGGACTTTTGTTCTGTCCTTATAAGAAATGTAAGAATAGAGCCCGTTTTCGACGTGAAGTGATAAAAAAAACATATGTTTATAGAGGGTTTTGAACCGAACTACATACATTGAAATTATCATGGCGAAAGAATACGTGGTGAGGAAACGAGGATGGATAATGAGACCGCAGTTTCGCAAGCTGAATTGTCGACAGGTGACAGGATAGATGACACGCATGAGATGTTGGAAGATTTATTTGCTGGAGAAGAAATGAATGATGCTGAACCGTCTGAAGGAACCAGTGAATTAGAAGAATTACAGAAACTTCTGGAGGAAAACGAACAAGATCTGTACGAAGGTTGTACGGAATTTAGTAGGCTGTCATTTGTAATAAGGCTCCTCCATCTGAAGATGATCAGCGGGATGGCTAACGAGCACTTTGACGTGCTTCTTAATCTTCTACGCAGGGTAATTCCTGAAGGAAAGGAAAGGATTCCAGAGAATCATTACCAGGCAAAAAAGATTGTTAAAACACTTGGTTTCTCGTATGAGAAGATCGATGCATGTCCCAATGACTGTGTGCTGTATCGCAGGGATTACGCGTCTCTCGATGAGTGTCCCATTTGCAACTTGTCTAGGTAGAAAAATGTTAAGATAAAATCAAACGCAGAAATGTTCGATGTCAGCAAAAAGAGCAAGAAAAATTCAGCCAAAATCCTTCGTTATTTCCCCCTGGCTACGAGGTTGCAAAATTTATATATTTCAAAGGACATGGCGAAGAGCATACGATGGCATTCTGAACGTCTGATCAAAGACGGGAAGCTGAGGCATCCGGCTAATGCAGAAGCATGGAAGCAATTAGACAATGTTGATCATTTTGGAGATGAGCCAAGAAATGTACGTCTAGGTTTGGCAATCGACGGTTTCATGCCTTACGGACATATGAGCTCCAGTTGGTCCACGTGGCCGGTATTACTTATGCCTTACAATCTGCTTCCCTGGATGTGTATGAAGCAACCGTATATGATTCTTTCCTTATTAATTCCTGGAAAATATTCACCTGGATAGAACATCGACGTCTATATGGAACCTTTAATTGAAGAGCTCTGGGAACATGGAGTAGAGACATATGATGCGTATGCTGAGGAGAAGTTTAGAATGCGAGTGGCATTTATTTAGACAATCAACAATTTTCCAGCATACAGCATGTTATTTAGATAGTCTACTTACGTGAAGCATGCATGTCTATCATGTGGTCTTGATTACAGTACCCTACAGCTTAAGACATATGGTAAGTTTTGCTGCTGGTTTCATCGTAGGTGGTTATCAGCGAATCATCCGTACAGAAAGATGGCAAATAAGTTTGATGGAACAATGGAAAAGAGTGAAGCACCAAAACAATTGTCAGGGATAAAAAAATTTGAGCAGATTTCATCGTGTCAATTCTAGCAAGGTTCTAATAATTTTAACTTAGATGGTTCCTTCAATAAAGAAAAAAAACGGAAGCGATCTGAAGATAATGAATTGTTGAGTGTGGAAGAAAAAAAGTATATTATGGAATCTCCTTATGGGAAACTTCTATTGATTCGACATAATATTAATGTCATGCATGTAGAGAAGAATGTGTTTGATAATATTGCTGGCACATCGTTACAGGACGATTCTAAGTCCAAGGATAAGTTGAGTGCTTGCGAGTGCTTGGAGGAGCTTGGAATCCGTTAGGAATTGCATTCGGTATTTCATGATGATGGTGTCTATGAATTACCAGTTTTGAGCTACACAATGCCAAAATTGACTATGAAAAGATTTTGTGAAGTGCTAAAGAGCATCAAAACCCCAGATGGATACTCCTCTAATATAGCAAAGAATGTGCAGGTCGAGCCACCAAAGCTCTTGAATCTTAAAACTCACGATTGTCATATCCTTCGGCATCAATTGCTTCCAGTAGCTCTTCGACATAATTTGCTATCTAATGTCACCAAATCTTTGGTAGAGTATTGCGACTTTTTCATTAAATTTTGTTCTAAAGTGATAGATGTGGAAAAATTCGTGGAGTTGTAAAATAGTATTGTTGAAACCCTCTATAAGTTAGAGATGATATTTCCACCATCTTTCTTCACCATCATGGTTCATCTTTCTGTGCATCTAGCTACATAGGCAATGATTGATGGACCTGTCTCATATAGGTGGATGTATCCAGTAGAAATGTAATATATTTTTTCAGTCAATTGTGTTATTTAATTCATTATAATATTCACATTTGTCTAAAGTATTCATTAACGTTTTAGGTACTTGGGAGTCTTGAAACGGCAAGTGCACAATAGCGCACGACCATAAAGGTCAATAGCCGAGGGTTATTGTGCCAATGAATACCTCAACTTCACTTCTCATTACTTACATGGAGTTGAAATAAGATTAAACCATCCTTCTCGAATTAACGATGACCAGTTATCCCATTCACAACGGGAGGATCGATCCTACCGGAGGGAGTGGCTCGACCAAGGGCATTCGTATATCCTTAATAATCTTGAAATTATTGTCGATCACAGAAGGTATATAAATTAAAAAATTTAATCGCGTCAATATTTTGAGTGTCTACATCTATATATGTCTAAATAATTAATACTGTTATTCTTTTAGCCGACATATTGAAGAACTTACGAATGCAATTTCTGGAAAGAGTGCTAATTGGAAAATTAATCAAGAACATAAGAAACAATTTCCACGGTGGTTCCGTAAACACGTACATATGTTTTGTATATTTCACATTTCACATGCATATATCACATATAGCTTATACATTTTACGTGTAAATGCATTGTAAATTGAAGATGACATAGCAAAAGGGATGCAATTCTCGGATGTAATCGTGTGACTATTTAAAGATCCTAGTGCAAAAGTGAATCGATACAGTTCATATTGTATTAATAACCTAAAATTTCTTACAACCGAGAAATTGAATACCCAAAACAATGGGATTTATTGTCCGTTTGAACAAATGTGCTTCTTAAGTTCCCATGATCAAAGACCGCAGGGAGGAAAAAAAGAATATTACGGTTAGTTGGAGGATATGATAGAGATATTTTACGGGAATAATGAGCAAGAAAAATTTGTTATGTTCAAAGTTCGTTGGTGTGCTTGCATCCAGATTGATGGGTATGGCTTTTAGCTTGTCAATCTCAATAAAGAAATTTATCGAGATGATGATTTCATATTAGCTTCACAAGCTGAGCAGTATTTCTATGTCAAAGATCCTAATCATAAAGAAACTTGGATTGCATTGCTGGCACCTCCTAAATCCTTGATCGATAGTTCTACAGACGAGATTGACCTTGATGAAGCAGATCCGGTTGAAATATGAAAAACTTTACAGTTGTAAACAATTGTAATCAATTGACATATGTTATAAACTTTGCAGTTGTAAAAACATATAATCACTTGCATGTAAATGATATATGAAAACCTAACAATTCTAATCACCTGTAATGTATTGATTTGTTAGCTTAATGATTTATGCATATTATATATTTTGTATCGTCATTACTCTTGCATGAAACAGATGGGACGAAAAGGCATATTCGGAAAATTTGCCAAAGTATTTTCTTCAAAGAATAGAGATCGAGATATTGAATCCTTGACACAGTCTGATATGAGAGTAGAGGTATATATTACGAGTTTTAAATAATCATTGAATGCATTATTTTATTCAAATAACTATTGCATTGATTATAATAAATTAAAATGTGTAGGTACATCTGATTAGGAGGATGCAAGTCCATCAGTGCAGCATGATCTGTATGCACATCTAGAGGAGCAGTGCACGGACTTGGGTAGGGACCTGGGGCGTTCTCAGATCCCGTCACCGATGACCGATGAATAGATTCATGCATTGCCCCTTCCTCGCGATTTACAAATTGAAAAACCGTATCGCGATAGGGTCAATACGAAGGCAATGGCGCGGTGGGCTGCTGCTCAGCCGCAAATCGATATGATGATAGAGGTAGCATACACGAGTATTGATGAGGCATGGGCTGCAGGGGATAATCTGGCCCGGTTTGAACACCACGGAAGAGGTGTTGCAAACGAAATTACAAAATATGATATGCGTGGAAAAAGAGCAATTCTTCAATGAGTAGGTGGGAAGCCCGTAGGTCCGGGTATGTGGGCTACACATTTCCATGGTTGTATCGGTATTCTCATCTGCAACACCGACTTCTGGAACGTAGGCTTCATATTTGCAGATACCCCCTGGAAAGCATATGGACTTAGCGCCCACTCTTGGTAATGCATAACTCAACTATGTTTAAATATTACATGCATACCTGTTATATGTTATAAATTTATTAAATAATATATTTATTAATCTGTATTATAGAAATATTTCATCTTAGAAGATGATATAGACGGACATTGGATGCATGTCCGGTATGAGATGTTACAAATATTCAAAAGATGGCGTCAAAGATTGAAAAACATTTCAAACAGTCGAAGAAATTTATGGATGATTGGGAACGTTTTGCCGCTCTTCCCTCCATCATTCCTAAAGATTAGTTTATGTTTCTCCTATTGCATTGGGATATACTCGAAACAAAGGTAATTAAAAATATACTTAAATAATTTGAATACCGAATTTAGATTAAATTACATTTAGAGATATTATAATCTAATAAGTAGGAAGTACCAGAAAGGAATAAACAGAACCGAGGGAAAGCCAAAGATGACTATTATGGTGGATCGGTTCCTGCTGATTAGTATAGTGTTAATTTGGTTAGCTTATCTTTAATTACATAAATGTTCGATTTTTCAATTTCATCATTACATATCTTTACTTATAAATAATTCAAATATCCGTTACAGGAGAAGACTGGGAAAAAGCCAAGCCTCCTTGAGACTTGGAAAGTATTGCATATGAGAGAGGGCATGTTAGAAGAAAGGATGGATATAGCCATTCACCATATGGTAAGCTTGAATTTTTCAATTCTTTTAAGTAAATTAATTACACTTATTAACTTCGTAAAGAAAATTAATTATTGTTTTATTTATCGAAGGAGAATTTCGAGGAGGCGGAGAGGAGCTATCGGGAATCAAATCCCAAATATCCGGCCGACGATCCTCTTCCTACGGAGGCCGGGTATCTATTAGAGAGCAGCTTTTTCCTCAATCGAGAAGACACGGTCGTATTCCCCTATACGGTGGTCCCGTTAGTCTTTCGCGGTTCGGTTCCAGAAGAATTACTTCAAGTTCTTCGACCGCTCGCTCCAACCAACAATCGACTGAAACATAACAGATCCATGAGCTAGAGGAGCAGCTCAAGAGGAAGGATGAAGCAGATAAGAAGAGGGCGGAAGATGAAACGGTTTGGAGAGCTCAAATGGAGGCGCGGTTGGAAAAATTCTCGCAACAATATGTTCGTCCTCCGCAATCGTGGTCAGTACAGGGTCGATTGCCGCCGTAGCCAGCATATTACTCTCCTCCGACGCAACGACCGTATTACCTTACCCCATCACAGGGAATGCCATACTATCCTTATCCACCACCTCCGCAATCACAAGGAGGGTACTACCCTCAACCTCCGCCACAAGATCCTTATTACCCGAACTCTCCGCTACAGGAACCGTATAACCCTTATCAGCCGACCCCACAAGGAGGGTTATTAGGTAACTTTTTTTCGCAGGAGAACTTCGACGTTGTGAATCGATACTATTCAAGGCGAGCTTCTGGTGGCGATGGTAGCTGTGGGAGTTAGTGAGGTACATATAGTTGTTATTTACATAAATTTGAGCATACAATTAAACTGTGTTGAGTTTTGATGTTTAAAATTAATGTTGTGTATTCGTAGGGTTCTTATAAGTTAACGACAAAAGAATTATGTTTTAACGATTGAAGTGGTGAGAGTTAGTGAGGTAAGCATATATATGTGTTAGTATAGCTAACATTGTTTCAAAAATTATGATTTGAGTTCATATATTTATATATTTATTTGTTTCGATTCATAGGGTTGAGTGAGCTGCGATTGCGAGTCATTTGGAGATTTTTTCGTATTGTTGGACATATATATAGCGTATGTATTGTGTTGTTCGTATTCAAAACAATTTAGTTTATGTATGCTTGTTTATTAAGAATTTAGTTCATATGTGTTTGATTTAGTTGTTGATATTGGTGGATATATCGTGGATAATGTTTATATGTTGGTTTGTATGCGTATGTGTTCGTATTTATTGTTAATCTTGTTGGATATGTTGTGGATTGTGCATGTATATTAATTTGTATGCAAAACACTATTGTGGTGTAATATATTGTGATTTTGTGTATTATTGTATTGAATATAGCATTTTTCTGTAATTTTTTTCAGGAAAAATAGGTATTAGCGACCGTATTAGCTAAAGGAATGGTCGCTTATACATTATCAGCCACCGTTTGCTGATATTAGGAAACGATTAAATTTGTTGGGATATCCACGTATCTTTTTATTAGCGACCGGAGGAAACGGTCGCTAATACATATATAAGCGACCGTTCGTATTAGCGGCCGTTCATGAACGGTCGCTCATATACATATCAGCGACCACCCAATCAGCGACCGTGTTTTAGCGACCGTTTAAAATATTAACGGTCGCTAATATATCGCTAATATATATTAGCGACCGTTAATTATTTTTTGGGGACCGTTTCATACGATCTTTAATAGTGACTGTATTTAGTAGTGGGTGGATAACGTCAATCTCCTAATAACCTAATAAGTAGTGTCGGTATCAAGCTCATCACCTACTGAGAAACTATTGATCCCCTATCAGTAAATCTCATCCATCCTGATCAGTGATTTATGGTGATATCCAACCGAATACAACGCGATATCAACTCCATATACCGGGAGAGATAAATCCCTTCCGATCGCTCACTGCCTCAATGTGGCTCAGAACTGTACCCAGCTAAAACCTATTTGCACGACTCTTTTGAGCCGTGGTAGGTTAGTAATCTAAGTTCAGTGGGAACTCACAAGAGACAAACATCAAAAGCAAAGCCAACAATGATCTTCATGTCAAAGGCATCAACAACGACCTCTACGTCGGAAAATACAACTTCTATATCGGAAACATTATGGGTCGGTCCCGGGTTATGAATCCGAGATGTTACCTGTTACGCGCATGATGATTATCTTTTCCGTTCTGCCCGGTTCGATGCTTGAGGAGGAATTTGATCACGATCACCGCTACATTTGAAGGCCGCTAGCCACCCATGAAATTTGATCACGTGCCAAGAGAAAGTATGGTCCGTCTCTCCTTCCTAAGACGCCAAGCCAAAGGAATGGCTTCCTCCCAGTAAAGATCTCCTGCAAAGTTAAGACAAGTAAAATAGGGATTAAGAGGGGTGTAGTAAAATTAATCTAGAGAAAATAAAAATTAAATGATGAGAGGAAACAAAAAGAACTCACCTGCCTTATGGCCGGGGAATGCTTTTCCCTACCCGTATGGGTTATATGTTTTTTTGATAAAAAGACGATTTTCGAAAAAGATTGATTTTTTTAATGTCTTTTTACCTAGATGATGATTATGCATCAAAAGATAAATTAAAAAAAGTGAAAATAAGGAGATTAGCCTGATTGCGTTTCGTGTTGCTGCCTGCGAAAATCTTGAGAGCTTATGCATTCTCCGCCATCAAACATCAAAAAATTTTAGAGAGAAGAATTTGCCTCTAGAAAGCAATAAGAGGTTGGGGATGGAGAAAAGATTTTCGGATGATCAATTCTAAAGGAAGAGGGTTGCTCTTATAGTCCTCCTACTGAATCTTTCGAAAAATCTTTGATATTTGGAAAAAATTTCGAATCTGACACACATGAAAAAGACCCTCATCCGCATGTGTGTCAAAGTCGCCTTTTTGGAAATTTTGCATTCCGGATTAGTAGAAAATCTTTTAAAATCTTCGGGGTGCGCATGCGGACGACATGTGTCCGCATGTGTACTCTGGTCGGTTAAAACTTACCAACTTAG
This sequence comes from Agapanthus africanus, assembly GCA_030015575.1. Lineage (NCBI taxonomy): Eukaryota > Viridiplantae > Streptophyta > Magnoliopsida > Asparagales > Amaryllidaceae > Agapanthus > Agapanthus africanus. The sequence goes on from CM057348.1 coordinate 162,979,780, forward strand.
GTCCTTTGAAAATGCAAGTAAGGTCCAGATTCGGGCATCAGGGTACGCATGCGGACGACATGCTTCCGCATGTGAGCCACCGACTCCAAATTTTGGATATTTTTAAATCTTTTTGAACACCTTTGAAACTTTTTGTTCTAAGTTGGATTTTGATTGAAAACAATTTCGAAATTTGTTTAAATTACGTGCAAATTCCGTAAGTTAATTTTTCCAAATCTAAAATATTCTAATTATGGATATGTATGATATGAATGATATAGTTCATGATTATAGCTAAATATACTTTTCATGTCACTTATGAGGACATGGTTAGTCCTCATGTGCGCCATATTGCCTTAAAATTTGTAAAAATATTTAAATTTTTTTAAAAAGTACTTTGAAGCTCTAAGCATAATTTGATGGTATTTTGAGTTATTTTTATGTACTATATATATAGTATCCAAAACTAGCCCAAATCAATCGAAATGACATATCAAAAAATACCCCTCGTGCACTGATGTTGTAGAACACAATGTCTATGCAAGAAAAGGAGATGACATTGAAGAACGAGAGAGCGCAATCAAGTCCAGAAAGAAGGATGTGGAAAGGTTTAAGAAAATAAATGGAGAAATATGTGATGATGGATGCAATGCAGTAATACAAGAATAAAAGAACAACTCAGGATTGTTTCCTAGCGTCTCATGATTTGCGACAGTCAGCACAACATTGCTGTAATGCGAAACTGTAGGTTTAGAAACGAGACAGGACTTCTCCGCTAAGCCTAAGACCAGAACTATATCCGGAGGTCTTAGAGGGGGATTCATCCATCTGGTCTAGTATTCTAAATAGATTGAGGGCGAAGAGTTAGTAGGTGTGAGATGATCCTGTTCCACACACAGGTACTGGCAACTATTAACTTTTCCATTTCTTTTGCTTGTTTTGTTTTAAAAGATGATGTCGTGTCGGATGTTGAAAGTCATGATTTGAGGAAATTTTTCCTGTTTTATCCTTTTGTTTTCAAAGGAGATTATGTGAAGCAATATGCTGGTTTGATGCAGAGATGCTAAATCATGCAAGTTTTTATATGAAAAATATTTTTTTATGCATGTTTTTGAAAACGGGGTTGTTCAACATCTTAGAAAGTGAATGTCTAGGGGTATCGGCTCCACTGTCTAAGACGAGGTTTTTGAAAATAATTTCTAGTGCCTAAGGCATTAACCCTAGCACTATTGTGCTTCTAAAAGATGATATGATCATTACTTAGGACGCTCGTGATTGAGCAAAGTACAGTGCAAACATATGGAAGTTGGGAACTATTATGGGGCATGGACGGTGCATGTCACGCCGGTTTGAATGCCTTAATACGCTTTTGATGGAGGACGTGACTCATCAGCGTGATGCTTGCAGGAATCGTGGCTTATCAGCAAATTTTTCCACTCTGGGGATTTTCATAGATAGATGCCACTTTGGGGGTTTCTTGATTGAAATTCACCGTTCAGGTCTTTCTGCTTGGGATTCATCGTATAGGTCTTTCTGCTGGAGATTTGCCTCTATGGCATTGCTCATTTGAGATTGGCTGGTAGCATTGGCTTCTGGGCATTGGCGTCTGTCGCATTGGCCTCTTGCATTGGCTGTTGGCATTGCACTTTTGATATTCATCGGTCAGATCCTTCTGTCGAAGAGCAACCATCTCAGTTCTTCTTCAATCTGCCTCTCAGGAGTTTTGGATTTTGATTAAGACAGGCCTCTGGGGGCTTCTTAGCTTTGTGCGGATTTTCTGCTGAGTGGAATTGTTTCTGACGTAGTTGCGTCTAGAAGTTGATCGCATCAATAGGAATTTTTAGGTCATTCTCGACAGATTGGATGGGCTTGATGATGTGCACAGTCGATACATGTCGCGCCGGTTGTACTGTGCTCTAGATTGCGTTGTTGGCATAAATCTGCTTCAACGGTAGATGTCATACCAGTCTTAGAGAGGTGGAGTTGCTTGAATCTTTGGATGCACAAACGGTGTATATCACATCAGTTACTTAGAGCGATGCATAGGCGGTGTATATCACACCGAATACATCATATGTGGAATGGCATTTTTTGGGAGAACCTGTCTTCTTGTGCGATGTGATTTTTATGCTCTCGAAATAGCCGAAGGTGTGAACTCAATGGGATTTTTTATTTTACCTTCACACTTGAGCAAACAATTAGAATGTTTATCACAAATAGAAAACATGTTGTGTAAAGTGTTCTTTTGGCTCAATACGTTTGAGGTTGTCCTTAAACTCAGCTTAGCTGGGTTGATTAGCTATTCCATCGTAGCTAAAGAAGGGTTCAAGCTCTTATCACCAATCTAGAGATAGATACTAAGAACAAGAGTGGAAAGGTATTGAAGCGGTGGAGGGAAACCTCCTTGTCGAGCTCAAGAATTTTTATGGTGATCCCCCTTGACTTGATCGATTGGTTTCTATTGAACGCTCCGTCTTAACTGGACAAAGAGTGTTTGGTACATACTATCTCAAGTAAATGATTTTTAGGGATGGTTTCTTCCTTTATTCCGGTTGGGATTTGCCGTTCAGTCATTAATAACATGCACCTCACACCCCGTTAAGGGCCGTAGTTTAACATCTTCAAACGTTGCCGAAATAGTTTCAAGTGACAAACGAAGAGGAACTGTTTGAATCCGTCATTAGAGACTTCTATTTAAGCAGTCTCATTTCATTGGAAATAGGCAAATTTCATTTTAGCATTCTAGTTGATGTAAGCAGATTCATGAGAACTTTTCGGAGTTTAGGTAGGAAACGTTTAGAATTGATCTCGGATTATTTCCTAATGCGACTTAATCTATTGCAAGGTCGAACCTTTGTAGTCAACTTTTCAAGTGTCACTTAAACCGATTAAGCATTCATTTTATTGATGTGGGTAGAGATAGACAACTCCTAAGCTTTTCAATCTTTTATGATGAAGGTAATGTTTTCAATTTGGCTCAAAACTAATCCTTTAAGCAACGATTAATTTTGGCATGCATTTATTCTGTCGGAGGCCAAGATTATTCTAAAACGAGGAACCGTTATAACTTTTAACCTGAAGAGAACACTTGCTTGGCGGGAGTGAAGGAAATAGACATATCCATACGCATTTGCCCTGTAGAGTGTTTTTCATCACCTATTGACATGGGTGCGCGCATGCCTTAGGCATGTACAGATTCCCCCTACCTAGGATAGGAGGGGGTTTATTGATTGTGGGGATCCTTTCTCCAGCAATCGCGGGGAAAAACAGCTATTAATTACCCTTCACTCTTGACACGAGGGAACCTCCGATTGATGGGTCGTATAGGTCATACGAACTCAGTGTGCAATATGCGTGTGTTGTGTTTTGAAAATAATTTTGAGGGTACTTTGGACAAATCGGGGGCCTCGCCTACCTTTGGACTTAAGAGGATGGGTGTTGGCTGATTCGGGTTGTTGTCACCCAGCTTATGAGTAGTGCCTTGTGCTTGATTGGGCTACGGCCAAGCAAATTGGGCCGTGTGCTGCATTATGAAATTCGTCAAATCATCAATTTTGGAGTATAGCTCGGTCATCTTCTTGTCTTTGCTTTTAAGCTATTTCCGGATTTTTGGAGAAGCTGTTGTTCTGCGGTCTTGGGGACGAAAGTTGGCTCATCCTCATTTTCCGAGCCTGACTCCTCGGGAATTGTGGCTTCCTTTTGATTGGCTTCCCGAGCAAGGTCTTGTTTGTTATTTGCATTAGGCTGAGACTGGTAAGTAACAGCCTCTTCAAACCATGCTGGGACAGGTGAGTATTCACCCCTTCTTTACTCTTACTGCGAAAGGGTACCGCTAGGGACCGTACATACCATATGGCCAGGGTGAATCATGTACCCGCCTGAGTCTCGATTGTCGGTTGCGGTGTTCATCGAGTTCTTAGACCGTTGCTGCGGCCCATCCTTTCGTGGGAGGGTCCGGAAACTGAAAATGGTCGGCTTAAATGGAGCTTTTTGTGGAGCCGGCATTCGCTTTTTGAACTCTATCCTTGAATTTCGCATGGCGACAAGATCCTAATAGACCCTTTACAAAACTGCATCGCACCTTCAATTTTGGGTCTTAGACACACCACTTCATAGGACACTTTGGATTGTATGTTTCTTTGTCTTTGTCGTTATGGCATTTTTTTAATCCATCCTCAATGGCTCAAAAGAGTTAGCGAGCTCCACGGCCGGCTCAACTTATGTCGCAGGATAGCTATCCTTCTTAAACCTCATGAAATCCAGCTTCACAGGAGCCCTAGCCCTTTTGTTGGCTCTGTATCTGAGCCGTTTCTGCCTTAATTTTTTATACTTAAGGGCTTTGCGGGCATCTTCTTTCCTGGAAGCCGCCGTAGGACGATTGACGGGGAGTCCAGAGAAGATAACTGATCATGCAGTTGTCAAGGGCACCGCTTGAGCTTTGCGCGAGATGCTTGGTCTTTTCCTTAGTGTTGACGGTCTTGCCCCCGGCTAGAGAAACGGAGATCCATTCGAAGATAAACATGCGTTTGGACTTGGGCACCCTTGCGATTACGACATTTGGCCTCCCCCTTTTAAGGCTAGTTTAGCCACTTGGCTCGCTGGAGCCTCCACGGTAAAAACACTGAAGGATGAACAAAATAGGATGGAACCAAATTGAACCGGCGGTTCCTCCCACTGCTGTATAAGGTTTGACGGGAGAATCACTCATGCAGTCGTCTTGATTGTGCACGCTACTGTAGTTGCATCAAAAGCTGAGTTTGTCTTCGGAGACATTGTTGAGTGATGTTGATTGTTGTTTGTTACTGAGGATTGAGAATCTATATGAAAGAGCATAATTTCAGTACAAACTACGATATATATTTTGAATGAGTCCGCATGATCGTTTGACCTGACATATAAGAGGAGAGATAGGTCCCACAGGCCATGCTAGAATTTGTATAGTTTTTTCATCATCCATTGAGATGGATGTGCACATGCCTTAGACATATACAGATTCCCTCTGCTTAAGGTAGGCGGGGGTTTATTTATTGCGGGGATCCTTTCTCCAGCAGCCGCGGGAAAAGCTGCTGTTAATTACTCTCGTTCTTGACGTGAGGGAACCTACGATTGACTGGTTGAATAGGTCATGCGAACTCAGTGTGCAATATGCGTGTGTTGTGTTTTGAAAACGATTTTAAGTTGTTTTGGACATATCGGGGGCTTTACAGATTTTGAGGGTAGTTTAGAAGTTTTTTTAAAGGGAAGAAGTGTTTTGAGTGTGTCGAAGAACTCTTGACAAGGGGAAAGAGAGAGGGGGGAGAGCTTTGGTGGCCTCCCGAGTTTGGGAGTCCTCCTGGGCTGCCGGGACCCTTTTATGGGGATCTCGAAAGCGGGACCTCCCTACAAAAGAGGGTCATGAAGGCAGGATCCTCCTTTCGGTGGGGTTTCCAAAAGCGGGACCCCTGAGGGGGTCCTGACGACGCGAACCCATTTTCGGGAGGGTTTCGAGAGCAGCCTCCCAGGAGGGAGATCCCGAAAGAGGAACTCCCTTTGGGGGAGTTCCGAGAGCGGTAACCCCTTTTGGGGGGTCCCAACAACAGGAACCCCCTTTAGGGGGGTTCCGAAGGTGGGAACTCCCTTTTGGGGAGTTGTGAGAGTAGGAACCCACTTTGGGGGGATTTCGAAAGCGGGACCCGTGGAAAGGAGGTCCCGACGACGGGACCCCTCGTTAGGGGGGTCACCAGAGAAGGAATTCCCTATAGGGGAGTTCCGAGAGTGGGAACCCCTATTGGGGGTTCCAAAGACAGAAAGCTCCTATTTGGGGTTGTAGACAGCAGGAACCTATTTTTGGGGACGTTCTAGGGTTGAACACGGGGATCCCATGTTCAAAAATTGGAAGACGAACATGGACGGATCCATGTTCTCAAGGATCTCGCAAGAGATCCGAGGTCAAGTGATGAAATCCTAAGACTTTCATCGAATCTACAATCCAAAATTGCTTGCTCAGGGTGAAAGCCATGAACTTTCACCCTGAGGGTCCTTCTTCTCTCTTGTTCTTCAAGCTTGATGAAGAATGGTTGCTCCTTTGCTTGGTCTTGATTTTGGATCTTGGGTTTTTAGGATGGAGTTTTCTAAAAGAGATGAGTTCTCTTTTGATGGGTTATATTGAGGAAGAAAAAGATGAAGGAGATAAGAGAGACCCAAAAGGATCTCTCTTTTCTTTTGAAGCTCTCTCTCTCTCTCTCTCTCTCTCTTTGAGGAAGAAGAAGATGGAGAAAAAAAAGACTTTCTTCTTTTATGGAGGCTCCAAACCCTAGAAAGATTGAAAGAGAATGAATGTTGTTATTATTTTCACATATGCTTGGCTTTTATAGCCTTTACATTTTACACATGGTCCCTTGGGCTTTACAATTTTAGTTTTTCCCCAATTGTTTTACACATGTGCACATCTTTTGCACTATAGCCCTTGGGCTTTACAAAAATTGGCTTTTTGTCTATTCCTTTTATATTAACTTCCTATTTATTACACATTAAATTTATCTGTTACATTTTTATTTTTTTCATAGCATGAGGTCGGCCCTTGTACTTAAGCTTAGACCCGGCTTGGGCTTGGCTCGGGCCCACTTGATTTGGGTTGGACGCGACCTTCAGGTTGATTTTGATTTTTGACTTTGACTTTTTGACTTTGGTTAAAGGGGTGTAATTTTTGACCCCAACATCCCCCTAATTAGTTTGAGTTTTGTTCATCAATTTTTTTGATCTTTTCTTTTGTTTTAATCTTGGCATTATTTTTCTGGTAAAGATTGATCCACTTAGGTGTTGTAATTAAAAAAAGGCGAAAATCGGTTGGTGAATGTTTTCATCAAGTTCTTGTGACATCAAATTATTGGTTTCTAGAAAGTTCTATTTGTTCGAGATTAAATCGAAGATAGTGATAATCTTTTAATCAAACCTATCATTACCGGCCTATTGCATCTTTTGCCCCTAACTTACATTTTCTAGTCAACTAAAAGTCAAAGGCCTATTCCCAATTCAGGAGAGTGCTTTCAAGTAGGGTACCATTGTTGGTACGTCGCATCATGCGGGAGCAACGACTTCTCTTCATTTGTATCGATCATTTTAGAATTATTTCCGCAGTGGACCCTCAAAGTGATGAGTGGTCCTTCCCATATTGGGGTCCTTTTAATATAGGAATGAACTTTGAGAGGAACGAGCTCACCTTGATTAGATTTATGATAACTTAGCTGCATAAAATTGTTGTCGAACTCGTGATGAGTTTGAAAATTTGCTTTATTCTCATGATAATGCATGAAAGGGAGTTTTCTTCAGTAGAAAATGTATTGTGATAGCAGAATTGTTGACTTCAGCTGATGAATTGGCTAGCACGGCGGATTTTAATCCATTGTCTAGTGTGGAATTATACAATTAATGGCGTGGTGTCACTTTCTTGTTGTCGATATCTAAAAGGAAAAGACTAAATAAGAGAGCTCGATGTTGCTCGTTCTTGTATGGCTCTCGTGGGTACTGAATGTGTACGCCTAGAATGATACTGGCAAAGAGTATAGTGAGAATTATCTCTAACAATTGGAATTTTGGCTTCTCTTCACCATTCTTTGTTGATGTAGGCGTTGTTTGCAGAGTTGGATCGACTTCTTCAATTTCTTGTTTGAGAGGACGCTTCTTTCTCGCGCATGGATTGTTGAGTTGATCATGAGACTGCTCACTACTTGAAATCTTGTCATGCATAGATGACAACGGAACATCTTCTAGGCTTGCACTTGGATTCATCGTTGGTGCATCTTCAAGCAAGCATTGTAGTATAGACTTCAATTCCTTATCTAAGTTACTTTCATTGTATGTGAGATCTTCTTCTTTATTTGGTTCAAGATCTTCTACAGCATTGAAGAATTCATCGGCTTCTTGCTCGAAATCATCAAGTTGTTGATTAAATTTCCCGAGGGTCGGGCGGTTCGGGCGGTTCTTCATAGTAGGGCGTCATGATTGCCCTTACCTCAATTGTCCTTTCTTCAATTATGATCCCAGCAGTTTCTGCTTCTTTGATAGTGAAAAGAGGTTCGCAATGGAGTACTCGTGGAGTGAATTTGATGAGTTCGTATCCTCGACATTCATGTGGGAAATGATGGCATTGAAATGATGAGATCGCTCTCATATGAGCCTGCCAATTTCCTTGGAATAGAAAGTTGAAGAAAGAAGGTGCATTGATGAATGTCATCTTGATATGTAACGATACCTCCCGGTGGAGTAGTCGACGGTATTTCGGAGAGAGTTTTGATTGAGACTTCACGGTTTTCTTCTCTGCTTGAACTGTTTTCATCGTGTTGAGAGGCTTGCTATTAAGCGAGATATCTACCTCCAATATTTTCATCGAGATGCTTTGAGTTTTGAGCGCAATATTTCTCGAGAAGTTTGATGTCATTTCATGATTTTCATGCACTTGCGACGGTTTAGTGAGGGATTCTTGATGATTAGATTGGCATTTTACTGATTGAAGATCAAACTTTTGCAGTGGCGTTTCTTCTACTTGTTTCGAAACTTCATCTCTGTTGGAGTGTCGTCTCGTATCCCTGGTGATAGCTGCTCCATTTGATTAAGCTGCTTTTCTTCTTCTTTTTCAGTACTTGGCACAACATTTGATATAATAATCTCCTCTTCTGATCTACCCCTTGGAATTGCATGGGATTCGTAGTTGTTGACAACAGACTCGGAATGCTGAATAGGCGTTTTTATTGGAGAGGATGGGGGTTTTAGAGGTACATTGCATGTGCTTGCAACGTGCCCCTTGAATGTCGGTGAAGGATCTGCAATTCCTATAGTTACAGGAGACTCCTCATAGCGCCAAGTAGGGGTGAGGCCATAGTCTCCGTTAAACGCATTGATTGCGTCTGAGAACCATTGTCGTTCTTGTGGTGCATACGGCGTCGGCATCATATGATTTGGAATGGAGCTTGTACGTTGTTGGAGTAGCTTATTCTTCTCAGCTTTGATCAAATCCCATTGAATATCTCCAGTTTCATGTAAATCATAAATCGCATCCCTCACTATATAACATTCATCGATTTTATGGCCATTTGTTTGACAATAAGGGCAATACTTGGTCAGATCGGTGTTATGCCTTCTAGTTGTCTTAGGCGGTCATAGCAATCTGATAGCATTGCATGCATTAAGTATCTTGAACACATCCGCGAAAGATTCCTGCAATGGAGTATAGCTAATTCAGCAAGGTTTCTTCTTTCGTGTTTGGTTGGCATTTGGGAAGGATACTCCCTCACCACTTTGATTAGTCACCGCAACGCTTTGAGCTTGATAGACTATTTGAGCATGATATATCGGTTGAGATTGAGGAGCTTGGTACGCCAATTGCGGATGAGGAGTTGATTGATATAACGGCTGACAGTAGTATTGCAATGGAATTGAGCCATATTGAAAGCTGCTGATCGGATTGGTTTCTTCTTCTTCCTCATCATCAAGTTCATCATTTTCTATCACTTCGATGTTCGGAGGTTGCATTGTGAATGGTGCAATCAATTGAGGATCGATCATCGTCCCTTCCCGAACAAGCTTCTGCATTGTTGGCCCTTCTTCATAAAGCTTGGCTTATGTGTTATACTTTAATATGGATAACATTGTTATGAGAGAGTTGCCACAATTCTCGATAAGAATATTGACCACTTCCTTTTCTAGAATATCAAGGCTGAATCTGTAATATTGGTCTCTCCATCTTATGACATACGCCATGAAATCTTCATTCGGCTCTTTCTTCATGTTCATGAGATCCACTATACTGGGGATGTATTCAACATGTCCGTGGAACCGCAATTGAAAATCATTTATCAATTTTTCAAATTCATTAAGTGCTTCTCAATCAACATTGGAAAACCATTTTTGGGCATTGCCGTCAAGTGCCCGCTGAAACAAGTGAATTACGAGCTCGTAATTTGAAGCGTAGGGCCGAGCCTGTTGGAGATAGTGCCCTCAGAGTCAATTATTGGATCACAGGCACATGATTGCAATGATTGAGGGAGGACCTGTCCCAGTAGGACAGTCTTACTCGAGACGATAGTATGCTATCTGGTTTATCTTTATCATCGTGTACTGCTTTAGGTGACCTTACGAGTCGCTATTACACGTTGATAGAGCCCCTAGGATTCTTGCTTGACTACCAGCAGTATGAGGGCGATCATATACGTGAGAGCTGGAGTCTATAAGCACATCCTTAAAAAGTCCCTAGTCGTGGAAGTTTCGAGACAGGACATCGATTCTCCAGAGTAGACTAGTGTATACAGTCGAGACCCCGACGAGGGGCGGTGGCCGGTCTCACAAGCCACTGGTGTCAGTTGGTTCACCTAAGATGTATACAGGTGCTCATTGGGTTATGAGTACACCGGACAGGACTCGCCGGGAACCTACTAGTTGGGATTATACCAGACGTCAGATAGCAGTTCCCTGGTGACATGTGTACAGGTTAGTTCATCGACCTGAGATCGTCATTTGTCTCGTGTGAGTTCCTACTGTGCTTTGATTACTACCCTACCACGGCTCAAAGGAGTCGTGCAAACAGGTTTTAGTTGGGTACAGTCCCGAGCCACATGGAGACAGTGAGCGGATCTGCAGGGGTTCGTCTCTCCCGGTATTGGGGGTGAGGTCGCGCTGTGTCTAGGAGAGCCATTACACAAAGCCCTCGGCCGAGGCAGGAGATTTACTGGTAGGTATTCCAGTAGTATCTCAGGGTGTTCTGGGCTTCACTCCGACACGACTTATACCGCTTTTGGGGGTCTGATTTTTACCAACCCCCTAGGCCCGCCATGCGATGCTCATAGACGAACGGACCGGACTGTACGGATATTATTACTGACAGGCTCAGTAGGGTGTCAGGATAAGCTCGCTCATCGATGTCCCTTTTGGTCAATAGCTGGTAGCCCGTCACGTATGGCTAATACCTCTGACGTGCTAGTGGTTAAATCCACAGCCATAGTATTGACGAGTCTTTAGAGTCCACCACACACTCAGTTACTCAAGTTTCGGGCGAAATGCTGTAGAGGCCGTATGGAGATATGGCAGGGTTCGATCAGATACGTGCGGTATTGCACGGATCGTGATCGGACGGTTTTTACTAGCCGGCTTTGGCTTAAGCCGGATCCTAGTATTAGATAGTGTAGATTTTGTCTCTTTGCATTTGTGTTCGGTGGGAATACAAATGCGGGCATGTATATGCAGTAGCGGGGTTTTCCTGTAATTTATTACGGGATCAGTTTTCTGATGTTGCCAGTTTGCATTCCGTTCCGGCCGGTTTTCCTTTGTTTCTTCACGGCCGGACTTTTCGATGGAGGGGGTTATTTGCAAGTTTGCAAATAACTTATTGTGCAGGGGTTTATTGTATTATGAGGCATTATGATTGATAAAGCATCTTTGCTTTTCTTGTTCTCATGATGGTGCTATTAATGGTGATTAGAATGGATTGGAGTTGATTAGGAGTTGATGTGAGGTTTGCTTTGGATGTGGTCACCTTTTTCTTTTCCTACCATCACCTCCCTTCTTGTTTTTCTCTCCACCATTTTTCATATAGGGGCCGGCCACAATTTGGGTGGGGGTGGTTCATTTTTGATGAGAGAAGATTTGTTCATATCATTTTGCATGCTTCACAAATTCATCCACCTCACTCCAAAGTCTATTGCTCATACCTCCATCAAAGGCAACCAAACCCCAAAAGAGACAAGGTTTTCTACACTACAACCTACAGTACCCTTGGACGCGTCGGCTAGCCAACTTCGCGCCCGAGTTGCCTCGGTCCAGAGGTGGGAGCCCGTAAAAGAATCCGGCTACGTGGTGCCCTTTCCGACGAGAAGACGACGAATGGTGATTCCGCGGGAGATCGGGACGACGACGAGAAGACCGAAGGACACGGATCGCTCGGTATATCTCTCACCCCATCTCTTGTTAGCTAGTATAGGTTAATGGTTACGATCCGGGTATATTGTCCGCGGCAGCGCCGGTTTAAAGTTAAGAAAAATTTTGATTCCGCATTTTGGCCTCGGAAAGACGGCCGGGGCGCTGCCGGGGCGCAACAGAGCCATCTCGCAAAATGTGTACAGCTAAATTTCAGGATCAAAATCTCCTTTGTACCTAAGAATGTGAGGGTATTTGAAACCATCGAGGAACACGAAATCTGGAGTTCTGCAAAAGTCGTTGAAAGTCTTGTACCTGTACGTCTTAGTTCCTGTATGTTCCTGTATAAAATCTAAAGCATTCTCTCGAGATAGATAATCAGTGTGTACCCCTACTTCGGAGTAAGAGGGTTATGCACCATTGTGTGGGCCAAAGTCATGAGATGTGGATTTAATGAATGACGATTTTGAGATGGAAAGTTCGACTTGAACCCGTTGTTAGGGTAATGCTTGAGAAGAGACATTCTCCGTGAATTGAGATGTTACTGAAAAAGAAGTGTTGTTTTGTTTATTAGGAATGAAGTAATTCAAGTTGAACCCTCGAGATGTAGTTGCATTATGTTGAGAGACAAAGGCTTGACGAATGCGACATCTTTGCTCGTATTTGCAATCATAATAAAGTTGAGCAACTATATCTTGAGGTTCATCTTGAATATTTTTATGAAACCTATCATCGTCTCTTTTGCCACTAACACTTTTGTACGAAATATGACCATTGTGTTCAATTCGAGCTTTCATTTTTGATTTTTCATTGAAGTTTATATTTTTTTTTTGACATTTCAAAATTCATCATACATACATAGTTTTCTTTGTTTTCATCATACAAAATGTTTCAATTCATTGACATCCCTTTAATTGGATCGATTTGTGTTGACTTGGCCATATTTCGTTGATATGGTTCGACTATGTCATGTTCTTGTTTTGTGTCTTCAGCTTGATCTCGATTTGCTTCATTTGACTTAATTCGTTCAAGCTCGGATTCTTTAACTGCAACTTGGTTCAGCTCGATCTCTTGTTCTCTTTCTTTGGTTGGTTTGGGTATAAGTGAAGCACATCCGACTGCTTTCTGCACTTGAGTTTGATCCTCTTGTTTGTTGAGAGTTGATGGTTTCGGCTTGAATTGGGCTTCGACCTCCCTTTGATTCGCTTTATGGATCTTTGCATGTGGTTCAACTTGGGATCTTGTCAAAACCCTTACTTTTTGGTTCATGTCATCAAACTCTGTTTCTAGTTTCATAGTGATGATCAAACCTCTTTCCTGCAAAATTTTGTTAGGCCCCAATAGAATGCAAGCATTTGATGCGGTATGTGCACTTATTGCGCACGTAGTTGGGATTTAGGCTCTACCTATTGTCCCCATGCTTCTTTTCTAACCTAAATGAACGCCGATTTTAGGAAAGCTTTAACAACCCCTATGGTAGTTCTACCATCACCAATTCTCGGAGAGGTCTTACTAGGCCGGATACCTGGGTCTACCGAAAGATCACATGTCTACCGAGACCCAAGAGTATTCTTCCCAATAAAAGAGTTTTTCTAAGCTATTGTTGTAATCATGCACACAAATAAAGCATGAAGTATGCAAAATATATGCAAGATTTAATTGATATGCAAGAATGATTTATCTAGATATGCAAAAGATATTTTTGATAAAAGATTTAACTAGATTTGCAACAGATTTAAAAAAGATTTTTTTTGTTTTGTTTTTTTGAAAAAATGAAAAAGATTTTTAAAATATGAAAAAGATTGATTTTTTTTTAAATATGCAAAAGATAGAAAAGATTTTTTTAACCCCCTAAATTACCTGCCTAAATTGAGAAGGAGATCTTACTGAAGGTTGCTAAAGCGGGTCCCATTGCGATCACCATGTGGATCAGTCCCGAGGTATGAATCCGAGATGTTCCCTATGACGTGCTCGATGATTACATTTTTCGTTCCGCCCAGTTCGATACTTGATAAGGAATTTGATCACGATCGGCACTACGTTTAAAAGGACACTAGCCACCCTTAAAATTTGATCACGTGCTGAGAGAAAGTATGATCCGCCGCTCCTTCCTAAGGCGCCAAGCCTAAGGAGTGGCTTCCTTTCGGTAAAAGTCTCCTGCAAAACAAAGAAAAGTAAAATAGGGATTATGAGGGGTGTACTAAAATTATTCTAGAGAAAATAAAAATTAAATGATGAGAGAAAACAAATTGAACTTACCAGCCTGACGGCCGGGGAATGCATTTCTTTACTCTTATGGGTTATGTGGTTTGTTGATGAAAAGATGATTTTTGAAAAAGTTTGATTTTTTTTAATTTTTGCTTTTATTGAGATGATGATTATGCATGCAAAAGATAAATAAAAAAAGAGAAGGAATGAGGTTAGCCTGATTGTGCTTCGTGTTGCTGCCTACGAAAAGCTTGAAAGCGTGATCCCTGCCAGCAAATATCAGAAATTTTTAGAGAGAAGAATTTGCCTCAAGAGAGCTCTAAGAGGTTGGGTATGGAGAAGAGATTTTGGGATTATCAATTTTGAATGAAGGGGGTTGCTTTTTATATTCCTCCTACCAAATCTTTGGAGAAATTTTTGAGATTTGGAAAAATCTTCAAATCTGACACACATGCGGACGACCCTTGTCCGCATGCATGTCAAAGTCTCCTTTTTTGGCAAGTTTGCATGTCCAAATTAGTAGAAAATCTTTTAAAATCTTCGAGATACACATACGGACGACATGGGTCCGCATGTATACCCTGGTCGGTTAAAATTTACAAACTTGGGTGCCTTGAAATGGAAGTAAGGTCCAAATTCGAGCGTCGGGGTACGCATGCGGACGAAATGCTTCCGCATGTGTGCCACCGACTCCGAATTGTGGATATTTTAAAATCTTGGAAATATTTTTTGCTCTAAGTTCTCTGCCAAAAACAGAGACGAACCGGGATAGATCGTCTTGCCTGAATTTTGGGGCAGATTTGGATTTATCCATCCACATCTTCGAAGATACCAAGTTGATTTATGACGCCATATATCGGAGGTTTGGATAGATGCGACCTATGTAGCAAACTTTATCAGATTCCCTATCATTTGTGAGGGGTTTTTGATTATGGGGACTCTCTTCCCTGTAGGTGCAAGCCCTTCCAGTTAATTATGTTACCGCATTACGATAACCACTTTATCCTGCTCCAGCAGTTCACTTCGTATCGTGTGGTTTTTTGTTTATTTTTGGTTGCCCATGGATTATATACGGAGACTAGTTTATGTCGTCGCCCGCAGGGCGCGTATTAGTCAAAATCTGTATATTTTAGATTTGGTCTTGGGTCAAGGATTTGCTTGACGGAGTTTTGAAATTAGGTTATATATTCTTTTGGTTCAATTTTTTTATTTAAGGACCGTTAATCTAGTTTGATATTAAAATCAACTTAAATATATGAGTATTTGGGCTCAATTTATTTTAAGCTAAGGATGCGTTAGTCTAATTTGAGACTAAGATCATTTTTGCAAAATTTTAAGTATCATTTTTATTTCAAATTCAATAACAGAACATTTGGGCTCAGTTATAAGAAAACTTTCAGAGACTTAGCTAATTTGGGCTTAGTCTGCTCCTTTTTTTATTCAAAATTGCTAAACACTTATTTGTAGCTCTGGCGCTCATGTGTGAAACATGTGAGGCACTCAGATATGGGTGCTGCCCAATTAGTGCTAAGCACTTAGTCATTTGGGTTTTCTATGTTCACCCTTTTTTTCTTTATACAGAAGTGCTAAGTGTAAGTCCACGGCAGCCCCCCGGCCGTCTAACAGACGCCAAATGCGGAACAAAAACTTTTTACAACTGACGCTATCGCGTACTATAACCCGGATCTGCCATTAAAGCTAAACTAACAAATTACAAAGTGGGTAGAAATGTTATACCGAACGATCCGAGTCCTTCGGTCTTCAACCATCATCCCACGCTTTGTTGTGGCTGCTCCGATCTCCTGAATCTCCAGTCTTCTCGTCCAGGTGGCACCACGTCGACGGATCTTTAAACGGGCTCCCGCCTCTGAACCGAGGGAACTCGGTCGTCAAGTTTGCTAAAAGAGACGACCAAGATGAAATAGAGAATGAGTGGAACACTTTGTCTCGTTACGTCCAAGGCTATGGACGAACGGTTAATGAAGTTGCCTTTTGGATCGAATGGAAAAGAGAAATCGATCACATCTAATTTCTATGCACCAAAACTTATATCTTTTTTCCAAATAACAACCATGCTTTCCACCAAATGAATGGCCGACCATGATATAGACAAGGGGGGTGAGTGTAGGAGCTAGGAGGTGACCACAACAATGAAGCTTATCATGACTCACTAATGACACCAAGTATGAACACATTAAAAGCAAAGGATGAATCATTAAGCTTAGTCACACTTGCATTAAATGAACATTAAATACAACCATGAGTCATTAACCTTGTCATCACTTCTAGAACCTTCTAGAAGCATGACTCACCCTCATGACTCACCCAAGAAGAAAAGATAAATCCGCATTTAACCGAATGTTAAATACGGTTGATAGAAAACTGGAAACTGGCAACTTCCAAAAGTGATCCTGAAATGAATTTCAGGATAACCCCGTAATGGTATAAACATACCCGCATTTGTATTACGACCGAATACAAATGCATCAGAGACAAAGATATTATATCTACACAGTATAATACTCGGATCCGGCTTAAACCAAAGCCGACCAGTATTATTTGCCCGAAAATGGACACGTGCGAAAACGCACGTGCATTTTCCGAACCTTGCCATAAACCCATATGGCCTCTACAACGTTTCGCCCGAACTTGGGAAAGTGTCTGTGGGGGACTCTAATGACTCATCAACACACTGGCACTGGGTATAACCTCTAGCACGTCAGAGGTACGAGCTGTACGTAACGTTTGCCTATGTATTGATTGGAAGGGAAGCTGACGAGCGAACTCATCCATAAAACCTACTGAGCCTGACAGTGACAATATACATACAGTCCGGTCCGTTCATCTATGAGTATCGCATATCTGCCTAGGGGGCTGGTAACGTCAGACCCCCATTAGCGGTATAAGTCATGTCAGAGTGTGGCCCAGAAGACACTGAGATACTACTGGAGTACCTACCAATAAATCTCCTGCCTCGGCCGAGGGCTTTGTGTAATGGCTCTCCTAGACACGGCGCGATCTCACCCACAATACCGGGAGAGACGAATCCCCGACGATCCGCTCACTGCCTCCATGTGGCTCGGGACTGTACCCAACTAAAACCTGTTTGCACAACTCCTTTGAGCGTGGTAGGGTAGTAATCTAAGCACAGTGGGAACTCACACGAGACAAATGACGATCTCAGGTCAACAAACTAACCTGTACACATGTCACCAGGGAACTGCTATCTGACGATATGTATAATACCAACTAGCATGTTCCCGGCGAGTCCTGTCCGGTGTACTCATAACCCAATGAGCACTAGTACACATCTTAGGTGATCAAACTGACACCAGTGGCTTGTGAGACCGGACACCGCCCCTCGTCAGGGTCTTGACTGTATACACTAGTCTACTCTGGAGTATCGATGCCCTGTCTCGAAACTCCCACGACTAGGGACACTTTAAGGATGTGCTTACAGACCCCAGCTCCCACGTATATGATCGCCATCATACTGCTGGTAGTCAAGCAAGAATCCTATGGTCTTTATCATCATGCAACAGTGAACTAAAGCATGTATACGATGATAAAGACAAACCAGATAGCATACTATCATCTCGAGCAAGACTGTCATATCGGTATAGGTCCTGCCTCAATCATTGCAATCGCGTACCTGCGATCCAATAATTGACTTTGAGGGCATTATCTCCAACAATCTCCCACTTGCACTCAAGGCTAATTATTGCGATGTCTCATACTCACAGCCCGTGTGATACCGAACATCCAACTCCTCTACTAATCAGTTTCACAAAGCTAGTTTGTAAAACTCTTGTGTTCGAGAAATAGCCTCAGTGAGTGGATCCGCCCTGATGTTCCTTTCTATATCTCTCTAAATCTCAAGTTCGCAGAGAAAGCCATCTCCCGAATCGAGTAATACCTGTCTTAGAATATGTCTGGATATCTGATGGGACCTAGTTCATAAATGAACTCCAAATCCAAACTTCTTAGACTGTATCGATCACTGAACCTAATCAGTATCCAGCACCATACCTCCCACAGTATCCTCTTGGACCACCTGTCCATAATACTATCCCTCATCAGAGGGAAAACTATAACTCTGATAGTCACTCTGTTATCCATGTCACCTCTGAAGCCTGGAATGATATCCGTCTCCCGAAGAAGGCTGTCGTCATCAAATCCGTAGAACATGCACTTATGTTCTAAAACTGCTTCCTTATGTTTCTTCAGGATTGGATTAATATAAACTTATTGCATCTAGTGCAAAAAACAACATCTGGTGTGATACTTGACATCTCACGATTGACTCAATTGCCTACGCAAGTGATCTGCCAATCATGCACATCCCTCTCCCCTTTAGTCTATAAGACACCTTTAGAGAGGGTGACTCCATCACCTGCAGGTACACCACCATGCCAGGAGTCAACTATTCTAAAATACTATTAGAATACTGTCACAGTACCCACATTGGGAAACTACCCAAATCCAGATCTAGAAACCAGAATGCCTGATATTATATCCATGTCCTGTCTGGAGAAACAACTGTGTGACGACCACAGTACAATCGATCGTAGTATAGGAATTTTACTTCCTACTCTGTGTATGTCATCCAAATACCATGACATCACACTCTACTACCGTCTCAACAGATCCATCCCCTATTCTGATGAAGTCAAACCCATGACTCTCATATCAAAATTATATGATCTATCTCCGCTAAACTGCTGATGTCTATAAATAGATATAAAGTACTTACCCACTATACTTCCACTGCTCCTACTGACTATGACAACCCTCTGGCAGAATAATATATACGTATACTTCTAAAACTAGTTTAGAACGACGCTATACATATCCTCCTGCCAGGTCTCATAGTCTGGAACAACCGTAGTGTCAAGTCTGGGTAAACAAGAACCTCCCTGTCACCGTCCTTGAGGCTACCTGAGTACCTCTCGGGTGTCTGAGGTTACCCACCATATCTGCGGAGTGGCTATTGGAATGTCAAACCTGATTGAATATATAGGTCCTATTAAATCTTCCATAATCGTTTGCGGTTCTGGAATTACTTCCAGTTCTACCATACTCCCACTACTGTTTTCTGAAAAAATCCATTTTACTAAAACTGTGGCGAGTCAAGAACAATATCACTATTGATTTTCTAGATGGTAGAAAAGTCAACCCTCGTCAAAGCCAGGGTCAACCCACAAACTCCCATTACAGAAACGTGCCTTGATCTATCCAGTGTCTGGTTTTAAGCATAAGCTTGACAAGTCCCCATATCTTAACATCGTTAAGATATGAACCATTCTATATACAATATAGAAATAGAGGCACTAATTTAATTAGAACCAGATTCAAAACATGCAGCTGTCTCCAGTGCATATCAACTTAATGGAAAGTGACTACTCAGCATTACTCAACTTAGTAATCCATCCAATTATGAGTAACCTGAAAGAGAAACAAGTTTCTCAAAACTATTACTATCATCTGAATACCAATCACAAGAATCTACATCTTCAATCTCTTTGAAGAATCCCGATAATTGCGACATATGGTTCTCTACTTTATTCTTATACCCACAACTTCTCAAAAGTTAGACATTGTATTTCTACGAAACACTTGTCTAAAAACTAGAGAAGTTACAAGTAAACAGAACATAGTACGAGGACCTACCCCTTTGTCCTGACGGACACTGGACAACATACAATACTCTGTATAAGTCCACTGAGTTGAATAACTCAAAACTTGTGCATTGTAGGTTGAAGACTGTACCCAGGCGATTTCCTCAAATATTACCAATTACAACGAATTCCGATATAATGAGGATGATCACCAAATTCCCAATAACTTACTCCCACTCATCATCTGTAAAAACCATACAGATATGAGAATGAAACCTGGTAAATACATACCCTGGAGTAAGTATCTAATCGGGAAAAAAAATTTCTTTTAACAATGCGCAGTGAAACTGAAACATTAAAATGTCTCGTAGGGGTATCCTGGTATTCTTAGTAATGCTTTTTCCATACTCCTATTCATGACTGTAACCGTATATTTCTTTGCCATCTCTCCAAATTCCTATATTTGTCTTTTGTCGTTACCTTCTGTACACCATCATAAGGCTAAATGGTTTTCTTCCTTCCCTACCGTTCGGCACCAGCCTATGGTTTGGAAGAAGACTATCCAGTAAGCATAATAGGTGCACCCTCCTAATCCTAGGAGTACTCGCAACTTGAGAGAACGTGATGATAAAAGACAACTGAATAATACCTTATTCTATTTCTCTCGAACTGAGGAAAAAACAAAGGTGAAATAGGAGTGGCGATGAAGTACGCGGTTTGGTCGTGAATGATAACAGTCGCAATTTACTTTGCCCTCTTTCTAATTCCTTTATTTTGTCTTTACATATTACCTTCTGCACACCCTACTTAGGCTAATTGGTTTTCTTCATTCCCTACCTTTCGGCACCAGCCTATGGTTTGGAATAAGACTATCCAATAAGCATAATAGGTGTACTCTCCTAAACTAAGGAGCCTTCGCAACCTGAGAGAAGGTGATAACAAAAGACAACTGAATAAACCAATTCTATTTCTCCTGAACCTGGACCCATCCTCGAAGAAGTCCCTTCGAGTTCGTATATAATCATACGATGGATCTATCCAATGGAAGTGGATGTCCGTAGTAATACGGGGTGTTCTGAGAAATACAAAGGGTAAAAGAAGGAGCGGCAATGACTTATGCAACTCGGACAATCCAAAAGCCAATATTTTAAGAAGGTTCGGTCAACTTGGTCACTGAGTCATGTCTAGGGTCGGTCAAAGGTTGCTGCCAAAGAGAGAGAAAAGAAACACTCTGCATGCACTCTAACCTAGATCAGAATGGTTATCACTTTATCTAATCAGGAAACCTCCCACTGTAATCTCAAATTCTCCTCCAAACGTGAAAGAAGAATTAGTCGGGATAACCCGAAGAGTAAACTAACTCATCAGTGAGAATCGGGATCCAACTATCATCGCATGATAACATGATGGAAGCCACTCAAGTTATTACACAGAAGGTATGCGCATATCTGGCAAGTTTCCTGTATGTTTGAAACTCCCGATGTGATTTTTTCCCCATGCTCTTATGACCTTGGCGAAGGTCAAAATGTCATAAGTCACATGCCAAGTTCTACCCGTCATTGTCCAGGTCAATTTGAACCCACCTGTACATACCCTTGACGAAGGCCAAAATAGTAGTACGACTGTCCCAAATCAACACATCTATCTATACTACAAATGAATACCCAGCAGCTACTAAACACTATGCCTTGGCGAAGGTCAAAATACATAACTTGAATACTACTGAATACCCAAAAGAAATGACGGAGGGCTGCGGCTGGTTTTTGGCGAAAAACCTTTAACGTAATGAACTTGATCTCGTTGAAGGAACCTGATAGCTTTTTATAAAAATATAGTGGCGAAAAACCTTTGCTAAAGAGGTCACTCCCGGTGAAGGGATCTCGGCTCTTTCCTCGTGGAATGAGGTGCAGGATATTCCAACTGAATACCGCTATGCAAAGCAACTTGTAATCGACTATAGTAAAGTTATTACCCTGATGTAAACTTCTGCCCAAGGGGTCACTCCCGGTGAAGGGATCTTGGCCCTTGCCTCGTCGAATGAGGTGCGGGATATTCTAAACAGAATATCACTATGCAAAACAAAAGGAAACATCTTTGTAATAACACCTTTTTAAAATTTGTTCCAACAATATCAAATATAGGTTTGTTTTATCCTTGCATTGATAAGAATCAATGCAGTCCCATCAATCAATCACACCAGAAAAGAACGAAAATAAAATGTACGTATATGCCATCCGCATTCGTCACTGGGTCCCGTCATCACCCGTTAAGTTACTTAACTAACGACAGAGCGGGGGCTGGACTAGCGCGGGTGTAAAACATATAAAACATCTAATAGTATATATACCAATATACAATAATCGCTCCAGGCGTGATAATATGCAACATTACAGAAAAGTAAGAAGCATCACAGAACAATACAGATAAACTGGGATCCTCGGGTTTCACAGAGCCGCTGCTGAAACCCGACGTTCCCCTGGTCATGTGGATAGCCTGTGCAATGAAACCTAGACCCCTACGGGTGCGGCAAGTTATCCGCCAAAACCTGAAGCGAGGTAGCCCCCACAGCATAGTGAATGGAACACCCGGTACTTCATGGAATCCGGTAAATTGAGCACCCCTCCTTGGGTCAACCTGTACCCCCTATGAGTGCGGCGAATAGTCTGCCAATTCTAGAGTGAGGTCCCTCTGCTTCTCAAAGCCATGAGATACGGACCCGTTGCCCTCCAGAACCCGGCTATCCGTGCACTCCGTCGTGGGGTAAACCTAGTACAGAAATAAAAATATGTACAACGGGTACATCGACCTCAACCCGGTCGTGCCCCAAAAGAATATTATACAAACAGGCAGTGACGGCAGTCCACATGTTGGACGCTCGCCCCGCAATATCAAATGTACAAATAAATCCAAACAGCACTATCATTGCACCCTGCTATCCACCACGACATATCCGCAACAACACAGAACATCAACGCGAATGTCACGTTCGCAAACCCGTCTAAAAGAACTATAGCAATCAGACGCGGTTTACCGATCAAATGACATTCCCAGTCGGAGATATAATGTAAATACAGCATACTAACAAGTTTAAAATTTCGATCGACTAAATTTCCCGAAGTGGGCGCCACGTACATCTGCTGTACAGTAACAAAATATAGGCCCAAAAGAACTATACCAAAAACCACATTTTCCAAAAAGAAGCTCTCTGTGAAAAATTGATGCACTGTTCCCACTAAAGCGCCGCGGTTCCGCGGTCAAAACCTAGGTTTGACCGCAGATCCGCGGTGCTCTTGTGGGATCACGTGCCCAATTTTCATACATATGCTTAAAAAACCCTGATTAATATTCTGTGATATGTAAAATTATTTTTAGACCCTGTTTAAAATCGACAGAAACTTAAGCACTTGAAAATTGTGATTTCGGAAATTCCGTTCGATCGATCTTTTAAACGTGTTAGCACAAGTTAGTATAGCTTAATGGTGAGGCTTTGATACCACTGTAAGTCCACGGTAGCGCCCCGGCCGTCTAACAGACGACAAATGCTGAACAAAAACTTTTTACAACTGGCGCTATCGCGTACTATAACCCGGATCTGCCATTAAAGCTAAACTAACAAATTACAAAGTGGGTAGAAATGTTATACCGAACGATCCGAGTCCTTCGGTCTTCAACCATCATCCCACGCTTTGTTGCGACTGCTCCGATCTCCTGAATCTCCAGTCTTCTCGTCCAGGTGGCACCACGTCGACGGATCTTTAAACGGGCTCCCGCCTCTGAACCGAGGCAACTCGGTCGTCAAGTTTGCTAAAAGAGACGACCAAGATGAAGTAGAGAATGAGTGGAACACTTTGTCTCGTTACGTCCAAGGCTATGGACGAACGGTTAATGAAGTTGCCTTTTGGATCGAATGGAAAAGAGAAATCGATCACATCTAATTTCTATGCACCAAAACTTATATCTTTTTTCCAAATAACAACCATGCTTTCCACCAAATGAATAGCCGTCCATGATATAGGCAAGGGGGTGAGTGTAAGAGCTAGGAGGTGACCACAACAATGAAGCTTATCATGACTCACTAATGACACCAAGTATGAACACATTAAAAGCAAAGGATGAATCATTAAGCTTAGTCATACTTGCATTAAATGAACATTAAATACAACCATGAGTCACTAACCTTATCATCACTTCTAGAACCTTCTAGAAGCATGACTCATCCTCATGACTCACCCAAGAAGAAAAGATAAATCCGCATTTAACCGAATGTTAAATACGGCTGATAGAAAACTGGAAACTGGCAAGTTCCAAAAGTGATCCTGAAACGAATTTCAGGATAACCCCGTAATGGTATAAACATACCCGCATTTGTATTACGACCGAATACAAATGCATCAGAGACAAAGATATTATATCTACACAGTATAATACTCGGATCCGGCTTAAACCAAAGCCGACCAGTATTATCTGCCCGAAAATGGACACGTGCGAAAACGCACGTGCATTTTCCGAACCTTGCCATAAACCCATATGGCCTCTACAACGTTTCGCCCGAACTTGGGAAAGTGTCTGTAGGGGACTCTAATGAATCATCAACACACTGGCACAGGGTATAACCTCTAGCACGTCAGAGGTACGAGCTGTACGTAACGTTTGCCTATGTATTGATTGGAAGGGAAGCTGACGAGCGAACTCATCCATAAACCCTACTGAGCCTGACAGTGACAATATACATACAGTCCGGTCCGTTCGTCTATGAGTATCGCATATCTGCCTAGGGGCTGGTAACGTCAGACCCCCATTAGCGGTATAAGTCGTGTCAGAGAGTGGCCCAGAACACACTGAGATACTACTGGAGTACCTACCAGTAAATCTCCTGCCTCGGCCGAGGGCTTTGTTTAATGGCTCTCCTAGACACAGCGCGATCTCACCCCTAATACCGGGAGAGACGAATCCCCGACGATCCGCTCACTGCCTCCATGTGGCTCGAGACTGTACCCAACTAAAACCTGTTTGCACAACTCCTTTGAGCATGGTAGGGTAGTAATCTAAGCACAGTGGGAACTCACACGAGACAAATGGCGATCTCAGGTCGACAAACAAACCTGTACATATGTCACCAGGGAACTGCTATCTGACGATATGTATAATACCAACTAGCATGTTCCCGGCGAGTCCTGTCCGGTGTACTCATAACCCAATGAGCACCAATACACATCTTAGGTGATCAAACTGACACCAGTGGCTTGTGAGACCAGCCACCGCCCCTTGTCGGGGTCTCGACTGTATACACTAGTCTACTCTGGAGTATCGATGCCCTGTCTCGAAACTTCCATGACTAGGGACACTTTAAGGATGTGCTTACAGACCCCAGCTCCCACGTATATGATCGCCATCATACTGCTGGTAGTCAAGCAAGAATCCTATGGGCTCTATTATCATGCAATAGTAAACTAAAGCAAGTATACGATGATAAAGACAAACCAGATAGCATACTATCATCTCGAGCAAGACTGTCATATCGGTGTAGGTCATGTCTCAATCATTGCAATCACGTACCTGCGATCCAATAATTGACTTTGAGGGCACTATCTCCAACACTAAGCACTTGGTTTGAGCTCTGACGTTTACGTGGAAAGCACGTGAGGTGTACATGCATGGGTTCTTCCAATTGGTGCCGACGCTTAGTCATTTTGACTAAGTATATATAGTGCTAAGCACTTGGTATGGCGCTCACGTGGGAAGCACGTGAGGCATTCAGCTTTTGTTTTTTTGCGGCTCACGTGTATTTCACATGATTGCTTTATTTTTCGGGTGCTGGGTGGCTTTGTTTTGGCAGCTACCCAATCAGTGTAAATGAGCTTCTTTTTTTAGGGGCTCACATGGGATGCACGTGAGGTGCTAAGTTCTTTCATTTCAGAGATTTAATATCTGTTAATGGCATTTTGGTCATTAATGATCACCCAGATCTTAGCTTTGAAGATCTTAGATCAGCTTTATTTAAGAACTAAGTTCCTTTTTTTTATAAGGACTAAGTTCTTTACGTAGGGTTAAATCCTATTTTTAGGGGAATTAAATTCCCAGAACATGGGTTCTTTTTCTTTTTCTTTCTTTTTAGCTTAGTTCTTTTCCCCTAAGTTTTGAATCTGAAAAAAAGAATCTTCCCGATGAGAATTAAATTCTCAACTTGTTAGGAGATTTGCTTTTGCAAATCTCAAACCATGGAAAGAAGTAAGTTCTTTGCATAAAGGGTTAAACCCTTTCTTCCATTATACTAGGCAAAGGAGATATTTTGATATCTCTTTTTTCTTTACCTAGAGTCTTGAAGAAGGGAGATTTTCTCTCTTCTATTGATAATTAAATTCTCTATTGTTTTTTAAAGTCTTTTGTATTTTTTCTTTTGCAAAAGCTTATTGGGGGTTCCCTCTATCTGAGACTTGAAGTCTCGGGTCCTTTATATAGTGGAGGTAAATTGTTAATTAGTTTTGAGAAAATCTCTCATTTAGAGATTCCAATTGATTTAATTAGTCTCAAAATTTGTTTGGGGACTTTTATCCACCATTGGATTTTTGATTCAAGAATTTCTGTTTTACAGAATATGTTTTCTTATTTTTAACCAGAATGGGGAATATTTTCCCATATATAGAATTTTATTCTATTAAACGGTGATTTTTAATCACCATTGGATTTTTAATCCAAGAGTGCTTGATTTAACAGAGCACAATCTTTCTCTGTTTAGAAAAATATACGAAACATTTTCCATTTCCTTGGATCTTTGATCAACCAACTTTCTGTTTAACAGAAAATATTTTTCTCATTTAGAAAGATCATGGAGATAATTTCCCCCAATAGAATTTAATTCTATATTTAATCACCATTGGATCTTTGATCCAACTGTTCTCTGTTAACAGAGAGGATCTTTCTCCTTTAGAAAAATCCAGGAAGGTATTTTCCAAGAGTAGAATTTAATTCTACATAGGGAGGCGCCCTCACGTGTTTAACACGTAAGGCTTATTTAGCTTCTTTCATTTGGCGCCCATATGCCTTGGATATGGGCGCTCACGTGTTTAACACGTGAGGTCCATTTGGCCTTTAGCCATTTACTCTTAATGCTCGTATGATTTGCATACAAAAATAGAATTTAATTCTATGCATAGAGTTTAACTCTATCTGAAGCTAATGCTTTTAAAAGGGTGTTCTGACGTGTTTAACACATGACTCTAGTGTGGTTTTTTGTGTTTATATGCTTTACGCATAGGCGCTCATGTGTTTAACACGTGTGGCATATGTAGTCTTTTTAATTGTTTGGTTGCAGCGCTTATATGCTCTGCATATAAGCGCTCACGTGTTTAGCATGTAAGGCTTGAGCCGTGGGGAATTCTCTCCCCTTTTCTCTCTTTTTTCTTGAGGGAACAAATTCCCTCAGCATTGCTCTCACGTAGCTTGCACGTGAGTGCAACGTTGTCCATCTTTATCACCGTTGGATTGCCTAGGGGAATGAGAAGTTGAACCGCTCCCATCACGTCTTATAAATGGGGCTTTTGGCCCTTGAGATGCCACTTTTTCCATCTTCCTCCTTAACTCTTTTCTTGAGAATTTAATTCTCATTTCAGAGCTTAGCTCTCTTCCTACAGAACTCCTTCTGATCAGAGTTAAACTCTGCAAAAATTCTTTGGTAAGGATTATGAACAGAATTTATCTCTTAGGAAACTTTTTCTCTTGTTTTGGATTTTAAATCCATTAACAGAGCTTGGCTCTTCTCTTGAACTGGTCTCTTAGAGGACTTAAAAAAAACTCTTTTTTTAGTAGACCACGGGTCTCAGATCAATGGTCATCCTTGAGAATCGTTGGTACTCTTCATAGTGTTTTACCCTATCATCGATCCTGATCTTTAAGGATCTTTGGAATTTAATTCCATTTTCTTTGCTTCCCATCATAGGGATTTCTGAGATTTAATCCCATTATTAGAGGAATTTAATTCCATTGTCTTGCAGAGCTCAGCTCTGAATTTTTGGAACTTAGGGAATTTTATTCCCTTTATTGTTCTTAAGTATATTTTTTTAATGTCCTCTTTACATATTTGAATCCGTTGTTATTTTAACAGAAGCCACTTTCTTTTGGGGATACTGGGAGTTTTTAACTCTACTGTTCCTTTAATGAGAATCCTTTTAGATTCTCACAATGGGCACATGTCTCATCGTTGACGAGCCGCCATTTTGATTTCGTGAGGTCCACTAGCTTTTTTGTTAGTAGTCCCATCAGACCAACCCATACATTTTTGTTGACTTTTGTTTTGCTCCCTTCTTTAGGTACAATGGCCTCACTTCCCTACTTCCCTTATACACACTCAGAGATTGCTTTCCCACAGTTGCCATCAGAAGAAGAAGTGATGGCTTTGATTAAGAATCATGATAAGGACAAAAATAAACTTTTGCTATGGGGTGTCTGGTATGGTCACATCATACGGGGCCGTCGCAGTTTCACGTGTGGAATACCGACAGAATCCATTCGTTCGATTTCGTTTATGGAGCGTCTGCGTACTGCTTATGCAGTGGAGGCGGTTAATTGGACTCCTGAAGGCCGGCTTGAGCCATCAATGATAGGGATTACCAATCAGCCCTTGGTAGCTATTGACATTCTGGGACGCCGAATATGCCAAAGCGAAGCTCGACCTTGGGGGAAGGTCTAAAAGATAGGCGTCATCCCACGTCATCCAGTGGGCTATCTTCCTTGGGCCTGCTATATTCTTTCCTCCCAACGCTCCCGTTTACAGGAGGTGGGATTATACCAGGTGGTGTATGCATCTTTGTTCTACTATCATGCTCCTCACGTTTGGTGGGTTAAAGCCTTTCTGAACCAATGGAATCTTCCGACGCACACGTTCTTACTGGGGGATCGCGAAGTTTCCATTTTGCTGGAGGAATTCCGAAAATTTTTGGGACTGCCAATCAGAGGAGAACACTACGAGGAATTATTACCCCCTGACGTGTACGTTTTTACTACGATGCCAGCCATGCATGAAGGCTTGATAACTGAGAATGTTGTTCAGCATAAGCATCCAAGTTTAATCAAGGCCTTAGGTATTTTTGAGAGCCTGTTCGTGGCATCAGAAGGGCAAGGTATTAGTTTTGACACTTTCATCGCTCGCTTTCTTCGTAAAGATGCTCTATCCAAGAAAACTCCGAAATTTGCGATGGTCGAGGATCCCTTCGGATTCGGCCTGGAGAAATTGCCGACTAAAGAAGAAGATCTGCTGCAATTTTATATCCCAAGTTCATCATCCTTGACTTTTGATGCGATTGCTGCCCCTGGTATGGACGAGAAAACATTCTTTGTAGGCTTCATCAGTCTCTGGCTCAGCTGGTTTGCCATGCCGATGCATCGTCGCTTTATGAGAGCCTTCGTCTTTTATCCCGCACATCGCATAGCCGAAGGAGCACGATTGGCTATTGGCATTGCAGGGCTATCGCACATGTATCATGGCTTAAGTACCGCAGCCAACATTACAAATCCAGGTGCAGACACTGTGAACTTCTCCCTCCATTACTTCATGTCCTGGATCAAGATGCACATGTTAGGCGTATTTGTTGTGCACCGGCAGTCTGATTTTTATGAGTCATATACTTTCCCATGAGTCATGAGATTGGTTAATGCCTCCGCTCCTGATCCGACTCAGTTAGGGGCTTTGCGCGTATTGCTTAACCTGTATTCTAACGAAGGTGGCATGGTTTTCAATGATCGGGTCCTTTCTGCGCCAGCGGGGCCTATTCAATAGTTATTTGATTTGTTGAAGAATAGGGCACCGACTTTAAAACACAAAGAGATCATGCATTTATATTCAATCAGGCCGGGGTACTTAATGTTCCGATTAAATGATGTTGCTCTCTTCATGCGGTATAATCTGCATTGCTTTGCCCAGCAGTTGGGTTATAACCAGAGCGTCCCCCTTGAAACTTTTTTATTTGAGCCTACTCCTTCACTGGAGACTTCCCGTGATGCCATTAGTCATTTCATGAGGCTAAATACCGGTTCCCTCTTCAAGATCCCCAAGCCTTACTACATCCAAGGCCCGTGGGACCCTTCAAGGACTGTTATCGTCATCGAGTTAGTCCTATCATCATAGAGGAGAGGAGAGTGCTTTTTGAGTGTAAGGCCTCTATGTCTACCCAACCCATCAACGCTCCGTTGCGACCACGTTCGGTCGTTCGCCCTCCTCTAAGGGACAGCGATTCAGTGCTTATTCCAAAAGCTGCTCGAGCAGAGTCGGTCCCCCCGTATTGCTGGTATGCCTGTTCGCATTGGAACCGGTGGAGAGACTCTTGATAAGGAATAAGCAGTAGCGCCATCAAAGTCAGATCCCGAGGATGAGATCGGGCAGCGCCGTGCAGAAGTGCCGAAGGGAAGGAAGCGTCCTTCTACTAGTACTAGCTCGGGCCCTAAAAGGAGAAAGATATCGGCCGCCTGTTTACTCGATACTTTGCTCGAGTCTGAACCTCTCATTCATGATGAGCCTATGTTTGCGCATGAACCAGATGATGGTCTTCTCTTTCCTGATACATCTGCTGAGGAGGCCGCTCAGCTGGTCGAAGCCTTAAAGAGATCACAGGATGAGACCGAAAATGTGCGCCCCAAGAAGGGATGCTTTCCCCTGTTGAGTTCTGTGATGTTGATCCAACTCCTGTTATATTACCAGTAGTTCCTTTAACGCTGCAGATGAACGGGCTCTTAAACCACCAATATCGTCCAGTTTTAAAGACGAGGCTGCTCTGAAGGCGGGTAAGGATTTATCTTCGATCGAAACCCGACGAGCGTGATTAACCAGAAAAGAGAAGCGGATTAAAAAGGCTATACTTCAGGATCCCTGGCGTATCGGTATGTACCTTTTACATCCCTCTCAGTATATGATTTATATTGCTTTCATATCGTATTCGTCTTTACAAATTTTCTTTTGTAGGGCCTTCTACGGTGGGCCCAGTTTCGAGCCCTAATCACGTCTTAGAGCCTCCGGTGATGACTTCTATTCCTTCAGCGGAACTAGCCGGAACAATTATAGATTTTGTAAATACCTCAAGTGGTGCATCGAAGGATGTAGAGGAGATTCCTAAGGCTGCTGTCCCTTCGGTCCAGAATGGATGAAGTATTGAAGGTAATCTTATATATTTTTTTGTTTAATATCCTTTCCACACGTCTGACCTTTTCTTTCTCTCAAAATTTTGTGAATTGGCATCCTCTATTGTAGATCGTTCTCCGGAGGAAACCTTCTTGCGTCTACTTAATATGGCGGCCCCACATGCGATACCCCCCAGCACATCGTCCTGTCATCCGGCCAAGGTTGGTATTCCTTTGCCTTTCGTATTATATTTTCATGATGATACTGACGTGCCCTTTACTTTAAACAACAGTCCTACATTGTGATGACGAAGTTGAAGTTCTTGATGGGCCTGGGGATTTCTCAGATTTGCCTTCTGTGGCCACAAGTAAGTGATGCTTTAGCCCTAGTATTCTTTTACTTATTCTCCGTGCGGAAAAACGACTAACCATGTATGTATCTTCACAGTTTTACCAACCCTGACTCCACTAGAGTCCCATATTTGCATGCCACTAGGCCTTTATGTCAGGCGTGTGTCTGAGAGGATGGAAAAATAGAGCATTCATTCACTGGCCACTCTTATTGAAGATCTCCATAATGGAACTTTCGCCGTGACAGAGGAATTTGCTGTCGAAGCTAATGCTTCTTTGTCTGTACTTGCCACCTACATGACAAGGCGCTGGTGCGTACTTGGGTTGAATATTGTCGTCAAGTTGGGGTTTCTCTACATGGAGTCGAATGCATACGCCTTCCCTCTTATGTCTTATCTGTAAAGACCAACTTGCATAAATGGATTAATCGATGTGCGGCCAACCTCCGATCTTGTGAAAAGAAGCTCAACCGGAAATTTTCAGAGAGGAAGCTGGCCTCGAAGGCTTTGGGGGAACTTCAAGCCCAACTCACAACTAAGACTACTCGGGCCTATGAAATTTGGCGAGTTCTTCAAGAGGCAATTACGGAGGTGGTGGCTCTAAATAAAGCTGTCACTTTTACACGCGAAATGGTTGAAAATCATAAGACTGCTGAGAAGGAGCTTGAGCATCGATTTTCTTTGTATCAAAAACAACAAGCACAGGCAGGGGCTCAGCTTGCGGCGCTGATAGAGGTTGAGGCGGAGGTTCGGCGGAAAAATGACGATCTAGCTGGCCTATTGAATTGTCCACCGTCTTAACACTTTTTGTTGTTGTAAATATTTTTTCTCTTCTTTTTTTGTATCTTGTATTCATTTTGGTTTATAAATAAAGAAATATTTTATTTCATGCTTGCATCTCTCTATCTTTTGATGTCTTGATTCGGCACAAAGTAGTTTATGTACTCGTCTTTGAGTTTGTAGTTTATTCACTCGTTTCGGAGTTTGTAGTTTATTCACTCATTTCAGAGTCTCTAGTTTATGTACTCATTTCGAAGTTTGTAGTTTATTCACTCATTTCGTAGTCTCTAGTTTATGTACTCATTTCGGAGTATTTTTAGTGTACCTCCCTTGGGTTTACAGGCAAACTTGTCCTGACGTTGTATGTAAATAACCCTCATTCTTTACGATAGGGTTCCATTAGGTTTGTAGTACTAGGGTTTTAGTCCGTGGTATCGTCACGTTGATTGATGTATTCCTCGATATGTTGTCTTTAAGCTGTTGTTCGAGTAGCCCCGCGACTGTTGTGTCTCTGATACCTTCGGGGGCTGGACAAGACGTCTTCAAGTAATCTCCTTAGATTATATTACCGTCAGAAGAGCAAGCGTTAGGAATTTGCCATGACGCTTTTTACTTGAGGTTGGGCTCAATTTGGAGCCCCGATGAGTCATGACCGCACCTTTCTGTGGTAGGATGATCTCAAACGGTCTTTAGGCTTTATATGAGTTTCCTTCAAGACCCGAAACTAGGAATATGTCGTAACTTCATTTTTTGCTTTGACGACGCCGCGCCGATTTTTTCCTGAAGTAAGGTAGACATCTGTAGGACCTCTATGCTATATGTATTGCAATTGAAGTCTGGAGCTAGGAATATGTCATTGCTCCAATTTCATTTGATAGTTGTGTCCGCATCCTGCTGAAATGAGAGGGGAATGCAACGATAGTCCCTAGGTTGTATATATACCGTCGAGACTTGGAGCTAGGATTTTTCCGTTTCTCCATTTTTGCTTTGACCCTTAGGTCTTTTGTTGACGTTGCGTTTGCATCCTGCTGGAATGAGAAGAACGTCGAGGTGATCTCTAAGCTTTATATGTTTCCATTAAGACCTGAAGCTAGGATTTTGCTATCACTTCACTTTTATTTGATTGTTGTGTCTGCCCCTGTTGGAATGAGGAGGGAGGACACAGGGATAGTCTCTATGTTGCATATGTACCATCAAGACTTAGAGC
Source organism: Agapanthus africanus (assembly GCA_030015575.1). Lineage (NCBI taxonomy): Eukaryota > Viridiplantae > Streptophyta > Magnoliopsida > Asparagales > Amaryllidaceae > Agapanthus > Agapanthus africanus. The sequence continues at coordinate 163,012,911 of CM057348.1, forward strand.
TAGAATTTTGCCATGGCTCTATTTTTTGTTTTAACCCTTATGACTTTGTTGACGTTGCGTCTTCATCCTGCTGGCATGAGAAGGAATGCCTAGATGGTCTTTATGTTTTATATGAACCGTCAAGACTTGAAGCTAGGATTTTGCCATCACATCTCTTTTATTCGACCCTTGGGTCTTTGTTGACGTCGCGTCTGCACCCTGCTGGCATGAGAAGCACGTCAAGTCGATTTTTAGGCTGTAGATGTTGCCATCAAGATTTGGATCTCTCTTTGACGGGGCCTGGTGGGAAAATACAATTCCCTTTCTTTCATTTATGCCCATGAATTGTATACAGGGGTCAGTGTGGACCTACCTGCAGGGCAGAAATGTTTCATATATTTTTTTATTTCTTTCTATGACGCTCTATCTTTTCAGCTTTTATATTGCGAAAATCGTGATTGCCTAATCATTTCGACTATTTATCACGATGCCCAATCATTTCGGCTATTTTTTATTTACTCGCTGCTTTTTATTGCGAGTTGCCCAAACATTTCGACTTTTTTATGCATATTTTTTGCTCGCTGATTTTTGTCACGAGTTGGGGACTTGGTCCTGATACCCATTGTGGCATCAGCATCACTGCAGCTGGAATATTGCTGAAGCGAATCATCATTTGCCATGAGAGAACTTGGAGTTTGACACCTATTAAGGCATCAGCATCACTACAACTGGAATGTTTTCAGGAGCGAATCATCATTTACCTTTGCTGATTTGAACGAAGATGGCTTAGTATACATGGTAAGGATCCTGTCGACAAAGGCTTTTGACTTTATGAGCCGTAAGGGTCTTATAATGATATTTCTCCCTATGAGTCGTGAGGATCTCGTAGGTGTATTTTCTCCTTAGGAATCATGAGGATTCCTAAGTGCGTTTTCTTTTATAAGTCGTAAGGATGTTACAAGAGTGTTTTCTCCTCGTAAGTCGAGAGGACTTACAAGTGGCACTTACCATATGGGGACATTTCTCGCCATTGGTGGAACTTGGTGGGAGAATACTTATTTATGCCCGTGGATTGTATATAAGGGTTAATATAGGTCCGCCTGTAGGGCAATATTAGGGAAAGATGACGACTTAAGAACAGGTTTAGATCCCTGTAGCTTAAGGCTTTTGAATCCTATAAACCGTGAGGGTCTCATAGAGGGAATTCTCCTTACGAGTCATGAGGATCTCGCAAGTGCAATCTCTTCAGAGGAATTATGGAGATTCCTAAGTGTGTTGCTCTTTTGTGAGTCGTAAGGAACTCACGTAGGTATTTTCTCCTCACAAGGTCGAGAGGACCTTGTAAGTGCACACGAATTTTTTTTTTACGAGTTTGCGCACTTTTGCGGGTTTTCACAAATTTGTCGGCAGTCCTGCTATTTTTACTCACGGTGCCCTTTCGGGTTTTCCTCCGTGCCCATTTCGCTTTTGGAAATACCGTTTTTTTTAACGAGATCGTGCCCTTTCGGGTTTTCACAAACTCGCGGGCAGTGCTACTTTTTTATTACTCACGGCACCTTTTCGGGTTTTCATCCGTGCCTATTTTTCTTGTGGACATAACGTTTTTTTAACGCGGTGAAACTCTCGAGAATAGTTTCGTCGCAGGTGACCCATCTGTTTGCCGGTGGGACTTGGGAGTGGCTTCATTACTGGAGTAGTTGTGCAGCCAGTGGGACTTGAGTTTCAACCTTTGCCACTAAGACTCTGGTTGCAATATAGATCTCAAGGGAGCGTATCATTGTATTTGGGGCGATGCGCTAGTTTAGAGATGTTCCGCTCCATTATCGCCATGTTTGAGGCGAATTTTTAGGTTAGGGACTTCTCGGTCCAACATTAGTTTATGTTGGAGATAGTGCCCTCAGAGTCAATTATTGGATCACAGGTACGTGATTGCAATGATTGAGGGAGGACCTATCCCGGTAGGACAGTCTTACTCGAGATGATAGTATGCTATCTGGTTTACCTTTATCATCGTGTACTGTTTTAAGTGACCTGACACGTCGCTATTACACGTTGATAGAGCCCCTAGGATTCTTGCTTGACCACCAGCAGTATGAGGGCGATCATATAAGTGGGAGCTGGGGGTCTATAAGCATATCCTTAAAAGGTCCCTAGTCGTGAGAGTTTCGAGACAGGGCATCGATTCTCCATAGTAGACTAGTGTATACAGTCGAGACCCCGACGAGGGGCGGTGGCCGGTCTCACAAGCCACTGGTGTCAGTTGGATCACCTAAGATGTATACAGGTGCTCATTGGGTTATGAGTACACCGGACAGGACTCGCCGGGAACATGCTAGTTGGTCATATACCAGATGTCAGATGGCAGTTCCCTGGTGACATGTGTACAGGTTAGTTCATCGACCTGGGGATCGTCATTTGTCTCGTGTGAGTTCCCACTGTACTTTGATTACTACCCTACCACGGCTCAAAGGAGTCGTGCAAACAGGTTTTAGTTGGGTACAGTCCTGAGCCACATGGAGGCAGTGAGCGTATCTTCAGGGGTTCGTCTCTCCCGGTATTGGGGGTGAGGTCGTGTTGTGTCTAGGAGAGCCAGAACATGAAAAGACCTTGGCCAAGGCAGGAGATTTACTGGTAGGTATTCCAGTAGTATCTCAGGTGTTCTGGGCTACACTCCGACACGACTTGTACCGCTTTTGGGGGTCTGACTTTTACCAACCCCCTAGGCCCGCCATGCGATACTCATAGACGAACGGACCGGACTGTACGGATATTGTCACTGACAGGCTCAGTAGGGTGTCAGGCTGAGTTCGCTCACGGACGTCCCTTTTAGTCAATACCTGGTAGCCCGTTATGTATTGTCTTATACCTCTAACGTGCTAGTGGTTAAATCCACAACCAAGGTGTTGATGAGTCTTTAGAGTCTCCCACATTCAGTTACTCAAGCTTTCGGGCGAAAAGCTGTAGAGGCCGTATGGAGATATGGCAGGGTCCGATCAGATACGTGCGGTATTGCACGGATCAGGATCGGACAGTTTGTACTAGAGGCCGTATGGTGATATGGCAGGGTTCGATCAGATACGTGCGGTATTGCACGGATCAGGATCGAACGGATATTACTAGCCGGTTTTGGTTTAAGCCGGATCCTAGTATAGTACAGTGTAGATTTTGTCTCATTGCATTTGTATTTCGGTCGGAATACAAATGCGGGTGTGTATGCACAATATCGGGGTTTTCCTGTAATTTATTACGGGACCAGTTTTCTGGAGTTGCCAGTTTGCTTTCCGTTTCGGCCAATTTTCCTTTGTATCGTTCATTGGCCGATGTTTGGTGGAGGAGGGTTTATTTGCATTGTTGCAAATAGGCTTTTATGGAGGGGGTCTTTGCTTATATTGGTATCATGATGGTTTTCATGATGTGCACCATCACTTGACTTCTTCTTCTCATGATGGCTTGACTTTTTGAAGCCATCATGCATGAGATGATGGTTGCTTTGAGTGTTGGGATTGTTTTAGTGATGATGGTTGATTTTGATAGCCATTCCTCTTTCTCTCTCTTGCATGATAGAGTTTTCCCACTCATTCTTTTGGCTTCAATCTCATTCTCTCCATTCCTCTAGTGCATGGCGGCCAAGCATTTTGGGTGGGCTGTCCAAATTTTTTGGGGAGGTATTTTTGTTCATATCATGCTCCAAAATACCCCAAGCTCCTCCACATTTTGTTCTTGTTTCATCCCTCCACCAAATGGCACCTCCTTAACCCCAAAATGAGACATGGATCTCTACACCACTCATTCTACAGTAAATCTTGGGCACGTCGAGTAGCCGGCTTCGTGCCCGAGTTGCCTCGGCATTGAGGTGGGAGCCCGTAAACAAAGTAGGCGTTGTGGTGCACTTCCGGCGATGAGGAGGAGACAAGACTTTCCGCAGGAGATCGGGACCATGACGAGAAGACCGGAGGACTTGGATCGTCGGTATATCTCTATTCCCTTTCTTGTAGTTAGCTAGGACTAGTTAATGGTTCGATCCGGGTTATAGTGCGCGGTGGTGCCGGTTTGCTAAGTTCGCAAAAATTTAAGTTTTTCACCGCTTCCGCATTTGGCCGTCGGATTGACGGCCGGGGCGCCGCCGTGCACTTACAGTGGTATCAGAGCCTCCCCATTAACTTAGTCTAGCTTTGTGTAATGTGTTTTTCAGTTCCGATCGATCGAAATGTCCAAAAACCCGTATTTGCTCACGACAGTTTTCTGTTGAAATTTTTTGGTCCCCAAAAATTTTTCAGGTTGTATAAAAGTACTGTACAGGATGACATAAGACTTCTGGGAAAATTCGAGCCGTTGACTTTTCAGTCAGAGCGCGGAACCGCGGCCAATACCCACCTGGGGCCGTGGTTCCGCCGCAGAATGAAAGGTTCAATGGGTCGGATTTTTTCAGTGGGCCTCTGGGCTTATTTTAGGGGTTTTGGAACATTAATTTTGGGCCCATAATTTCTTTAACTGCTACAGTATTATTTTGGGGCCTACTTGTTAAATTTTGATCGGTCGGATATTTTAAACACATTTTTCACAGTATTTACATTATATCTGCGACCGTGAATGTCACTCGATCGGTAAATCCGGTCTAACTGCTATAGCCCGGTTAGACGGATTTGCGAACGTGACTTTACGTTGATGTTCTGTGTTTTGCTGTGATGTTGCGGATCGGTCGTGAGGGATAGCCTGGATGCAATGCTAGTACAGTTTTTTGTTGTATCATGTACATTTGATATTGCGGGGCGAGCGTCCGACATGTGGACTGCCGTCACTGCCCGTTTGTATTATTATTTTGGGGCACGACCAGGTTGCGGTCGATGCACCCGTTGTATGTATATTTTACTTTCTGTACTAGGATTACCCCGCGGAGGGGTGCACGGATAGCCGGGTTCTAGAGGGCAACATGCCTGCATCTCATGGCATTGAGACGGAGGGGGCTTCACTCTAGGATTGGCGGGCTATTCGCAGCACTCGTAGGGGGTACAGGTTGACCCAGGAGGGGTGCCCAAGTTACCGGATTCCGTGAAGTGCTGGGTGGTCCATTCACGGTGCTGAAGGGGGCTGCCTCGCTTCAGGTTTTGGCGGGTGACTTGCCGCGCCCATAGGGGTCTAGGATTTCATTGCACAGGCTATCCACACGACCAGGGGAACGTCGGATTTCAGTAGTGGCTCTGTGAAACCCGGGGATCCCAGATATCTATATTGTTTCTGTGATGCTGTACATTTTCTGTGATGTTGCATTTTATTCACGCCTTGAGCGAATATAATATATTGGTATATATATTAGTAGATGTTGTATATGTTTTGCATCCGCGCTAGTCCAGTCCCCGCTCTGTCGTTAGTTAGCTAACCTAACGGGTAATGACGGGACCCAGTGGCGAATGCGGATGGCATATACGTACATCAGTATATTTTCGTTCTTTGTGGTGTGATCAATTGATGGGACTGTATTGATTCGGATCAATGCAAGTTAAAAACAAACCTAATCTGATGTTGTTGGAACACTTTTCAAAAAGCTGTTATTGCAAGGACGTTCACTTTTGTTTAGCATCGTGGTATTCAGTTAGAATATCCTGCTCCTCAGTCGACGAGGCAAGGGCCGAGATCCCTTCACCGGGAGTGACCCCTTGGACAGAAGTTTGCGTCAGGGCATTAACTTCACTATAGCCGATTACTTTTGCTTTGCATCGTGGTATTCAGTTGGAATATCCTGCACCTCATTCTACGGGGAAAGAGCCGAGATCCCTTCACCGGGAGTGACCTCTTTAGCAAAGGTTTTCGTCACTATATTTTTAAAAGCTATCCGTTCCTTCAACGATATCAAGTTCATTACGTTAAAGGTTTTCGCCAGAAACCATTCGTAGCCCTCCGTCATTTCAGTTAAATATTCGGTAGTATTCAAGCTATGTATTTTGACCTCACGCCAAGGCATAGTGATTGGTAGCTGCCGGGTATTTATCTGTAGCATAGATAGATGCGTTGGTTTGGGACAGTCGTACTACTATTTTGGCCTACGTCAAGGGTATGTACGGGTGGGTTCAAATTAACCTGGATAATGACGGGCAGAACTTGACATGTGACTTATGATATTTTGACCTCACGCCAAGGTCATAAGAGCATGGGGCAGAAATCACATCGGGAGTTTCAAAAGAACTGAAACTTGCCAGATATGCGCATACCTTCTGGAGTGTGACACCGTGAGCGGATTCCGTCACGTTGTCATGCGATGAGAGTTGGATCCCGATTCCCACTGATGAGTTAGTTTACTCCTCGGGTGACCCCGACTAATTCTTCTTTCAGGTTTGGAGGAGAATTTGACGGTACAGTGGGAGGATTCAAGATTAGATAAATTGGTAACCATTCTGATCTAGGATAGAGTGCACGCTGAGTGTTTCTTTTCTCTCTCTCTTTGGCAGCGACCATTGACCCGACCCTAAGACTATGACTCAGTGACCAAGATTGACCGAACTTTCTTAACACTGGTTTTTGGATTGTCAGAGTTGCAAACCTCATTGCCACTCCTACTTTTACCCTTTTCTCCAGGACACCCCGTATTACTACGAACGTCCACTTCCATTGGACAAAACCATCGTATGGTTAGATACGAACTCGAAGGAATTTATTCGAGGATGGTTTCAGGCTCTGGAGAAAACGGATAGGATTATTCAGTTGTCTTTTCCTTTTACCTTCTCTCAGGTTGCGAGTACTCCTTGGTTTAGGAGATAGTACACCTATTACGCAAATTGGATAGTCTTCTTCCAAACCTTAGGCTGGTGCCGACCGGTAGGGAATGAAGAAAACCAATTAGCATAACGATGGTGTGCAGAAGGTATTAAGTTAAGAAAAAGCAAGGGATTAGTAAGAGGGCAAAGTAAATTGCAACAGATATTCACGACCAAACCAAATATTTCGTTACCACTCCCACATCACCTTTGTATTTCTCCAGGACACTCCGTATTACTACGAAGATCCACAGTTTATTTAGATACTCCATCGTATGGTTATATACGAACTCGAAAGGAACTTGTTCCAGTTTGGGGATGGATTCTGGTTCGGGAGAAATAGGAATTAAGTTCATTCGGTTGTCTTTTATCCTCACCTTCTCTCGCATTGCGAGTGTTCCTAGGATTAGGACAGTACACCCATTATGCTTATTGGACAGTCTTCTTCCAAACCATAGGCTGGTGCCGAACGGTAGGGAAGGAAGAAAACCATTTGGCCTAAAGGGGTGTGCAGAAGGTAATGACTAAAGACATATGAAGGGATTTGGAGAGGTGGCAAAGAATTATATGGTTACAGTCGTGAATCTGGAAGAGGCATTACTAGGAATACCAGGATACCCATCGAAACATTTCGATGTTTCAATTTCACTGTGTACTGTTAAAGGAAAACTGATTTCCCGATTAGATACTCACTCCAGGGTATGTATTTACCAGGTACGATTCTCACATCTGTATGGTCTTACAGATGATGAGTGGGAGTAAGTTATTGGGAATTAGGTGATCATCCTTATTATATCGGGATTCGTTGTAATCGGTGATATTTGAGGAAATCACCTGGGTAGTTTGCCGGTCGGCAAATATTTGGTTTTGAATATCCGCTGTTATGCACCAATTTCAAATTGATATATCTGTACGTCTATTTTCATAGAGTGAGATATACCTTTTTGAAATTATGTCTACGACATTTACCTATATCAGTGGATGGTTAGGTAAGGAGCATTAAACAGCGGTGTAATTCTTCTTAACCATAAGTACAGTTTTCAACCTACGACACACAGTGAGTGAGTTATCAGACTCAAGGGACTTGTACAGAGTGTTGTATGATGTCCAGGGTCCATCAGGACAGAGGGGTTGGTCCTCGTACTATATTCGGTTTACTTATGACTTCTCTAGTTTTTAGACAAGTGTTTCGTGAAAACACAGGGTCCGAATTTGGAGAAGTTATGGGTATTTGAATAGAGTAGAGAACCAGGTGTAGCAAGTATCGGGATTCTTCAAAGAGATCGAAGATGTAGATACTTGTGTATGGTATTCAGTTGATAGTGATGATTAAGAGAAATTGCTTCTCTTTCAGGTTACTCATAATTGGAAGCATTCCTAAGTTGAGTAACGCTGATCGGCCTCCTTCCATTTAGTTGACATGCACTGGAGACAGCTGCATGATTTGAATCTGGTTCAATTAAAATCAGTGCCTCTGGTCCTATATTGGATATAGAACAGTTCATATCTTAACGATGTTAAGGTACGGGGAGTTGTCCGGTTTATGATTAAAACCAGACACTGGACAACTCAAGGCACGTATCTGTAATGGCTGTTTGTGGGTTGACCCAGGCTATGACGAGGGTTGACTTTCTACCATCTGGATGAACAATAGCGATATTGTTCTTGACTCGCCACAGTTTTATTAAAAATGGATTTTTTCAGAAAACAGTAGTGGGAGTATGGTAGAACTGGAAGTGATTCCAGAACCACAAACGATTACTGAAGATTTGATAAGGAACCTAAAGATTCAATCTGGATTGACATTCCATTGGCCACTCCGCAGATACGGTGGGTAACTTCAGGCACCCAAGAGGTACTATGGTAGCCTCAAGGACGGTGACAGGGAAGTTCTTGTTTACCCACAATTACCATTGCTATTGTTCCAGGCTGCGAGACCCGGCGGGAGGATGGGTATAGCGTCGTTCTAAACTAGTTTTAGAAGTGGACGTCTATATGACTCCGCCAGAGGGTTGTCATAGTCAGTGGGAGCAGCGGAAGCATTGGTGGACAGGTAGCTTATGTCTATTTATAGACTAAAGCAGATGTAGGGGAGATAGATCATCTATTTCTGACGTGACAGTCATAGGTTTGACTTCATCAGAATAGGGGATGGATCTGTTGAGAAGGTGGTAGGGTGTGATATCCTGGTATTTGGATGACATACACAGAGTAGGAAAAGAAACTCCTATACTACAATCGGTTATATTTTGGTCGTCACACAGTGGTTTCTCCACAAAGGAAATGGACATTTTATCAGACATACTGGTTACTAGATCTATGGTTTTAGATCTAGATTTGGGTGATTTCCCAATCAGGGTACTTTGACAGCATTCTAAGAGCATTTAGGATGGACGACTCCTGGCACGGTAGTGTACCTGCAGGTGATGGAGTCACCCTCTCTAAAGGTGTCTTATAGACTAAAGTAGAGAGGGATATGCATGATTGGCAGATCACTTGCTTAGGCAATTGAGTCAATCATGAGATGTCAAGTATCACACCAGATGTTGTTCTTGCACTGGATGCAATAAGTTGATATTGATCCTATCCTAGAGAAACAGTCGGAAGAAGTTTTAGAACATAAGTAGATGTTCTAGGGATATGATAATGACAGCCCCATTCGGGAGACAGTTATCATTCCAGGCTTCCAAGGTGACCTGGACGACAAGGAGGTTGTCAGAGTTATAGTTTTCCTTCTGATGAGGGGCAGTATTTTGGACAGGTGATCCAAGGAAATACTGAGGGAGGCATGGCGTAGGATACTGATTAAGTTCAGTTGTGGATACAGTCTAAGAAGTTTGGATTTGGAGTTCATTTATGAGCTATGTCCCATCAGACATCCAGACACATTCTAAGACAGGTATTGCTCATTTCGGGAGATGGGTTTCTCCGCGAACTTGAGACATAGAGAGACATGGAAAGAGACAACAAAGCGGATCCACTCACTGAGGCTATTCCTCGAACACAATAGTTTCGCAAACGAGCTTTGTGAGACTGACTAGTAGAGGAGTTGGGTGTTCGGTATCACACGGGCTGTGAGTATGCGACATCGCAATAATTAGCCTTGAGTACAAGTGGGAGATTGTTGGAGATAGTGCCCTCAGAGTCAATTATTGGATCACAGGTACGTGATTGCAATGATTGAGGGAGGACCTATCCCGGTAGGACAGTCTTACTCGAGATGATAGTATGCTATCTGGTTTACCTTTATCATCGTGTACTGTTTTAAGTGACCTGACACGTCGCTATTACACGTTGATAGAGCCCCTAGGATTCTTGCTTGACCACCAGCAGTATGAGGGCGATCATATAAGTGGGAGCTGGGGGTCTATAAGCATATCCTTAAAAGGTCCCTAGTCGTGAGAGTTTCGAGACAGGGCATCGATTCTCCATAGTAGACTAGTGTATACAGTCGAGACCCCGACGAGGGGCGGTGGCCGGTCTCACAAGCCACTGGTGTCAGTTGGATCACCTAAGATGTATACAGGTGCTCATTGGGTTATGAGTACACCGGACAGGACTCGCCGGGAACATGCTAGTTGGTCATATACCAGATGTCAGATGGCAGTTCCCTGGTGACATGTGTACAGGTTAGTTCATCGACCTGGGGATCGTCATTTGTCTCGTGTGAGTTCCCACTGTACTTTGATTACTACCCTACCACGGCTCAAAGGAGTCGTGCAAACAGGTTTTAGTTGGGTACAGTCCCGAGCCACATGGAGACAGTGAGCGTATCTTCAGGGGTTCGTCTCTCCCGGTATTGGGGGTGAGGTCTTGCTGTGTCTAGGAGAGCCAGAACATGAAAAGACCTTGGCCAAGGCAGGAGATTTACTGGTAGGTATTCCAGTAGTATCTCAGGTGTTCTGGGCTACACTCCGACACGACTTGTACCGCTTTTGGGGGTCTGACTTTTACCAACCCCCTAGGCCCGCCATGCGATACTCATAGACGAACGGACCGGACTGTACGGATATTGTCACTGACAGGCTCAGTAGGGTGTCAGGCTGAGTTCGCTCACGGACGTCCCTTTTAGTCAATACCTGGTAGCCCGTTATGTATTGGCTTATACCTCTAACGTGCTAGTGGTTAAATCCACAACCAAGGTGTTGATGAGTCTTTAGAGTCCCCCACATTCAGTTACTCAAGCTTTCGGGCGAAAAGCTGTAGAGGCCGTATGGAGATATGGCAGGGTCCGATCAGATACGTGCGGTATTGCACGGATCAGGATCGGACAGTTTGTACTAGAGGCCGTATGGTGATATGGCAGGGTTCGATCAGATACGTGCGGTATTGCACGGATCAGGATCGAACGGATATTACTAGCCGGTTTTGGTTTAAGCCGGATCCTAGTATAGTACAGTGTAGATTTTGTCTCATTGCATTTGTATTTCGGTCGGAATACAAATGCGGGTGTGTATGCACAATATCGGGGTTTTCCTGTAATTTATTACGGGACCAGTTTTCTGGAGTTGCCAGTTTGCTTTCCGTTTCGGCCAATTTTCCTTTGTATCGTTCATTGGCCGATGTTTGGTGGAGGAAGGTTTATTTGCATTGTTGCAAATAGGCTTTTGTGGAGGGGGTCTTTGCTTATATTGGTATCATGATGGTTTTCATGATGTGCACCATCACTTGACTTCTTCTTCTCATGATGGCTTGACTTTTTGAAGCCATCATGCATGAGATGATGGTTGCTTTGAGTGTTGGGATTGTTTTAGTGATGATGGTTGATTTTGATAGCCATTCCTCTTTCTCTCTCTTGCATGATAGAGTTTTCCCACTCATTCTTTTGGCTTCAATCTCATTCTCTCCATTCCTCTAGTGCATGGCCGGCCAAGCATTTTGGGTGGGCTGTCCAAATTTTTTGGGGAGGTATTTTTGTTCATATCATGCTCCAAAATACCCCAAGCTCCTCCACATTTTGTTCTTGTTTCATCCCTCCACCAAATGGCACCTCCTTAACCCCAAAATGAGACATGGATCTCTACACCACTCATTCTACAGTAAATCTTGGGCACGTCGAGTAGCCGGCTTCGTGTCCGAGTTGCCTCGGCATTGAGGTGGGAGCCCGTAAACAAAGTAGGCGTTGTGGTGCACTTCCGGCGATGAGGAGGAGACAGGACTTTCCGCAGGAGATCGGGACCATGACGAGAAGACCGGAGGACTTGGATCGTCGGTATATCTCTATTCCCTTTCTTGTAGTTAGCTAGGACTAGTTAATGGTTCGATCCGGGTTATAGTGCGCGGTGGTGCCGGTTTGCTAAGTTCGCAAAAATTTAAGTTTTTCACCGCTTCCGCATTTGGCCGTCGGATTGACGGCCGGGGCGCCGCCGTGCACTTACAGTTTAGGGACGTTTCGACCCAATGCTAGTTTAGGGACGTTTCAGTCCAACATTCCCATTTTGGGGATGAATGTTAGTTTAAGGACATTTCGGTCCAACATTCCCATTTTAGGGACGCCATTTAGTTTAAAGACATTTCGGTCCTTGGTTAGTTTAGGAATGTTTCGGTCCAACATCGCCATATTTGAGGCGGATTGTTAGTTTAAGGACTTCTCGGCCCAATATTAGTTTAGGAACGTTTCGGTCCAACATTACCGTTTTTTAGGAGAGTATTAGTTTAAGGATGTTTCGGTCCAACATCGCCGTTTTTTAGGCGACAGGGCTTTTGGATACCACTCTCAAAATTCTGACACAGGAAGATAGCGAGCGGACACAAGTGTCGCCATTTATCATTGACCTAAGCCATGACTTGTCAAGTGTAGTATTTTTTTAGGAATCGGCCATTTATTGGCCGGAAGGGTCTTTCGCCATGCATATCCATGAGCAGGTAGGCTGCACCTTGGTAGACTTTGTTTATAATGTACGTGCCTTCATAGTTCGGCTCGAACTTCCCCCGTTTTGCACGATTAGGGATCATTGGTCTTTTGATGACTAGCACTAGTTCGCCATGGCGCAATGTTCTCGGCCTGGTCAGTCTTTTGAATGACCGTGTCATTCTAGCTTTATAAGCCTCCAGATTTTGCTATGCCATAAGGCGAGTTTCGTCGAGGGCATCAAGCTCCTCAAACATAATATGAGCATTTTCTTCATCTGTCAGCTCGTATCGAACCGTTACTCATAGAGAGGGGTATAGGGTTACTAGACACTCTCACAAGGGTCTATAAGGCATCAACCATGCCCGATTCAAAATTTAGACGTGCCGAACAACCCTAACCAAGATCTTAGACTAGAGATTAGACGAAACATATAGCAAGTAAACAACTTTACTTCTAAGAGTTTGGGATTACAACCTTTGTAATCCGGTCCTTCACTTCTAAAGTTCTGTGTTGAGGTCCCTTCGCTGCGATCATCGAGGATCCGGACTCTAGAGAGGCTCCACGAAGAGAAAGATGCAAGCTTGCTTCCGATCTTCGATAACAAAAATGATCTACCTTGAAGTTTCTTTAACACAAGCTCTCACTCATTAATGAAGTGAACACCCTAATCTAAATGGCTAGGATAGATTAGGATGATGAAGTAGGAATTTAGCTCTCATTTGTTTTTTTAATCTCACTCATAATCATCATAAGAGCAAAAACTAGAAAGCTTTTCTCAAAGGAAGAAGAAGAAGAATAACCAAAACCATTTGTGATGAAAAATGAAAAATATGAAGTTAGAAATGCAACCATGGGTTAAGTATGATAACTTAACCCATGTAGAGAATGAACCATGGTCAAGGGTTGGGTTGGGTTAACTAAATATCATCCAAAATATCTTTACAAAATATCTTTGCAAAAACAAAACAAAAAGCTTCTAGAAAAATTAACCCAAATCAAACCTTAATCATGTTTAATCTCCACTTTATCCGGTAATCCGGCTATTTCACAAATAACCGACTAATATAATCTGTATCAGTTCATCGAATCAACACTTGATCCGATGACCCGGCTATATCACATATACCCGGCCGATATCTCATATTGTGAGATCTAATACGGTATCACATACTCGTATTATTCTCGGTCCCGCACATATCATATATGTGCTCCTACTCCGTTTTGCCTGAGTCAAGAAATCTCTGTGTAGGACTCTAAAGAATCGTCAATACGCCGGCAGTAGGTGATGATCATATCAAACACCCACAAGCTGCAAGCGGTCAGCTAAACGTAACAGCCACCCAGGTATTGAGCGATCAGAAGATCAACAAGCAAGCCCGTATTCTCCTGCGAATCCAATCAGTAACACTCCCATACAGTCCGATCTCTTCGTTTGATATGTCGCATATCTCGCCTAGGGGTGGTAAATATCAGACCCCAGTAGCTTGATAAGTCGTGTCGATATGAGGTCTATAACAGTTCGAGAAACTACTGATAACACTTACCAGTAAATCTTAGCAACCCTGGCTAGGGATTTCCAGTTATAGCCAATCGAACACAGCGCAACATCAACTCCCTATACCGGGAGAGACGAATCCCCTCCTATCGCTCATTGCCTCCATGTGATTCGGGACTGTACCCAAAAGCCACCTTTTTGCACGCCCTCTTGGACGTGGTATGATGGAAATCAAAGCACAGTGGGAATCACACAAGACTCTATGACGATCTCGGGTCTACAGACTATCCTGTACCAATGTCACCAGAGAACTGACATCTGACGTGAGGTATAATACCATCTGGGAGTTCTCGGCGAGTCCATCCAGTGTACCCAGTCTCCACTGAGCACCCGTACACCATCTTTGATGTCAAACACCAATGGATATGGGATCATCCATCGCCCATCACATGGGTCAAGATGCGTATACGCTAGTCTGCTCTGGTGTATCGATGCCCTGTCTCGATACACCCTCGACTAGGAACAGTTATAGGATGTACTCGTCGACTACCGTGGCCCCACTAGTATGATCTCATCATAGTCTCAGTAGTCGAGTACATATCCTATGGGCTTTATCAACATGTAACATAGAGACAATCAGAGTACATGTTTAGATAAAGAGCAACCAGATAGCGTACTATCATGTCGAGCAAGAAAGTCCTCCCTATATATGTCCAAGCATCTACTACAATATACATCGTATGTACAGTAATAGCCTCTAGGGCATACATATAACTAACAATCTCCCACTTGCACTAGGGCCATCTGTTGTGGTATCGCATACCCAACAATCAGCTGTGGTTGAAGTATCTCATACTTAACCATCCCATAAAAGTCTCTACTGGGAAATAGGCCTTTGTGAGTGGATCCGCGCTGTTGTCCTCTGTGTCTACTCTCCTAACCTCGATCTCCCTGGAGATCAACCATCTCCATGATCAGATGATACTGCCTAAGAATTATATCTGGATTTCTGATGGGACAGGGGTTCCTTGGCATAAGCCACAACTCCATTGTCATACAATGGTAGGAACGAAGTTCATCTTATGAACTCATATATATCCAGACTTCCACTTTGGTAGCATCCTTGGTAACGATATATCTTGCCTTTAATCGTCTAGTAAGTCACGGTATCTAGCTTGGAACTCTTCCAACATACCGTCCCTCCACTGAGGGTAAAGACAATGCCTGCGACTGACATTCAGTCGTCCTTATCACCCTGGAACCTTTCCAGTGATTCTTCCCAGGATCGATTGATACCATCTCACTACAACTAGTGAGATTCCTAACATCCAATTAGATCTATACCATAGATCCATAACCCAGGATTTAGCAGGTATCAACTTGATCCTTTTTGGAGAATTCTTGTGATAAGAGGAGATTGACCGAGTGTAGCATAGGAAACTCCTTCCCTATCAAGAGTATGTCATCCACGCACTCTACGAGGATCACCACCATACTCTCTACTACCTTTTTGTATATACAAGGTTCATCTACCATTTTGATGAAGTCAAACTCTTTGACTACCACATCAAATCCCTATCAAGAGTATGTCATCCACGCACTCTACGAGGATCACCACCATACTCTCTACTACCTTTTTGTATATACAAGGTTCATCTACCATTTTGATGAAGTCAAACTCTTTGACTACCACATCAAAAATGACGTTCCAACTCCGCGATGCCTGATTTATCACATAAAACATCTTGCTCACGTTTCCGCTGCTCCCACTGTCTACGAAGCCCTCTGGCTGTGAACTTATAGATGCTCTCTTCTAAATTATCATTTAGAAAAGCAGTCATGACACCCAACCGCCAGATATCGTAGTCATGGTATGTAGCCGTGGCAAGTAAGATCTGGATGGACTTTAAGCATAGCTTTGAAAGTCTCAACTTTTCCATGTACACCAAGTAATCTTCTCAAGATATACTTGCTCCTGTTGGGGATTTAACCCTTCAGATAAAGCAACCAAAGTCCATACTTTATTGGTGTATAAGGATTCCATCTCAGATAGCTAACCATCCAGCCATTCTTACAGAGTCCCACTCCTGATGGCCAGCTCGAAACCAGTTGGGTCATCATCTCATGATGCAATCCTCGCTCCCATTGTCATAGAGAAAACTGAAGTATCTCTCAGGTGGGTGAGGAACCCTACTAGATCGTCGGAGAGTCTGAGGTTCGTTGGAAACTATTGAATCCTTTGGTTCTACTAAATCATCAGCTGCAGTTTATATAGCTGGAACTCTTTCCAGTTCTACCTCATGACCAATAATTTCTTCACAAGAAATTCCCTTGCACAAAGGTGGCATGCTGAGAAACAAAACATCTTTTGTTCCTCGGTTTGGTAGAAGATATTCCCTTGCGAATGCTTAGGATATCCAACAAACTTCCACGGAACTGACCTTACCTCGAGCTTGTCCAGATTTTTCTTTTAGACATAGGCCGGACAACCCCAAATCTTAACTTACTTAAGATATGGGCTCTTCCCATTCCATATCACATATGAAGTGGTAGGCAACTGATTTGATTGGAACCCTATTCAATAGGTATGCAGCTTCACAAGTGCATAACTCCCAAAAGGAAATAGGCTACTCAGTAGTACTCATCATAGAGCACACCATATCATGCTCAGGTATTCTCCTCCTTGATCTCATCAAAGGACATAATACTTATACCCGTTTTTGGTTCTCTACTTCTAACTTATATTCTGTGATTATCTCAAAAGTTTCGGACTTGTGTTTCAACAGGAACATATGTCTGAATTTTGAGAGATCATCAGTGAATATAATGAAGTACAAAGAACTGGTCCTGGCATGTGTAGACAGGGGACTTTCATACATCAACATGTATCAATCCCAAGAGTTCACTAACTCTTTCTCTGTTTCCAATAAACGGAGTTGTGGTCATCTTATCTCTGTGACATGACTGGCAAGTTTTTACAAGATGTAAATCCAAACTAGTTTAAATATGCATTTTTATGTAACTTCAGCTAGTCGGATCGCATTGATATGACCTAGTCTACAATGACTCAAGAAGGATTCGTTCATTTCTGAACTCTTCCTCTTGTGTGTGTTCTGTACGTTAAGAACTGTGGTTTGATTTAGAATGTCTATGCTTTTAGATAACGTGCTTGAACCGATCAACTCTTGATATAGAAAATGTTCAAAACATTATCCAACAATACAAAATTATATCCTTTCTTTACTTATAAAGAGATTGATATGATGTTGTATATCAGGTTCGGTATCTAATAATATTCGTTCAGAATCAATGTATTCTGGTAATACAGGGTGATAACTACCAACAAACTTGGCTGCAACACTTACACCGTTTCTATCTCATGAAATTTATCACCCGTTCTCAGTTCTCTACCTATCTGTAGCCCATGTAACAAATTACATATGTGGGATCCTGATCCGGTATCAAATACCCAGGACGTAAAGGATATTGAGAAACGGTTCTGTGTAATGAACACACCCGAAGAAGATGCATCAACATGTACTTTCTTCGTTTGGGCGGTGCGGGAATTCTGGTAATCCCCTATATCCTGCTCTGTCTTATAACAATTATAAGTTGGAGCGGGACAAACGTTCCCTAGCACAGCATAACAATCGGGTTCGATCAATACATCCGTATTATTATTTTGATTAAGGCGTGACATAGTCGTAACAGGAGAGAGAGAGAAGAAAACACTCAGCGTATGCTCTTACAAGATTAGATTGGTTATCAAATATATCTAATCAGGATGTCTCCCACTGTTTTAGTCAAATCTTCCTTCAAACCCTAAAAGAAAAGACTAGCCGGGATTAATTACACCCTACAAGTTCGCCAATCTTTTAGCCAGGCCAGTGCCGGTACTTTGAGGGAGGTTCCCCGTGCTTTTGCACGGACCCAATTAAAGTAAACCTCATTTTTCCAGGGGCGTAACCCCGTTAACACCTTTCTAGACACCTACTTGATCGGCTAATTGTAATGTGTAAAACTCTTCCAGGAGTAACTCTTACTCGCAGCGGGTATCAGGATCCAACTATCTCATAGAAGGTATGCAATCTCATTGCAAATTTCAACACTTGAAATTCCCAATAATATTTTACCCCTAGTGACTTATGACCTTAATTATGGTCAACAAATCATAAGCACTAGTCAAGTTCTACCCGTTATTTCTTGATTAAATAGACCCGCCCACATGACCCTTAACTAAGGTCAACAAAGTCACATGACTGTCCTAACTAATCGCATCATATGCTATATAGGAAGACATCACTTAGCTACCGTACACTGTGCCTTAAGTAAGGTCAACAAACACAGTACGAATACTAAGTACCCTACTTCCTAAAATGACGGAGGGTTACGACAGGTTTTTAAGAAAACCCTTTGCGTAATGAACTTGATATCGTTGTAGAATCGAGTGATTTTAAATGGAATGTTTTTGAGGCCTTTTCTAGTTTTGCTAAAGAGGTCACTCCCGGTGAAGGGATCTTCGGCTCTTTCCTCATCGAATAAGGTGCATGATATTTCTCAAATATCACTATGCAAAGCAAAAGCTATAAAAACAATCAAAAGACAAACCGAGTTTGTAGCATCTGCTAGTTTCGCTAAAGAGGTCACTCCCGGTGAAGGGATCTCGGCTCTTTCCTTATCGAATAAGGTGCTGGATGTTCTACAAGGAACACCGCTATGCAAAGCAAAAACTAGAGCTACCTGTTTTTGAGACAAGTTTCTACAACATCTTTAGGTTTCTTTTAGTTTCATTAATCTCATTAATGAAGTCCCATTTTATTATGCTTCATAAGTATCTCATTTGAAACGAAATTAGCAATATAACATATATCTCATATATATAATATAAACATTCATCTCAGGCAGTAATATGATCTCATCACAGAACATTGCAGCAAAAGAACATATATGAAATATTGGATATACTAGGAGGTCCGTGTTTTAATACAAGCCTGTATAAAACACGGATTCCATGGTCGCGATGAATAGCCAAACCCACATCCCTAGACCCCTACGAGAGCGGCAAGCAACACTGCCAATTCTAAGGTTAGGAGACCCGGTCTCGACTCCTCGAGATGGTCTCCCACTGGACCCTAGAACCCGGTTACTTGTGCTCCCCGCCTTGGGTCTACCTAATGCGGAAAAGTAAATAATATACAATGGTGACATCATCCTCAGCCCGGAAGTGCCCCAATAAAAGAATATTACATTTAATGAATTTTACATGAATAAAAATAAAAACCCTCATCTCACATAAAACCCCTGGCTATTCAAAACGCGACGATCCAATATAACATATCACAGCAATACATGATATCACATATCATCAACATAAGTAAATATGCGTATCCCAATTGTCGTTGATGTATAGCAACGAAACCGGCGATACACCTCATATTACACTTACGGTCGTAGAAAAGAAAGTGTAAAACTACAACAGTTGGAATCCGCAACCTCCTCAGACATCTCATGCCTAACCAAATGAATTCCTTAGACATCACATGCCTAACAATTATAAACCCCGCATTTTAGTCTCAATATCGAAAACTCTTTTCAATATCAAGTCGAGCAATTCAACATGATTCCCGACATCCTGATCGAATGCTCGTCGCAAACTTTAGTAGACGGCCGCACCCCGGATGCCATCGACGAAGTGCACTAAAGTGGAACACCGCTGCCGTGAGCACCCGAACGGATGCTTTTGGCGACGGGGTTCTCCTACAGTCACTTGGTCAGGGCTTTGGGGCGTGGCTATCTATTAAGTTTACCCGACGAGTATCCGAGTACGGTACGTGATTGCGACGGACTTTTGATCACATCAAAATCCCGTGGCAACCGATCAAATGAGACTAAACTACTAGATTTATAACATTCAAATTAGTTATCTCATAACTACTTATGGATTCCAAATATTGTATCGCATTCCAGATAAATAGACAATGTTAAACTTTCCGATCGAATAAACAAACACCTAACATTTCCCAAATAGCTCAACACTTGAGCAGAGTTCAAAAAGTATCCATCACATGCCACGGTACCAATGGTCCAGCCGTAGAAAGGTCAAACCAACGCCTCACATGTGGCAACGCCGTACTGCCCCAAACCCTAAGGTTTAGAGGCGGTTCAGACAGTCACACAATCGAGTTAAGGTTTGTGTTCTTCTAGAGGGTCCACCACATTACTTGCACGACTTAGAACGTCTCAAACTAGAAAAAAAATCCAACTTTTGAAAATTTTCCGACAGGGGAAAAAGTGAGTTATTGATATCCATTCGAACTTTTTAACACGTTCTAAAATTACCAGGAAAAAATTAAACGAAGTTAAACTTTCTGATCGAATCAACGAGTTCCCAATGCAACCGAGAAAACTCAACCCTTGAGTATAATTAAAAATTCCCAGAAGCATCAGGAAGTACATACGGATGTTACTGTGAAGAATGAGAACTATAATAACACTGTACTGCCGCGGAACCGCCGCACAAGCAAGGGTTTTGCAGCGGTTCCGCGGCACTTTTAAGATGTTATTGGCTCATTTTTCACAGTAATGCTTATAATTCCCTGCTTAATTTTCTGAGTATTTTTAATACGAAAAAATCAACATTTTTAAAAATTTCCAGAGAAGGGGTTCGTGTCGGGGTTGCGGGGTTCGATCGGACTTTAAACTTCGTCTAGACTTCGCCTAAAGCTCTAGCTTGGCTCTGATACCACTGTAGGGTTACTAGGCACTCTCACAAGGGTCTATAAGGCATCAACCATGCCCGATTCAAAATTTAGACGTGCCGAACAACCCTAACCAAGATCTTAGACTAGAGATTAGGCGAAACATATAGCAAGTAAACAACTTTACTTCTAAGAGTT
The DNA here is from genome assembly GCA_030015575.1 of Agapanthus africanus. NCBI lineage: Eukaryota > Viridiplantae > Streptophyta > Magnoliopsida > Asparagales > Amaryllidaceae > Agapanthus > Agapanthus africanus. The sequence goes on from CM057348.1 coordinate 163,033,884, forward strand.
TGAGATTACAACCTTTGTAGTCCGGTCCTTCACTTCTAAAACTCCGTGTTGAGGTCTCTTCGCTGCGATCATCGAGTACCCGGACTTTAGAGAGGCTCCACGAAGAGAAAGATGCAAGCTTGCTTCCGATCTTCGATAACAAAGATGATCTGCCTTGAAGTTTCTTTAACACAAGCTCTCACTCACTAATGAAGTGAACACCCTAATCTAAATGGCTAGGATAGATTAGGATGATGAAGTAGGAATTTAGCTCTCATTTGTTTTCTTAATCTCACTCATAATCATCACAAGAGCAAAAGCTAGAAAGCTTTTCTCCAAGGAAGAAGAAGAAGAATAACCAAAACCATTTGTGATGAATAATGAAAAATATGAGGTTAGAAATGCAACCATGGGTTAAGTATGATAACTTAACCCATGTGGAGAACGAACCATGGTCAAGGGTTGGGTTGGGTTAACTAAATATCATCCAAAATATCTTTACAAAATATCTTTGCAGAAACAAAACAAAAAGCTTCTAGAAGCTTCTAGAAAAATTAACCCAAATCAAACCTTAATCATGTTTAATCTCCACTTTATCATGTTGCATTAATAACCCTAACATGTTACAATATTATATATCACATATACAATATTTATTGTAACAAAATAAAATAATACAATTAACATATATCGCATATATATCAATGTATTACCTGAGTGAGAAAAAGAATCTTTTAGTGAGCTTATATTAGTTAATGTAATTTAATATATCAAATATATAATTATACATTAAATTATCGAATCAACACTTGATCCGATAATCCGGCTATTTCACAAATAACCGACTAATATAATCTGTATCAGTTCATCGAATCAACACTTGATCCGATGACCCGGCTATATCACATATACCCGGCCGATATCTCATATCGTGAGAATCTAATACGGTATCACAAACTCATATTGTTCTCGGTCCCGCACATATCATATATGTGCTCCTACTCCGTTTTGCCTGAGTCAAGAAACCTCTGTGTAGGACTCTAAAGAATCGTCAATACGCCGGCAGTAGGTGATGATCATATCAAACACCCACAAGCTGCAAGCGGTCAGCTAAACGTAACAGCCATCCAGGTATTGAGCGATCAGAAGATCAACAAGCAAGCCTGTACATTCTCCTGCGAATCCAATCAGTAACACTCCCGTACAGTCCGGTCTCTTCGTCTGATATGTCGCATATCTCGCCTAGGGGTGGTAAACGTCAGACCCCAGTAGCTTGATAAGTCGTGTCGATATGAGGTCTATAACAGTTCGAGAAACTACTGATAACACTTACCAGTAAATCTCAGGAACCCTGGCCAGGGATTTCCAGTTATAGCCAATCGAACACAGCGCAACATCAACTCCCTATACCGGGAGAGACGAATCCCCTCCTATCGCTCATTGCCTCCATTTGATTCGGGACTGTACCCAAAAGCCACCTTTTTGCACGCCCTCTTGGACGTGGTATGATGGAAATCAAAGCACAATAGGAATCATACAAGACTCTATGACGATCTCGGGTCTACAAACTATCCTGTACCAGTGTCACCAGAGAACTGCCATCTGACGTGAGGTATAATACCATCTGGGAGTTCTCAGTGAGTCCATCCAGTGTACCCAGTCTCCACTGAGCACCCGTACACCATCCTTGATGTCAAACACCGATGGATATGGGATCATCCATCGCCTATCACATGGGTCAAGATGCGTATACGCTAGTCTACTCTGGTGTATCGATGCCCTGTCTCGATACACCCTCGACTAGGAACAGTTATAAGATGTACTTGTCGACTACCGTGGCCTCACTAATATGATCTCATCATAGTCCCAGTAGTCGAGTACATATCCTAAGGGCTTTATCAACATGTAACATAGAGACAATCAGAGTACATGTTTAGATAAAGAGCAACCAGATAGCGTACTATCATGTCGAGCAAGAAAGTCCTCCCTATATATGTCCAAGCATCCACTAAAATATACATCGTATGTACAGTAATGGCCTCTACGGCATACATATAACTAACAAGGGGAGCTCTATTTCAGTGGGAGTACTGCTTCCGTGCTGAATACCAACGCGTATGGTGTTGTATTTGTGGCCGTCTTGAACATTGTTCGGTACGCCCAGAGAGATTCATGCAACATTTCGTGCCAATCTTTTTTATTTCTGGACATCGTTTTCTTTATAATCTTTATCAGGGACTTGTTGAAAGCTTCGGCTAGACCGTTGGCCCGAGAATTATATACTGAAGAGTATCTCCAATCTATTTTATGCTGCTGTGCGAAGCGGCTGATTTTATGACTTCTATAAGCTGACCCATTATCCGAGATTATCCGTCGCGGAGTGCCGAACCGATAGATGACATGGGTTCTAAAGAAATGGAGGATATTCTCTGTCTTCATCTCTCTTAGTGGTACTGCTTCTGCCCACTTAGAGAAATAGCCGGTCGTTGCCAGTATGAACCGATGTCCGTGGGACGACGCTGGTTCAATGGGGCGAATTATATCAGTTCCCCACATTTCGAATGGCCAACTAGCCACCATTGGGTGTAGCGGATTTGGATGTTGGTGGATGAAGTCCCCATGAATTTGGAATGAGTGACACTGCTTCGCATATTTGAGACAGTTCTGAATCATTGTGGGCCAATAGTAACTCATTCTTTTTATCTTCAGCTTCATCTTTGGCCCGGCTTGATGAGAACCGCAGAGTCTGTCGTAGGTTTCTTGAACAACTTTCTTTGCTTCCTCTGGTCCTAGGGATCTTAGCCGCAGACGGTCGTACGATCTCTTATACAGAGTATCATTGACGAAAGCGAAAGACAAAGCTCGTTTCATGAACTGATGTCAGGACGACGCATTTTCAGGCGTTCGTTGGGATTTGAAGTAGTCTATGAAGACTTCCTTCCAGTCGATGACATTTTCTTCGTCCCCTATTTAAAGGGATATTTGTTCGGTCGTCTCTTTTCTTTCGGATGGCTCTATTAAGTCTTCCAAAAATATCTCTTTTGGCACGAGAACACTGCGGCTTTGCATAATGATCCTTATATCATCGAGGTCTTCATCAGCCAGTTCCTTAGCCAATTTGGTCATCGCATCCGCCTTGCTATTTTCTGCACGCGGTATACTCTCCAGGATGTAGGAGGGGATTTGTGTCAGCGGTTACTGCACTCTTTCGCCATACTTTATCAGCTCCGGCTTGCATGCTTGATAGTCGCCATTTACTTGACTAACGATCAACTGGGTGTCTCCATATATGAGGATGTCTTTGATTCACATGTCGATAGTGATCTCTAGACCTGCTATTAAAGTTTCGTATTCAGCTTCGTTGTTTGTTCTTGGCTCCGTTAAGGAAAGGGCATAATGCATTATCCCTCCTTGTGGAGTCACGAAGATAAGGCCCATCTCGGTTTTGATTATGGGGGTGTTTTGCTTTTGCCGTTTCATGGAAGATGCTCCATTGAAGTAGAGTTCCCATTTTGAGTCATTTCTTCTTCGATTGCATTGAACGCGTGTTCGTCTAGAAACTCACAATTTAAGGGGCAGTCGGCTGGTATCGGGTGCTCCGCGAGAAAGTTGTCAATGGCCCGACCTTTCACTGCTTTGAGGGGCGATACGTTATCGAGAACTCCATCGGGAGGAGGGCCCATTTGGCAATCCTTTCTGTTAGTATGGCCCTTGACATTAGATATTTGAGAGGATCCACCTTTGATATGAGATGGACCTTGTGTGCCAAGGCGTAACGTCTGGGCTTCATTATTGCGAAGATCAGTGCGAGGCAATGCTTTTCAATGGGGGAATAGTTGTTTTCTGCCCCTAGGAGAACCTGATTCAAATAGTACAGAGCTCTCTCCTTTTCCTGGTCATTCTCTTGTGCCCATAGTGCATCTAGAGAACTCTCAAGGGCTGTTGTATATAGGATAAGGGGTTTCCCTTTAACCAGAGCAGTCAATACCGGCGGATTTTGCAGGTATTGCTTGATTTCGTCCTGTGCATTTTGGCACTTTTGATCCCAGACGAACGGGTTCCCCTTCTTCATCAAATGACTGTAGGGACGGCATTTCTCGGAGAGGTTAGCTATGATCCGCCGGATATATGCGATCTTTCCTTAGAGAGACCACAGTTATTTGAGGGTTCTTAGCATGGGCATTTCTATAACCGCCTTGATCTTTGAAAGATCGATTTCAATACCCCAGTGACATATTATGAATCCTAGGAATTTGCCTGAGGAAACTCCAAACACACATTTTAGAAAATTCATATTCAGATTATACTTCCGAAGTCGTCGGAATACTATTTTTTAGATGTTTCCAATGTTCCTCATGAGATTTTCTCATCACCATAAGGTCGTCGGTGTAGCATTCGACGATCTCGTGTATGAGGTCATCAAAGATCTTTGTCATGGCCCTCTGATAGGTAGCGCCAGTGTTCTTCAACCGAAGGGTATCAATTTATAGCAGAATATGCCCAATAGGGTTCGGAAGGCAGTATGCTTTTGGTCTTCAGGATGCATTTTTATTTGATTGTATCCTGAAGATCCATCCATGAAGGAGAAGACCTCATGGGTAGACGTGTTATCGATCATCAGCTCGGTAACAGGTATGAGAAGTCATCCTTCAGGCAAGCTTTGTTGAGGTCCCGAAAGTCCGCTCAGATGCGCACCGTCCCATTTTTCTTCATCACTGGAACGATCTTAGTGATCCAGTCGGGATACTGAACCTCTTGGATGAAACCGGAGTCGATTAGTTTCTTGACTTTAGCATTGATACTCGTCTCAAGTTCGAGTCGCATTCTTCTTGACACCTGTTTGACTGGCTTTATGTCAGGTGATATGGCCAGTTTATACACTGCCACTTTTGGATCTAGACCCGGCATCTCGGAATAGTTCCATATGAAGCAATCTTTATATTGCATGAGCACGTCTTTTAATGTGGCTACCTATTTTTCAGATAGTAGCTCACTGATGAATGTCGGCCTCGGATCATTTTCCATCCCTACGTCAATTTTCCTTAGGTTGTCCGCCATGGTGTGTATCCTATCTTCCAGCTCTTTTGGTGCTGGTGGAAACTCTGAGATCACATTGTCTTCGTCTTCATTTACAAATCACCTGTAGAGGTCATTCATAGTCTTGTGCCCTCCCTCTATTGGGAGTGTTATCATATGGCAGGTACGAGTTCGCTTCCAGTCTTGATGTTGAGCCGGTCCAATCTGACAGTATGGGTCCTTTTTGGTTCGTGCTTTTTCGGTGGGGTTACCCTCCAGCTGTCGGATAACATGAACCTGCCATGTCGATACTGGTGTTCTACCCAGTCTTTGAAGGTGAAGCAGTTTTCAAGGGGATGACCTATTACTCGGTGATAGGAGCAATAATTCGGATGATGGACCTCGTTTATTTGTTCGGAGTGCCGAGACTCCGGAAGTGTCATCATTTGGTGCTTCATAACAAGGTTGAATATTTTCCTCGTCTTGTTTTGAGGGAAAGAGTATTCCTGACCAATCTTTTTTATAAAGGACAGGCTCCAATCGAGTTTTTTCTCGATTGCATGGCGTATTGGATCCGCTTTGTTGTCTTCGGACGTCGTTTATGTTCTTTTCCATGTTTTTCCTCCATTTCGGGGTTTTCCCGTTTTTCGAGAACATATAGCGGACCGGAGATGAAAGGCATTTCATTCTAGTCCGGCCATAGATTGCTGGCTGAGTCGCTGTATCCTGGACTTTTCGTAGATAGCCATTTTGTGACTGTGGTTGTCTCGACTTTTTTGACAAGCTTCTTTTATTAACCTGTTGATTTGTTCTTCCAGCGACGGACTTAACGTTTTTAGAGCGGGATCTCGCTTCGATTTGACATTACGGCTATTTGGAAGAGCGTGTTCCCCTTCACTTGAGCTATTTACGACTCGGCAGCTGTAGATTTGCTCCCATTTTTTAGACCAAACGTATCCGAGCCCGGTTTTCTCCATCTTCCCGTTGGGCATCTTTCGCTGAGTCCCGAGAATATCCCAATTTGTTTTGTAAAATTGGGCATGTCGAACAGTTTGTTCGAGGGGTTCACATTGGCATATTAACAACCTTTTCAATCCTTCTGCGTAGTATCTTGGCAAACGGATTGGTTGATGCCTGTCGATTGCAAAATCGGCACTATGCCAGACTTCTTTTTCTACTTTGGTCTCTGTAGATTGGTAGAAAAGGATTTCCTTTTCACCTCTTTGCCTGGGAGGGATGTAAAAAGTTTGTAGTTCTTATAGGCTGTATGTATCAAGCGCATCAAGTTCCTTGTAATGTCGAGGCGGAGCCATTGTAATTTGTAGACTCTGATCCATTCCGGCAAAAGTTTGCATTGATGGGCAGACGGAGAACACTGCATTTGCCTCATCCTCGGAGTCACTGCCAAAGACCAAAATAGGAGTAGATGGTCCAGCCTATTGTTTTCTTTATGGGGATGCCCCGAGTAGATTATTTCTTCATCTTTCTCGGTATCGCTCCCAAAGATCGGGATAGTGGCGACGGACTTCTGTTTATCCTCCGGCTTATGACACATTTCCGTGCCTTCGAAGTCTGGTAGGAAGTATTTTGCGTCTTCATATTTTTGGACCTTATTTACGGAGAAGGGATTTAGCTCCCCTGTGATGGTGTATTCCATACCATCCTTGAAATACTTCATGAACTGATGTTGTGTAGAAAGGATAATGTTGTATTCATGTAACCAAGGCCTGCCGAGCAAAGCGTTATAGTAAGTCTTGGTGTCAATGACATGAAATTTGATGTCAGTGACGAGCAGCCTGAACTATAACGTCAGTATTATAGACCCAAGCGTCCGTGACGAGTGTGAGTTGAACCCGGAGATGGTAATTTTATCTCGGGCAAGGTGATGAACGTCCATACAAATCTCCTTCAGCACTTTTACATTGAGAAGGTTAACGGAGGATCCGTTGTCGACAAGGATTTTCCCTATCTTGATATCGTGGCAGTACCCGGCGACGTATAACGGGCGATTATAGTCGCACGTACTGAGGAGGAGATCTTCATCGCTGAATGTAATGTTAGCCGTTTGGTCTTCTGCCAGTTCATCCTTCATTTTCTCTTCTGCGAAGAAAGTTTAGAACTGATCGGGCTCTTATAATGCCTTGATCATGGAATGTCGTGCCTCTTTGGACAGGAGGAGAGCATCCAATATGCTCAGTTGTGAGCGTATTTTCCTCAGATGTGTTAGGACATTGTAATCCACCTTATTTTTCTTAGGTGAGTCCTTTGCGGTGAGCTCTTTGACTGTTATTTCATCAAGGGCGATTTCCTTGGGGATTTTCCCCTTCCCTTTGTCTTTTTTGTTCAAACCTTTGTTCGCGGATCCGAGGTTCTTCTCAGGCAGCGTATGGTTACGCAGCTGAATATTTTCACATTTATTCTCCTCCACTTCTTTTCCCTAGATGAAGTCTTCGAAGAGAAGGCTGAGGGGTATTTTGTCCTCAGAATTGCTTCCGAAGGTGGGAAATTGGGGGTTTTCCTCTTCTGAACTGGTACCAACCATATAACGGTTACCAGTCGTTTCATGCGCGCTCGTTTCAATATTTTGACGTCGATGAGCATGAGCTTTACGCTTCATCCTCATAAAGTGTTTTTGATGGGCAACGTATCCTTGTCACCACTTCTTGAAGGGACTGCATTCCTCGGTGGGGTGGGTGACCCTCCGATGATATAAGCAGTAGTCTGGATGTGATTCTTCTTCATCGAGGCATATGACCCCGAGAGTGTTCTTTATGAGAGGTGGCAGCTTCATCCCCATTTACAGTGCTTTGGCGAACCTCTTCTCTATTTTGATCCTGCTTTTATTTGTAGCAGGTGTGCTTTGATTTAGTCGGAGTACTTTACGACTCGTCCTCGCCGTGGCTTCTTTATCCTGACGCTGACACTTAGCCTTTATGTATATGGCTGTTTCGCATTCTTGGTCAACTTTGCTTTTGTGAAACGCTTCGTTTAACAGCCTATCGATCGGATCTTCTGGCAGTTTCGGGGATTTTAGCACCGACTCTGTCCCCAGTTCCTCTGCGTTGTTTTCTGACGCTGAGGGAGCTTCTTCGCCATATAACGACGAATGGGAGACTATGTGGCAACTTGCTATACGGTCCTTGGTGTCTTTTGATGAGTCATTTCCCTCATCATAGTCACTATCTTCGTCCTCAAGAATATGCTTGAGAAACTCTTCGAACGTGACTGGTGTCCGCGCCTTCTGGTTGTACTCTTCCAGCGCTGTTCAGTCAAAAATATTGCACTTTTGATATAACATTTTCCTTAGTTTTCTTAAATATTTAAAGTTGTTTATTATAAATATAGAATATATTTGGATTTATCTGCAAAATACTCTATACCATATGTTTATATATTATAATTAACATTATGAAGGAAAATATATGCATATAATATTTATATAATATTTTGGTAATATGCATATCATATCAAATTATCTTAATCAAATTACTTAAAGATTTATTACCATATAAAAGGATTAAGATTATATCTCTAATATAACAAATATTACTAACATTATTCATAGAGATATTGTGCAGATTTAGTTCAGGTCAAGAGATCAAGATATTCAAGATGTCAGGATAAAAAATCTGCCAATAAAATCGTAGAATCAATACTGGCAGAGACTTAGGAAATATTTTCAAAATCCAAATATCTAGAAGATCTCCACGTGTCAACATGAGGCCACAGCAGAAAACCCAAACCCTAAGCCCACCAAAGCGCAGCGGTTCCGCGGCCAAAATGCCCTAATTGCGACGGATCCACGGCCCCTTTGTGGCCGTTGGATCTGAGATTTTTGGTGGGTGATCATGATTGCATATCTCAACCTATGAGATCTAGGGTTTCTGATTTGAGGGCAATATAAAGGATCGAGGGCTAAAGTTACAAATCATCACCTTTAACACGAAGAAAATCACCGTCAAAGAACAAGTGATCCACGACTGGTCCGCGATTCGACGTGATAAAGCGACGTGAATATCGATAGAACATCTACTTCCTACGAGGTAGAGATCGGGAGCAACTTCTTCTTCTTGTAATCTAAACTCGAAGGATTTGTACTTGTAATGTTGATTAATAAAGGTAGATCATTTGTATTTATTTCGCATTTACTTTCCGTATTTAATTTCTGCATTATGATTTCCTTCTCTATCTTTTCTACTTCTATCTCAACCATGCGTGAGTAATTCTCCGCTTGATAGGGTTCGTAGGATTAGGGTAGAACAATGGATGAGAAAATATTTTAACTCCTTTTATATCTTATGAAGTTTATAAACTTTAGCAAAATAAATATTAACATTCTTATCGGGCGCGCTACCAAATTATTGATAGTCTCGACCGCGATTTGAGATCAGATTAACAATTGTTTTGTTAAGGGCTAGACATGAATAGAGATCAATGAAAGGACAAGGGTCAATAGTGGGGAAACCCTAGTTTCTTCCAAGAACCCTAATTCTCATTCATCACTATCAATCTAGATTTAAATCTATCAAAAGATAAAAGGAGTCATCTTTATTAATCATCCATCAACTACTAAATTCTAAAGAACCCTACAAGCTTTCTTCTTATATATTCTACATCCGTGTTCAACATAGATCTAGAATCACTCTCCCCTTCTTTCAATCAACTCGTCTAAAGCAAGATTAAAAGTTCCACTCATCCCTGCGGACGACCCGTACTCATCTCGGCTAGCTACATGCGACACCGTTATTGATTGCGGTTACTTTACAAAAACACTTTATCACATCAATCAAATACGTCAATGTATTTTTATAGATCCGTGCGTTTGTCGTCATACTCCGTAGGCTGCACAGGTTTCTTGGTCTTCTTCTTTTTCTGCGAAGACTTCGAAGGATTGACTTGGGGGTTTTGCCCTTCGTTAACAATTTTCGGTACGGGACGTGGTTTCAGCATCCCTTCGATGATTTCGGGTTCAAGTGAGCTTTTCCACCTGACTGCTGGACATGCTTGTAGATCTTTCGGCATTCTTTTGGTTTTTGCTAAAAGAACGACTTTCCATGGAGTTTCTTCCATGAGTGAACATGATGCCCCCTAAGCATCCACCTTTTTGGAAGTGTGCTTCTGAGGCGGGTTTAGCCTCCAGTTATCAGACAGTGCGAATTTCCCCTGTTGATACTGGTCTTCGACCCAGTTTTTGAAAATGTAGCAATCTTCAATTGGGTGGCTCACCATTCTGTGATAGAAGCGGTAATTAGGGTTGTTGATGTGGCCGGGTTGCGGTGGACGCCGCGGGTCTGGCAATGTGATGAGTTTATTACGCATTGCCAATTCGAATAGTCTCCTCGTCTTGTCATGGGGAAACGAGTAAGCGCACCCTAGTCTTTTCTCCAAGGATGGGCACAGACGCGCATTGTTTTGGCGAGCAGCCGGTTTTGGGTCGCTCGGTTGTTGTTGTGTGTTGGCAACGAAAGGCGCTTTCCCATACCCCTGTTATTTCAAGAGTCCTTATTTAAGGAGGAAGGCATGTGGCCCATCTAGTCTAATTAGGCCAGTTTATCTATCAGAACCTGAAAGGTCGTTGGTTTGAAAAATGTCATGAACTGGGACACAGTCATTTGAGAATATAGGATCCCTATGAACATGCCCACAGCAGGAGATTCTTCTATGCACTGTTCGCACTTAGACCATAGACTCCACCACCAGATCGCGTATTGGGCCCAAGTTTCTCCCGGCTTTACTATGGCATTGATTAATGCCGTGATTGGAGTACGTTCACTCGCGCTGGCGAAACGCTGTATGAACAGAAGTTCCATTTCTGTGAATGTTTTTACGGAGTCATTTGGGAGCTCCGAGTACCATTCAAAGGCTGTTTCTGACAGGCTGCCAACGAACTTGGGAAGCAACAGATTGTCTTCGCCTCCAGTGTTGCCGCAAAAAGCTCTGAATTGCGCGATGTGCTGATGAGGGTTGCCTGTCCCTTTGTACATATGGAACTTGGGGATCGTATATCCTGGCGGGTACTTGATTTGATTATACCAGCCCGGATATGGTCGTCTTGTTCTAACGATTTAGCCAGCAGTTTCATTAGCTTGATGAGCTCTTTTTTGTCGAGCAATACAATCATCAAAGGAGGCCTTAGAGATCGTTTCCTCCTTGGCTGCCGATAAGGCTGGAGGAGGGTTTGATGTTTCCCCTCTGTCATCGTCGACAATTATCGGCGGATCTTCGGCCAGGGGTTCTGGCTGGATCATCATTCCAACCATATCTTGGAACAAGAGAGCCATTTGCTTTATGTTGGCAGCTTGTTCAGTGGCTTCCTTGTCTTTTCTCTCGAGTACCCTTCGCAGAAACGTTGTATCGGTCTCCTGCTCTTGGCGCTGTTCAGCTTCTTTGTCCGGACTTTCTTTCTGTCCGGTGAGTGCTGCCATTTTGGTCAGCATTTCCTGTAGCTTCTGTTGTTGCTCCTGAGCCTTTTTCAGCGACCGAGTTTGCGGTCGGTGACTCACGGACACACGACTTTCTTCTTTTCATGAAGCCATGCAGACCGTATGTATAATCATGCCCCCAGACTTAGAGCGTTTGGGTCCATCACCTTTGGAATTTGCTGCAAGCGGTGGGATTTTTTTCCAGCCTCATTCTTTTATGAGAGGTTGAAGTTGAAGGGGACGCTGAAACGAGCACATGTATAGAAGGAATTCCCCATTGTATGGCGGAGGAGTGATTTTTCTCCTGCCGATCCTTCAATTTTTTTGGTCTATGAGAGTGATTTTCATCAATCACGGAGTCTTGGACTTTCTTCCAGACTCTATGAATTTGAGAGGAGAGCCACTGATGGGGCCGCTCCGGCTTTGCCTGTACAGGGACTTCTGCAGGTGGGGGCGATTTCTTTAACACCGCCGTTGGGGAGTTTTCGTGCACCCTCCGGAGCAGATTAAAGTTGTTTCCGGTTGGAACAGTAGCGTCAAGTTCCACCATTGGAGCCGATGGGGTAAGTCCGGAGGGGGAGTTGCCTCCAGCTTTTCTCACTCGGCGCCAGTAGCGACGTCGAGCGTGCCTTGCAGAAGGGACCACCTCAGTTTTGGAAGCGGTTTCATCATGCCCCTGGTTTTGCTGAGGAGCCTTGATCGATGTCATCCTGTTAAAGACTGATGTCCTTATTAAAGTTTGAGGAGAAGCGGCCAACCTTTCGAAAACCGACTGTTTAGTGGGGGAAGCGCATTTGACGGCTTCGCCTGTAGGAGAAGTTGGGAGGGCTATCCGTTTTGGGGTAGCCCCTTCAGGTATCACGAGCCTCTTTGCGGGCCCGTTTGAGTTTTTGCTCAGCCTGTTGAAGACCGAAACGCCAGAATTGGACGGCCCGTTGATCGGGACCGTTGTGGTTCCCGGTCGATCGATGACCGACCTTTTAGGAACGTCTTCTTGCGGCATTGAGGCACCGACTCATAGGTGGGAGCACGGTCCCAAAGAACAATCCACTTGTGGCTTGTGTGACTTGCCCCACTAGCATTGAAAAAATAGAGGCCGCGTTAGGCCCAAAAGTTACTCCTCCAGTTAGGGTGGAGCGAGAATTGTTGTTGCATGCAGTGCATTGAGAAGTCATCGATTTTCTGCATAGGAGCAAGACACCAAGTTTTAGTACCTCGAATGCAAGGGCAACCATAGCGAACCGTGATTTTGTTCGTGAAACACGACACACGAAGTGTGGAGTGGAAAGAGAAAAATGTCCCACCGGACGTGCCAGAATCTGTTCTCCGCCGAAAAAAGAGATAAACTGGGATAGATCGTCTTGCCTGAATTTGTGGGCATATGCTATTTGGACTTATCCATCCACCTCTCCGAAGATACCAAGTTAATTTATGGCACCATATATCGGAGGTTTGGGACTTTATCAGATTTCCCGTCATTTGTGAGGGTTTTTTTATTATGGGGAGACTCTTCCCTGTAGGCGCAAGCCCCTGCAATTAATTACGTTACCGCATTGCGATAACCACTTTCTCCTGCTCCAGCAGTTCACTTCGTGTCGTGTGTTTTTTTGTTTATTTTTTGTTTCCTGTGGATTGTATACGGAGACTAGTTTATGTCGTCATCCATAGGACGTGGATTAGTCCAAATCCATATATTTTTGATTTGGGCTTGCGTCAAGGATTTGCTTGACGGGGTTTTGAACTTAGATTATATATTCCTTTGGTTCAAAAATATTTTTTTTATTTAAGGACCGTTAATCTAGTTTGAAATTATGATCAACTTAAATATATAAGTATTTGGGCTCAATTTATTTTAAGCTAAGGATACGTTAGTCTAATTTGAGACTAAGATTATCTTAGCAAAATTTCAAGGATCATTTTTATTTCAGATCCAATAACAAAGCATTTGGGCTTATATGTAAGAAAACTTTCAGAGACTTAGCCAATTTGGGTTAGTCTTCTCAGTCTTCTCCTTTTTTTTGTTCAAAAGTGCTAAGCACTTTATTGTAGCTCTAGCGCTCACGTGTAAAACATGTGAGGTGCTCAGATATAGGCACTGCCTAATTACTGCTAAGCACTTAGTCATTTGGGTTTTGTTTGTTCACCATTTTCTTTATTTATACAGAAGTGCTAAGCACTTGGTTTAGCTCTGGCCCTCACGTGGAAAGCACGTGAGGTGTACAGGCATGGGTGCTGCCAATTGGTGCCAACGCTTAGTCATTTTGACTAAGTATATATAGTGCTAAGCACTTGGTATGACGCTCACGTGGGAAGCACGTGAGGCATTCATCCTTTGTTTTTTTTTGCGGCTCACGTGTATTTCACATAATTGCTTCATTTTTCAGGTGCGGGTGGCTTTGTTTTGGTAGCTGCCCAATCAGTGTAAATGAGCTTCTTAGAAAAAGGTAAAGAAAAAGTCATTTTCTTGTTTTTGGGGGGTTCACGTGGGAAGCACGTGAGGCGCTAAAATCTTTCCTTTAAGAGATTTAATCTCTGTTAATGGCATTTTGGTCATTAATTATCACTCAGATCTTAGCTTTGAAGATCTTAAATTAGCTTTATTTAAGAACTAAGTTCCTTTTTTTATAAGAACTAAGTTCTTTACGTAGGGTTAAATCCTATTTTCAGGGGAATTAAATTCCCAGAACATGGGTTCTTTTTCTTTTTCTTTCTTTTTAGCTTAGTTCTTTTCCCCTAAGTTTTGAATCTGAAGAACAGAATCTCCCCGATGAGAATTAAATTCTCAACTTGTGGGGAGATTTGCTTTTGGGACTTACTTTTGAGACTTACCGAGCGCTAGTTCGCTGACGACATTCATGTCTCTTCTTTCTTTGGAATGTTCGTCAGGAGGACCCGACTCTCAGAAGACCGAGCCCAGCCAGGAGGACTTGGATCAGTTCACGAAGGAGCCAAACTTTTAGATTTTACTTGTACTTTCCTTTACATTTGTATGCCACTATTTAGGCATTTCTTTTATCATTGTACATTTCCTTTTCAAATCAGTTGTAATGTAAAGAATGAATGTTAATAAAAGTTGTTGTTTATATTACATCTCTTGTCATTCTTGTGCATTTATTTATATTGCTTATTTAAGCTTAGTGTGTTTTCTTCTAATACGTCGCGGCCTCACCACGTCTCCTTCCTCGTACACCGGGAAGCGGGGCGTGACAACAAGGTCCGCGTTGGTAGCTTGGTTTGCCAACGGGAATAAACTTATGACGCATTTATCATATTTGTGAGGTCCACCCATTCATGAGAAACTTGGGTTTATTCTAAGTATCGTTAGTCATATATGAAACTAAGATCAACTTCGGAACAAATGAGCATATGGGCTTAAATGATCATTATATCATATATGAACAGCCTATGGATAGTATACGGTAATCAGTATAGAGACAGTCCGCAGGGCAAAATATATTAGTTTAAGGACGTCACGGTCCAACATCACCGTGTTTGGGGCGACGCGCTGGTTTAGGGACATTTTTGTCCAACATTCCCATATTTTGGGGACGTATATTAGTTTAAGGATATTTCGGTCCAACATTCCCGTATTTGTAGACGAATATTAGTTTAAGGACATTTTTGTCCAACATTCATCTTACGCGCACGAGTATTTTTTACATGGCGAAGTGAACGATAGTGACATGGGATGCGCCCAATTTGGGGTGCGATCCAATTTTAAGGCATTTATGTTTCCTTTAAAGATATACATGTATGTATATGTATATAACCGGGGCTCGATATGAGACTTGCATCTATATGGAATGCGTATCAATATGAGGTGCACACATCAATATGGAAGTGCAGAAATGTGGAATGTATCATTCCCTGTCTTGATGATATTTCATATCTTTCTTCAAGTTGGGACGAGGAGTTGCTGTTGGTTGTCGGGATTCGCCACCTCTCTAAAGACGTTAAGGAATTACAACGACATATATCAGAGGTGTGAAGAGATGTACCCTTGAACCAAATCTCGTATTTGAAGGAAAAGATCATGGTGGACCTAAGAATCGTTATTCTTATATGAGGCAAAGATTAACTTAGAAGATATGAGATGAATATCATTTTGGATATCATTGATGAGAGATCATTAGTCGTATATGGGACTAAGATCAACGAAAAACCTTACGCTTCACAGACTTAGCCAGTTTGGGCTAAGATTGGGTTTTTTATATTACCCAGCAGTGCTAAGCACTCAGATATATAGCGCTCACGTGTGTTTCACGTGAGGCGCTGAAATAGTGCTAAGCACTAGTCTTTTCTTGCGCTCACGTGTGTTTCACATGAGGAGTTCAGCTTTAAGCGTTCACGTGTGTTTCACGTGAGGCGCTGAGTTTTTAGCTTCTTTTGAGCGCTCACGCGTATTTCACGTGAGACGTTGTCTTCTTAGAGATTTAATCTCTGTTAATATTTTCAGAGAGGTTAAACCTCTGTTAATGGTATTTTGACCGTTAACGATCACCAAGATCACTATTTTGAGAATATGGGATCAGGTTATTTAAGAACTACGTTCTTATTTTATGATGGAACTAAGTTCCTGGAGTTTTATGTACTCCATCTTCTTCATATTCTTTTCTTCCATGTTCTTTTCGATATTGTTCTTCCTTAAATCTTTGATTCTCAAGAACAATATCTTCCCAATAGAAATTAAATTCTTAACTTGTGTGAGACTTGTCTTGTGAATCTCAGATCCAGAGAAAGAACTAAGTTCTTTTAAAGGGTTAAACTCTTAGATATAATATGATAGGTAAAGGAGATGTTTTGATCTCTGCTTTTTCTTTACATATGGTTTGAGAAGAGAAAAATCTTTTTCTTCTTTGAGAATTAAATTCTCTGTTATTTTTTGTGGAACCTTTTGAGAGCCTTTTGTATTTTTATATAAGCTTATGAGGGGTCTCCTTTTTTATTTGGAAAAAGAGATCATTGGTCGTTGGGACCTGCCACTTCTCCGATGACGCTAAGAGACTACAACGCCATATATCTAAGGTATGGAGGGATGTACCCTGAACCATGTCCCATTCATCAGGGGGAAGAACAGGTTAGAGCTTAAACTTCTAGCTGCTGAAAAAGGCTTCTTTGCATTCGCGCACGTGCGTCGCACGTGGCGGACGAACGTGTGTCGCACGTGTTGCGTACGGTGTGGGCGCATGTGCGTTGCATGTGTTGTGCAATTGGCGGGCGCACGTACGTTGCACATGGTGCGTACGTGACGGACGCACGTGGCGCACCTGGTGCTTGCGCATATCGTATTACGGGAGGGGCAGCTAAGGCTCTAGCTTGGAGAACTAAGCTCCTATGGAGAACTAAGATTCTTTGAGGATTGAATCCTATTTTTTCTTAAAGGTATCCTGTCTTATTTATAGGGGAGTGGTAGAGAAGTGATCTTTCTTTTTCCCGATATGGGACTAAAAATGTATCCCACATGTAGTAGAGCATTACTTAGACCATACGTGCATAGCACATTTGCTCATAACTTTTGATTCCGGAAGAGTTATGAGTCCTGTAATATATCAAATCGAAGGTGTTTTCAATACACTTTCGATGCCATCAGAATTTACCTAATTCTCATTCGGGAGTTTGGCAAAATAAAGCCCGAAAAATACTGGTTTGCATTTTTTAAGCGTATTACTGCCATTTAATACCTTGCGCTCTTTTGCGCAGAAATTTTCAGCGGGATCAAGCATCTCAGGTGATACTCATATGAGCGCCAAAGTCTAAGTGTCTCACGTTATACCCACTTGAGCGCCAGAACATGATCTAGATATTATATCCATAGTCTAAAAGACTAGTGCTTAACACTGATAGAGCAACGCTCAAGCCTGAGCGTCTCATGTGATATACATGTGAGTCTCATAAAATCAGTGCTTAGCACTGGGCGGGCAATAGAAAGCCCAACACCCAGTCCAAAATGGACTAGGCTTTTCTGAAGTTAAACTTCTGTGACTATAGATAAATGAGCCCATATGCTCACTATAATCGAGCCCATATGCTCACCCCTATTAATTTGATCTTAATAAGATTACTGATCTTTAACTATACTTCTAAGTTGATCTTATTCTCATATGAGATTAATGTATCCTAAGACCATATACATTCATATATTTAAGTCGATCTTAATCAAAAACAAGATTAACGATCATTAAACCCCTGAACTAATGGAACATATGACCTAGGTTCAAACCCAAGTCTAATATACGGATTTTAACTAATTCGCGCCGTACATGTGACGACATAAACTAGTCTCTGTATACAATCCATGGGCAACCATAATAAACAATATATATATATATATGACACGACACGACACGAAGTGGCCTACTGGAGTAGGTGAAAGTTGGTTTCGCAAAGCGATAACGTAATTAACTGCAGGGGCTTGCCCCTGCAGGGAAGAGCGTCCCCATAATCAAAAACCCTACACAAATGAAGGGGGATCCGATAAAGTCATGCTACATCGGCTGCATCTGTCCAAACCTCTGATATAAGGTGTCATATATCTACTTGGTATTTTCGGAGAGGTGGACGGATATGTTCCAATTAGTATTTGCCCCAAAATTCAGGCAAGACGACCTATCCCGGTTCGTTTCTGTTTTCGGCGGTAAGCATACACAAACAACGACCTCTACGTCGGAAAATACAACCTCTACGTCAGAAAATACGCCAACAACAACCCTTTCAACGGAAGCACGTCAATCCCAGCGACCTCCTTAATGGAAGCACGTCAGCAACGGCCCCTTAATCGGAATCACGTCAACGACCCCTTCAACAGAAGCACATCTGCCACTGTGACCTCCACACCAGAAACACGTCAACCATCGACCTCCGCAACAGAAGCATGTCGAACATCGACCGTCCATATCGCAAAAAGTGCAATGCCAGCCTTCGAAAAGAGGGAACCAAGTCAAGTCAACATTTACACGAAAAAAGATCCATCAATTTCATGTACACGACACATACATATCGTATGCATTTATTGATGGGGGATACTTTGTTGGGGTCGAAATTTACACCTAATTTCCAGAATTAAAAAAAATATTAAAATTCAATATCAAAGTCAAAAAGTCAAAATCAATGCTCAGACAAGTGGACTCAAGTCCAACCAGCCTGGACCCAAGCCCAAGCAAATGAGCCCATGCCTAAAACCGCATCAAACCCAAGAGAAGTCTGCCGGACATCGAAGAAAAAGAAAGAAATTTGTAATAAATAAATTTTGTATACAAATAATTGTGAAAATGTAATACAAATAGGCAAAAAATCAAAATTATGTAAAGCCCATGGCTCATGTGCAAAAAGATATGCACATAGGCATGGGAGATGCAAAAAACAAGTATGTAAAGCTCATGGGGCAAGGTGCAAAATGTAATAGTTATTTAAACCCAACCATATGATGAATTGTTAAGTTTTCCCATTCCTATAAAATACTAGGATTTGTGCTCTTTCTTCTCTCTTTTCTTCTCCTCCAAATAAATCAAGAGGAAAACCTCCCTTTTTCTAAAAATAAACAATAAAAACATATAGATCCATTGAAAGAGAGTCTCTTTCCATCAAAACTAATAAAAATCGAGCTTTTTGTTCCTTCTCCCTTTTTCTCTCCAAGAGAAATAAAGCATGAAGGAAGAAGGAAAACTCATCTCTCAAAACTCCATTTTTGAAGAATTCAAGGCATAAGAGAGGGAAAATGGTTCTCTTTTCCCCATTAAACATTCAAATCCCAAGTTCTCAAGAATCAAGAGAGTTTTTTGACAAAAAAGAGTGAAGGTTGAGGATGACCCCACCAAAGGGAAGGCATTTGGGCTTCTCCCTTAGGGAAATGTAACATTTCAAGAAATGGTAGAGATTAGTTTTGGAATTTAAATGATAATATAATATATTTTATTAAAATAATTCCAATTAAGTAATACCAATTATTAAATTGGGTTATCAAGATTTGGTATATATAGATACCTATAAATTTTTAAAGGGGCAAAATCAATATTTTTATGTTCATGTTAACACTTAAATTGAGCATGACAAGTATTAGTTGTGTTAATGTTTGGTTTTAAAATTTTAAATGAGGTTAGGATTTTATGGCTTTATATATGGTATATCTACATATTATTTTTGAATTTTAGAAGAGAGGAAGAGAAGCATGGGCACACCCATGCTCATGCCCATGCTTCCTCCATGTTTCCTCCCACTATCCTCCTTATCTCCTCTCATTTTCATCATCCTTTTTCTCTTTCCTCTCAACCTCTCTACAACTCTTTCACTCACTCTCATGGCTGCCCTCCCCCCTCACACACTCTCCTACTCATCACAAACTCAACCTCAACACAAATCAACTCCAAAGTTCCTCACCTTGATACCAAGCACAACTCCTTCAAGTGAAGCCTCATCAAATCTTCAAGTGGTATCCTACAAGTTTGATCTTTTCCCTCATCTCTTTATATAGGTAAAAATCCTTCTTTTATTAAGTTTTGTATGTGTTTAAAGTTTCAAACATTAGTTAGGTTTTCAAAAACTAGGAGTTTTGGTGAAGTTTTAGTGTTCAAACGAATTCTGGAGTAATTTGGGGTCCTTGCAAAAATAAACAAATAATTATATTGATCTAGTTAGACCACTAGGAGACCACCACAGAAGCATAAGACCCTAACTCCATTTTCTAACCGTGCAGATCGGTTACTGTAGCACATTTGGTCGGCCTAATTTTTGATTTGGGTATCGGGGTTTGGTCAGTAGCTCATATACTTGATAAGTAAGCCCTTGTGGCTCTTTTTTCCCCAGATTCCCTAAGGAAAAATCTGGAAGTGTTTCGAGTTGGTTTTGACGGTGTTTTATGATTTTCAAACTTGCGAATACGTATTTTTAATTCTTGATGCGGTCATTTATGTTAAAACTAAGAGTCCGGGGGTAATTCCTTGTTGTTAACACTCGCCTCGCTCTTATTAGTCATAGATTGTAACCTATGGATGTTTGTTCGTTATATCGATATCGATTTAAATTCTTATATGTGTGTGTGCTTATGTGAATTCTAGGTTCGATTGCAGAGACCTCCAAGGAGGCAACGAAGCGTGAGACGGTCGTAGGATACGACTAGCGTAATCGCAAACCGTGAGTGGAATAGTATCTACAAGTGGGAAATCGAGTGAATGGCATATAACACCCCCTGACTACCAGAAAATTTATAAAACTTTGTGTCGCTATTTTAAACCCTACTCACGACCCTTGACTGCATTACCATTCTATTAGTATTGTATTGATTACCATACCATATTCCATATCTATACTTGCTTGCATTGCCATATGTTATTGATACTTAGTACATACCATGTTTCATGTTAAATTTCAACTCTTATATTCTAATTTCCCTGATTATATGTACACAAATACCAACGATTGCCATGCTGCACAATCATAGACGCGTATGCTACACTACACATTGTTGGTACTGCCATGACAAATTAGAAACTTCTATGTTATTAGTATTATATTATCTCCATGCTATTAGTAAGTATTAATAGCTGCTTACCATATTTTCGTTATGCATTATATATGGTTTATCTTGTGAGATTGCGGACTTTATCGAAAATGATATATATCAGTGGTATGGAACACGAATATGTGTGTGTAATTATTATTGTATAATAATAATAAAGCTTGTTTGTATGTGATGATATCCGGATATCGAGGAAGGGGAAGAGACCGGTACGGATATCACGGTTTTCTTGTATGGTTAGTATGGTGTGATCTCGTAATCGAGAAAAGGGGATAGACCAATTCGAATACACCGATGTGAGATATGTTTGGTGTGATCTGGTAATCGAGAAAGGGGGAGAGACCGATTCAGATACACCTGTGTGAGATATGTTTGGTGTGATCCGGTAATCGAGGAAGAGAGAGAGACCGATTCAGATACACTAGTGAGATATGATGAGATTCTGGTTAGCGATGATTGACATGAATTTCATGATGATTATGATGATGATGTTGATTTCATTGCATTCACTTTTATTCACCATGCTTATTGTGTGTGTGTGTGTGTGTATCTTGTGATGTTATTTCCATTCATTGAGTTGGCAACTCACCCTCATTGTGCCATAGCTCCTTGCAAGATCGACCGCACAGATACCTACTGGCGGCTTTGGTGTGGCATCTTTTGGGATTCCTGCTTGATTTTTCTAAGTGGGTTACGATGTATAGAGTAACCACTTTGGATGTATATTCTTTTGTATCTAGTGTCCCTCCATCCACCACTTGTATTATTAGTTAATTTATATCGAGTCGAGACTTGATGTATATTCTTTTGGGTCGAACTCATGTGGAGTTGAATATTAATTTTACTTATGCAGTTATTCATAGTCTTCTTGTGATCCTTCACCTTGAACGTCGTATATTACTGCGTGGTTATGATTCCGTCGAGTGAGCATTGATTTAGCTCCTATATGTGGGATGCTTCTATATTTACTATCATTGTATTCATTTTATTCAAAATTTACAAAGAAGGTGTTGTCCGTTTTTTAAGCAATGTTTCAAAACAAGCTTTACTTTTTTTAACTTTTCAAAACCTCACCTCTACTAGTTCTTTTAAAAAATGGTTTAGATTCTGGGTTTTGGCTTACTTAAATTACGTCAACGTCTTTAGATGCCGCGTGATTTAGGTGGCAGTCACGCGCCAATTCTAGGTCGTGACAAAGATGTTATTAGAACGCTCGGTTTTACCATTGCCGAGTCTAAGTTTAACCATGTGGGGTCTAGGTTGAAACGTTTTGAACTTAGGCCTAACCTTGCGGAACTTAGACTTGAATTTGGGGTATTTGACCCAAACTTCGTTTTCCTTTGTTAAGTTTAGGTTTGACCATGCGGAGTCTAGGGTATGATCTTTCGAGACCTAAGCTTAACCTTGCGGAACTTAAACTTGACATTGGGGGTCTTAACCCCGACCTTTCGACGTATAGGCCACCCTTGGTATGATGGAGTAAGTACCTTAAATAGAGTTGCGTACCGTACGTATGTTCCGCAGCATATTTACGATACGACACTCCGCATAAGTGACCTTAGGATGTATATTTCGTGTTCTTCCGGGATTCTCTTTCCTTCTTTCCCGAGCTGTTAGCATTGCATTGCTATTTCATTGAGATTCGGAAATTGATTGTTGTTTGTTTCTTGTTCCAGTCACCATGCTGTCAGAGACTGTGCAAGCCAAGAGGGTTGCAGTTAGTGATAGGGTCAGGGAAGGCTCGTCCGAGACGGGGACTGACCAGGACGGTACTCCAGTGACACTGGAACATGGTGATCCTCTTATTTCTGATAGGATTTCTCATTTGAAGGCGAGCATTCTTGATCGACATCATTTGATTGGGTCGTTAGCTGAGACTATTCAGACCCAAGGGCCTGCCGTTGCACTGCTAGCTCCAGAGATTTTGGTACAACACGGTACTTAGAGATCAGTTATGCCTCCAATGATTGGGGCGTTAGACGTGTCGCTTCCCGAGTTCTTGAGACTGAAGCCTTCGGTGTTTACTAGCATGGATGCATCTGAGGATCCGCTGTCGTTCCGTGACAGGATGGCGAGAATATTTTGTTTGATGAGATGCTCTAATGCAAGATCAGTGGAGTTAGCCAGTTTTCGGTTAGAGGGTCTTGGTCAGACCTAGTGCGATTCGGTCGAGAGAGGCCGAACTGTGAGTCTTCCTCTTATGACTTGGGACGAGTTTTCGAAGGTCTTCCTTACCCGATTTCTACCTCAGTGTGTCAGAGACACCCGAGTGTGTAGTTTCGAGTCATTGTGCAAGACTCCGGACATGACAGTAGCTGAGTATGACCTTCAGCTCACCCAGTTATCGAGATATGCTCCATATTTGGTTCCTATAGAAGAGATCCGGATTAAGATGTTTGTACATGGACTAGATGAGCAGCTGTTTTTATCCGTTGGTGCCCAGCGTTTCGGTACCTATACAGAGGTAATGGATGCGTCCACGTTGATAGAGGAGCGTTATGTTGAGATCGGAACGCCTCCATAGCCGAAGCAAGCTCGAGTGGAGACTCCATCTGTTGAGCAAGAGAGTGGTAATGTGAGAGGATGGCCCTGAGAGCAGCCATTTGACACCAAATAGGATGCAGAGATTAACCCGGTTGTATTTTAATTGTATGAGGCCCAGTCATAAAGCCAGAAACTTTCCTGCCAGGCGTCAGAGCAGGATAGCGTCCCGACGAGTTGTTTCGTTTACTTTTCCCCCTTTACCGGTGATTACTCAGGTCCCATCCAAGGATCGGACAGGTAGTGGATATGATGGTCCTGTGTAGAGAGGGCAGGGATCCAGTGTTAGAGGACGTCAGGCCGTGAGCGGTTGGCGAGTGAGAGTTCTTACTCTGACTGCTCCGGGTGCTAGGGCACCTGTCGACGTTAAAGCAGGCACGCTTAAATGTCAGTTGTTTTGATTTGTGTTTTGGGGTGTTCGGAGTACCACTCCTTGATTTGGCTTTGGTATTTTGGTGATCTGGACACCACCCTTGTTTTGGCCTCGATATTTAGGTGATTCGAGTATCACACTTTCGACGTTGAAGGGTGAATATTTTGATGTCGGTTGTTTTGACTCATGTGTTTTGATGACTTGATTGATTTTTTTGTGCATAGCAGTTGCACTTGATTTATGTTTCGTGCACACTCGATGCAGTTGATGTTGTTTCGTGCACATCCGTTGCACTTGGTTTTGTTGCACATGCGTTGTATTTGATTTCGTGATTCATGCATTGCATGTTGTATCATAGCTGGTGTGGTTAGCGAAGCGAGTGTTGGAGTTCTAGTTATCTGGGTTTCACACTTTCATTCCTCATGTATACACATTGCATCATGATATTTTAGGATTTCAAGTGTTGATGATTGGCACAGGATTTGATGATGTTTTATCGATGAGGATTTCATATTGCGCGTGATCCTTTAGGATGTGCTTGTTTTTACTTATACTATATGTATACTCGTTATCATACATTATGTAGTATTTCTAACTTGTGTGAGACTTCGGAGCCCCGTTGATTTGGTTTAATGAAATGTTTTAAGATTTGAGGTTTAAATTTAAATTCGAGGACTGAATTTATTTAAGGGGGAATATTGTAGCATTTCAGGAAATGGTAGAGATTAGTTTTGGAATTTAAATGATAATATAATATGTTTTATTAAAATAATACCAATTATTGAATTGGGTCATCAAGATTTGGTATATATAGATACCTATAAATATTTAAAAGGGAAAAACCAATATTTTTATGTTCATGTTAACACTTAAATTGGGCATGACAAGTATTAGTTGTGTTAATATTTGGTTTTAAAATTTTAAATGAGAATAGGGTTTTATGGTTTTATATTTGGCATGTCTACATATTATTTTTGAATTTTAGGAGAGAGGAAGTGAAGCATGGGCACACCCATGCTCATGCCCATGCCTCCTCCATGTTTCGTCCCACTCTCCTCCTTATCTCCTCTCATTTTCATCATCATTTTCTCTTTCCTCTCTACAACTCTTTCACTCAATCTCATGGCAGTCCTCCCCCTCACACACTCTCCCACTCATCACAAACTCAAACTCAACACAAATCAACTCCAAAGTTCATCACCTTGATACCAAGCACAACTCTTTCAAGTGAAGCCTTATCAAATCTTCAAGGGGCATCCTACAAACTTGATCTACTCCCTCATCCCTTTATATAGATAAAAATCCTTCTTTTATCAAGTTTTGCATGTGTTTAGAGTTTCAAATATTAGCTAAGTTTTCAAAAACTAGGAGTTTTGGTGAAGTTTTAGCGTTCAAACAAATTCTGGAGTAATTTGGTCTTTGCAAAAATAAACAAACAATTATATTGAACTAGTTAGACCACTAGAAGACCACCACAGAAGCATGAGGCCCTAACTCCATTTTCCAACCGCCCAGGTCGGTTATTGTAGCATATTTGGTCGGCCCAATTTTTGATTTGGGTGTCAGGGTTTGGTCAGTAGCTCATATACTTGACAAGTAAGCCCATGTGATTCTTTTTTCCTAGATTCCCTAAGGAAAAATCTGAAAGTTTTTTGAGTTGGTTTTGACGATATTTTAAGGTTTTCAAACTTGCGAATCCGTATTTTTAATTCTTGATGCGGTCTTTTATGTTAAAACTGTGAGTGTAGGGATAATTCCTTGTTGTTAACACCCGCCTTGCTCTTATTGGTCATAAGTTCTAACTTATGGATGCTTGTTCATTACATCAATGTCGATTTGAATTCTTATGTGTGTGTGTGGTTATGTGAATGCTAGATTCGATTACGGAGACCTCCGAGATGGCGGAGAAGCACGAGACAGTCGTAGGATATGACTAGCGTGATCGTAAACTATAAGTGAAATAGCATCTACAAGTGGGAAATCGGGTGGATGGCGTATAACACCCTCGATTACCAGAAAATTTATAAAAACTTGGTGTGATCCGGTGACCGAGGAAGGGAGGAGTGACCGATTCGGATACATCGGTGTGATATATGTTTGGTGTGATCCGGTAATCACGGAAGGGGGAGAGACCGATTCGGATACACTGATGAAATATGATGAAATTCTCGTTAGCGATAATTGACACGAATTTCGTGATGATTATGATGATGATGGTGATTTCATTGCGTTCACTTTTATTCATCATACTTATTATGTATGTGTGTGTGTGTGTGTATTGTGATGTTATTTTTATTCATTAAGTTGGCAACTCATTCTCATTGTGCCATAGCTCCTTGCAGGGCCGACCGCACAGATACCTACCGGCGGCGTTGGCGCGGCATCTTTTTGGATTCTTGCTTGCTTTTACTAGTTGGGTTACGATATATAGGGTAACCACCTTGGATGTATATTCTTTTGTATCTAATATCGCTCCATCTACCACTTGTATTATTATTTGACTTAGATTGAGTCGAGACTTGATGTATATTATTTTTGGTCGAACTCATGTGGGGTCGACTATTAACTTTACTTATGCAGTGATTTATAGTTTTCTTATGATCCTTCGCTTTGAGCGTCGTATATTACTTCGTGGTTGTGATTCCGCCGAGTGGGCGTTGATTTAGCTCTCTTATGTGAGATACTTCTATATTTACTATCATTGTATTCATGTTATTCAAAATTTACAAAGGAGATATCCGTTTTTCAAACGATGTTTCAAAACAAGCTTTGCTGCTTCTTTTTTTAAATAAAAACTTTTCAAAATCCCACCTTCACTGGTTCTTTTAAAAAATGGTTTAGATTCTAGGTTTTGGCTTACTTGAATTGCGTCAATATCTTTAGACGTCGCGTGATTTAGGTGTCGGTCACGTGCCACTTCCGTGTCATGATAGGAAAACACTCGGGGATGCGGATTTCGATCTGTGCTCCCCTCTTGAACATGGATTTCTATCCGCCCTTCGCCCAAATAGAAATATAGCCTCCGGTCTACATTTCACCAAACGAAAACCGACGAAATCTGTCGGTTATGCCGCCGAAATTTCGTCGAAATCCGCACACTTAGTTTCTTTTAGAAAACAAAAAAACGAAATAAAACACCGCGGGGCACCCGACCCGGACACCCCATCGCTCGTAGAGCTACCGGGTACCCCAAAAGAGGGTACCCTCTCCCCCTAAAGGGAGCCAGCCCCTCCCCAAAAGGTGGGAGTCGACCCCTAAGAGGAGCTGCCCCTAAGGGAGCCGGCTCCCTCCAATGGAGGGAGCCGACCCCTAGGGGAGCCGGCCCTTTCTAATAGAGGGAAGACAACCCGCATCCCAAAAGGGGGAGCCGACCCCGGCTCCTCTCTTAAGGGGGGACACCCTCGGTGCCCCTAGGGTATCCGGACCCGGGTTTCCCCATCTGAGGTGCATCCAGACTTTTATCCTTGATTAAAAAAAATAAAGAAAGAAACTAAATAAAATAAATAAAAATAAAAATATATATATATAATAATAAAAAAAATGAAATGACATAAACATGTATTTCTTTTCAAACACGCACAGTTTCACACTGAGTTCGCATGATCCGTACAACCCGTTAATCGGAGGTTCTCTCGTCTCAAAGCGAGAGGTAATTAAACGCAGTTTTTTCTGCGGCTGCCGGAGATTAGAACCCCCATAATCAATAAACCCCACCTACCCTAAACAGGTAGAATCTATAAAATGCCTGACAAGTGAGTACATCCATCCACAATGGGTGACGAAAAACACTCTACAAATAGGAGAACATAAATCTTACTAAGAAGAAATGATATTAAATTAAAACTAATTTATTCTAATTACATCTAATCTAAATTAATTAAATCTAAACAAATAAAAATTAAATTACACCGGGATCTTCCATCAAATCTCCAATTTAAATTGTTTGAATCTTCAACAAATCTTTCCTAAAGTGTTGCCAAAACTGACTCTGCTTTTGCATCAAGTCTCCTCCTCCGCTACCCCATTCCTCTTAATTTCTCAGTAGTCCCGATAAAGAAAAGGAAAAAGGCCGCTTTGAACTCGGTTAATTCGAAGAAACATAGGCCCACGTTTTCTACTTTGAACCATCTATTTCCTGAAAGCTCATCACCATATTTGTAAGATGTTTCAATAAAAAAAGGTTTATTCTAAAAAAATGTTTATACATAATTTATGGGTTTAGTACAGTATTTATAAAATTAT
The DNA here is from genome assembly GCA_030015575.1 of Agapanthus africanus. Classification (NCBI taxonomy): domain Eukaryota; kingdom Viridiplantae; phylum Streptophyta; class Magnoliopsida; order Asparagales; family Amaryllidaceae; genus Agapanthus; species Agapanthus africanus. The sequence goes on from CM057348.1 coordinate 163,061,968, forward strand.
TCTCTCTATATAAATATATTTTCCCAATATTACAGGTATAAGGAGCATCAACCAAGTACCAATATATCAACTGCTTTAGCCATATAACTTTTAAGGGGTTTTTATTTAACTGTCCCCCAAACCGTAGGTAATTACTAAATGACCTAAACTTGGTATTCACTAAGACAGCACCCAAAATTATAAAAATTCATTTATGGCGATCCTACAACGATTTCCATATATCAAATTTAGTTTTCTTCTTTTCAATTCTTAACAACAAAGTGAATAATTAGAATCTTATTAACTAAATTCTAATTCCAACCCTAATCCTAACCCTAAACCTAACCTATCCTTTTCCACCCACTTCATAGCCTGCGACACCCCCTCGTTTTCGGCCACCACCTGATAAGAGAGCAACTAATATAATAGTAAAACAAAGATTTTGAGGAGATAATAAAACAGAACTGAAGCTCACAACAAACTGATAACAAAATGGCCTACTTATAATAGGCTGAACACACAACAACACCCCTATTTTCATATCACTACTAACCAATACCTTAAGAGTAGGATTACTCAACTAACAACTCAACCGTGATAACAAGGAAATCATAAACTTAGGACTCCACTAACTGATCATGACCATTATCACGATCATGACTTATTCAACATAACAAACTAGAATCTGGATTACAGCTAACAACATCTCCCCTTAAACCTGATTTGATAAGGTAGTCATTCCCAACATACGGCTCAACTTGACAAAGGCTTCGTACTTCAATGGTTTAGTGAGGATGTCAGCAACTTGGTCTTCGGACCTGCAATACTCTAAGTCAATCTTCTTTTTTTTCAGCTTGATCACTTAGGAGATGAAAGCGCGTGTCGATATGCTTGCTTCTTCAAGGATGACTGGGTTCTTTGCCAAATTGATTGCAGAAATATTGTCAACAAAAATCTTCGTAGGACCTTAAATTGGAACATAAATTTGATTCATCAAGTTATGCAACTAGATCGCTTGGCATGTACTTGAAGCCGCAGCTACATACTCTGCCTCACAGGTTGAAAGCACAACAATGGACTGCTTCTTTGTTGACCATGAACAAGCAGCAATGCCAAAATTAAAATATTACCCATAAGTGCTTCTATAGTCATCTAGATCTCCATCCAAATCACTATGAGAATAGTCTACAAGGACACAATTATTAGATGAATAAAGAAAACCATGATCATAAGTGCCCTTTACGTATCGCATGATTCTTTTGGCAACTTGCATATGAGATTGGCGGAGAATCCAAAAACTTGCTAATCAATCCAACCCCATAGAAGATGTCAGGCCTTGTGCATGTAATATATCTTAAACTTCCAACAATTTGCTTGAAATAGATAGAATCAATACGTGTTTCATCACCTTTCTTGGACAATTTAGTTCCAACCTCCACGGGAGTTCTCACAAGATTACAATCATCCATATAAAATTTCATTAAAAGTTCAGTAGCATCTCTCTTTTGGCAAATAAATATCACATTTTCTCTTTGAGCTACTTCTATGCCAAGAAAATATGACATTAGGTCAAGATCTGTCATTTCAAATTCATGCATCATGGACTTCTCAAAGTCTCCAATCATTATGGAATTATTGCATGTAAAGATTAAGTCATCAACATAGAGACACAACAATAATATATCATTAAAATCATTAACATTCACATATAAGTCATGTTCGGAGGAGCATTTTTGGAATCCGGTTTTATGGAAGAAAGAATCAATGTTTTTGTTCCATGCTTTTGGCGCTTGTTTTAGGCCATATAGCGCTCTCTTCAATTTATACACTTTATCTTCTGTCACGACCCGGAATTTGGCACGTGCCCGGCACTTAAATCACGCAACGTCTAAAGTCGTAACGTAATTCAAGTAAGCCGAAACCCAGAAATCTAAACCTTTTTGCGGAAAATAGTGGAGGTGCGGTTTTGAAATAAAGATATAATGAAATCAAGTTTTTCTTTAAATGCATTAAAAATGATATATGAAAACATAAGTGGATTATATAATAGTTGAAAACATTTTTCGTCCTTTAAAAATTTGGGCAGCACCTCTCCTGTATATTTTGATCCAAAACCACATATATGCAAATAAAGGCATCCTCAAACAAGAGCTAGCTCTTCGCTAATTGGAGAAATCATAACCACGCAGTAAACATATATACGACGCCCTACGGCGAAAATCAAACACAGAAAGAATAAGTAAAACATGACATCATCAGCTCAAAAATGAATACACACCCATCACTCTAAGTCTCGCAAACACAAGTCTGTCTAGGTTTACCAATATACAAAGTCTAGTTTCTGATTTGATGGAGTTTATTTAGATACAATATAATATAAAAGTATAAGAGTGGTCACGATCCAATGTGTGTCCCACCTACCAAAGCAAACACCCTGAAGGAACTATGTGCCAGCGATACCACTACTGATCCAAGCGGTCGAACCTGCAAGAAAACTGTAGCACAACGGGGGTGAGTTGCCAACTCGTGAGTAGAAAACATCAGCAGGTAAAAATCGAATAAACAGCGATTCCCAAGTCATACTGTATCTTGAAGGTAATACTATGATATCTAGAATGACCATATATGCATATATATCAACAATAGAATCAATGCCAATAACATGTAAAAACAATCATCTGAATCATATGCCTATATGCATGTGGATAACAATCACATGTGTCCATCAATGACACATCAACATCATGAAACCTGAGTGTCCAACATCGACACTCAAAACATCATGAAACCCGTGTCCAGCATCGACACGTAAATTCTCATTTTTCAGGCGCCGCATTCTTAGATCGGCCCTCATATCCATCTTACGACTCCGGTCGGTATCCTCCGGATAACCGCCGGGTCCAAACTATCACCGTTAGATAACACATTCTCCATCCAGCTCATCGTCATCCTCACAATCTTCTTGCCCCAGGATACCTTACCGGGTCCATCATGTACCCGCAGACGACTCATCCAACTTCTCGAATCGGGTATCACATAGCTCAGAACCGAGAAAACTCATGGTGGACGCCTCGAAATCACATCACGAGAAACCGCGTTTTTAAAACAATTCATAATTTTCTTTGAAATATAATCGCGGTTCTCAAATCCATAGATCTCATGAAAACGGTATCTCAATGCATATAACCATAAAGTACGATGTATGCAAACATAGAACAGTAATGTGAGCAGATCAAAAATATCATGCAAGAATATCATGTTATAGCACTGAAAAATGAATGTACTTTACAGTTAAGAATAGTATCGTGATATAGCAGTTCTACTGTGCAAGTGGCATGGCAATTACAGATAATGAATGTGTGAGCCGGCAAATCTGTGTAAGTGTAACATACGCATCATCGGTAATAGTGCAGGTGTACTAACAGACGATATCATAAAGAGGTAAATACCGGAAACATAGTACATATGTCACGAGGGATAATCCAACAATAACATGAACGACAATAAGGTACGTAACTACACATGAACCATACGGCCAGTTTAAATGATACGAATCGTAGTTTTGAAAGCGTGGGCTACGGTGTTTTTGAGGAAAGGACACCGTTTGAAAATGCGTAGCATCCCTTGGGGTTTCCATTTAAAAGTGCATACGATTCTTCGGTTTTGAAAATAAGTTTGGTTCAGATGAAATCTTTACGTCGGTGATCCAGCCTCATAGTATCCGATATGGCAATATCCTCGATCATCATCCTCAAATCACGAGCGCGGATCAATCATTCGGTATATCTCATCGCGTACGGTAATCCATCGTACGGTGGCAACAAATTAGATTAAGGATTTATCGTCCTATTCATCGATAAGGGTACGGATCTAGGGTCTCGTACATCATATCTTATTAATCTCATAACATATCATTAACAATCTCATTTCATATCTAGGCATATGTATGTGAATATTCATATCGCCTCACATTCTCATATCAAGCATATCCGCTCATATCATCTTATATCATCACATTGACATCTCAATTCATATCATCTTGTATTAATCATATCATCTCCTACTAACTCTTTGATCATATCCGTAGGTTCCTAGCATAGGTTTCTCCGACTATATTCTATATATCGGTTTCCATTTGATAATTGCGGGGGTGCTATACGCCATCCATCCGACTTTCTCCGTAGATATAAATTTACTCACCTACTAATCTCCTTACTTAGCCGAAGTCGATGAACTTCGTCGTCTCGGAAGTCCACGCGAAGGTACCTACAATCAAAACACATCGTAATGCTATGAAAACTAAGTCCGAAAAACCGATACGACACACGAAGTGCTCATAGGTTAGAACCTATAGCCTATGTATGCAAGAACAGCCAAATAACCCTTGTCGTTGATGTACAAACGTCCAACGACTAAGTCCAATTTCAAATACCCAAACCCAAGTTTCAAAAATCGCAAAACTGAAATCAGCAATATAGGAAACCACTCCCAAATTCTACCCTAGGTCAAACTTAGAGATTTTACATATAGGGTAGGTCTAGAAATCAGATAAGGGAACCACACACCAAAGATCAACACCAAACCCTACAGTGTGGCCACAATTTGCGGCCACAAAGAATTAATCTGCGGCCTGGAAAAGGTTGCAGGGTCTCGGGTCTCGGGAGAAAAATCTAGGTGGCCTGCACGTATCACTGTGATGGCAACTTAATTTATGGGTCTCTCGGGTCATCCCAGATTTCATTAGATCATTACAAACTATTCAAAACCCTATGTCGGAAAATTCTAAGTTCGTGTATTAGGTTCTAGTCTCTGGTCTTGGCCAAAAAATCATCACTAAGGGTTTGTAAACACTAACTAAACATCAATTGCCACTTCACAAGTCCATTCATCCACTAACATCAACCTAGAAATTTCTAAGATTACTAAACATGCATAAACGATCTCTAAACACGAATAGAAAGTAAAGAAACTAATTTACAAGATGGGAAAAGAAGGTTATACCTCTAGGAAGCAACTCAAGAAAAACCCTAGATGGTCCAAGTGCTCAAAATCCAAACTTGATTCAACCATGGGATGTAAGATGAGCTTGTGTGCATTTTTAATGAAAGTGGTATGGGATTTTGAGATGGTTTTGAAGTGGTTTCATAGAGGCAGAAGAGGGTGAAAGAGGAGATGAAGAAAGATGAAGATGGAGGAGTTGAGGAAATGGTGAAGTGAAGAAAGGGTCAAGGGTCTCTCTCTCTCTCTTTCTCACTCTCATTCTCTCTCTCATTACCCATACTCTCATGGCCATGCCTCCATATCATAATTGGTCTCCCCACTCCATGTCCTCTCTTGTCCCCTCTCTTTCTCATCCAATATCTTTCTTTTTCCTTTCTCTCTCATTTAAAACCAAACATATTACACAAATACAATGGAACAAACATACAACAAAATGCAACATGTCATGGTGCAATAGCCATGGTTAATTAAAAAGACGGATTTGGCCTAATCGTGATTAGTAGTGCACTAATCAAGTTTAATTTAAACTTGCATATAATTAATTATAAAATGCCAAAATCCAATAAATGCCTTTTTAATAAATAATACAATATTAATCTCCAATTATTTTTCCCAATATTGGTATTTAATTATACCATTTTACGAAAACCCCAATTCGCAAATTGAATAGTTTTCGTGAAATATATTATTTTATTATTTAAATTCCAAAAATAATATTTTATATTTCTGAAATGTTACAATCTTCCCTCCTTAAATAAATTCGGTCCCCGAATTTAAATATAAACCCCCAAATACTAAATAGTTAATAATCAGTTCAAATCAATGGGGCTCCGAAATCACGGAATACTCAAGAATACCACAGCGCATCGAGTGCGCATGAAAACGAATGCGAAACTCAAAATCGAACTCCGTCAAGCGTCACGCAATCACTAGAGTTATAATGGAAATACAATTCTCGAAATTCACTACTGAAATCCAAATATACTATAGTCAAAATTATAATACGTATATAGTACGCATCCTTGTAAAATCCTCTAAAAACTGAATAAAACACATGCAAAATCTTTTCCGAATTGTCGTGTGATGTGTAACTCACGGCACAAGTGGCGGACGCTCATTTATAAAGAAATAGATATATATCTATATATGTTTTGCTCAAAATATACGTCCCGCCTTTTTGAAATATCCCATAACGTTTTCCTTCGTAAAAGTTCGTGTCATTCACGGACACGTAGGAAATAGCGAGACTATAGCTCCTTTTTGAAAACCTCTTAGTAAACTTTTATGCATGCAAAAGTACTTAGGTACTTGTTAGTTGTATGTATGCCCTAGAGGTCATTAGTGTACATATGATGTATATTATAGTGGATGCTTGGACATATATAGGGAGGACTTTCTTGCTCGACATGATAGTATGCTATCTTGTTATTCTTTATCTTAACATGTACACTTATTGTCTCTCTGTTACATGTTGATAAAGCTCTTAGGATGAGTACTTGACTACCATGATTATGATGCAGATGATACTAGTGGGGCCAGGGTAGTCCGTAGGTACATCCTTCAATTATTCCTAGTCGTGCGAGTATCGAGATGGGGTATCGATAATCCAGAGTAGACTAGCGTATATGTTTCTTGACCCATATGATGGGCGATGGATGATCCCACATTTATTGGTGTTTGACATCAAAGATTGTATATGGGTGCTCAGTAGAGACTGGGTACACTGAACAGGACTCGCTGAGAACTCCTAGATGGTATTATACCTCACTTCAGATAGCAATTCTCTAGTGATACCGGTACAGGTTAGTCTGTAGACCCGAGATCGTCATAGAGTCTTGTGTGATTCCCACTGTGCTTTGATTTCCACCTTACCACATTCAAGAGAACGTGCAAAATGGTGGTTTTTAGGTACAGTCCCGAGTCACATGGAAGCAATGAGCGATAGGACGGGATTTCATCTCTCCCGGTATTAGGGGTTGATGTTGCGCTATGCTCGATTGGCCATAACAGAAAATCCATGGCCAGGGTTGCTGAGATTTACTGGTAAGTGTTATCAGTAGTTTCTTGAACCATTATGGGCCTCACATCGGCATGACTTATCGGGCTATTGAGGTCTGATGTTTACCACCCCCGGGCTGGATATGCGACATATCAGACGAAGAGACCGGATTGTACGGAAGTGTTACTTATTGGATTCGCAGGAGTATGAGAAGTCTTGCTTGTTGATCTTCTGATCGCTCAATACTCAGATAGCCGTTACGTCCAGCTAGTACCGCTGACAGCTTGTGGGTGACTGATATGATCATCACCTACTGCCGGCGTATTGACAAGTCTTTAGAGTCCTACACAGAGGTTTCCTTACTCAGGCGAAATGAAGTAGGAGCACATATGTGATATGTGCGGGACCGAGATTAATACGTGTATGTGATACCGTATTCTAATCTCGCGATATGTGATATTGGTCGGTTATATGTGATATAGCCGGATTATCGAATCAAGTGTTGATTCGAAAAGTTGATACAAATGATATTAGTTGGGTATATGTGATATAGCTAGATTGTTAAATCAAGTTGTTGATTTAATAATTTAATGTATAATTATATATTTGATATATTAACATACATTAACTAATATTAGCTCACTTAAGCATTTATTTATCTCACTTATATATTTAATATATATGTGATATATATTAATGTATTGTTTTTGTATCATGCTTGATGATACATCATACATGGGTGTATGAGACTTACACCATTCCATAGATAATTAAGGGGTTATTATTTATTTAAAGTAATTCAAAATTGGGTGGAAATTAGTCATGGTTGATACTTAGTGGAAACTTGTAGAATCATTGACTAAGTCCACCAATTTTGTTTTACTTAAGATATTTATTAACCCAATCATTATCTTAAGCCATAGTTAAGTCTCTACATGAGTTAGTATTATCTCACCCATGGTTGCTATTCTCACTCATTCATTCTCATTCCATTATCATCTTCTTCTTCACTCCAATTTTGCTCTCTAGCTTTTTGGAAAGTGAAGAAATATAGTGAAAAATTATTCTAAAGTGAGTAAAAATCCTACTTCATCAACCTACATTAGATTAGCCATTTAATTTAGGTTGTTTTCTTCACTAATTCCCAATTAGTGAAGACGTAGCTTGAGTTGGAGTTTCCTCGACGTAAATCATTTTCAGCCTCGAAGAGTTCAAGCAAGTTTGTTCCTTTCGCCTTGTGAACCTTTACTAAAGTCCGGGAAATCACTACTTAGAGTGAAGGGACTACTACACGGAGCTTTAGAAGTGAAGGACAGGTCTACAAAGGTTGTATTTCTCATTCACTTAGTGTAATGTTTGATTACATGCTAGCTTACTCCTAATTTGTTAGTTAGATCCTTGGTATGGGTTGCATAGCTCTCTAGGTTTTTTAAAATTGCATACTTGATACCCCATAAATCCTAGTTAGGGTGCTATGGAACCCATCAGTACTGTTCTCAGATCAGTCCTGCTCGGCTACTATATAATATAGTACCCAACATCAAAATATGGTGCTCATGAGTAAAATCAACCTCAAAAGGCGTATCCAACATCACGTGCGTCTGGTGCGCACGAAAAACCAATTCCAATACAAGTGCCACAAATGTGCACAAAAGCAAAACTAAGTGAAACGGGTATGCACAAAAGTATCTGTCAGGTGCAGCGGGTGTGCATGACAACAATATCAAATGCATCTAGAGTGCACGAAAATCTCAACCAAGTGCAACTAACATGCACGAATAAAAATCTCAATCAAGTTCACCTGGTGTGCACAAAATCACATCACATGCGTCCAGTGTGCGTGAAAATCTAAATCGAGTGTGTCAAGTCCGCACAAAACATCTAGTGCAGTAAATGCACGAAAACGAAAATCGGGTGCACTAGGTGCCCGAAAACTCATCAATATCTTAAATGCGCACAAAAACAACACCGAGCGTGCCAATGTGTATAAAATCATAGACGTGTGCAACTGTGTGAACAAAACACGTATTAATGCACTGCAAGCACATGTGAGCTATACCGAGTGCATAAATCAAGTCAAGTGCATACAACAAACACAAAATCAAATCGACGGTATCGAAATCCATAGAATCATAAATATGTGCAGTCAAGGCACAAAATCGATGTCAAGTGCAATAGAAATGCACAAATCATAAACCAATGTAACGGTGTATAAAACATAATCAAGTGCAATAACTATGCACAAATGAATCCAGTAGGTGCAGCCATGGTGCACGAAAACAAATATCACGAAATCCAATCATCGAAACTCAAAGTCCAAGCGATAACAGTATGATACTAGGATCAAAAAACGCAAATCGCAATAAATGATATTGAGGTACACCTTCTTCAATGTCGAAAATGCCGGTTCGCCCAAAGCTGGCAGAACAAGAACATCCAATTGCTTCCTGCTTATAGTCTGGCGTCCTGTCTCTGGGTCCTGTTTCGCCCAATCAGAGCAAAGCTCTGTTTGAATTTCAAAAATTAAAAAATTGAAGTAACGCTTCAGATCCCTTGCGCTGCGCGCAACGCGCCACGTGTCAAAAGCAGACACGCCAGCGCAGCGCCCAAGGCAATGCACCCAATCAGAGCAAGGCTCTATTTAAAATAAAAATAAAAGAAGCAACGCTTCAGATGATTTGCGCTCTGCGCTGCGCGACACGTGGCAGCGCAGTTGCGCTGCGCTCTGAGCTGCGCGACACGTGTCAAGCGCAGGTGTGCTTGCGCCAACTGTGCCAGCACTAAAACAGAATTAAAATTCTGGAAAGATCTTTCTGATCTTATTAAAACAATAAGATTATCTTCAGTAAAACAGAAGCCCTTGGATCAAAGATCCAACGGTGGGGAAAATCCTTAAATCACTCAGAGAAAGATCTCTTTAACTGATTTAACAAATCAATTGGCACTATAAAAGGCCCCTACACTCTAAGTCTAAAAGGAGATTAACACACAGAGAATTCACAGAGCTCTTCTAAGAATTTTGAGAAGAATTCAGAAAGAAAGAAAGAAAAAGGTAAAACCTTTAGAAAAAGAAGAATTTTCTTCTAAAAAGATCAATGATCTAAGAATAAGATCAAAGATCTTCAATAAAAAATGATAATATTAATGAAAAGAAGTAATTTACTTCTTTACTAGATCATTTGATCTACATAAAGGTATTGCCTTTTGATGAACCATTGGTTCTGGAATCTTAAAAGATTCTCTTCTTTAATCCAAAATTGGATCAAGATATTGAACAGTGCCCTGCACTTGTAAAATTTGCACTGTTGCGCTTTTGGGTTGGCGCAAGCCACCAGAGAGCGCCATGTGTCAGCCCCAGAGCAAACTGCGTCTTACGCTTTAAAAAATGAGCATTACGCTCTTGGGTTGGCGCAACTCACCAGAGCGCGCCACGTGTCAGCAGCGCAACAGCGCAGCGCACTGTCGCAGCGCACTGCGCTTGCGTGACACGTGTCACCATCACATGAGTTTGCGCCTTGCGCTCCTCAATTGGCGCAGAGTGCCTGACAAGCCATGTGGGGCGTTGTCAGAGCATTTAATGCAATGCATTATCAAGGGCAGAGCCCAATAAAGAAAGGTCTATCAGACCAAACAAAAGTGCTATGCACTATTAAAAGGGGCAGAGCCCAATTAAAAGAAAAAAGTCTAAAACAGACCAAAATAAAATGCTTTGCATTATTTTAAAAGAGGGCAGAGCCCAAATAAAGGCCTAACAGGCCAAATGCAAATAAAATGTTGAACATTTTCAACTAGACTTAGTCCAATCATGGCCGTAAGTCCTCAAATTAAATTGGACTGAGTACGACTGCTCTCTTAATCAATTTACACCCGGTTCAAGGGTACATCTCCGAACTTCTCTGATATTTGTCGTTGTAATTCTTCAACGTCTTCAGAGAGGTGACGGGTTCCGACAACCACATATTAATACAGACTGTGGGGTCCTTAAACTCGTGGACCGAAATGTCCTTAAACTAATATTCGTCCCAAAATGGGAACGTTGGACCGAAATGTCCTTAAACTAATATTCGTCCCAAAATGGGAACGTTGGACCGAATTGTCCTTAAACTAATGTTTATCCCCAAATGGGAATGATGGACCACTATGTCCTTAAACTGGTATTGGACCACCATGTCCCTAAACTGGAAATCGACCGCAATATCATTAAACTAAACAATAGAGCCAATTGCTCTCTTGTCGGATCCAAACAATCCCGTTAAGTTGATCTTAGTCTGGAGATTAGGCTAACGTATCCTTAACAAAAGTTTAAGTTGATCTTAGCCTTAAATAGGGCTAACGTATCCTTAAACCAAAACACCAAACCCAAATCTAAGAAAATACGGATTTGGACTAATCCACGTCCTACGGGCGACGACATAAATTAGTCTCCGTATACAATCCACGGGCAACCACAAACAAAACAAACACCCACGACACGAAGTGAAATTCTGGAGAATGAGAAAGTTGTTACCGCGATGCGGTAGCGTAATTAACTGCAGGGGCTTGCGCCTGCAGGGAAGAGCGTCCCCACAATCAAAAACCCCTCAAGCGAGGGGGAATCTAACGAGGTTTGCTACATCGGCCGCATCCGTCTAAACCTCCGATACACGGTGTCATAAATCAACTTAGCATCTTCGGAGAGGTGGACTGATAAAACCAAATAGCATCTGCCCCAAATCTCAGGCAAGACGAACATACGCGGTCGCGTCTCCGTGATTCGGAGAGGAACAGATTCTGGCATGCCCGGTGGGACCTTTTCCTCTTTCCACTCCACACTTCGTGTGTCGTCTTCGCGAACGAATCGCGGTTTGTTAATGGTTGCCCTCGGGTTTCAAGTTACTAAGATTTGGTCTCTTGCTTGGCGCAGAAATCAAACAGCAATGGCGTCCAACTGCTCAAACTGCTCCAAATGCAAATGCAACCGACGCTCCGCCTCACCTGGAGGTGTAGCATATGGGCCTCAAGCGGCCTCCATCCTTGCTATGCCGGTGGAACAAGTGACTCAGGCTACCACCGGTCTGTTCTTCGGGACTATGCTCCCGCCAGCAAGCTTCACCATTCCAGTGCCCGCACCGGAAGCGCAAAAGAAGTCGGTCTTCGATCGGCTCACTACTACCACGACCCCTCTCAACGGGTCATCCAATGTTAAGCCGGCAGCCTCAGTCTTTACCAGGCTGAACCTGAACTCTGATGGGCATGCCAAGAAGCCCATAACCCCTGAAGTGGCCATCCCGAGGAAGATAGCCACCTCTGCTCCTGGAGTCGTCAAGGCGGCTTCTCCCGCTAAAGAGTCGGTCTTTACAAGACTGAATATTCCGGCTCCCGTTCCTGCTCGAAGCTCTGTCTTTGACAGATTAGATACCACTACCCAAAAGACATCAGTCTTCAAGAGGCTGACACCGGCGGCGCCTCATCTAGACAGGGGGCAAGACGAAACCATCCCTATCGCCAAACCAGCCCCAACAGCTCGACACGCTCGACGTCGCCATTGGCGCCGAGTAAGGAAGGCCGGGAGAAGCTCCCCCTCTGGGCTAACTCCACCGGCTCCAACGGTGGAAATCAATGCTGCTGTTCCGACTGGGAACAGCTTTGAACTGCTAAGGAGGGTACGCAAGAACTCTCCGACCGCCACGCTGAAAAGATCTCCTCCACCCACGGAGAATGTCACAGAAACAAAGCCAGAGCAGCCCCCTCAACGGCTGTCCTCCAAAATTTACAAGGTCTGGCGACGGGTTCAAGACTCAGTAGTCATTCAAGATCCCTCTCACCGGCAGAAGAGGGTGAAAGTTCAAGAAGAAAAGAACCATCCTGTCAAATCGCAAAGGACGACAACCACTTGGGTGCCCACTATAACGGCCCCCTCCACTTCGGCTGCCCACAAGAGAAGAAGGCCGGAGAAAGTCTCCATGCCTGCGGCGAATGTCAAAGGTAGTGAGCCCAAACGCCCTAGGTCCGGGGGCATTGTCGTACATACCGTCTATATGGCGTCCGGGAAAGAGGATAGCCGTACATCTACTAGTCATAGACCGCTTACGCGATCGGTGACTAAACCTCAGGAGCAGCAGCAGAAGCTCCAAGAAATGATGAATGCGATGGCCGCACTCACTGGGCCAAAAAAAAAGCCCCGAAGCGTCCTCGGATCAGCGACAGGAGCAAGAAACTGACGCTGAGTTCCTTCGGAGAATATTGGAAAAGAAGGACAAAGAGACTGCAGAACAAGCAGCCAATATAAAACAAATGGCCCTTCTGTTTCAGGACATGGTGGGTATGATGATCCGGCAAGATCCTCCTGCCGAAGAGCCTCCGATCGTCTTTGAAGATGATAGAGGAGAAACGTCGAATCCTCCACCGGCTCTGTCAGCAGCCAAGGAGGAGACAATTTCCAAAGCTGACCTGGACGAATATATAGCTCAGCAGATACGGGTTCACCAGGCAACTGAGGCGGCTGATCAAGTTGTCAGAACGGGGCGACCCTATCCGAGCTGGTATGATCAGATCAAGTACCCGCCAGGCTATACAATACCGAAATTCCATGTTTATAAGGGGACCGGCAATCCCCATCAACATGTTGCCCAGTTCAGGGCTCTTTGTGGCAATACCGGCGGTGATGATAAATTGTTGCTTCGCCAGTTCGTCGGTAGCTTATCGGAGACGGCATTTGAGTGGTACTCCGAACTTCCGAATGACTCCGTCAAAACCTTCGCTGAAATGGAGTTGTTGTTTACCCAGCGCTTCGCAAGTGCCAGCGAGCGTACTCCAATAACAGCTTTGATTAATGCGAGAGTAAAGTCGGGCGAGACTTGGGTTCAATATGCAATCCGATGGAGGAACTTGTGGTCAAAGTGCGAACAACGCATTGAAAAAGCGCCGGCGGTGGGCATGTTCGTGGGCACCTTAGATCCTCATGCAACTATTTCACAGTTCATGATGTTCTTTAAACCAACCACGTTCTAGGCCCTGATCGACAAGCTAGCTCAGATGGACCAGATGGGCCATAGGCCGTCTCCTCCAAAGCCGGACTCTCGAAATGAGAAGGGGAAAGGAAAAGCGATCGTCGTCGTCAATGCTCAACAGCCGAGCAACTTGAAGCCGGTTGTCCGTCAAAACAGTATGCGTCCACACCTATCCTTCGAGGAGAGGCTGGGACGTCCTTACTCCTTCCCTCAAAATAAAACGAGAAGACTGTTTGAGCTGGCATTGCGAAACAGACTCATTAATCTGCCGGAGTCAAGACGTCCATCGCAGCCAAACGACGTCAATGATCCTAATTACTATCCCTATCACCGAGTGTTGGGTCATCCGATCGAAGATTATTACGTCTTCAAAAACTGGATTGAGGATCAATACCAACAAGAGAAGTTCGCGTTATCCGAAAAATGGAAGGTGAACCCACCGCAACCTCATACCTCTAAAAAGGTGAATATGCCGGGGGCAACGTGCTCCCTTGTTGAAGAAGCTCCGTGGGAGGTTGTGCTATCAGCCAAGACCAAGAAGATGCTGAATGATCTCAAGACATGCCCGGCAATCAGATGGAAGAACCCGTTGGAACCTGAGATCATCGAAGGGATGCTGAAGCCGCGTCCGACTCCAAAGATTGGTGGTGAAGGCCTAAGCACTCATACCCAGCCGTCAAAATCTTCGAAGAAGAAGAAGAAAAGGTTCAAAAAGCCCGTGAAGCCTGGCGACAAGCGCACGGATTTACAAAAATAAATTGACGCGCTGGAGGAATACAATCAAAAGGCACGGACTCCCATCACACTCCAGGAGTTCCTCAACCACGTCTTTCAAGAGGAAAATGACGGAGAAAGCTCGTCAGATGAATCTGAGAAATACGTGGCGAGTTGTCATGTGATCTCTCACTCGTTCACGGACGATGAGAAAACTCTTTGCATTGAGAAGCTGGGAGCAGATCCTGAATCCGAACTTCTGGGGCCATCAGATGAAACAATTGATGCATTCCTCAACGAAGCTCTGTTAAAAAGTAAAGCTGATCGGGAACGCGAGACGGTCATATTTGAAAAAGCTAAACGTCAGCGACTAGACGAAAGGGTTGAGGCACTCCCGTCAAATCAAAATACATCCATTGCGGACAAAACCAAATTCAAGACGAGGAAAAGGTTTGGTAAAGCCGTATCACTGGGGATGAAACTACCACCCTCTGAAGAAAACAGTGCCGGCAAAGCAGAAGTGCACCCTTCCTATTGCTTATATCATCGGAAGGTTTCGCACCCCACCGAAGAGTGCAAAGCTTTCAATAAATGGTGGCAAGGATATGTCGCTCACCGGCAACATTTTAAGCGGGAGAAGCGCAAAACTCATCGGGAGCAGAGAAGTACGACCGAGGAGCTTAGAAGAACTATCGGCGATTGTCGCATGGTTAACGCCGGGAAAGCACAAGTTCTCACATTCGGGAGTGACTCTGATGAGGAAATGGAGCTTATCCCTCTCTTTAAAGAGTCCACCTCGGGAAAAGAGGAAGAGCCAAAGGCCTGCGAAAATATCCAGCTGCGTAATCGTACGCTACCCGAAAAGAATCTTGGACCCTCAAATAAAAAAGATAAGGGAAAAGAGAAGGTCTCTGAGGATATCGCCTTAGATGACCAAGTTGTGGAAGAGCTAACCGCCAAAGACCCGCCAAAGAAAAATAAGGTGGACTACAACGTTCTGGCACACTTGAGGAAGTTACCCTCACAACTCAGTATTCTCGATGCCCTCTTACTATCAAAAGAAGCAAGAGAATCATTGATCAAAGCGCTACAGGAGCCGGAGCAATTCCAAGCTTTTCTCGCCGAAGAAAAGATGAAGGACGAGCTAGAAGAAGTGCACACTGCCGATGTCACTTTCGGTGATGAAGACCTCCTCCTTGGGACATGCGAACACAATCGGCCCCTCTATGTCTCGGGGTACTGCCATGATATAAAGATAGGCAAAATCTTGGTTGACAATGGGTCTTCCGTCAATCTCCTCAATGTACGGGTATTGAAGGAAATCTGCATGAGCGTCCAGCACCTCGCTCGGGACAAGATCACCATCTCCGAGTTCGACTCTCAATCATCCAGGACTCTCGGGTCTGTGATACTGACGTTACGCTTTGGGCTACTCTTCACAGACATTAAATTCCACGTCATAGACGCCAAGACATGCTATAATGCTTTGCTCGGCCGACCCTGGTTACACGAGTACAACATCATCCCTTCTACACAGCATCAGTGTATGAAATATTTTAAGGATGGTCTTGAGTATACCATAACGGGAGAGCTGAACCCATTCTCCGTGAACGAAGTCCGCAAATATGAAGATGCAAAATACTTCTTACTGGATTTCGAAGATACGGAGAGGTGTCAAAGGCCGGAGAACAAAGCTAACGCCACCATTCCGGTCTTCGGGAGCGATACCGAGGAGGACGAAGAGATAGTCTATTCCGGGCCACCCCAATACAACAAGCCGGGACCATCCGCTCCTACGTTGATCTTTAGCAGTGACTCGGAAGATGAAGTCCATGCTATATTTTCTACTCGGCCTTCAATACAAGCTTCCGCTGATGAAAAGCAAAGTCTGCAAGTCGCCATGGTTCCACTTAAACATCATAAAGAACTGGACGTGCTTGATACCTACGGTGTAGAAGAGTTGCGGACGTTCTATGTCCCTCCCAGGAGAGAAGGCGAAAAGGCGATTCTATTCTACCGCTCTGAGGAAACCAAAGTGAAAAAAGAAATCTGGCACGGCGCGGATCCTACGCTTGACAGGCTCCAGCCCATCCGTTTGCCCAGGTACTACACGGACGGACTAAAGAGACTCTTGAAGCACCAAGGGATACCCTTTAAACAGACTGCTCGAAAAGCCAAATTCTATGATAGGATCTGGAACATTCCCGGAACTCAGCTTAAGTTGCCTAATGGGAAAATGGAAGCAATCGGACTTGGATATATCCGGTCTAAGAAACGGGAGCTACTCCACGACTGCTATGTGGTACATGACTTCAATGAAGAGGGAGACGCTCAATGGGAAGATGCTAAGCCTGGGCCAGAAAAAGTCCTCGATGCAAAAATTCCTAGTCCTTCGTTCGAAGAACAAATGAACAAACTTATAAGGGAAGCTGGTCAAAAAGTTCGAGATGACCACAACCACGAAATAGCCATCTACGAGAAAGCCAGGACGCAACGCCTCCTTCAACAGGCTAAGAAAGATGAAAATATCGCTCCCTGTCAACCTGTTGCAAAAAAGGCTCGACGCAAAGGCAGAAACAAGTCGAAAAGCGGAAAAGTCATTCAAAAGCGACAAAGCGGGAACAAGAAGTACGCAGTCGAGAATCGGGCGGTCCTGATCTATCCCTTATGAAGAAGATGGGTCAAGCATACTCTTTTCCTCAAGACAAGACAAAGAAGATACTTGATCTCGCTATAAAACATCAAATGCTTACACTGCCGGAGTCCAAGCACCCCGAACAAGAAGGCGAAGTCTCACACCCGAACTATTGCTCTTATCACAGGGTAATAGGACACCCTCTCGAAGATTGCTTCACCTTCAAGAATTGGGTCGAAGATCAGTATCAGCTCGGCAAGTTCGCTTTGTCTGACAGCTGGAGGGTAACGCCGCCACAGAAGCATGAACCCAAAGCCACGAGAGCAGAACCAAATCCACATCGGTCTTGGAAGCGAGCTCGTACTTTTCATATGATAACAATATCAAAAGAAGGGCCCGAGAATATGGATGACCTTCCCTGGTGTTTCGAAAGCAGCGATGACGGGGTGATCTCAGAATTTCCACCAGCGCCGAAAGAGCTGGAAGATGGAATACACACCACTGCGGATAACCTCAAGAAAATTGAGTTCGGGACGGCGAACGACCCACGACCGACGTTCGTTAGTGAGCTGCTATCTGAAGAAAGGGTGGCTTCATTAAAAGACGTGCTTATGCAGTATAGAGATTGCTTCGCGTGGAACTATTTCGAAATGCCAGGACTAGATCCAGAAATTGCTGTCCATAAATTGGCGATATCCCCGGACGTTAAACCAATCAAACAAGCACCGAGAAGAATGCGGCTCGAGCTTGAGATGAGCATTAACACCGAAGTCAAGAAGCTGATCGATTCTGGGTTTATCCAAGAAGTTCAGTATCCCGATTGGATCGCCAACATCGTCCCGGTGATGAAGAAAAATGGGACGGTGCGCATATGTGTAGACTTTCGGGATCTCAATAAAGCCTGCCCGAAGGATGATTTCCCAGTGCCAGTCACCGAGCTGATGATAGATAACACGTCCACTCACGAGGTTTTCTCCTTCATGGACGGCTCATCAGGATATAATCAGATAAAGATGCATCCCGAAGACCAGAAGCATACCGCTTTCTGGACCCCTTTGGGTATATTTTGCTACAAGGTGATGCCCTTTGGTCTAAAGAACGCCGGTGCCACCTACCAAAGGGCCATGACGAAGATCTTCGATGACCTTATACATGAAATCGTCGAATGCTATATCGATGACCTCGTGGTTAAGAGCAAATCATACGAGGAGCACTTAGAGCATCTGAAGACCGTGTTTCAACGCCTTCGGCAATACAACTTGAAGATGAACCCTCTCGAGTGCGCATTCGGAGTTTCCTCGGGCAAATTCCTGGGATTCATCGTCCGACACCGAGGTATCGTGATAGATCCGTCAAAGATCAAGGCGATCATGGAAATGCATCCGCCAAGGACTCTCAAGCAATTGCGGTCTCTCCAAGGGAAGCTCGCGTACATCCGGCGATTTATAGCCAACCTTTCAGGCAAGTGTCGCCCTTACAGTCACCTGATGAAGAAGGGAGCCCCTTTCATTTGGGATCACAAATGCCAGAGCGCGCTGGACGAAATCAAGCAGTACCTGCAGAATCCGCCAGTGCTGGCTGCTCCGATTAAGGGAAAGCCTCTCATCCTTTATACAACAGCCCTCGAAGGTTCCTTAGACGCATTATGGGCACAAGTGAATGACCAAGGGAAAGAAAGAGCTCTTTATTACTTAAGTCGAGTTCTCTTGGGGGCAGAAAGCAACTATTCCCCCATCGAAAAACACTGCCTGGCGTTGATCTTCGCGATAACAAAGCTCAGGCACTATGCGTTGGCGCATGAAGTCCGTCTCATTTCGAAGGTGGACCCCCTTAAATATTTAATGTCGAAGGCCATATTGACAGGAAGACTCGCTAAATGGGCTCTGCTCTTGATGGATTTTTCAGTAACTTATCAGCCTCTTAGGCCAAGCCATCGCCGACTTCCTCGCTGAGCATCCGATACCGGCCGATTCTCCTCTGAATTGCGAGCTGCCAGACGAACATGCGTTTGATGTGATCGACGGTAGAAATACCCGATGGGAACTCTATTTTGATGGAGCGTCTTCCATAAAGAAGCGCAAACAAAGCATTCCTATAATCAAATCAGGAGTAGGCCTCATTTTCATAACTCCACAAGGAGGGATAATGCGCTTTGCTTTCTCCATAACAGAGCCGAGGACGAACAATGAAGCCGAATACGAAGCTTTGATAGCAGGCCTCGAGATCGCCATCGACATGGGAATTGAAAACCTCCTCATATATGGAGATTATCAACTGGTCGTTAGTCAAGTAAATGGCGACAACCGAACGTGCAAACCCGAACTGGTAAAGTATGGCGAGAGAGTACAGCAATTGCTGACTCAAATTCCCTCCTACATGCTGGAAAGCATACCGCATGCAGAAAATAGCAAGGCGGACGCGTTAGCCAAGCTCGCCAAAGAACTGGCCGACGAGAACCTCGATGACGTAAGAATCGTGGTGCAAAGCCGTCGGGTGCTTGCCTCAGCAGAGATATCTCCGGAATCATCCGAAGAAAAGGGACTGACTGAGCAAATGGCTATGCAAATAAAAGACCAGGAAAAGGCTGAGTATTGGAGAGAAGTCCTTGTAGACTACTTCAAATCTAGTCGAATGCCTGAAGATGTGTCCTCAAGACATCAGCTTATGAAACGAGCTGTGTCTTTCGCCTTCGTCAATGATAATCTGTACAAGAGGTCGTTTGATTCTCTGTGGTTGAGATGCCTGAGACCTGACGAAGCGAAAAGAGTCGTTCAGGAAGTTCACGACGGACTCTGCGGTTCTCACCAAGCAGGCCCGAAGATGAAGTTGAAAATTAAACGGATAGGCTACTATTGGCCCACGATGATTCAGGACTGCCTCAAATATGTGAAGCAATGCCACTCATGCCAAATTCATGGGGACTTTATCCATCAGCACCCAAATCCTCTACATCCAACAGTGGGCAGCTGACCGTTTGAAATGTGGGGAACTGACATAATCGGCCCCATCGAACCGGCATTGTCCAGAGGACATCGTTTCATTTTGGCGACGACTGATTACTTCTCCAAATGGGCAGAAGCAGTGCCGCTGAGGGAGGTGAAGACGGAGAATATCCTCCATTTCTTTAAGACGCACGTCATTTATCGGTTTGGAACTCCGCGATGGGTCATCTCCGATAACAGGCCAGCCTACAGAAGCTACAAGATCAGCCGCTTCGCGCAACAACACAACATAGACTGGAGATATTTCTCAGTTTATAATCCCCGAGCTAACGATCTAGCTGAGGTTTTCAACAAGACCCTGACGAAGATCGTGAAGAAGACGGTGTCCCGAAATAAGAAGGACTGGCACGAGAGACTGCAAGAAACTCTTTGGGTGTATCGAACTACGTTCAAGACGGCCAAGAACACAACGCCGTACGCGTTAGTCTTCGGTACAGAAGCAGTACTCCCCCTCGAAATAGAATTACCTTCTCTACGAGTGGCAGTCCACTACGACCTGACAGACGAAGAAAATGCTCATCTTCGGCTTGAGGAGCTCGATGCCCTTGATGAAACCCGGCTCATAGCGCAACAAAATTTGGAGGCTTATAAAGCAAAGATGACGCGCTCATATGAAAGATTGACCAGGCCGAGGGCATTCCGCCAAGGTGTTCACACCATAATATTGTATTATTATATTCCCCATTCTTATTCGTTTTATAAATAAACAGGTGCTTTTGACGCATGTCTACTACATATTACAGGATACAGGTTCTTGGGGCGAAAACAGTGAAAAAGACAAAAGATGATACAAAAGCGGGACTTTTGACCAATAAGTAGAAGGATCCTAGTCAAGCCTAGACGTAGAACAACTCACAAAGGTACAAGGCAACGCATGGTCCAAAATGTCAAAGTGAACGGTTAAAAGACCATTACAAGTTTTCACTGAAGATCTGGAGAAGACCCAGAAGCCAAATGGAGAAAAGAACTACAAAAATAAAAAGCCCAAACATCATAGAAGCAGCCACAAAAATTGACACAGTGTTCTCACCAAAGGGCCGCGGAACCGCGGCCCTACCCCTACTTATGCCGCGGTTCCGCGGCCTCCTGATGCACGTGTCGGTGCAGATTTTTGGTGGCGGTGCATCGGTGACTTTGTTAGGATTTTTCGGGGGTATTTTTGTAATCGCACATGTGCGAATCCCGTAACCCTAAATTTCCCTGTTTCCCTATAAAATTGTAATCAAAATATTGTAATAGGGATGCCTCTTTTCAAGAAATAAAAATTCAGATTCTTTTGAAGATCTAAGAGCATCAATTCTGTAGGTTTATCTTTTAATTTCTGCCTTAGCTTTATAATTAAATTCCTGCCTTAGATTAATTAATTTTCTTTGCCTTAGTTAATTCTAGTTTAGAATCTCTTAAACTGCAGTAGGAAATTAATCCAGTAGATCTAAAAATGCAAAATCTTAAAATGATGTTTTTAAATGATCCCCTAATGAGCGAGTAATTTCCTCGCTTGTTAGGGTTAGGAATAAGGGAGGGATTGAGAGATAAATATCTCTCATCTCTTTCAAGCCCAATAATTTGTAATAACTAGAACTTCATGCACGCATGCATGATCCGCTCCCTACGGCACCCTACCCACGAGGTAACGGTGAAACCGTAGTATAAAGGACCGGACATGCATGACTTCCATGAAGGTTAGAGCAATTAGTAGGAAAGGACGGACAAGGATCTAGAGGAAGAAACTTCGTTTCTTCCCAATCATCATAATCCCCTTTTCTAATAATTGTTATAACTTCTAAAAAGATTTAATTGAGGGCATTGAAAGAGGTGTGAATATTAATCTTTTCAAACTCACCTTAGACCTAATCCTAGCAAGTTCTTGATTATCGTACAACTTAGATTTTAGATTCAATTAAAAGACCAAACAACCATTGGAATCAGCTCGTAAGAACACTTAGGAAAATTACACATCCCTGTGGACCGACCCGTATTCACCGGCTAGTTTCATGCGATGCCGTTCTTGATTGCAGTAAAATATTGGTGATCATAAAATCTCTATCAATCAAATGGCGCCGTTGCCGGGGATGGCGTAAAATTTCTTTTGTGTAATTTCGGGTTGATATAAATTTTAGAAATCATAAAAATCTGAAAATATAAAAAGTACAAAAAATTTTGTCATTTTTTTTTATTTGTTTGAAGGGTTATCGTTTGAATCTTGCAGGAACAGCGAAGAATCTCGGATCTGGAAATTTACAGAGTGAGAAACAGAAAAAGTCACATCAAAACAGAAGGGATTTGAAACAACAGAGAAGCAGAAAATTTTTGGAGCCCTGATCTTTCCTCCCGACCGCGAAACCGCGGCCTGATAGCGCCCCAAACCGCGGTTCCGCGGCTGCCACGTGGTCGAACAGCGAAAAATCGTCTCTGTTTGTTTTCTTTCCTTCCCCTCTGCAACATACAATATATCCTTTGTCAATTTTTCTACAGGATTTCTTTGCGCTAAAAATTCTTCTTCCCCCTTCTAAATAACAGATTTTCTGCAGGTTTCTTTGCGCCGCGCTTAAAAAAATTAATTGCAAGTGAATTTACTGTTTTGCATAATTTAATCGGACTTTAAGGGGCTATTGACCAAACTCAAATTGGGTGGGGATTTCATCACCCTTCCCAGGACCCCAGAAAGCACTTAAAGCATTTGCATCGACCACTCTTAATTAAAAAATACTAGACTCAGCCCTAAGGACTTCGAGCTCAATAGGACATAGGACTAGACATAGGAATCGACCGTTTATCCTAACTGACTTTGCGGTGTCTAGGCAAGTGTGTCAAGGCAATTGGTTACTTAATTAGGACCGCTACTTGTAGCGGGGAGCCTCCCACTTACCTGTCACTTACCTAGCCGCAATTGGCGGTGAAGAGGCGGTTTGAGGTCCTATTTCTAACCCTAGTCAGGAGCTGTCTAGCTGACCTAGGTAACCCTAGATCTAGGCCTGATTGTGCATGTGTGGTTGATCGCATTTGCGTCACAAGTCTTTTTTCAAAAATCTCTTTGCAAAACTCTCACATACATAAATAAAAAATAAATAAAAAAAGAAATCTTTTCAAAACTTGCAACTTGTCGCTGAGGAAAACTTGCACCTCACTTACACCACTTCCTTTCATTGACGTTATCTTACCTCCACATTCTGTCTTTCATTTTTTTTCTGACTACACTACCCCTTTAGTGTATGTCACTTTGGACTAGGGATACTAACGCCCGATTAGTCCGTGTTTCGTTGGTACCGACCGACGAACCTTTCGACACCGAAGTCGAAATTCCGTCCACTTTCTTACCTCCACCTTCAAATTCTTCCTCCGAAGGCATGTCGGGATTCAACCCCAACAATACCTTACCGACGGGAATGATTCCACCTCCGTTAGGTGCGAATAATCCGAATCAACCGTTTGTTGAAGCGCCCACACGAGTCGCGCTCCAGGATCTCTTCTACCCTGTCCGCACTTCTTTACCTACATGTCTTTCACCCCCACCGGCAAATGGGGACAATTTTGAAATAAAACCACATTTCATCAATATGCTGCCAAAATTTCATGGTTTGGAATCAGAAGATGCGTATATTTTTATTAATAAATTCCAAAACGTTTGCGCTATGATGAAAACGACCAAATTAAGTGATGACGCTATAAGGCTAAGGGTCATTCCTTTCACCTTATGTGACTTAGCCGAGAAGTGGCTATACAGCACAGCATCACATTCCATTAGAAATTGGGATGAGTTTGTGAAAGCTTTTCTTAAAAAGTTATATCCTCATCACAAAACTGCTAGAATCCGTAATGAGATTATACAATTTTCACAGCTTCCTTCCGAACCATTTTGGAAGTGTTTTGAGAGATTTAAAGACCCACTCGTTCAATGCCCTCATCATGGGATCGAAAGTTGGCAACTTTGCCAAACATTATACGAGGGATTGAACTCGGCAACGAAGCAGTTGCTAGAAACCATCTGTCAAGGTCACTTTCTTTCCAAATCTAGTGAGGAAGCGTGGCAGTTTCTTAAGGATCTTAGTGAACAAACAATTCAGTGGGAGAGCTCCAAGACCACACCATCTTCTTCTAGTGGTCAATCTAGGGCAGGCATACATCAAGTGGAGATGTCAATTGCTATGAAGGCCGAGATGGCCGCTCTTACGAAAAAGCTAGAAGCGATTGAGACCAAAATCTCGTCGCCTTCTCCTGCCCCTGTTATGCCTCTACGAACTGTGTGTGCTTGTTGTTCGGCTCCATCACACTTAACCGAAGAGTGTCCTTACAATGCATCTACTCAAGGACATGATCAAGTCAATACTGCCTTTCAGCAACGACAAAGAAACGATCCATACTCTTCTACATATAATCCGGGTTGGAGGAGTCACCCAAATTTCGCTTGGAAGCAAAATCAACAATTCCAAGGAAATAACAATTTTCAAGGGCCTCCACAACAACAACAAGCACCCCCACAAACTCAATTTCAACAGCAACCTTACCCTAATCAGGTGAACAATTTTGTGCCTAATAATTCTTACGCGCCAAACAATTTTGTTCAACCTAACAATGACAAGGTTAGCTCGCTCGAAAGAAGTCTAGATGCGTTCCTAAAGCAATCTACACAATCTACCGCAAGATTAGAGACTTCTATTCAATCTTTGGTGCAAAATAGTGCCTCACATGATCAAAGCATCAAATCTATTGAGGCACAAATTGCACAACTCAATGCAGTATTGAGCGAGCGAGAAAAAGGAAAGCTCTCATCTTAACCACTGCTAAATCCCGGTCACGCACATGCTGCATATCAACAGCAAACTCATAACGTAAACGCTGTGACCACGTTGAGATCGGGAAAAATGTTGCAAAACAATGTGGGTATTCATGATGACACCCCTGCCGGTGGTTCTTCTTCACCTTCTTCTTCTTCGTTAGAGCCTGTTCTCCATCATTCATAAGGCTCTACTCCTTCTAGCTCGAACGGACCCACTTCTCACAACACGAACACATCTACACGGGGTTCCGTTCCAACTCAACAATCTGATCCGCAAAAATTGGACTCAACAACATTTCAAAATGCTCCTTTTCCAAACCGGTTGAGATCCAATAAACCAACTCCACAAATGGAGAAGATTGTTGAGCTGTTCAAACAGGTTAGCATAAATATCCCTCTTTTGGATGCAATCCAACAAGTTCCTTCATATGCAAAAATCTTAAAGGACTTATGCACCAAAAAGAGGAAGTCACAAGTACCAAAGAAAGTTTTTGTGGCTAGTGCTATTAGCGATGCTCTTGTCAATTCTTTACCCCAAAAGCAAAAGGACCCCGGTTGTCCTACTATTTCGATAACAATTGGGGACAAGAACATCAATAAAGCACTACTAGATCTTGGTGCAAGTGTCAATTTTCTACCTTATTCTGTGTACGAGCAATTAGGCATTGGAGAGCTTAAGCCCACTCACTGTACTCTCCAAATGGCTGATCGATCAATCACCTATCCAAGGGGTGAGCTAGAGGATGTGTTGATCAAAGTTGGGGAGTTCATATTCCCAGTTGATTTTATTGTTATGGACACACAACCTGTTGCTAACTCACGGAACCAAATTCCGGTGATCCTCGGTCGACCATTTTTTGCCACTTCCAATGCTGTAATAAACTGTCGCAATGGCTCCATGACTCTATCCTTCGGGAAGACGTCTAATGAGTTCAATATTTACAAGTTAGGAAGTCTGCCCCCCGTGCCTAATACTAGTACACGAGAAGTTTGCTCTATTCACGAAATCACGCAGGAGGACTGCGAGTTTGAAAGATTCTTGTTTGATGAGAACAGTTTTGACGCCACTAGTGCGTCCCTCTTTGAGCCTACCACCGTTGACACAACCGATATAGATTATGAATGTTTCACTTTTTCGGATGATGACGACTCACAACCCGAATATGAGTCTTTTGAAATTTTGGATGACTTAGTAGAACCATCCGAATCGGTTGTTTGCAGTGATTTCGAACCTGTGTTAGAGTCCTTCGAGTTCGAGGTAGATTCCCCAATTTTACCTATGATTCTTTCGCCTCCGAAACACGAGCTCATGCCCTTGCCGTCTCACCTTAAATATGCTTACATAGATGAGAAAGAGACCTTTCCCATTATAATATCAGCCTCTCTAGCCTTCGAGCAAAAGAACGCTCTTTTAATGGTCTTATAAGATAGACGGCAAGTTTTCGGTTGGACTATGGCAGACATCGAGGAGATTAGTTCCCTCATAATTGAATATCATATGCAAATGATGGATGATGCCAAGTCAATAAAGGATCCACAGAAACATTTTGGGGATATTGTGGTGAGTCAACCTCCTCCTTTAGAAGTTGAACCACCCCCATTTTTTTTAATAAGCTATGAGAATGCCAATATTCCACTGATTGCTGATCATTCTCACTCTCGTTTTGATTCATCACCACATCATATCTATTCACTTCCATACTTTCCCTTCCACCACTTCTATCTTCCCCAATTCTTTTTGGATCGGTACAACATGTTCTTCCACCAACCGATACTCTTTACAGATAAATTTTTCGACCGGTTGGTGCTGATGATTGGTCTGTGCAAAGTTTGGCAGTAATGTCTAACATTGTTTCACTGAAGTTTGGGGGGGCCTTTCTGTATATATTTTTGTTTATTTAACAATAAAATAAAAAAAAATTAAAAATAAATAAACAGGGGAGTGCCGACATTTTGACCCTCTTGGTGCAGCATGACAGTGAGGACACTGTCAAGTTTAGGTCTGGGGGTATGCTCGGTACGTTTTCTTCCTTCGCATTCATATGTACATATTTTTGCATTTGCATATTTATTTGAAAACCCATAAAAATTGAAAATTTTCAAAAATTATAAAAATTTATTCAATTTTGCCATATTTAACTTGAGTTTGACAAATAGGTTAACTGGCTACGAACAACTAGATCTTAGACTTAGTAAATTAAAAACCCTAAAAATAACCTTCCTTAAAGTTATCGGTAGAAAATATATGTCTTTGTAGTTTATTTAGAAATAGGCAAATTTTTTGTTCACTTCTTGGGCTAAGTTGAAATAAAGGAAAAAGTATTGATTATTATTAGAGTATAAATTTGAAAAATAATTCCTGGCTTAAGTATAGATTCTGATAATGTATACCCTACAAAATTGCACAATCACGCACCTTGAAGCTTGGAATAGTAGAGGAGACCTTGAAATACTCTTGTCTAAAAGTCCTTAGTACGAAGAAAATGAAAAATACAAAAGTGAATAAAGAAAAAAATGAACACTGGTTTTGTGATTACTTAAGGCTAAAAATAGAAAAAATATTTAGCGAGGGTGCTTCATCACCTAGTGCCTTAGACCAACTGGTTTGGGAGTCACTGCTAAAGCCTTGGGGGTTGCAAGACTAGGACGTACGCTTTAAAGTGCAAACGCATTTTGTAATCGGTCGTTGGTACCTCAAGAAGTATTAATGGTCGCATGAAGGATGTGTAAGCAAAACTCACCAATTAATAAGTGCTTTGGACAACAGAAAAGGGTATGATTGCTTGATTTGAATTTCCAAATGTAGGGGTGATTTATACACACACGTGGGGATATGTGATTAGAGTTTAGATAAGAGAAAGGAATGAAGACTAAAACTTGTATCTTTAGTAAAGTTGATAAAAATTCCTAAGTGGAGATGGAACCTTAAAAGAAAACTTAAGAAATGCCGAAAGCTGAGTGATTCTATAGAACATATATAATCTTAAGTTAAATGATGAGGAAGTGTGAAGAATATGGATGGATAATTTACGAGTCGACGATAATAGAATTCCGTGTTAGAAAACCTAATTGGAGAATGGAAGTCGAAAAGCCAAATTGATAGGATGTGCGGTTAGGTTTTATCGAGAATAAAATAATAAGTTTGCTCGAGGACGAGCAAAAGATAAGTTTGGGGATATTTGTTCACACCATAATATTGTATTATTATATTCCCCATTCTTATTCGTTTTATAAATAAATAGGTGCTTTTGACGCATGTCTGCTACATATTACAGGATACAGGTTCTTGGGGCGAAAACAGTGAAAAAGACAAAAGATGATACAAAAGCGGGACTTTTGACCAATAAGTAGAAGGATCCTAGTCAAGCCTAGACGTAGAACAACTCACAAAGGTATAAGGCAAACGCATGGTCCAAAATGTCAAAGTGAACGGTTAAAAGACCATTACAAGTTTTCACTGAAGATCTGGAGAAGACCCAGAAGCCAAATGGAGAAAAGAACTACAAAAATAAAAAGCCCAAACATCATAGAAGCAGCCCACAAAAATTGACACAGTGTTCTCACCAAAGGGCCGCGGAACCGCGGCCCTACCCCCACTTATGCCGCGGTTCCGCGGCCTCCTGATGCACGTGTCGGTGCAGATTTTTGGTGGCGGTGCATCGATGACTTTGTTAGGATTTTTCGGGGGTATTTTTGTAATCGCACATGTGCGAATCCCGTAACCCTAAATTTCCTTGTTTCCCTATAAAATTGTAATCAAAATATTGTAATAGGGATGCCTCTTTTCAAGAAATAAAAATTCAGATTCTTTTGAAGATCTAAGAGCATCAATTCTGTAAGTTTATCTTTTAATTTCTGCCTTAGCTTTATAATTAAATTCTTGCCTTAGATTAATTAATTTTCTTTGCCTTAGTTAATTCTAGTTTAGAATCTCTTAAACTGCAGTAGGAAATTAATCCAGTAGATCTAAAAATGCAAAATCTTAAAATGATGTTTTTAAATGATCCCCTAATGAGCAAGTAATTTCCTCGCTTGTTAGGGTTAGGAATAAGGGAAGGATTGAGAGATGAATATCTCTCATCTCTTTCAAGCCCAATAATTTGTAATAACTAGAACTTCATGCACGCATGCATGATCCGCTCCCTACGGCACCCTACCCACGAGGTAACGGTGAAACCGTAGTATAAAGGACCGGACATGCATGACTTCCATGAAGGTTAGAGCAATTAGTAGGAAAGGACGGACAAGGATCTAGAGGAAGAAACTTCGTTTCTTCCCAATCATCCTAATCCCCTTTACTAATAATTGTTATAACTTTTAAAAAGATTTAATTGAGGGCATTGAAAGAGGTGTGAATATTAATCTTTTCAAACTCACCTTAGACCTAATCCTAGCAAGTTTCTTGATCATCGGACAACTTAGATTTTAGATTCAATTAAAAGACCAAACAACCATTGGAATCAGCTCGTAAGAACACTTAGGAAAATTACACATCCCTGTGGACCGACCCGTATTCATCGGCTAGCTTCATGCGACGCCGTTCTTGATTGCGGTAAAATATTGGTGATCGTAAAATCTCTATCAATCACAAGGCGAACTCGTGCTAGTGGTTAAAAGACCTATGATCCCCAATCGCGCCAAGCGGGGAAAATTCGAGCCGAACTATGAAGGCCCGTACATCATAGACAAAGTCTACCAGGGTGGAGCCTATCTACTCATGGATATGCACGGGGAAAGACCTTTCAGGCCAATAAACGGTCGCTTCCTAAAGAAATACTACGCTTAACGAGTCACAGCCTAGGTCAATGATAGATGACGACGACTATGTCCGCTCGCTATCTTCCTAAGCCCAAACTCTATAAGTAGTAACCGGCCTTCTTCAGCGACGGACCGAAACGTCCTTAAACTAATGACGGACCACTACGTCCTAAAACTAGCTGATGACCGAAACGTCTTTAAACTACTACTGCAGCATCCTCAAGCTGACGAGATAAAAAAAAAGAAGAATAAAGAGAGAAAAAATAGTAATAAAAAAAACGGTATGTCCATAAGCAAAATGGGCACGGATGAAAACCCGAAAAGGCTCCGTGAGTAAAAATAGCAGGGCTACCGGCGAGTGTTCGTGAAAACCCGAAAGGGCGCGATCTCGTTTAAAAAAAAAGAGAATAAAAAGAAAAATAAAAAAAACGGTATGTCCATAAGCAAAATGGGCACGGATGAAAACCCGAAAGGGCTCCGTGAGTAAAAACAGCAGGACTACCGGCGAGTGTTTGTGAAAACCCGAAAGGGCGCAACCTCGTTAAAAAGACACTTGCAAGATCCTCTCGACCTTGTAAGGAGAAACCACACGCGTGAGATCCTTAAGACTCACAGGGAGCAGCACACTTAGGGATCCTCACGATTCCTAAGAAGAAATTACACTTGCGAGATTCTCACGACTCGTAAGGAGAACTCTCTTATGGGACCCTCACGGCTCATAAGATTTGAAAGTCTTAAGTTACAGAGACCTAAACCTGTGCTTAAGTAACCCCCCACAACCTTCTATAGTGCCCTACAAATGGCTCAATACTGACCCTTGTATACAATCCACGGGCGCGAATAAACATTTCCCTAACCAAGTCTCACCCGTGACTGGGGATATGTCCATACGATGAACAACCCTTGTAAGGCCTCTCGACTTATAAGGAGAAAACCCTTTTGTAGGATCCTTACGACTTACAGGGGAACATACACTTAGGAATCCTCACGATCCCTAAGAAGAAAACACACCTACGAGATCCTCACGACTTGTAGGGAGAAATACCTTTGTGAGACCCTTACGGCTCATAAAGCCAAAAGCTTTGTTCGACATTGACGAAGGCAAATGATGATTCGCTCCTGGTAATATCCCAGTTATAGCGATGGTGATGCCGAAATCGGTGTCTAATCCCAAGCTTGCAGCGAAAAGACAGCAAGCCACACATGCATACGAAATAGCCGAAATGATGGGGCAACTTGCAACAATATCAGCAAGTAAAAAAAATGTATGCATACAAAATAGCCGAAATGATTGGGCAACTCGCAATAAAAAGCAGCGAGTAAAAATAAAATAAATAGCCGAAATAATTGGGCACCACGAAAAATAGTCGAAATGATTGGGCAATCGCGACCTTCGCGATATAAAAGCTGAAATGATAGAGCATCCCTCCTCCAACAGGATTCGGACACACTACAGCAGGCGAAGCAAAGGCCAAATTCCTAACTTCAGGGTCTTGACGGCAACTCATATAAAACCTGAAAGACCACCAGAGATCATCTCAACTCCAGGGAAATCAGTGTCCTTGGCAAATACCTCAATTCAGGGAAACTAGCGTCCTTGATGAGAGCTTCTTGATTCGCGTCGGCCCGCAGAGAAATCAGTGTCTTTGCAGGAATACTCCGATTCGTTTCAACCCCAGGGAAATCAGTGTCCTTGGCAACCTCCTCGACTCAGGGAAACCAGTGTCCATGACGAGAGCAGCTCGATTCGCGTCGACCCGCAGAGAAACCAGCGTCTTTGCAGGAACACCTCGATTCGTTTCAACCCCAGGGAAATCAGTGTCCTTGGCAAATACCTCAATTCAGGGAAACTAGAGTCCTTGATGAGAGCTTCTTGATTCGCGTCGGCCCGCATAGAAATCAGTGTCTTTGCAGGAATACTCCGATTCGTTTCAACCCCAGGGAAATCAGTGTCCTTGGCAACCTCCTCAACTCAGGGAAACCAGTGTCCTTGACGAGAACACCTTGATTCGCGTCGGCCCGCAGAGAAACTAGCGTCTTTGCAGGAATACCCCGATTCGTTTCAACCCCAGGGAAATCAGTGTCCTTGGCAACCTCCTTGACTCAGGGAAACCAGTGTCCTTGACGAGAGCACCTCGATTCGCGTTGACCCGTAGAGAAACCAGTGTCTTTGCAGGAATACTCTGATTCGTTTCAACCCCAGGGAAATCAGTGTCCTTGGCAACCTCCTCGACTCAGGGAAACTAATGTCCTTGAAGAGAACACCTCGATTTGCGTCGGCCCGCAGAGAAACTAGCGTCTTTGCATGAATACCTCGACTCGTCTCAACCCCAGGGAAATCAGTGTCCTTGGTAACTTCCTCGATTCAGGGAAACCAGTGTCCTTGACGAGAGCACCTCGATTCGCGTCGACCCACAGAGAAATCAGTGTCTTTGCAGGAGTACCTCGATTCGTTTCAACCCCAGGGAAATCAGTGTCCTTGGCAAATACCTCGATTCAGGAAAACCAGCGTCCTTGACGAGAGCACCTCGATTCGCGTCGGCCCGCAGAGAAATCAGTGTCTTTGCAGGAATACCTCGACTCGTCTCAACCCCAGGGAAATCAGTGTCCTTGGCAACCTCCTCGATTCAGTGAAACCAGTGTCCTTGACGAGAACACCTCGATTCGCGTCGGCCCGCAGAGAAACTAGCGTCTTTGCAGGAATACCCTGATTCGTTTCAACCCCAGGGAAATCAGTGTCCTTGGCAACCTCCTTGACTCAGGGAAACCAGTGTCCTTGACGAGAGCAACTCGATTCTCATCGACCCGCAGAGTGTCTTTGCAGGAACACCTCGATTCGTTTCAACCCCAGGGAAATCAGTGTCCTTGGCAACCTCCTCGACTCAGGTAAACCAGTGTCCTTGACGAGAGCAATTCGATTCACGTCGACCCGCAGAGAAACCAGCGTCTTTGCAGGAACACCTCGATTCGTTTCAACCCCAGGGAAATTAGTGTCCTTGGCAAATACTTCAATTCAGAGAAACTAGTGTCCTTGATGAAAGCTTCTTGATTCGCGTCGGCCCGCAGAGAAACCAGTGTCTTTGCAGGAACACTACGATTCGTTTCAACCTTAAGGAAACCAGTGTCCTTGGCAAAATACCTCGACTCAGGGAAACCAGTGTCCTTGACGAGAACATCTTGATTCGCGTCGACCCGCAGAGAAATCAGTGTCTTTGCAGGAATACTTCGATTCGTTTCAACTCCAGGGAAATCAGTGTCCTTGGAAACCTCCTCAACTCAGGGAAACTAGCGTCCTTGATGAGAGCTTCTTGATTCGCGTCGACCCGCAGAGAAACCAGTGTCTTTGCAGGAGCACTTCGATTCGTTTCAACCTCGAAGAAACCAGTGTCCTCGGCAAAATACTTCGACTAAGGGAAATTAGTGTCCTTGACGAGAGCTGCTCGATTCATCTCGACTCGTGAGGAAATTAGTGTCTTCGCGAGGACTTCCCGATTCATCTCGACTTGCAAGATAAAGCCTTAGGCAGAAGGGATTAAAAAACTTGTTTCCTAAGCACTGGGACCCTGCAAGTCGGTCTAAAACGGTCTCTTGCATACTATCCACAGGTCTCACTCTCCAAAGTCGAATCTCAACAAGGAGGGAAACAACCGCTTACGAGTTCTCTCGACTCGTAAGAGGGAAAATTCTCTTATAAGATCCTTACGACTTATAAGAGAAAACGCACTTAGGAATCCTCACGATTCCTAAGGAGAAAATACACCTACGAGATCCTCTAGATCCGTAGAGAGAAAAGTCTTTATGAGACCCTCACGGCTCATAAAGTTGAAAAGTCTTAGACAGCAGATCTGAACCTGCGGCCTAAGCCATCGCTACCTCTTGAAGAAACTAAGACAGGGTGCTCACTCTATCATCTGTCAACCATGTTTGCTAAAGTAGCATACTGATAATAAAAGAAGGAAGAAAGCACAGAGATGACACAAGACATTGCAAAAGGAAATGTGTATATCTTTATTCATGAATTCAATTAAGTACAAGGTGAAACGTATAAAAGAATAAAGAATGTGTACATTTTATTCAAAGATTACAAGTGTAAGATACAAAAAGTAGCTACTGAGAAGGAAGTGTCTTTAACAAATCCGCGAGCTGCTCTCACACTTCCTTCAGTGCCTCCTCCTGAGCGGCTGCCGCGGCCACTTCCGCTTCCACCTGGGCCCGCTGCTGCAGGTAGGATGAAAGTTGCTCCTCAACTGCCTGCTGGGCTGCCTCCTGATTAGGTACATCCCGCTCGACGACGTCAAGCTGCTGCCTCAGTGTTAACCCTTCGGAGAGGCATCGCATAAGGCCTTCGAAGATAACCTTCAGCTGTGCAGCGTTTGCCTCTACCTGAGCATGCAGTTGGGCAGATTTGCTCGAAGTCTCGCCGCGCTCCTTACGCCTTGAAGCAACTTCTTGTTCAAGATGGCGGAAGTAAGGAGCGCTCTGCTCGATCCATGCCGTCCGCTGAGTGCTTGCGGCCAAGATCTCGGGGGCAGGACGCATCGACTCCAGCTGATGCAGGCCGGCCTCGATTTCCCTGCAGTGATTAACCCAAAACTCGACGACGCCTTCATTATGAAAATTTACAAGCGTCGTCAGCATCGGATTAACCTCCGCAGCGAAATCTGCGGCAGATGGGGGAACGTTCTCGTCAAGCTCTTCAACGTATCCGCTCAGCATTCCCAAACTCATCGCGGCATTCTTGGAAGATGGACGTCTCAAGAAGGGGCCTGCCGGCATTATGATGCGAGAATCGAAGGGCGCCGAAACCAGAATGACAGCTGAAAAAACAAAACACAATCAGATGACGGTTCAAGAAATATAAGAAAGTCATCAATAAGGGAGTTTACTATACCAGCTGCAGCAGGTGGCAAAGCCGGGAGGGCCGGTGGCGCGACTGATCTTGCATCTCTTCCTTCGATTTGTAGCACTGCAATCAGGGCAAGGAAAAATCAGAAACAAGTCCATTGTTGGAAAAAAGAAGGATATTAATTGAAAACCATGCTCACCGGCGCCACTGGAGGAAGCACGCTCCGACGAGAAGGAGAAGTGTAGGTGCGGCACCTGGTAAAGGTGATCAAAAAGCACTCCTGCAAAGATGCAGTAGTACAACATCGGTACATGAATTGTGTAGCCTAAAGATGAAACTAATGGGTTATAAATTCATACCTTCCAACATTTGCGATGGCGCGAGAGAAGGTATAGAGGTAGCCATCGTCAAGGCAATAGTTGACGGCGCTCCCTCGAGCAGTGGAGCATCAGCACTGGCCGCACCTGCGTTAGAAACAAGATAAGCCCTGTCAGGAAAGGTTGCAGAATAAAAGAAAGACGGTAACCCAAAATTTACCTGATGATGAGCCGGTCGAAAAGGCGGCGTCTCCCTCCATTGACATGAGACCACCTCCCGACGCCTCATCGCCCGACTCTACGGAAGCCGTCGTCGTGCTCGCGAGACCAGGAGACGGCGGAGGACCATAGACAGGGAGAGCAATGATTGGAGCATTGCCGGACTCTTGAGAAAGAGCGGCTGGATTGTCCTCGGGAGTCATGCCCGTCTTACCCACTACTCCCTCGGGCTCAGCGGTCATTGCTGTCTCGTCCGCCGTCGCCATGGGGTCGCCGATCTCAGGTGCTCCGTCCGCTGCTGCCTCAGACTCGGCCGTAGCAGCTGTCTTATCTGCCGCTACCTCGGGCTCGGCATCGGCTGCCTTCTCCGGCATAGTTTCCTCAGCTCCTACCTCGGGTTCAGCAACCTCGGTGACGTCACCCACCGTCGGCTTGGGTTCAGCCAGTGCCTCCCCTACTGTCCCTTCAGGCTCGACGGTTTCCGCCGCTCCCTCAGTTGGACTTGGCCCTGCAAGATAAGATGTATCAGAAAAGATAGTTTTACAACTCTTACAATAAAGTCTTGAAAGACACACTACCTGAGGTGGATCGATCGTTGGCCTCCCGAGCCGCACACGCCTCCTGTCTATGAGCGGTAGACAAAGCGACCGGGGGCTCCTCGGAAGGAGAAGCAACGAGAATAACGGTGCTTGGGCCCGCTCCCATGGCCAAAGCAGCTCTGCGCTCCTTCGCCTCGCGCCTCAACCGCTTCCTCTCCTCCCGGGCCGTCACGACGGACCTCTTCGACGCTTCCTTCATCAAGGCGTCTTCGTCCGCGTTTAGAGTTGCCTCCAGAGCCTTCAAGGCATCCCTCATTGGCTTTTCAAGTCGGGTCTCTCGCGGCAGCCCCGAAGAGACCGGGACTTCAGTAGCTGGCCCAGGAAGAGTCCCCGCATCGGCTTGCACGGCCCCTGCAAAGAGACAAAGAAAAGATTAGATTGGCCATAAAAAGGAGAATAAAAAGAAAAACTCGGTGAGCCGAGACATACCAACGCCCGACAGAGCGCGTTTCCTTTCCTCCTCCTGGAAAGTTTGGAGGGAAGCGGCGATAGCTTCTTCAGTGGTGACGCCTGTTAAAAAAAGGGGGGAAAGGCATTAGTTAAAGACAATAATAAAGGTGCAATGAAATGACGAAGAGTGCAACCAATGATTACCTGACTGAGCAATTTTAGCCAACCACGCTTCGAGCCTTGCCGTTCACTCAGAAGCCTCAATGGCGGCCGCCAAGTCGGTGTCTTCTGGCTTTACCAAGAAGCCATCGTTGCTCCCGTATTTGAGTAAGCCTTCGGTAAGAGGGGCCTGAGGCTCTAAGCCGAGGACGGCATCCAGAGAAAGAACGGACTTCTTCTTCCTCTTTTGCGCGTGGGCCCCGGTCGCCGCCAAGATCATCTTGCGCTTTGTGGGCACCTTAGGGCGGCGGGTCCCAATGTCCGTGCCCACTCCGGACTCGGGCGAAACTACATTCACTGGAGCACGGGGCGCTGGGGGCGCGTCCCCGGTATCACGAAGCGGCAATCCGCACGGAGGGCTAAGCACGCGCAGTGGTCCAGCTCCAGCATCTTTTAACGGAGCAATGACAGGGGTCCTTGGCTTCAGGGGAGCCTTGCGGTCGCCGCCGGGAGGCGCACCCTTACGGTCAACCAACATGCGCTTCTCCTCACGGATAACTGGACCCATTGCGTGCGCGTACCAAGCCACGTACGCGTGGAGGACCCGGGGGACGCAGCTCGGCTCGCTGATGAAGAAGTGGGAGCCCGTATTCAGCCGCATAAAATGGTGCATCGCGCTCCATATCCCCTCCATGCTGGCCGCGGGCTCTTCCAAAAACGCCTCCAGCGGGACCCTCTGGTTATAGCTGGATTGTTGGGCGAACCGGTGGGGTTGTACCTCATGAAAAGCGCTGTCACGTTCTGCCTGAACACCAGGTAGCCCGGCCGAATGGAGTAGAGGTGAAGAATCTCCCGGGCTTTCAGTACGGAGGCCCCGTCCTTGAAGCCGTCACGCAGCGCCACCAGCGCCTTGGAGGTTTCTGAGCCGATAGTTATGACTTTATCCATAAAAGAAATCCTCGCTCCGACCAGGTGTGGACGAAGGAGCAACCCCCTAGCCTCCCGCGGAGGCACATTCACGATCGAGGCGCCGATCAGCCGCATGACTCTTGGGAGTCTGCACCTCTTAAAAAATGAAGGGCTCTTATGGATGCCGAATACCCCGTGCACATGCATTTCTATCCACGAAGTGAAGTAGTGCATCGGGAAATTGGCAGGCTGCACCCCAGGTTCATTAGCGTCCGCCGCCACACTGAGTCCGTTGTATAGGTGAGCCAACCCGGCGATTCCTATTGACAACTGCAGGCCAGCCACCATCCGATGCGCTGGGTAGAAAACGGATGGCCGCATGTAGCGCGGGTGAATGGGGAGCGCGAAGCTGCACAGCCACAATCCCAGAAACCCTAAAAAGAAGGTCTCCTCATCAATGCCCAGGGCGGCGATTTCTGACAAGGGCATGATGGTGGCGTCGGGGAGATAGAAATCCTTTTGATCGTCTTCCGATATTGGTCGACGATCTAAGCCGAAGCCGAAAGGGTCATCGAGCTTGGCGAACTTTTCACTCCGCTCCGATAGAATCTCCGGTCGAAGGAAGCGGGCGATAAAATCTGCGAAACTGACTCCCCGGACTCCTGATTCCAGATAGAGACCTTCGTATATGTTCAGCACCTTCACCAAGCCCGGAAACTGGTGCTGAATAGCATTCTCCGGTGTCAAATCAAATACCAGCGGCTTGGTGGCGAAGACGTACTCGTCATGAGGAAGCAGCTCCTCGTAATGCTCCCCCCTCACCGGCAAGCCCGAGATCTCGACGAACTCTTCTAGGGAGATGGAGACTTCCCTGTCCGTCATAAGGAAGGTGTGGGTGGGGATGTTTCATTATTCGATGAAGGCCTTAACCCACCACGTTGGAGGAGCGGGGTACTCAAAAAGCGAGACGTAGATTGCCGAGTATAGACCAATCTTCATCAGATGAGTCCTCTTCGCCGATAGGATGTACCTGGCCCACTGCAAATATCCGGCCGGTTGTCGCGGGGTCAATCCAATATTGTATGCCTGTCCCCAAGGGCGTGCCTCACCCTGACATATGCGCCGCCCCAAGATGTCCATGGCCGGCGGCGGCTGCACAGGAATGGCACCGATCGAAGGCTGGAGAAGATCCTCCGAATTCCAGTTCTTGACCTCCACGGCATACTTCACTGGAGGTTCATCCGCATAGGGGATCGACGAGATGGGCTCAGACGGCGTCGCGGAACCGAAGCTTCGGCGACCCTGGATGATTTCATTATACTACTTACCCCACAGGTGAAGGTTCTTGTGCTCGGGGTCATGATCCTTAATGAGAGCGAGCACCTCTCGGTCCACCGGTGCCTCGGGAAACCCTTCCTCTGAGCGAACAAACGGGAAAGACAGATCAGCAGACATGATTGCCTGCAAAGAAAAACGAAATTCAACCGTCAGTGTCATAATTTAATTTTAAAAAGCCTGACGTTTGATACTACACTGCAATGCAGTGTAGGGGGGACCAAAGGGGGACCCACAAAATCTAGATGACAATGCATCAGTTATTAAGACAGCCCCATCATTAGATGAGACTGTCAATTAATGAGGAGACCTCCAAAAAAGAATATTCTCATTAATGAGAAATCCCTAGAGACAAGGAGGAAATCTCCTCTTTCAGAGCAAAGCTCTGTCATAGAGTGACACTTGTCAAACTCTGGTCTCAGGAGGAATAAAAAAAATTCCTCAAAAGATTAAAAGAGCTTAGCTCTGTGATAATGATGGAAAAATCCATCAAAGGAAAATTAATTCCTGAAAAAAAAATTTGAAAAAATTTGGGATCTTGAAGATCCAAGAAAACTCTTAAGAGTTCATCATCTTTGGATCAAAAGATCTTTATTTTTTGTCCATGAGCAAAGCTTTGTTCAGGGTTAAAAACTCTGGAACAAGATCTCTTTAGATCTATGGATTCTTGAGAGCAAGGCTCTGTTGGTGAAACCCCAAAGGGGTTTTCTTGAGATCAAAGATCTATGAGAGCAAGACTCCGTTAATTAAAATTAATTTAATTTAATTAAAAAAATTTACCTAAAAGGTTTAAGAGTTTAAATCTCTTGGAGTTCTTGAAAATAAAGAGCAAGGCTCTGAGATTCTGAAAGTAAAAATCTTGAAGATGATAATCATCTGTTGAGGACCAAGGGTCCTATTTATAGGCGCTTGCGCCCCTTCAACTCCTGAGTTGATCCGATGGTTGGGATCTTGCCACCGCTGCACTCACGTGTGCGCCACGTGAGCGCAATGGTGGGGGGCATTTGTTTCCCACAATCAGAGCAAAGCTCTGTTTGAATTTCAAAAATTCAAAAATTGAAGCAACGCTTTAGATCCCTTGCGTTGTGCGCAACGCGCCACGTGTCAAAAGCAGACACGTCAGCGCAGCGCCCAAGGCAGCGCACCCAATCAGAGCAAGGCTCTATTTAAAATAAAAATAAAAGAAGCAACGCTTCAGATGATTTGCGCTCTGCGTTGCGCGACATGTGGCAGCGCAGTTGCGCGGCGCGACACGTGGCAGCGCAGTTGCGCTAGGGCAGTTGCGCTAGCGCAGTTGCGCTGTGCGACACGTGGCAGCGCAGTTGCGCTAGCGCAGTTGCACTGCGCTCTGAGCTACGCGACACGTGTCAAGCGCAGGTGCGCTTGCGCCAACTGTGCCAGCACTAAAACAGAATTAAAATTCTGGAAAGATCTTTCTGATCTTATTAAAACAATAAGATTATTTTCTGTAAAATAGAAGCCCTTGGATCAAAGATCTAACGGTGGGGAAAATCCCTAAATCACTCAGAGAAATATCTCTTTAACTGATTTAATAAATCAATTGGCACTATAAAAAGGCCCATAGACTCCAAGTCTAAAAGGAGATTAACACACAGAGAATTCACAGAGCTCTTCTAAGAATTTTGAGAAGAATTCAGAAAGAAAGAAAGAAAAAGGTAAAACCTTTAGAAAAAGAAGAATTTTCTTCTAAAAAGATCAATGATCTAAGAACAAGATCAAAGATCTTCAATAAAAAATGATAATATTAATGAAAAGAAGTAATTTACTTCTTTACTAGATCATTTGATGTACATAAAGGCATTGCCTTTTGATGAACCATTAGTTCTGGAATCTTAAAAGATTCTCTTCTTTAATCCAAAATTGGATCAAGATATTGAACAGTGCCCTGCACTTGTAAAATTTGCACTGTTGCGCTCTTGGGTAAGCGCAAGCCACCAGAGAGCGCCACGTGTCAGCCCCAGAGCAAACTGTGCCTTACGCTTTAAAAAATGAGCATTGCGCTCTTGGGTTGGCGCAACTCACCAGAGCGCGCCACGTGTCAGCAGTGCAACAGCGCAGCGCACTGTCGCGGCGCACCGCGCTTGCGTGACACGTGTCACCATCACATGAGTTTGCGCCTTGCGCTCCTCAATTGGCGCAGAGCGCCTGACAAGCCACGTGGGGCGTTGTCAGAGCATTTAATGCAATGCATTATCAAGGGCAGAGCCCAATAAAGAAAGGTCTATCAGACCAAACAAAAGTGCTATGCACTATTAAAAGGGGCAGAGCCCAACTAAAAGAAAAAAGTCTAAAACAGACCAAAATAAAATGCTTTGCATTATTTTAAAAGAGGGCAGAGCCCAAATAAAGGCCTAACAGGCCAAATGCAAATAAATTGTTGAACATTTTCAACTGGACTTAGTCCAATCATGGCCGTAAGTCCTCAAATTAAATTGGACTGAGCACGACTGCTCTCTTAATCAATTTACACCTGGTTCAAGGGTACATCTCCGAACTCCTCTGATATTTGTCGTTGTAATCCTTCAACGTCTTCAGAGAGATGACGGGTCCCGACAACCACATATTAATACAGACTGCGGGGTCCTTAAACTCGTGGACCGAAACGTCCTTAAACTAATATTCGTCCCAAAATGGGAACGTTGGACCGAAACGTCCTTAAACTAATATTCGTCCCAAAATGGGAACGTTGGACCGAAATGTCCTTAAACTAATGTTCGTCCCCAAATGGGAATGATGGACCACTATGTCCTTAAACTGGTATTGG
This sequence comes from Agapanthus africanus, assembly GCA_030015575.1. Lineage (NCBI taxonomy): Eukaryota > Viridiplantae > Streptophyta > Magnoliopsida > Asparagales > Amaryllidaceae > Agapanthus > Agapanthus africanus. The sequence continues at coordinate 163,103,381 of CM057348.1, forward strand.
ACCACCATGTCCCTAAACTGGAAATCGACCGCAATGTCATTAAACTAAACAATAGAGCCAATTGCTCTCTTGTCGGATCCAAACGATCCCGTTAAGTTGATCTTAGTCTGGAGATTAGGCTAACGTATCCTTAACAAAAGTTTAAGTTGATTTTAGCCTTAAATAGGGCTAACGTATCCTTAAACCAAAACACCAAACCCAAATCTAAGAAGATACGGATTTGGACTAATCCACGTCCTACGGGCGACGACATAAATTAGTCTCCGTATACAAACCACGGGCAACCACAAACAAAACAAACACCCACGACACGAAGTGAAATTCTGGAGAATGAGAAAGTTGTTACCGCGATGCGGTAGCGTAATTAACTGCAGGGGCTTGCGCCTGCAGGGAAAAGCGTCCCCACAATCAAAAACCCCTCAAGCGAGGGGGAATCTGACGAAGTCTGCTACATCGGCCGCATCCGTCTAAACCTCCGATACACGGTACCATAAATCAACTTGGCATCTTTGGAGAGGTGGATGGATAAAACCAAATAGCATCTGCCCCGAATCTCAGGCAAGACGAACCTATGCGGTCGCGTCTCCATGATTCGGAGGGGAACAGATCCTTGTCTTCTCTGTGGATCACCAAACCCAAAATCTTTCTACTCGTCGGCCCGGTTAGGTGTAATGACGGAAACAGTTCCGCCCTGGCACTCCGCTGATCCTCTCTTAGCCAATTAACACGACCACTCGCGAAATGACACGTTACTGATGGTGGCATCTGCCCCTTTGAATAAGCACGATGCAACTGATCCTAAGTGCAAATCTTTATCACTGCGGTGTCCTGTAAAGAACCTGCTTAGGAGCTCTTCCGATCTCACCTAAGCCGAACAATACGGAGGTTGGCACTCTTTACTAAAATCTTTTCTCATATCAGGATGGCTACATCCTCAGCACAGGTTTCTTCTGGAATTTGGCCGTATCCAACGCCTCTACATACATATCCATCCTCTTGCATCAACGGGGAGTAACACAGCTTGTTAATATCTCGCATGAACCTATTGTTTCACCCGTCTTCATTATCATCCACTTCGATGTCATCTCTTGCTGTCTAAGTACGGCAATTCGTTCTCAGCTACAGTCACTCCGGGGTCTCTCATACGGACTCGAAATTATGAACTCGCGTATCTTCACCACTCTGTGGAAGATATCTAGCAGATTACATCTTCGGGAACTCATCCAAATTATCGGAGGAATACGCTTCATGCGTCCGTTCTCGATCAACTCACAACGCATCTGGGTGAAGTCCTTGTTGGGAATTCACCCGTGCGCGCAAATGCGTTTATTTTGGAAACGGATATGATTTTAAGGAAATGGAATGCGCACGCGAGATCGTTCTCATTTTAAATTTATAAACCGCAAGTGCACGGCGCGTTGTAGCAAGCTGGCAAATACGGGTCCATCCGCAGGGAATTGTGTATTAGCTCTTGTGATTTAAGGTTCAACAAATAATGAATGGTTGGTTTGTCACAAAGAATAAAAAGAATACGAAAACAAGAAAAGCAAGCAAAGGAGCTAAGAAAGAAGTGGTTGTGGATTTGGCTCGGAAGGTCGAATCGCGACGATTCCTTCGACGCTCCCTTGAACATGAGTTGTCCGTCCTTACGTCGATCCCGGCATGAAGCATGACTTGTCAAGGCAGTTGCGGAGCACAAATCATCAAATTCCGATATTCACCGCAAAACACGAAACGAGTCTATTTTGTTCACTTACCATTTGTGTGTCCAAGCTTGGGGTATCAACACTAAACACAAGGGTTAGCAAGATTACCACAACATCAAAAACACAAATTAGTGGGTGAGAGCAAATGATTTTAGTGTTAAGTGTGCTAAGTGTTTGTGATGGTATATGGTATATGAAACCATGAGATTTGTCAATTCACTTAATCACAAAATACCACATCCAAACTTAGCAAACCTAACACCAAATTGATTCTAATCTTAGGCTTACAAGATGGGGTTTGTGGGGAGAATATGGTATGTGATGAGATTACAAAGTAACCATGGAATCAACATATTATATCAACCCATCCAAGTTACAATACTAAGTTTATAATCATAATAAAGCACATTAATATTAACAGGAGGAGGAGGAGGCAAAGCCTTTCGTCTCACTTCCTTACCATTACCACAACCAAAGAAGATTAGTTACACATAATAATGAAAAGAAAAGGAAAGCAAGTAAAAAAAGAAAACAAATAACAAAGCAATATTAATAACACTTGAAAAAGAGGTACAAGATATTAGTAACGGGTTCAACCTCCATAATGAAGCTCTCAAGAGAAAGTTTCAAGAGAGAAGAAGAAGAAGAAACCAAGTGATAGCCCACTCACTCTCAAGCATAAACCAAAAATAAACTAAAACAAAACTATATATGTGTGACCCCTTCCCTTGCTCATTGATCTAGCTTTTATAGGCACCAAAAAAGATTAAACAAGTAATAGAAATAAAGTGATGTGACTGCAAGGAAGGGACAGAGAAAAAATGGGGACAAATGGGGCAAGGGGGCTAACGAGCTCGGTTTTATTGAGGGTGTGGCCGGCCAAAATCCGAGCTAATGGGCTCATGTTGGTTGTGTGGTCTTGTGTTCTCTCGACAAGTCTACTGGTGCCACTTGATTTGTTTACATGAACTTGGTCTGCACTCAGGAATTTGAAGGGGACAAGATGCTTTTGGTCACATCACAACTTTTTGCACTTATTACCCATCACACTCACATGTGCCCACTAGTTGCACAATTCATCATTTGTGTGTGCCAAGGCAGCCCCACCATGGTCCTAGTGCCAAAGAGCATGTATACACTTGCATTGTGTTGGACCAAAATTATGTGCACACATTTATTTGCAAAAGAACTCTTTGGATATCGGTTGGTTTCCTGTTCTGCTTGCAGTGTCGGCTTCCAAACTTTATATCCGTAATTTTGAATGTGTATCCATTATTTTATCATGAATACCTGTAAACTGCAATTACTGAGCATACACTGATTAATAGTACCGATATATAACAAAATAGATAATGAATGAGCGGTATTAAAATGCAGTTTTCTGAGATGAACAAATACCCCCAAACTTATCTTTTGCTCATCCCGAGCAAAACAAAAAATCCTAGCCTCACTTTCTCAGGGAACGCGATTGCACTGAGCATGTACAACAAGCTGTTAAACCTCTAGGTGTCCCTAGTAGGAGGAGTGTTGTCTCCTGAGGGTTTTCAACGGATTACACCCACAAAATACAGTCAAGTTAGCGTCGCGGAGAAACTGTTGATCCTAATCTTAAGGTTAAGAATCAAAATCAGAAGTTCTATTACCCAAGTCAAAAACGTTAAACCCTATTTTTCACTCCTCGCAATTTGTTTAACATAAGCTTATACGCGTCTTTACGTGATTGTGCGGATAGTGTCCGTAATGTTTTAAAAACTTTGATTAGGGTTATTATGTCATAATTACAGACTAGGATAAACTTCTAAAGGATCACACGAGTTTGAAAGGAGTTAAGATTTTCCTAAGTCTCCAGTTTAGTTTCAAGTCAGAATATATATCATTTTTAACAGAAAACTTAAGTCTTATTCTTCACTCCTACCTTTCACCTGTTTTAGTTCATACACACCAAAATTATCGTGCAAAATGTCTTTTTATAAATATACCTTCATATCTCCGCGAAAAAATTGTTTTTAATAGAAAACTCGTCCCCGCCAAGATTATTCTCCCACAAAGAACCATGAGGACTTTTAACTCGGAGAGAACACTTACTTAGCTTGTTTTATTTGACGATTGGAAACTTAGCGAGTTTTGGGTCAATGACTCCCAAACCAGAAGGTTTTAGGGCATTAGGTGTGGACATACCCTAAGGACTTAATTACCCAAGTTACCAAGGCCACAAAACAAAAGACTCATTTTATTTTAAAATATTCAGAACTCAGTGAAAATGGAGATATAGCCAGCATTTCTTTTAAATCCGAAGACGTTACTGTTAGTTATATGTATGCCCTAGAGGCCATTACTATACATAGGATGTATATTGTAGTGGATGCTTGGACATATATAGGGATGACTTTCTTGCTCGATATGATAGTATGCTATCTGGTTACTCTTTAACTTAACGTATACACTGATTGTCTCTCTGTTACATGTTGGTAAAGCCCTTAGGATGTGTACTTGATGTTAGTGTATATGCCCTAGAGGCCATTACTGTATCATACTAGTTTGTATATTACTTGATGGAAGCTTGGGATATTCACCTTGTATAAACAATCTTGCTCAATATAGTAGTATGCTACTTGGTTTGTTTCTACTTCAATGTGTACTTGTGTTTATTTCAGTATATCACTTATACGCATTAGTAGAGCCCTTAGGATCTTTGCTTGATTACCAGCGTTGTGATGGCAGTCACACTAGTGGGGGCTGGGTAATCTATAGGCACATCCTTATACAGGTCCCTAGTCGTAGGACTATCGAGACAGGGCATCGATACTCCGGAATAGACTAGCGTATGCGCTTCTCATCCCAGTGTGGGAGATGGTCTGTCCCACAGCCATCAGTACGTCGTACTGGAGATAGTATACGGGTGCTCGTTGGGTTACGAGTACACTGGACAGGACTCGTCGGGAACTGACAGGTTGGTATTATACCTATCGTCAGTTATCAGTTCCCAGGTGACATGAGTACAGCTTAGTCCGCTGACTTGACACTGACACTTCGCCTCGAGTGTGTTCCCACTGCACTTTGATCACTACCCTACCACGGCTCAAAGGAGTCGTGCAAACAGGTGGTGGTTGGGTACAGTCCCGAAGCACTTGGAGGCAGTGACGGTTAGACAGGATTCGTCTCTCCCGGTATTGGGGGTTGACATCGCGCTGTGTCTAGGAGAGCCATTACACGAGTAGTCCCTGGCCAGGGCAAGCGAGATATACTGGTAGGTTTCCAGTGTTATCTCAGGGTGTTTTGGGCTTCACTCCGACACGACTTGTACCGCTATTGGGGGACTGACGTTTTACCGCCCCCTAGGCCCGCCATGCGATGTATCAGACGAACAGACCGGACTGTACGGAGAATGTCACATTCAGACTCAGTAGGAGTTCAGATGGGGTTTCACCTCGTCAGCCTTCTTGTCGGCATCTACCTGGGGACCGTTACGCACAGCTAGTGCCGCTTGCGGTCTGTGGTTAAACCCACTGCCAGCGTAGTGTCGAGTCTTTAGAGTCCCACACAGAGGGTATTCGCCTCTGGGCAAAACAGAGTAGAGGTCGCATGGTTTTGCGACAGGGTTCGTTCTCATCCGCGCACTTGTGCACGTTTGGAGTCCGGACGGATATTACCAGTGGGCTCTGGTTTGAGCCGGATGCTGGTATAGTATTTGGGGTTGCTTTTATCTCTTAGTATTCATGTTCCTCGGAACAAGAATGCAGGTGTGTATGCACAGTTATTTGAGGAGGAGGAAGATGACTTTCATTAGGGTTTCGGAACGGGTGCGTATGCACAGTTGACAGTCGTCTTTTTCCAAACCCTAATGGATTTGTATTATATCATTTAATAATATATAATAAAATGAAATTGTGTCATGGTTAGTTTTTTTTGTTGACTTGTTGACCATGGTTGACTTGTTGACCATGGTTGAACATTTGACTACCATCATTACAAATGCAAGATGCTTTTTCATTCTTGCTTTTTCATTTAATGTTTGTAATGATATTAGTCATTCCTAAACTTTCCATCAAACCTTTTTCATTTTGATTATTATTATTATTTGATTATTCTTTTTCTTTTGTTATGGTTGCAAAAGGAAAAGAGAGGCTCATTCTATCATTCTCACTCTCTCTCCTCATTTCATCTTCTTCTTCCTCTTGAAAAGAGAAACCTTCTCATGTGTTGAGAATCATTCTCTTTAGATAGAAAAGCAAACCCTAATCACTCTCTACTCATTCTAGGATGAAGGTTTAGCGAGCCGGAAACCCTAGTTCACTCAAAGATCGAGGAAGAGCCCAAAGGTCGAACCTTCAAGGTGGATCTATCTTCGGCAAGAAGAAGGCGACGAGAAGAGAACCATTCAAGCTTCTACAAAGAACAAGAAAGAAGAACAACAACAAGAAGAGAAGGAGTTCAAGTTTAGGTATAACCATCCTCCATAGTAGCTAACTCTCTTTAGCTTGTTAACTAGTTTTAGTTTAGACAACGATCCCGACATAGTTTAGTCCATGTTGCCTCTTGCGATAAAAATTCGTTTTTTATACCGTTTCCGCCTCCCCGTAAGTACCGGGGGTCGCAATATGGAGTTACAGTGGTATCAGAGCCTAACTAAACTTAAACTAGCTTGGTAGTGAAGTGTAACGAAGTTCGGAACCGAAAAATCGCAAAACCGGAAAAACGAAAACCTAACTTTCTGTTGAAATTTTTTCTGCTCAAAATGAAAAACTTTATACTTGTAAAATCGTCTCAGGGTTTTCTAAGAACACACAAGAAAAACGATATCATGATTCCTCCAAACCGCCGCGCTTCCGCGGCCTCACCTACTCATCTGGCCGCGGAACCGCCGCAAGTTGGTGTCATCTTTGCATCGTTTTTCGTGCAGTGTTCTTCTGTGTTGGTTTTGGGATTTTTAAGATATATTATATGTACCCAGATTTTCCAGAACTGAAATTCACTTTTGGGGTCCTATAATTCCGTATTTTTTTCCGAACTTCACTGCACTTTAGCTATGTTGGTTATATCTGTGATGTTTGCATGTATTGAACGCCGGCTAATCGCTATAAGTCGATTAGTCGGGGTTATACATGATCTGTAATGTTCTGGAATGTGTATATGAATGTGTTGGACTGTCGCGGGTGAATAGCCGGGGTGGATGTGAGATGAGCTTCTGTTTTTCTTTCATTCATTGTAAATGTAAATTGATGTAATTATATTATTTGTTTGGCCGCACAACCGGGTCGGGGTTGTAGCCGTCATTGTATAATTCTTTTTACTGTTTTTGCTCCTAGGATAGACCCATGGTGGGGTGCACAAACTACCGGGAACATGGAGGGTAGTTTGCCGCACCCGTAGGGGTCTTGGGTGGGGTATTTGCTATTCACCGCGACCGTGTTATCCGCTTTTCGTTTCAGGCTCGAAAGGAATGCGGATTGCTAGTATATCCAATGTATTCATCTGTGATCTGTAATGTCTATCATTGCTTTCTATTTAGGCGTTGCTTATGTTTTACAGCCGCGCTAGCCCAGCCCCCGCTCTGTCGTTAGTTAAGTAACCTAACGAGTGATGACGGGACCCCGTGGCGAATGCGAATGGCATAAGCGTACGTCATATTTTGGTTGTTTTCTGCAATGGTAGGAATTAAATGATGGGACGCATTAAAAGAACTAATGCAAGAATATCACGCATTAAAAGAACTAATGCAAGATGATAAACCAAGTTTAAAGTCGTTGGAACACTTTCGAAAAACCACTCGGTTCTTTTCAAAAATAACTTTTAAATGCGGAGCTTGAGCCACTCCTTCTAAAAGCTATCTCGTTCCATCGACTATATCAAGTTCACTACGTTCACGGTTTCGCCAAAACCATTCGTAGCCCTCCATCATTTCAGTTAAATGTACGGTAGTATTCAAGCTATGTATTTTGACCTCACGCCAAGGCATAGTGATTGGTAGCTGCCGGATATTTATCTGTTGCATAGATAGAATGCGTTGGTTTGAGACAGTCGTACTGCCATTTTGGCCTACGTCAAGGGTATGTACGGGTGGATTCAAATTAACCTGGATAATGATGGGACGAACTTGACATGTGACTTATGACATTTTGACCTCACGCCAAGGTCATAAGAGCATGGGGCAAAAATCCACATCGGGAGTTTTCATAAGTACTGAAACTTGCTAGATTTGCATACCATTTGGAGTGTGATGATTATGGTAGGATTCCTTCATTTTCGTCACGCGATGATATTTGGATCCCGATCCTACTGTGAGTATATGCTACTCCTCGGGAAATTTCTCACTAAACGATCAATGCTATAAACCTAGTAGGTGCCTAGAAAGGTGTTAGCGGGGCTACGCCCCCAGGGAAAAGAGGTTCTTAAATTAAGGAACTTCGCGAAAGCGTTGGAAAACCTCCCTCGAAGTACCGACACTGGCCTGGCTGAACGGTTAAGCAAGTATTGTACGGTGGGATTGATCCCGGCTAATTCTTCCTTTGTGGTTTGAGGAGGGATTCGAGAGACAGTGGGAGCCATCCTGTTTAGACAAATTAAAAACCATTCTAAACTTGCAAGAGCATCGTGCTAAGTGTTTCTTCTCTCCCCCTGCAGCGACCAAATCGAAATGACTGGACTTAAGTTACTTCTAGATAAAAACATATTGACAGGGCCAAACTACAAAGATTGGCTCAGGAATGTCAAATTGGCAATCTCTTACGACAAGCTGGGGTATCTTCTTACCAGCAAAGCTCCCCCCGTCCCAGGTCCCACCTCCAGCGTCGCGGATAAGGAAATCCGTAAGACTTGGGAGATTGACAGCGCGAAGGCCAGATGCCTCGTACTTGCCTCGATGGACAATGACCATCAGAGGAGGCACGAGAATATGGATTTGGAATCCATATTTCTTCATACAAAAGAACTGTATGGAGAGCAGTCTCGTATCGCAAGATACGAAGTGTCGAAGAAGTTATTTTCGACAAAGTTGGCCGTCGGATCATCGGTAGCGGACCACGTGCTTAAGATGATTGGCTACACTGAGGAGCTCGCGGAACTTGGGACCACGTTGGATAGTGAACTTTACACGGATATAATTCTCCAGTCCCTTCCATCCACTTACGCCCAGTTCATACTGAATTTCAACTTGCAAGAAAAGGAAGTTGAACTTTCAGAACTCCTCAACCTGCTGAGGAGCGCAGAGGGCACCCTACAGAAGGGTAGGGATACATCCACTTTGTTTGTAGGAGGATCTTCTTCTTCTAGGTCCAAGGCGAAAGCCAAGGGAAAGAAGAAGAAAGCCCCCGCCAAACCAAGAGGCGGTGTTAGTAAAGTGGGTGCGAAGGGAAAGGAAAAGGCAACAAAGATAGCGGGGAAGCTTGTTGGTAAAGAGGAATGCTTCTATTGTCACAAGAGTGGACACTGGAAGAAAGATTGCAGGGCTTGGAAAGCCAGGACACAGGAACTGAAGCAGGTTGCGGCTTCAGCTTCAGGTGTGTATGTTATTGAAAACTGTCTTTCTATAAACTCTACTTCCTGGGTATTGGATACCGGATCAGGATCTCATATCTGTAATTCTTTGCAGGCGTTGAGAAACCGTAGGTTTTTGAAGGAAGGTGACATGACCCTCAGAGTTGCGAACGGAGCTAGCATGGATGCTAAAGCCGTGGGGGACTATCACCTAGGAATGTCAGATGGACATGTTTTGGTTTTGCGTAATTGCTTTTTTGTACCCAACGCAACTTGTAATATCATTTCTGTATCTTTGGTTTCTAAAGAAGGTTATGAATTTGCGTTTGTAAGTAATGTTGTTAACATTCACCTTAATCAAGTTCTGATTGGGTCAGGTACATTGAGCAATGGTATATACGTATTAAACCAACCACAGATTTTCAATGTCCAGAATACACACAAAAGAAAGTCACCAGATATTAATCAGACTTTCTTATGGCATTGTAGATTGGGTCACATCAATGAGAGAAGGTTGACGAAGTTACATACAGAAGGGTATTTGAATGCGTTCGAATATCAATCGTATGCCACTTGTCGATCCTGTCTCAAGGGAAAGATGACAAAGACTCCGTTTACTGGACATGGAGTAAGAGCGAGCGAGCTCTTGGGACTCGTACACAGTGACGTGTGCGGTCCAATGTCTACACATGCCCGAAGCGGACATTCTTACTTCATTACTTTTACGGATGACTTCTCAAGGTACGGTTATGTCTTCTTAATGAAACATAAGTCCGAGGCCTTTGGAAAATTCCAGGAGTATAAGAATGAAGTAGAGAAACAGACCGGCAAAAGTATTAAGATTCTAAGATCGGATCGAGGTGGAGAATACTTAAGTGCCGAGTTCCTGGACTATTTAAAAGAGAACGGAATTCTCTCTCAGCTTACTCCTCCATACACCCCGCAACATAACGGTGTATCGGAGAGACGGAATCGCACCCTATTGGATATGGTACGGTCTATGATGAGTAACGCTGAGTTACCGCGATCATTCTGGGGGTATGCACTAGAAACAGCTGCATACCTATTGAACCGAGTTCCTACTAAGACTGTGCCTACCACACCATATGAGTTATGGAGTGGGAAGAAACCCTATCTTCAGTACCTGAAGATTTGGGGATGTCCAGCTTATGTCAAAAAGCAGCATGCAGACAAGCTCGAGGCACGCTCAGTACTGTGCAAGTTTGTGGGATACCCAAAGAACTCCAGGGGGTATCTTTTCTATTACGCAGAGGAGCAAAAAGTCCTTGTTTCTCGTAATGCCCATTTTCTGGAACATCAGTTCTTAGAAAAAGAAGTAAGTGGGAGCGCAATAGAACTGGAAGAAATTCCAGAACCACAGACTATTACTGAAAGCTTAATGGAACCAGAGGGTTCAAATGAACAGGACATTCCTATGCCGCTCCGCAGAAGTAGTAGGCAGTCTCATCCGCCCGAGAGATACTACGGTTTTCTCATAGACGGGGATAGAGAGGATTGCATCATAGACTATGATGAGCCTACTAGCTTCCAGCAGGCCGTTCAGAGCATTGACTCGGTAAAATGGCTGGATGCAATGCGGACCGAAATGGAGTCCATGTACACCAACAAAGTATGGACGTTGGACATTGCTCCAGACGGGGTAAAACCCGTAGGATGCAAGTGGATCTTCAAAAGGAAGATTGGTGTAGATGGACAGGTTGAGACCTATAAAGCTAGACTTGTAGCAAAGGGTTTCCGTCAAAGACCTGGCTTGGACTACGACGAAACCTTTTCTCCAGTGGCTATGCTGAAATCCATTCGGATCCTTCTTGCCATTGCTGCCTTCCACGATTATGAGATTTGGCAGATGGACGTAAAAACCGCTTTTCTAAATGGAAATTTAGAGGAGTGTGTCTATATGGATCAGCCGGAGGGTTTCATTCAGAGTGGGAGCAGCGGAAAGGTGTGCAAGTTGCTTAAGTCCATTTATGGACTAAAGCAGGCATCGCGGAGTTGGAACATCTGTTTTGATGAGACGGTCAAGGAATTTGACTTTATCAAAAATCCAGATGAACCGTGCATCTATAGTAGATTTGTAGCGAGAACTGTGGTATTCCTTGTTTTATACGTGGATGACATTCTCTTAATAGGAAATGACATTCCTATGCTACAATCTGTCAAGGGTTTCTTGTCACACAGGTTCTCCATGAAAGACCTGGGTGATGCCTCTTACATCCTGGGGATCCGGATCCATCGTGATAGATCCAAGAGGATATTAGGACTTTCACAGTCCAGGTACATCGACACCGTACTGAAAAGATTCAGTATGGAAGATTCCAAGCGCGGTAACTTACCGGCTTGTCACGGGATCACCCTCTCTAAAGAGATGTCTCCCAAGACTGATTTGGAGAGGGATCGCATGTCTATTATACCCTACGCTTCTGCGGTAGGCTCTATAATGTATGCGATGTTGTGTACCAGACCGGATGTAGCTTATGCACTGAGTGTAGTAAGCCGGTATCAGTCAAACCCTGGGGAGAAACATTGGATAGCGGTAAAGAACATTCTCAAGTACCTGAGGAGGACTAAGGAGATGTTCTTGGTGTATGGCGGAAAAGACCTCCAGATTGAGGCCTTTGCTGACTCCAGCTTCCAGAGTGACAAGGATGATTCCAAGTCCATGTCGGGTTTTGTCTTTACCCTCAATGGAGGGGCGGTGTGTTGGAAGAGTTCCAAACAGGAAACCGTTGCAGACTCGACTATGGAAGCGGAATACATCGCTGCATCTGATGCCGCAAAAGAAGCTGTCTGGATAAGGAAGTTCTTAAAAGAACTTCAGGTGGTTCCGTCCATTGTTGACCCAGTACCTCTGTATTGCGACAACAACGGGGCTATAGCTTTAGCAAAGGAACCCAGGTCCCATCAGAGATCCAGGCACATCTTGAGGCGGTATCACCTGATCAGGGAGATCGTGGATCGCAAGGAGATCGAGGTTCGGAGGGTTGCTTCAGAAGAGAACACTGCAGATCCATTCACCAAGGCCCTACCCCAGACTCAGTTCGAGCGGCTGATCGAGATGATAGGTCTTCGATACGCCAGTACATGGCCTTAGTGCAAGTGGGAGATTGTTAGTGTATATGCCCTAGAGGCCATTACTGTATCATACTAGTTTGTATATTACTTGATGGAAGCTTGGGATATTCACCTTGTATAAACAATCTTGCTCAATATAGTAGTATGCTACTTGGTTTGTTTCTACTTCAATGTGTACTTGTGTTTATTTCAGTATATCACTTATACGCATTAGTAGAGCCCTTAGGATCTTTGCTTGATTACCAGCGTTGTGATGGCAGTCACACTAGTGGGGGCTGGGTAATCTATAGGCACATCCTTATACAGGTCCCTAGTCGTAGGACTATCGAGACAGGGCATCGATACTCCGGAATAGACTAGCGTATGCGCTTCTCATCCCAGTGTGGGAGATGGTCTGTCCCACAGCCATCAGTACGTCGTACTGGAGATAGTATACGGGTGCTCGTTGGGTTACGAGTACACTGGACAGGACTCGTCGGGAACTGACAGGTTGGTATTATACCTATCGTCAGTTATCAGTTCCCAGGTGACATGAGTACAGCTTAGTCCGCTGACTTGACACTGACACTTCGCCTCGAGTGTGTTCCCACTGCACTTTGATCACTACCCTACCACGGCTCAAAGGAGTCGTGCAAACAGGTGGTGGTTGGGTACAGTCCCGAAGCACTTGGAGGCAGTGACGGTTAGACAGGATTCGTCTCTCCCGGTATTGGGGGTTGACATCGCGCTGTGTCTAGGAGAGCCATTACACGAGTAGTCCCTGGCCAGGGCAAGCGAGATATACTGGTAGGTTTCCAGTGTTATCTCAGGGTGTTTTGGGCTTCACTCCGACACGACTTGTACCGCTATTGGGGGACTGACGTTTTACCGCCCCCTAGGCCCGCCATGCGATGTATCAGACGAACAGACCGGACTGTACGGAGAATGTCACATTCAGACTCAGTAGGAGTTCAGATGGGGTTTCACCTCGTCAGCCTTCTTGTCGGCATCTACCTGGGGACCGTTACGCACAGCTAGTGCCGCTTGCGGTCTGTGGTTAAACCCACTGCCAGCGTAGTGTCGAGTCTTTAGAGTCCCACACAGAGGGTATTCGCCTCTGGGCAAAACAGAGTAGAGGTCGCATGGTTTTGCGACAGGGTTCGTTCTCATCCGCGCACTTGTGCACGTTTGGAGTCCGGACGGATATTACCAGTGGGCTCTGGTTTGAGCCGGATGCTGGTATAGTATTTGGGGTTGCTTTTATCTCTTAGTATTCATGTTCCTCGGAACAAGAATGCAGGTGTGTATGCACAGTTATTTGAGGAGGAGGAAGATGACTTTCATTAGGGTTTCGGAACGGGTGCGTATGCACAGTTGACAGTCGTCTTTTTCCAAACCCTAATGGATTTGTATTATATCATTTAATAATATATAATAAAATGAAATTGTGTCATGGTTAGTTTTTTTTGTTGACTTGTTGACCATGGTTGACTTGTTGACCATGGTTGAACATTTGACTACCATCATTACAAATGCAAGATGCTTTTTCATTCTTGCTTTTTCATTTAATGTTTGTAATGATATTAGTCATTCCTAAACTTTCCATCAAACCTTTTTCATTTTGATTATTATTATTATTTGATTATTCTTTTTCTTTTGTTATGGTTGCAAAAGGAAAAGAGAGGCTCATTCTATCATTCTCACTCTCTCTCCTCATTTCATCTTCTTCTTCCTCTTGAAAAGAGAAACCTTCTCATGTGTTGAGAATCATTCTCTTTAGATAGAAAAGCAAACCCTAATCACTCTCTACTCATTCTAGGATGAAGGTTTAGCGAGCCGGAAACCCTAGTTCACTCAAAGATCGAGGAAGAGCCCAAAGGTCGAACCTTCAAGGTGGATCTATCTTCGGCAAGAAGAAGGCGACGAGAAGAGAACCATTCAAGCTTCTACAAAGAACAAGAAAGAAGAACAACAACAAGAAGAGAAGGAGTTCAAGTTTAGGTATAACCATCCTCCATAGTAGCTAACTCTCTTTAGCTTGTTAACTAGTTTTAGTTTAGACAACGATCCCGACATAGTTTAGTCCATGTTGCCTCTTGCGATAAAAATTCGTTTTTTATACCGTTTCCGCCTCCCCGTAAGTACCGGGGGTCGCAATATGGAGTTACACTTGACTACCTAGACTATGACGTGGATCATACTAGTGGGGACATGGCAGTCCATAAGTACATCCTTCAAAGTCCCTAGTCGTGGGTGTATCGAGACGGGGCATTAATATACCAGAGTAGACTAGCGTGTAGCTTCTCGACCCATCTAGATGGGCGATGGATGATCCCATATCCATTGGTGTTTGACATCAGAGATAATATACGGGTGCTCAGTGGAGACTGGGTACACTGGACGGACTCGCCGAGAACTCCCAGATGGTATTATACCTTACGTCAGATGGCAGTTCTCTGGTGACACCGGTACAGGTTAGTCTGTATACCCGAGATCGTCATAGAGTCTTGTGTGATTCCCACTGTGCTTTGATTTCCACCTTACCACGTCCAAGAGGGCGTGTAAAACGGTGGTTTTTGGGTACAATCCCGAATCACATGGAGGCAATGAGCAATAGGAGGGGTTTCGTCTCTCCCGGTATAGGGAGTTAATGTTGCGCAGTGCTCGATTGGCTATAACAGGAAGTCCTTGGCCAAGGCTGCTTTAGGAATTTACTGGTAAGTGTTACCAGTAGTTTCTCGACCCGTTATGAGCCTCATATCGACACGACTTATCGAGTTATTGGGGTCTGACGTTTACCACCCCTAGACAAGATATGCGACATATCAGACGAACAGACCGGACTGTACGGTAGTGTTACTGATTGGATTCACAGGAGTGTGAGCGGGCTTGCTCGTTGATCTTCTAATCGCTCAATACCCGGGTGGCCGTTACGTTTAGCAGACCGCTAGCGGCTTATGGGTGTTTGATATGATCATCATCTACTGCCGGTGTATTGACGAGTCTTTAGAGTCCTACACAGGGGTTTCCTGGCTCAAGCGAAACGAAATAGGAGCGCATATGAGATATGTGCAGGACCGAGAATAATACCAGTATGTGATACTGTATTCTATTCTCGCGATTTGTGACATTAATCGGTTGTATGCGATATAGCCGGGTTATCGGATCAAGTGTTGATTCGATAAGTTGTTACTATTGATATTAGTCGGCTATATATAATATGACCGGATCGTTAAATCAAGTGTTGATTTAATGATTTAATGTATAATTATATATTTGATATATTACTTTACATTAACTAGTATTGGTTCACTTAAGATTGATTTTCTCACTTGAATGTGCACATTGTTTATATGTGATATATGCAAGTGTACATGTTTGTATCATGCTTGATGATACATACAAGTTGTGTGTATGAGAACTAAACCAAATCAAGGTTAAATTAGGGTTTAATATTTTCCTAGCAAATAACAAAAGTTGTGAGACTTTGGTCAAAGTTATCAAGCTTCATGAAGCTTGATAAACATTGACAAAGTCAACCCTTTTTGTCATTTGTATAGGATATTTGTTAACCCAACACTTAACCTAATACTTTGGTTAATTCTCTACATGAGTTAAGCATGAGAGCTTAACTCAACCATGGTGCCATAATTAAAAGGATAAGTTTCATTTGGTTCATTATCTTTTTATTCTTTCTTCTTCTTCATCTTCATCAAGCTTCAAGAAAGCTTGCTAGCTCCAATGGTGCCATGAGAAAAAGAGTGAGAAATCCAATTCTAAAGTGAACCCACTTTCTATTTCTTCATCCTCTACTACTTTCCATGTAGTATAGGGTGTTCTCTTCACAAAGTTTTTGACCAAGTGAAGGAATAGCTTGAGTTTGAGTCTCCCCGACGTAGATCATCTTCGGCCTCGAAGTCAATGACCTAGCCCGATCATTTCTCCTACGAAACCATCTCTAGAGTCCGGGATCCGATGATCGCAGCGGAGGGACGTCAACACGGAGCTTTAGAAGTGGAGGACCGGATCTACAAAGGTTGTATTTCCATTCACTTAGTAGCAAAGTAGTTTGCTTGCATAGTTTTCGCCTAATCTCTAGTTAACGATCTAGTTTAGGGTTTCTCGGCACCGGAAAATTTGAATTTGGCATGGTAGATGCCTTGTGGAATCTCTTGAGTATGCCTAGTAACCCTACAGTGGTATCAGAGCCTAGCTAGAGCTTTAGGTGAAGTGTAGACAAAACTAGAAGTCCGATCGAACCCGATATCCCCCGATTAAACCCTTCTCTGTACTTTTTTCAAAACTGTGGAATTTTGTGAATTAAAAATATGCAGAAGAATCAGCAGGCTTTTTTAGGAGTTACTGTGCAAAACGAGTGCCTAATTCGATCAAGGCGCCGCGGAACCGCGGCACGAGCATGGCTCGTGCGGCGGTTCCGTGGCCGTACGGTCACTACTTTTATCACTCTTTGCACAGTAATGTCTTAATCTTATTCCTGTGTTTTCTGGGAATTTTTAATTTGCACTCAAGAGTTGAGTTTTCTGGGTTGTATTGGGAGTTCGTAGATTCGATCGGATTGTCTAATTTTGTCTATGTGTTTTTCCGGATAATTTTAGAACATGTTAAAAAGTTCGACCGGATATAAATACCCAATTTTTCCCCTGCCGGGAAATTTCCAAGTGTTGGATTTTTCCGTAGTTTGAAAACGTTCTAAGTAGTGCAAGTAACGCGATGGATCCTCTAGAAGACAACAAACCTTAACTCGATTATGTGACCGTCTTGAACTACCCTTTGAACCTTAGGGTTTGGGGCAGTACGGCGTGCCACATATGAGGCGTTGGCTTGACCCTTCTACGGCTGGACCGTTGGTACTGTGGCATGAAGTGAATGTTTTTAAACTTATTTCATGTGTTGAGCTGTTTCGGGAAAACTTGGGTGTTTGATTGTTCGATCGGAAAGTTTAACATTTTCTATTTATCTGGAATGTGATACAATATTTGGAATTCACATGTCGTTATGAGATAACTGAATGGATGCTATAAACATAGCACTTTAGTCTCACTTGATCGGTTGCCACGGAATTTTGATGTGATCAAAAGTCCATCGCAATCGCGTAGCGTACGCGGATACTCGCCGGTAAACTTAATAGATAGCCACGCCCCATAGCCTCGACCAAGTAACTGTAGGAGAACCCCGTCGCCGAAAGCATCCGTTCGGGTGCTCGCGGCAGCGGTGTTCTGCCTCAGTGCACTTCGTCGACGGTATCGGGGGTGCGGCTGTCTACTAAAGTTTGCGACGAGCATTCGGTCAGGATGCCGGGAATCTTGTTGAATTGCCCGACTTGATATTGAAAAGTGTTTTCGATAATGAGACTAAAATGCGGGGTTTATAATTGTTAGGCATGCGATGTCTAAGGAATTCATTGGTTAGGCATGCGATGTCTAAAGAGTTTGCGGATTCCAACTGTTGTAGTTTTACACTTTCTTTTCTGCGACCATAAGTGTAATATGTGATATCGCCGGTTTCGTTGCTATATGTCAACGACAATTGGGATGCGCATATTTACTTACGTTGATGACATGTGATGTTATGTGTTGCTGGATATGTTATATTGGATCGTCGCGTTTTGAATAGCCGGGGATTTTATGTGAGATGAGGGTTTTTATTTTCATTCATGTAAAATAAAATGTATGTAATATTCTTTTATTGGGGCACTTCCAGGTTGCGGATGATGTCACCATTTGTATATTATTTACTTTTCCGCACTAGGATAGACCCAAGGAGAGGAGCACAAGTAACCGGGTTCTAGGGTCCAGTGGGAGACCATCTCGAAGAGTCGAGTCCGGGTCTCCTAACCCTAGAATTGGTAGGGTTGCTTGCCGCTCTCGTAGGGGTCTAGGGGTGTGGGTTTGGCTATTCATCGCGACCGTGGAATCCGTGTTTTATACAGGCTCGTATTGAAAACACGGACGTCCTAGTATATCCAATATTTCATAAATGTTTCTTCTGCTGCGATATCTGTGATGTGATCATTTGATATGTTGTGATAGATACTGCATATGATATATATGATATATTATATAGACGTTGCTTATGTTTTACACCCGCGCTAGCCTTGCCCCGCTCTGTCGTTAGTTACCTAACCTAACGGTACACGAGGGGACATCGAGGCGAATGCGGATGGCATAAGTGTACGTCGTATTTATCTGTGATGTTTAGGTGATTTAAATGATGGGACTTCATTAATGAGATTAATGAAAGAAAAAGAAACCTAAAAGATGTTGTGGAATCGAATTTTCAAAACCAAGGTAGCTACAGTTCTTGCTTTGCATCGCGGTGTTCCTTGTAGAACATCCTGCACCTTATTCGATAAGGAAAGGGCCGAGATCCCTTCACCGGGAGTGACCCCTTTAGCAATAACTGGCAGATGCTACAACCCTCATTTTGTATTTTGATTGCTCCTATAGTTCTTGCTTTGCATAGTGGTATATATGATATATCCTGCACCTCATTCGACGAGGTAAGGGCCGACGATCCCTTCACCGGGAGTGACCCCTTTAGCAAAACTTGAAAAGCCTAAAAAACACTCCATTTTAAAATCATTTGATTCTACAACGATATCAAGTTCATTACGCAATAGGTTTTCTTAAAAACCTGTCGTAGCCCTCCGTCATTTCAGATAAGTACTAGTTAGTATTCGTGCTACGTTTGTTGACTATGTTAAGGCGTAGTGTGCGGTAGCTGATTAGTGCTTATCTGTATAAGCATATGATGCGATTGAGTTAGGGTAGTCGTGCGACTTTGTTGACTATGTTAAAGGTCGTGCGGGTGGGTTTAATTCAATCGGGAAATGACGGGTTGAACTTGACTAGCACTTATGATTTGTTGACTATGTTAAGGTCATATAACTGCTAGGGGAAAAATTATCGGGAATTTCAAGTGTTGAAATTTGCAATGAGATTGCATACCTTCTATGAGATAGTTGGATCCCGATACCCGCTGCGAGTAAGAGTTACTCCTGGGAGAGTTTTACACATTACAATTAGCCGATCAAGTAGGTGTCTAGAAAGGTGTTAACGAGGTTACACCTCTGGGAAAACGAGATTTACATTAATTAGGTTCGTGCGAAAGCACGGGAGACCTCCCTCAAAGTACCGACACTGGCCTAGCTGAAAGATTGGCGAACTTGTAGCGTGTAATTAATCCCGGCTAGTCTTTCCTTTTAGGGTTTGAAGGAAGATTTGATAAAAACAGTGGAAGCCATCCTGATTAGATAAAATAATAACCAATCTGATCTTGCAAGAGCGCACGCAGAGTGTTTTCTTCTCTCTCTCTCTCCAGGTAGCGACCATATCACGCCTTAATCAAGATAATAATACGGATGTATTGACCGAACCCGCTTGTTATACTGAGCTGGGAAACGTTGGTCCCGCTCCAACTTATAATTGTTACAAGACAGAGCAGGAAATTGGGGATTACCAGAATTCCCGTGCCGCCAAAACGAAGAGAGTGCATGTTGATGCATCATCTTCGGGTGTGTTCATTACAGAAAACTGTTTCTCAGTATCCTTTACGTCCTGGGTATGTAATACCAGATCAGGATCCCGCATATGTAATTTGTTACATGGGCTACAGAAAGGTAGAGAACTGAGAACGGGTGATAAGTTTCATGAGGCAGAAAACGGTGCAAGTGTTGCAGCCAGGTCTGTTGGTCACTGTCACCCTGTATTACCCGAATACATTGATTCTGAACAAATGTCATTAGATACCGAACCTGATATACAAAATCATATCAGTCTCTTTATTAGTAAAGAAGGATATAATTTTGTATTGATTGGATAATGTTTTGAACATTTCCTATATCAAGAGTTGATCGGTTCAGGCACGTTATCTAAAAGCATTGACGTTCTAAATCAAACCACAGTTCTTAGTATATAGAACACACACAAGAGGAAGAGTTCAGAAATGAACGAATCCTTCTTGAGGCATTGTAGACTAGGTCATATCATTGCGACCCGACTAGCTGAAGTTACATTAAGATGCATATTTAAATTAGTTTGAATTTACATCTTGTGAAACTTGCCAGTCATGTCACAGAGATAAGATGACCATAGAAAGAGTTAGTGAACTCTTGGGATTGATACATGCTGATGTATGAAGGTCCCCTGTCTACACATGCCAAGACCGGTTCTCAGTACTTCATTACATTCTCTGATGATCTCTCAAGATTCAGACATATGTTCCTGTTGAAACACAAGTCCGAACCTTTTGAGATATTCACAGAATATAAGTTAGAAGTAGAGAACAAAAAACGGGTATAAGTATTATGTCCTTTGATGTGATCAAGGAGGAGAATACTTGAGCACGGGATTCCTGGACTATTCTAAAGGAGAATGAGATTCTCTCTCAGCATTACTCCTCCGCATACACCTCAGCACCTCGGTGTATCGGGGCGGAGCAATAGCACCCTATGTGATATGGTGTGCTCTATGATGAGTACTACTGAGTTTCCTATTTCCTTTTAGAGAGTTATGCACTTATGAAGTTGCATACCTATTGAATAGAATTCCGATCAAATCAGATGCCTACCATTTCATATGAGATATGGAAAGGGAAGAGCCCATCTCTTAAGTCAGTTAAGATTTGGGGTGGTCCGGCCTATGTCTAAAAGCAAAATCCGGACAAGCTCGAGGCAAAGTCAGATCTGTGGAAGTTTGTTGGATATCCCAAGCATACGCAAGGGAATATCTTCTACCTAACCGAGGAACAAAAATGTTTTGTTTCTCAGCATGCCACCTTTGTGAAAGGGAATTTCTTGTGAAGAAATTATTGGTCATGAAGTAGAACTGGAAACAGTTCCAGCTATACAAACTACAGCTGATGATTTGGTAAAACCAAAGGATTCAATAGCAACCAACGAACCTCAGCCTCTCCGCCGATCTGGTAGGGTTCCTCACCCACCTGAGAGTTACTTCGGTTTCTCTATGACAGTGGGAGCGAGGATTGCATCATGAGATGATGACCCAACTAGTTTCGAGCTGGCCATCAGGAGTGGGACTCTGTAAGAATGGCTGGATGCTTAGCTATCTGAGATGGAATCCTTATACACCAACAAAGTATGGACTTTGGTTGCTTAATCTGAAGGGTTAAATCCCCATCAGGAGCAAGTATATCTTGAGAAGATTACTTGGTGTACATGGAAAAGTTGATACTTTCAAAGCTAGACTTTTTAAAGGTTTGCATCATTGACCAGCTATGGATTGTGATGAAACCTTTTCTAAGTACCTATGCTTAAGTCCATCCAGATCCTACTTGCCACGGCTACATACCATGACTACGATATCTGGCGGTTGGGTGTCATGACTGCTTTTCTAAATAAAGATTTAGAAGAGAGAGTCTATAAGTACACAGTCAGAGGGCTTCGTAGACAGTGGGAGCAGCGGAAACGTGTGCAAGATGTTTTATGTGATAAAGCAGGCATCGCGGAGTTGGAACATCTGTTTTGACGTGGTAGTCAAAGAGTTTGACATCATCAAAATGGTAGATGAACCTTGTATATACAAAAAGGTAGTAGGGAGTATGGTGGTGATCCTCGTAGAGTACGTGGATGACATACTCTTAATAGGGAAGAAGTTTCCTATGCTACGCTCGGTCAATCTCCGCTTATCACAAGGATTCTCCATATAGGATCAAAGTGATACCTACTAAATCCTAGGTTTTGGATCTATGAGATAGATTTAATTGGATGTTAGGATACTCACTAGTTGTAGTGAGATGGTATCAAATGATCCTGGGGAGAATCACTGGAAAGGTTCCAGGGTGATAAGGACGACTGAATGTCAGTCGCAGGCATTGTCTTTACCCTCAGTAAATGGACGGTATGTTGGAAGAGTTCCAAGCTAGATACCGTGGCATACTAGACGATAAAGGCTGGATACATCGCTACTAAAGATGCTACCAAAGAGGAAGTCTGGGTGTATATTAGTTCATGAGATGAACTTCGTTCCTCCCATTGTGTGACAATGGAGTTGTGGCATATGCCAAGGAACGCCCGTCCTATCAGTGATCCAGACATATTTTAAGGCAGTGTCACCTGATCGTGGAGATGGTTGATCTCCAGGGGATCGAGGTTAGGAGAGAAGACTCAGAGGATAACACGGCGGGGCCACTCACAAAGGCCTTTTCCCAGAGAGAGACTTTTATGGGATGGTTGAGTATGAGATACTACAACCACTGCTATCAGATGGCCCTAGTGCAAGTGGGAGATTGTTAGTTATATGTATGCCGTAGAGGCCATTACTATACATAGGATGTATATTGTAGTGGATGCTTGGACATATATAAGGATGACTTTCTTGCTCGATATGATAGTATGCTATCTGGTTACTCTTTACCTTAACGTGTACACTGATTGTCTCTCTATTACATATTGGTAAAGCCCTTAGGATGTGTACTTGACTACCTGGACTATGATGCGGATCATACTAGTGGGGACATGGTAGTCCATAAGTACATCCTTCAAAGTCCATATTCGTGGGTGTATCGAGATGGGGCATCGATATACCAGAGTAGACTAGCGTGTAGCTTCTCGACCCATCTAGATAGGCGATGGATGATCCCATATCTATTGGTGTTTGACATCAGAAATGATATACGGGTGCTCAGTGGAGACTGGGTACACTGGACGGACTCGCCGAGAACTCCCGGATGGTATTATACCTTACGTCAGATGGCAGTTCTCTGGTGACACCGGTACAGGTTAGTCTATATACCCGAGATCGTCATAGAGTCTTGTGTGATTCCCACTGTGCTTTGATTTCCACCTTACCACGTCTAAGAGGGCGTGCAAAACGGTGGTTTTTGGGTACAGTCCCGAATCACATGGAGGCAATGAGCGATAGGAGGGGTTTCGTCTCTCCCGGTATAGGGAGTTGATGTTGCGCAGTGCTCGATTGGCTATAACAGGAAGTCCTTGGCCAAGGCTGCTTTAGGGATTTACTGGTAAGTGGTTTCTCAACCCGTTATGAGCCTCATATCGACATGACTTATCGAGTTATTGGGGTCTGACGTTTACCACCCCTAGACAAGATATGCGACATATCAGACGAACAGACCAGACTGTACGGTAGTGTTACTGATTGGATTCACAGGAGTGTGAGCGGGCTTGCTTGTTGATCTTCTGATCGCTCAATACCCGGGTGGCTGTTACGTTTAGCAGACCGCTTGCGGCTTGTGGGTGTTTGATAAGATCATCACCTACTGCCGGCGTATTGACGAGTCTTTAGAGTCCTACACAGGGGTTTCCTGGCTCAAGCGAAACGAAATAGGAGCGCATATGAGATATGTGCGGTACCGAGAATAATACCAGTATGTGATACTGTATTCTATTCTCACGATTTGTGACATTAATCGGTTGTATGCGATATAGCCGGGTTATCGGATCAAGTGTTGATTCGATAAGTTGTTACTATTGATATTAGTCGGCTATATGTAATATGACCGGATCGTTAAATCAAGTGTTGATTTAATGATTTAATGTATAATTATATATTTGATATATTACTTTACATTAACTAGTATTGGTTCACTTAAGATTGATTTTCTCACTTGAATGTGCACATTGTTTATATGTGATATATGCAAGTGTACATGTTTGTATCATGCTTGATGATACATACAAGTTGTGTGTATGAGAACTAAACCAAATCAAGGTTAAATTAGGGTTTAATATTTTCCTAGCAAATAACAAAAGTTGTGAGACTTTGGTCAAAGTTATCAAGCTTCATGAAGCTTGATAACATTGACAAAGTCAACCCTTTTCGTCATTTGTATAGGATATTTGTTAACCCAACACTTAACCTAATACTTTGGTTAATTCTCTACATGAGTTAAGCATGAGAGCTTAACTCAACCATGGTGCCATAATTAAAAAGGATAAGTTTCATTTGGTTCATTATCTTTTTATTCTTTCTTCTTCTTCAACTTCATCAAGCTTCAAGAAAGCTTGCTAGCTCCAATGGTGCCATGAGAAAAAGAGTGAGAAATCCAATTCTAAAGTGAACCCACTTCCTATTTCTTCATCCTCTACTACTTTCCATGTAGTATAGGGTGTTCTCTTCACAAAGTTTTTGACCAAGTGAAGGAATAGCTTGAGTTTGAGTCTCCCCGACGTAGATCATCTTCGGCCTCGAAGTCAATGACCTAGCCCGATCATTTCTCCGACGAAACCATCTCTAGAGTCCGGGATCCGATGATCGCAGCGGAGGGATGTCAACACGGAGCTTTAGAAGTGGAGGACCGGATCTACAAAGGTTGTATTTCCATTCACTTAGTAGCAAAGTAGTTTGCTTGCATAGTTTTCGCCTAATCTCTAGTTAACGATCTAGTTTAGGGTTTCTCGGGCACCGGGAAAATTTGAATTTGGCATGGTAGATGCCTTGTGGAACCTCTTGAGTGTGCCTAGTAACCCTACAGTTACATGTGGATAAGGTGTGTAATTATTCTAACAAGGTTCCAGATGGGTTATTTTTCAGACTTATAGCTTCTATTAAAACCTCAATAATACCCTTCATATTCACCTTACTTTATGACTATTCTTGATATTACTTAACTCAGACAAACCTGTTTGATCCTAAAGATATTTATCAATTTTAAAAAGTTTTACAGACATGTCAAACTTTTATCAAATTCTCAAAAACCTACGACACGTGTAAAGTGTTATAAAAGACGTATATCAGCTATGGTTAAACATAAAGGATGGTTATTTTTCAGGTCAGTCGGTCTCACAAAAAGGGATTTAGTTATTTCTAACTTATCAACCGAACCGTCAGATTTCGAATCTAAGTTCTCCGCTAGCTAACATGACAAAGTTTTTATATTTTAGGGATTTTTTTTAATTTTTATGGGTTTTTAATATGTATGCAATGCAGAATATACACATGATGCAGCAAAATAAACGTGCAGAATATACACATGATGCAACAAAATAAACGCAGTGCTCACCCCCAAACCCGAGTTTTACGATGTCCTCATCATTGCCTCCATCTCCGGTAGCTAGACTTAGACATCAGGATGAGAATTTTATTCAAAAAAAAGAAAAAAACCTAAGACAAATTACAATATATACATGTTAAAAGATTGGGTTAGTCCAGAAATTAATACCAGCCATTTAAAAATTTTGTCTATATAGTGCAATGACTGGTAAAAGAATATGTATATACAAAGAAAAAAGAAAAAGAAAAGGTATAAGTTAGATGTTGGTGAAGGGCATGGGCGTGTAAAAGTAGGGATCAGAAGACGCTAAAGATGAAGATGGAGTTTGACGAGCTCAAAGAATTGTTTTCTGAATGACTTGAATGTTCAAGAAGCACTTGTTGAGTTCCGAAGCCAGGTTCGTTTTAAAAGCTGGAGTTCATCCGTAAAAAGTTCGGCAAAAGAAAGGTTCCTAGGATGTTCCCAAATTGATCATGACTCAAACTCATCAAGAATATCAAGATCATCCAGCAAAAATCTCCTCAAAACTCTGCATGAAAGAATGTTTTTCAATACTGCCTTCCTCCCTATGATTTTTCACAATCCTATTCTTATTGCTACAACTCACAATTCCCAATACGAGTTCTCCCTCATCACATTCACAAAGGATAGGTACATGTCATCCAAAAAAGTAAGATTCCCACACTAACGTTTCATCCGAAACAATATCATAAGGTGAATACAAAAATTGTGGGTTCCTAATCATTGATCTCTTCTGACAATCTATCCAAACCATACCCATAAAAATCACAAGATTCCTCCTCTAACATTGGAATGTAAAAATCAGTCGGAGGTTGTTCTTGTGTGTCCGGATAACACTTAGTCAATTCAATTGCATCGTCATCTATGAAATCATCAAAATTCAATTGATCGTTTATCTCACTCGGGTGACTTCCTAGACTATAGACATTAACACTATTGGGTTCCAATTGACTATGTTCACTCTTTAGAATCACTTACAGCTACATGCTCTTCAATTCTAGCCAAAGATTGAGCTTGAGCGTGAACAATTGCTCCAGACTGCTGTATACACAGGGCTAACGTTGCAGCTGTTTGATTCTCGACCCCAATCATACTTCAATACCTTTTGTCACGCCCCGCTTCCAAAAGAAGAAGAAAGATGACGTGGCATGGTCCGCAACCTAACTGTATTGAAGGTGGTCTATTCTATACTGTTATGTTAAGCGTATGAATGTTTAACATGCAGGATGTGTACCAAAACAAAAATAATAAAAGCGAA
This sequence comes from Agapanthus africanus, assembly GCA_030015575.1. NCBI lineage: Eukaryota > Viridiplantae > Streptophyta > Magnoliopsida > Asparagales > Amaryllidaceae > Agapanthus > Agapanthus africanus. Next base: position 163,129,904 of record CM057348.1, read on the forward strand.
AGGCATTTATTTCCATTAACTAAAGTTTATTATATCCCAAAGGAAAGAGTAAAATAAACTAAGTAGTTTAATTACATCGAGGAGAAACAAAAGCCCTAAACATGTGGGCAACAACAAAAATTAAATCTAGCTAATCTTTTGTCGTCAAGTCTGGATAATCTTCATAAGTTGGCTTCACACCTTGATCCTTACCATAATACTCATTCTTATCTGACGGACATTCCAAAGATAAAGGAAGAAAAGGAAGGTCCGTCAGCGAGTTATACTCAGGTAGGATTGCCTCATAAGGAAGTAGGTATAGAAACAAACAGGTGTATATAAATATAATGAATAGGATGTACATGGGTATAAAGGTATGAGGTTATATACAAATTAGATATGTTGACAGAGGTATATGTGAATATGAGTAGCTTGTGTGAGCTATATGTTTGGTAAAAGTTCAAGTCAAGTCAAACGGATATTCAGTCTAAGAGTTAGATCAGGTTAAACAAGGTGTGTATAGATGGAATTGACTGGTGAACATACTCGTATCCTTGAAGTAGGTATCTCATGACTAACTGGAAGCAGTATGAGCTGGTGCTCGTGCCTGGGATGGTAATCAATGCGGTGGCGTGAACATCCCCGAAAGGTGTCCCATAACTATGATGGAACTTTGTCTAGCGTGAATATCACTCAAGTGCGCAGGTATTACCACCCTTCAGTTCCATAATAAACAACAAGTCTAAACTGGTAATATATCTACATCCAAGATACTGAATAACTCGTGTCTCATAAAGAAGGGTAGATAAGGTAACTGGTGGGTATAGCACATGATGTGAGTTTAGTGTTGAGTATCAATAGGTATTGTAAATGTTTTAGTTTGTTAAATAAACGTCCGAATACTCGCGATTGTTTCGTTGTGGCCACGGAACAACAACTAGGGAAGTGAAATGTACCGTTTCACTTCTCGGGATCATGATCGAGTAGTAGGGGAATCCGAGTTCCGAATCTCCTTGCCTAATCAAACTACTCATCCCCTGGTTCAGTATAAAGGTTTTGACGGATTAGAGTTAGTGCATATACATCTAGGCATGGAATTTCTACATTTGTATGTCATCCACATTTTGGATCATTTGCCCTCAATAGGGTTAGTATTCGCCCGAATATCAGGTTAGTAGTCGTCCACACATTGGACTGGTCACCCTGCCTATAAGGATCTTCATATATGTATAGTCGTCCGTACATCAGACTGGTCACCCGGAATATCGGGATCTTCTCAATAAGTATTCCATACCTAGGTTCGCGCATTCTAACCCTAACCGTATCAGGTGTTGTATATGTCATAGACTTGTAATCAAGAAGTTGATCTCATTTAATATGGCCTTCCACAACCGCTCATTTTATATTGTTATCTTCTTAAGTTCGTAAGGTACTTCGTGTCATCTTATAGAACACTTAGAAAAAAAAGGATAATAGTGTTAAATTATATTTATTGCATCTCAGAAAACCATGATGTTTGGAATATTTATCATTTTGGAAAACCATAATGTTTTACTGAAAAATATCCTTTCGAAAAAAAGTTATGGTATTTATTTGAAAATTATCTTTTAATAAGGTTTTAGATATCCTTTTGGAAAATATCATTTATAAGGATTATGGTCTTGTTGAAAATAGCCTTTTAGTAAAGGTCAAGGTATTTAAATGAAATTATCTCTTTTTAGGATGAATTGAGGTATTTTATTGTAAATAATAATTTTATGAAATTATAGTGTTTTAAGTTTGAGGTAACGTTTTATAAAATACGTTCGTGTTGGCAACCGCTGCACATGGACGGCAGGATTTGTATCCTTTTCAGAGACGATTGCCTATCAACCACGAGGTACTCGCGTAAAACATTACCCTATTATTAGGGTAACACATTAAACCTTAGTTAATATTCTAAGAAGAATTTATATAAAAATATCCTTTCGAGTGAAAGGGGCTAAGTTGGAAAAACCATATGCCGTTATTTAAATTTAGTATTATCCCCTTTCAAAAGGTGAAGGGATTTTTAACAAAACTAAAGTAGTTGATGGAAAAGTGTAAGTAAAATATATATATCGTATCTAAAACATTTATTCCAAATATTTATCTCAGGTGGATATTTTAAACAAATACAATATTTTAATAAAACGAGGGTATTTTGTGGAAGTACGCTATTTCGAGATCAAATTGGTAGTATGGGTAAGTGTGGGTATGTGAGGGGTAAAGTGATACCCCGTGGGTTATAACATTAAGCATATCACATTTCATATTGTATGAGAGTGCAGCATTTTTTTGGCATGTAGGAGTGATTACGGAAACCATTTTAATCATAGGTTAAGATTATCATCATTAAGGGTACAAGAGAATATGCATGCAAGAATATTATAGCATCATTTTAATGGGGGGTTGTTGATTAGAAGTCGGAACTAAGGTTATTGAAAAAGAAGAAGGCGACAAATGAGGGGAGAGAGGCGGATCCTATCTTTGATTAAAGTTGGATGTAGACGGGTTGAAAATGTAGGCTTGTGCAAACTCCTCAATAGCTTCGCGCTCAGATTTTTCCTTGGCGATTGGGTGGAGCCGTATCGTCGGCGTCGTCGATACGAAGGCACTGGTATTTTTTTCATAATTTTTGGAGTTCTGAGGTGTGAGAAATCAATGTTTGAGGTGCCTATTTATAGGGTTTCTTTAGCAACCATAAAATCCAAAAACAGTTTAAAAAAATCATCAGAATCCGCGCCCCTAATCATTCCCAATGATTCTGCCGCCGCCGCATCTCATCTCAGCCGTTGGATCATGATCCAACGGGCGAGATCACTCCGCCAAGCACCGCCGCCGCCTCTGTCACTCGCCACGCGTCGAGCGTGTGGGGATCACGCGGTTTCGCGTGGTCCCCACCACATGGGCGCCGCCGCGCGTCTCTGGGCCGTTGGATCTTGTATCCAACGGTCCAGATCAAGGGGATTAATTTAATTTTTTTTTATAAACAAAAATACTAACTGTTTATTATTTAAAATTGAATTTGATTTTAAAAAATTGTTAAAAATAGTTAAAAATACGGGAAAATTATGGAAAAAATTCAGAAAATATATTTCATTGTTATCTTTAGTATAAAAATAATTTTGGGCTAAAACTAAATAGTATATCCATTTTTATGTCGTTATCTAGTTATTATAATTATTTAAAATCTAGTTTATCCTTTAAAATATTTTTAATTACGAATTAATTATTTTAATTGATAATAAAAATATGCAGATTATTTTAAGGCATTATAAAATTTTTTAAAACATTTTAAGCCTAGGAAAACAATAAATAGATTTTAGAAAATTCCTTTAATCATATTTCAATTCTTTGAAAATTATTAACATTACTAAAAATATTTTTCTATCACATAGAAATTTAAATATATTTTATTAGGTATTAGAAAACACGGTCGTTACAATCTACCCTCCTTAAAATAATTTCGTCCTCGAAATTTCAGAAGGTAGGTCAAGAAAAGAAAAAAAATCACCAAGAAGGGTTTATCGTGGTTGAAAATTTTTGGGTCTCGCTCTCTCGTCCCGTTTCCTCGCTTCAGTGCATGTCTGCCTAGTAGTTCTTTCTCCACATAACTCTAGTCGGCTGGATTGTCTTGTCCCTCAAGATTTCATTCTTCTAGTATCCCGACCGGTTGCTGCTCGTAGGTTACGCCAACTTTTCCGTAATTTCAGAATGATCAAAAGTATAACCAGGGTTTCCAGCATACCCTCTTAACTGTGAGGTATAAAAGTATTATGCACGCCCTCTAAAGAAAATAGCAGAACTAGGCTATACACAAAACCCACCGTCTCCTTCCAAGATGTTAAACAGTCGATGAGTCGTGGGCTGAGCTTTCCTCGCTCGCTGCACTGTACCACTATCTCCACTTCTTTTTTTTATACAATTATCTCAATCTTACAAATTCTCCATCTTCAGGATCGTCCCAATCGATCGGCACTTCTCTCATATAAAACTTGACCCCTCTCATCCGCTTCATGTGTTTCAACCATCCATGTCCTCACGTTCTCCTTAGAGTAGTGTTTCTATATCTTCAAGATAAATATTTCCATCGCCAGTTCTAGATCTGACACGATAGTTGCGTCCACAAGTCGTTAGTTGTCTTGACGCATATGCAACTATATCGCCACGCTGATACATCACGCCACCAAGTCCCTTCTCCGAAAAATCGTTGTGGATGTTTAAAACTTCTGGGTTTGCTAAGAATTGCAAGAATGGTTGTGATAGTTACGATCTACCCTCCTTAGAATAATTTAAAATTTTCAAAGGAGTAGCCACTACTAGGAACGGAAATCAGTAACGCTGTTACGAATCCTCTTTGCTGCATGTGTCGCTCCCGAGAGTTGGTGTATCACTTGATGCATGGAAAGTCTCTGAAGGGTTTAGGTATAAGGAATCGGAAAATGTAAAATCAGTAGTTGCTTCCGGGTAGAAAAGTTTGGAAGTTGAAGGAAAGATATGAATTGATGGAAAACATGAGAGCTATAACATAAAGGCAACTGGTCGAAATTACGGAAACTAGGGGAATTATGGTGAGTTTAACTAAGATTTGCATCGAAGGATGGTTAAGAATGGTATCAAAGAAAGGTTGAAAAAGAAAAGAGTACCTCTGCTGTTTTGCCACGTGGCATCAGCCTTCACGGCCGTCATGGTGAAGGTCTGACGTTTGGGTCCATTCCTTTGCGCTTGCTGAAAAACACGCTCCTGTGATGGCAAGGGTGGTCCTTTTGGTGATGCCCTTTGACCGGTTAATTGCGCGGCGAAAGGTGGCTGGTTTCCCTGTCGTAGTGCCACATAGTTAGCCGGCTTGTTGACGGGGCCTGATTGTCTCCCTCTCTGAGGACAGTCCCCAATAGCATGATCCGGAGACCCACAGACGATGCAAAGTTTGTTCAAAATGCGACAGTCTCTCATGTAGTGTCCGGTCCTACCACAATGGTTGCATATAACGGCTGGTTTTCCGAACATAGTTGGTCCTGCTGGTCTCTTGGGTTGTTGTCTTCCGTTGAATCTGGAAGATGATCCCTCAAGAATTTGATTGGCCGGTCGCTTAATGCCAGACAAACGATCATCCCTCCTCATGCGTCTCTGAAGGTCTTCAAAGTTTCGCGCCGCCTCCAAGATTTCATCATAAGTCGAAAGGGTGGCAGAGGACATGGAGGACTGCGTTTTCAGGTCCAATCCTTGCCGGAATCTCTTAGCATAAAGTTCTGGGGTTGCCACCAGATGATGCGCGAACCGACTTAACCTTGCGAACTCCGAATTGTACTCGTCCACCGACTTATCCCACATGCTCCCTTGTTGGAATTGTATAAACTCTCTTTCCATCCTTAAGTGTGCCACGACTGGAAAGTACTGGGTATCAAAACGCTGTTTGAACGTTTCCCAGTCGATGGGCTCCTTCAATCTACTTTCCTCTGCCTCCTACCATATCCTGGCATTATCCGTAAGTTGTAGCTTAGCGATGTTCACCCACGCGTCCTTCGGAATTTGAGCGGCACTGAGATCATTGACTATTCCCTTGAGCCATTCTTCAGCTTCTAAAGGAGTTTCCTTCCCTGAAAAAGCCTTAGGGTGGAGTGATCTGAACTGCTTCACTCCCGCTGAACCTTGAGAAACTGGGGTTAGTGCCTTACTTAAAATCTCTGCTTGCTGCTGCCTACTCTCTCGCAGTTCCTGATGAAGGGCAGCTGTCTGCTGCTGCTGTTGCTCCAATAGTCCTTACATCATTTGTAGCATCGCTGCTTGTTGGGCAGTGGCTTCATTGTCTCCATTTCCCCTTCGGTTGCGGTGATGGTGTCGTCCAGCCATTGATGATCTGAATCAGAATAGGTTAGGTTACAAACAGGCTGAGCGATGAGACAAGATAATAACTTGAATAGAAGAACAACAATTAATGCAAGGGAGAGACTAATAGGAAGAGCAAGAGACATAAGAGAGATTTTTTACTCGAAACTAAGATTTTATTATTCAACTTCAATATAGAGAGTACAACCGAAAAGTAAGGACATGCCCCTACTATTCTTACATCGTTTTATTCGGCTGAAGAAAAGGAAAAGACTTATTAGTCTCGATTATGGGAGTTCAACAAGTGGTGATAGGTCCTCGCACTAAGAAAGGTACGGCCATTCCCATGGTGTCTTGCGGGGACAACTGCCTGATTTTTTTTGGCCTCGAGTTCCTCCTCACTTGAAGCTTCGTCCTTCGACTCATCCTCGGCAGGAGCCTCGTTCTTTGATTCCACCTCTATAGGGTTTTGTTCTTTTGTAGGGGCCTCCTCATCCGGATCATATTCTATAGGATTCTCTCCCGCCGCAGGAGCCTCTTTTTCTGGCCCATCCTTTATATGCTCCTCTTGCACGGGATCTTCTTCTTCGTCTTTGGAGTCATTGGCCATCACAGGCTCCGGAGTTGCAGCATCGACTTCTTCGTCTTCCGAGTCGCTGTCGGAAATAACCGCCTGAGAGTCTACGACTTCGTCGTCTGAATCTCTAGATATAGCTTCAAAAGTAATATCGGACATGTCATCCTCGTCGGAAAGATTTGCCATGACCTGAAGGGAAGGTCATGGACAAGGTACAGAATGTCAAGGAAGGGACAAGGGACATAGGAAAACTATGATATCGGTATAGATGGATGAGATTCACAAATATAATAAGTCGGTTAACAGTTTCATTTTAGTACATTAGAGGACCTGCATGGACCACCACAAAAACCTGTCACGCCCCGCTTCCCAAAAGAAGGAGAAAGATGACGTGGTATGGTCCGCAACCTAACTGTATTGAAGGTGGTTTATTCCATACAGTTACGTTAAGCGTATGAATGTTTAACATGCAGGATGTGTACCAAAACAAAAATAATAAAAGCGAAAGGCATTTATTTCCATTAACCAAACTTTATTACATCCCAAAGGAAAGAGTAAAATAAACTAAGTAGTTTAATTACATCGAGGAGAAACAAAAGCCCTAAACATGTGGGCAACAACAAAAATTAAATCTAGCTAATCTTCTGTCGTCAAGTCTGCATAATCTTCATAAGTTGGCTTCACACCTTGATCCTCGCCATAATACTCATTCTTATTTGACGGACATTCTAAAGATAAAGGAAGAAAAGGAAAGTCTGTCAGCGAGTTATACTCGGGTGGGATTGCCTCATAAGGAAGTAGGTATAGAAACAAACAGGTGTATATAAATATAATGAGTAGGATGTACATGGGTATAAAGGTATGAGGTTATATACAAATTAGATATGTTGACAGAGGTATATATGAATATGAGTAGCTTGTGTGAGGTATATGTTTGGTAAAAGTTCAAGTCAAGTCAAACGGATATTCAGTCTAAGAGTTAGATCAGGTTAAACAAGGTGTGTATAGATGGAATTGACTGGTGAACATACTCATATCCTTGAGGTATCCCATGACTAGCTGGAAGCAGTATGAGCTGGTGCTCGTGCCTGGGATGGCAATCAATGCGGTGGCGTGAACATCCCCGAAAGGTGTCCCATAATTACGATGGAGCTTTATCTAGCGTGAATATCACTTAAGTGCGTAAGTATTACCACCTTTCAGTTCCATAAGAAACAAGTCTAAACTGGTAATATATCCACATCCAAGATACTGAATAACTTATGTCTCATAAAGAAGGGTAGATAAGGTAACAGGTGGGTATAGCACATCATGTGAGTTTAGTGTTGAGTATCAATAGGTATTGTAAACATTTTAGTTTGTTAAATAAGGGTCTGGATACTCGCGATTGTTCCGTTGTGGCCACGGAACAACAACTAGGGAAGTGAAATGTACCGTTTCACTTCCCGGGATCATGATCGAGTAGTAGGGGAATCCGAGTTCCGAATCTCCTTGCCTAATCAAACTACTCATCCCCTGGTTCAGTATAAATGTTTTGACGGATTAGAGTTAGTGCGTATACATCTTGGCATGGAATTTCCACATTTGTATGTCATCCACATTTTGGATCATTCGCCCACAATAGGGTTAGTATTCGCCCGAATATCGGGTTAGTAGTCGTCCACACATTGGACTGGTTACCCTGCCTGCAGGGATTTTCATATATGTATAGTCGTCCGTACATCAGACTGGTCACCCGGAATATCGGGATCTTCTCAATAAGTATTCCATACCTAGGTCCGCGCATTCTAACCCTAACCGTATCATGCGTTGTATATGTCATAGACTTGTAATCAAGAAGTTGATCTCATTTAATATGGCCTTCCACAACCGCTCATTTTATATTGTTATCTTCTTAAGTTCATAAGGTACTTCGTATCATCTTATAGAACACTTAGAAAAAAAAGGATAATAATGTTTAATTATATTTATTGCTTCTAAGAAAACCATGATGTTTGGAATATTTATCTTTTTGGAAAACCATAATGTTTTACTGAAAAATATCCTTTCGAAAAAAAAGTTATGGTATTTATTTGAAAATTATCTTTTAATAAGGTTTTAGATATCCTTTTGGAAAATATCATTTATAAGAATTATGGTCTTGTTGAAAATAGCCTTTTAGTAAAGGTCAAGGTATTTAAATGAAATTATCTCCTTTTAGGATGGATTGAGGTATTTTATTGTAAATAATAATTTTATGAATTTATAGTGTTTTAAGTTTGAAGTAACGTTTTATAAAATACGTTCGTGTTGGCAACCGCTGCACATGGACGGCAGGATTTGTGTCCTTTTCAGGGACGATTGCCTATCAACCACGAGGTACTCGCGTAAAACATTACCTTATTTTTAGGGTAACACATTAAACCTTAGTTAATATTCTAAGAAGAATTTATATAAAAATATCCTTTCGAGTGAAAGGGGCTAAGTTGGAAAAACCATATACCGTTATTTAAATTTAGTATTATCCCCTTTCAAAAGGTGAAGGGATTTTTAACAAAACTAAAGTAGTTGGTGGAAAAGTGTAAGTAAAATATATATATCGTATCTAAAACATTTATTCCAAATATTTTATCTCAGGTGGATATTTTAAACAAATACAATATTTTAATAAAACGAGGGTATTTTGTGGAAATACGCTATTTCGAGATCAAATTGGTAGTATGAGTAAGTGTGGGTATGTGGGGGGTGAAGTGATACTCCGTGTGTTATAACATTAAGTATATCACATTTCATATTGTATGAGAGTGCAGCATTTTTTTGGCATGTAGGAGTGATTACGGAAACCATTTTAATCATAGGTTAAGATTATCATCATTAAGGGTACAAAAGAATATGCATGCAAGAATATTATAACATCATTTTAATGGGGGTTGTTGATTAGAAGTCGGAACTAAGGTTATTGAAAAAGAAGAAGGTGACAGATGAAGGGAGAGAGGCGAATCCTACCTTTGATTAGAGTTGGATGTAGACGGGTTGAAAATGTAGGCTTGTTCAAACTCCTCAATAGCTCTGCGCTCAGATATTTCCTCAGCGATTGGGGGGAGCCGTAGCGTCGGCGTCGTCGATACGAAGGCACTGGTATTTTTTTCCAGAATTTTTGGAGTTTTGAGGTATGAGAAATCAATATTTGAAGTGCCTATTTATAGGGTTTCTTTAGCAACCATAAAATCCAAAAACAGTTAAAAAAAATCATCAGAATCTGCGCCTCTAATCATTCCCAATGATTCTGCCGCCGCCGCATCTCATCTCAGCCGTTGGATCATGATCCAACGGGCGAGATCGCGCCGCCAAGCACCGCCGCCGCCTCTGTCACTCGCCACGCGTCGAGCGTGTGGGGATCACGCGGTTTTGCGTGATCCCCACCACGTGGGCGCCGCCGCGCGTCTCTGGGCCATTGGATCTTATATCCAACGGTTCAGATCAAGGGAATTAATTTAAATTTTTTTTATAAATAAAAATACTAACTGTTTATTATTTAAAATTGAATTTGATTTTAAAAAATTGTTAAAAATAGTTTAAAATACTGGAAAATTATGGAAAAAATGCAGAAAATATATTTCATTGTTATCTTAGTATAAAAATAATTTTGGGCTAAAAATAAATAGTATATCTATTTCTATGTTGTTAGCTAGTTATTATAATTATTTAAAATCTAGTTTATCCTTTAAAATATTTTTAATTACGAATTAATTATTTTAATTGATAATAAAAATATGCAGATTATTTTAAGGCATTATAAAAAATGTAAAACATTTTTAGCCTAGGAAAACAATAAATAGATTTTAGAAAATTCCTTTAATCATATTTCAATGCTTTGAAAATTATTAACATTACTAAAAATATTTTTCTATCACGTAGAAATTTAAATATATTTTATTAGTTATTAGAAAACACGGTCGTTATACTTTTTTCTAAAGCGGTCAACCTAGTATCTATCTCACCATCATTCCCTAAGGATGTGTCAGTTATTTCAGGAAGAGAGTGTTGTAAGGGTGGTGATGCTAAAGTAGTTAATATGTCGAGCTCTTTCTCCAAATCTTCAATCATTAGGTCTCTAATTAAAGTGGGACTGGGTTCAAGAGTGTTAGGTGGGTGACCATTATCAAAAATCCGGGACGGTCGGTCACCCCCTAGAAAAGGACAATTTTCATGAATGTGGGAAAAATCGTGACAATTTGAACAAAAGAATTGGGAGTGAGTATATACAAAAGAATATGAATTGTGAGAAATTGAATTAAATCGTGTATCACCCATATTAACAAGAATTCACATATGTCACAAAAATAAAAAATATCACACCCCTAGCAGTCTATGGTATTCTAGTCAACTTGACCTGCTCAAGAATCTGATTGTCGAAGTAAAACTGTGTCGAGAAATAGGCTCAAGATATACGGATCACGAAACCAGGTAAGTGCAAGAGATAAGTGGAGGTTTTCCAACGCTTTCGCGAAGTTCCTTAATTAGATAACCCTTTCTCTGGAACACTTGCCTAGACACCCCGTGAACGATATACCGTTAAGTGGTGTTCTAAACATAGTCAACTTCTCCTAACGAGCGCGACGTCCTTAAATTCAAAGTCTAGTTGATTTTAAATTATTGTGGGTATGCAAGAATGCATTTTTGTGATTTGTGGGCTACGGAAAAAAGGTGATGAAATCCTTTACCGTATCTTGTTTGGTCTTTTTGCCCTTAGATCCGTATTGAGATGCAGATGCGCAATCAATAAAAGAATTCAAGACATCAAGCAATTTAAGAAATTCTTTTTCGTTTTAAATTTAAGTGTTGCAAAAAATACGGTTAGTTCTCTGTGCAATTGGTGGCATGCTTGTGCGAAGAATCCTGCAGAAGATAGAATAGTGGAATGCGTCGGATTCAAGAGAAATGCGTTAGGAAATACGTACCGATGTGATTTGGTTAAGAAAACCCCTTTGAAAGTGATCTGAGTCTTTGATTGTTCGCTTGCTCGGGTCAAACTACCCGGATGTTTGGCACTATACTTCACTAACGTCTTGAAATTGAGTTTGAGCCTTGTTCCGCACGATCGCTAGTCCTAATTCCGTAAAAAACCTAAAATGTCGAAAAATACGATATTTAGTGTCAAAAAGCGATATATATGCCCCAATTCTTGCACACTCAAACTTATAAAAATCAAACAATATCACTAAAGTACTGACAACACACTGGAGATCATACAAAAAGAAAAAATCAAACACCCACATTGGGCCGGCAAGCTCAGATTTTCTATTGATGTCACCGGCCAAATAAAGTGTGGTTATGCTTGAATTTTGTGTGGCTCTTCCAGGCTATATTAGTATTCTAATGGTATAACTTGATTTTTTAGTTAAATCACAAAGTGCTAGCAGGTTGCAAGGACAGAGAACAAAGTGAAAAGAATTTGTTGGTGTTGTGTTAGCTTTGAAAAGAATTGAGTTAAAAGTTAGTGAGTTAGTACGAACTAGAAATAACAATTCCTAATAACTACCAACTCCCCGGCACCGGCGGAATTCACCCGCGCGCGCAAACGTGTATATTTTGGAAACGGATATGATTTTAAGGAAATGGAATGCACATGTGAGATCGTTCTCGTTTTAAAATTTATAAACCGCAAGTGCATGGTGCGTTGTAGCAAGCCGGTAGATACGGGTTGATCCGCAGAGAATTGTGTATTAGGTCTTAAGATTTATGGTTCAACAAATAACGAATGGTTGGTTTGTCACAAAGAATAGAAAGAATACGAAAACAAGAAAAGCAAGCAAAGAAGCTAAGAAAGAAGTGGTTGTGGCTTTGGCTCGGAAGGTCGAATCGCGATGATTCTTTCGACGCTCCCTTAATCATGAGTTGTCCGTCCTTACGTCGATCCCGGCATGAAGCATGACTTGTCAAGGCGATTGCGGAGCACAAATCATCAAATTCCAATATTCGTCGCAAAACACGAAACGATTCCATTTTGTTCACTTACCATTTGTATGTCCAAGATTGGGGTATCAACACTAAACACAAGGGTTAGCAAGCTTACCACAACATCAAAAACACAAATTAGTGGGTGAGAGCAAATGATTTTAGTGTCAAGTGTGCTAAGTGTTTGTGATGGTATATGGTATATGAAACCAAGAGATTTGTCGAGTCACTTAATCACAAAATACGACATCCAAACTTAGCAAACTTAACACCAAATTGATTCTAATCTTAGGCTTGCAAGAAGGGGTTTGTGGGGAGAATATGGTATGTGATGAGGTTACAAAGTAACCATGAAATCAACATACCATATCAACCCATCCGAGTTACAATACTAAGTTTATAATCAAAATAAAGCACATTAAATATTAACAGGAGGAGGAGGAGGCAAAACCTTTCATCTCACTTCCTTACCATTACCACAACCAAAGAAGATTAGTTACACATAATAATGAAAAGAAAAGCAAGTAAAAAAAAGAAAACAAATAACAAAGCAATATTATTAACACTTGAAAAAGAGGTACAAGATATTGGTAACTTGTTCAACCTCCATAATGAAGCTCTCAAGAGAAAGCTTCAAGAGAGAAGAAGAAGAAGAAACCAAGTGATAGCCCACTCACTCTCAAGCATAAACCAAAAATAAACTAAAACAAAACTATATATGTGTGACTCATTCCCTTGCTCACTGATCTGGCTTTTATAGACACCAAAAAAGATTAAACAAGTAATAGAAATAAGGTGATGTGACTGCAAGGAAGGGACAGAGAAAAGATGGGGACAAATGGGGCAAGAGGGGCCGGCGAGCTCGGTTTTATTGAGGGTGTGGCCGGCCAAAATCTGAGCTAATGGGCTCTTGTTGGGTGTGTGGTCTTGTGTTCTCTCAACGATTCCACTGGTGCTACTTGATTTGTTTACATGAACTTGGTCTGCACTCAGGGATTTGGAGGGAACAAGATGCTTTTGGTCACATCACAACTTTTTGCATTTATTACCCATCATACTCACATGTGCCCACTAGTTGCACAATTCATCATTTGTGTGTGCCAAGGCAGCCCCACCATGGTCCTAGTACCAAAGAGCATGTGTACACTTGCATTGTGTTGGACCAAAATTGTGTGCACATATTTATTTGCAAAAGAACTCTTTGGATATCGGTTGGTTTCCTGTTTTGCTTGCAGTGTCGGCTTCCAAATGTTCTATCCGTCATTTTGAATGTGTTTCCAGTATTTTATCACGAATACCTGTAAACTGTAATTACTGAGCAGACACTGATTAATAGTACCGATATATAACAAAATAGATAACGGATGGGCAGTATTAAAATGCAGTTTTCTGAGATGAACAGTCCTTCTATCCGAAGCTGGTCAACTTACTGATCTTACATCGGAGCATCCAACGAACAATGTCCTCTCTTGATCGATTTACTCTAGATCTGAGTAAAATCCTCCAAACTGGAATTCTTCAACTTAACTGAGCCCGTGTCGGCGCATCCAATTAGATGAATCATCTCCGTCACTCTATCCAAGATGGACTAGCGGTATTCTGTCATATCTCCATTTGAAAGCTCATGTGGTTTCAGCTCATAAACTCTGTAGGCGACAACCCATCAATCACAGCAACAGCTGGGTCACCTGTCTGCACGGTAGACAATATCGCGATCTCCGGGGTAAGCTGTACATCAACAGTCCTCCCAATCTGGCAGCCGCTATCAATAGCTCGATCATCTAGAACAGATCCGAACACTCGCCTCAAACGAGAGATCTTAATACAAACACTATACCGATACGTTCCTATGTCACCAGAAAACATCATGGTCAGCTCTCGTCCGTGACGAACTCGTTCTGACCGCATCTCTAACAGCAGATCTCTCTGCATTCAACACCCTGGTGACAGGAACCTCAAGCAGGTATCGATGAAGATAGATCAAAGAAACGAAAGGAATCAACAGGTCCAAAATGGATATATGATCATAGGGAGGAATGGAATCAATGAGAGTATGATCATTAGAACGAATAGAAGCATGGATTTCAAGAATATACATCCTAAGGTCACTTAAGCGGAGCAGCGTGTCATAAGTATGCCGCGGAACGTACACATGGTACGTCACTTTACTCAAGCCACCTACTCCATCAACCAAGGTCAACCTATACGATGAAAACTTGGGTCCCAAACCCCCCTAGTTAAGTCTGAGTTCCGTAAAGTCAAGCCTAAACTTGAACCAAGGTTAAACCTAACGCTTTTATACCAATTTTATCACGACCCGGAATTTGGCACGTGACCGGCATTTAAATCACACAACGTCTAAAGGCGTAACGTAATTCAAGTAAGCCGAAGCCCAGAAATCTAAACCTTTTTGCGGAAAATAGTGAAGGTGCAATTTTGAAATAAAGATATAATGAAATCAAGTTTTTCTTTAAATGCATAAATAATGATATATGAAAACATAAGTGGATTATATACTAGTTGAAAATATTTTTTGTCCTTTAAAAATTTGGTCAGCACCTCCCTTGTATATTTTGATCCAAAACCACATACATGCAAATAAAGGCATCCCCAAGTGGGAGCCAGCTCTTCGCCAATAAGAAGAATCACAACTATGCAGTAAACATATATACGACGCCCTACGGCGAAGATCAAACACAGAAAGAATAAGTAAAACAAGACATCATCAGCTCAAAAGCAAATACACACCCATCGCTTTAAGTCTCGCAAACACAAGTCTGTCTAGGTCTACCAATATACAAAGTCTAGTTTCTGATTTGATAGAGTTTATCTAGATACAATAGAATATAAAAGTACAAGATTGGTCACGATCTAATGTGTGTCCCACCTACCAAAGCAAACACCCTGAAGGAACTGTGTGCCGGCGATACCGCTACTGATCCAAGCAGTCGAACCTGCAAGAAAACTGTGGCACAACGAGGGTGAGTTGCCAACTCGTGAGTAGAAAATATCAGCAAGTAGAAATTGAATAAACAAAGATTCCTAGGTCCTACTATATCATGAAGGTAATACTATGATATCTAGGGTGACCATATATGCATATATACCAACAATAGAGTCAATGCCAATAACATGTAAAAACAATGCCTATATGCATGTGGATATCAATAACGTATGTCCATCAACGATACATCAACATCATAGAACCTGAGTGTCCAACATCGATACTCGAAACATCATGAAACCCGTGTCCAGCATTGATACGTAAATCCTAATTTTTCAGGCGCCGCATCCTTAGATCGACCCTCATATCCATCTCACGACTCCGGCCGGTATCCTACGGACAACCGCCGGGTCCAAACTATCACCGGTAGGTAGCACATTCCCCATCCATGCTCATCGTCATCCTCATAATATTCTTGCCCCAGGTACCTTACCAGGTCCATCATGTACCCACAGACGGCTCATCTAACTCCTCGAATCGGGTATCACATAACTCAGAACCGAGAAAACTCATGGTGGACGCTTCGAAATCACATCACGAGAAAACGTGTCTTTAAAACAATTCATAATTTTCTTTGAAATATAACCGCGGTTCTCAAATCCAGAGATCTCATGAAAATGGTTTCTCAATGCATATAACCATAAAGTACGATATATACAAACATAGAACAGTAATGAAAGCAGATCAAGAATATCATGCAAGCATGTCATATGATAGCACTGAACAATGAATGCACTTTACAGTTAAGAATAGTATCATGATATAGCAGTTCTATTGTGCAAGTGGTATGGCAATTACCGATGATGAATGTGTTGTTGGGGTAAAAATTTGCACACCGGTTGACCGAGTCAAAGTCAAGGTCAACCCCAAGCCAGGTTGGCCCAAGCCCAGGTCAAGCGGGCCATGCCCAAGTTGAGCCCGCGGCCAGCCTCCCCATGCCAACAACAAAATCATGTAATAAATAATTTTTATGTAATTTTTTTATGCATGAATGTATGCAAAATGGGCATAAAACCAATATTTTGTAAGCCCATGACTTATGCGCAAAAAAGAAATGGCACATGAGCCATGAGATGGGCAAAATGCCATTTTGTAAAGCCCAAGGGGCTATATGTATATGTGTAAGCCTATATAAGGCAACATGATGATGAATAAAGCATATACTTTTCATTCTCTCAAAAACCTAGGGTTTGTGCCTCTTTCCCCTTTCTGAAGGTTCCAAACCTTCTTCTTTCTTTTGAATTAAATCAAGAGTTTTACTCTTCCTTTTTCAAAACAAAATAGTTTTTCACCACAAAACACACAAAGGGGAACTCAGATCTGCCATCAGATCTCAGAAAGGAGATATTTTTAAAATCGCATACTTCTTGATCATCAAGATCCGGCCAACAGAGGAAGAAGAAGGAGACCCATCTCCAGAAACCCCACTTTGGGGAAGAACTGGGGCTCAAGGGGAGAAGCCCTTCATCAGCTTCAAAACATCCTAGGAGTCTAACTCCTCATATATATATATATATATATATATATATATATATATATATATATATATATATATATATATATATATATATAAATACACACACACACACACACACACACATACACACATATAAGCACAGAGAATAATAAGTGCTCCTTTCTGGGAGTACAACTCCCATTGCAGGGACAAGTCCCTTTTGCCGCTTGAGCGCCCACGTGCTGACACGTGGGGGCGCTAGCGCCCGAGCGCCCATGTGCTGACACGTGGCGCGCTAGCGCTCTTGCGCTCAGAGCGCTAGCGCCCAAAGTGCTAGCGCCCGGGCGCCCACGTGCTGACACGTGGCGCACTAGCGCTCAAAGCGCTAGCGCTCTTGCGCTCAGAGCGCCAGCGCCCAAAGCGCCAGCGCCCGAGCGCCCACGTGCTGACACGTGGTGCGCTAGCGCTCAAAGCACTAGCGCTCTTGCGCTCAAAGTGCTAGCACCCAAAGCGCTGGCGCTTTTCCCCACGCATCCTTTGGATGCCCTTTTCCTTTCTTTTTTTTATATATATGTATATATAAATATACACACATACATACTCTACAACACTCTCTCCCCCAAAAAAAATTTTGGGCCGGGGCGCTGCCCCGCACCCCGCAAGGGGGCTGCTAGCCCCCTTTACCCATAGCCCGCTATCCGGGTAGCGGGACCCCCATAAAAACTCTGCGTGGCTCCCGATATACCCATGCCCCCTCCAAAACAAAACACACATACACTACACATTGAGTTCGCATGACCAGTTTAACTCGTTAGTCGGAGGTTCTCTCGTCCCAAAGGCGAGGGGTAATTAACGGCAGCTTAGTCCGCGGCTGCCAGAGATTCGGACCCCACGATCAATAAACCCCGGCCTACCCTAGGCAGGGGGAATCTGTAATGCGCCTGACAAGCGCGCGCGTATTCCCATCTCAATGGGGTGACGAAAAACACCCTACATGTGTGAGCTGGTAAATCTGTGTAAGTGTAACATGCACATCATCGGTAATAGTGCAAGTGTACTAGCAGACGATATCATAAAGCGGTAAATACCGAAAACATAGTACGTATGTCACGAGGGATAATCGAACAATAACATGAATGACAATAAGGTACGTAACTACACATGAACCATACGGTCAGTTTAAATGATATGATTCATAGTTTTGAAAGTGGGGGCTACGGTGTTTTTGAGGAAAGGACACCATTTGAAAATCCGTAGCATCCCTTAGAGTTTCCATTTAAAAGTGCATACGATTCGTCGGTTTTGGAAATAAGTATAGTTCAGGTGAAATCTTTACGTCGGCGATCCAGCCTCATAGTATCCGATATGGCAATTTCCTCGATCATCATCCTCAAATCACGAGCGCGGATCAATCATCCGATATATCTCATCGCATACGGTAATCCATCATACGATGGCAACAAATTAGATTAAGGATCTATCGTATATTCATCGATAAGGGTACGAATCTAGGGTCTCGTATATCATATCTTATTAATCTCATAACATATCATTAACAATCTCATTTCATATCGAGGTATATGTATGTGAATATTCATATCGCCTCACATCCTCATATCAAGCATATCCACTCATATCATCACATTGACATCACAATTCATGTCATCTTATATTAATCATATCATCTCCTACTAACTCTTTGATCATATCCGTAGGTACTTAGCATAGGTTTCTCCGACTATATTCTATATATCAGTTTCTATTTGATAATTGCGGGGGTGCTATACGCCATCCACCCGACTTCCCCCGTAGATATAAATCTACTCACATGCTAATCTCCTTGCTTAACCGAAGTCAATGTGCTTCGTCATCTCGGAAGTCTACGCGAAGGTACCTACAATCAAAACACATCATAATGCTATTAAAACTAAGTCCGAAAAACTGATACGGCACACGAAGTGCTCATAGGTTAGAACATATAGCCTATGTATGGAAGAAGAACCAAATAACTCTCGTCGTTGATTTACAAACGTCCAACGACCAAGTCCAATTTCAAATACCAAAACCCAAGTTTTAGAAATCGCAAAACCGAAATCAGCAATATAGGAAACCACTCCCAGATTCTACCCTAGGTCAAACTAGAAGATTTTGGGGTAGGTATAAATATCAAATAAGGGAACCACACACCAAAGATCAACACCAAAACCTACAGTATGATCGCAATTTGTGGCCACAAAGAATTAATCTACGGCTTGGAAAAGGTTGCAGGGTCTCGGGAGAAAAATCTAGGTGGCCTGCACGTATCACTGTGATGGCAACTTAATTTATGGGTCTCTCAGGTCATCCCAGATTTCATTAGATCAACACAAACTGTCAAAAACCCGATGTCGGAAAATTCTAAGTTCGTGTATTAGGTTCTAGTCTCTGGTCTTGGCTAGAAAATCATCACTAAGGGTTTGTAAATAGTAACTAAACCTCAATTGCCATTTCATAAGTCCATTCATCCACTAACATCAACCTAGAAATTTCTAAGATCACTAAACATACATAAACGATATCTAAATACGAATAGGAAGTAAAGAAACAAATTTACAAGATGGGAAATGAAGGTTTTACCTCTAGGAAGCAACTCATCTAGATGGTCCAAGTGCTCAAAATTTTTTAACTTGATTCAACCATGGGGTTTAGGATGAGATAGTGTGCATTTTTAATGAAGGTGGTGTGGGGTTTTGAGATGGTTTTGAGGTAGTTTCATGGAGGTAGAGGAGGGTGAAAGAGGAGATGAAGAAAGATGAAGATGGAGGAGTTGAGGAAATGGTGAAGTGAAGAAAGGGTCAAGGGTCCCACTCTCTTTCTCACTCTCACTCTTTCTCATAGCCCATGCTCTCATGGTCATGCCTCCATGTCATAATTGGTCTCCCCACTCCATGTCCTCTCTTGTCCCCCCTCTCTCTCATCCAATATCTTTCTATTTCCTTCTCTCTCATTTAAAACCAAACATATAACATAAATACAATGGAACAAACATGCAACAAAATTCAGCATGTCATGGTGCACTAGCCATGGTTTATTAAAAAGACGGATTTGACCTAATCGTGATTAGTAGTGCACTAATCAAGTTTAATTTAAACTTGCATATAATTAATTATAAAATGCCCAAATCCAATAAATACATTTTTAATAAATAAGACAATATTAATCTCCAATTATTTTCCAAATATTGGTATTTAATTATACCATTTTACGAAAACTCCAATTCGCAAATCGAATAGTTTTCGTGAAATATATTATTTTATTATTTAAATTCCAAAAATAATATTTTATATTTCTGAAATGTTATATCTTCACTCCCCTTCTTCATGAATTTTGGTGGTTGCTTGATAAAAACTTCTTATTCAAGTAGGTTATTTGGAAAAGCCGATTTTACATCCATTTGATGGATTTTTCAATGGTTCTACATAGCCCAAGCAATTATAAGTCTAATAGTTTCAATTCGAGCAACTTGAGAAAAAACCTCTTGGTAATCATAGCCTGGTCGTTGCTCAAATCCCTTCGCAACCAATCTCGCTTTATGTCTCTCCACCTTGCCATTTCACTTCATATTTGTCTTGAAAACCCGCTTCACATCAATGTCCTTGTGACCTCGTGGAATGTCAGTAAGCTCCCATGTGTAATCCCTTTCGATTAACTTTATCTCTTCATTCATGGCATTCACCCATTTAGGATCTTGATCCGCAACCTCAAGTGACACAAGCTCACAATTCGCAAACATAGCAAAGTGCACCAAATCCCTATCATCATCAATAGCATTATCAGGGATTACCTCAAAATCTCGCAAAGTAACCGATTGTTGGTGGCGTTTCCTTGGCCTTCTAGTTTCTAAGGGAGCTTGTGGCATAGGATTTTAATGAGTAGACATTGGTGAGGCTTCTTCATTTATGGTGGGAGCTGCAACTTGAGGGACTTCTTCAAGAACGGAAATAGGATGGTTTAGGGAGTCATTATGCATCTCCACATCCCATCACCAAGCTTCATCTTCGGCAAAAGTCACATCTCTACTTACAATCATCTTATTTGTCATGGGGTTGAACAGCTTATACCTACCACATATGTAGCCAACGAAGATGATCTTTTCTCCTTGATCATCTAGCTTTGTCCTTGTTTCTGCAAGAACTTGGGCATAAGCTATGGAACAAAACACCTTGAGATATTTCACACTTGGCTTGAAACCACTCCATGCTTCTTCAGGACTGATAACAGAGCAACTAATATAGTAGTAAAACAATGATTTTGAGGAGAAAGGCTTTATTTCTGATAATAAAACAGAACTGAGCTCACAACAAACTGATAACAAAACGTTCTTCTTATAATAGGCAGAACACACAACTACACTCCTATTTTCATGCCACTACTAACCAATACCTTAAGAGTAAGATTACTCAACTAATAACTCAATCGAGATAACAAGGAAATCATAAACTTAGGATTCCACTATCGTACTGACCATGACCATGACTTATTCAATATAACAAACTATAATCTGAATTACAGCCAACACCGCCATCGTCCTCTCCGTTCTTTCTTAACAATCCCAATACTAAAACCCTAATCATAACCCTAATGCAGACCAAAATCTCCACCTTCTCCTCTCCCTTCTCTATCATCCTCTTCCTATCTTTCACTCCACTCTACACTTCTTTCTCTACCCTTCTCAAACTTAATTAAGCCATTGTCAGTACCTGGTTCTTGCTTATAGAACAAAGTGCCACACGGAACAAAGTGTCACACCAAGCGTCATGTCAAGGGGGCGGGGGACACCTCTTGAATCCGTGGGAGCCACTGTAAAACAATGGGGAATAATACATTCCGAAAGAGGGCAGATCCAAAATTATAAATGAAATGATACCACTCTTCAATATAGAGGTGTCTTTTAAGTGAACCGGCACTATAGGAGATTGAGAACTCCGTAGTTAAGCATGCTCAAGCCAGGAAAGTTCTGGGATGGGTGACCTCCTAGGAACTGGCCCCTGGTCCGGTTCGTCCCGAAGGACAAAACCGTGCGGTTTTTCGTCACTGTTGCCGTGCCGTGCCTTGTCCGTGCGTGCTAAATCGAACACTTATATTTGAGCCATCATGATTGGTAGTAATGAATCGAACCCAACTTGATTTGTTAGCCCGTATTGATATCATTTAGAATTTATAAGAATCAATTATCGCTTGTCGGTTAAGGGAATCTTGTGTTTCCGACCGATTACCAAATGCTACCCAAGGCGTTTGATGCGAACTAAAAACCAAAACATATTTTATTATGGCAGAACTTGTGATAGTTAGATATCTTTACTGTTTACGAATATCGTGTAGGAATTTGGATGCAAAATATCGTGTTTATAATCAAGTAAAGTCGCCTCCTAAAGGCGACGCTAAAACTGGAATGCACCGTACATGTCACGTTGAAAAATATATATTAAATTCAATACAGATTGGAATGTAATATTCTATGGCTTGTATCGAATCCGACTCGATAAACCAGAACCATATAAAGTTTACCCTTCAATGCTGATAGGCCACTGTAACGAGAATTGACCGGGAACGTGGCGTTGGACTGCAGTCCGGGGAAGCATTCTACGTGGATACCTGAATTTAAACACTTGTACATACCTACATAAAACTGAAAATGCACGGATTCCTACATTTTCGAGTAGATAATTTAGTTAGCTAACACATGAATCTAGTCCCGTGCAGTTTAACAGTCGTTTGATATTTAGTTTGTATTTTATAATATCGACGTGTTCTACAGTTTCTGCAGTGACATTTCTTACACCTTCACATTAAACAGGACGTAACTCCTAATACTGAAAGGATATTATTAATCCGTTTGATGAGTTGGAAATTTAACAGATAGAACTATATTTTATTCAACTGGGGCAACACCCGAATCTAAACAAAATTCCTAGTAAACCGTGCACAAAGTTAGACTTCCAGTTCTGAAACTGGAATTCCAGCAACTGATCGCGGATTTAAAATGATGATAAGTCCCTAACCTGAAATTCTATTGATATGAAACTAATTTTATTGCTTAGACAATCAAGTGCACTTCGTACGCCTTTTATATTGTTTTGGTCGATTCTATACGTGTGATTTATGGTAAATTTTGCAAGTTATATGGCGTTAGGTGTCATAATTTAGTGAATATCTGTTCAGTGCATTTCTGCCTATTTTTGTGCTTGCTTTATACCTGCTACATAGTGATCGTTTACATTGAGACCTAGCAACTGTTGTGCATTGTCGATATATAAGTGTTAGCGATTGTGTTGTGGCAAGTACGGAAGTGATATTGATAAGTGGAAACGTGATTGAAAGTGAAAGCGATACGTATTTGCTCAGAACCTATCTAATACTTGAATACATACTATAATCTGGGAATGGGGAAATCAAGATGGAATTGAACTCGTATTTAGCGAGGTACAGTGACTTAGAGGATGATCATTCGGTATTATATATATATATATATATATATATAAGAGAGAGAGAGAGAGGTTAATGGAGGAAAGGTGCCATAAGAGGGAATTTCCTCTTTTGGCGTCGGAAAAATGCATCCTCCATAATTTTTTTCGACGATCGGCGTACATCACGTCCATCTTTATCATCTAATATGTGGATACACTAAATTTCATGTGATTATACCATTTTATCACCATTGATTTAGTTGGTGCAAAATTAATGGTATACCCATAATAGTACTTTTTACATTGCTAATTCAACGGTGAAAAGTGGCGGAATCACATGAAATTTGGTATATGCACATCTTAGATGATAATGATGATGATGATGGATGCCGATCGTCGGAAAAAATAATGGAGGTTGTATTTTGTCGACGCCATAGGAGGAAATCCCCTCTTATGGCCTCTTTCCTCCATTATTCTCTCTCTCACACACACACGCGCGCGTGCTGCTAGGCCCACGACCTAATGTGTGTGTGCGCGCACACACACACATATTAGGTCATGGGCCTAGCAGCACGACTGCAGGGTTATTTCCCGGACAACAATGGACCGTAGTCTCGGGTATGCACGAGACCCTTGTTAAACACGAGCATCTTTTCCATCAATTGATTTCATTTGACCTAATGACTGTTAAGTAGTGACATACACATTACCTGGTTTACCGACATGATACTTAAATCGCACTCTTCATTACTCTCGTGTTCTGCATTCTGTTGCACCTTTCATGTTTAATAGTATTGTATCCATTATATGTATTTATTGGTATATGTGTCGCTCTGACGATCTGAGTGTGCATGCTCAGAGGACGAAGTGGACCCAATCAAGGAGCAGGACCTGCCATTCGAGCTCGTGAAGGTCTGGACCGCAACATCAGCGCCATTCATTTTTGCTTTAAGCACATTGTTTTTCGTTGGTTAGTTATTTCATTCTGCAAAATAAATGTATCTCGAACTCTTTTTATTTTAATGTAATAAAGTTGTGAACCGTGATTTTCTTTACTCTTGCATTGTTTACTGACTACCATGTAATGCTAGAAGCCGAAATATAATTACGGCGGGATTATTCCCTGACCGTAGGAACATGGCTGGTCTAGTCACCCATCGTATTCCGTATTTTGAGAAGTGGGACGTGACAGCCATCATCTCCTTCAACTTTTTTCAATCCTAATCAAAATCCATCCCCTCCACCATCCCAATTAATTCACACCCTCTCCTCCATCCAAATCGAGCCCCCAACCTCCCTCCTTTGTCAAAAGTGTCATCTTCTTTATCATATTCATTATCATCATCATTTTCATCAATTTTTCATGATTAATTATATCTTATAGAAGGGAGGATCGGGAAGAAAATTTTAATTTTAGTTTAAAATTATCTTAATTTTAACATAAACTAAGTTTAAGAAAAATAAATTATAAAATAATTATAAAATATCATTACAGTCGGGGGTGTTTTAATAATTACCAAGTCTAGGAGGGTGTTTTTAGTTAGCTAAGTTTTGGGGACAATTAAGTAAAATACCTAATTTTTAAGAATAACTAAAGATTAACATTTTTTTTGACAACCAAGCATCCGTGGCTAGCTTAGGGGTCCCCTGACACACAGATCCACGCACGTCCAAGATCAAATCTGGGAGTATGGATTTAATTAAAGAAAGAAAGAGGAAAGGGGGAAATACCCTGCACGTGTGGAGGGCTTGAACATGAGACCTCCCACACCGCACGCTCAAGCCACAATCAACTGGCCTATAAGATGTTGGTAACTAATGATTAACATACATGATTTAAACGTTATTACTGCTGAAAACATGCTGAAAACATTTGAATGCGTAGTGAAAATTTGTAAGATATTCACATTGTATAGGCTAACAATAATTGTTTACAAATACGGGTAGATATGTGTACAATAATGAGCCCTCAAAAGTTTCTACTATTTTAACTTAACAATTTAAAAAATCATTTAGTATCATGAAGCATTTTAGCGACACAAAAAAAAAGGCAAAAGACTCCATATGTGGAAAGGGAAGCGCGGGGGGCAGTTACCAGAAGTTTACATCCGTCACCAGTCAGACTTGGCGAAAAAGCAAAAGACTTCATTCCTGCATTTGCCCGTCCCCTTTTCTCCTTCCGACTTGCATCGAAGTCAGATGTCCAAAATAACAACAAATTAATTTTGTAAGTTATATGGTTTCGTTACATGGAGGGCACACTTATTTGTTAAGAAACGACAATGATCTCTAATTGCCTGTCATCTAAGAACGCAACCACATTTAAATTATCGTCTAATTAATCTGTAGATGGTAGTTAGTATCGAGCGTTAATTAATGGGTTAGAAGTTTGACACACACGATTCTCTTCATCTCGTTAGTTTGTATATGTTTTTGAAAAAGAGTTTGTTGTGGCTATGGTCATGGTTGACCGCAACAAATTCACTTCAAAGAATAAGGAAAAACTGGAGTGATGATGGGTGTTTCTGATTAAGCTATGGTAAGACTCCCAGAAGCCAAGTCTTCCCATTGGAGTCCCATTTTTTTCTTTGAAAAATATCTGCTACCCTTATTACCGCATTAAATGTTTTTTTTACTGTACGAAAACTTTAAAGTTATGATAAAAGTTGAGAGATTTATTTTTATATCCTAATAACATGAGAGAAGAATCAAACTTATTTCTAAAGGGTAATATATGGCAATAAGAGGTCTACAGCGACATTGCAAGCCTCCTCTCACCCATTGATGGGGGCCAGGGGTATAGTCGTCACCGAATATATATATATATATATATAGAGAGAGAGAGAGAGAGAGAAAATGGAGGAAAAATGCCATAGGAGAGAATTTCCTCCTATGGCGTCGAAAAAATACACCCTCCATCGTGTTTTCCGACGATCGGACTCCACCATCTTCATCGTTATCATCTAAGATGTGTGTACACCAAATTTCATGTGATTCTACAACTTTTTCACCGTTGATTTAGCAATGTAAGAAGTTCTATTGTTGGTAAACCGTTAATTTTGAACCCACTAAATCAACGGTGAAGTGGTTGTAGAATCACATGAAATTTGGTGTACCCGCATCTTAGATGACAACGATGAAGATGGTGGGTGCCGATCGTCGGAAAAAATAAGTGAACGTGTATTTTTTCGACGCCATAGGAAGAAATTCCTTCCTATGGCATCTTTTCTTCATTATTCTCATATATATATATATATATATATATATATATATGAGAAATGGAGGAAAGATGCCATAGGAGGGAATTTTCTTCTATGACGTCGAAAAAATACAACCTCCATCATGTTTTCCGACGATCGGCATCCACCATCTTCATCGTTGTCATCTAAGATATGGGTACACCAAATTTCATTTGATTCTACAACTTTTTCACCATTGAATTAGTGGGTTCAAAATTATCGGTTTACCGACAATAGAACTTTTTACATTGCTAAATGAACGGTGAAAACGTTGTAGAATCACATAAAATTTGGTGTACACACATCTTAGATGATAACGATAAAGATGATGGAGTCCGATCGTCGGAAAATACGATGGAGGGTGTATTTTTTCGACGCCATAGAAGGAAATTCCTTCCTAGCTCTTCTCTCCATCATTCTCTCTCTGTGTGTATATAATTTTTCTTGTTTCTTATAAAAATTCAAAATAATAATGGATATTGATAGAAAATTTTCAATCTTTTGGACACTATGATACTGCCAAACCCCTTAGCAGGTTTAGGGTCAATCCATTGTTATTCACAGTGGAGAGACCACTGTCTTAAATCTTACCGTCCATTCAATAATGGATGGTGAGATGCATTTTATCTCACCGTTCATTGTTGAATGGATGGTGAAATTAGAGGGAGAGGACTCTCTATTTTTTGCTTTTAGTATTTCAGTCATGGCCTTCATTATTTAGACATTTGTCTCTAAGGCTTATTAAAAAAATCAAAATCAAAATCAAACCAACAAAAACCTAAGCAGAAACAACCGAATTTTATATACCAGCTAGGTTATTACTTGACTTGAAATGTGAAAGACTTGTTAGATTATGAATGATCATATTATTTTCCGCAAACCAGGTTGCGATATGAAATCGGCCTGATATGTTTTCCACTTCATGAATGTGTGTTAGAACGCAAGTCCTAGAACTGTGTTTTTTGTCTCCATCTTGTAGACGATCACCAATCCGGTAGCTTATTTAGAATCTACCAGACCAGTAGATAAATTATTTCAATCTAGCAATAAAAATGAAATACAGATTCCTAAATCACACCAAACCAATTCCCTTCGAAAAATAGTTACCAGCCTCAAAAAAAAAAACACTACAAACTATAGTATAATAATTACCCAAAATTCCCATAAATAGAAAAATTATTAGTCAGCCAATACTAATTTCCAAAAGGCCCTCTCATTATTCATATCCCTATCGGATCATTTCACGCGTTTCTCCTTGTCCTGACCCGCATCCGAATGCAATAAAGCCCTCGTCACTCTCTCTCATTTTTAAGCACCATAAATGTCCAACTCTTTAGATCCCAACCGCGTCTCCTCAAAATTAAAAAGCTAAGGCGAAAAAAAATCGAATTTTTACGCCAAAACAAATGAGGAAGAACTTCTCATTCCAAGATCGCCGGAGATCGTCGGAATCTTTCTCCGGCGAGAAATCCCCTCGCCTGTCCATGGAATCCTCCTCCTCCATCGCCGCCGCCTCCGACTCCTCCGACAACGAGCTCGTCGAGGTAACCCTAGACTTCCAAGACGACGACACCGTCATCATCCGCAGTGTCGAGCCCGCGGCCGTCGCCGCCACTGCCTCCTCCTCTACTCCGGCGATGTCGCGGAGCTCCTCGAATCGATTCCGTCACTTCTCTCAGGAGCTGAAAGCAGAGGCCGTCGCCAAAGCGAAGCAGCTGACGCAAGAGCTGAGACAGGAGCTGAAGCGGTTCTCGTCCTGGAGCTCGCGGGGGGCCTCGTCGGCGGCCGCCTCTTCGGCGATCGATTCGGCGCTGGAGGCGCGGGCCATGCGGAAGCAGCGCGCGCAGCTGGACCGAGCTCGATCTGGCGCCCAGAAGGCCATACGAGGGCTGAGATTCATCAGCAACACCAAATCCAAGGGCGTCGATGCTTGGAACGAGGTGCAATCCAATTTCGATAAGCTCGCAAGGGACGGCTTCGTTTCCCGCTCAGATTTCGCCCAATGCATAGGTTTCTTTCTCTCTCTCTCTCTCTCTCTCTCTCCATTTCTCCGCTAAATTTCGTTTTTTTAATGCAAAATGTGTGAAATTGTAAAAGAAAAGTTTTGTAATTTGGTAGGAATGAAGGACTCGAAAGAGTTTGCATTGGAGCTGTTCGATGCATTGAGTCGACGAAGACGGTTGAAGACGGAGAAGATAAGCAAAGAAGAGCTCTATGAATTTTGGTCGCAGATCACTGATCAGAGCTTCGATTCTCGCCTTCAGATTTTCTTCGACATGTAAATTAATAATTGAATATATTGAAAATTTTAGATTTTTAAAGTAATTTTATAATTTTTTTTGGAGTTTAATGGTAGTTTTGATTACAGGGTGGACAAGAACGAAGATGGAAGAATTATGGAAGCTGAAGTTAAAGAGGTAAAAATAAGGAAATAAATAAATAAATTACAGGTTTTAAGAATAGACTGACATTTAGAATGTAACAGGGTGTGATGTGCAATATTTTAATTGCAGTAGATTCTGACAAGAAAAGATTTGATATTTATTTTAAGTTTCTTAAATATTAATTTCTAATTGGAGTCAGTGAGCCTAATCGGCCACGCCGGAACCAGCTACCACACCACTCACAGTTTCTAGAATATTTTTGTTTCTGGAAATTACCACTCCGCCCTTAGTTGGTGGGCATTTTTATTTTGCTTTTGTCGCTAGGTTGAAATATTCAATTAATCTTTTTTTAAAAAAAATTTAAACTAAATAATTTGCTGAGCTATGCCTTGAGTTGGTGGGCTTTTTACATCTTTTTGTCACTAGTTTGAAATATTCGATTAATATTTTCTATTTTTGCTTTTTTAATTATTTCAGATAATAATGCTGAGTGCTTCTGCAAATAAACTATCACGACTGAAAGAGCAGGCTGAGGAATACGCAGCTTTAATTATGGAAGAGTTGGACCCAGAAAGACTTGGCTACATTGAGGTATAACTTATCAATTATCCGTAATGTCGCTATAAGACGATCACGAAGCAATAACACAGACGGTATAGAGAAGTAATCAAACCACAGATAAATAAGAAATACGAGTACTAACCAATAGGCGAATGCAAAGCTTTATTAATATTCAAAAGCAGAGGAGTACAAAACCGGTGGACGAATACAAAATCCCTTGAAACCTTAGCTCTCTCAAAATAACAAAAGGGTTCTCTCAAATATCACAAAAACCATCAGATCCCGGGTTGCTACATATTTCAATATATATAGCATACAAAAGATTTTACCAAATAACAAATTTTCTAACTAAAGCAAAATACCCGGCTCAGACATGGCAACCGTCTGAACAAGTAATGCGCAGACGTCTCCCAAAATGTCTCCAAATAAACAGAGCAACCCCAGACGTCTGAACACGGATGTTTGGACGCTTGGTCTTGAGATCTATGAAAGAACATATCGCTCGCAGACGTCTGAACTCTTCGAGCCAGACGTCTGCCCAAAGTATACCGTGTATACATAGCATCGACAGACGTCTGAAGCTGTAGTTTCAGATGCATGTTCTCCTTACTTGCAGATAACTTCGAATTTCCATCAATTCTGAAATAACACCGAATATATTAGAAAATTAAATAGGGATCGAATGAGAGGTATACACAACAAATCTCCACCATGCGTTGCATTCCCAACAACACCCATCCACAAAATTAATGGTAGCTTCACCTTTACCACAAAACCCCTAAAGGGCTCAATGAACACGACACACTCCAATTAAGTTCAAGTAATACTCAAACTTAACAACTGAAAGAGATTTCGTCAACATGTTGGCCAGATTATCCGCTGTGCCGACCTTCTTTACAACCATCTTTTCTTTTTCAACGATTTCCTAAACAAACCAGTACCGTACATCAATGCGATTTGTCCTATCATGATGCATCTAACCATTCGTCAAGTGAATCGTGCTTCAGCTATCACAATAAACTGTTATGGTATTGTTTTGAATACCACGTTCCGAAAATAGTCTCTTCAACCAAATCGCTTCCTTAACGGCCCCAACAACTGTCATATGCTCCGCATCCGTTGTAGACAACGCTACCTAGCCTGTAACGAAGTACGCCAACTGATGGCACATTCTTCTAAAGAGAATGCATAACCGGTGATCGACCTTCACCTATTGAGATCACCTGCATAATCGGAATCGCTGAATCCAATCAAAGTGTAGTTCCTCCCAAACACCAACCTTACATCAGACGTATTTCGCAGGTATAAAATCCATTTCACAGCTTGCCAATGGTCTTTACCAGGAGATGCCATATAGCGACTAACAGCACTAACTGCATGTGAAATTTCGTGTCTGGTACAAACCATGGCATATATAATGCTACCCACCGCATTTGCATATGGAACATTCGACATATATTTAATCTTATTCTCTGTTTGCGGTGATGAATGAGCTGAAAGTTTGAAATGAGCAACCAACGGAGTACTTACAGATTTAGCGTCTGCCATGCCAAAACGCTTCAAAACTTTCTCAACGTATTGCTGTTGAGACAAGTTTTTCTCCCATGCGATCTCGTCTAATATCATACCAAGTACTTTTTTGGCCGCTCCCAAATCCTTGGCCTCGAACTTACCTTTCACATGCTCCTTCAAATTATGAATATCAACCATATACCTTGCTCCTATCAATATATCATCAACATAAAGCAACAATTATATGAAAGAACCATCGGCAAACTTTTTACAATACACACAACTGTCGTCCTTACTTCTCGTAAAACTAGTATCTATCATGAAGGAGTCAAACTTCTTATACCAACGTCTATGTGACTACTTCAAACCATAGAGAGACTTCTCTAACAAACAAACGTGGTCTTTTTTGCCTTCCACTTCAAAACCCTCAGACTATTGCATGCAGATTTTCTCTACCAAATCATCATGCAAGAATGCTGTCTTCATATCGGGTTGTTCGAGCTCCAAATCTTGCATAGCTACCAAACCGAGCAAGACACGTACAGAGGTGTGTTTAACAACCAGAGAAAATAACGCATTGAAGTCAACTCTCCGAACCTGCGAATAGCCTTTTATCTCATATCAACAGTCTCTTGGACGCCTTTTTCTTGAAAACCCACTTGCAGCCAATTACTTTCTTTCCTCCTTCGGGCTTCACGAGCTTTTAAGTTTGGTTCTTGTGAAGAGACTCAATCTCTTCATTTATAGCGACTGGCCAACGAGCCAACTCATCGGATGAGATGGCTTTTTGATAGCTCGTCGGCGCATTATTATCAACTGTCTCTGCAACCGATAGCGCATACGCCACTAAATCATCGTAACTATATCTTTATAGCGGTCTAATGTCCATTCTTTGTCGGTCACGAGGAGCAAATACTCCTCATCATGGGACTGCTCATCATGAGCTTTTTCAGACGACGGTGAAGGAAAGATCTCCTGCAAACCCGAGGTTTTACCGACCTCAATATCAACGCTCGGCTCATCTTTCTTTGAATTGTCTTCAATTAGAGATTCCACAATTTTCAGCTTCAACAGAGCAGATTCATCAAAAGTAACAGAGCAAATTCATCAAAAGTCACATCTCTGCTAATTATAAATTTAGATGACTTAGAATCCGAACACCGCAACTTATAACTTTTAATGTCGACAGCATAACCAAGAAATATGCATTTCTTCGCTCGAGAATCCAACTTTCCTTCACGGCAATGTGCATATGCGGGACAACCAAACACTCGAAATGTAGAATAATCGGTGTGATTCCCAGACCATATCTGCTCCGGTGTTTTACTACCTAGCTGTTTTACTATCTAGCTATGTATGAGGTGATCGATTAATAATGAAGCATGCCGTGTTTACTGCTTCTGTCCAAAACTCCTTGCCGAGCACTGCATCAGACAACATGCACCGAGCTTTTTTCATAAGAGTCCGATTCATACGCTCCGCCACTCCATTCTGCTGTGGTGTGTAGACAACGGTATGATGCTGAATAATCTCTTCGTTTTTGCAGAAATTATTGAAATCTCCACCACAAAATTTCAACCCATTGTATGTCCTTAGTCTCTTAATCTGCATCACGGTCTGCTTCTCAAGCAACGTCTTCCATTATTTGAACGTAGTAAACACATCACTTTTGTACTTCAAGAAGTAGAGCCAAACTTTCCTCTAAAAATTATCGACGAAAGTAAATAGATACTTGGCACCGCTTTCTTTAGAAGCAACTGAAGGTCTCCAAAAATCTTAATTGATATATGTTTTGTGTTGTGTACCGCCGAACTGAAGCTAACTCTTTTTTGCTTCCTAAATACGCAATGCTCACAAAACTCCATCTTTGATGTACTCTATCTACATAATAGATCCTGCTTCGAGAACTCGGTTATACCAATCTCACTCATATGCCCGAGCCTCATATGCCATAATTTGGTAGTGTCCAAATCTGTCATAGATTTGGATGATGAAATAGCTGCTGAACCGAAAGTCGTCGATCTCTGCAATGAATATAAGGATCCTTTTTTCAAGCCCTTCATCACAACTAGAGCACCTTTGGTTATCTTCAAAACTCCATTTTCAGCTGAAAACTTATAATTTTTGTCGTCATGTGCACCTAAAGAGATGAAATTCTTCTTCAAGTCAGGTACGTGCTTGAATTCCTTCAATGTCCTCACATTACAATCAAACATCTTGATTTAGATTGTCCCCTTGCCAATAGCTCGACACGAACTATTGTTGCTCATCAAAACCACTCCACCATCAATGGACTAATAGGTGGTGAACAAATCTCTGTTGGGATACATGTAGTAGGAACAGTCCGAATCCATGATTCATTCGTCTTTGGATCGATGTGTATTGTCAAGAACCACAAGAAAATCTCTTTCTCCTTCCGTTATACTAGTTTCAGCCGAAAACTCCTTCGATTTTTCTTCTAGTTTCAGCTTGTTTTGCAATTTAAAGCAATCGACCTTAAAGTGTCATTTCTTCTTACAATTATTGCAGGTCAAGTTCTTATTCTTGGACTTCGACTTCTTCCTATTACCTTCCGGATCTCTCTTCTCCGTTCATTCTCGAACAAATAAGTCTGAAGTTGGACCTTCACCCTCGCTAGAGGTTAACTCCTTATCGATCTTCTCTTTATTCATCAAATTTTCATTGGCATCCTTGATCGAGATTGCATCTCTTCTATAGACCATGGTGTCACGAAAGTGCTTATATGTGGGTGGCAACGAACATAACAAAAGAAGAACCCGATCTTCATCATCAATCTTAATATCAATCTTACCCAGATCTGTAATGATTGAATTAAACTAACTGATGTAGGATTTAATTGGAGAGCCTTCTGACATACGAAGTGTGCAGAAACGCTGCTTCAATAGGAGTCGATTCGTGAAATTTTTTCTTAACTACAACTCCTTTAATTTTTGCCATAAGCCAGCCGCCGTCTTTTTTAGCAAAACTTCTTGCAGAACTTCATTTGTCAGACACAACTGGATAGCCATGAAGCCCTTTGCATCCAACTCCTCCCAAGTTTCCTCTGTCATAGAAGGTTTTGCATTCTTTCCAAAAATCGTCTTTCTGAAATTATTTTGAGTCAACACGGCAATCATGCGGACTTGCCATAAACAGAAACTCGTATTTCTTTCAAACTTCTCGATATCGAACTTCATGATTGTTAGAGACATGATGCAGGATTAATCTAAAACACCTTGAGTGCTAACAAACCCTAAATCTTCAAAATCACAATCTAAGAAATTGGAGAAGAGAACCCAAGTGTCGTTACCCACCGTTAACCTAAATTGTAAAATTAAAGATCTAACGGTTCAACCCAAAAGATCCCCAAACGCAATAATGCTCTGATACCAGTTTGTTGTGACAGGACGATCACGAAGCAATAACACAGATGATAAAGAGAAGTAATCAAACCATAAGTAAATAAGAAATACGAGTACTAACCAATAGACGAAAACTAAGCTTTATTAATATCCAAAAGTGGAAAAGTACAAAACCGGTGAACGAATATAAAATCCCTCAAAACTCTAGCTCTCTCAAAATAACAAAAGGGTTCACTCAAATATCACAAAAACTATATGATCTAGGGTTGTTACATACTTCAATATATATAGCATATAAAAGATTTTACCAAATAACAAATTTCCTAAGTAAAATAAAATATCCGGCCCAGACACGGCAGATGTCTGAACAAGTAATGCGCAAACGTCTGCCAAAGGTCTCCAAATTAACAAACTAACCCCAGATGTCTGAATAAAGATGTTCAGATGTCTGGTCTTGAGATCTACGAAAGAATAGATCGCTCGCAGATGTCTGAACTTTTCGAGTCGAACGTCCACCCAAAATATACCATGTATACAGAGCATCAAAAGACGTATGGAGTTGTAGCTTCAGACGTATGTCCTTATTTGCAGAATCTCCATCAACTCTGAGATAACGCCGAATATATTAGGAAATTAAATAGGGATCGAATGAGAGACATACACAACACGTACGCTAAATATATTTATACATGTGTGTGCAACATACTATACTAGCATTTTGTTATCAACGATGAACTTGAGCGTGTACGCCGCGTAGTTGATAAGCTATGAGTTTTGGTCCATGCGTGTCATGTTATTAGCCAATTATACTTCACGGACAAATCTCTCATTTTCAGAATCATGGCGTCATAAAATATATAAACTTTTACCAAATTAAAGTATGAGATATATTTAAGAAGTTGTTAAAAAAGATATATTAGGATTTTACATGACGATGCCAATTCAAAGATGTCATTACGGACTTTTATTAATTTTTTTCACGAGAATCCAATCTCCAAAGCAAATAAATTGAACCATAAAAATGATGCTTCATCTTTATTCCATAGTGATTAGTGAAAAGAAGCCATCATCTAATACCATGTGTTCCCACTTGATCCATCAAAAATTCCCATTTTGAACCATATTTTTAATTAACTGCTTAACTCGATTTGGTATTCATTAGATTCCTACAATTGCCTTAATTAAGCTTAGCCTTCATAGTTCATAACTGGAAGTGCCTTCTGTCATCAGCATAATCTTGTTGCTAATGTAATCAAGGGTCGTTTTCGTGTAGCAGGTTACACACGTAGATAGACCTTGGTAAGCTTTCTTTTAAGCATGCAGAGTGCATGATGGAGCTTTCTCACCTAACTCTCAATCTTTTTCATAATTGAATCGAATTCTTTTGTCAATCTCTTGTAGTGCTTGAACAGCTGTGTATGTGACCAAGTCATTTAGCATTCCCAATCCGGCCCCACCGGCCACTACCGGGGTTATTCTCAAAGAGAAATTAGGTAGAAAATCACTATTTTTTTTAAAAATATCTTTCGACTATAAACTACTAGCTAGTAAAGTGCAGTGAACTGAATATTGTACGATAATAATCTAATCCACTTATTATTCTCGTTACTTGGATATGTTTCACTTATGTACCATCAGAGAGAGTTTATGTAGAAGTCCATTTGATAGTAAGAGGCAAAATCAACTGTAATTTAACGAGGCTGGAATGTTAGTAGGTCCCACTTGTTAATCTCGAGATGCTATCTTTGTATGACAACTAGCACTGTGCATTTATATGATTTAATTTCATAGGACTCATTTCGTATATATCATATTCAACACTTATAAACTCTCAACTGACTCGTTAATTGTACCAACATTTTTGGAATTGGTCTAAATTATATGTTTTTTATGTTTGATGGCATGCATGCAGTTATGGCAGTTGGAGACCCTACTATTACAAAAGGACACATATCTAAACTACAGTCAAGCTTTAAGCTACACAAGCCAAGCCCTGAGTCAAAGCCTGGCAGGGCTAAGAAACAAAGGCCCCATCAATAAACTGAGCACAAAAGTCGGCTACTACTTGGAAGAGAACTGGAAGCGAGTGTGGGTGATGGCGCTTTGGATTGCGATCATGGTGGGGCTGTTCACATGGAAGTTCATTCAGTATAGGAACATGTATGCGTTTCAAGTGATGGGTTATTGCTTGAGTACAGCGAAAGGCGCAGCGGAGACTCTAAAGTTTAATATGGCTCTCATACTTCTCCCTGTCTGTCGAAATACGATCACATGGCTGCGTTCCACGAAACTTTGTCGGGTTCTTCCGTTTGACGATAACATCAATTTTCACAAGGTTAGTCTTTATTATTTTTGAGGAATATATACATTTATCAATTTACTAGGATCAATGCTACCTCTACACTTCCATTTTAGTTGACAAAAAAATAAAGCTCAAAAGGGACAGGTCAACTCGTTTTAGGCAGTGCAGAGGCCATGCATTTAATTAGGAGTGTTTTCTGTTGTTAGTGGGAAAAGTCTCCTCATATTTGGTCCAGACTAAAACCCCATGTGGCCATTGACTGGATCACATGTAATGCAACTCTTCAACTAGTATGAAGAGAATATTTCTGGTGGCATCTGAACAGGATAAAGTTTGAGGTTGCCCCTGGGACCATGTCCGGTGCATAACAGCTGCAGACCACTGGAATGCAAAAAATAGCTATAGTTGGTACTAGGTAGCAATTGAAGCGTGTTTTGTTATTGATAAGCTTTTATTACTACTATCTTCTGTTCAAATTGTAATGAACTACTATAAGCTAACAGAGGTTTTAGGTGAATACCATGAACCTTATAAATTGTAATTATATACTATGAACTTGATCCATTACAAATAAATACATTAAACCTTCGATGTTTTCAATACAGTATGACTTTTTTTTGGGGTAAATTGTCAAAACCTCCCAAACAATTTTTCCCACTGACAAAAACCCTCTAGCCTCAAAGCGGTTTGTCAAAAACCCCTTAAAAAATTTCATGCAGTATCTGTATAGTTGCCTGCTATATCTAAATAGGTCATAGATATCGCAAGCAACTGCTTAGATATTGCAGGCAACTGTAGAGATATCACATAATAACTAGATATAGCATGAAATTATACAGCTACCGCATGTAGGGGTTTATTTGACAACTGATAAATTTTCCATGGGGTTTTTGACAACCGTTTCAAGCCCAGGGGATTTTTATTAGCGGGAAAAACTGCTTGGTTTTTTTATTTTTCGACAATTTACCCTTTTTTTCAGTTTGGACTACACTTTAATTCCATAGGGAAAATTGCAATTTATGTCCTGAATATGATCGAGGTTGAGTTGGAAAACGATGAACTATTATGCTTTCGTTTGCAACTTACTAAGTTTATTGAATTTAATTATTCTCAATTTATAATTTTTATGGTATTGATCAAGAAAATTGCAGTCATGATATTTTCGTGAAACTTAGATTTTTCATAGTTTTAATATATGTAAAATATTGGGGATATAAGAGTAGATGATTTTTATGACCTGCACACACACACACACACTTGCTCCAAATAACCCTAATTAATTAAGATAAATAATTTTCTATTTTTTTTCTAATAAAACAGTAAGGTTTTGACCTCAATGCTTATCTCAAATGTGCTATTTAACATTAAAATATATCGTACATTTTAAGACTGTCATTATATTTTTACTGTTCAATCCAAATGTCCTATACCATTGCATTCCAAAGCATATCATGTTATCTTAATCCAACACCCTTAACTCAAATGTACGAATATCTTTCTAAACCTTCAACTCAATCACAGACTATCGCTGCAGCAATCGTCGTCGGCGTCATTCTCCATGCCGGCAACCACCTCAGCTGCGACTTCCCCCGCCTAATCTCATCCTCACCCGACATGTACCGTTCCTTGAAAATCGACTTTGGAGACCCAAAACCCTCGTATGGAAAACTCGTGCGGGGCCCGGAAGGTGTGACTGGGATTCTCATGCTGCTCCTAATGATAGTTGCCTTCACATTGGCCACAAGTTGGTTTCGCCGAAGTCTACTCAAGCTCCCAAAGCCCTTTGATAGGCTGACAGGGTACAATGCATTTTGGTACTCACATCATTTACTTGTTATTGTTTATGTGCTGCTCGTTGTGCATGGGGAGTTTCTGTATCTTGTGCATTCTTGGTATCGCAAAACGGTAAAAGTTTCACCATGTTTCTAGTTGGAGAGAGATGCATGCAACAGTTTATTGTTATATATTTATAAAAGAAGTTTAATTTGAATTCTGCAGACATGGATGTATCTTTCGGTGCCAGTTGTTCTCTATGCCGGGGAAAGGATATTGAGAGCTTTCAGGTCCGGGAGTTATTCTGTCAGGCTACTGAAGGTATGGGCTGACTGGAACATCCACTCACGTTCAAGTTCAAAATCTGAATGTTAATTTTATCGACATGATTAGGATTAGGATTACAGATACGTCTGAAAAATGAAATTTCTATTTCAATAAGGATTGTGATCTTATATATTTGTATTTAGAATTCTATTGTATTAAGTCAGGGTTTTCCTTTTCCTGTGTACCAGGTATGAGTTTCATGATTATGCATATGATTAATTTTATTTTACATTTTATTCTTGGAGAAATCAGGAAAAGATATTTTTAGGCTCTGAAACCATGTTTGGAGATTAATCTCTTCATTCTTACATTATAATGAAGTTGCTAGTTCATATGTATATATACAATATTAGACTTAATAAACTGGTACGCGTTTTTAAAAAACGGGAACTCCCGATCTACGACATATTTTGACATCCGATTCGTTCAAGTTGATCACCCTACCCTCAAATATATGTGTATGAACAATCAAGGGATTTAAAGACCTCTAGCCTATGTATTGATGGATGTAAAAATGAACGCATTTTGGTAATGCAACATAAATGTTATCCGATGCATAGGTTAGAGGTCTTTAAATCTTTTGCTTTTTCATACACATATATTTGAGTGTAGAGTGATCAACTTGAATGGATCAGAGATCATTAAAATATGTCGTAGATCAGGAGTTCCCGTTTTTAAAAAACGCAGACCGGTTTGAAATTGATCACTCCCCTATATATATATATATATATATATATATATGAGAATAATGGAGGAAATATGCCATATGAGGGAATTTCCTCCTATGGCGTCGAAAAAGTACGTCCTCCATCGTATTTTCCGACGATCGGCACTCATCATCTTTATCGTTATCATCTAAAATATGGGTACAACAAATTTCATGTGATTCTACAATTTTTTCACCGTTAAATTAGTGGGTTCAAAATTAACGGTTTACCGACAATAAAACTTTTTACATTGCTAAATCAATGGTGAAAAAATTGTAGAATCACATGAAATTTGGCGTACCCACATCTTAGATGATGAAGATGATGGATTCCGATCATCGAAAAATACGACGGAGGGCATACTTTTTCGACGCCATAGGAGGAAATTCCCTCCTATGGCCTCTTTCCTCCATTATTCTCTCTCTCTCTCTCTCTCTCTATATATATATATATATATATATAGATATATATAACCAAATTCCTAGTAGCTTCAGAATCAACTCATGTTCATGTTGTAGAACTAATTTGAGTTTTTATTCATATCATTAATGGACACTTCATTAGATCTTGGTAACTGATCATTTGACAAATTAGGTAGCGATATATCCTGGCAACGTTCTCACACTGCAAATGTCGAAGCCTCCAGCATTCAAATACAAGAGTGGGCAGTATATGTTTGTTCAATGCCCTGCAGTCTCACCATTTGAATGGTAATTTCCATCGACTAATTCTTCACATGTTTTTTCTTTTTCACATACATATTCATCATTTAGCTATATTACTGTTCATATAGATTGAAGGGCTATTATGCATATTTCCAGGCATCCTTTCTCTATAACATCAGCTCCAGGCGACAATTTTCTCAGCATCCACATTCGACAACTCGGTGATTGGACGCAAGAGCTCAAAAGGGTTTTCTCCTTGGCATGTGAACCTCCAACCGCTGGAAAAAGTGGCCTTTTACGAGCTGATGAGAACACCAAAAAGAGGTTAATACGAAAAAAAGGAAAAAAGAAAAGTTATAATGGTTGGTTGAGTTCTTTTCTGTAAATTAACATTTCGGATAATTGCACTATTGCAGCATGCCGAAACTCTTAATAGATGGACCTTATGGTGCTCCTGCTCAAGATTACAGGAAATATGATGTTTTGCTACTTGTTGGGCTTGGAATTGGGGCAACACCCTTTATTAGTATACTGAAAGATTTGCTCGACAACATTGTGAAAATGGAGGAAGAAGCAGTGAGTGCTTAATTTCTTTTTAATTTTTTTTCTGTTATTATTCTGCATTAGTTTTAATCTTTGTTTTCTTTCTGCATGTAGGATGCTATGTTGGATTTCTGCCCACCACCAGGAGAACATATGGATCTTGCTACTATAATGAAAGTAACCACACCAAATGTGAAGAAGATGCTCAAGACAACCAGTGCATATTTCTACTGGGTCACTCGTGAGCAGGGCTCGTTTGATTGGTTCAAGGGGGTTATGAATGAAGTTGCCGAGCTCGACTATAGGGTAAAGAAAATTCTTGCAAAGGAAAAACTGACATGCCACATTAATTTTCATTATAATTAGTGTTTTTTGTTTTTGATGTCTAGGGTTTAATTGAGATGCACAACTATCTCACTAGTGTGTATGAAGAGGGAGATGCTCGATCTGCACTTATCACCATGGTTCAAGCCCTCAATCATGCTAAAAATGGCGTCGACATAGTCTCCGGAACAAGGGTAAAAATTTAATTTCCTTCCGAGTCTACAGAAATACTTCCTGCTTAAAATCTAATTCATGAAATCATTAATCACATGGTCTTTCTTACTTTTACCATTCAAGCATGAAATCATCGTATCATTTTATTGCGCCTTGCCTCTCATTTTCAACACCCGTTAAAATTTCTAACCTGCTCTTTTCCCTAACCAAAATACGTTGAAAATTATATATGCAGCAGCGTTTACGGAAAAAAAGATTGAAAAAAAATCATGGTTAATGCCATAAATAGAAATTAATCTTGTGGTAATCGGTGCAGGTTCGCACACATTTTGCGAGGCCTAATTGGAAGAAAGTCCTATCAAGATTAAGCTCCAAGCACCCCTGTGCTAAAATAGGTCAGTC
This sequence comes from Agapanthus africanus, assembly GCA_030015575.1. NCBI lineage: Eukaryota > Viridiplantae > Streptophyta > Magnoliopsida > Asparagales > Amaryllidaceae > Agapanthus > Agapanthus africanus. The sequence continues at coordinate 163,171,425 of CM057348.1, forward strand.
CCTCCACATCACCAAATTAATTAGCAAGTGTTAATAGCTTGCTACAAGACTAATTTAATAGCTGAATCTTGATCTTATTTGTTTAACGCAGGAGTTTTCTACTGTGGAGCTCCAGTGTTGGCCCAAGAGCTAAGCAAGCTTTGTTCCGAGTTCAATCAAAAAGGCACCACGAGATTTGAATTCCACAAGGAACATTTCTGAATACATGTATATACACGTACATATATTAATATACGGTAGAAATTATTGTATACCTATTTTTTATGTATAATTTTTGACAAATTAGGATGAGGGTAAATAGAAGAAGAGATATACCTACGTACACAAGCATATACAGCATTTATGTGGTATTATAAATGAGCAAGGAAAAAGGAGGAAATTAGAAACCCATATATTTGTGGTGTTGGGTCCCAACATGGTGCGGTGTAGACTTGTAGAGGGGCATGTTGCGGAAAGACGATAGCAATAACACAATCGATATGGAGAAGTAATCAAATCAATCACAAGCAAATAAGAAATAAAAGTACCAAGCAAAAGGCAAACGAGAAGCGTTTATTAATCACCAAAATGTAGAGAAATACAGATGGTGGATGAATCACAAATCCTTCGAAAAGCTCTGGCTCTCACAAATTACAAAAGGTTCTTTCAAAACATCACAAAAGCTATTCGATATAGGATTAAAAAATACTACATTATATATAATATAGAAAAGATAAATCCAAATAACTAATCTCTCAACTAATAAATTATTCGGCCCAAGACATGGCAGACGTCTGAAGAAGGCATTGTCGAACGTTAGTCCATGAAGTCTTCAAAACAACAGAGCGTCTCCAGACGTCTGAAGAAGGAGTTTCAGATGTTTGCTCTTGAGGCTTTGAAAGTACAAAGCGTTCACAGACGTCTGTCCAAAGTATACAAACATACAGAGCGCTGACAAACGTTTGAAGCTGTAGCTCCAGACGTCAATCCTCTAGCTTACAGATAAATTTGAATCTGTTCAATCTCCATGATATTGCCGAATCAAACATGGAAATCGATAGGGATTGGAATGGAAAGCATACACAATAAATCTCCATCTTGCCTCTCATTTCCACAAAACTCCTTCATAAAATTAATAGTATCTCTATCTTCACCACAAAACCCCTAAATGGCTCAATGAGTGTGGCGCACTTCAATTAAGTTCAAGCAATACTCAAACCTACTCAAACTTAACAACCGAAAGAGACTTTGTCAACATGTCGGCTGAATGATTCGCTGTGCCAACTTTCTTCACAACCATCTCATCTTTTTCAACGATATCCTGAACAAACCAGTACCGAACATCAATGTGTTTCATCATGTCATGATGCATCTGGTCTTTCTTCAAATGAATTGCACTTTGACTATCACAGTAGACTATTATGATATCGTTTTGAATACCAAGTTCCGAAAATGACTTCAACCAGATCGTTTCCTTAACGGTCCTAACAACGGCTATATACTCCATCTCCATTGTAGAAAACGCTACCGTAGACTGTAACGAAACACGCTAACTGATGGCACATGCTCCTAAAAAGAATACATAACCGGTGATCGACCTTCGCCTGTCAAGATCACCCGCATAATCGGAATCGCTGAATCCAATTAAATTGTCATTGTTCCTTGATAGAGATTTTTATCGTTCTCTAAATTTTACCGTAAGTATACAGTTATTCGCAGTAGTACTTACGGATCGATCCACAGGAAGGCGTTGAGATTTTAATTAATTCCAAAACAAGTAACAATATGATTGATTTAAAATTAAGAATTAAATTGCGAATATTTAAAAGTGCAAGTAAATTAAAAGAACGGGTTTTAAATATTAAAGCAAATCTAGGTTATCGAATTACCTTTACTATTATGGTTGGTTTATATGGTTCTATTCTTTTCTAATTTCGTTGTTTTAATTAATTATCTATTAAATAGATAAAAGCATATGATAAAATAATATGGTCATGAAATATCAAACTACTATATAAGTATACTTCATACGATTAGATCTATTCTATCAATTATATAAAATCATTTAGACAACAATTAAAACAAATAATTCTAATTGATCACAAGTAACATAGACTTATCCTTCTATAAGATAACCCCTAAGTTGTCATTTTACGAGTTAAATTATATTTATCTGCGTAACCAAAATTACCCTAATTAATTAGGTTGAATTTCCTTGTTAAAAAATACACTCTTACCTTCCTTAATTAGTTTTATAGTTCGTCACGCTGTCATTAAACTAATTAGATTATCGGTACGTGTTATCATATTTTTCTAAACCTATTGAAGGCGTCAATCTATCATCATTAGGCTTAGTTTGTTAGCTTGATAACAAAAAGAAAGACTTTTTAATCAAGAGAAATCTCACGATGAAAACCAAAAGAAAAGAGAGAGAGATATTAAAACATCACAATCATGATAGAAAGAATAATTCTAACCCTAAAAAATAATTAGCTACTCATGATATAGGAAGAAGAAATCATAAAATAAAATAAATTCATATCAAAAGTAACTACAAAACTTGATCTCTAAAAAAACCATAATTTTAAAACCTAGGAAGAGATGAAACCCTATAGAACTATACAAAGATATATATAGGTATATATAGGGCTTTTGGAGAATCGAAACTTACATTATAAAAGATACGGAGAATATCAAATTTTTCTGAAAATCTCAACTCCTGTCTCTTATAAATTTCGGCTGAAATCAAATACTGAAATTTTTGAGATTTGGATCTTCTGGTTTTTTCCATGTTGTGTGATTTGATCTCGAGATCTTTAGTCTTTGTTCCATTTTTGATAATTGATTCTCTGTTTTCCGTTTAGCTTCAATCAAGTCTTTATTTAATGCACGTAATCAGTCTTTTACGCACTTTTCCCTTTAAACCCTGTAACCTATAATATTTGACAAAACATACCCGTAACAGTATAAAATAGGCAAAATAAAGATAAATATGGCTATATAAATATGCATTAAAATGCATCAATCAAATACCCCCCCCCCCCCCCTTATCTTTTGCAAGTTCTCAAGTAAATTTTGGGTTTCAAACTCTAAACATAAAAAAAATAAAAATCTAACTCAAACAACTAAAATATACTCATACTCCTATACTCCTTTCATGGGCATGTGATTGCACTTAGCTCATGCAATAAGTCTTTCAACCCTTAGGTGTCGCTAGCATGATGAGTTATCTCCTGAAGATTTTCAGCGGATACCACTCACAAAATCCCAAAAAGGAAAACAAAAAGAAAATAAAAGAAAAGGAAAATATTAAAGAAAAGAAAATAAAGGAAACAAAAATAAGAAAGTGAAAACAACATACAAAGAAAGGAACAAACAAAAGAAAAAAAAATTGAAAAAGAAGAGTTTCGAACTTCCACTAGCTTTTCAGTTTTTATGAACCTTCATCTTAATAGTTTTGATCAAATACGGAAATTATATCCCCCCTTAATAAAACATTGTCCCATTCTTCATCCATATCTCTCCTCCAAACGTCGATCATATACCCCTATGTGTGTGTAAAATCATCTCTACACTCGATAATTCAATTCAAACTATAGTACCCTTACCTTAATACCTTAGTACCATTTCTTTTTATTAAGGATGGATGGATTCGCTCACACACCTTTCATGTGACCGTTAATGCTTCTTGTGGCACTAACCAACCAATTAATGAATGTGATTACTTATTAAAGCGTAAATAGCTTATATATATATATATATATATATATATATATATATATATATATATATATATATATATAAGCCTAGTCTTGTAACTATCTCGGGCTCAGCGATGACTACCAGACCAGTTGGTCTAAAACACTGGGTGATAAAGCACCATCGAAGTATATTTTTTATGCCTTTTTTTATAGCCCCCAAGATTATATATATATATATATTTCTTTTTTTATATTATTATTTTTTTCGGGGTTAACTTTTAATCCCGTTTTTTCTTTCATACTTAGGCTTTCAGGCAAGAGTATTTCTAGGTATTCTCTACTATACCAAGTTTCATACTTAGGCTTTCAGGCAAGAGTATTTCTAGGTATTCTCTACTATACCAAGTTTCAAGATGTGTGTCTGTGCAGTTTGCAGGGTATATACTCACTAAGTTTGGACTCAAGAATAAGAACTTATTTTTCAGACTTATTTTTATTCTCAGATTCAATAATTCTTTCATCTCACTCAATCTTTGGAAATCGAGTTCATGATCAGCTATTACTAGTTTTATTCTAAGACATCTTTTTTTTCTTGTTCTTCTTAAATCTCATTCTCTCTTTTATATACATATTTCACTATCTTATTTTCATTTTCAAAATTTTCTCTTTTTTTTCAAAAGAAAAACCTAAAAATGAAAATAAAAGAAACTACGAAAATCTAAAATAAGATGAAAAAAGAAAGAAAGATGAAGACCTAAAAAAACCTAAAAGAAAAGAAAAACTTTGTACAAAACCAAACCATCCCCACACTTAAATTAAACAATGTTCTCATTGTATTAGAGTACATATCTTGTTATACTCGTATAGCTGTGCTTAATTTTTCCGAAATCTTCTCGGCTCAAATTCTCAATACCTACAAAAGAAGATGTAGGTGTGCATTTTGGTACCCAAACTTTATTGGTTTTATGGGAGTTAGATTTGGGGACCCATTTCAATTTGGTATATAAAATTTTTTTTTGAACTCACAAGAATATGCAAAGTGACCATGTGCACCACAATAATAACAAGTATGATTAGATATACTCATAGAACAAGATTTATGATTAGAATAGTGGTTGACAAAACTAGATGAAGAAATTTTTTGAAAAATAAAGTTTTAAGATCAACATCTCCTTTACTTAAAATGTTCTTCCCTTTGTTTGGTAAATGATCAATCTTTTCCTTTATTTTTAAAAACTTAGTAAAAGAAATAGTTAAATCATTATTTTGTTTTTTAAGGGAAGCAATTTCTTCAATCAATGTTTCTTAAGAAATATAGGATAATTTCAAAGAATCAATTTCACTTTTAAAATGTGAAACAAAATTTTCATGATCATTCCTCAAAACATTACATGAAAAAATCAAATTTTCATTTTTAGTTTTTAAAGCATCAATAGTTTTTGATTGAATATCAATTTTTGAAAGAAATTTAATTTTCTTCTTCTCTAATTTATCAATTTGTGAAAGAAAATTATTTTTCTCCTTTTCTAATCTATCTATCAAAATATCATTTGTCAAAAATGCTTGTGAACCACTAGAAGATTTTAAAATATCAATTTCACTCGTAAAAATTTTAATCAAATTATCATTTTCTTGTTTCAAAGAATTGCAAGATAAAATCAAATTCTCTTTTTTGCTTTTCAAAGATTCATTCAACGAAATCAAGTTTTTTTTCTCCATTTCTAACAACAAAATTTGGTTTTCAAGGAAGCTATTTCGAGACATTACCATATTAAGTTCATCATGAAGCTTAGGAGAATCATCAATAAGTTGAACATGTATACCATCAAATGAAGAATTACAGTCTTTAAAATCAAATAAACACTCATCATCGTCACTTGTTTATTCTATAGACATTTCAAATAAAGCGTTGATTTCACATGGTAGGTCATAAGAGCACTAGGTTGGCTTCCTAAATCGAAAATATTTAATCAACCGTCATGTTTCCAAAAGAAAGTTTCATTAAACCATTGCGACAGTTAATCAAAGCGTTAGCGGTAGCTTAGAATGGTCGTCCTAAGATTACTGGAATTTGATTTTTAGGGTTAGAGACAGGCTGTGTTTCTAAAACAATAAAGTCTACAGGGAATATAAATTCGTCTAGTTTGATTAACACATCATCTCTCTCTCTCTCTCTCTCTCTCTGTCTTCTTAATGGAACGATCTACTGACTGTAAGGTGACTTTTGTTGATTCAAACTCACATATCCCTAACCGCTCATAAACTGAGTGTGGTAGCAAGTTGACACTCGTGCCTGAGTCTAGCAAAGCACACTTGATTAGCTTATCTCCAATAAAGCATGAAATAGTAGGACATCTATGATCTTTATATTTTACTGGCATGGAGTTAGTTAATGCATTACAAATATTTGATACAAGAAAGACTTTCTCAGGCATGTAGGTTTTCCTCTTTTTGGTGCACAGATCTTTAAGATACTTTGCATAGGGAGGAACTTAATCAATTACGTCTAAAAGAGGTATGTTCACTTTAACTTGCTTAAATATCTCCATCATCTTTTCCACTTTTGCATCATACTTCTTGGCTTTCAAACGATCAAGATAAGGTGTTCGTGGCACAAAGGATTTATCAATAGAAGGGGACTGAGATGTAGGAGGGATAGGTATAGATGTCGGCTGTGTATTTGAAACAGAAAGGGGTTGCTCATCATCAGCCGATATCTCATCAGACTCTTGAGGCGTCCGCTCTTAGTTATCAACCTGTTTCCTTGATCTCAAGGTGGTAACAACATTTACGTGAGCAGCGTTAGGGACAGGTTGACTGGATAAGGTGTCCTCTCACACTGCTATTATGTGTTCAATTTTCGCTTCAAGTCTCGCAATTGCTTGTTGATTAGCAGATATAGGTTGACCAAACGCTTGCATAAAAGCGGCCAACTACTTTTCTATGTTAGTAGAAGTTTGACTTTGAGGGCCGCACGCAAGGGAACATTCTTCAGAAAGATGAAATGAATCTTGACATTTTAAACAGGGAGAGAGTTTACTGACTTGTTGAACACGAGAATGCGTCGTTAGTTTTTCAATTGAACGCCAAAGAGAAGCTAATTCTGCTTTCATCAATAGAAGCCTCCACGACTTGTATCCCTCCCGTCGGTATGGGTGCCGCCCTCTCGCTTGAACTCTCATATTGCATGATTTTATCAAATAACTCTTCTAAGAAATTCCATGTATCATCTTACATCATCCCAACAAAGAGGGGATCGACACTTCCGCCCATAAAGAGCCTCGAACGGGGCCATCTGAATGCTAGCCTGATAGCTGTTGTTGTATGAGAACTCCACCAAGTCAAGGTGATCCTCCCAAGACCCCTGAAAATCCAAAATGCATGCCCTCAACATATCCTCGAGTGTTTGGATGGTATGCTCGGATTGCCCATCCGTCTGGGGATGGTATGCGGTCCTAAGCTTGAGGAGAGTGCTTAGACTCTCATGCATGCTTTTCTAAAAGTGTGAAAGAACATGGTGTCTCGATCGGACATGATACTAAAAGGTGCTCCATGTAGTCTCACAATCTCCTGCATGCCTCTCTACAAGAGACTCAGTCGATTGCCCCACTCAAAATGGTATGAAATGGTCCGCCTTTGTAAGACAATCGACTATAGCCCAGATAGCATTGTTGCCCTTTGGACTCCGTAGTAGTGCCGTCACAAAACCCATAGTGATGTGCTTCCATTTCTACTCGGGTATTGAAAGCGGTTGCAACTAACCAGCTACTCTCTGATTCTCTGCCTTCACCTGCTGGCACGCTAGACACTTGGAGACAAAATGGGCGATCTTCCTTTTCATCCCATTCCACCAAAAGTGCTGCCTCAAGTCTCTATACATCTTGGTGCCCTCTGGGTGCATCGAATAAGTTGAGCTATGCGCTTCTGCTAGAACTTCTTATCGAATATCACCCTTTGGCACATATAGCCGACTGCCGAACCTCGGAGAACCATCCTCATGATCACCAACTCTGTTCTCAATCCAGCATCAACCTGTCCCCGGAGCTTTTGTAGCTGACTATCCCTGGCCTTTGCTGCCTTAATATGAGCCTCGATGGAAGATTGCACCTGCAACTGTCAGAGCTGTCCGGGTGTACCTAACCTAACCACCTCCAGTTCGAGTCTCTGAAAATCTTCAAGAATCTTCTTCTGGCAGGTCAGCATCATAGCTGCTGACCTATGACGGAAGGCATCAGGCACAACATTCACTTTCCCCAGTGATACTGCAGATCTAGATCATAATCCACCATAAATTCTAACCACCTGAGCTGTCTCATGTTAAGCTCTTTCTGAGTGAACATGTACTTCAGGCTTTTGTGGTCCGTGTATACTTCCATCTTCTCACCCAACAAGTAGTGTCTTTAGATCTTCAGGGAGAACACAACTGCAGCCAACACTAAGTCATGCGTCGGGTAGTTCTTCTTATGTGTCTTCAGCTGGCGTGAGGCATATGCCGCTACCCGACCGTGCTGCATGAGAACACAGCCCAATCCCTTTCCGGAAGTGTCATGACCCACCCCCAAGCATAGATGGTATTGTCCGCTCTGGCCGAAGCCCCCCGATTTTGTCCCTTTGAATAAACCCGGGGCTATTTCCCAGTAGGTCACCCATCCCAGAATTTCTCTGGCCCAAGCACGCTTAACTACGGAGTTTTTCAAACTCCGGAGTTCCGATTCATCCAAAAGGCGCCTCTGTATTCTAAGAGTGGTATCATTCCATTTATAGTTCAGATCGTGCCCTCTTTCGGAATGGAATTCAATACTTCCCATTGTTCTGGTGGGTCCCCGTGTGCATCCGTATCGGTTACATCCCTACCTCGATACCGGATAACATCTCACTTCTCACGGGGTAGGTGGTATTCAGCCCCAACTCCACTTAGGGTATTACATTCCCCCCTACTTAGAACAATGGTTCGTCCTCGAACCACAGACCTACTTTTGAGGGACCGTCTCTGATACCATATTTGTCACGACCCACCCCCAAACATAGATGGTATTGTCCGCTCTGGCCGAAGCCGCACGCTTTTGTCCATTTGAATGAACCCTGGGATACTTCCCAGTAAGTCACCCATCCCAGAATTTCTCTGGCTCAAGCACGCTTAACTACGGAGTTTTTCAAACTCCGGAGTTCCGATTCATCCAAAAGGCGCCTCTGTGTTATAAGAGTGGTATCGTTCCATTTATAGTTCAGATCGTGCCCTCTTTCGGAATGGAATTCGATACTCCCATTGTTCTGGTGGGTCCCTGTGTGCATCCGTATCGGTTACATCCCTACTTCGATACCGGATAACATCTCACTTCTCACGGGGTAGATGGTATTTAGCCCCAACTCCACCTGGGGTATTACATTCCCTACTTTGTCACGACCCGAAATTTGGCACGTGACGGCCCTTAAACCACGTAACGTCTACAGGCGTAACGCAATTCAATTAAGCCGAAAACCCAGCAATCTAAACCATCAAAAGTAGTAAGTGATAATAACATTGTTTAAAGCTTTTGAAAATCTCAAGTACAAATTCTTTAAAGTCCAAATTTACTGTCTTAAAAATTTTGGCAGCACCTCCTTTGTAAAAACTAGCCCTAAAAATGGGTACATACAAATATATAAGTAAAGCATCCCCAACGGGAGCAAATCCATGTCCAAAGACGGAAAACAACCGCCACAATAGATATACGACGCTGTAGCGAAGAAAAAGACGATATAAAGTGAAGCAGCAAGAAAGACTTCCAAAGTCACAAATAATATACGATATCGTCGTCACAACTCGTCTCTAAGTCAATACATGAAGTAGTAGATGGAGAATACTAGATACAACGAATATACAAATGAGCATCATTGGATAACCGCAAAACCCACCTATAGCAAAACTGCACACAGTCAGCCGTAGCGGTATCCGCTGCAAAAGATGATATGATATGAACAAGCCCCGCCGCGACTGCTCTGAGGGGCTACCTGTAAAACATTGTGGCACAACGGGGGTGAGTTGCCAACTCGTGAATAATAAATAACATATGCAGGTAATCGCAAGTATGCACGTACTGCGGTATCTATCACATACAAGCTGATAGCAATAAATGGCAATATGTATATGCAACAGTCATGAAAGGTACTCTATCAGGTACTACTAATACTCAGGTACTACTAATACATGAAGTAATGCATATCAAATAAATACTGAGTATGGATAAAACATATCCTGTAAGTCTCATGGAACCCGAGTGTCCAATATCGACACCCGAAAACATCATGAAAACTATGCATGTGTATATATATATGTGTGTGTGTGTGCGCGCGCGCGCGCGTGTGTGTCCCTTAATGACATATCAAAATCATGAAACCTGAGTGTCCAATATCGACACTCGAAAACATCATGAAATACTTGTGTCCAACATCGACACGTAAATCCTCATATATAGGGCTCCGTCAGTCCGGATCGGCCCCTGATCAATATCTCGGGCTCCGTGAGTTCGGATCGGCCCCTGATCAATATCCATAAATCACATACGTTCCTCGAATCCTAAGTGTCCAACACCGACACTTATGATCCATGTATCGGTATATACGATCCTCGAATCCTAAGTGTCCATCACCGACACTTGTGATCCACGTATCGGTTTATACGTTCCTCGAATCCTAAGTGTCCAACACCGATACTTGTGATCCACGTATCGGTTTAAAACAAATCTCAGAGAGGATGCATCCAAATATCAAGTAAGGAATAAGAATACTTGCATAGATTATTATGATGATATATATTATATATGTGTACATATATAACAGCGATCCATACCACTGATATATATACATATATATATCAGCGTCTCATACCACTGATATATATACGCAGGAGTAAAACATCCAATGAAATCCATATCTCAATGCGAAATCCATGAAATATAATATATGCAACATGAAACAGTAATATGAGCATATAAAGGAAAAACCGCTATTTAACCGCAATAAGTTATTAAGTATAACATGCGGTTCCTAATTTCTCCGAAATCAAATGCAACATCATATACAGGTAAATATATAGCTATAGCCAGGTATGTGTGTAATCATGTAGGTATAGCAAGGTATATGTGTAAGCATGTAAGTATGCAAGATATGCTACCTATCATATGCACAATCGCATAAGGATCAATGACTCCACGTCAATGACAAAACAATACCACATAGGTATATCCAACCCTAGCAAGGTAAGTGGGTGTATATGTAAGTATGTGCGCATGATGTACATGTAGCTAGCAAGGTATATGAGTGTATATGTAGGTATGTGCGCATGATGTATATGTAGCCAGCAAGGTATATGAGTGTACATGTAAGTATGTGTGCATAATGTACATGTAGCTAGCAAGGAATATGAGTGTACATGTAAGTATGTGTGCATGGCAAGGCATATGTGTAAGCATGTAGGTATACAGGTATGCTATATTTCATATGCAAAATGGAATATAAGGATCATGTCTTAATGTCCTTAACCAATACAGTATCACGTATGTATAGGTGTCATGCGTGTCATGGCAATTATCGACGGTGTCGGTGTAGTATACAATTAGTGCTCGTGCAACATGAACCGTCAATAAAGGTGTTGTGTCTCATTAGTACTAAGTCCATATACACTAGGAAATGAGATATGAAACAATGGTACACATGCACAATCAATGTCCATATACTTATAACTATTAATCATGTCACTTAATCTAGCCTGGACGCATAACGCCATGCGGGCGATTCCCCTGTAGATATTAAATCTACTCACCGTTGACCTCGAGCTAAGTAAATCCGACCACCTGCTTCCCTTTCTTCGCAGCGTCCGAAGTCCCTGCTCGTGATCCTAAATTCACAAACACAACACATAAGGTTAAATATCCTGCGCTGACACAAAGACAACGAAACGCAAGGATAAGGTCCACAAGATAAACACACTGTGCACTCAGTGCACAAAACGCGTACGATATCGGCACAACCCTAACTAGGATGACACAACTACCAAGTCTAGACCCCGATCGTACCGATCGCGCATTTACAACACAATATATATCATGGAATCTAATATATAAAACATCACAACGTCAATAGAAACCCACGCCTAATTTATCCAAAAACCTAGTAAGCATACTTTTCATCATTTTAGCTCAAATCTACAAGTTTAACCAAAACTAGTAATCACAATCATCTCATAATAGCTTGATTAAACCACACAAACCCTAGAATTTTAATCTCACCTAAATACGATTTAGAAAAGTTTAGTTTGCACTTAAGTTTAATTAGACAACTAGCAAAAATATCATTTAACAATCTTGCACTAGGTTAAGTTTTATCCAAGTCTAAACTTCACATTTAACCATTACAATAAACAAAACCCTAACTTGATTATCAAAAACCTTTTCTAGAAATTCTAAATATGCAAATTAAAGCCATATTTAAACATTTAACAAGCTAGCATAATATATTAAAGCAACAACTAAGTTTAGGCTTAGAATTTATACCTCACGCTAGAATCACAAACTTGCAACTAGAAATCCAAATTTGCCTCCAAAATGCTAACTTTCATGAAGATTCATGCAAGAATTAGGCTAAAGAATAATGAGTATTGATTTGTTTTAGAGTTTATGGGATTATTTGATGAATTTTGATGAATTTTTGAAACTTGAAGGAGTGAGAATGGGGTGTGAAGAGAGAGAGAGGGCAGCAGGGGGGAGTTCGGCCAAGGCTAAAGGAAAGAGGAGGTTTGGAAAATGTGTGGAAATTTCTAGCTAAAAACCTCAATTAATGCCCATTAATGCACCTCCCATCCAATACCATCTCTTAATCTTTTCTTTTTCTAATTAAAGTTTTCTTTAATTCAACAAATATCTAGATATTTGTAGAATATTTTGCATGGATGGATTAATGCTTAATCTTGTGATTAAGTTAGCATAGATTCACTTTTATCATAATTAACCAAATCAAAATTGTAATTACAACTAATTAAGTGCATAATTAAAAGCTTATAATAATATTTTAATTAGGGAAAAAATATTTAAGTGAACCAAAATTTTCAAGTGACGACTAAAAACTGAAAACTAGCAATTTCCTAGTTAAATTAGGTGCAGTTAAGTCTATACTGAAAAATGATCACTTCAGGGTTTATACGGAAAACACAGCTTATTTTACCTATTAACGGAAAATTCGCATAACGATTTCTAAAACGTTACAATCTTCCCCCTTAAAGAAATTCGTCCCCGAATTTAAAATTTTACTACGCATACCTTCAAAAAGATGAGTGCCAAACTCCCACTTCTTGTTCGCAGCCTCCCAAGTGATCTCTTCACTAGATGGGCTACGCCAAAGAAAACCTCCACAGATGGTAAGACCTTTGACCGAAGTTTCTCCACCTGCCGATCCACTATAACTATCGACTGCTGGTGAATGAAAGATCGTGTCCAAATGGTTTGGTGCTGAATCATGTGAGAAGGGCCATGAAGGTAATTGCGAAGTATCGACACAAGGAATACGGGGTGAACATCCTAAAATCCGGGCAGAAGTGCCAACTTATAGGCAACGGAACTAACTCGCTAAAGGATCTCAAAAGGACCTACAATCTGGGACTAAACTTCCCAAAACTCAACACGCCATTTCATCGGAAAAATCCGTAGGAATACATGATCTCCCGCTGCGAACTTAAGTCTGCGACAACGACGGTCGGCATAAGACTTCTGTCTGCACTGGGCTGCTCTCATCCTGACCTGAACCACTGGATCTTCTCCATAGTCTCATGACTAGCTGGGGTCCAAAAATCCTGCTCTCGCAGAGTCAGTAAAACAAACTGGCGATCGATACAACCTACCACACAAGGCCTAAAAGGTTGCCATCTGAATCGTCTCCTGATAACTGTTATTGTAAGAGAACTCCATCAATGGCAAATGACTATCCCATAGCCAACAACAATTAGTACATACACACAAGCATATCCTCCAGCGTCTGTATAGTCCGCTCTGTCTGACCATCGGCCTACGGACGAAAAGCGGAGTTAAAGCTCAACCAGGTACCCAAGGCTTCCTGAAGCTTCTGCCAACGACGGCTAGCGAACTGGATGCCTCTATTGGATATAACGCATGAAGGGACTCCGTGCAAACGCACAAACTTATCGAAAAACAACTGAGCAAACTGAGAATACTGAGCATAACCGGACAACAATCATCCAAATAGAGTCACACCCTGTCTAGAGCTGGGTAGACACCACAACGAAAACCATGGAGATCTTCTCCCATTCCCAACTCCAGAACGGTTAAAGATTGTAACTCTCCAGCCGGTCTCAAATGCTCAACCTTAGCTCACAACAAGTCAGGCACTTCAAAATGAAATCTGAAACATCACTCTTCATCCCTGCCCATCCGTAACTAACTCTCAAGTCACGTTACTTCTTGGTGGCACTTGGATGAACACTGAAAGCTGACTGATGTGCCTGCTTTAGGACCTCGCGTCTCTACCCATCAAAATCTGGTACACACCAACAAGTCCCTAAACGTAGCACACCCTGATCATTAATCAAGAACTCCGAATCTCAACCCTGCTGAACATGCTCAAGAATCTCAGGCAAATGAGCATCGGCGGCTGTGCCTCACGAAAACGATTAAGTAAAAGTGGACGAGCGCGGACATGAGCAATCTGTCCCCTCAGTAGAGGCGAACCAAACTGTACTCATCGGTCGCACAAGAACTGCAAAAGATTGTCTCTGAACTGCGCTCATCTGGGACAAGCTAACCCCTGGGCCTACGACTCAAAGTATCAGCTACCACAATCGCCTTGTCCCGGGCAATAAAAGATCTCACAATCATAATCCTTCACGGCGCTGTCTCAACTCCAGATCCCGCTGCAGGAAGATTAAGCTCTGGTGGTCCGTGAAAATCCGACACCAGTCTCCGTACAAGTAGTGTCCCCAAATCTTCAACGCAAGACCACCGCGACCATCTCCAGATCATGAGTGGGATAAATCCCGCTCGTACTTTCTCCAAATGTCGGGAAGTATAAGCGATAACTTTATCATGCTACATCAGTACACAATCGAGCCCCACTCGCGAAACATCACAATAAACGACAAGGTCGCCCGGTCCAGAAAGCAAAGATAGAACTGGTGCAGTCGTCAACCGAGTATTCAATTGCTGAAAACTCAGCACGCATGCCTCAGTCTAAACAAAAGGAACCCCCTTCCTTGTCAATATGGTCAACGGGGCAGCGATACTTAAGACATCCTGCACGAAACGGTGGTAAAAACCGGCTAAGCCCAAAAATCCGCGGACCTCTATCCCTGATACAAGTCTGGGCCAAAGCTATACGGCCTCGATCTTCCTCGGGTCCATACAAATACCGTCTCCCGTAACCACATGACCTACGAAGTCAACACTATCAAGCCTGAAGGAACACTTCAAGAATTTAGCAAACAGCAGATACTCTCCCAATGCCTGCAAAGCAATCCTCAAGTGCTACTCATGTTCCTCACGACTCTTGGAATAGACCAGAATGTCATAAATAACACGACAATACACTGGTCGAGAAACGACCTGAAGAATCTGGTTTATCACACCCATGAATCCTGCTAGGGCATTGGTGAGTCCAACGACACCACCAAAAACTCATAAATCCCGTAGCGCGCACAAAAGCAGTTTTCGGAATGTCATTACTCCGAACCTGCAACCAATGATGACCTGATCCCAAAACATACCTAGAAAAATGTCCCGCGCCCTGGAGTTAATCGAACAAATCGTTAATGCGAGGTAAAGAATGCCTATCCGCACCGTAACTTGGTTCAATTAACGATCAATCAATACACAATCTCAAACTGCCGTCCTTTTTCTTGACGAACAGAATAAGAGCTCCCCAAAGAGAAACACTTGGACATACACGTCCTCCTATCTAGCAACTTTGCAGCTGATCCTTAAGCTTCCTAAGCTCCGCCAGCTCATCTGAAACAACGTCGGAAAACCCTCGCACAGAAAGAACCCGGTCCAATGAATCTACCGTGGCTCCGGTATCATGAATGGAAGCCAAGAATTCTCGATATCCTCTCCTCAAAAGCGGACTAGCGTAAAAGGCTGAATTCAAGCTGTGAGGGGCGGCACCACTGTCCCCTTGCACAACAAGAACTGACTCACCGGGAAAACAAAACATGACTGTTTTCTCGCGGCAGTCCACAGACGCATAGCACGTAGATAACCAGTCCGTGTCCAGAAGAACGTCAAAGTCCAACATCTCTAGAAGGACCAAATCGACGGACGAATCTCTATCTCCTATCCGATTGGCATGCAACCGAAACACGTGTCGCGCAACAAAAGAATCGCTAACAGGAGTAAACACAACAAACAGTTGATCTAGCATACACAACTCTCGGCCCAACCTCGGCACGAAGTGTGTAGAACAAACGAGTTCATAGATCCCGAATTAAAAAAACATACGAATCAAAAGAACATACGAATTAAGAATACCTGAAAACTCTGCATTGGACGCCCGTGCGTCCCGATGAGTAGAAGCAAACGCTTGTGCCTGCCCTCTACCCGCAACTGGCTGAACTCTTCCTCTACCATCCTGTCCCCTCTGAACGAACCCTCCGCGACCACGACCTCTCTGAACATAAGTCTGACGCGGTGCTAAGGAACAATTCCTGACGAGGTGATGATGGCTCCCGCACCGAAAATATCCATTCGATGACTGCTGACCCTCCTGGGGATTAGAGCTAAACAACTGTCCTCGTCCCAAGCCTCTGCTACTTCCGCGACGTGCACGAAACTTGTCACGGCGAAAAAACCTCTGTCTCTGGGCTGGTACACCTGTACAAGCCCTCCTCTGCCCTCGAACTCCCAAAGTCTCGGAAAGACGCTCCTCATCTAATAGGGCTGCGTCCACTGGTGCTGTATACGTAACACAAAACTGTATGCTGATAGTAAGGAATAACTAGGTAACAGGGGTGGCAACCTCCTTTCGCTGCGCTCAACTAGCCTCAACCAACGATCTCATCATCTGGCGCAAATCCTGCATCTCTGCCTCAAGCCTAGCGATACGATCTATCGAAGGTGGATCAATCTGCTCCTGTACAGCGAGCGTACCGTCCTGGTCAGTTCTTGTCCCAAACGAGTCAACTCTGATCTCGGCTCTCGCTGCATCTCTCTGAGCCCTCATAGTCATCGGCGACATAAAGGCTAGAAATGGAAATAGGATTCGATAAGAACACGGAAATTGAATCACAAGGATATGTATTATCATGGATGGAATTTCAAGCAATTAGTACTTAGGTCACTTAGGCGGAGTACCGTGTCGTAAGTATGCTGCGGACATACACACGCTACATCACTTTGCTTAAGTTATCTACTCCATCATACCAAGGTCATCCTACACTCCGAAAGAGAAAACCTAGCGCTCTGATACCAATTTTGTCGCGACCAGAAATTTAGCACGTGACGGCCCTTAAACCACTTAACGTCTACAGGCGTAACGCAATTCAAGTAAGCCGAAAACCCAGCAATCTAAACCATCAAAAGTAGTAAGTGATAATAACATTGTTTAAAGCTTTTGAAAATCTCAGTACAAATTCTTTAAAGTCCAAATTTACTTTCTTAAAAATTTTGGCAGCACCTCCTTTGTAAAAAGTAGCCCCAAAAATGGGTACATACAAAGATATAAGTAAAGCATCCCCAACGGGAGCAAATCCATGTCCAAAGGTGGAAAACAACCGCCACAACAGATATACGACGCCGTAGCGAAGAAAAAGACGATATAAAGTGAAGCAGCAAGAAAGACCTCCAAAATCACAAATAATATATAGTATCGTCCTCACAACTCGTCTCTAAGTCAATACATGAAGTAGTAGATGGAGAGTACTAGATACAACGAATATACAAATGAGCATCATCGGATAACCGCAAAACCCACCTATAGCAAAATTGCACACAGTCAGCCGTAGCGGTATCCGCTGCAAAAGATGATACGATATGAAGAAGCCCTGCCGCGACTGCTCTGAGGGGCTACCTGCAAAACACTGTGGTACAACGGGGGTGAGTTGCCAACTCATGAATAGTAAATAACATATGCAGGTAATCGCAAGTATGCACGTACTGCGGTGTCTATCACATGCAAGCTGATAGTAATAAATGGCAATATGTATATGCAACAGTCATGAAAGGTACTCTATCAACTACTACTAATATATGAAGCAATGCATATCAAATAAATGCTGAGTATGAATAAAACATATCCTGTAAGTCTTACGGAATCCGAGTGTCCAACATCGACACCCGAAAACATCATGAAAACTATGCCTGTATGTGTGTATATATGTGTGTGTGTGTATGTCCCTCAACGACACATCAAAATCATGGAACCTGAGTGTCCAACATCGACACTCGAAAACATCATGAAATACTCGTGTCCAATATCGACACGTAAATCCTCATATATAGGGCTCCGTCAGTCCGGATCGACCCTTGGGCTCCGTCAGTTCGGATCGGCCCCTGATCAATATCTCGGGCTCCGTCAGTCCGGATCGACCCCTGATCAATATCCATAAATCACATACGTTCCTCGAATCCTAAGTGTCCAACACCGACACTTGTGATCCACGTATCGGTATATACGTTCCTCGAATCCTAAGTGTCCAACACCGACACTTGTGATCCACGTATCGGTTTATATGTTCCTCGAATTCTAAGTGTCCAACACCGACACTTGTGATCCACATATCGGTTTAAAACAAATCTCAGAGAGGATGCATCCAAATATCAAGTAAGGAATAAGAATATTTGCATAGATTATTATGATGATATATATTATATATGTGTACATATATAACAGTGTCCCATACCACTGATATATATACATATATATATCAGCGTCCCATACCACTGGTATATATACGCAGGAGTAAAACATCCAATGAAATCTATATCTTAATGCGAAATCCATGAAATATAATATATGCAACATGAAACAGTAATATGAGCATATAAAGGAAAAACCGCTATTTAACCGCAACAAGTTATTAAGTATAACATGCGGTTCCTAATTTCTCCGAAATCAAATGCAACATCATATATAGGTGAACATATAGCTATAGCCAGGTATGCGTGTAATCATGTAGGTATAGTAAGGTATATGTATAAGCATGTAAGTATGCAAGGTATGCTACCTATCATATGCGCAATTGCATAAGGATCAATGACTCCACGTCAATGACAAAACAATACCACATAGGTATATGTAACCCTAGCAAGGTAAGTGGGTGTACATGTAAGTATGTGCGCATGATGTACATGTAGCTAGCAAGGTATTTGCGTGTACATGTAAGTATGTGCGCATGATGTACATGTAGCTAGCAAGGTATATGCGTGTACATGTAAGTATGTGCGCATGATGTATATGTAGCTAGCAAGGTATATGAGTGTTCATGTAAGTATGTGCGCATGATGTACATGTAGCTAGTAAGGAATATGAGTGTACATGTAAGTATGTGTGCATGGCAAGGCATATGTGTAAACATGTAGGTATACAGGTATGCTATGTTTCATATGCAAAATGGAATATAAGGATCATGTCTCAATGTCCCTAACCAATACAGTATCACGTATGCATAGGTATCGTGCGTGTCATGGCAATTATCGACGGTGTCGGTGTAGCATACAATTAGTGCTCATGCAACATGAACCGTCAATAAAGGTGTTGTGTCTCATTAATACTAAGTCCATACACACTAGGAAATGAGATATGCAACAATGGTACACATGCACAATCAATGTCCATATACTTGTAACTATTAATCATGTCACTTAATCTAGCCCAGACGCATAACGCCATGTGGGCGATTCCTCTGTAGATATTAAATCTACTCACCGATGATCTCGAGCTAAGTAAATCCGACCACCTGCTTCCCTTTCTTCGTAGTGTCCGAAGTCTCTGCTCGCGATTCTAAATTCACAAACACAACACATAAGGTTAAATATCCTGCGCCGACACAAAGAAAACGAAACGCAAGAATAACGTCCACAAGATAAACACACTGTGCACTCAGTGCACAAAATGCGTACGATATCGGCACAACCCTAGCTAGGATGACACAACAACCAAGCCTAGACTCCGATCGTATCGATCGCGCATTCACAACACAATATATATCGTGTAATCTAATATATATAATATCGCATCGTCAATAGAAACCTACGCCTAATTTATCCGAAAACCTAGTAAGCATACTTTTCATCATTTTAGCTCAAATCTACAAGTTTAACCAAAACTAGTAATCACAATCATCTCATAATAGCTTGATTAAAACACACAAACCCTTATTAGAATTTTAATCTCACCCAAATAAGATTTAGAAAAGTTTAGTTTGCACTTAAGCTTAATTAGAAAACTAGAAAAAATATCATTTAACAATCTTGCACTAGGTTAAGTTTTATCCAAGTCTAAACTTCACACTTAACCATTACAATAAACAAAACCCTAACTTGATTATCAAAAACCTTTTCTAGAAATTCTAAATACGCAAATTAAAGCCATATTTAAATATCTAACAAACTAGCATAATATATTAAAGCAACAACTAAGCTTAGGCTTAAGATTTATACCTCACACTAGAATCACAAACTTGCAACTAGAAATCCAAATTTGCCTCCAAAATGCTAACTTTCATGAAGATCCATGCAAGAATTAGGCTAAAAAATAATGGGTATTAATTTGTTTTAGAGTTTGTGGGATTATTTGATGAATTTTGATGAATTTTTGAAGCTTGAAGGAGTGAGAATGGGGTGTGAAGAGAGAGAGGGCAGCAGGGGAGGGGGGGGGGGAGTTCGGCCAAGGCTAAAGGAAAGAGGAGGTTTGGAAAATGTGTGGAAATTTCTAGCTAAAAATCTCAATTAATGCCCATTAATGCACCTCCCATCCAATGCAAACTCTTAATCTTTTCTTTTTCTAATTAAAGTTTTCTTTAATTCAACAAATATCTAGATATTTGTAGGATTTTTTGCAGGGATGGATTAATGCTTAATCTTGTGATTAAGTTAGCATAGATTCACTTTTAACATAATTAACCCAATCAAAATTGTTATTACCACTAATTAAGTGCATAATTAAAAGTTTATAATAATATTTTAATTAGGGAAAAAATATTTAAGTGAACCAAAATTTTCAAGTGACGACTAAAAATCGCAAACTAGCAATTTCCTAGTTAAACTATGTGCAGTTAAGTCTATACTGAAAGATGATCACTTCAGGGTTTATACGAAAAACACAGCTTATTTTACCTATTAACGGAAAATTCGCATAACGATTTCTAAAACGTTACAGGAAGCGTCACTATGAGTCACCAAACCTTCGGATCCATCCAGCATGGTCAGAATTAGGGCCATGGTCAGCTTCTGCTTCACTAGTTCAAACGCCTAGGTTCACTCTTCTGACCAGACGTAAGGTACTTCCTTTCAAGTAAGCCTCATCAAATGCTCTGTCACTCTGTTAAAATTCTAAACAAATCTCCGATAATACCGGCGAGTCCCAGAAAACTCCTGATCTCGGCTATTGACTTTGGTGTCAGTTAGTCCCTAATAACCTCTATCTTCGTCGAGTCTATCGAAATGCTGTCACCAAAAACGACATGCTATAGAAACTGCACTTTGTCGAACCAGAACTCGCACTTGCTCAGCTTAGCATAAAACTGTTCCTCCTCAAAATCTGCAACACTATACACAGGTGCTCGGTATATTGCTCCTGACTCCTGGAGTAGACCAGTATGTCATCGATAAATACTACAACGGACTGATTTAAATACTTGAAGAAGGCTCGGTTCATCAAGTCCTTGAATACGGTTAGAGCGTTGGTAACACCGAACGGAATTATAAGGAATTTATAATGTCTGTACCGTGTCCGAAAAGTTGTCTTGCAGACGTCTTCATCCCTTAGTATTGGATATATATGTCATAGAGGCCTGTATTGTATAGGATGCTAGGTATATATATGTATAGAAACAATATTTACTCAAAATGATAGTATGCTATCTGGTTTTTCTTCATCTTAACGTGTGATATGTTTTATTTCATATCTTGTATACATGTTGATGAAGACCTTAGAATTTTGCTTGACTACTAGGATTATGATGTAGATCATACTAGTGGGGCATAGGCAGTCCAAAAGCATATCCTTTAATAGTTTCTAGTCGAGGGAATATCGAGATAGGGCATCGATATTACCAGATTATACTAGTGTGTACGTTTCTTGATCTTGGGGGCGATGGTTGATCCCACAACCATTGGTGTTTGACATTAAAGATTGTACACAGGTGCTCATTGGAGAATGGGTACACCGAACAGGACTCACCGAGAACTCCTAGATGGTATATATAGCTATCGTCGGATAATAGCTCTCTGGTAACATTTGTACAGGTTAGTCTGTAGACCCGAGATCGTCATATTGTCTTGTGTGGTTCCCACTGTGCTTTGATTTCCTCCCTACCACGGCTCTATTGAGTCGTGCAAACAGGTGGATTTTGGGTATAGTCCCGAATCACATGAAGGCGGTGAGCGATAAGAGGGGTTTCGTCTTTCCCGGTATAGGGAGTTGATGTCGTGCTATGCTTGATTAGCCATAACAGAAAATCTCTGGTCAGGGTTGTCGAGATTTACTGATAAGAGTTATCAGTAGTTTCTCGAACCGTTATGAGCAATACATCAGCATGACTTATCAAGTAACTGGGGGTCTGACGTTTACCATCCCTAGACTTCATATGCGACGTATCAGACGAAAAGACCGGACTGTACGGTAAGTGTTGCTTACAGGCTCGTTGGGGTTAGGATGAGTTCGCTCGTCGGCCACCTTTTCATCATGTACCTGGGTAGCCGTTACGCACAGCTAGTGCCGCTGACATTCTTGTGGTTAAACCCACTGCCAGCGTACCGTCGAGTGTTTAGAGTCCCACACAGAGGGTTCCCTGGATCAGGAAAAAGATGTAGAGGCCGTAATTTATTATGGCAGGGTTTCGATCATGTTCGTGTACTGGCTACACGAATGATGATCGGAAGGATAATACTGGTAGGCTTTGGTTTAAGCCGGATACATGTATTATATTATTGGATTATTGGTATCTCATTGTATTCGTATTTTTCGGAATACGAATACGGGTGTATTTATACTATATACGGTGATGGATATTCTTGTAATTGTACAAGAATACATTCTAGAAGGAGACACCTTATATTGTATTTTATTTTGTGAAAATAAAACAAATTAGGTAAAATTTGGAGTATGGTTCAAAGCATAGTTAAATGAATATTGTATTCATTTGGATGCACTATTGAAGTATGGTTGAGTATTTTATTCCATGCTTCAATAATTCATTTCCTTAGCCATTCTTTCATTACCCTTGACCTAGTTCATGAGCTCTCTCATTCTTACATACATCTTCTCTCTCCAAATTATCTCCTCCCTCAAGCCCAACCCAAACCCTTCACATGAGTTGTGATTCATTGGGTTATGAGATCAAATTAATCCTCTATATTATTTCTACATCATCTAAGTTGTCACTTTTAGCACACTTGATTTTTTAGTTACCTTTTGAGAAGAGGTTGAACCTTGTTCCAAAGCTCTCGGATGGATCATCTATGTCCTAAAGGTGACCAGAGATCGAGATCATCCCAAGCATCCAAGGAGCTAAGAGTCGCAGCGGAAAGAAGATCCGAAGGACCAGTTTTTTGAGATATAATCCCTATCATAATAGTTAACATCTCTAGATAGGGTTGCTAGTTGTGGTTTAGTATAAGATCTTGGGTTAAAAAGTCGATGTTGCATGTAAGAAAATTTTTGTTTGGCACTTCCTCCTCCTCATAAGTGTTGTGATGGTGTGCAACATCTACTAACACTTACATGGACCTGGTGATATCCAGACCTGAGATCTAGCTTTAAGAGCACCCGCGCACCAGTGAGCTGATCGAAGAAGTCGTCAATGCGGGGGATATGATACTTTTTTCTTGATGGTGATTCTATTCAGCTCGCGGTAGTCGGTACACATATGCAACGACCCGTCCTTTACTAGAAGCACTGGGATGGATAAATCCCTTTCTCTACAGCTCCTCCAACTGGCCTTTCAACTCAGCCAATTTGTCACGCCCCGCTTTCCAAAATACACAAATACGAGAACGTAACAAAGCCAACCATGTTACCTATGGTAAGAAAATATCCTTTCATAGTCACATTAAGGCTGTCAATCAGTAATCAAGAATAAGAATACAAATATCTATATTTAAATATATCTAATAGCCACAAGAAATAATAATAGAAAACAATAGCGGACGCAATAACAACCCGAAGAACTAAAGGAAATAATAATTGATAGTTGTCCTTTATGGGATACAACGATAAAACCGACAAGTTCAATACAAGGAAGAAACCTAAAGCATCAATAAAACTAAGTCAGTGAACTGCTCTTCACTATTTGGCAATCCTGTCGAAATACTTACAATTCTCCTGTGCTAAAATCAAAGGATTTGGGCCATGCAAAACTCAGATATCAGTGCAACATAAATATCATAATAATAATATGAACAATAGGTGATATAGTATGCCATGTGCAAGAACGTGATGTCATGAGTATAAACAATAAGCGATAACAGTACATGTGATGCAACGAGCAAGATGTAATAGATCAATCATATCATATATATCCTATGGGTCAATGCCGCTAAGTTATCTATCATAAAATTATTTGAAACCAATCAATGGAATTCTCGATATAACTCAATAGTATCTTGTGCGTGCCCGGGACCACGGTCATAATTCTCAGGGCTGAATCCGAGATGTGACGCTAGACCGTAAAACAATGTCATGTATAGATGAATGATGTCGGCATCATCATTCTGAAGCCCGAACCTCGTATCGACTGATCAGTCTTTGGCAAGTAGTGAACTGTTCAGTTACAAGTCGTGTTTCATTCTTGATTTCTCCTTTCCCCCAGGTTTCATGTTCATGTCGGTATAGAAATAACATCTATCTAATACCAACACAGGAACAATCATGTATAGGTCTTGTCTAATAAGACAACAAGTCAGGTCAATAAGGATGATCCGGTCAATCAAGTCAATATCAGTAGTTGTTGGCATTAATAAATATTACATAGCTAGTAGGTACTGGTATGATAACGATAACAGTAATGATCATGACAATGATAACGATAACGATAACGGTAACGATAACAACGATCAGATTAAACTAATTAACTTAAGGATGATATTTTTCTATAATCTAATGAACTTATATACCGTGTGTTGAAACACTGCTCCTGTAACTCTAGTAATATACTAATTATAAACTATATACGTACTTTATAAGTACGTCGTATGTTACTGTTTAGGTAATTTTAAATAATAAGACACTTGATTAACTTAATCTCCTATTACATCTAATACTTAAAAATTAATTGATCATAAGTCGATTAAGATCAAAATTAATTTATACACTTGACAACAACTGAATCAATATCTCAAAAAATTTTGATTGATCTTTCGAATCAATCTGAAACATCACCACTAATTATCACTCACTTTTTATATAATACTATTTGAAATTATCACTCCTTTCTGTTCCACGAGTCTTGCACATACCACAATTTTATACTATTATATTTGATATGCTGCAGAAGTATATTAGTTGTCTAGGTTCCAGAACAATATGAATCTTCATTATATACAAATACTTAGTATAATAATAAACTCCTCTTAATCATCTTCTTTTGCTATTGTTATCAAATAATATATATTTAAGGGTTTTTTTTTGAAATATTATTAATTTAAATTTAAATTATTAAAATAGGGGGGGGGGGAAATTTATTTAGCAGAATAGGGTGGTTTGAACCACCCGTGGCCCCCCCCCCCACACCCCCCCACTATAGGGGGCGGGTTCTGGGAACCCGCCCCCTATACGTTTGTATAGGGGCCGGGTTCCCAGAACCCGCCCCTATTTTTATTTAATTAAATTAATTTGTTAATTTTAATTATTATCGTTTATAATTATAATATAATTATTATTATAATTATAATTATAATTATAATTCTTAAAAATAAAATAAAATAAAATAGACAAAAAAAAATATTGAAATGAAATAATAAAATTTCACTATATCAAATTGTTTTTTACAGAATGAATCCGTCAAAAGTTACAATGCCAAAAAATCCTATCTATTTGTAAAATGTAAATGCTATTTTTTTCCTTTCCCTTTTCCTTTATGAAATCCGAGAAGGCTTGACATAAGCCTATGCCTCCTCGGATGACTGGAGGAACCACCTGTTTCTTGGATAGATGGCGGTGGCGGCGTCGGCGTCTGCTCTGCTGCTTCGGGTTCGGGTTCTGTTTCAGCTTCGTCTTCAGCAACGTCTTGGACAGGCTGTTGATCCACAAATCCTGAACCTGAATGTGGGACAGGTGTCGGATATGTGTTGCTTCCCAACAAATTTCCGTAGGACGCTAAATCTGAAGCCCAACTGGGCAGTTGTAGCGAAGAACTTGTCCCGGTTTCATGCGGCTGATTTTGCACAAAACCTTGGCCCCATGGATGCTCAAATCCTGACCCCCAAGAGTGCTGTTGATGCGCTGAACCAAACCCCCAAGACGGCTGTTCTGCAAAACTTGATCCCCAAGTCTGTTGTTGTTGCGCCTGTCCGGTATGCCAGGGTTGCTGTTGACTGTATGGTGATCCAAACCACTGATCCAGCTGCGCTGGATCTCGTTGATGCTGCGGCTCTGGTGCCGGGTAATACTGCGGTTGCGGTGCCGGGTCATACTGCGGCTGCGGTGCCGGGTCATACTGCGGCTGCGGTGCCGGTTCATACTGCGGCTCCGGTGCCGGCTGATACTGGGGCTCCGGTGCCGGCGATAAATGCTGAGAAATACCATGTGAACCAAGTACACCACCAATAAATTGGTCGAGATTTGAAAATTGAGCCTGAGATGCCGGACCAGCATCAGCCGGGTATGGTTCCTGCACCATTGTTTGTACGACATGCAACCCACGAGCCTGTCGTTACATTAGAAATAAGAAATAAGTATTGACTCATACCGCCGGATGTTAAAAAGTAATATGATATAAAGAGGGCGGCTTACCAAATCTCGTTCCATGTGTCCTCTAGGCTCGTACCGCGAGATGTTTGGGAAGTCTTATGGAGGAGCAGAAAGATATCTTACGGTGACACGCTTATACCACTGTAGATATACTTTGGTAGCGTCGGTAGCTGTGTGGTCACCTATTTGCTGTAAGGCAATACTATGCTGCCTATCCTCTCATCTCAGCAAATACTGATGATGATGCTCCCTCCAATCACGCTCCGTATTTCCTCCTCGCATGTCTCCCTCTACTGTTATAGGCGAAGGCGGCGGGACAGGAATATGTTGCAATCTAGCAAACTGCCGCAATACCCTATCTGGGAGGTGCATAACAACAACATTGATGCAGAGGAGTGGGCATCGAGCCCGCCAAACCGGCTCTCCTTCGAGACAGATGCCGGGTAAGTTTTGTAGACGGTCTGCTGTATAAGGCGTCCACAGAAACTGCGCAAATGACATAGAAAAAAAATTGTGATTTAGGTATTTTCAAAATTGTAAAACAAATTAAATTACCCAAATTATGATTACCTGAGCCGCCTCCATGCGATCTAACTCATCTCTATAGTACCTAAGCACTCGACGAGGAGCCTTATACGCTTTCTTCCCATTCCACCAGCAGCCGAGCGGCTTTCCGGGGTTATCCAAGCCAGTTATTTTAATAGTATCTGGTCTTCCTATATACATATGCTCCCACGACCAGATCTAGAAAAAAAGTTTTAGATTATAAGAGAGAAAACCAATATTGCAAAATTCTAGCTGTGAAAAATAAAGAATTTACCTGAAGTAATGTGCTGCATCCACAAATTTTATTCTTCGTAGGAGCACATGCTTTGTCGAGTTCCTTATAGAGAAAGGCCAGGACCCCTGCTCCCCAAGCATATTGGCCACAGACATCAAAATCCGCTAGGAAGCCAAGGTATAACGGATGGACATGCGTTGCTGATTGGTCCGGCATCAACCAAGAACCGATCATGTACAGAATGTAGGCACGTGCATGTCTATCCAAAACTTCATCGGTGGCTTCATCAGGGATATTACTGAATGTATCTCTTAACCAGTTCAGATTGATTTTATACCCCTTACTGTGGCCTCCTGGTGCCTGATATTAGTATTTTTTTAAATGTTAAAGCTAGAAATAATGTAAAATATAAAATAGGTACACTAAATAGGGAAAGCAGAATGATATTGTTTACCTGTCCGAGAGCAGACTCGGCATATGTATCCCAGTATGGGTGGTCGGTATCTGGACCAACAATTTTTCCTCCGACCAACCCAAGCCCATTAACCCGTAAACCGAGTAAGAGGCCAATATCCTGGAGTGTGATTGTGGCCTCACCCCATCTTAGATGAAAGGTGTGGGTCTCTTTTCTCCAACGTTCGACCAGAGAGGTGACGAGAGCGTGGTCGAGTTGGATATGTCGAATCAACGACGCTTCATAAAATCCGGCCCGTCTAAGCCGTTGGTTTATTCTTTGGTCGCTAACTACCCATTTGTCGGAGCTATGCGTGACGACGGTGAGATTATCTCCATCCTGCAAAATTAAATATTGTTATTTTCAAGTACAAAAATTAAATGAAAGGTGTAATTAAAACAAATTAACTAAGTTTAGAAAATTTCCTCCCCGTGTAATATTTTGAACGATCTGTGTTCATTTTGATGGACAAGCAGAGATTTGTCGAGTGGTTGATTCTCCATTGAAATGTACTGAAGCAGAGATTTGTCGAGAGTTTTATCAAGAGATTAGAAATTGTGTGGTTGATGAACGAGGCTCGGTATTTATAGAGGTGAACGGGTTCGTCTCCTGTGAAGAGGGCGGGTTCCAGGAACCCGCCCTCTTCAATAATTAGTCAAATCAATTCCTAAATTAATGAAGAGGGCGGGTTCCTGGAACCCGCCCTTAATTCACAAAGAAGAGGGCGGGTTCCTGGAACCCGCCCTCTTTATTAATTTATGAATGGTCACATCAGTACTATTCAAGTACTATTTGTCGTCACATCAATGTTTGTTTGTTAATAAACGTTGTTCGCATAGAAGAGGGCGGGATCCAGGAACCCGCCCTCTTCATTAATTTATGAGTTGTCAAATCAGTACTATTCAAGTACTATTTGTCCTTTGTCGTCACATCAATGTTTGTGCGTGAATAATCGGTGGCTTCAGAAATGCTTTTTATTACACTCCTTTTTACTTCATCTGGTGTGTTGTCAAATCACTTTCAGAAATGAAGAGGGCGGGTTCCTGGAACCCGCCCTCTTCAATAATTAGTCAAATTAATGAAGAGGGACCGCCCTCTTCAAAAATCACGCGGTCTTATTCGCATAGAAGAGGGCGGGATCCAGGAACCCGCCCTCTTCATTAATTTATGAGTTGTCAAATCAGTACTATTCAAGTACTATTTGTCCTTTGTCGTCACATCAATGTTTGTGCGTGAATAATCGGTGGCTTCAGAAATGCTTTTTATTACACTCATTTTTACTTCATCTGGTGTGTTGTCAAATCACTTTCAGAAATGAAGAGGGCGGGTTCCTGGAACCCGCCCTCTTCAATAATTAGTCAAATTAATGAAGAGGGCGGCTTCAGTAAACGCGGTCTACGATGCAGAAATAATTAGACTCTGGTGAATAATAGGGCGGGTTGTTAGAACCCGCTCTCTTCAATATCAGATCGCTATAAATATGTCTCCGCACTACCCATTTCATTTCATCTCTGTCAAATTTGCATCCTACACCGCTCACTATCCATTTACTTCGATCAGTTCTTCTCCGCTATCAATTTTGTGTAAGTGTGGAGTTTTAGAAGAAGGTGAAGTTCAGTACCATAGTCTGCGAGTAAGCAATCTTCGAGCAGTAGAACAGTTCAATAAAGTATTGGAAGTAAGCAATCTTCGAGTATGAATTTTTTTTGCAATTTCAAACTTTCTCCACTATCCATTTTTTTTGCCCTCTTCGAGCAGTAGAACAGTTCCTTCTCGTTTCACTGCAAAAACTAAACTTCTTTAAATAAGTCTAAGAACTAAACTAAACTGTGCATCACATTTTGTTGTGATTAGGTGAGAGTCTCATGGTTTCACTGCAATCTTCGAGTTTGAATTTTTTTGGCGATTTCAACACAACATAAGAAATTATATTTGTGCAGGATTATGGCCTCCCCAAGTATATTTGTTGTATGTAAATACGATGGCCAGGTTATCACACGTGCACAAGGTCTCGAGTATATGGGCGGGTCTGCACGAATCATGCGATTGGAAGCATCAACGACATATGATGAACTAGAGGCAAAAGTGTACAAAATTACGAAATACGATCCCCGTGAAAGTAGGGTCAAGTTAAGTTGTATCTGGCCTATGTTCAGTGGAAATGCATTGGTTGAAATTACAGACGATGCATCAATATCTTCGATGATAGATTTCGGTCTCTCAAGCACCCAGCATTCTTTTGAACTTTTGGTTCAGAAGGAGCAATTGGAAGTATCAGATGCCCCTCCAACGGATAATTTTGATGGTAATGCTGGAGATAGTTCCTGGAGGTACGGTCACATGGTCAACGATGATGCCATCAGTGCCGGTGGATATGACTATACACAACATTATTCAAATCTTCAAGCACATGGGTAAACATTTTATAAACCCATATTTAAGCATTTTAGTAATACCTGTATACTAATATTCAAACATTTAATAAAATGCATAAATCCAGGTTCTTCCAGCCGACTGCTGCAGTTACATGCACCCCAGAAGAACAGCAAGAACTACCATACACAGCCTTCCACAGGTAAATAAATTTGAAACAAGTGATGATTTAGTTACGAAAAAATTAGGGAATAATATTATAATAACAATTTATATACTAAACGCAGATTTCCCCACACCTCCGCATCATTCCAACACGATCCAAGCAGCGCATTCCAAGCATGTCCGTCCACATCTTTCCGGTCTTCTCACCCTGAACCATCCACAATACACCGACCACAACCATCATATATTGCACCCGAACCTTATGTAGCTACGGGTGATATTGATGTGTGTGGGAGTGATGATGATGAAATCGGTGAAGGTGATCAGGGGGAGGATAGCGTGGAATATGCTGCTGGATTGAATGAGGTAGCATTCTTTGATGGTATGGTTGCGAATAACGATTTTGTCCAACTAGAAGATCCCGGCCTCGATCCGCTAGAAGATGATGGTTGGGTAGACTTAGCCGTTGCAGAAGTAAATACGGCACCCTATTTGGACGCGACAGCAGCAAGCGAAGACTGCATCAGCGTCGGGGATTTGTTTCAGGAAAAAGAAGATCTTATTTGTAAGCTGAAGTCGTGGTCCATTCAGCAAAACGTTACATTTAAAACAGAAGAGTCAAATAAGACGTACTATACTGTGGTATGTACGAAATCTCCTGAATGTCAGTGGAGATTGCATGCGTGTTGTTCCAAAAGAGCCAAGGCTTGGAAGGTCACGAAATACAACCAAGAACACACTTGCATCAATTCTATTATGTCACAGGATCACCGGAATTGCACTTCAGCTTACATTTGCTCGCTAATCATGCCCATGATCCGTACAGATGTGGCGATGACTCCCCGAGAGATACGGCTCTTGGTTAGCGGAGAGCATAAAATTCAGATTTCGTATGTGAAGGCATGGGATGCTCGAAGAAAGGCTTTGTGCAAGATATTCGGGGACTGGAAAAGCTCGTACAACTCCCTAGTCCCTTTTATGGAAGCCATGAAAGCATCAAATCCGGGGACCGTATACCGGTTAAAAACCACAGAAACCGACGTCGAGGGCTCTGTCAGGTTTCAGAGAATTTTCTGGTGCTTTGGTCCATGTGCGGCTGGTTTCACACACTGTCGGCCGGTATTGTGCGTTGATGGTACGTATCTATACGGTAAGTACAGAGGCTGCATGTTAATTGCTACAGGTGTTGATGCTAATAACGGTATATTTCCGTTGGGATTTGCTATTGTCGAGGGTGAAAATACATCATCCTGGTCATGGTTTTTCCGTAACCTAAAAAATATCCCATATGTTCTTCATAGAACGGATTTATGCATCATATCTGATAGACATCTGGGAATACTGGCTGGAATGAGATCTGTATTTCCGACGACCCCACATAGGTTTTGCCTACGACACTTCAGGCAAAATTTTGATCGAAAATTTAAAAATTCGGATCTACATAAACTTATGTACAGAGCCGGTGAAACGCCTGACCCTAATGTTCACGACATATACATGACGAAAATTGGGGAGATGAGTCAAGCCGCGAAAGCGTGGTTAGATGAGTATCCAGTCCGCATGTGGTCACAAGCACATGATGATGGGTGCAGATATCTCCTAATGACGACTAATATGTCTGAAAGCTTCAACGGGGTCCTTAAAGGGGTTAGAGGCTTACCGATACAGGGGTTGATTGTTCGAACATTTTTCCGGATGAATACTTATTTTGTGCACAGAAGAGAAAAGTCCTTGGGGATGGACACTCCGCTCACCGCGTATTACGAAGATATCTTTCGGAAAAGAGAGCGCAGAGCACAATACTACAGATCCGAAAGGTTTGACACGGCGGAGTTTCAGGTGACGGGCGGTAATGGGAATCAATATACCGTGAACTTTAGAGATGAAGGGCTCTCTTCGTGTACATGCGGTCTTTTCCAGCAACAACATTTACCTTGTGCCCACGCTATTGCTGCTGCGAGCAGTATGCATACCTCACATTACAATTTCGCTTCCAATTACTATACAGTTTCTAATTACCAAGGTGCATACGATCCAAAATTTCATCCTATACCGGACAATCGCTATTGGCACTATTATACTGCCAACAGACAAACACCGACTGTATTACCGCCGGAAAAAAATATAAAGCCCGGAAGACCGAAGGTACGTCGAGATCGAATGACAATGGATACTGATCCTCGGCAAAGGCAATCCAGATGTAGCCTATGCAAACAACCAGGCCATTATAGGACCAGATGTCCAGGATATGCATCAGGGGCGGGACCTTCAGGATCGTGACAAGTGCACTCAGATTTTTCTGTATTATAAATTTGACCGTCGATATAGCATTTAGATTTTACAAATAGATAGGATTTTTTGGAATTGTACATTTTTTGGAATTGTACATTTTAATAATTTAAATTTAAATTAATAATATTTCAAAAAAAAACCCTATATTTAATTATGTTACGGGCAAGATCTAGTCTGGCCATAAATAGCATGTGAACAAGCGTATGAATACTTGCATAAATATTATAATAAATTAAATTTATATTTATTAAATTCATTAACAGTATGAAATGATAAAATATAATAGTGTGACGGCAAAGTATAAATATTTGCCGTAACTATAGTATGTAGCAAGTAAAGAACCTGTCTCGAACACGATCACGGAGACGACGGAGACATGAAGATGCAGAACAAGGCACTATGCAAGATCGAAGCTTTGGACTTCGAATAGGTGCCTCGGCCATGTAGCAGTGCTCGGCTTAGACTGCAGGAGCAGGAAGAAGACGATCGTGGCGACGATCAGACGGCTGCTCGGTTGATGGATGCTCGAATTTGGGTAGGGTTGTGCTTGGTTTAAGGAAACGAGAGGAAGAAGATAAAGTCGACGACGGCAGTAGGGTTGATGGGTTCTCGGTCGAGGTTGGGTGCTCCAGCGACGACGAGGAGATGAAGATGATGGAAACTACAGTGAGGTCTCGGGGAAGATGGGTCTCGGTATGGGTGTTCTGGGGAGATGAAGTTGGGTTCTTGGGTCGATGGTCGATGGTCGATGGTTTGGGTTGCTGGAGTTGAAGGAAGAAGATGGAGTTGATGGAGCTTGTAGAGGCTGCCGGTGAGAGTTGAAGGTCGACGATGATGATGGGTTTTGAAGGAGGTCGGGGATGGGGAGTTGGGTCGGGTTTTGATAAGGAAAAAGAGGGAGTCGAGGGAAGAAGTTGGTGGCGTCACTACTACAAATAAGGGTTGCCCCTACGGATTTGTCGGTAGGGGAAAACCACTGCCCCTACGGATTAGTGCGTAGGGGCGAAAAAACACCCCGTAGGTGCAAAGGCCGCAGGTGCAAGTTGAGGTCCTGCACTTGGCCCTACGGATAAAATTATTCCCCTACGGATAAATCAGTAGGTGCTATAGCCCCTACGGAGTACCCCGTAGGGGTAAAAAAATCATATATTTAATTTTTTTTTTTAATATATTGTATATACCTACGGATATATCCGTAGGTCCTATTTAGTCCCCTACGGATAAAGCCGTAGGGGATATAAAGTAGCCCCTACGGCTGTTTCCGTAGGGTCCTCTCCCAACACAATGAACTGAGATCGGGGGGAAATATCAGGGGACCTGATATGTTGCCCCTACGGATATATACGTAGGGGATAAGTATTGGCCCCTACGTATATATCCGTAGGGGCACCCCCAACACCCTGCACTGATATCAGGTGGGAAAATATCAGGTTTCCTGATATTTTGCCCCTACGGATAACTGCGTAGGGCCAATATATTTACCTACGGTGTAATCCGTAGGTACATATTTTCTGTATTTTTTTTTAAAAAAGGGCTGCTAGATTTTTTTCCGCCCTGTGCACAATACTATATACATCAATCAAATCATATATTGCAGTATTCATAATCACATCCCACGCATATATATAATATACAAAAGAAACCCAAAAACTGAATATGATATAAATTCAAACCAATATCAATATCGTTTCAAAATGTAGTACAATGTGATATAAATAAATACATGTTTCAAAAAATAAGAACCAAAAAGCTACCCTAGTTCGGTCCAGCTCCACCTCCGAGTAACGTTCGAATAACGCGCGCCTGCTCCTCGGTAAATACACTATCCAATACTGCAAATAAAGGAGTCTGAGCGGCATGTGGAGCTGGCGTCGTGGTCTGCGCAGCCGCCGTCGAGGTAGTCGCTTGCGGAGCCGCGGCTGCGGGAGTCTGAGTGGGCGGTGGAGCTACAGGAGCTGTCTGCGGAACCGCAGCCGATGTAGTGGCTTGCGGAGCCGCAGCCGAAGGAGATGCATGTGGAGGCTCGGCCGATCTACCCTGTCGCGTCTGGACATAACGTGTGTAAGAAGCGTCTAAGAACGGTGTATTATTCGAATTCGTTTCATTATTAAGTTATTTCGAAACCCTGTTTGGATATCTAGTTTGGAAAAGCGTTGTTTATTTTAATTACATATGTATGTATGATTAATCAGACTTACGTACTAATAAGGGTTGTGTTGATATGTATATAATATGAAATGATATTTTACTATAAAGTAGTATACATACCAGCATCTCCTTCAACTCCTGAACGGTGGCCCTCAAGCTATCCAGTTCCTGATGGACATGCCGGCCACTGGAGACGGAGGAAGTAACCGCCGGGGTGGAGTCCAACCTCATATGGGCCCTGCTAGGGCCCAATCCCCGGCCTCTCTCCCAACCTCCGTGGTGCCCTCCGTGTGCGGCGTCCAGAACTGGGGTCAGCAGCCTCGGATCGTTCTGTCCGGTAAAATCGATCCCCGAGGCCTGGGCCTGCTCAACCACCCGCTCCTACACCCACATTAAGCAGTAAAGTATAAGTATAAAATTTAAACTTGAACCTTCCAAAACTAAAATTTCAAATTTGGGTAGAAAAAATATTAACACTTACGCAGTACTCCTGGGTAGCGACGTCGGGACATCGAAGCTCGCCCGTGGCGGGATCTGTCGAGGTGCCGTGGACGGCAAGATATGCGGACAGCACGCTCGGTGTACCACCTGACGCCACGGTCCGAGATGTCTGCAATATTAGAAAGTAACTCTTAATATTAGAAATATTAGAGAATAACTCTTAATATTGCAGAATATTAGAGAATAACACTTAATTTACCGATAACTCCATGGCTCGAGTAATGTTCCTCGAGCCACCTGTGTAAGTGGGGCGACCCCTCTTCGCCGACTTCCTGTTCTCCGTATTCTGAGCGGCCTGTTTCTGCACAACGCATTAACATTTAGTTTTCTAATTAAGAAACACAAAGAAATAAATTATATCATAAATAATGAATTAAATTTAAAATACATACTTGTTTGCGTTCGGAGTCGAAATAAGCGCACAATAGAGGCCATGTCTCTACGTCGACTCTCGCAAACGCCGGAGTAGATAGGAGGGCCGCTCTCTCTGCCTCGGGGGTCGCTATCCATAGGGAGTAGCAGTCGGCCTTCAGCTCATTCCTGTTGTATCGGACCTTGGCCTGCATGTTCTTCATCAGGCCATTGTACAGAGCATGAAGGTCGAGCACCCTCCCCGAGTGATCAGGGTCGGCTACAGGCTGAAAATCGTAATCCAACTGAAAATACAAAAAAAAAACATTGTTATTAGATTGCAAGTGTTAATAATAAATATATTGGATAGATCAAATGAAAATATATATTAATACATACCCGAGCCTGTTCAAAGAAGAGGGCGAATGAGCGCTGGTGCTGCTCGCCCCACTCAACGTGAAGTGGATAGTTCTTCACGATCCGGCTCTCGTCCCCCAAATACCGGCCGAACCTCTCGGCATGAGGACCGGTATAGCGATAGTCAAGGGTAAAAAATAGGGGGAATGCTGCCTCCCCCCTAGCTCTATTAGGCCTCAGCCTATGGGACTGATTCGGGCCTCGAGTCCCCCTCTGGGGATGGAGAGGCCCTGCGTCTGCACGAAATATCAAGACAATCAATAATAATACAAAGTTGTATTAAGAAATCAAGGTTAAACAAAAATTCAAGTGTGATATATACCTCCGGTGAATAACGCACGAGCCTGGGCCCGAGCAGCAGCACGAGCGGGACGATAGTTCCTCCGGTGAGGAACAACCGGGGTCCCGGACCCGGACGCATCCCCTCCAACTATAAAATAAACATCGACGCTAAATCTCCATGAAGTTCATATTTATTCTATAGAGCATATGTAAAATAAATAAATATTTTAAATTTATTCATACTAACCTGCAGACGATGCGGAGGGTACGGAAGCGGCAGGAGTGGCCCCTGTGGAAGGTGTGGACGCACCACCTATAATTAGACAATTAAAAATAGATTTTATAAGTAATTGCAAAAAGAATGTGTAGATCAATAATATAACGTTCTAAATCAATATGCATGAACTATAGGACATATAAACATACCCGCAGGTGCGGTGGTGTCACCACCTACAGCTAGACAATAATAAAAATTGCTAAGTAAGAGCAAAAGGAATGTGTATATTTATGATATAGCATTCTAAATCAATATACATACACTATATGATATATGAACATACCTGGAGGAGCGGGGGTGGCCTCTGTCCCAGATGTGGACGCAGGACCAACAACTAGACAATTAAAAATAGATTTGATAAGTAATTGCAAAAAGAATGTGTAGATCAATAATATAACGTTCTAAATCAATATGCATGCACTATATGATATATAAACATACCTGGAGGAGCGGGGGTGGCCTCTGTCCCAGATGTGGACGCAGGACCAACAACTAGACAATCAAACATTGACAATATAAGTAATTTTGACATAAACAGGCATGAATATCTGTAATATTAAATTGAAAATGGATATGCGTGCAGTATACCTGGAGGTGTGGAAAAATCCACACGGAAGGAGGCATCCGAAGGGGTCTCCGATCTGGGTGCAAGACCGGCCCTCTGAAGCTCCCTACGGAGCTCTCCGGGCGGCAGAACCGCTCTGCCTCTGCCTCTGCCTCTGCCGCGGCTGGAGCTCCTGCCGCCCCTCGCTGCTCCCGACATCGTCATCCAATCTAGATAAACGGTTCGTGGACGCATTAGACAATCATTAAAAGTATTGACTATATATGCTCTAGAGCGTAAAATGTGAAGTAATAATATAACATTACTGATAACCTTTTTCGTTTCGTGGGCGCATCATACATATCTACTTGGATTTCATCGTCGATGTCATTTCTAACCCACGTAACTTCATGATCGGTCGAAGACAACCCGTCCTTCGAAACAAACGGTCGGAGCACTTTAAGTCTTCTCTCTTCTTCGTCCTCATCGCTGTCCTCGTATTCTGGGACATCGTAGACATCTCTAGGTTTCCATCGGCATACAAGACTCCACCCCGGATGCTTCAAACACTGTGAGTAGTATACTTGGAACGCTTGGTTCGGAAAGATGAACGGATCGTCTTGACCGTAAAATCGAAGTGTGTTCACACTGGTCAATCCATATTCATCTTTCCAAGTCCCAAGACTGCTTCTCCACCTGTCTGTATCGGTTCGCGGATCGTACCAAGTACAGTGGAATATATAAAAGGGTTCTGATCGTCCGGGATAGTGGATGCCGAGTATACAATTTAAGTACCCATAGTAAATCACACCGTCCGATCCTACCGTCGCAATACCACTATTCTGAGTGATTCTAGATGTTTCTATGTCCTTAATTTCGAATTTGTATCCAAGGACACCAAATCCTTTGTAATGTGCAACCTCCATACTAGGAAATTGAGCTAAACATCTTGAATCACTCTCAAATGATGCAGACAAGTTCGGATCGTGGATCTAACAAAACAAATTTTACGATAAATACATAACGATACAAGTTTAGATTAAAACTGATAGCAATAAAATGTAATTCGAATAACTTACATGCTCTGTGACCCAATCACAAAAATTATCCTGATGGTATTTTTCCAAACGCTCTTCGTTCCAATCAGGATGCCCCTCACGTACCTCGTTAAAATGAGTTCTGTTTTCGACAAA
The DNA here is from genome assembly GCA_030015575.1 of Agapanthus africanus. Classification (NCBI taxonomy): domain Eukaryota; kingdom Viridiplantae; phylum Streptophyta; class Magnoliopsida; order Asparagales; family Amaryllidaceae; genus Agapanthus; species Agapanthus africanus. The sequence goes on from CM057348.1 coordinate 163,209,986, forward strand.
TAATTGTGACATTAATATTATGTCATTTCATACACACACAAACACAGATATAACAATTAATCCAAAAGAACTTACTCTCTAATTTGTTCAAGACATTCGCAATTAAGCAAGATAAACCGGTATATCTTGTTGATAAACATAGTGTCTACCCTCTTATACTCGGCTTTACCATATGGCCCGTCTTGAATTCTTCGAGGTCGGTTAAGCCTTGTCTCAATGTTCTCGTCCAGATAGCGGGAGCAAAATGTGGTTGCTTCATCAAGAAGATAACCTTGCATGATAGAACCCTCTGGTCGATTTTTATTGCGTATATACTTCTTAAGAGTGTAAAGGTACCTAATGAGAATATGTTGAATAAATAAACACGGGCATACATGACAAAAATAAATTTATAAATTGCGCGAAACGAAAAATTACACGTACCTCTCGACGGGATACATCCATCGATATTGTACCGGTCCGGCTAACTTCGCCTCAGTTGCAAGATGAACCGTCAAGTGTATTATGATATCGAAGAATGACGGTGGGAAAATACGCTCAAACTTGCAAAGTATCAACGCAATAGAATTTTGTAGTTTATCCAGCGTCGCAACCTCCAGCGTTTTAGCACACAACTCCCTGAAAAAACAACATAGGTCGTTGATTACTAGACCAACCGAGTCGGGGAGAGAAGTCCTGAGGGCTAATGGAAGAAGGTGCTCCACGATAACATGGTGGTCATGACTTTTCAGCCCATCGATCTTGCCCTTCACAATTTTTATTTTCTTGCTGAATGATCCTGAGAAACCTGTGGGGACTTTCAAATCATGCAACACCTGCAGGAATCTTTTCTTCTCCGGTTGTGACATATGATAAGCGGCATTGGGAAGTACAAACTTGCCCGGTTTACCCGCTACCGGTTTAGGGTGCAGTTCACTTCTTATTCCCCACTCTTGTAGATCCATCCGGGCATTCATGTTGTCTTTCGATTTCCCGTCTTTACACAGAAGCAAGTTAAGTATGTGCTCTGATACTCCCTTCTCTATATGCATGACGTCCAGACAATGACGCACTGAATTTGTAGACCAGTACGGAAGCTCGAAGAAAATGCTTAACTTGTTCCAATATTGTGGTTTGACCTGTCTCGTCGGATCCATCCCGAAGGTCACGTTATTGTAACCATCCCATTTAGCAGTCACGTCCTCTCCGGACAATGGGGATGGAGGCCCAAGAAGCTCCTGATGACCATCAAAGTGAACCGTGTCTAACCTGTAGGGGTGGTCTGGAGGCAGAAAACGTCGATGGCCGCAATAACAAACCTTCCTGCTAAAATTCAAAAATTTTGATGTTGTGTGTTCATGGCAATGAGGACATGCTTTGTGACCATGTACGGACCAACCTGAAAGCATTCCATATGCAGGAAAGTCATTAATTGTCCACATTAAAGCCGCACGCAGTATGAAGGTTGTATTTGTGTTTGAATCATATGTCTCTACACCATCAATAAACAAAGTTTTCAGCTCCTCAATCAGAGGTCGGAGATAGACGTCGATATTGTTCCCCGGTGAGTTTGGTCCGTCGATAAGAAGAGGCATCATAAAGTATGATTGGTCCATAGCCAACCAAGGCGACAGATTATAAATTATCATTACAACGGGCCATGTACTGTGACTTCCAGCCATATAGTTGAATGGGCAGAAGCCATCGGCAGCCAGTCCGAGCCGGACATTGCGGGGATCGCTACTGAATATTGTGTGCCTCCTATCGAAATCCTTCCATGCCGGTGAATCTCTTGGATGGCTCATTTTTCCATTTTCGCTTGGAGGAGCACGATGATGCCAAATCATTGCCTCGGCTGTTTTCTTGCACCTGAATAGCCTCTGTAGCCTCTGTGTTATGGGAAAATATCGTGCTATCTTCACAGGTATATCAGGCTTCTTATCAGAATCTTTCGGCTTATACCTGGCCTCTCCGCATGTTGGACACTCTTTCAAATCTGAATTCTCTTTCCGGTACAACACGCAATTTTTAGGACATGCTTGAATCTTCTCGCACTTTAGACCCAAATCAGACATCATTTTCTGGGCTTCGTACCAGCTTTCGGGCACATTATTTCCCGGAGGCATAGAATCTTTCAAGAACGAAAGAAGCATTGTGAATGACTTGTTGCTCCATCCATTTAGGCACTTAATTTGGAAAAGTTGGACGAACCATGAGAGGGTGGAATACTTCGCATTCTCATAAACTGGTTTCCTAGCATCATTCATGAAATTTTCATATTTATCCGCACGCGGTCCTTGACCGGAAGGAATGTCATCTTCGGTACGAATAGATTCACCTAGGGCAGCCTCTACCATATCCTCCATTTCTTCTGATGGAAATAAATTTCCGTATCCTGCCGTATTACCGAATTCTTCTTCTTCTCCTGCCGCATTATCGTGTTCTCCTTCTTCTACCGCAGTACTGCATTCTTCTCCTTCCCCGTGATATTTCCAAATTGAATAAAGTCTAGTAAACCCATGTTTTACAATATGAAGCTCTGCCAATTCTACCTTCTGCCAGTACTTATTGCCACATCTATCGCACGGACAGAGAATCTTCTCTAATATGATCTTATTATGTGCTCGTGCAAATTCAAGGAAAGCAGCAACCCCTGCGACAAACGTAGGTTGCATACGTTGTTTCCAATCCACATACATCCAGTCCTTAACTCTGATGTACTCATGGGCCATGTTAGACTGAATAACATATAAATTGTAGGTTATGCTGACTATATTGAGAAATATAAGAACGGGATAGTTACTGACAAAGGAGAAAATCCATGTAGATGCTTTGTGTGTGCGTTTGTCGTTGAAAAGAATAAATTATCGCACGTTATGTTGACCGATAGACGGGGACTAAGTGGCGCTTTTAATTAGTTTCATATACGGGTATCGATGGGAATATGAAGGTTTCATATTATCATATATTGGTTTTAACCCGAACATCTCGAGTCGCTCTCTGATTATGCGTTTGTATGTATGTGTTCCGGCTGTCGGGGGTAGGCTTCTATCCCATTAAGAATGTATAGAGCGAACGCCCATCACTTGTGCTTTCAACCGTTTCGAGTAAATTTCGGCAGCACCTCCCCGCTGTTCTCCGAGTACACTGTAATAGAATAGATAATCATTTCAAAGCTGTGAAACAACGTTGAAATGAACATCTAATCTATCTTTGTACACGGAGAACCAGCGGAAAGGTACCGACGAAATATCTCGAAACGGATGAAAACACAAGTGCATGAAGGCGTTTGCTTTATACATTCTTAACTTGTCCACACGGGACAAATCTATGGGTTACCATACGATTGAATTTTCTTGTCGCGCAGACTATACGACGGTTGTTAGTATCGAGCTATACTGTCCGATATTTAACAACCTTCGTATAGTTCTAGGTCACGACGAGCATCGCACGTATGTTAACCGATAGACGGGGACTAAGTGGCGTTTTAGTTTCATATACGGGTATCGATGGGAATATGAAAGTTTCATATCATCATCGAGTATCATATATTGGTTTTAACCCGAACATCTCGAGTCGCTCTCTAATTATGCGTTTGTATGTATGTGTTCCGGCTGTCGGGGGTAGGATTCTATCCCATTAAGAAAAAATGGAGTGTATTTCGCTGTGAGAGACTCTTCAAAGAAATGGAGGAAGAAGCACTAAAGAAAAAAGAGAGAAAAATAAGAATATAAAGTTGAAACTAAAGTTGAGCTATCCGCTGAAATCATAAAGCATAGGAAAGTTGATTGAGTCTTGATCTATTGCTCTTTCTTTGCATTATCTCGTATGTCCATTTATAGATTTTAATGCCACATGAGATGTAATCAGTCAGCTCCCTATGGTTGTATTAATGTCAGCTCTTACACAATATGGGTATCTGCCTTACGATTAAGACAACTATGGAATATGTTAATTTAAAATGTAAGGCTAGCTTTCTATGTATTCTGAGGGACTGCTTGCATAGAACTTAGCTTGATCCTCTCAATTATTACACATAAATATGCTGACATGCCTCTCATAACCCTAACCCCAGCCCCACAGTAACCCTAACCCTAGCCCCAACCCTAACCCCAGCCCACCGTAACCCTACCCCAGCCCCACAGTAACCCTAACCCTAGCCCCAACCCTAACCCCAGCCCATCGTAACCCTACCCCAGCCCCACAGTAACCCTAACCCCAGCCCCACCGTAACCCTAACCCCAGCCCCACCACAGCAGCAGCCGAACCCCAACCCTAACCCTAACCCTACCCCGACCCCGACCCCGACCCCGACCCCGACCGCCACCGCGCCCCTGCCCAAACCCAACTCTCGCGCGCGCAACCCAGACCCAGCCATGAATAATCCAAAAATGCTTTAATTTACCTCGAGATTTATACCTGAACGGGCGGTGGCGACGACGGCGTCGAATTGGCGAAGAAACCGGCGGTGGCGACGACGGTGGCGACGAAACTGGCGGTGGCGACGAGGATGGCGACGAAATCGGCGGTGGCGACGACGGTGGCGACGACGGCCGGCGACGGTGGCGACGCGACGGTGGCGATTTAGGGTTTTTCGCGCGCGTTTGAGGGAGAGAGAGAAAATGAGCGTAGGCTTTTCGATCTGGATTTGTTTTAAATTGATATTTACTTGCCCCTACGGATATGTCCGTAGGTCCTTTGTTTGCGCCACCGTAGGGGCAAACACCAAATTAAGAATTAAATTTTTTATTCTTGAAAGTCAGTGCCCGTAGGGGCAACCCTTTAGACCTACGGATTAATCCGTAGGGCCAAGTAAAATCTGCCCCAACGGATAATCCCATCCGTAGGGGCAACCCCCTATTTTACTAGTGCGTTGGGGTTGAGGCGACGGCAAAAGGAGATGAGGTCGATGGAGGTTGAAGTAGATGGAGATGACAACGAGGGTGGGGGGATCTCAGGTGTTTTGAGGAAGAAGAAAGATAATCGTGAGAGAGAGAGAGAGAGAGAGAGAGAGAGAAGTGCACATGAGAGAGAGATTTGATGATGAATTGTTCATATATAGGTTAGATGCAAACTTCAAATAAAACCCCTAAAACTTAGTCTTCCAGCAAAACCCCCAAAACAATCTATTTTAAAAAGATTTAAATGGATTTTCAAATATCTCTCATATCTTTTTCTAAAACTATTACCACTAAAAATATCTTATCATATTATTATTACAACTTTCACACTAATACATATTATGATACACCTCTACCGTTAGTAAAATATTATAAAATATTATATGCATATTAAAACAAAATATTATTTGATTAGCCAACAAATATTAAAACACTAACTATCTAACAAACTAGATCACCATAATTATATTCTATCACGACAAAAAATTAAACTCCAATAATAAATCAAATAGTTTTATATGTAAACGGTTAGGGTACAAATATGATAATTATGGATACCCATCCCAGTATCAATCATAACCCAAACAATAATAATTAAAAGAAAACCTATTTCACTTACTTAATATTATTAAATAACGTACGACCGTACTAGGGTGTTACACAACTCGACATACGCCATTCTGTACGGGGCCTTTGAAATTGGAGCCGTGCCCGGAACTAAATCAATGGAGAATTCTAACTCGCGCTGAGGGGGCAGCCCTGGCAAATATTTGGGGCATCTAGAAATTCCCGAACAACCTCTGGCAATGGTTTTTCGTTTACCTCCATTGCGGTCAAGGCGCCGCTCGTCGGCTTTACTCGGAACTGTGCTGGTCCCAACCACCCAGGAATACGAACTTGGGATGGTTGGTAATGTGGAAAGTTACGCTCATAGCTCAGCAGTTGATAATAGTATGAAACGTGCTCAGCCAATTCATCCCCAAAATGGCGTCATAGCTACCAGTCTCAATCAGTAGAAAATTTGCATAAAATTCCCCATCGCAGAATACTACAGGGTACAGCCTACACTCTCAGCTAGATAAAATCATCCCATTGCTGGTGTGTATTTCCCAGCCCCTAGTTAACGGTTCATGAGGTATTAAGTGTGTGTCGACAAATCGTGCGGATATGAAGCAATGTAAAGCACCCGAATCAAATAATACTTTGGAAGGAATGGAATAAACTAAAATAGTACCTGTAAATACCTCTCGAGAAGCCTCAGCCTGCTCGGCGGTCAGGATGGAAGCCCGTTCCTGATTCCAGCCAGAATTTTCTTGCCTTTGTTCGAAAAGCCGCTGTTAAGATATCAGAGGTGGACCCCTCTGAGTTGGAGCTATGAGTGTTTTCTGCTGTTGCTCGGATTCTACTTGTAGCCCTGACCTCTGAGGGCAACCATTGATCCGATGTTCAGTAGATCCATAAATCAAACACAGCCCATTGGCCCTGCGACAGCCCCTCTGAAGATGCCCTGGCTTCTGGAAGTAAGTACAAACCAAGATTCTCTGCTGCTGAGGAATGAATGGGCGCTTCATTTGAACCACCCCTTGCTTCTGAACCGGAATGTCCCCACGAGAGGGAGTTGCTACTCGTTCTTGAACCACTCGGGGCCTCCTATCCACGATTCATAGACTTCTAGCCTTATCTGCCAACTTTTCCTGTACTTGGGAAGTGTGCAATACTGCTAAATCTCAATAGCTAGCCCCTCCTGGAAGCGCCTGGCCTTGTCGGCCTCGTTGGATACCATATACACAGCAAATCTGCTCAACCTATTGAATTCCGCTGCGTATACGTCGACAGGGCGGCCTTTCTGCTTCAGTGTGATGAACTTATCCTCCATCTCTGCTTTGGCTGTGGTCGGGAAGAAGTGCTATAGAAAACACTCCATGAAGGTGCGCCACTCGATGGGTTCTTCAAGCCGGCTTTCCTCAACAGTCCACCAAGTACGAGCCACATCCTCTAATTGGATCTTCACAACATTCACCTTATCCGTCTTTGGGATTCGAGCAGCCGCTAAGAGGTTCTCCATATTGATCAACCACTGCTCAGCCTCGAGCTGGTCCATTAAACCCATGAACACGACCTGATGAGGCCTCCGGAAATCCGAAACGGTACCGAACCTGTTGGCTATAGTGCCCTCAACTCAATTATTGGATCACAGGCACGTGATTGAAATGATTGAGGGAGGACCTATACCGGTAGAACAATCTTACTCGAGATGATAGTATACTATTTGGTTTATTTTTATCATCGTGTACATACTTCAGGTGACATTACAGATCACTATTACATGTTGATAGAGCCCATATGATTCTTGCTTGACTACCAGCAGTATGATGCCGATCATATACATGAGAGTTGGGTGGTTTATAAGCACATCTTTAAAGTGTCCCTAGTTGTGGGAGTTTCGAGACCGGGCATCGATACTCCAAGAGTAGACTAGTGTATACGGATTGAGACCCCGACGAGGGGCGGTGGCCGGTCTCATAAGCCATTGGTGTTAGTTGGTTCACCTAAGATGTATACAGGTGCTCATTGGGTTATGAGTTGTCACGCCCCGCTTCCCAGAGTGCGCTAAGATCGGCTCGTGACAGAGCCAACCATGTTACCTGTGGCTAGGAAACATCCCTCAACAGTCATATTACGGCTGTCTAGAAGATATCAAGAACAGGAAAGTAAAATAAACTATCTAGTACATGTCCATAAGCCAGAATAAACGAGTCAAGAAATAATATGCGGAAGCAATAGATCCAATAAACAATAACATCTGGAAAGTAACATAACTAAACTGGATACTAACAGGATCCTCACTGCTTGGCCTGATGGCGGAAATACTCCTGATTAGCCTGCGACAAAGTAGAGAATCTGGGCCATGCAAAACCCAGACGTCAGTGTGCCATAATATCAACAATAATATAATCAGGAGATAACAGGATATGCAGGCATGAGTATGAACAGTAACAAGTCATCAGTAACAAGTAAACAGTAACATGAATATAGATCAGTGAACATGATATAAGCTGGTGAAGTGCAATGAGTAGTCTAAACTGTGTTATAGGGTTATCTGCTCTAAAGTTATTCGAAATCAATTAATGTAATTCTCATCGTAACCCATCGGTCTATGCCCCGTTCAACCCTACGGGACCACGGTAACAAGATATGATAGACTGTGAGTCTATGTCCCGTTCAACCCCACGGGACCACGGTAACATGATGTAATAGCCCTTTGAGTTACGTTCGGCTACATTCTTGATTTCCCCATACCCCCAAGTTATGTGTGTAAGTCAGGTATTGATAAATCTGGAGCTAATACCAACACAGGATCAAGCAGGTACATGTTTGTCTGTATAGACAACAGGATATGACCGTAGGGACAACAGGTCAAGATTTGTCGGCATTAGTAACAAGATCAGGTATCAAGTCAAGCTGTGGTACATCAGGTCATGTCAGGTAGTGCACATGTATTAAGTCATGTCAAGTAGTGGTGTATCAGGTCATGTCAAGTAGTGCACAGGTATCAAGCGGGTGCTCATAATCAAACTGTAGCAAGTATTGAATCAGGGTGAAAGTACGGATGTACAATAAAAGCATGGATGCACAAATATCGATCATGGGTTACATCATGACTAAGTAGGATGCACATTATCTAGCATGGTGCACTAATACAACAGTAACATGAAATAATATAGTCTCGGCGTGCAACTAGATATGTAATAAACCGTACGGATACAGACGGATACTATAAAACTGTAAATCGGTAAAATTTGCTGAATATTAAAACACAAGCACTATTATTTATTAAATAGATATTGATATAATAATATTAACATGGATAATATATTCAAACCGATTAATAACTATAAAAGTGGTATTGATTAACCATGCACAAGAAAGTTCCGTTCAGAAATTCAGCGTCACCCTGATTTGTAAAATAGTTTAAAAATAACAAACGTTCTCCAAAAGGGACGTGTCTTATACCAAAACAAAGATAATTCAATAAGATTTTCATTTTTATAAGTTGAACTATCTCAGGTTGTTCCTACAAAAATCTATGAACATTCGAAATTGAAAGTTTGCTGCTGGAATTTCCCTGTACAGCAGTTTAGAGATATTTTCATTTGCATTTTACGTTATTTAAACAATTTATTTTGCAAGTAAATATTTCATAGAGTTATAGTATTCTGAGTTAGCTTCGTAACGAACTAAAGAATGTATACTAATAATTTTTCTATAATTTATAATGAATTTTATAAGCTAAGGTGTACAGTAAATTTTAGATTTGTCGTATCCGCTTTGCAACGACGTTTCATGTGTAAATTATAATATTTTCAAACTATATTTTGTATAACATTATAAAATGCAGATTATAAACTAATTAAAGATAATAATAAGAAATATTACGACGATATATATTTTAAATGATATGGATGCAAACGGGTATCCGAAAACGGTAAAAATTTAATATGGATGTACAGTGCAATCAACATGTGATATTTTTATTCATAAGGATGCAAAATAAGATACATAGCATGTAGCAAGATGAATTAGCATACGAATAGATATTTAAATATTGATATGGATGCATACGGATGTCCGAAGACAGTAAAACTGTAAAATGGTAATGTGGGATGCATAACTAAACATTATATGATGTTATTATTCAAATGGATATAGAATATAGTAGTATAGCATGTAGCAAGATTAACTTGCCTCGACGGATCACGAAACGGATATGTACGGCACGTCCTACGTTGGTAAAACGTCGCAACGCACGCACTGCACACGGGACAGGTCTAAACAATGCAAGAGGGTGATCATGCAGGTAAGGTACGTTCACTGGATCACTCGGATCGTCAGCGACGAGCACGGCTCCGGCGGTGATCACCGGAATCAAGAAACAAGATCAAAAAAAAGAAAGAAGAAAGAAGAAGAAGAAGTAAGAAGAAGTGGCTGTGTATTAAATAAGGAAAGAAAATAAATTAATTAATAAAATATATATAAATATATATATGCAGAGGAGAGAGAGAGAAATGGGTTGTTAGTTTGTTAGGAAATTAGTTTAGATTTAAATTTAAAAAATCTTTTATTAGTTAACTAAATTTTAATTTGTATCAGTTTATAAAATTAATATTATATAAATAAAATTTGACATTCTGGTAAATACAAACATAGTCCAAAATATACCCGGGTCGGGTCTTAAATTCAGTTTTAAAATACGAAAAATATACATGTCGACCAAAATAAAAAATGAATGTTCGGATAACGAAAATGCATACCCCCAAGAACGGATGCATGTACGTGCGCGTAGCCATCCAAACAAGTCCATTTCACTGAACGGGACAAGAAAAAGATGCGTCGATCCTACCACGGGGTTAAACACTACTACAAATAGGGGTTGCCCCTACGGATATATCCGTAGGGGCAAAAAAATACCCTGTAGGTGCAAACGTCGTAGGTGCAAGTTGAAGCCCTGAACTTGCCCCTACGGACAAAAATTTGCCTCTACGGAGTTCTGTGTAGGTCCCATTTCCCCTACGGAGTAGGCCGTAGGGGCAAAAAAATTATTTTATTTACGATTTTTTAAAATATATTACTTGCACCTACGGATTACTCCGTAGGGCCAAGTAATATCCCCTATGGATACATGCGTAGGTACATATCCGTAGGGGCAAAATATCAGAAATCCTGATATTTTGCCCCTACGGATAACTCCGTAGGGGCTTTTGTTTGCCCCTACGGATATACCCGTAGGGGCACTCCTAACCCACTGATACTGAGATCAGGGGGGAAAATATCAGTTATTCTGATATTTTGCCCCTACGGTTTAATCCGTAGGGGTAACATGTGTACCTACGGATTAATCCGTAGGTACATATTATCTGTTTTTTTTAAAAAAAGGGCTGCCTGATTTTTTCTCGCCCTGTGCACAATAATATATACATCAATCAAATATAAAATTAATCATCACACAACATATATCGCAGTATTCATAATCACATCTCACGCATATAATATACAAAAGAAACCAAAAAACTGAATATGATATAAATATAAACCAATATCAATATCGTTCAAAATGTTTCAAAATGTAGTACAATATATATCATATAAATAAATACATGTTTCAAAAAATAAGAATCAAAAAGCTACCCTAGCTCGGTTCAGCTCCACCTCTGATAAACGCTAGAATCTGGCGCGCCTGCTCCTCGGTCAATAAACCATGCAATTCGGCGTGTGCGGGAGTCTGAGCGGGCTGTGGAGCTGGCGATGTGGTCTGCGCAGCTGCCGTCGAGGTAGTGGCTTGCGGAGCCGCGGCTGCGGGAGTCTGAGCAGGCGGTGGAGCTATAGGAGCTGTCTGCGGAACCGCAGCCGATGTAGTGGCTTGCGGAGCCGCAGCCGAAGGAGATGCATGTGGAGGCTCGGCCGATGTACCCTGTCGCGTCTGGACCTAACGTGTGTAATAAGCGTGTAAGAACTGTGTATTATTCGAATTCATATCATTATCAAGTTATTTCGAAACCCCATTTGGATATCTAGTTTGGAAAACCGTAGTTTATTTTAATTAGATATGTATGTATGATTAATCAAACCTAAGTCTACAACCAAATAAGCTCAAGCTACGTACTAATTATGGATATGTTGATATCTATAATATGACATGATATTTTACTATAAAGTAGTATACATACCAGCATCTCCTTCAACTCCTGAACGGTGGCCCTCAAGCTCTCCAGTTCCTGCTGGACACGTTGCTCACTGGAGACGGAGGAAGTAACCGCCGGGGTGGAGTCCAACCTCATATGGGCCCTGCTAGGGCCCAGTCCCCGGCCTCTCTCCCAACCTCCGTGGTGCCCTCCGTGTGCGGCGTCCAGGACTGGGGTCAGCAGCCTCGGATCGCTCTGTCCGGTAAAATCGATCCCCGAGGTCTCGGCCTGCTCAACCACCCGCTCCTACACCCACATTAAGCAGTAAAGTATAAGTATAAAATTTAAATTTGAACCTTCCAAAATTAAAATTTCAAATATGGGTAGAATAAATATTAACACTTACGCAATACTCCTGGGTAGCGACGTCGGGACATCGAAGCTCGCCCGTGGCGGGATCTGTAGAGGTGCCGTGGACGGCAAGATATGCGGACAGCACGCTCGGTGTACCACCTTGCGCCACGGTCTGAGCTGTCTGCAATATTAGAAAATAACTCTTAATATTAGATATATTAGAAAATAACTCTTAATATTGCAGAATATCACAAAGGTCGGTCTATTGTAATTTACCGATAACTCCATGGCTCGAGTAATATTCCTCGAGCCACCTGTGTAAGTGGGGCGACCCCTCTTCACCGACTTCCTATTCTCTGTATTCTGAGCGGCCTGTTTCTGCACAACGCATTAACATTTAGTTTTCTAATTAAGGAACACAAAAAAATAAATTATATCCTAAATAATGAATTACATTTAAAATACATACCTGTTTGCGTTGGGAGTCGAAATATTCGCACAATATAGGCCATGTCTCTACGTCGACTCTCGCAAACGCTGGAGTAGATAGGAAGGCCGCTCTCTCTGCCTCGGGGGTCGCCATCAACAGGGAGTAGCAGTCGGCCTTCAGCTCATTCCTGTTGTATCGGACCTTAGTCTGCATGTTCTTCATCAGGCCATTGTACAGAGCATGAAGGTCGAGCACCCTTCCAGGATGATCAGGGTCGGGTACAGGCTGAAAATCGTAATCCGACTGAAAATACAAAAAAAAACATTGTTATTAGATTGCAAGTGTTAATAATAAATATATTGGATAAATCAAATGAAAAAATATATTAATACGTACCCGAGCCTGATCAAAGAAGAGGGCGAATGAGCGCCGGTGCTGCTCGCCCCACTCAACGTGAAGTGGATAGTTCTTCACAAGCCGGTTCTCGTCCCCCATATACCGGCCGAATCTCTCGGCATGAAGACCGGTATAGCGATAGTCAAGGGTAAAAAAGAGGGGAAATGCTGCCTCCCCTCTAGCTCTGTCAGGCCTCAGCCTATGGGACTGATTCGGGCCTCGAGTCCACCTCTGGGGATGGAGAGGCCCTGCGTCTACAAGAAATATCAAAACAATCAATATTAAGACAAAGTTGTATTAAGAAATCAAGGTTAAACGAAAATTGAAGTGTGATATATACCTCCGGTGACTAAAGCACGAGCCTGGGCCCCGGGCAGCAGCACGAGCGGGACGATAGTTCCTCCGGTGAGGAACAGACGGGGTCCCGGATGCGGACGCATCCCCTCCAACTAGAAAATAAACATTGACGCTAGATTTCCATGAAGTTCATATTTATTCTATAGAGCATATGTAAAATGAATAAATATTTTATATTTATTCATACTAACCTGCAGACGATGCGGAGGGTATGGAAGTGGTAGGAGTGGCCCCTGCGTCAGATGTGGACGCACCACCTATAATTAGACAATTAAAAATATATTATATAAGTAATTGCAAAAAGAATGTGTAGATCAATAATATAACGTTCTAAATCAATATGCATGCACTATAGGATATATAAACATACCCGCAGGTGCGGTGGTGTCACCACCTACAGCTAGACAATAATAAAAATTGCTAAGTAAGAGCAAAAGGAATGTGTGTATATTTATGATATAGCATTCTAAATCAATATACATGCACTATATGATATATAAACATACCTGGAGGAGCGGGAGTGGCCTCTGTCCTAGATGTGGACGCATCACCAACAACTAGACAATCAAACATTGACAATATAAGTAATTTTGATATAAACAGGCATGTATATCTGTAATATTACATTCAAAATGGATATGCGTGCAGTATACCTGGATGTGTGGAAAAATCCACACGGAAGGAGGCATCCGAAGGGGTCTCCGATCTGGGTGTAAGACCGGCCCTCTGAAGCTCCCTATGGAGCTCTCCGGACGGCAGAATCGCTCTGCCTTTGCCTCTGCCGCGGCTGGAGCTCCTGCCGCCCCTCACTGCTCCCGACATCGTCATCAAATCTAGATAAACGGTTCGTGGACGCATTAGACAATCATTAAAAGTATTGACTATATATGTATAGATCGTAAAATGTGAAGTAATAATATAACATTACTGATAACCTTTTTCGTTTCGTGGGCGCATTATACATATCTACTTGGATTTCATCGTCGATGTCATTTCTAACCCACGTAACTTCATGATCGGCCGAAGACAACCCGTCCTTCGAAACAGACGGTCGGAGCACTCTAAGCCTTCTCTTTTCTTCGTCCTCATCGCTGTCCTCGAATTCTGGGACATCGTAGACATCTCTGGGTTTCCATCGGCATACAACACTCCAGCCCGGATGCTTCATAAACTGTGAGTAGTATACTTGGAATGCTTGGTTCAGAAAGATAAACGGATCTTCCTGACCGTAAAATCGAAGTGTGTTCACACTGGTCAATCCATATTCATCTTTCCAAGTCCCAAGATTGTTTCTCCACTTGTCCGTATCGGTTCGCGTATCGTACCAAGTACACTGGAATATATAAAAGGGTTCTAATCGTCCGGGATAGTGGATGCCGAGTATACAATTTAAGTACCCATAATAAATCACACCGTCCGATCCTACCGTCGCAATCCCACTATTTTGAGTGGTTCTAGATGTTTCTATGTCCTTAACTTCGAATTTGTATCCAAGGACACCAAATCCTTTGTAATATGCAACCTCCATACTAGGAAATTAAGCTAAACATCTTGAATCACTCTCAAATGATACAGACAAGTTCGGATCGTGGATCTAACCAAACAAATTTTATGAAAAATACATAACGATACAAGTTTAGATTAAAACTCATAGCAATAAAATGTTATTCGAATAACTTACATGATCTGTGACCCAATCACAAAAATTATCCTGATGATATTTTTCCAATTGTTCTTCGTTCCAATCAGGATGCCCCTCACATACCTCGTTAAAATGAATTCTGTTTTCAACAAATAATGGTGACAACCTCCAGTGTATTATGATATCGAAGAATGACGGTGGGAAAATACGCTCAAACTTGTAAAGTATCAACGCAACAGAATTTTCTAGTTTATCCAGCGTCACAACCTCCAGTGTTATTGCCACATCTATCGTACGGACAGAGAATCTTCTCTATTATGATCTTATTATGTGCGCGTGCAAATTCAAAGAAAGCAGCAACTCCTGCGACAAACTTAGGTTGCATACGTTGTTGCCAATCCACATACATCCAGTCCTTAACTCTGCCGTACTCATGGGCCATGTTAGACTGTATAACATATAAATTGTAGGTTATGGTGACTATATTGAGAAATATAAGAACGGGATAGTTACCGACAAAGGAGAAAATCCATGTATATGCATTAGAATTAAGCTCCTATGGAGAATGTATCTCCTTTTAATATTATTAAATGTTCTCATGTAGTGCGCACGTGCATTGCACGTGGTGTGCGCATAGCGGGCATACGTGCGTTGCACGTAGCGCACATGGCGCTTGCGCATATGCGCATTATGGGGAGGAGCAGGCTCCTAATTTGGAGAACTAAGCTCCTTTTAATATTATTGAATATTCTCATGTGGTGCGCACGTGCATTGCACATGGTGCGCGCATGGCGGGCACACGTGCGTTGCACGTAGCGCACATGGCACTTGCGCATATGCGCATTATGGGGAGGAGCATGCTCCTATCTTGGAGAACTAAGCTCCTATGGAGAACTAAGCTCCTTTTAATATTATTAAATATTCTCATGTGGTGCGCATGTGCATTGCACGTGGTGCGCGCATGGCGGGCATACGTGCGTTGCATGTAGTGAACGTGGCGCTTGCGCATATGCGCATTATGGGGAGGAGCATGCTCCTATCTTGGAGAACTAAACTCCTACGGAGAACTAAGCTCCTCTGAGAATTGAGCATTAAAGAACTAAGATGCATTAGACTTGAGATTGAGATACATACCTGCAACATAGAAAAGAAATCAATAAACAAGATGAATATAATATAAATTTAAATTGAAAGAATATATATCCTCCTTTCAAATGCAATTAAGTCTCGATGATGCTGAAGATGTTACCAGAAAAACATCTTCTGCCAACCTTCATGTGTGAAGGGGTGTGTGTGGGAAAATTGGGTATACGGTGTCAGAAAAGTTTTCTCCTGCCATGTGGCAATCAAAATTCAATTCTTCGTTTGTTGTGTGTTCTTGTTGTATGTGTATGTTCCGGCTATCGGGGGTAAGGCTTCTATCCCATTAAGAATGTATAGAGCGAACACCCATCACTTGTGCTTTCAACCGTTTGGAGTAAATTTCGGCAGCACCTCCCCGCTGTTCTCCGAGTACACTGTAATAAAATAGATAATCATTTCAAAGCTGTGAAACAACGTTGAAATGAACATCTAATCTATCTTTGTACACGGAGAACCAGCGGAAAGGTACCGACGAAATATCTCGAAACGGATGAAAACACAAGTGAATGAAGGTGTTTGCTTTATACATTCTTAACTTGTCTACACGGGACAAATCTATCGGTTACCATACGATTGAATTTTCTCGTCGCATAGACTATAAGACTGTTGTTAGTATCGAGCTATATCGTCCGATATTTAACAACCTTCGTATAGTTCTATGTCACGACGAACATCGCACGTATGTTAACCGATAGACGGGGACTAAGTGGCGCTTTTAGTTTCATATATGAGTATCGATGAGAATATGAAGGTTTCATATTATCATCGAGTATCGTATATTGGTTTTAACTTGAACATCTCGAATCACTCTCTAATTATGTGTTTGTTGTGTATTCTTGTTGTATGTGTGTGTTCCGGCTGTCGGGGGTAAGGCTTCTATCCCATTAAGAATGTATAGAGCGAACACCCATCACTTGTGCTTTCAACCGTTTCGAGTAAATTTCGGCAGCACCTCCCCGATGTTCTCCGAGTACACTGTAATAGAATAGATAATCATTTCAAAGCTGTAAAACAACGTTGAAATGAACATCTAATCTATCTTTGTACACGGAGAACCAGCGGAAAGGTACCGACGAAATATCTCAAAACGGATGAAAACACAAGTGAATGAAGGTGTTTTCTTTATACATTCCTAATTTGTCTACACGGGACAAATCTATCGGTTACCATACGATTGAATCTTCTCGTCGCATATATAGACTATACGACGGTTGTTAGTATCAAGCTATACCTTCCGATATTTAACAACCTTCGTATAGTTCTATGTCACGACGAAAATCGTACGCATGTTAACCGATAGACGGGGACTAAGTGGCGCTTTTAGTTTCATATATGAGTATCGATGAGAATATGAAGGTTTCATATTATCATCGAGTATCATATATTGGTTTTAACTTGAACATCTCGAATCACTCTCTAATGATGCGTTTGTTGTGCATTCGTGTTGTATGTGTAACATGATTTTAAACCATTGAGATCAAGATTGATAAAACTGATCATCCTACATTGCAATGGCATTCATCTACCAAAAACTATTATTGCAATGGCATTCATCTATAACAATCAACAATTAAAACTACAAATGTAGGATACTGATATCATAAAGCGTTATACGCAACATATGAATTCACATGACTGAAACATGCATCAAAAAACATGTTCATCCAAAAGAAAGGCCGCTGTCAACAAATATAGACAAAGGATTATTATATCAACTATGAAACATATTAGAAAAAGGATAGAAGTTCAAGATGTTAATAACACGATGATAATCAAAGCAGTTGCGTACAGATGCTAAAACCGAATATGTGACACGATATTCTTGTAAAGATAAGACATGTATTAAAAGAGGAGGCGTCCAAGTAAAATCCATAACTAAATCCCTATCTTGCCCTTCCTTTTCTTCAAATCAGAAATGTGTCTTTTTTTGCATTATGAATGGTCTGGTACCACAAGCTCAGTATGTTGAATCATGTTTTGGTTGGACAAAGCCTTGCCAATGGCAGCATGCAAAGATTTATTTGGCCACAAACTACAACCACCACATGAATGCATACAATTATAATTTTTGGGCAATCAATCTATAGCTAGCTACTTGATTCTATATCTACAACACGAAAGATACGAATTCTTCCCATGTCTCCTCATGTCTCCATGGAAATTGGGGCAACATCGTCAGAGACTACATTAATTCCTCATGACTCCACGAATTCTTCCCTAGCCCCAGCCCCATCCCTAGCCCCAGCCCAGCCCACCCTACCCCAACCCCAACCTAACCCTAACCCCAGCCCTAGCCCCAGCCCCAGCCCAGCTCAACCCCAACTTAACCCTAACCCCAGCCCCAGCCCCAGCCCCAGCTAAACCCCAACCCCAACCATAACCCTAACCCTAACCCCAACCCCAGCCCCAGCCCCAGCCGAACCCCAACCCTAACCCTAACCCCAACCCCAACCCCAACAGCAATCCCCTGCCGAACCCCAGCCCGAGCCCGAGCCCCAACCCTAACGCTAACCCTAACCGATGCCTCATCGGTACCCAAACAATGAACCATAGCCCTAAAACAATCAAAAATTTGAGTAATTGAAGATTTCCTTACCTGATCGAAGGCGACGATCGATCGAAGGCGACGATGAAAACGGAGATGAGCCGGCGCCGGCGACGACGAAAGTAGGCGGTGGCTACGACGAATCGGCCGGCGCTGGCGACGACGAGAACGACGATCGATCGGCGGGAACGAGGGTTTGGGAATTTGGGTTCGCGCGCGCGTAGGAGAAAATAATTTTTAGGTATTCAGCGTAGGGATCGATCCGTGCCTTTTTAATTAAATCTCTATTTAGTTGCCCCTACGGATAAGTCCGTAGGTTCTTGGTTTGCGGCTCCGTAGGGGTAAACAACAATTTAAGATTTAATATTTTTAAATTAATATGTGAGGACCGTAGGGGCAACCTTTTGGCCCTACGGACTAATCCGTAGGGCCAAACTAAAATTGCCCCTACGGATGTCGTTATCCGTAGGGGCAACCCCCTATTTTAGTAGTGAGGGATATCATGCAGGCCATGCAATATATTTTTAAAATATTTTATGTGACTTAAAATGTTATATTGTAAAAATGCAAATGCCAGATAAAATGCCGGTATGCAAGATGTATAAATTAAAATGAAAGTGCACGAGTCCATGTAACAGGTCAGGATAAATCATAAACATGAATCAAGACAGGTTTCAAGCAAGCGGGTCGGGTAGAATGCAAATACAAATGTCAAATACACTATTCGCACGCAAAACACAGTAAATCAGAAAAATACCATAAATAAAAAATACTTGAACTAGAACTGGTATAAATGAACTAGGGTGTTACATTATACCCAACTACAAAAAGAATTTCGTCCTCGAAATTCCCAAGACAAGAAAAGGTAAACAACATGAATTTATAAGAATAGGTGTGGAAACTTCAGTCGAATCTCGTCTTCTTGTTCCCAAGTCGATTCTCTGTGCGAGCGATTCCTCAAGAAACAAGTACGAAAGGGATAACCTTGTTCTTAAAGACCTTTTCTCTTCGATCAATAATCGACATCGGTCGTTCCTCAAAGGTCAAATCCTCTCTTACAGTCAGCTCCGAATGATCCAGCACGTGTGTTTCATCTCGAACATACTTACGGAGTTTGGATACATGAAACACGTCATTAACATTCACTAAAGATTGTGGTAAAGCCAATCGGTAAGCCACTTCTCCAACACGCTCCAAAATCTCGAAAGGCCCCACGAATCGAGGACTAAGTTTGCCTCGACTCCTAAAACGAATCGCTCCTCTAGTCGGTGATATCCTCAAGAATACCAGTTCACCAACAACAAACTCTAGAGGTTTTCTCGATGTGTCGGCCCAACACTTCTGCCGATCTTGTGCTGCCTTCATATAATTCCGGATAGTATTAATTTTCTCCACGGTTTGCAAGATCAAATCCGATCCCAACAATCTTCGTTCTCCAACATCGTTCGAACAAACGGGTGAGCGACACTTGCGACCATACAATGGTTCGAATGGAGCCATCTGAATAGTCGCCTGAAAGCTGTTGTTGTACGAAAACTCCACCAAGTGTAAATGATCCTCCCACGAACCTGTGAAGTCCAACATGCAAACTCTCAACATATCTTTAAGAGTTTGGATCGTTCTCTCCGACTGGCCATCTGTCTGAGGATGATAAACTGTGCTAAACTTCAATCACGTCCCCAAACTTTCCTGTAAACTCCTCCAGAAGTGCGATAAGAATCGGGTATCACGATCGGAAACGATGCTCACAGGTACTCCATGCAATCTCACAATCTCCTGATGTACCGTTCTGCTAACGCTTCCGTTGATTGACCAACTCGAAATGGTATGAAATGAGCTGCCTTGGTCAATCGATCAACAATCACCCAAACTGCATTGTTGCCCTTTGGACTCCGCGGTAAAGCTGTCACGAAATCCATGGTTATATGTTCCTACTTCCATTGAGGAATCGGAAGTGGTTGCAATAAACCAGCAACCCTTTGATGTTCAGCCTTAACTTGCTGACACACCAAGCACTTCGCTACAAAGCGAGCGATCTCCCTTTTCATGCCTTCCCACCACAAATGCTGTCGTAGATCACGGTATATCTTTGTGCCTCCTGGATGTACGGAATAAGAAGAACTGTGTGCCTCCTTCATAACCTCTTCACGAATATCTCCCTTCGGCACACACAAACGGCCACCACATCTCAACGAACTATCTTCATAAATCAGTAAATCTGTTTGAAGTCCCGCTTCAACCCGTTCTCAGAACTTCTGCAATCTTGGATCTTGCGATTGTGCTACTTTAATAGTATCGATCAAGGACGACTGTATTTGCAGCTGCATTAACTGTCCTAAAGAATGCGGTAACACGATCTCCAACTCGAATCTCCGAAAATCATCAATAAGCTCCTTCTGCGCTGTTAACATCAGAATTGCTGGCAACCGACTAAGCGCATCCGGCACTACATTAACTTTCCCTGATGGTACTTAAGATCAAGATCGTAGTTAGCCATCAGCTCTAACCATCTACGCTGCCTCATATTGAGCTCTTTCTGCGTGAACACGTACTTTAGGCTTTTGTGATCGGTGAACACTTTGCCCCTTTCGCCCAATAAGTAGTGTCTCCAAATCTTCAACGCGAAAATCATAGCTGCTAGCTCCAAATCATGAGTTGGGTAGTTCTTCTCATGAGTCTTCAACTGTCTCGATGCGTAGGCTATAACCTTCCCATGCTGCATCAGAACACATCCCAAACCTTTCCCAGATGCGTCGCTGTGAATCACCAATCCTTCGGAACCGTCTGGTATGGTCAAAATAGGAGCGGTTATCAATCTTTGCTTCAACGCCTCAAAAGCTGATGCACAACTCACCATCCATACAAACGGTATCTCCTTTCGCGTAAGCTTGGTCAAAGGTTCAGCTAAACGAGCAAAATTCTCCATGAACCTTCTGTAATATTCGGCAAGTCCAAGAAAACTTCTGATATCTGCTACGTTCTTCGGAATTGGCCAATCTTGAACTGCTGTAATCTTCTCAGGGTCAACGGCGATTCCATTTCCGGATACGACATACCCCAAAAACTTCACTTCTTAAAGCCAAAACTCGCACTTGCTCATCTTTGCATACAATCTTTCTTGCCTCAATATCTGCAGTGCGATCTTCAAGTATTCTGCATGCTCTTCAATGCTCCTCGAGTGGACCAGAATATCATCGATGAACACCACTATAAACTGGTCCAAGAACGGTGAAAAGATTCGGTTCATCAAGTTCATAAATATCGCCGGTGCATTCGTGACTCCGAATGGCATCACTAAATACTCGTAATGTCTATACCGAGTTCGGAACGCAGTCTTGCAAATATCCTCTGATTTAACTCGGACCTGATGATATCCGGACCGCAAATCCAGCTTCGAGAATACTCTCGCGCCACTAAGCTGCTCGAACAATTCACCAATGCGAGGGATCAGGTACTTGTTCTTAATAGTCACCCGGTTTAATTCTCGATAATTGATGCACATCCTCCTTGTGCCATCTTTCTTCTTGACTAGAAGAACTGGAGCTCCCCAAGGTGAATTGCTGCTGCGAATCCAACCCTTCTCAAGTAATTCAGTAACCTGCTTCTTGACTTCTTCCAACTCCACTGATGCCATCGGATAGTACGCCTTTGAGATTGGCGCTGCACCAGGAACAAGATCAATCGCGAACTCCACATCTCGTTTTGGCGGTAAACCCAAGATGTTCTCGAACACGTCCATGAACTCTCGAACTACAGCTGTCGCTTTCTCCTCATCAACTTTCATTGACGAAAGAATACTGTTTGTCGGCCTAGCCCTAAACTCGACTGGCCCGACAGAACTGCTTCCTCCAGCAAAAACAAACTCCGGATGTCCGGAAATCTGGAAAATCAATTTCTTTGCCCTACAATCAATATGAGCGTGGAAAGTGCCGAGAAAATCCATTCCCAAGACAACTTCATAACTGCCGGTATCGGTCACCAAGAAATTTGCAAAACATGAACTAGTAAGCAATGAAACTGAGAGAACCAAGGTAATAAAATGACCATGAAACAAGGAAATGAAACAAGACCAGGACTCCAAGTTACTTAAATAGAGTACCGCATTGTAACCATGCTGCAGTTCATAGTTACAATCACATAACTCCGTTCAAGTCGCCCAAATCCTAGTATCAGAATCAAAGGAATAGGACGGAAGAAACAATAGGGAACCAAAAGAATTTCAACTCGAGATGCAAAGTTGTTTGCATATCATCAAGACGAGGGTCAAGAGAAAGATAAGATTCAAGAATCATGAGAACAAAGTGGCAGGACATGTTCCTAATTACGGGTTTTCTGATTCGTGTATTGGGTCCAATACCTAACTACAAAAAGAATCAAACCCGATTAACCTAAATCCTATGGCTCTGATACCAAACAAACCCTGTCACGCCCCGCTTCCCAGAGTGCGCTAAGATCGGCACGTGACAGAGCCAACCATGTTACCTGTGGCTAGGAAACATCCCTCCACAGTCACATTACGACTGTCTAGAAGATATCAAGAACAGGAAAGTAAAATAAACTATCTAGTACATGTCCATAAGCCAGAATAAACGAGTCAAGAAATAATATGCGGAAGCAATAAATCCAATAAACAATAACATCTGTAAAGTAACATAACTAAACTGGATGCTAACAGGATCCTCACTGCTCGGCCTGACGGCGGAAATACTCCTGATTACCCTGCGACAAGGTAGAGAATCTGGACCATGCAAAACCCAGACGTCAGTGCGTCATAATATCAACAATAATATAATCAGGAGATAACAGGATATGCAGGCATGAGTATGAACAGTAACAAGTCATCAGTAACAAGTAAACAGTAACATGAATATATATCAGTGAACAGGATATAAACAGGTGAAGTGCAGTGAGTAGTCTAAACTGTGCTATAGGGTTATCTACTCTAAAATTATTCAAAATCAATTAATGTAATCCTCATCGTAACCCATCGGTCTATGCCCCGTTCAACCCCACGGGACCACGGTAACAAGATATGATAGACTGTGAGTCTATGTCCCGTTCAACCCCACAGGACCACGGTAACATGATGTAATAGCCCTTTGAGTTACGTTTGGCTACATTCTTGATTTTCCCATACCCCCAAGTTATGTGTGTAAGTCAGGTATTGATAAATCTGGAGCTAATGCCAACACAGGATCAAGCAGGTACAGGTTTGTCTGTAGAGACAACAGGATATCTCTGTAGGGACAACAGGTCAAGATTTGTCGGCATTAGTAACAAGATCAGGTATCAAGTCAAGCTGTGGTACATCAGGTCATGTCAGGTAGTGCACATGTATTAAGTCATGTCAATTAGTGGTGTATCAGGTCATGTCAAGTAGTGCACAGGTATCAAGCTGGTGCCCATAATCAAACTGTAGCAAGTATTGAATCAGGGTGAAAGTACGGATGTAAAAAAAAAGCATGGATGCACAAATATCGATCAGGGGCTACATCATGACTAAGTAGGATGCACATTATCTAGCATGGTGCACTAATACAACAGTAACATGAAATAATATGGTCTCGGCGTGCAACTAGATATGTAATAAACCGTACGGATACAGACAGATACTATAAAACTGTAAATCGGTAAAATTTGCTGAATATTAAAACAAAGCAATATTATTTATTAAATAGATATTGATATAATAATATTAACATGGACAACATATTAAAACCGATTAATAACTATAAAAGTGGTATTGATTAACCATGCATAAGAAAGTTCCGTTCAGAAATTCAGCGTCACCCTGATTTGTACAATAGTTTAAAAATAACAAACGTTCTCCAAAAGGGACGTGTCTTATACCAAAACAAATATAATTCAATAAGATTTTCATTTTTATAAGTTGAACTATCTCAGGTTGTTCCTACAAAAATTTATGAAAATTCGAAGTTGAAAGTTTGCTGCTGGAATTTCCATGGACAGCAGTTTAGAGATATTTTCATTTGCATTTTACGTTATTTAAACAATTTATTTTGCATGTAAATATTTCATAGAGTTATAGTATTCTGAGTTATCTTAGTAACGAACTAAAGAACGTATACTAATAATTTTTCTATGATTTATAATGAATTTTATAAGCTAAGGTGTACAGTAAATTTTAGATTTGTCGTATCCGCTTTGCAACGACGTTTCATGTGTAAACTATAATATTTTCAAACTATATTTTGTATAACATTATAAAATGCATATTATAAACTAATTAAAGATAATAATAAGAAATATTACGACGATATATATTTTAAATGATATGGATGCAAACGGGTATCCGAAAACGGTAAAACTTTAATATGGATGTACAGTGCAATCAACATGTGATATTTTTATTCATAAGGATGCAAAATAAGATACATAGCATGTAGCAAGATGAATTAGCATACGACTAGATATGTAAATATTGATATGGATGCATACAGATGTCCGAAGTCAGTAAAACTGTAAAATGGTAATGTGGGATGCATAACTAAGCATTATATGATGTTATTATTCAAATGGATATAGAATATAGTAGTATAGCATGTAGTAAGATTAACTTGCCTCGACGGATCACGAAACGGATATGTACGGCACGTCCGACGTTGGTAAAACGTCGTAACGTACGCATGGCACACGGGATGGGTCTAAACAATGCAAGAGGGTGATCACGCAGGTAAGGTACGTTTACTGGATCACTCAGATCGTCAGCAACGAGCACGGCTCCGGCGGTGATCACCGGAATCAAGAAACAAGATCAAGAAAAAGAAAGAAGAAAGAAGAAGAAGTAAGAAGAAGAGGCTGTGTATTAAATAAGGAAAGAAAATAAATAAATAAATAAATAATATATAAATATATATATGCAGAGGAGAGAGAGAGAGAGAGAAAGGGGTTGTTAGTTTGTTAGGAAATTAGTTTAGATTTAAATTAAAAAATCTTTTATTAGTTAACTAAATTTTAATTTGTATCAGTTTATAAAATTAATATTATTTAAATTAAATTTGATATTCTGGTAAATACAAACATAGTCCAAAACATGCCCGGGTCGGGTCTAAAATTCAGTTTTAAAATACGAAAAATATACATGTCGACCAAAATAAAAAATGAATATTCGGGTAACGAAAATGCATACCCCCAAGAACGGATGCACGTACGTGCGCGTAGCCATCCCAACAAGTTCGTTTCGCTGAACGGGACGAGAACAAGATGCGTGGATGCTGCCATGGGGTTAGGGGTATCATGCAGGCCATGCAATATATTTTTAAAATATTTTATGTGACTTAAAATGTTATATTGTAAAAATGCAAATGCCAGATAAAATGCCAGTATGCAAGATGTATAAATTAAAATGAAAGTGCACGAGTTCATGTAACAGGTCAGGATAAATCATAAACATGAATCAAGACAGGTTTCAAGCAAGCGGGTCGGGTAGAATGCAAATATAAATGTCAAATACACTATTCGCACGCAAAACACAGTAAATCTGGAAAATACCATAAATAAAGAAATACTTGAACTAGAACTGGTATAAATGAACTAGGGTATTACATGAGTACGAATGGACTCGCTGGGAACATGCTAGTAGGTATTATACCTATTGTCAGATAGCAGTTCCCTGGTGACATATGTACAGGTTAGTATATCGACCTGAGATCGTCATTTGTCTCGTATGAGTTCCCACTGTGCTTTGATTACTACCCTACCACGGCTCAAAGGAGTCGTGCAAACAGGTTTTAGTTGGGTACAGTTCCGAGCCATATGGAGGCAGTGAGCGGATCGTCAGGGGATTCGTATCTCCCGGTATAGAGGGTTGATGTCGCGTTGTGCACAGATGGCCATCACCAGAAATTCTCGGCCGGGGTAGACGAGAATTACCGATTTAGGATCGGTAGTTTCTCAGTTGGTAATAGGTTTCATGCCGACACTAAATGTCAAGTTATTAGGGGTCTGACTTTATCCACCCCTCTAGACTCGATATGCGATACTCATAGAAGAACGGACCGGACTGTATGGATATTGTCACGGTCAGGCTCAGTAGGGTTTCAGGATGAGTTTGCTCATCGTCCGCCCTTTTGCTCAATACCTGGGTAGCCGTTACGTACTGTAACAACCCTAAACTTTCTGTACAATTTTTCAAAAAAAATACAGAAAGGGGTATTTTTGCCTGAGCACAAATTATAAATTTGATTTGCTTTTTAATAGCAAGAAGGAGCTTGTAGCTCATTGGTAATATCTTGCACTGCTGAACCAAATCACCAGAGTTCAAATCCCATCACCACATTATTTTTAATATTGTTTTATTTTAGATTTTTAGAAATCCAAGGGTCTACTCGTGCATAACTCGTAAAATCCACACGTTACATATAAAACAAACTGGCCCAGGGGGTAAACCAACAGACGAGCGACCCACGGCGACGATCCCCGGCCCGACTCGCCGTGACTCAGCCGGCGACTCGGCCCGCCGCCGCCGGCCGAACTCGGTCGGATCCGAGTTGGTCCAACATGAAACTTGTGTCTTTTGGTATTCATAACACCCCTGTACACTTTAAATTTCCTGAACATTTCCAGAGCCTTTAAAATTCAATTAAAACCCCAATTAATTCAATTTTTAATATAATTTTTAATACATTTTTCTCACACCCTTTCACCTACCCTAACCCTAGTTTTTTCTATAAATACCACCCCTAAACACACACCCCTCACTCAAAAACTCTGTCCAAAACTCTTAAGAAAACTCTCTAGAATTTTTGGATGCAAGTGAAGTTAGCGAAGGGCGAAACTCCGGCGAAATTCCGACGACGACCAAAGAAGCTCCCGGCGACGAAACGATGCACCGGAAACTACTACCAATCCCTCTCCCTCTTCTCTTGAAACCCGTAAGTCCTTTCTCCTTCTTCACTTTTCTATTCTAAAAACTCGTATTTCTAAAACCCGACGGAATCGGAGTTAATCCGATTTCCGATACGGTTCTTCCTAAAAATTCCACTTTTTCTTAAATACAAACATACCAAACCCTTACATGTTGACTATTAAACATTAACAAAATATTTTGAACAGGTTTCATAGTAAAATATTTCCTATTGCAATTTTTATCATACTTTTTCAGTAAAATACCATGTAGTTTAGTTTCGACTTTAAAACATCATTAATCTTGCTATACCTTTAGATAGATCACGAGGTAATGACCTACCTCTTCACAACACTCATATGCAACATAGCACAATACCTTTTGGGAAATATAGATTCGGGAAAATACCGTTTTACACAAAACTATCTTAAACTTATAAAAACCATTTTCACATGATTATGTATTTTAAACAAGTCTTTACAAAGCGCCGCTACAATCCATTTGGGGAACCCGTTCGGGATGGTGCGTATTATCGCACATCCTCGGGCTTAGTAGTGCGAGATGCAGACCTCCGCAAGGAGCATTCTGTCTCGAAAGATTTAAAATACAAATATCTTAAGAAAATGAGATTTCTAGAAAATAATAAATTAAAATTATTTTATATAATATATATATATATATATAATCAAAATATCTATTTTTGGTATAATATAAATATTCCAATTTTTCTAAATCAAAAGAACCACTTTACATGAAAATACTATGAAATTCCATACAAGTCTAACACTTTACAATTAAATACTATGTATTATGAAAAATAGGTTTATTCACTAGAAATATCACAAATATAAAATTTAAAACTATGAAAACTCTAAAGACGATAATTAAATACTTGAGGTGTATTTTGTAAATTATACAAAATTATTTTTACATCAAACCCCCTCAAGTTTTATAAATTACAATAAGGACCCTAGTAAACATAGGTTTAAGCGGGACCAGTCTCTTGAGCCTCAGGGAGCCGGAGATGTGGGTGCTTGCCTATTTAAGGTAAAGAATTTAACAAACGGTGTTATCAACACGGTAATCGTTTTTGTAAAAGACACAAATCCTGCCGCCCATGTGCAGCGGTTACCGATAACATCAAAATAATCAGGACTTCAATTTATTTTCTAATTGTCTGATTCAGAGTGAGTCTCAATATAATCAATCTGACTTGAATATGATTCAAGTACAATCTACACTATAACAATTCAATATGAATCCATCTGTTCAATCTATTCAATCTGTATTGACCGAACCGAACCATGGATATACTTTCATTTACATGATTCTCCAGTTACATCCATGATTCTCTAGTTACATCTATTTACTGATATCATGGTTTCGGCAAGTCATCCATCTATACAATTCAATTTACAAGATAATACAATAAGACATCATGGGGTTTAAGGGGTAGATTGGTACGGAAGGTGTTAGAAGTGGTACGGGACTGCAACCATAAGACACCTAACCTGAATTCAATCGCCGTTGTTCCGGGCATTCTAACGGATCCTTGTACTCCACTTGTCTTTAGTCTCTGGCATATAGAGACTCCTTTCGTATACACTGGCATTCTTCTGTACCAAGCTACAAACAGCAGCGTTAACACTAAATACAACATTATAACAATATAATATAACTTTAAAAACTACACTCTCTCTCCCTGTCTATTCTATTTCTCTCTTATCTTTGGGACTTACCGAGCGATTTGTTCGCTGACGACATTCTCTTTCTTTTTCTTTGAATGTCGTCAGGTGATTTGGACCTTCCAGAGACCGAGCCCACCAGTGACGACTTGGACCAGTTTATTGAAGATCCCAAGCTGTAGTTTCACTTGTACTTTTTCTTTTACATTCTGTACTTTCCATTTCTGTTATGCCACTGTTTAGGCATTGCTTTCATTCAGATATATTTACTTTTCCATATATTGTAAAAAGAATGTGAATAAATAAAGTTGCTGTTTTATTATATCTTTTGTCTCTTGTGCATTTCTTTTATATTGCTTAGTTACGCTTAGCGTATTTATTTCTGAGTAAATATATAGCGGCCAGTCGCGTCCCCTTCGCCGTACACCGGGAAGCGGGGCGTGACAGGTTTTGTTGGTGGCCTATGCAGGTCAGAGCTGTATAGAACACTAGCATGCTGTTCTGTTCTGCGCGAACAACCTCAGCATTATAACATAAGAACCAGCAACTAAAACATTCTTTACAATTCATTTTCCTTGAATCTTATCATTTGAATCTGTCCTAATCTCAATTTTTCATTCAAGGTTATGGATTCCCCAAACAATACCAGCACCAACTTCAACAACACTCCCCCACCACTACCAATCACTCCTGCCGTCCCTGCTCCGATTAACGAGCGGACGGTTCTGCTTGAGGCGATCCGCAGCCTCCTAAAAGGACAGCAGCAGCAGACTGCTCTTTTAATGAACCGTCCCGAAGCAGAAGCACCTGGGGTGAAGCAATTCACGGTTTTGCACCTCAAACAGTTCTCAGGAAAAGAGAGCCCACTGGAAGCTGAGGAATGGGCTCAGAGTATTGAAGATGATCTGGCAGCAGTACAAGTGCCAGAAATAGCTTGGGTCCGAGTTGCGAAGTTGCAGCTCATTGACAATGCACGGGTTTGGTGGAAGGCGGAAGAAAGCCGTCTTGACCAACCTATCGAATGGAAGACTTTCTGAGACATGTTCGACGCAAAGTACTTTCCTGAGACTGCCCGCTTTGATATGGAGCAACAATTCATCCATCTGCAATAAGGTTCAATGTGGACCAAATCAGTTGATGAGTATGATGTTGAGTTTACCATGCTCAGCAGGTTTGCGGCCCATCTCATACCGACTGCTGAGAGCGGAGCTAGAAAATTTCAGTAAGGGTTGGACCCAGAAATCCAAGCTGCTCTAGCTACAAGGGATTTCCCGACCCATGATTTGGCTTTGAAGACTGCCCGAAGATACGAGGCAGTAGTGAAGGGAAAGGGCAGACTTCAATCTGCCAGTTTGAAGCGACCAACCAATCAGATGGCAGGAGGAGCCTCTTCAAGACCAACTGTTGAACCCAGGAGATCGGAAGAAATCAATAACCAGTCAAGTCCAGACTTCTGCTGCTACTGCAGGAGAAAATGACACTTGTGGGAAGACTGTAGGTGCGCAAAAGGCCTGTGTCTAATTTATGGCGCATCCAATCACCGAATTGGAAACTGTCTTTATAGAAGCAACCCAGATCACACACCCATCAACTACCCGCAGCGGCCATCCATCCAGGCTCGTGCACCTCGTCTTGCACTCACAGCTCCACCACCTGCACCGCCAGATCGCCAATTCCATCAGGCACTGATGGAACATGCCTCGAGAACAGAGGAATGCACCTCCAGCTAGGAGGGACGTACCACGACGACATGCTTACATCTTAACAGCCATAGAAGCCGAGACAGTTGACCAAGATAACACTAGTAAGTCTCTTTCACATTTTTAAAACCATTGTATCACTTTGTTATTTTTCATACACTATCAGTACTTCAGTCACCAAACTTTCTTTGAATCTGTTATACTTTCCTTTTATAAATTTCGAGGACGAAATTTTTATAAGGAGGGTAGAATGTAACAACCCTAAACTTTCTGTACAACTTTCTGTACAATTTTTCAAAAAAAAAAATACAGAAAGGGGTATTTTTGCCTGAGCACAAGTTATAAGTTTGATTTGCTTTTTAATAGCAATAAGGAGCTTGTAGCTCATTGGTAATACCTTGCACTGCTGAACCAAAGCACTAGAGTTTAAATCCCATCACCCACATTATTTTTAATATTGTTTTATTTTAGATTTTTAGAAGTCCAAAGGTCTACACGTGCATAACTCGTAAAAACCCTACGTCACATATAAAACAAACTGGCCCAGGGGGTAAACCAACAGACGAGCGACCCACGGCGACGATCCTCGGCCCGACTCGCCGTGACTCGGCCGACTCGGCCCGCCGCCGGCCGAACTCGGTCGGATCCGAGTTGGCCCAACATGAAACTTGTGTCTTTTGGTATTCTTAACACCCCTGTACACTTTAAATTTCCTGAACATTTCCAGAGCCTTTAAAATTCAATTAAAACCCCAATTAATTCAATTTTTAATACAATTTTTAATACAATTTTTAATACATTTTTCTCACACCCTTTCATCTACCCTAACCCTAGTTTTTCCTATAAATACCACCCCTAAACACCCCCCTTACTCACAAACTCCCAAAACTCTCAAGAAAACTCTCTAGAATTTTTGGGTGCAAGTGAAGTTAGCGAAGGGCGAAACTCCGGCGAAATTCCGACGACGACCCTTGGAGCTTCCGGCGACGAAACGACACACCGGAAACTACTACCAATCCCTCTCCCTCTTCTCTTGACTCTAAACCCGTAAGTCCCTTCTCCATCTTCACTTTGCTATTCTAAAAACTCGTATTTCTAAAACCCGACGGAATCGGAGTTAATCCGATTTCCGATACGGTTCTTCCTAAAAATTCCACTTTTTCTTAAATACAAACATACCAAACCCTTACATGTTGACTATTAAACATTAAAAAAATATTTTGAACAAGTTTCATAGTAAAATATTTCCTATTGCAATTTTTATCGTACTTTTTCGGTAAAATATCATGTAGTTTAGTTTCGACTTTAAAACATCATTAATCTTTCTATACCTTTAGATAGATCACGAGATAACGACCTACCTCTTCAAAATACTCATATGCAACATAGCACAATACCTTTTGGGAAATATAGATTCGGGAAAATACCGTTTTACACAAAACTACCTTAAACTTATAAAAACCATTTTCACAAGATTATGTATTTTAAACAAGTCTTTGCAAAGCGCCGCTACAACCTATTTGGGGAACCCGTTCGGGATGGTACGGATTATCGCACATTCTCGGGCTTAGTAGTGCGAGATGCAGACCTTCGTAAGGAGCATTCGGTCTCGAAAGATTTAAAATACAAATATCTTAAGAAAATGAGATTTCTAGAAAATAATAAATTAAAATTATTTTATAGAATATATATATATATATATATATATATATATGTATTATCAAAATATCTATTTTTGATATAATATAAATATTCCAACTTTTCTAAATCAAAAGAACCACTTTAAATGAAAATACCATGAAATTCCATACAAGTCCAACACTTTACAATTAAATACCATGTATTATGAAAAATATGTTTATTCACTAGAAATGTCACAAATATAAAATCTACAACTATGAAAACTCTAAAGACGATAATTAAATATTTGAGGTGTATTTTGTAAATTATACAAAATTATTTTTACATAAAACCCCCTCAAGTTTTATAAATTACAATAAGGACTCTAGTAAACATAGGTTTAAGCGGGGCCAGTCTCTTGAACCTCAGAGAGCCGGAGATTAGGGTGCTTGCCTATCTAAGATAGACAACTTAACAAATCGGTAATCGTCTCTGAAAAAGACACAAATCCTGCCGTCCATGTATAGCGGTTACCGAAAACATCAAAATAATCAGGATTTCAATTTCTTTTTTAATTATCTGATTCAGACTGAGTCTCAATATAATCAATCTGACTTGAATATGATTCAAGTACAATCTATAATATAACAATTCAATATGAATCCATCTGTTCAATCTATTCAATCTGTATTGACCGAACCGAACCATGGATATACTTCCATTTACATGATTCTCCAGTTACATCCATGATTCTCCAGTTACATCCATTTACTGATATCATGGTTTCGGCAAGTCATCCATCTATACAATTCAATTTACAAGACAATACAATAAGATATCATGGGGTTTAATTGGTAGATTGGTACGGAAGGTGTTAGAAGTGGCACGAGACTGCAACCATAAGATACCTAACCTGAATTCAATCGCCGTTGTTCCGGGTATTCTAACGGATCCTTGTACTCCACTTGCCTTTAGTCTCTGGCATATAGAGACTCCTCTCGTATACAGTGGCATTCTTCTGTACCAAGGTACAAACAACAGTGTTAACACTAAATACAAAATTGTAACAATATAATATAATTTTAAAAACTACACACTCTCTCTCCCTGTCTATTCTATTTCTCTCTTTTGGGACTTATCGAGCGATTTGTTCACTGACGACATTCTCTTTCTTCTTCTTTGAATGTCGGACCTTCCAGAGATCGAGCCCACCAGTGACGACCTGGACCAGTTTATTGAAGATCCCGAGCTGTAGTTTCACTTGTACTTTTTCTTTTACATTCTGTACTTTCCATTTCTGTTATGTCACTGTTTAGGCATTGCTTTCATTCAAATATATTTATTTTTCCATGTATTGTAAAAAGAATGTGAATAAATAAAATTGCTGTTTTATTATATCTTTTGTCTCTTGTGCATTTCTTTTATATTGCTTAGTTACGTTTAGCGTATTTACTTCTGAGTAAATACGTAGCGGCCAGTCGCGTCCCCTTCGCCGTATACCGGGAAGCGGGGCGTGACATGTACAGCTAGTGCCACTGACGTGCTTGTGGTTAAACCCACTGCCAGTGTGTTGACGAGTCTTTAGAGTCCCACACAGAGGGTTTCCTTAGTTCGGGCGAAACGTTGTAGATGCCATATGGTTTTATTGCAGGGTTCAATCATATACGTGCACTTGTATACGGATCATGATCGGACGGATAATACTAGTGGGCTTTGGTTTAAGCCGGATCCTAGTATTATATTGTTGGATTATTTTCGTCTCGTTGTATTCGTATTCAGTCGGAATACGGATGCGGGTATGTATATACGGATGAGGGGTATTCTTATAATTCGTTACAAGATTACTTTAGGGTTGCCATTTCATTTTTGTTAAACATTTTGGTTTAAATGTTTAAAGGTAAGAAAGTGTGAGTCATTGTTTATTCATTGTTTTGCATGCTCACTTGGTGTGTCATGGGTGTGACTCATGGTGTGTCATGTCGTGACTCATGCAAGATATTTTGTGGTGTGGGATATTCGTTGTGAGCCTAGGAGATATTTATTTCTCAAGTTGTTTTCTTTAGTTGCTCATGAAAAATAACACACACACAAGAAAAAAGCAGCAGACACATTTTTCTTGAGTTGCTTTTTCCTTTGAGCTCACACTTCTTCACCCCATGGCTTCTTCTTCAACCTCCACCCAATCCCTCTCATGAGTTGAGAATACTTGGGTGTTTTGAGACAAAGTATTCACCCACACTCTCCACTTCATCTTGGCTATCTAGGCTAGCAAACTAGATACCCGAGTTGCTTCGGTTTTGAGGCGGGAGCCCGTATTACTAATCCTCGACGTGGATCTTCTTCGATGGTGGGAGACCGGAGATCAAAATTGATCGAGGAAGCCGCGAGGAGCTTGGGACAGAGGTTGAAGACCGAAGGACACGGATCGATCGGTATAACCTCTCTAAACTCTTTTCATAGGACTAGTATAGGGTTAATGGTACAATCCGTCGATTAGAGTTCTGTTAGCGCCGGTTTTTTTAAAGTTTTTGTTCCGCTTTTGGCCACGGATTGATAGCCGGGGCACTGCCGTAACCCTACATGGTATCAGAGCCAACACATTAACCTCATACTAGTTTGTTTAGACGATGTTAAAGTATCGAAACCGAAATAACTCTAAATCAACACCAACCCATATTCCATTCTCTGTCAATTTTTTCCGAGTCTTCTAAAATTATTTTAGCAACTGCAGAAGACTACTTAGATGACAACTAGAACATACACCAAACACGAGCCCCTAATTCTACTACATGGCCGGCGAGACATGATAAAAATCCGGCCATGCCTGTTTTGTAGTTGATCTAAGACTTGAGTTTTTGGGTGTGTGCTAGTTTATGGAATATTGGTTCAGTAGTATTGCTTGTTTAGCCCAGTTTGGATATGGTTTTATCTAGTTGTTTGGGGCTATTCGGGGTTATTTCGAAGTCGATATTTTAAAACTGTTTAAAGTTTATAGTACATACATTTCTATCTGCGACCGTGAATGTCATTAGAGCGGTACAACTTTTCTATTTGCTATAGTTCTTTTAGACGGGTTTGCGAACGTGACATTCATGTTGATGTTCTGTGTTGTGCTGTGTCGTTGCAGATTCGTCGTGGTGGATAGCTTGGATGCAATGATAGTACAGTTATGTTTTATTTGTACATTTGATATCGCGGGACGAGTGTCCGACATGTGGACTACCGTCACTGCATGTTTGTATATTATTTGTTTGGGGAACGACCGGGTTGAGATCAATGTCATCGTTGTACATATTTTCTTTTCTATACTAGGATTACCTCGCGATGGAGTGCACGTAAAGCCGGGTTCTGGAGGGCAATGGGTCCGCATCTTATGGCGTTGAGAAGGAGGGGCCTCACTCTAGAATTGACGGGCTATTCACCGCACTCGTAAGGGGTACAGGTTGACTCAAGGAGGGGTGCTCAAGTTACCGGATTCCGTGAAGTGCTAGGTGGCCCATACACTTTGATGAAGGGGATGACTCGCTTCTAGTTTTGGAGGGTAACTTGCCGCGCTCGTAGGGGTCTAGGTTTTCATTGCATAGGCTATCCACACAACCAGGGGAACGTCGAGTTTCACTTGCGGCTCAAAGGAAACCCGGGGCTCCCAGATTATCTGCATTGTTCTGTGATGTTGCATTTATCATACCTGGAGTGATTATTATATATATACTAGTAGATGTTGTATATGTTTTACACCCGCGCTAGTCCAGTCCCCGCTCTGTCGTTAATTAAGTAACCTAACGGGTGATGACGGGGCCCAGTGGCGAATGCGGATGGCATATACGTACATCATATTTTCGTTCTTTTGTGGTGTGATTAATTGATGGGACTGCGTTGACTCAGATCAATACAAGGAAAATAGACCTATTCGATATTGTTGGAACAATTTTAAAAAGCTGTTATTACAAGGACGTTTTCTTTTGTTTTGCACAGCGGTATTCGGTTATGAATATCCAGCACCTCATTTGACGAGGCAAGAGCCGAGATCCCCTCACCGGGAGTGACCTCTTGGGCAGAAGTTTGCATCAGGATAATAACTTCACTATAGTCGATTACTTTTTTGCTTTGCATCGTGGTATTCAGTGGGAATACCCTGCACCTCATTCGATGAGAAAAGAGCCGAGATCCTTTCACCGGGAGTGACCTTTTTAGCAAAAGTTTTCGCCACTATATATTTGTAAAAAGCTATCCGGTTCCTTCAACGATATCAAGTTCATTACGTTAAAGGTTTTTCGCCAAAAACCATTCGTAGCCCTCCGTCATTTCAGACGAGTAGCACTTAGTATTCATGCTATGTATGTTAGCCTTCGTCAAGACATAGTGTATGATAGCTATTTGTTCCTTTTCTGTAGCATAGATAGATACGTTGGTTTGGGACAGTCATATTACTATTTTGGCCTTCGTCAAGAGTATGTACGGGTGGGTTCAAATTAACCTGGACAATGACGGGTAGAACTTGACATGTGACTTATGATATGTTGGCTTTCGTCAAGGTCATAAGAGCATGGGGTAGAAATCACATCGGGAGTTTCAAACATACTGGAAACCTGCCAGACATGCGCATACCTTCCGGAGTGTGATAACTTGAGTGGATTCCATCAGGTTATCATGCGATGATAGTTGGATCCCGATTCCCACTGATGAGTTGGTTTACTCCTCGGGTGATTTTAGATGATCCCGACTAATTCTTCTTTCAGGTTTGGAGGAGAATTTGAGGATACAGTAGGAGACATCCTGATTAGATAAAGTGATTGACCATTCTGATGTAGGTTAGAGTGCACACTGAGTGTTTCTTTTCTCTCTCTCTTTGGCAGCGACCATGTCCCGACCCTAAACTATAACTCAGTAACCAAGTTAACCGAACCTTCTTAAAACACACCGGCTTTTAGATTGTCAGAGTTGCATACTTCATTGCCACTCCTACTTTTACCCTTTTCTTTTCTCCGGAACATTCCGTATCACTACGAAGATCCACATTTATTGGATATGACCATCGTATAGTTACATACGAACTCGAAGAAACTTGTTTCAGATTCGAGGATGGTTTCCGGTTCTAGAGAAATTGAATAGGACTATTCAGTTGTCTTTTCCTTTTACCTTCTCTCAGGTTATGAGGGCTCCTAGGATTAGGAGAGGGTACACCTATTGCGCTTATTGGATAGTCTTCTTCCAAACCATAGGCAGGTGCCGAAAGGTGGGGAATGAAGAAAACCAATTAGCCTAAGTATGGTGTACAGAAGATAATAAGTAAAGACAAAGAAATGGATTAGAAAGAGGGAAAAGTAAATTGTGACTGCTATCATTCATGACGAAACCACGTATTTCGTCACCACTCCTACTTCACCTTTTGATTTCTCCAGAACACCCCGTATCATTACGAGATCCGCATTTATTGGATAATCCATCGTATAGTTATATACGAACTCGAAGGAACTTGTTCCAGTTCGAGGATGGATTCTACTTCAGGAGAAATAGATTAAGGTTTATTCAGCTGTCTTTTATCTTTACCTTCTCTCAAGTTTCGAGTACTCCTAGGATTAGGAGAGTACACCTATTACGCTTATTGGATAGTCTTCTTCCAAACCATAGGCTGGTGCCGAATGGTAGGGAAGGAAGAAAACCATTTAGCCTAAAGGTGGTGTACAGAAGGTAATGAGCAAAGACAAATAAAGGGATTTGGAGAGATGACAAGGAATATACGGTTACAGTCATGAATCTGGATAATGGAAGAGGAATTACTAGGAATACCCGGCTACCCCTTCGAAACATTTTCATGTTTCAGTTTCACTGTGCGTTATTAATTGAAAATTGATTTCCCAATTAGATCCTTGCTCCAGAGTATGTATTTACCAGGTTTGATTCTCACATCTATATGGTTTTACAGATGATGAGTAGGAGTAAGTTATTGGGAATTAAGGGATTATATCCTCATTATATTGGAATTCGTTGTAATTGGTGATATTTGAGAAAATCACCTGGGGTTTTTCCTGACGGCAAATATTTGGTTTTGAATATCCGCTTTTATGCACCAATTTCAAACTGATATATCTGTACGTTTATTTTATAAAGTGAGATATAACCTTTTGGAATTATGTCCATGACATTTACCTATATCAGTTGGTGATTGGGTAAGAAGCATTAAACAGCGGTGTAATTCTTCTTACCATAGTACAGTTTTCAACCTACGACGTACAGGGTTTGAGTTATTCAACTCAGGGGACTTATACAAAGTATTGTATGTTGTCCAGTGTCCATTAGGACAAAGGGGTTGGTCCTCGTACTATATTCTGTTTACTTGTGACTTCTCTAGTCTTAGACAAGTGTTTCGTAGAAATACAAGGTCCAAGTTTTGAGAAGTTATAGGTATAAGAATAAAGTAGAGAACCATGTGTTGCAAGTATCAGGATTCTTCAAGGTAATTGAAGATGTAGATACTTGTGTTTGGTATTCAGTTGATAGTAATGGTTTTGAGAACTTTCTTCTCTTTCAGGTTACTCATATCTGGATGCACTCCTAGTTGAGTAATTCTGATCGGCCTCCTTCCATTTAGTTGACATGCACTGGAGACAGCTGTATGATTTGAATCTGGTTCCAATTAATTAGTGCCTCTGTTTCTATATTGTATATGGAATGGTTCATATCTTAACGATGTTAAGGTATATGGAGTTGTCCGGCTTATGTTTAAAACCAGATTCTGGATAACTCAAGGCACGTTTCAGTAATGGCAGTTTGTGGGTTATCCCGGGCTATGACGAGGGTTAACTTTCTACCATCTGGAAGATCAATAGTGATATTGTTCTTGACTCGCCACAATTTTAGTAAAATGGACTTTTCAGAAAACAGTAATGGGAGTATGGTAGAACTGGAAGTGATTCCATAACCACAAACGATTACTGAAAATTTAATAGAACCTAAAGATTCAATCGGGTATGACATTCCATTGGCCACTCCGCAGATATGGTGGGTAACCTTAAGCGCCCGAGAGGTACTTCAGTATCCTCAAAGACGGTGACAGGAAGGTTCTTGTTTACCCAGACTTGCCATTACTGCTGTTCTAGACTATAAGACCCAGCAGGAGGATGAGTATAGTGTCGTTCTAAACTAGCTTTAGAATTGCATGTGTATATGACTCTGCCAGAGGGTTGTTGTAATCAGTGGGAGCAGCGGAAGCATAGTGGACAAATAGCTTATGTCTATTTATAGACTAAAGCAAGTATATCGGAGATAGATCATCTATTTTTGATGTGAAAGTCATAGGTTTTGACTTCATCAGAATATGAGATGGATCTGTTAAGAAGGTAGTGGGGTGTGATGTGCTGGTATTGGATGACATACACTTTGTAGGAAGTGAAATTCCTATACTACAATCGGTTATACTGTGGTTGTCACACAGTGGTTTCTCCACACAGGATATGGATATTATATCTGGGATTCTGGTTACTAGATCTATGGTTTTAGATCTAGATTTGGATAGTTTCCCAATCTGGGTACTTAGACAGTATTCTAAAGATGTTTTAGAGTAGACGACCCCTGGCATGGTGGTGTACCTGCAAGTGATGGAGTCACCCTCTCTGAAGGCGTCTTACAGACTAAAGGAGAGAGGGATGTGCATGATTGGCATATCACTTGCTTAGGCAATTGAGTCAATCATGGATGTCA
This sequence comes from Agapanthus africanus, assembly GCA_030015575.1. NCBI lineage: Eukaryota > Viridiplantae > Streptophyta > Magnoliopsida > Asparagales > Amaryllidaceae > Agapanthus > Agapanthus africanus. Next base: position 163,249,985 of record CM057348.1, read on the forward strand.
AGTACCACATCAGATGTTGTTTTTGCACTAGCTGCAATAAGTTTATATATTAATCCAATCCCGGAGAAACGTTCGGAAGCAGTTTATGAACATAAGTGGATGTTCTAGGGATATGGTAACGGCAGCCTCCTTCGAGAGACGGTTATCATTCCAGGCTTCTAAGGTGACCTGGATGACAGAGTGACTGTCAGAGTTATAGTTTTCCTTCTTTTGAGAGGCAGTAGTTTGGACAGATGGTCCAAGCAGATACTGAGGGAGGCATGACGCAAGATACTGATTAAATTCAGTTGAAAATACAGACTAAGGAGTTTACTGGATTTGGAGTTCATTTGTGACCTGGGTCCCATCAGATATCCAGACATATTCTAAGACAGGTATTGCTCATTTCGGGAGATGGCTTTCTCCGCGAACATGAGATAAAGAGAGACATAGAAAGAAACATTGGAGCGGATCCACTCACTTAGGCTATTTCTCGAACATGATAGTTTTACAAACGATCTTTGTGAAACTGATTAGTAGAGAAGTTGGGTGTTTGGTATCACACGGGCTGTAAATATGCGACACCGCAATAATTAGCCTTAAGTGCAAGTGGGACATTGTTGGCTATAGTGCCCTCAAGTCAATTATTGGATCACAGGCACGTGATTGCAATGATTGAGGGAGGACCTATACTGGTAGAACAGTCTTACTCGAGATGATAGTATGCTATCTGGTTTATCTTTATCTTCGTGTACATGCTTTAGGTGACATTACAGATCATTATTACATGTTGATAGAGCCCATAGGATTCTTGCTTGACTACCAGCAGTATGATGGAGATCATATACGTGAGAGTTGGGTGGTCTATAAGCATATCTTTAAAGTGTCCCTAGTCGTGGGAGTTTCGAGACTGGGCATCGATACTCCAAGAGTAGACTAGTGTATACGGATCGAGACCCCGACGAGGGGCGGTGGCCGGTCTCACAAGCCATTGGTGTTAGTTGGTTTACCTAAGATGTATACAGGTGCTCATTGGGTTATGAATACACCGGACGGACTCACCCGGAACATGCTAGTTGGTATTATACCTATTGTCAGATAGCAGTTCCCTGGTGATATGTGTACAGGTTAGTCTATGGACCTGAGATCGTCATTTGTCTCGTGTGAGTTCCCACTGTGCTTTGATTACTACCCTACCACGGTTCAAAGGAGTCGCGCAAACAGGTTTTAGTTGGGTACATTCCCGAGCCACATGGAGGCAGTGATGCCGATCGTCAGGGGATTCGTCTCTCCCGGTATTGGGAGTTGATGTAGCGTTGTGTACGGATGGCCATCACCAGAAATCCACGACCGGGGTTGACGAGAATTACCGATCTAGGATCGGTAGTTTCTCAGTTGGTGATAGGTTTCATGCCGACACTAAATATCAAGTTAGGGGTCTGACTTTATCCACCCCCCTAGACTCGATATGCGATACTCATAGACGAACGGACCGGACTGTATGGATATTGTCACTGTCAGGCTCAGTAGGGTTTCAGGTTGAGTTTGCTCATCGGCCTCCTTTCGCTCAATACCTGAGTAGCCGTTACGTACAGCTAGTGCCACAGACGTGCTTGTGGTTAAACCCACTGATTGATCGTATGGATTGTGTTTTGAAAAGTTTAATCACAACCAAAGAATTTATAGCCGCAACCAATAACGGTGTCGATGTAGCTCGTTAATGAATACGGATCGTCCACTGAGATGCGTGTTTTATTCAATCTTGTTTTAGATGAGTCGAAAGAAAATATAAAAGAATTTTCAAGAAAGTAATTCGAGATTTAATTGAGTTGTCATTTCAAGAAAATCAAGAACATGATCAAGAATTAGAAATTAAGAAAGTGTCTAATATCAATTTGAATTATCAATAATATATAGAATAGCTTGTAGGAATCGATCGAATTAGTAGCAATGATGAATACTAATAATTACAAATCTTATCTATTGATGAATTGTAGCTAGATCGATGATGATGAATGAAGATTATGGATCTATTGAAGAAACTAGGGTTTCTCCTTCACTATCCCTTATCTTTGCATTGATCATCATTCAAATCTAATCTCTAGCAAAGAAAATCATCAATAATTTGATCCCTAATTTGCAACGAAATTATCAAGAACGTGATATCGCTCCAAATTAGGTCATCGATGATTCTTTTTCCTAAATTTCACAATCCTCATAAGACTTAAGATTAGTTTAGGATTTCATCATCATTAGATCTATCGATTCTCTCGATTCCTTTACAAGCGGAGATTTCACTCACGCATCATGAAAATAAAAGAATCAAGAACTAGAAATTTCATAATGTAAGAATGTAAAGAAAACGAGAATTACAATTATCACCTTTATCAAATCTCCTTCAAATTACACCTCTCAATTCGAGTTTGCAAGACTAGCTCTCGATCGCTCCTTTGAAAGGGAATTTATCGTCGATCTTTGCGTGGCTCGATCGCCGTGAGTCGTGGATCGGTTGCGGATCTCTTGCTCTTGATGACGATTGGCGTTGCGATAAAGGCTCTTCGATTATCGCTTGATTTTTCTCTCAATGGATCTTGATTTTGTTTGGATTTGGATTGGATTTGGGTTTGGACCACAAGTTGTGTCACTCAACTTGTATAGTGAATTGGTTCAATGTTCAACAACCCAACAACATTAGCCCTAGATCCCCTTTTATAGCCCATTGATCAAGCTTCTCTCATAAGCTAGGTTGTTACAAGGAGGCTTCTAGAATAAGTTAGGTAGTTATGAAACTTGATCAACAAGCTAGGTTGTTGTAGAGAAGTTTCCAAAAGAAGATTGTTACAATAGAGCGTCTCAAGTACGCTAGGTTGTTGAGTTGAAGCTTCGGGAGAATTCCTGATCGCCGATGACCCAACTCGGCAGCGGATCCGTGGCGGATAGTCCTGGATCGGTCGCGGTTCTGCGGCCGTTTGAAGAGATCACTGTATCATTTCTCTGGGGCTGTTTGGTGTTGGTCTTTAGGTATTCTTCTGATGTCTGGAATCTTATTATCCTTTCTGAATGTTTGCCAGATTTTATTTCTTTGACTTGCTGCGTTTTATCAGCAATTTTGTGATTTCAGTTTTTTGACCTGAAGAATTTTCTGCACAAAATCTTGATGAAAAGTGTTGAGATATACAATATCACGCGTGAAGTAATAAACACACAATTTCCTTCCAGAATGTTGATTATATATATAACACGTGGTATTTGGTATTTTGCAGATGAATTTGTAATCCGTGTTATATTTACAATAAACACCCTTAGATGATTAGAATAATGAGGAAATTGTTATGTTACAGAATGCAATATTTTTGACTGAACACCTACTGCCAGTGTGTTGACGAGTCTTTAGAGTTCCACATAGAGGGTTTCCCTAGTTCGGGCGAAACGTTGTAGAGGCCGTATGGTTTTATGGCAGGGTTCGATCATATACGTGCACTTGTGCACGGATCATGATCGGATGGATAATACTAGTGAGCTTTGGTTTAAGCTGGATCCTAGTATTATATTGTTGGATTATTTTTATCTCGTTGTATTCATATTCAGTCGGAATACGGATGCAGGTATTTATGTACGGATGAGGGGTATTCTTGTAATTCGTTACAAGATTATTTTAGGGTTTCCATTTTATTTGTGTTAAACATTTTGGTTTAAATGTTTAAAGGTAGGAAAGTGTGAGTCATTGTTTATTCATTGTTTTGCATGCTCACTTGGTGTGTTATGGGTGTGACTCGTGGTGTGTCATGGGTGTGACTCATGGTGTGTCATGTAGTGACTCATGCAAGATATTTTGTAGTGTGGGATATTTGTTGTGAGCCTAGGAGATATTTATTTCTCAAGTTATTTTCTTTAGTTGCTCATGAAAAATAACACACACACACACAAGAAAAAAAGCAGCATACACATTTTTCTTGAGTTGCTTTTTCCTTTGAGCTCACACTTCTTCACCCCATGGCTTCTTCTTCAACCTCCACCCAATCCCTCTCATAAGTTGAGAATCCTTGGGTGTTTTGAGACAAAGTATTCACCCACACTCTTTACTTCATCTTGGCTATCTAGGCTAGCAAACTAGATACCCGAGCTGCTTCGGTTTTGAGGCGGGAGCCCGTATTACTAATTCCCGACGTGGATCTTCTTCGATGGCGGGAGACCGGAGATCAAACTTGATCGAGGAAGCCGTGAGGAGCTTGGGATAGAGGTTGAAGACCGAAGGACACGGATCGATCGGTATAACCTCTCTAAACTCTTTTCATAGGACTAGTATAGGGTTAATGGTACGATCCGTCGATTAGGGTTCCGTTAACGCCGGTTTTTTTAAAGTTTTTATTCCGCGTTTGGCTACGGATTGATGGTCGGGGTGCTGCCATAACCCTACAGGACCTAGCATGAACAGATGGTACTAGAGCGCCCTTAGGGGTGGTAAGAACAACAATGGATCTCTCTAAGGCAGTGATCACCGACTCCTGCACCGCCTAAAGCCCTTCGACTAGGAGATCAATCTTCTTCTCCTAAGCCTCAGCGATGGTCATCACTACACTAAGGATCTTGTCGGTGCACTCTTGGAAACCAACATCCGAGGAATTACCTGAGGAAGTCATATTGCTGAAAGATAGGTAGAGAAGAGTATTAGATAAACGGAAGGAATAAGGCAATGATTATATGAAATTGAACGGCAATGCAATAAGGTATAATGCGAGGGAAACCCTAGTCGGGATATCAAGTTTACAACCTAGACCGAATTGGCGATTTCAATTGTCAACCCTAAATCAGAACTATAATCTCAATCAAAATCTGGCTTTGATACCAACAAAACCATGTCGCGCCCCGCTTCCCAAAAATCGAGAATATGAGGAGTAACTAAGCCATCCATGCTCTTATGGTCAAGGAAAAGCCATGTCGTGGTCATACTGCGGTTTTTAGCGTTACATAGTAAACGATATAAAACAAAGATAAAGAGAAATAACAGTCACTAATTATTTCATTAAATAAAACAGGAGTTCACAACGGATAATAAGTCTTTAACAACTGAAAGGGGAACAATAACCAACAAAAGGACAACACAGAGTTTTTATGCTGATAGTAAAAGCTAAACATAAAAATGGACAGTTGGTGACGATCTAAATCTCTGTGTGCTCCTCGAAATAGCTCTGGTCCTATTCTGGAGCTGGGTCTATTTCTTCCTTTGAGCATGCATACATAGGTCATCAAAGAGATACATAATAACGATATAAACAATATATAACATGATTGCAGGGTCAGAAAGCATGAATTATGATCGATAAAGTAGTAGCAAAAGAACATGACATAACGTGAACGTGTGAGCACAATAGCATGTGAGTCATGAAAAAAGTGAACATAATATTCATGTCGCTAAATCTAATAGTGTTTACGTCATTTGAAATTGAATGGTGGAAACGAGTCATCGTGTTTAACAAGGGTCTCATGTATACCTGAGACTACGGTCCGCTGTGTCCGGGACATAACCCTGTCGACCGTGCCGCTAGACCTATAACTTAATCAGTATATCATTATCACTAATATCAAATGATCATTCTCTAAAACACTAAACCTTTCTAAATTCAAGTTCGATTCCACCTTCGATTTCCTCATTTCCCTGGTCTGAATAGTGCATTCATGAACCATATCGATTGTGTATAAGTACATATCATTTCATTCATTCATTCATTAACATTCATTGGCATCGGCCTATCTTTCATTCACTCGAACACTTACGTACTTTTCACAACCCAATCCATCAATTTACTCCAAATCGACAATGCAATATAAGGAATGGGATGTCCATACATGTGAGTTCTAAACGTGATTCAAGAAATTACCATGCAATATTATTTGGTTAACCATGTCATATAGCATGAACTACTAAGCATGAGGGTAAAAAAACGATCATATAGCATGAAGAAACGATTAATTTAAACTTTAACTACTACTGGACAACATGTACCATTCTATTTGCGAAAATCGTTAAAAAAAATTTATGATCCAAATCGGGCATAAAATTATAAAAGGCACAGAAAATAGACTCATTCATCTGTACAAAAAAATTGGATTCATCCCGATACTTATTCTGTATTGGGATATATTCTCGTTTTAAGTCAGGTGAACGGTGCTGGAATTTCCAGTTTCAGAACTGAAGATCCAACTTCTAGTACAATTTTCTATAGGTTACGTTCTGAATTTGAAGTCGCTACAGTTCGATGAAATCTAGGGTTTTTAATTTTTTATATACGAATCAAACGACACCCTAATATCATTATCCTACAGGGAGTTGTGGCCATTACAATATTACTTGACAGAAATTAGTATCTCTGGAAAGGTCAGTACCTTTCAGCGATGTAAAATACTTTAAAAATAGTAAAACATAATGAAATCTAATGAAACCAATGCGAAATAAAATATAACTTTTTTATCTACGCTATGCAATAGGTGTCACTGTTGCAGATCATTCCTACAGAAAGTTACAGGCTTACAGCCAATTAAAATTGGAAGACAGCAAAGGACACGTCTCCGGATTGCAGCCCAGAGCCGAGTTCCTCCATGATGTACGGCTATTAAACAATATATTTTTTAGAAAAACTTCTTACAGATACCGAGCACTTTAAATTAGTTTCAAAATGAATCTAAGAACACTACCAAACAATTTTTTTTACTATTTATAAAGACTTTTATAAGATAGTGAACACAGAAGAATCAGATCTACCATCTCCTCTTGGGGACGACGTCTTATGTTCAAAACTACAGTATTTTCATCCTTATTTTCTACACGATACTTCTTGAAAGTAAACAAAACTACTGATAAAAAATGGGTGTTTTAGATCGAGTATTAGTTTGTAAAAATCGATCGAGCACCTATCGTACGTGACCGAAGCTAACATTGTCTTATGTTTTGTTGCATGATCCAAACATGATTTGATCCCCACGATCCCTACATGTATTAGCACTGGGTTTTAGAGCCGGTTCCAATCGATCACGCACAAATCTAAACAATTACAGGTCGTATTTCAAAACTAATTGATAAAAACACGACATATATATACTATAATTTCAATTATATATATAATATAAGATATAGCATGATAAGAAAATTAGGGGAAACCACTTGCCTTATGTTGGTTAAAAATGGGGAGACAACGGAAGTGGCACGGTGGAGACGACGGCAATGAGGATCGGACTCAGACTGGGTGCTTTCGGCTGGCAAAAGGAGCTCTCGGCCAATGTTTTGGTGGCTGGAATTTTTGGTCGTCGCAGGGGAGTGGGCAGTTCGGGTCTAGGAGCTTGGGTGCTTGGTTGAAAAACGGAAGAGGAAGATGAGGAGAGAGGAAAGACGAAGGTGTGTTTAAAAATGTGATATATATATATATATATATATATATATATATATATAATGGTGTAATGGTGATATTAATTCCAAATAAATTATGGAATCATTGTGGTAATTAATGACATTCATTTGAAATTTGAAAAGGCAAAATTGTTGTAAGTTATGAGAGAAATTTGGGTTTAGGGATATTTAAATGAGAGAGTGGGCCTATATGAGTGGGTTAAGAAAGTCAAAGAAAACAACATGGTCCTTAGGCTTAGGAAAAAGAAAAATAAATTAAATAATAAAGGAGAAAAAATAGAGAAACTCTGGAATTCAAATAAACTAAAATAAAGCATTTAAATAGATAACTAAAATACGCAATTTTTATTTAACCTACCTTTTTACGGTACAACGGAAGCCGGGTATTGCAGATATTTTTTCATGTCCTAAGTATGAACTGGGTTTCCTGTTCATAGAGACATGGTTTTTCATGTCCGAAAGATGATTACAGGCTTCCTATTCATGAAGGTTTTTCATGCAGAGACATATTTTGTGTCTCAGGATGAATAGTATTTTCTATTCACATAAGTTTACATAGAAGAACATAGGGTTTTGTTCTATATTCTTCAAGAAATCATTTATCTATTTCTGTTTATATATGAGAAATAGGATGGCTTATTTCTAGAATATGAAGAATATGGGGTGACCCATCTTCTAGGTCCTGTTCATATTAGTTAAGAACACATTTATGTTCTAAGTGTTCTTCATTCATGAAAGAGGCCATGGCCATAGCTTCCGAGGTCCTCGGTTGAGACTGAAAACTTGTATAAGTTTTCATGAACCTCTCTCTAATCAGAGAGAGGTGAAGAGAATGAGACAGAGAGAGATTAGAAGAGTGAAGGAATGGAGGTATTACATTACTATATCTTACCTTCTTCCTTTTCTTCTTCTTCTTCTTCTTCCTCTGCTTCTAAGAACTTGTACCAAAGTTCTAAGGTTTTGAGGCAAGAAATTTTGATCCTTTCATCAGTTGCTCACAAAAGGTATTTATATCCCTCTGTAAGTAGGGAGTAGTGCTCAACTGCTCCCTAGATACCCGTGGAGATGGGGGAGGAAATCCCCCACTATCTTCATAAGAATAGGTCAATGCTTATTCTGTTAAAAGAAAAGGGGTCCCAACACTACTTTGTGTCGAACCTTCCCTTTTAGGGACCTCCCAATATCGGGAGAGGGGCATCCCGATAAGCGATGCCTAAAAACAACTCATTTTTTGAGTTGTGTCGAGGAGACTGCCTAAGGCAGGGGGTCCCACTTACGATGAACAAGTATTTAACTTGTTCTTTTGTGTGTTTTATGCCAACGTTAGGCTTTGATGATCATTTGATCTATATTTGACTAAATACCAGTATAAGTATTGAGATTCTTGTTTGATAAGGGTCCCGTCTGTTATTTGATAAGTGGGGTACACTTTTCTTTCAACGTCCAGATTTGTGTTGAAAGGACATATAATTCATTCTATATTCAAAATTCATTTAATAACATAATTTTATAGGTTTTTATGTCCATGCATAGTCTCATTTTGAAGATTAATGAGTTTGCTTTCAAACGCTTCGAATCGAAATTTGGTGCTCTTGGGTGAGAGTTATAGCTGTTTTGCTCTGATGTGTCGGAGCAGACAGATCTAATCCAAAAATCTGTTTTGAAAATATAGAACCTTTTTTATATTTAAGGTTTTTTTTTTGAGAAAATAGAGTTTCTTCTATTTTTAACTTGTAGAGAACAAAGAATTATGTTCTATATTCAAAGATATGAAGAAAATAGGGTTTTCCTATTTTCAAGTTTGTAAAGGATATATAATGGTCTATATTCCAAATATGAAAGAAAATATTGTTTTCCTATTTTTAAGAGAAATAGGATGGCTTATTTCATTATATACAGAATATGGGATGACCCATGTTCTTGGTTTTATTCAAGGGGTTAAGAACATGTGATCTCATGTTTTAGATCTTCACAGAAATATGGAATTTTCCATATTTTCAAGTTTTCGAACTCTATGGTCATGGCTGCCTACAAAACCCCCTACTGAGGTGAAAACTTCATAGAAGTTTTCATGGCTGTTCTTCTTGATCCTTATTCAGGAAGAGAAAGAAAAAGATATCAGAGAGAAAGAAAGAGAAGGTAGAGCATCCAGAATGATATATTATTTAATCATGGAAATGGGATTCCATTCCTGTGATTCTTATCTTTTTCTCATTCTTCTTATTCTTCTTTCTTCTCTCTGAGAATTTCAAGAGAAATTCTATTCCTCTAACAAAAATGAGATGACATTCCTTTTTCTTAATATATATATATCCTTTTTTTAGTAGGGGGAATATTTATGATACTACTCCCTCATTTTGAGGGTTTTTAAGGGAGTGGGGAGTAGTTATGAAATTGCTCCCTCATTTTGAAGGATTTTGAATGGATATAATAAATTATCATCCATTTCCCCTTTTTTATATACATATACATTATTATCTGTTTTATTTATGTAAATTAATTTTTTTTGGGTCCAACAACGTGATATCCTTTATGGGGCAACACTTCGCTATTAAAGATTTTGGTGTGCTACATTATTTTCTTGGAATTGAAGTCCGCTTACACAGGTTGATCTTCATCTTTCTCAATCCAAATATATAGCAGATCAGACACTATGCATTAGATAGTGTAAAACCTCTCTCAACCCTCGCTCCATCCAACAAAAAATTGTCCAAGCATGAGGGTGACCCTTTACCCGATCCCACCTTATACCGTAGGATTGTTGGTGCATTGCAATATGTTATCATGACAAGACCAGACATTACCTTTGCAGTCAATCAAGCATGCCAATTTCTTCACAAGCCAACTACTGCCCATTGGATAGCAATCAAGCGGATCTTACGCTATCTTAAAGGCACAATCACATCCAGCATTTTTCTTCAACGAAAAAGTCCACTTTCTCTTTTCACTTACTCAGATGATGATAGGGCTGGTTTCCCCGAAGATCGTCGCTCATACACAGGCTATTGTGTTTTCATTGGGCACAATCTTGTATCTTGGTGTGCCAACAAGCAATCTACTGTGGCTCGTTCCACTGTTGAATAAGAGTATCGCTCTCTTGCCTATACTGCTGTCGAGCTGGTATCGATGCAACAATTGCTTCAAGATCTTGGCCTCCGACTTAGGCACACTCCTACTATTTGGTGCGATAATATAAGTGCCACTTATATGACTGCAAATCCTGTATTTCATAAACGCACTAAACATGTAGAAATAAATTATCACTTACTTCGAAATCGGGTTGTTAGAAAGATCTTAACAGTTCGCTATGTGAACATTACAGAACAGTTAGCTGACATCATCACTAAAGGCTTACCTTGACAGATTGGTGTAGACCACGACCTCTGTCATACCCCGCTTCCTAAAATACTTAGGTATTGACGTGGCTCGGTCCGCAACCTAACTATATCGAGGGTGGACTAAGCTCGATACGGTTACGTTAAGCGTAAAAAAAACATGCAGCCAATGTACCAAAGACAGTAAATAAAGGCAACAACTTTTATTTCATTAACATAAAACTTATTACATCACTAGGGCACAAAGTCAATAAATTTTATTACATTATTCCAGAGAAAACAGACCCTAAACAAATGGGCAATAAGGAAAGCAAGAAGAGAAACTAATCCTAATAGTAAGTAAACAGATCCTCATAATATTCTGTTGTAGCTTCCACTTCTTCTTCACTTCCGTCTTGGGCCCCGTCCTCGTCTAACGGACATCCAAAAGGAGACAGAAAAGAAGAGATGTCCGTCAACGAGTTATACTAGGGAAGGATGTCTTATATAGATCAAGTAAGAGAAGGCAACAATATGCGTGCGATACATGATGTCATATATGTGTAGTGTCAGGTAAGTCAGGTATCGTCTAAGTATTGTATATGTTTAGTTTGATTAGGTAAGGATACCGGGTTCTTGGGATTATTCCATTTGTACCCATAGAACAACGGCAATAGTATGTGTGAATAACATTCTGTTTAACCCCCGGAATCACAGTGAAAGGTACCAGATAAATCCGGCATTCCATTTTACCCTCGGAATTACGGTGAAAGTAGGGGAATTCCGAAACCCTTCATACAGCCTTCCTAACTCAAACTTCTCTACCCTGTGTCTTGTTTGGTTGTATATGAGTTCAGGTAATCATTGTCACGCAACTCTACTGGGCATGGAACATAGGGGTTCATTTCCCAAATCAAGGTCATCTCTATAACAGAATCTTCATGGTCATCCGAATATCATAATCTACAATAGTATCTCATGCCTAGTTTCACACGTCTAATTCTAACCGTACAAGATAACATATTACATAGCGTTACTTGTATTCAGTTAGGATTCGAATCCGATTAAGTATAGCGTTTACCAGTCCAACTGAAAATAGAAAAATATAGGGTCTTTTTAGGAAATTGTGGCCTGAATAAAAGTTCAATGTATTATTATAAAAATATCATTTTAGAAAAGTTATGTTATTTATGTGCAATTTTAAGTTTAGGAAAATATATGGTATTTAAGTGCAATATTAAGTTAGAAAAATATATGGTATTTAAGTGAAACCATAATTTAAGAAAACTCATGGTATTTAAGTGAAACCATAATTTAGGAAAGCCCGTAGTATTTTAGTGTAATTATGATTTAGGAAAGCCAATGGTATTTTAGTGTAATTATGATTTAGGAAAACTCATAGTATTTTAGTGTAATTATAATTTAGGAAAAACCATGGTATTTTATAATTATAATTTATCTAAATTACGTAACTAACATGTAAAATTTTGGTCATGTGTCGTGGTAGGTCGTTACCATGATACCTGAGATCTTAGATTAAGATTACTATCTAATTTAATCCCTAAACATGCAATATATTAATATTTAGAGACAACAACTAACTCAACTAACTAAATAATTAAGAAAACCCTATGGGGTTTTCTATAAAAACTAAACCACTCCTAATTTACCTAATTATCTAATCTAATTATTAAACATACAAAAATATAATTTTTAAAAAGAAGATTAAGAGGAGAGAGATGAAATCTTATTGCTTGAAAAACGTTGGAAAAGTCAACTATGACTTCCTCGAGCTCCCTTTTCTTCCTCAAATATTTCTCAATTTTTCTTGCAGTCACAACCATCATCTTTGCGAAGAGCGTCGAAAAACGATCGTGTGATAATTTTCGTTGCTTTTTTGATCGGTAGAAATGCAAGAAAAGTGTGTTGGAGTGGGCTATTTATTGGTTTCTAAAGAAACCATAACCCTAGCTAAATATAGTAGCCACTTCATGGGTGATTCTGAGCAGTTGGATTGCGCGAATGAGTGGCCAGGAAGCTGCCACGTTGCCGCCTCCAAGATTTGGCCGCCTCCACATGCGTTGCACGTGAAGAGAGTGGGCCTGCTCTCAAAAAGAGCAGCGTCTATTGTTGCTGCTATGAGTAACAGACCGGGTCAGGTCGAGTCTGACTCGATTCAACCCGGTAACTTTTTTTTAAAAGAAAACATTTTTAAAAACATTTTTTAATCAGGAAAACTAATTTAAAATACTTAAAAATATTAGAAAAATATGGAATTTTTAAAAAGAAATCTATTTTGATGTTTTCTTCACTTTTCAACAAAATTTGGTTTATAATAATTTATTTTTCTCATTATTAAAATATTCTATAAAACCTTTTTCCTTTTCTAAAAATACAAATTAATTGCTTAAAAATTATATTAATTAGTTTTAAATGTAAAACAATTATTTTAAAGCATTTTCTACTAGATAGAAAAAAATATTTCGACACAACAATAATTATAAAGAGACTTTTATTTATGTATAGGAAAATCGTAGACGTTACCACCTCTATTTTGAAAGTTACCACCACCAGCGTTGAAGGACTGGTTTTGAGTACCACGACCACCATAAGGATCCAAGAGCAGCATTAGGATTTGGTAGTCCATGTGATTTGGTAGTCAAGGGCATCGATTAATGTTCAAAATAGCGATAGCATATAGCGTAGCGTTCCACTACTAAATAATAAAAAGCGTAAACATCGTTGCGCATAGCGTAAGCTACACAAATTACTAATAATTATCGCTATCATCTTATTTAAAATAAACTATATATTATAAAGATATAAGGCATACAACAATAAGTAATATAAAATTATTTTCTTAATTTTCAATCCTTAAGTTCGTATGTATGATTCATAATTGTATTAAACGTATCGAAAATTTATCAAATAATCACTATTTACGAAACATGTCTACTAAATATGATTTCAAATTGAAAGGTTAGAACTTCAATAAAATCGTCTTCATATAATTTAGGATTAGATAACGAAATTTTAAGAAGCTCAATAGAAAATCTTCTATGAAAATAGCGTATGCATAAGCTATTTAAAGAAAAATGTAAGATATTTTGTATTTAAGCTATATTCCCATGTTATGTAGCGAAGAGGATATGTTACGCTACTTTGCGCAAAATAGCGAGCAACGTAGCAAGATATTTTAAACATTGGCGCCGATTTTTTTGTTCATGGCAGTATTAGCTAATGCAGAAGTCAGATCCAAGGAGGCAAGTTGACTTATGCGTAAGATTTGATGTTCTTGCGTAAAAAAGCTCTGGTCGAGATCCAAGTCAGATCTGTTGATATGCCATTTCGACTGAATCGGGCTAGTTTTGGATACTACATATATAACACGTAAAATAGTTCAAAACACCAACAAGTTATGCCCAGAGCTTCAAAATGAATTTATAAAAAATTTAATGATTTTTACAAAAAAATTTAAGGCAACATGACGCATATGAAGACTGACCCTGTCCGCATAGGTGACATTAAAAGTATATTGAGCGTTTATGAATTATATCATTCATATAATAAAATATCCAAAACCGATCTTTTAGGATTTGGAAAAATTAACTTACGCGCTTTGCAAGTGAATTTAAATGATTTTCGAAACTTCCAAAAGTTTTTTTTATATCAAAATCAGATTTTAAAGATCAAATATTTTGAAAGATTTTCAAAAATCAAAGTCAGGTACGCACATGTAGACGCATGCCATCCGCATGCGTGCCCCGATGATCAAAAATTGATTTTACTTGCGTTTAAAGACAAAAAATGGTAATTTTCCACCGACTGTGCCACACATGCGGATGGAAGCCGTCCGCATGCGTGCCACAGCCGATTTTCAAATATTTTTGCTAATCCGATGCATGCAAAGTTGCCAAAAATAGGCAAATTGGGATCATCCACATGTGTGTCAGATTCGTAGATTTCTTCAAATTTCGAAGATTTCTCCAAAGATTCGGTGGGAGAACTATATAAGCAACCCCATTTATTCAGAATTCTTCATCCCAAAATACCTTCTTCATCCCTCACCTATTCGAGCATTCTAGAGCCAAATTCTTCTCCCTCTGAAAATTTCCAATGTTTTCTGGCAGGGATCGCGGAAGCTCTCAAGTTTTTCGTAGGCAGCAACACGAAGCGCAATCAGGTTAACCTCCTTCCTTATCTTTTTTTATTTATCTTTTACATGCATAATCATCATCTCTATAAAAACAAACATTAAAAAATCAATCTTTTTCAAAAATCATCTTTTTATAAAAAAACCACTTAACCCATAGGGGTAGGGTTAATCATTCCCTGATCGTCAGGCTGGTGAGTTCTTTTTGTTTCCTCTTATCATTTTATTTTTATTTTCTTTAGAATAATTTTAGTGCATGCCTTCTAATCCCTTTTTACTTTGTCATTGTTTTGCAGGAGAATTTTATCGAAAAGAAGCCCTTCTTTTGGCTTGGCGCTTCAGGAAAGAGCGGCGGACTATACACTCTCTCGGCACATGATCAAATTTCAAGGGTGGCTAGCAGCCTTTTAATCGTAGTGGGATCATAATTAAATTCCTCGTCAAGCATCTAACCGGACGGAACGGAAAAGGTGACATCGAGCACGTCATAGGGAACATCTTGGATTCATACTCTAGGATTGATCCACATGGAGATCGCAATGGGACCCGCTTGAGCAACCTTCGGTAAGATCTCCTTCATCTCAATTTAGGCAAGTAATCTATGGGTTAAAAAAGAACTTTTCCATTTTTTTGCATAATTAGTTAGATCTTTTCTTGAAGAAAAAGCAAAAAAAAAAAAATCTTTTTTCAATCTTTTTCAAATTTTAAAAATATTTTCCATATTAAAAAAAAATCTTTTTTTTCAATCTTTTTCATATTTTTTAAAAAATAACCTTTTAAAAAAAATAATCTTTTCTCAATCTTTTTCTTATTTTAAAAAATATTCCCTATATTTCAACAAAAATCCTTTTTCCATCTTTTCCAAATTTTAAAAACTTTTTCATATTTCAAAAAAAAATCTTTTGCATATTTTAAAAACCAAAAAAATATCTTTTTAAAAATATTTTGCAAATCTAGTTAAACCTTTTACTTACGGAAAAAAAAACAAAAAAAAACTTTGAGATCTTTTGCATATCTAGATAAATCTTTCTTGTATATCAATTAAATCTTACATATCTTTGCATATCTTTTGCATGCTTCCTGCTTTATTTGTATGTATGCCTGATCACAACGATAGTTTAGGAAAACCCTCTTGTTGGGATGAATACTCTTGGATCCCAGTAGATACAGTCTTTCGGTAGACCCAGGTATCCGGCCTTATGAGATCTCTCCAAGTATTGGTGGTAATAGAACTGCCATAGGAGTTGTAAAAACTTTACCAAAATAGACGTTCACTTAGGTTAGCAAAGAATCATGGAGACATTAGGTAGAGCCCAAATCCAAACCACGTGCACAACAAGTGCACACACCACATCGAGTGCTTGCATTCTATTTGGGCCTAACAAAATTTTGCAGGAAAGAGGTTTGATCCTCACCATGAAATTAGAAGACGAGTTTGATGACATGAACCAAAAATCAAGGGTTTTCACAAGATCCCAAGTTGAATCACGTGCAAAGATCCATCAAGAAAATCGAAAGGAGATCGAAGCTCAATTCAAGACCAAACTATCAACTCTCGACGAACAAGAGATTCAAACTCAAGCGTTGAAAATGGTCGGATGTGCTTCACTTATATCTGAACCGACCAAAGAAAAAGAACATGAGATCAAGATGAACCAAGTTGCAGTTAAAGAATGAAAGCTCGATCCAATCAAGTCAAATCAAGCAAATCGAGATCAAGTTGAAAGCACAGAGCAGGAACATGACATGGCCGAACTAAGCCATTAAGACATAGCTAAATCAACTCAAAGCGATCAAATCAAAGGGATGTCGGTAAATCAAAATCATTTGTATGCTGAAAACGAAGAAAACTATGGGTGTATAATGAATTTTGATATGCCGAAAAATATGAACTTCAATGAAAATTTCAAAATGAAAGCTCGAATTGAGTCCAATGGTCATATTTCATACAAAAATGTTATTGGTTAAAGAAATGATGATAGGTTTCATAAAAATATTCAAGATTGTCACGCCCCGCTTCCCAATATATGGGCAGAGAACGCGACGAGGCCGCTACGTATTTGCTCAGAAGTAAACACGCTAAGCGTATCTAAGCGATATAAGTAAAATGCACAAGAGACAATGACAATGGATATAATTAAACAAAAACTTTATTTATTAACATTCTTTTTACAATACATCTGAAAAGTAAATACATGGAATGGAAAGCAATGCTTAAACAGTGGCATAACAGAAATGGAAAATACAGAATGTAAATGTATACAAGCAATCTAAACCTCTGGGTCGAAAGCTAGCTGGTCCAAATCCTCGCTTGTGGGCTCGATCACCGTGAGTCCGAATCACCTGATGACATTCCAAAGAAGAAAGAGAATATCGTCAGCGAAAAAATCGCTCGGTACGTCCTAAAGAGGAGGGAGAAGTAGAATAGACAGAGAGAGAGAGAGAGAGTATAACTATTATAATGTTGTGTTATGTTAACGTAGTTGTTTGTAGCTTGGTACAGAAGAAGCCAGTGTATACGAGAGGAGTCCAACTTTTCCCCACTACTAGAAATAAGGGTTGCCTCTACGGATACTACCGTAGGGGCAAAAAATTCATCTGTAGGTCCAAAGGCCGTAGGTGCAAGTTGAAGCCCTGAACTTGCCCCTACGGTCAAAAACTTGCCCCTACGGAGTTCTATGTAGGTACATTTGCACCTACGGATTAGGGCGTAGGGGAAAAAAAGTTATTTTATTTACGGTTATTTTAATTATATTACCTGTACCTACGGATATATCCGTAGGGCCAAGTAGTATCCCCTACAGATATATTCGTAGGTACTTATCCGTAGGGTCTTTTGTCAGTCCCTATGGATATATCCGTAGGGGCAAGACCACCCCCCGACACTGAGATCAGGAGGGAAATATCAGTTACTGCTGATATTTTGCCCCTACGGCTTAATCCGTAGGGGCAACATGTGTACCTACGGATTAATCCGTAGGTACACATTATCTGTTTTTTTTAAAAAAAGGGCTGCCTTATTTTTTCTCGCCCTATGCACAATAATATATATATCAATAAAATATAAAATTAATCATCACACAACATATATCGCAGTATTCATAATCACATCTCACGCATATAATATACAAAAGAAACCCAAATACTGAATATGATATAAATATAAACCAATATCAATATCAATATCGTTTCAAAATGTAGTACAATATGTATGATATAAATAAATACATGTTTCAAAAAATAAGAACCAAAAAGCTACCCTAGCTCGGTCTAGCTCCACCTCTGAATAACGATAGAATAACGCGCGCCTGCTCCTCGGTCAATAAACCTTGCAATTCGGCGCGAGCGGGAGTCTGAGCGTCCTGTGGAGCTGGCGATGTGGTCTGCGCAGGCGCCGTCGAGGGAGTCGCTTGCGGAGCCGCGGCTGCGGGAGTCTGAGCGGGCGGTGGAGCTATAGGAGCTGTCTGCGGAACCGCAGCCGATGTAGTGGCTTGCGGAGCCGCAGCTAAAGGAGATGCATGCCTCTGCCCCTGTCGCATCTTGACCAAACGTGTGTAAGAAGCGTGTAAGAACTATGTATTACTCGAATTCGTATCATTATCAAGTTATTTCGAAATCCCATTTGGATATCTAGTTTGGATAACCGTTGTTTATTTTAATTACATATGTATGTATGATTAATCAAACCTAAATCTAAAACCAAATAAGCTCAAGCTACGTACTAATTATGGATATGTTGATATGTATAACATGATATGATATTTTACTATAAAGTAGTATACATACCAGAATCTCCTTCAACTCCTCAACGGTGGCCCTCAAGCTCTCCAGTTCCTGCTGGACACGTCGCTCACTGGAGACGGAGGAAGTAACCGCCGGGGTGGAGTCCAATCTCATATGGGCCCTGCTAGGGCCTAGTCCCCAGCCTCTCTCCCAACCTCCGAGGTGCCCTCCGTGTGCGGCGTCCAGAACCGGGGTCAGCAGCCTCGGATCGTTCTGTTCGGTAAAATCGATCCCCGAGGCCTCGGCCTGCTCAACCACCCGCTCCTACACCCACATTAAGCAGTAAAGTATAAGTATAAAATTTAAACTTGAAGCTTCCAAAACTAAAATTTCAAATATGGGTAGAATAAATATTTAACACTTATGCAATACTCCTGGGTAGCGACGTCGGGATATCGAAGCTCGCCTGTGGCGGGATCTGTCGAGGTGCCGTGGACGGCAAGATATGCGGACAGCACGCTCGGTGTACCACCTTGCGCCACGGTCCGAGCTGTCTGCAATATTAGAAAATAATTGTTAATATTAGAAATATTAGAAAATAACTCTTAATATTGTAGAATTTCAGAAAGGTCGGTCTATTGTAATTTACCGATAACTCCATGGCTCGAGTAATATTCCTCGAGCCACCTGTGTAAGTGGGGTGACCCCTCTTCGCCGACTTCATGTTCTCTGTATTCTGAGCGGCCTGTTTCTGCACAACGCATTAACATTTAGTTTTCTAATTAAGGAACACAAAGAAATAAATTATATCATAAACAATGAATTACATTTAAGATACATACCTGTTTGCGTTGGGAGTCGAAATAATCGCACAATAGAGGTCATGTCTCTACGTCGACTCTCGCAAACGCCGGAGTAGATAGGAGGGCCGCTCTCTCTGCCTTGGGGGTCGCCATCCACAGGGAATAGCAGTCGGCCTTCAGCTCATTCCTGTTGTATCGGACCTTGGTCTGCATGTTCTTCATCAGGCCATTGTACAGAGCATGAAGGTCGAGCACCTTCCCAGGGTGATCAGGGTCGGCTACAGGCTGAAAATCGTAATCCAACTGAAAATACAAAAAAACATTGTTATTAGATTGCAAGTGTTAATAATAAATATATTGGACAAATCAAATGAAAATAGGCCGTTAATACGTACCCGAGCCTGATCAAAGAAGAGGGCGAATGAGCGCCGGTGCTGCTCGCCCCACTCAACGTGAAGTGGATAGTTCTTCATGAGCCGGCTCTCATCCCCCATACACCGGCCGAACCTCTCAGCATGAAGACCGGTATAGCGATAGTCAAGGGTAAAAAGGAAGGGGAATGGTGCCTCCCCCTAGCTCTGTCAGGCCTCAACCTATGGAACTGATTCGGGTCTCGAGTCCCCCTCTGGGGATGGGGAGGCCTGCGTCTGCACGAAATATCAAGATAATCAATATTAAGACAAAGTTGTATTAAGAAATCAAGCTTAAGCGAAAATTGAAGTGTGATATATACCTCCGGTGACTATCGCACGAGCCTGGGCTCGGGCAGCAGCACGAGCGGGACGATAGTTCCTCCGGTGAGGAACAACCGGGGTCCCGGATGCCGACGCATCCCCTGTAACTAGAAAATAAACATTGACGCTAAATTTCCATGAAGTTCATATTTATTCTATAGAGCATATGTAAAATGAAAAAATATTTTATATTTATTCATACTAACCTGCAGACGATGCGGATGGTATGGAAGCGACAGGAGTGGCCCCTGCGGAAGATGTGGACGCACCACCTATAATTAGACAATTAAAAATAGATTATATAAGTAATTGCAAAAAGAATGTGTAGATCAATAATATAACGTTCTAAATCAATATGCATGCACTATAGGATATATAAACATACCCGCAGGTGCGGTGGTGTCACCACCTACAGCTAGACAATAATAAAAATTGCTAAGTAAGAGCAAAAGGAATGTGTGTGTATTTATGATATAGCATTCTAAATCAATATACATGCACTATATGATATATAAATATACCTGGAGGAGCGGGAGTGGCCTCTTTCCCAGATGTGGACGCATCACCAACAACTAGACAATCAAACATTGACAATATAAGTAATTTTGACATAAACAGGCATGAATATCTGTAATATTACATTCAAAATGAATATGCGTGCAGTATACCTGGATGTATGGAAAAATCCACACGGAAGGAGGCATCCGAAGGGGTCTCCGATCTGGGTGCAAGACCGGCCCTCTGAAGCTCCCTACGAAGCTCTCCGGGTTGCAGAACCGCTCTGCCTTTGTCTCTGCCTCTGCCGCGGCTGGAGCTCCTGCCGCCCCTCGCTGCTCCCGACATCGTCATCAAATCTAGATAAACGGTTCGTGGACGCATTAGACAATCATTAAAAGTATTGACTATATATGTATAGAGCGTAAAATGTGAGGTAATAATATAACATTACTAATAACCTTTTTCGTTTCGTGGGCGCATTATACATATCTACTTGGATTTCATCGTCGATGTCATTTCTAACCCACGTAACTTCATGATCGGTCGAAGACAACCCGTCCTTCGAAACAGACGGTCGGAGCACTTTAAGCCTTCTCTCTTCTTCGTCCTCATCGCTGTCCTCGTATTCTGGGACATCGTAGACATCTCTGGGTTTCCATCGGCATACAACACTCCACCCCGGATGCTTCAAACACTGTGAGTAGTATACTTGGAACGCTTGGTTCGGAAAGATAAACGGATCTTCCTGACAGTAAAATCGAAGTGTGTTCACACTGGTCAATCCATATTCATCTTTCCAAGTCCCAAGATTGCTTCTCCACCTGTCCGTATCGGTTCGCGTATCATACCAAGTACACTGGAATATATAAAAAGGTTCTGATCGTCCGGGATAGTGGATGCCGAGTATACAATTTAAGTACCCATAATAAATCACACCGTCCGATCCTACAATCGCAATCCCACTATTCTGAGTGGTTCTAGATGTTTCTAATTCCTTAACTTCGAATTTGTATCCAAGGACACCAAATCCTTTGTAATATGCAACCTCCGTACTAGGAAATTGAGCTAAATATCTTGAATCACTCTCAAATGATGCAGACAAGTTCGGATCGTGGATCTAACAAAACAAATTTTACGACAAATACATAACGATACAAGTTTAGATTAAAACTGCTAGCAATAAAATGTTATTCGAATAACTTACATGATCTGTGACCCAATCACAAAAATTATCCTGATGATATTTTTCCAATTGTTCTTCATTCCAATCAGGATGCCCCTCACGTACCTCGTTAAAATGAATTCTGTTTTTGACAAATAATGGTGACATTAATATTATATCATTTCATACACACACAAACACAGATATAACAATTAATCTAAAAAAACTTACTCTCTAATTTGTTCAAGACATTCGTAATTAAGCAAGATAAACCGGTATATCTTGTTGATAAACATAGTGTCTACCCTCTCATACTCGGCTTTACCATATGGTCTGTCTTGAATACTTCGTGGTCGGTTAAGCCTTGTCTCAATGTTCTCATCCAGATAGCGGGAACAAAATGTGGTTTCTTCATCAAGAAGATAACCTTGCATGATAGAACCCTCTGGTCGATTTTTATTGCGTATATACTTCTTAAGAGTGTAGAGGTACCTAATGAAAATATGTTGAATAAATAAATACGGGTATACAGGACAACAATAAATTTTTAAATTGCGCGAAATGAAAAATTACACGTACCTCTCGACGGGATACATCCATCGATATTGTACCGGTCCGGCTAATTTCGCCTCAGTTGCAAGATGAACCGTCAAGTGTATTATGATATCGAAGAATGACGGTGGGAAAATACGCTCAAACTTGCAAAGTATCAACGCAATAGAATTTTCTAGTTTATCCAGCGTCACAACCTCCAGTGTTTTAGCACACAACTCCCTGAAAAAACAACATAGGTCATTGATTACTAGACCAACCGAGTCGGGGAGAGAAGTCCTGAGGGCTAAAGGAAGAAGGTGCTCCAAGATAACATGGTGATCATGAGTTTTCAGCCCATCGATCTTACCCATCACAATTTTTATTTTCTTGCTGAATGATCCTGAGAAACCTGTGGGGACTTTCAAATCATGCAACACCTGCAGGAATCTTTTCTTCTCCGGTTGTGACATATGATAAGCGGCATTGGAAAGTACAAACTTGCTCGGTTTACCCGCTACCGGTCTAGGGTGCAATTCACTTCTTATTCCCCACTCTTGTAGATCCATCCGAGCATTCATGTTGTCTTTAGATTTCCCGTCTTTACAAAGAAGCAAGTTAAGTATGTGCTCTGATACTCCCTTCTCTATATGCATGACGTCCAGAAAATGACGCACTGAATTTGTAGACCAGTACGGAAGCTCGAAGAAAATGCTTAACTTGTTCCAATATGGTGGTTTGACCTGTTTCGTCGGATCCATCCCGAAGGTCACGTTATTGTAACCATCCCATTTAGCAGTCATGTCCTCTCTGGACAATGGGGATGGAGGTCCAAGAAGCTCCTGATGACCATCAAAGTGAACCATATCTAACCTATAGGGGTGGTCTGGAGGCAGGAAACGCCGATGGCCTCAATAACAAACCTTCCCGCTAAAATTCAAGAATTTCGATGTTGTATGTTCATGGCAATGAGGACATGCTTTGTGACCATGTACGGACCAACCTGATAGCATTCCATACGCAGGAAAGTCATTAATTGTCCACATTAAAGCCACACGCAGTATGAAGGTTGTATTTGTGTTTGCATCATATGTCTCTACACCATCAACGAACAAAGATTTCAACTCCTCGTTCAGAGGTCGGAGATAGACGTCGATATTGTTCCCTGGTGAGTTTGGTCCGTCGATAAGAAGAGGTATCATAAAGTATGATTGGTCCATAGCCAACCAAGGCGACATATTATAAATTATCATTACAACGGGCCATGTGCTGTGACTTCCAGCCATATAGTTGAATGGGCAGAAGCCATCAGTAGCCAGTCTGAGCTGGACATTGCGAGGATCGCTACTGAATATTGCGTGCCTCCTATCGAAATCCTTCCATGCCGGTGAATCTCTTGGATGGATCATTTTTCCATCTTCACTTGGAGGAGCACGGTGATGCCAAATCATTGGCTCGGCTGTTTTCTTGCACCTGAATAGCCTCTGCAGCCTCTGTATTATGGGAAAGTATCGTGCTATCTTCACAGGTATATCAGGCTTCTTATCAGAATCTTTCGGCTTATACCTGGCCTCTCCGCATGTTGGACACTCTTTCAAATCTGAATTCTCTTTCCGGTACAACACGCAATTTTTAGGACATGCTTGAATCTTCTCGCACTTTAGACCCAAATCAGACATCATCTTCTGGGCTTCGTACCAGCTGTCGGGCACATTATTTCCCGGAGGCATAGAATCTTTCAAGAACGAAAGAAATATTGTGAATGACTTGTTGCTCCATCCATTTAGACATTTAATCTGGAAAAGTTGGACGAACCATGAGAGGGTGGAATACTTCGCATTCTCATAAATTGGTTTCCTAGCATCATTCATGAAATTTTCATATTTATCCGCACGAGGTCCTTGACCGGAAGGAATATCATCTTCGGTACGAATAGATTCACCTAGGGCAGCCTCTACCATATCCTCCATTTCTTCTGATGGAAATAAATTACCGCCTTCTCCTTCTGCCGCATTACCGAATTCTTCTTCTTCTCCTGTCGCATTATCGTGTTCTACTTCTTCTGCTGCAGCACTGCATTCTTTTCCTTCCCCGTGATATTTCCAAGTTGTATAAAGTCTAGTAAACCCATGTTTTACAATATGAAGCTCTGCCAATTCTACCTTCTGCCAGTACTTATTGCCACATCTATCGCACGGACAGAGAATCTTCTCTATTATGATCTTATTATATGCGCGTGCAAATTCAAGGAAAGCAGCAACTCCTGCGACAAACTTAGGTTGCATACGTTGTTTCCAATCCACATACATCCAGTCCTTAACTCTGACGTACTCATAGGCCATGTTAGACTGTATAACATATAAATTGTAGGTTATGCTGACTATATTGAGAAATATAAGAACGGGATAGTTACTGACAAAGGAGAAAATCCGTGTATATGCTTTGTGTGTGCGTTTGTCGTTGAAAATAATAAATTATCGCACGTATGTTAACCGATAGACAGGGACTAAGTGGCGCTTTTAGTTTCATATATGAGTATCGATGAGAATATGAAGGTTTCATATTATCATATAGTGGTTTTAACCCGAACATCTCGAATCGCTCTCTGATTATGCGTTTGTTGTGTATTCTTGTTGTATGTGTGTGTTCCGGCTGTCGGGGGTAGGCTTCTATCCCATTAAGAATGTATAGAGCGAACACCCATCACTTGTGCTTTCAACCGTTTCGAGTAAATTTCGGCAGCACCTCCCCGCTGTTCTCCGAGTACACTGTAATAGAATAGATAATCATTTCAAAGCTGTGAAACAACGTTGAAATGAACATCTAATCTATCTTTGTACACGGAGAACCAGCGGAAAGGTACCGACGAAATATCTCGAAACGGATGAAAACACAAGTGAATGAAGGCGTTTGCTTTATACATTCTTAACTTGTCCACACGGGACAAATCTATGGGTTACCATACGATTGAATTTTCTCGTCGCATAGACTATACGACGGTTGTTAGTATCGAGCTATACCGTCCGATATTTAACAACCTTCGTATAATTCTATGTCACGACGAGCATCGCGCGTATGTTAACCGATAGACGGGGACTAAGTGGCGCTTTTAGTTTCATATATGAGTATCGATGGGAATATGAAGGTTTCATATTATCATATAGTGGTTTTAAGCCGAACATCTCGAATCGCTCTCTAATTATGCGTTTTTTGTGTATTCTTGTTGTATGTGTGTGTTCCGGCTGTCGGGGGTAGGCTTCTATCCCATTAAGAATGTATAGAGCGAACACCTATCACTTGTGCTTTCAACCGTTTCGAGTAAATTTCGGCAGCACCTCCCCGCTGTTCTCCGAGTACACTGTAATAGAATACATAATCATTTCAAAGCTGTGAAACAACGTTGAAATGAACATCTAATCTATCTTTGTACACGGAGAACCAACGGAAAGGTACCGACGAAATATCTCGAAACGGATGAAAACACAAGTGAATGAAGGCGTTTGCTTTATACATTCTTAACTTGTCCACACGGGACAAATCTATGGGTTACCATATGATTGAATTTTCTCTTTGCGTAGACTATACGACGGTTGTTAGTATCGAGCTATACTGTCCGATATTTAACAAGCTTCGTATAGTTCTATGTCACGACGAGCATCGCACGTATGTTAACCGATAGACGGGGACTAAGTGGCGCTTTTAGTTTCATATATGAGTATCGATGGGAATACGAAGGTTTCATATTATCATATAGTGGTTTTAACCCGAACATCTTGAATCGCTCTCTAATTATGCGTTTGTTGTGTATTCTTGTTGTATGTGTGTGTTCCGGCTGTCGGGGGTAGGCTTCTATCCCATTAAGAATGTATAGAGCGAACACCCATCACTTGTGCTTTCAACCGTTTCGAGTAAATTTCGGCAGCACCTCCCCGCTGTTCTCCGAGTACACTGTAATAGAATAGATAATCATTTCAAAGCTGTGAAACAACGTTGAAATGAACATCTAATCTATCTTTGTACACGGAGAACCAGCGGAAAGGTACCGACGAAATATCTCGAAACGGATGAAAACACAAGTGAATGAAGGCGTTTGCTTTATACATTCTTAACTTGTCCACACGGGACAAATCTATGGGTTACCATACGATTGAATTTTCTCATCGCGTAGACTATACGACGGTTGTTAGTATCGAGCTATACTGTCCGATATTTAACAACTTTCGTATAGTTCTATGTCACAACGAGCATCGCACGTATGTTAACCGATAGACGGGGACTAAGTGGCGCTTTTAGTTTCATATATGAGTATCGATG
Organism: Agapanthus africanus; assembly: GCA_030015575.1. Classification (NCBI taxonomy): domain Eukaryota; kingdom Viridiplantae; phylum Streptophyta; class Magnoliopsida; order Asparagales; family Amaryllidaceae; genus Agapanthus; species Agapanthus africanus. The sequence continues at coordinate 163,276,598 of CM057348.1, forward strand.
GGAATACGAAGGTTTCATATTATCATCGAGTATCATATATTGGTTAACCTGAACATCTCGAATCGCTCTCTAATTATGCGTTTGTTGTGCATTCGTGTTGTATATATAACATGATTTTAAACCATTGAGATCAAGATTGATAGAACTGATCATCCTACATTACAATAGCGTTCATCAACCTAAAACTATTATTGCAATGGTATTCATCTATAACAATCAACAATTAAAACTATAAATGTAGGATACTGATATCATAAACCGTTATACGCAACATATGAATTCACATGACTGAAACATGCATCAAAAAAACATGTTCATCCAAAAGAAAGGCCACTGTCAACAAATATAGACAAATACGTTATAAAAACATTAACTAATTAACAAGTTGATTAGCATCTGGATTAAGAAAATGATAGGAAAAACAATTGACTATGATCTATAATGACAAGTCTATTACCATGACTCTCGACTAACAAAGGTGGCTTTTCGTCCTCGGTAGCTTGATAATTGGGATTTCATGGCGAATAAAAATATGCATATGCCGTTTGACTGGGAACTTTAATAGGAAACTCAATGAGGTCGGGTGTACTGAAGTACGCTTTGTATTTCGCTATATCAGGTGATGAAGCCCAAGCCCTGGCTAGCCCAGCCCCACCCCAACCGAACCCTATCGAAGGTAAAGAACGTCCTTACACTTTCATATTTCTATTAATGATGCAAGTCTCCACCAAGTCAAATTCTTGCAATATCATTACCTATATTTGATTTAATGCTTCAAACCCTTCGAGCATGTGTAAAAACATATTTGTATGCTGTTATGTAGCTATAGTGAAAGTTATTTACTGTAATATAAAATTAATATATTGGATTATAAAAATATAGAAAATGTTACTCTACTGATAATTGTCACAAAAGCGCGCTCTTCAAAGAAAATAAATAAATAAATAAAATAAAGCCTGATACTTAATTACTCAGTTTTTAAATTAAAAAAAAAAAGAAGAAGAAAGAACAAAAAGAAATTCATACATGCATGTTGTCTCCCCATTTTATCATAAATTAAGCCAACTTTTCTATACATGCTAGTAATTACTGGATACATTCAGGTTAAATGCATAGAGCTAGCCGTAATTTTCTCTACGGTAAACTTTCATCAATGCAACACTTTGGTTCGCCTAACTAGATCGCCATTCACGAACACAATCTATTTATATGGCATGATTTTATACACTTAATTTTACCACATTTAATGAAAATGAATCATTCATGATATGATACATGTATATACATCGATACCCAACCCCAACCTAACCCTAGCCCCAGCCCCAGCCCCAGCCCAGCCCCAGCCCCAGCCTAGCCCCGCCCTAACCCTAACCCCAGCCCCAGCTAAACCCCAACCCCAGCTAAACCCCAACCCCAACCCTAAGACAAACCCTAACCCCAGCCCCAGCCCCAGCCACAGCCGAACCCCAACCCTAACCCTAACCCCAACCCCAACCCCGACTGCAACCCCTGCCGAACCCCAACTCCAACCGCAACCCCAGCCCCAGCCATAAACCCTAGCCCTAAATAATCAAAAATTTCTTTAATTTAGTTGAAGATTTACTAACCTGAACGGCGGTGGCGACGACGAGAACGGTGGTGGTGACGACGAGAATGGCGGCGACAACGAGAACGGCGGTGGCGATGATGAGAACGATGGTGGCGATTTGGGGATTTTGTTTCGCGCGCGATCGAGAGAGGGAGAAAGAGATAACGGGCGTAGGCGATCGATCTGTGCCTTTATTAAATCGCTATTTAGTTGCCCCTACGGATTTGTCCGTAGGTCCTTCGTTTGTGGCTCCGTAGGGGCAACACCAAATTAAGAATTAATATTTTTATTCTTAAACGTCTTGGCCCGTAGGGGCAACCATCTAGCCCTACGGATTAATCCGTAGGGCCAACATAAATCTGCCCCTACGGATTTCAATATCCGTAGGGGCAGCCCCCTATTTTACTAGTGTATTTATGCTTTCTTTTTATATCAAATTTTCACATGAAAATATCACAAAAGGAAAACCTAGTAAGCTTTCTCAAAGCTCAAGGTTGAAGATGAAGATGAAAAATGAGTTAATCCTTTTATGATGAATAATGAAAAGAATATATGAATAATAATGCAACCATGGTCAAGGATGACAAGGATAACTCTTATAGAGAATTAACTAAGGTTAGGGTTTGGTTGGGTTAAACAATGAGTCATAAGAAAATATCAACCATAATATCTTCTTCATGACAAAAGAAAAGCTTCTAGAAGGTGCAAAAAAGAACTAACCCAAATCAAACCCTAACCTTATTTAATCTCCACTAAATAAGTTGCATTAGTAATCATATTATGTTACATTAATATATATCACATATATATATTATATATTTGTAATAAAAGAAAATAATACAATTAACATATATCGCATATATATCAAGTTACCCGATGAGAAAATGAAATAATAAAGCGAGCCAATATTAGATAATGTAATACAATATATCATATATATTATTATACATTAAATTATCGAATCAACACTTGATCCGACAATCCGGCTATATCGAATATAACCGACTAATATATTATGTACCGATTCATCGAATCAACACTTGATCCGATGACCCGGCTCATTTCTAAATATCGCGAGAATATAATACGGTATCTCATATCGCATTATCCTCGGTCCTGCACATATCACATATGTTCCCCTACTCCATTTTTCCTGAGTCAAGAAAACTCTGTGTAGGACTCTAAAGAATCGTCAATACGCCGGTAGCAAGTGATGATCATATCAAACACCCACAAGCTGCAAGCGGTCAGCAAAACATAACAGCCACCCAGGTATTGAGCGATCAGAAGATCAACAAGCTAGCATGTTATCCTGTGAATCCAATCAGTAACACTCCCGTACAGTCCAGTCTCTTCGTCTGATATGTTGCATATCTAGTCTAGGAGTGGTATACGTCAGACCCCAGTAACCGATAAGTCGTGTCGATGTGAGGCTCATAACGGGTCGAGAAACTACTGGTAACACTTACCAGTAAATCTCTATATCAGCCCTGGCCAGAGACTTCTAGTTATAGCCAATCGAACACAGCACAACATCAACTCCCTATACCGGGAGAGACGAATCCCCTCCTATTGCTCATTGCCTCCATGTGATTCGGGACTGCACCCAAAAGCCACCATTTTGCACGCCCTCTTGGACGTGGTAAGGTGGAAATCAAAGCACAGTGGGAATCACACAAGACTCTATGACGATCTCGGGTCTACAGACTACCCTGTTCCAGTGTCACCGGAGAGCTGCCATCTGACGTGTGGTATATCACCATCTGGGAGTTCTCGGCGAGTCCGTCCAGTGTACCCAGTCTCCACTGAGTACTCGTACACCATCCTTGATGTCAAACACTGATGGATATGGGATCATCCATCGCCCATCATATGGGTCAAGATGCGTATACGCTAGTCTACTCTGGTGTATCGATGTCCTGTCTCGATATACCCTCGACTAGGAACAGTTATAGGATGTACTCATCGACTACCGTGGCCCTACTAGTATAATCTCATCATAGTCCCAGTAGTCGAGTACAGATCCTAAAGGCTTTATCAACATGTAAGAGTAAGACAGTAAACCAATACAAGTCAACATGTTAAGATAAAGTGAAACCAAATAGCATACTATCATGACGAGTAAGAAAGTCCTTTCTATATATATCCAAGCATCCATTATAATATACATCATATGTACAACAATGGCCTCTAGGGCATATACATAACTAACAATCTCTCACTTGCACTAAGGCCAGCTGCTGTAGTATCTCATACCTAGCATTCTGAATAATCTCTCAAACTGTATCTGGGGAATGGCCTTCATGAGTGGATCCGCAGTGTTGTCCTTCGTATCTACTCTCCTGACCTCGATCTCCCGGCGATCAACTATCTCCCTGATCAGGTGATACCGCCTCAAAATATGTCTGGACTTCTGATGTGACCTGGGTTCCTTGGCCAAAGCCACAGCTCCATTGTTATCACAATACAGAGGTATTGGATGCTCAATGGATGGAACCACGCCAAGTTCAGTATTGAACGTCTTTATCCAGACAGCCTCTTTGGCAGCATCGTTGGCAGCGATGTATTCAGCCTCCATCGTCGAGTCTGCAACGGTATCCTGTTTGGAACTCTTCCAACATACCGCCTCTCCATTAAGGGTAAAGACAAATCCCGAGTGCGACTTAGAGTCGTCCTTATCACTTTGGAAGCTGGAATCGGTAAAGGACTCCACCTGGAGTTTTTCGTTACCATACATCAAGAACATCTCCTTAGTCTTTCATAAGTACTTGAGAATGTTCTTCACAGCTGTCCAGTGACTCTCTCCAGGATCTGCTTGATACCGACTCACTACACTTAGTGAGTATGCTACATCGGGTCTGGTACATAGCATCGCATACATGATAGAGCCTACTGCCGAGGCACAGGGTATCCTTTGCATGCGAGCTCTCTCCAAATCAGTCTTGGGAGACATCTCTTTGGAGAGAGTGAGTCTAGAGATCGTGGGTTGGTTTCCACGCTTGGATTCTTCCATACTAAAGCTTTTTAGTATGGTGTCAATGTACCTGGATTGGGACAATCCCAGTATCTGTTTAGATCTATCTCTGTAGATCATTATTCCCAGTATGCAGGAGGCTTCACCTAGATCTTTCATTAAGAATCTTTGTGATAAGAAGAGCTTGACTGATTGCAGCATAGGAACATCATTTCCTATTAAGAGTATGTCATCGACGTACAATATGAGGAAGGCAACATTACTCTCTGCAACCTTCTTATAGATACAAGGTTCATCTACGTTTTTGATGAAGTCAAACTCTTTGACCACAACATCAAAGCAGATGTTCCAATTCCGCGATACTTGCTTTAACCCATAAATGGATTTAAGCAGTTTGCACACCTTTCCGCTGCTCCCACTATCTACGAAGCCCTCTGGCTGAGTCATGTACACGCACTCTTCTAAATCACCATTTAGAAAGGCGGTCTTAATATCCATTTGCCAGATTTCGTAGTCATGGTATGCAGCAATGGCAAGTAAGATCCGGATGGACTTAAGCATAGCCACTGAAGAAAAGGTTTCGTCATAATCCACACCTGGTCGTTGACGAAAACCCTTTGCAACAAGTCTAGCTTTGAAAGTCTCAACTTTTCCATCTACACCAATTTTCTTTTTAAAGATCCACTTACTCCCAATGGGTTTTACCCCTTCAGGAGCATTTTTCAAAGTCCATACTTTGTTGGTGTATATGGATTCCATCTCAGATCGCATTGCATCCAGCCATTTCACAGAGTCACCACTCGTGATGGCCTGCTCGAAACTAGTCGGGTCATCATCTTCCATGATGCAATCCTCGCTCCCACCATCAATGAGAAAACTGTAGTATCTCTCAGGTGGATGAGAAACCCTGATAGATCGGCGGAGAGGCTGGGGTTCGTCGGGAACTACTGAATCCTCTGGTTCCACTAAATCATCAGTTATAGTTTGTGGTTCTGGAACCTCTTCCAACTTTACCGCTTCGCCACTAATTTCTTTTACAAGAAATTCCTTTTCTAAAAAGGTGGCATGCTGAGCAACAAACACCTTTTGTTGTTCACTGTGGTAGAATAGATATCCATACGAATTGCTTGGATATCCTACAAATTTGCAAAGAACTGATCGTGCCTCGAGCTTGTCCGGATTTTGCCTTTTGACATAGGCCGGACAACCCCATATCTTAACTCGTTTAAGATACGGTCTCTTCCCACTCCATATCTCATATGGTGTGGTAGGTACAGATTTAGACGAAACTTGATTCAATAGGTATGCCGCTGTCTCAAGTGCATAACCCCAGAAGGAAATAGGTAACTCAGCATTGCTCATCATAGAGCGTACCATATCTAATAGGGTGCGATTCCTCCGTTCCGATACACCGTTGTGCTGTGGTGTATAAAGAGGAGTAAGGTGAGAGAGAATCCCATTCTCTTTTAGATAGTCCAGAAAATCATTGCTTAAGTATTCTCCTCCTCGATCAGATCGAAGGATCTTAATACTTTTGCCCATTTGGTTCTCTACTTCGTTCTTATATTCTCTGAATTTCTCAACAGCTTCAGACTTGTGTTTCATCAGGAACACATGTCCGAATCTTGAGAGATCGTCAGTGAATGTAATGAAGTAGGAAAAACCGTTCCTGGCATGCGTCGATATAGGACCGCATACATCACTATGTATCAGTCCTAAGAGTTCCGTAACTCTTTCTCCGTGTTCACTAAACGGAGTTTTGGTCATTTTACCTTTGAGACATGAATGGCAAGTATCATAAGATGATAATTCGAATGGATTCAAATATCCATCCTTATGTAACTTAGCTAGTCGTGTCGCATTGATATGACCAAGTCTACAATGCCACAAGAAGGATTCGTTCATTTCTGAACTTTTCCTCTTGTGTGTGTTTTGTATATTAAGAACTGTATTTTGATTAAGAATAAATATGCCATTATGTAACGAGCCTGATCCAATCAACTTTTGATCTAGGAATATGTTCATAACATTATCCTTTACTACAAAATTATATCCTTCTTTACTTAATAAAGAAACTGATATAATGTTGCACATCATGTTCGGTATATAATAGCACTCATTCAGAATCAGTGTATTACCACTTGGTAATACAAGGTGATATTCACCAACTGCTTTGGCTGCAATACTTGCACCATTCCCTACTTGAACGGAATGATCAGCTTTTCCCAGTTCTCTACCTTTACGTAGCCCACGTAACAATTTACATATGTGGGATCATGATCCGGTATCTAATACCCAGGACGTAGGGTGAACTGAGAAACAGTTCTCAATAACTAACACACCCGAAGAAGATGCATTAGCATGCATGTTCTTAATTTGGGCGGTATGAGAATCCAGATATCCTCATGTTTCCTATTCATTCTTACAACTCTTATAAGAAAGAACGGGACCAACATTCCCTTGCTCAGTATAATAATCGGGTTCAGTCAATACATCCATATTATTATCTTGATTAAGTCCTGACACGGTCGCTACCTGGAGAGAGAGAGAAGGAAACACTTTAGCTTATGCTCTTGCAAGATTAGATTGGTTATTATCTTATCTAATCAGGATGTCCCCACTGTTTTTATCAAATCTTCCTTCAAATCCTAAAAGGTAAGATTAGCCGGGATTAATTACACCCTACAATTTCGTCAATCTTTCAGCCAGATCAGTGTTGGTACTTGAGAGAGGTTCCCCGTGCTTTCGCACGGACCTAATTAAAATAAATCTCGTCTTCCCAGAGGCATAACCCCGTTAACACCTTTCTAGACACCTACTTGATCGGCTAATTGTCCTGTGTAAAACTCTCCCAGGAGTAACTCTTACTTGAACTGGGTTTCAGGATCCATCTATCTCATAGAAGGTATGCAATCTCATTGCAAATTTCAACACTTGAAATTCCCGATAATATTCTGCCCCTAGCGAGCTGTGACCTTGACAAGGTCAACAAACTATAAATCGCAAGTCAAGTCCCACCCGTCATTTCCCGATTGAATTAAACCTACCCGCATGACTCTTGACAAGGTCAATAAGGCCGTACGAATACCCTAATCCAATCAAATCTCATGTTTTAGTAGATAAACATTAATTAGCTACCGTACACTGTGCCTTGACAAGGTCAACAAACGCAGCACGAATACTAAGTAAGATTTACCTGAAATGACGGAGGGTACGACAGGTTTTTCAGAAAACCATGAGCATAATGAACTTGATATCGTTGTAGAAACAAGTGATTTTGAAAAGGAGTGTTTTTTAAGCTTCTAGTTTCGCTAAAGAGGTCACTCCCGGTGAAGGGATCTCGGCTCTTTCCCCATCGAATAAGGTGCAGGATATATCATATATATCGCTGTGCAATGCAAGAACTATATAAGCTGTCAAAAACTAAACAGCGAGTTTGTAGTATCTGCCAATTTCGCTAAAGATGTCACTCCCGGTGAAGGGATCTCGGCTCTTTCCTCATCAAATAAGGTGCAGGGTATATCATATATACCGCTATGCAAAGCAAAACTGTAGCTACCATTTTTATAAAGTTTTGATTCTACAACATCTTTTTAGGTTTCTTTTCTTTTATTAATCTCATTAATAAATCCCATTAGCTTATGCTTCCTAAGCATCACAGAAGAAACGAAAGCAGTAATATTTATATATCAGTATATATATATATATAGTATAAGCATTCGTCTCAGGCAGTAATATGATCTCATCACAGAACATTGCACCAGAACATATATGAAATATTGGATATACTAGGATGTCCTTGTTTTTAATACGAGCCGGTATAAAATACGGATTCCACGGTCGCGATGAATAGCCAAACCCACATCCCTAGACCCCTACGAGAGCGGCAAGTAACACTGCCAATTCTAGGGTTAGGAGACCCGGTCTCGACTCCTCGAGATGGCCTCCCACTGGACCCTAGAACCCGGTTACTAGTGCTCCCCTCCTTGGGTCTACCTAATGCGGAAAAGTAAATAATATACACTGGTGACAACAACCTCATCCCGGAAGTGCCCCAATAAAAAAATATTACATACAAATAAATTTTACATGAATGAAAATAAAAACCCTTATCTCACATAAAACCCCCGGCTATTCAGAACACGGCGATCCAATATAACATATCACAGCAACACATAATATCACATATCATCAACTTAAGTAAGTATGCATACACCGATTGTCGTTGATGTATAGCAACGAAAACCGGCGATACAACTATATACTACACTTACGGTTAAGAAAAGAAATTGTAAAACTACAACATTTGGAATCCACAATCACTTTAGATATTGTAAATCCGAAATATCACATACTTCGCATTTCATGCCTAACTATATGAATTCCACATATTGTATCACATTCCAGATAAATAGACAGTATTAAACTTTCCAGATCGGATAATCAAATACCCAAGATTTCCTAAATAGCTCAACACTTGAGCGGAGTTCAAATAATCCCAGAATATGTCACAGTACCGATGGTCCAGCCGTAGAAGGGTCAAGCCAATGCCTCACATGTGGCACGCCGTACTGCCGCAAACCCTAAGGTTTAGAGGTGGTTCAGACGGTCACATAATTGAGTTAAGGTTTGTGTTCTTCTAGAGGGTCCACCGCGTTACTTGTACATTTTTCCGAAAGATTTAAACCCAAGAAAAATTAAACACTTGAAAGTTTTTCGTGCCGGGAAAAAGTGAGTTAATGATATCTGCTCGAACATTTTAACAGTTTCTAAATATCCGGAAAACATAACGAAATTAAATTTTCCGATCGAATCAACGAATACAAAATAACCCCAGAACACTCAACATTTGAGTCAGATTAAAAATACCCAGAAATATGCAATAACAGCTACGGGTATTACTGTTGCAAAACCAAAGCCCAATTGAACAGTGGTATGGCCGCGGTTCCGCGGCGTTCCGTACGAATTGCTGGCTCGTTTTCAACAGCAATACTTATATTTCCCTGCTGATTTTTTAGGTATTTTTAATTCAGAAAAAATGACAGTTTTAAAAAATGTCCAGAAAGGGGTTCAAATCGTCGTTTCGGGGTTCGATCGGAGTTTTAACTTCGTATACACGCCGCCTAATGCTCTAGCTAGGCTCTGATACCACTGTAGGGTTCCTAGGCACTCTTGTAAGGGTTCATAAGGCATCAACCATGCCCGAATAAAAATTTAGACGTGCCGAACAACCCAAAGCCGGGATCTTTGCTAGATTATTAGGGTTTAACATGCAAGTAAATATCTTTACAACTAAGTGTGAGGGATTACAACCTTTATAGTCCGCTCCTTCGCTTCATAAGCTCCGAGTAGAAGTCCCTTCGCCGCGATCCATGATCTCCTGGACTCAAGAGAGGCTCCACGACTCGAACGATCCATGCTAGCTTATAGTGTTCCTTTTCTCCGATGATCTACGTCGAAATTGCTATAACTCAAGCTTTCTCACTCTAATGAGGTGAACACCCTAATCTAATTGGCTAGATTAGATGAGAATGATGGTGTAGTATTTATACTTTCTTTTTATATCAAATTCTCACATGAAAACATCACAAAAGGAAAACCTAGTAAGCTTTCTCAAAGCTCAAGGTTGAAGATGAAGATGAAAAATGAGTTAATCCTTTTGTGATGAATAATGAAAAGAATATATGAATAATAATGCAACCATGGTCAAGGATGACAAGGATAACTCTTGTAGATAATTAACTAAGGCTAGGGTTTGGTTGGGTTAAACATTGAGTCATAAGAAAATATCAACCATAATATCTTCTTTATGACAAAAGAAAAGCTTCTAGAAGGTGCAAGAAAGAACTAACCCAAATCAAACCCTAACCTTGTTTAATCTGCACTAAACAAGTTGTATTAGTAATCATATTATGTTACATTAATATATATCACAGATATATTATATATTTGTAACAAAAGAAAATAATACAATTAACATATATCGTATATATATCAATGTATTACCCGGTGAGAAAATGAAATAATAAAGCGAGCCAATATAATGTAATACAATATATCATATATATTATTATACATTAAATTATCGAATCAACACTTGATCCGACAATCCGGCTATATCGAATATAACCGACTAATATATTATGTACCGATTCATCGAATCAACACTTGATCCGATGACCCGGCTCATTTCTAAATATCGCGAGAATATAATACGGTATCTCATATCGCATTATCCTTGGTCCTGCACATATCACATATGTGCCCCTACTCCATTTTTCCTGAGTCAAGAAACCTCTGTGTAGGACTCTAAAGAATCGTCAATACGCCGGTAGCAAGTGATGATCATATCAAACACCCACAAGCTAAAAGCGGTCAGTTAAACGTAACAGCCACCCAGGTATTGAGCGATCAGAAAATCAACAAGCTAGCATGTCCGTTATCCTATGAATCCAATCAGTAACACTCCCATACAGTTCGGTCTCTTCGTCTAATATGTTTCATATCTAGTTTAGGGGTGGTATACGTCAAACCCCAGTAACCGATAAGTCGTGTCGATGTGAGGCTCATAACGGGTCGAGAAACTACTGGTAACACTTACCAGTAAATCTCTATATCAGCCCTTGCCATGGACTTCTAGTTATAACCAATCGAACACAGCACAACATCAACTCCCTATACCGGGAGAGACGAATCCCCTCCTATCGCTCATTGCCTCCATGTGATTCGGGACTGCACCCAAAAGCCACCATTTTGCACGCCCTCTTGGACGTGCTAAGATGGAAATCAAAGCACAGTGGGAATCACACAAGACTCTATGACGATCTCGGGTCTACAGACTACCCTGTACCAGTGTCACCGGAGAACTGCCATCTGACGTGTGGTATATCACCATCTGAGAGTTCTCGGCGAGTCCGTCCAGTGTACCCAGTCTCCACTGAGCACCCGTACACCATCCTTGATGTCAAAACCGATGGATATGGGATCATCCATCGCCCATCATATGGGTCAAGATGCGTATACGCTAGTCTACTCTGGTGTATCGATGCTCTGTCTCAATATACCCTCGACTAGGAACAGTTATAGGATGTACTCATCGACTACCGTGGCCCCACTAGTATGATCTCATCATAATCTTAGTAGTCGAGTATAGATCCTAAGGGCTTTATCAACATGTGAGAGTAAGACAGTAAACCAATACAAGTCAACATGTTAAGATAAAGTGAAACCAAATAACATACTATCATGACGAGCAAGAAAGTCCTCTCTATATATATCCAAGCATCCGTTATAATATACATCATATGTACAACAATGGCCTCTAGGGCATATACATAACTAATATAGAATGGTTATACCAAGTTGATCCGTGTCTTTCGGTCTTCATTCTAAGCTCCTAGCGGCTCCTTGATGTGGTTTGGTTTCCAGTTTTCCTCCATCTCCGATGATCCACCCGAGAGAAACGGCGCAAGCTCCAACCTCGTCGAACGAGGCAACCGACGCTCCAAAGTCGCTAGCGATAGAGAGTGGGGGTGTATGAAAGTATCACTACAATTTTCTCTCAACCCATATGCTCAATGAGCAATGCAAGAAGAAGATGAAAGAGGTGATGAAGCTTTGGCATGGGCAACTAATAAAATGGCTAAGTATTTGTGAACTTGAGAGAGTGAGAGAGTGGGCTAGTCTTTTTCAAAAGTAATCAACCAAATGAAAAATGAATCCCCACCAAGTGTGGCCGGCCCCCCTCTCTCATGCCCCCAAAATATCTTATCCAATTAATCAAATAAACAATTCACACCATACTTTGAACCATGATCAAAACCATGCTCGATACTACGCACATGCCACCTCACACCTCCACCTCATTTGTGAGTCAAATGAATTTTCCAAAAATGGAAAATCATACAAATGAGGTGGCCACCTTCTAGAAGCTATTCCGTATAAAATATGGAATACTTCCGGTACATGTATCGAAATACATATACGCGTATTCGTACCAAAAATACGAATAGCCAAGAGAGAAAATGAATAGTGAACAATAATACTAGAACACGTATATACAAATACATATATAAATTATTAAATCAAAACCCGATTTAATAATCCGGCTTAATCCTAAGCCGCTAGTATTATCAACCGTCCGATTAAAGTCTGCGCAGCATGTACATATTTAATCGGACACCTGCATGTACCAACATACGTTATGTACACCATATCGCCTGAACCGTGAAAACCCTCTGTGTGGGACTCTAAAGACTCGTCAATACGCTGGCAGTAGGTTTAACCACAAGCACGTCAGTAGCACTAGCTGTACGTAACGGCTACCCAGGTATTGAGCGAAAGGGAGGCCGACAAGCAAACTCATACTGAACCCCTACTGAGCCTGACAGTGACAATATCCGTACAGTCCGGTCTGTTCGTCTAAGAGTATCGCATATCGAGTCTAGGGGGTGGATAAAGTCAGACCCCCAACAAAGCGATATTTAGTGTCGGCATGAAACCCATCACCACCTGAGAAACTATCGATCCTGGATCGGTAGTTCTCGTCTACCGTGGCCACAGATTTAGGGTGATGGTCATCTGTACATAACGCGACATCAACCCCCAATACCGGGAGAGACGAATCCCCAACGATCAGATCACTGCCTCCATGTGGCTCGGGACTGTACCCAACTAAAACCTGTTTGCATGACTCCTTTGAGCCGTGGTAGGGTAGTAATCAAAGCACAGTGGGAACTCACACGAGACAAATGACGATCTCAGGTCGACAGAATAAGCTGTACACATGTCACCTGGGAACTGCTATCTGACAATAGGTATAATACCAACTAGCAGGTCCCCGGCTAGTCCGTCCAGAGTACTCATAACCCAATGAGCACATGTATACTATCTTAGGTGAACAAACTAACACCAATGGCTTGTGAGACCTGGCCACCGCCCCTCGTTCGTGGTCTCGATCAGTATACACTAGTCTACATTGGAGTATCGATGCCCGGTCTCGATACTCCTACGACTAGGGACATTTAAGGATGTACTTATACACCCCAGCTCCCACATATATGATCGCCATCATAATGCTGGCAGTCAAGCAAAAATCCTATGGGCTCTTTCAACACATACATGATGATAAAAACAAACCAGATAGCATACTATCATCTTGGGTAAGACTGTTTTATCGGTATAGGTCCTCACTCAATCATCATAATCACAAGTCTGCAACTATGATAATTGCCTTGAGGGCACTATAGCCAACAATCTCCCACTTGTATTTAAGGCCAATTATTGCGATGTAGCATACTTACAGCCCGTGTGATACCGAACACCCAACTTCTCTACTAATCAGTTTCGCAAAGCCCGTTTGCGAAAATGATTGCGTTCGAGAAATAGCCTCGGTGAGTGGATCCGCTCCAATGTTTCTTTCTGTATCTCTCTATATCTCAACTTCGCGGAGAAAACTATCTCCCGAAACGAGCAATACCTGTCTTAGAATTTGTCTGGATATCTGATGGGACCCAGTTCACAAATGAACTCCAAATCCAACAAATCTCCTAGACAGTATCATCCACTGAATTTAATCAGTAACATGCGCCATGCCTTCCTCAGTATCTACTTGGACCACCTGTCCAACATACCGTCTCTCAGAAGAGGGAAAAAGTATAACTCAGACAGCCACTCTGTCGTCCAGGTCACCATGGAAGCCTGGAATGATAACCGTCTCCCGAAGGAGGCTGCTATAATCATTTCCTAAGAACATCCATTTATGTTCATAAACTGCTTCCCAACGTTTCTCCAGGATTAGATTAATATATCTGCCTATTGCAGCTAGTGTAAAAACAACATCTAGTGTGGTACTTGACATTTCATGATTAACTCAATTGCCTAAGCAAGTGATATGCTAATCATGCAGATCTCTCTCCCATTTAATCTGTAAGACACTTTTAGAGAGGGTGACTCCATCACCTGCAGGTACACCACCATGTCAGAAGTCGTCCATTCTAAAATATCTTTAGAATAATGTCAAATTACCCAAATTGGGATACTTCCCAAATCTAGATCTAAAACCATAGATCTAGTAACCAGAAACCCTGATATTATATCCATATCCTATGGAGAAACAACTTTGTGACAACCACAGTATAACTAATCGTAGTATAGGAATATGTCTTCCTATCAAGTGCATGTCATCCCAAATACCAGGACATCACACCCTACTGCCTTCTTACCAGATCCATCTCCTATTCTGATGAGGTCAAACCCTATGACTATCACATCAAAAATAGATGATCTATTTCCGCTATACCTGCTTTAGACTATAAATAGACATAAGCTACTTGCCTACTATACTTCCGCTGCTCCCACTGACTACAACAACCCTCTGGCAGAGTCTTATATACGCACATTTCTAAAGCTAGTTTAGAATGACGCTATACTCATCCTGCTGCCGGGTCTTATAGTCTAGAACATCAGCAATGGCAAGTCTGGGTAAACAAGAACCTCCCTGTCACCGTCTCTGAGAAGACCGAAGTACCTCTCGGGTGCCTGAGGTTACCCACCAAATCTGCGGAGTGGCTAATGGAACGTCAAAAACAATTGAATCCTTAGGTTCTATTAAATCTTTAGTGATCGTTTGTGGTTCTGGAATCACTTCCAATTCTACCATACTCCCACTTTTTTTCTGAAAAAATCCATTTTACTAAAACTGTGGCGAGTCAAGAACAACATCACTATTGATCTTCCTGATGGTAGAAAGTTAACCCTCGTCAAAGCCCGGAATAACCCACAAACAGCCATTACTGATACGTGTCTCGAGTTTATCCAGATTCTGGTTTTAAGCATCAGCCGGACAACTCCCTATACCTTAACATCGTTAAGATATAAACTGATTCTATATAAAACTAATATAGAAACAAAAGCACTAATTTAATTGGAACCAGATTCAAAATCATGCAGCTGTCTCTAGTGCATATCAACCAAATGGAATGAGGCCAATCAGCATTACTCATGTAGGAGTGCATCCATAAATGAGTAACCTGAAAAAGAATCAAGTTCTTAAAACCATTACTATCAATGGAATACCAAACACAAGTATCTATATCTTCGACTTCATCAAAGAATCCTGATACTTCCAACAAATGGTTCTCTACTTTATTCTTATACCTATAACTTATCAATATCCGGACCTTGCATTTCAACAAAATACTTGTCCAGAACTGGAGAAGTCACAAGTAAACAGAATATAGTACGAGTACCAACCCCATTGTCCTAATGGACACTGGACAACATACAATACATTGTATAACTCCCCTGAGTTCAGTAACTCAAACGCTGTACGTTGTATGTTGAAAAACTGTACTATGGTTAAGAAGAATTACACCGCTGCACTGATATAGGTAAATGTCACAGACATAATATCAAAAAGTTATATCTCACTTTTTAAAATAAACGTATAGATATATTAGTTTGAAATTGGTGCATAACAACGGATATTCAAAACTAAATATTTGCCATCCGGTAAAATCCAGATGATTTCCTCAAATATCACCAATTACAACGAATTCCGATATAATGAAGATCTAATCACCTAATTCCCAATATCTTACTCCCACTCACCATCTGTAATAACATGCAGATGTGAGAAACTGATCTGGTAAATACATACCCTGGAGTTAGATTCCAACTGGGAAAACAGTTATCAATTAATATCGCACAGTGAAACTAAAACATGAAAATGTTTCGAAGGGGTAACCGGGTATTCCTAATAACGCCTCTTCCACTATCCTGATTCATGATAGTAACCATATACTTAGCTGCTCTCACTCCAATCCCCTTATTATATCTTTACTTATTAGCTTCTGTACACTTTCTTTAGGCTAATTGGTTTTCTTCCTTTCCTACCCTTCAGCACCAGCCTAAGCTTTGGAAGAAGACTATCCAATAAGCATAATAGGTGTACCCTCCTAATCTTAGGAGCCCTCACAACCTAAAAGAAGGTAAAGGGAAAAGACATCTGAATAATCCTATTCATTCTCTCCAGAACCAGAATCCATCCTCGAAAAAATTCCTTCCAGTTCGTATGTAACTATTCGATGGATTTATCTAATGGAAGTGGATATCCGTAGTGATACGGAGTGTTCTGGAGAAATCCAAAGTAGATGTAGGAGTGGCAGGGGTATACATAGTTTTGTCGTGAATGATAGCAGTCGCAATTTTCTTTACCGTTATTCTAATTCCTTTATATGTCTTTGCTTATTACCTTCTGTACACTACAGTTAACCTTGTTGGTTTTCTTCCTTCCCTACCGTTCGGCACTTGCCTATGGTCTGGAAGAAGACTATCCAATAAGCTCAATAGGTGTAGCCTCTCCTAATCGTAGGAGCCCTCACAACCTGAGAGAAGGTAAAGGGAAAAGACAACCAAATAATCATATTCAATCTCTCCAGAACCAGAATTTATTCTCGAAAAAGTTCCTTCGAGTTCGTATGTAACTATACGATAGATTTATCCAATGGAAGTGGATGTCCGTAGTGATACGAGGTGTTCTGGAGAAAAGCAAAGGTGATATAGAAGTGGCAATGATGTATGCGACACCATGACATTCCAAAAGCCAAAGTGTTTTAAGAAGGTTCGGTCAACTTGGTTTCATGAATTTTAGTCAAAGGTCGGGTCATAGTCGCAGCCAGAGAGAGAGAGAGAGAGGAAACACTCAGCGTGCACTCTAACCTAGATCAGAATGGTTAATCATTTTATCTAATCTGTATGGCTCCCACTGTTTCCTCGAATTCTCCTCCAAACCTAAAAGGAGAATTAGTCGGAATCACCTGAGGAGTAATGCTACTCATCAGTGGGAATCGGGATCTAACTATCATCGCATGATAACTTGATGGAAGCCACTCAAGTCACCACACTCCAGAAGGTATGCGCAAGCCTGGAAAGTTTCCTGTATATTTGAAACTCCCAATATGTGTTTTTACCCCAAGCGGTTTATGACCTTGACTTTGGCCAACAAATCATAACCCGCAAGTCAAGTTCTACCCGTCATTGTCCTGATTGATTTAGACCCACCCGCACAAATCCTTGACTTTTGCCAACAAAGTGGTACGACTGTCCTAAACCAATGCATATCCATGCAATGGACAAGCAACACACAACTACCGCACATGATGCCTTGACTTTGGCCAACAAACACTGCACGAATACTATGTGCTACTTATCCGAAATGACGAAGGGATACGGCTGGTTTTTGGCGAAAAACCTTTAACGTAATGAACTTGATATCGTTGAAGGAATCCAAGTGGTTTTGTAAGTATATAGTGGCGAAAACTTTGGCTAAAGAGGTCACTCCTGGTGAGGGGATCTCGGCTCTTTCCCCGTCGAATGAGGTGCAGGATATCCCAAACTGAATACCGCGATGCAAAGCAAAAGTAATCGACTATAGTGAAGTTATTACGTTGACGCAAACTTTTACTCAAGGGGTCACTCCTGATGAAGAGATCTCGGCCCTTGCCACGTCGAATGAGGTGCAGAATATTCCCAATCGAATACCACGATGCAAAGCAAAAGAGAATGTTTGTAATGTTAGTTTTTAAAAAACTTGGTTCCAACAACATCATATATAGGTTCGATTTATCCTTGCATTGATAAGAATCAATGCAGTCCCATCAATTAATCACACCAGAAAAGAACGAAAATAAAATATACGTATATGCCATCCGCATTCGCCACTGGGTCCCGTCATCACCCGTTAGGTTACTTAACTAATGACAGAGCGGGGACTGGGCTAGCGCGGGTGCAAAACATATACAACATCTACTGGTATATATATAAATATATAACAATCGTCCAAGGTATGATATAAAGTAACATCATAGAAGTATCACAGAAGTAATACAGAATGGTGGATAATCTGGAGCCCCGGGTTTCACTTGAGCCGCAAGTGAGACCCGACGTTCCTATCGTGTGGATAGCCTGTGCAATGAAAACCTAGACCTCTACGAGCGCGGAAAGTTACCCACAAAACTAGAAGCGAGGCAGCCCCCTTCAGCAACGTGAATGGACCACCCAACATTTCCCGGAATCCGGTAACTTGAGCACCCCTCCTGGGTCAACCTATACCCTCTACGAGTGCGGCGAATAGCCCGCCAATTCTAAAGTAATGTCCCCTCCATCCTAACGCCATAAGATGCGGACATATTGCCCTCTAGAACCCGGCTATTCGTGCACCCCACCGTGGGGTAATCCTAGTACAAAAAAGGAAATAATATACAAGGGTGACATCGACCTCAACCTAATCGTTCCCCAAAAGAATAATATACAAACTGGCAGTGACAGCGGTCCACATGTCGGACGCTCGTTCCGCAATATCAAATGTACAAATGAAATAAAACTGTACTAACATTGCACCATAGCTATCCACCACGATGATCCAACCAACATCATAGCATAACACAGAACATCAACGTGAATGTCACGTTCGCAAACCCGTCTAAAAGAGCTATAGCAATTATATGAGTTGTACCGATCAAATGACATTCACGGTCGCAGATAATAATGTATGTACTGATATAAACATTTAAACAGTGTTAAAACATCGACTTCGAAACACTCCGAATAGCCCCCGAACAACTGATAACACAATATCAAAAATGGGCTAAACAAACAATACCACTGCACCAAGTTTCCAGAGACCAAACCATACCCAAAAAACCAACTCCAAATACCCAATTAGGGCCGGCCTCCCCGGTTTTTCCTCAAATGTGCTCGGTTAAAATCCGGCGAGGTGGGCTCGTTTTTGGGGTGTGGTCTTCTGGTCACTCAAGAAGTCTTCTGCACTTGTTTGCAAAATTTTTTGAACACTTTGAAAATCATCAGAGAACACAATCTGCAGTGCATCGTTTCAGGACTGTTTCGATTTATATACTTTTACATTGTCTAAACTAGCTAGCTAAGGGTTTAAAGGGTGGCTCTGATACCATGAAGGGTTACGGCAGCGCCCCGGCCATCGAAACACGGCC
Organism: Agapanthus africanus; assembly: GCA_030015575.1. NCBI lineage: Eukaryota > Viridiplantae > Streptophyta > Magnoliopsida > Asparagales > Amaryllidaceae > Agapanthus > Agapanthus africanus. The sequence goes on from CM057348.1 coordinate 163,296,171, forward strand.
AAAATGCGGAACAAAAATTTCTAAACTGGCGCTACCGTTACCCGAATCCCGGATCGACCTTAAACCCTAATCTAGCAAACTAAGAAGTGGTTAGAATGGTTATACCGAGTTGATCCGTGTCCTTCGGTCTTCATTCCAAGCTCCTAGCGGCTCCTTGATGTGGTTTGGTTGCCGGTCTTCCTCCATCTCCGATGATCTACCCGAGGGAAACGGCGCAAGCTCCAACCTCGTCGAACGAGGCAACCGACACTCTAAAGTCTCTAGCGATGGAGAGTGGGGGTGTATGAAAGTGTCACTATAATTTTCATACACCCCCACTCTCCATCGCTAGCGACTTTGGAGTGTCGGTTGCCTCGTTCGACAAGATTGGAGCTTGCGCCGTTTCTCTTGGGTGGATCATCGAAGATGAAGGAAGACCGGCAACCAAACCACATCAAGGAGCCGCTAGGAGATTGGAATGAAAACCGAAGGACACGGATCAACTCGGTATAACCATTCTAACCTCTTCTTAGTTTGCTAGATTAGGGTTTAAGGTCGATCCAGGATTCGGGTAACGGTAGCGCCAGTTTAGAAATTTTTGTTTCGCATTTTGGCCGTGTTTCGATGACCGGGGCGCAGCCGTAACCCTTCATGGTATCAGAGCCACCCTTTAAACCCTCAGCTAGCTAGTTTTGACAATGTAAAAGTATCGAAATCGAAACGGTCCCGAAACGATGCACTGCAGATTGTGTTCTCTGTCGATTTTCAAAGTGTTCAAAATCGACAGGGAACACAATCTGCAGTGCATCGTTTCGGGACTGTTTCGATTTCGATACTTTTACATTGTCTAAACTAGCTAGCTAAGGGTTTAAAGGGTGGCTTTTCAAAAAGACTAGCCCACTCTCTCACTCTCTCAAGTTCACAAATACTTAGCCATTTTATTAGTTGCTCAAATAAACAATTCACACCATACTTTGAACCATGCTCAAAACCATATTCAATACTATGCACATGCCACCTCACACCTCCACATCATTTGTGAGTCAAATGAATTTTCCAAAAATGGAAAATTATACAAATGAGGTGGCCACCTTCTAGAAGCAATTCCGTATAAAATACGGAATACTTCCGGTACATGTATCGAAATACATATACGCGTATTCGTACCAAAAATACGAATAGCCAAGAGAGAAAACAAATAGTGAACAATAATACTAGAATACGTATATACAAATACATATATAAATTATTAAATCAAAACCCGATTTAATGATCAGGCTTAATCCTAAACCGCTAATATTAT